>OX380334.1:16906200-18336894 GCA_947425015.1 Pterostichus niger | reverse complement strand
TACCCTTTATTTTTTTTTGCAATAATTTTGACACATCTTGTACAAAATAATATTTTTATTTACCAAAAAAGTTGTGTTAAATAAATCAATCAAATTATTGTTCGATCGATCGGATTTAGTATCATTACACATACAATCAAAGAATTTTTGATATCTAATAATATAATAGATATATAATGGGGTAGGTGGCTCAATGGTATCGAGTCAGCCTGTGGATTTAAGACTCCGGGTTCGATTTCCACTGGCGACAAACAATTTTCACGTTAAAACTACCCCTGTGGCTCTCTCTCCACTAACATCTTTGAGGGCCGTGATTTGACGGCTGCTAACCACACTTCACGTGAAGAAACATATCACTTACCGAGATCTGCTACGACAGAGTGTCACACCCAGTAATGGGTAAGAGGTGTGATGATATATTAATTTATTTTATTTAGTAATATTTTCATTATGAAGTAATGAGGTAAGTACAAGTACGAATATTAAATGCATAATTATACATGTAGTCTTAATTTAAATCCAGTTATCTGATACACCACACTTCTTAGAAAAATTCATAAATATGAGGTCAAAGTTTTATATTCCGCTGATTCTATGCTAACGCTGCATATGTTAGTCTGTAGGTAACTAAAGTAGTAAGTCAACAATTATTATGTTTTAAATGCTTGGATTTCAAACGAGATATAATTACAGTCGAAAGTTAATTCATTAAGAAATATTACTCTAAAATATGTGCTTTTATGTAAAGTTTATATTTACTAAGCATTTTTAGTAAATAGACCTAGGCAAATACAAAATTAAAATATACTTAATTAAACTTGTTTTGGGAAAAAATTTTAATAATCAAGCATCACATGAGGAAATTAAATATTATTATACAAGGTATATCTGTACTTCGGGAAAAAAATTAAAGAGTATATACTATAAGACGTACTGATCATGGAACAAAAAGATTTTTTTAAAAATTTGCTTAATTAAGGATGGTTTACTTGAAATGAACATTTTTAGAGCCACTGGATTACCGTACTTTATTGCTTGACCTGCTGCATTTAACTAAATTAAATTATTAATTACACAACATCAGACATTTATTTGGTGTTGTGTAAACAATTACTTGTAAGAAAATTTAAATAAAATTATTAAAAATAGCTATCAACCAGTGGCTAACAAATAGTTGCCTTTAAATACGATGCCATTTTTTTGCAAATTTTGAAAATATTATTTTTGTTCCATAATCAGTACGTCTTATAGTATATACACTTTAATTTTTTTTCCCGAAGTACAGATACACCCTGTATATGATGTTTCTAAGCAAATGCATAAAATTTGAACTGCAAATACAGAGTGTTAAAAATATTAGTAGTATTAGAGATTTGTAGGTCATGTAAAAATAAGTCGAAAAGTTTTATACACCATGTGTCCAAAAATTAACCGTTCCATAAATATGGGAGTTTTCATTTAGATGTAATCCTAAGTATATACCGACAGTCTTTTTTTTGTAAATTTTGAATAGCTGTTGCTTAGAAACGGACAGCCAAAAATGTCAAACATGACAGTGTTAAGTAAACAATAAACTCATTATTCCGTGTGGCACTCTGCCGTAATAGATTTCGGTAATTGATATTTATTCACGTGAAGTGCAGTTAGCAGCCGTCAAATCACGGCCCCCAAAGATATTAGTGGGAGGGGGAGTATACCAGTAGAAGCAAAATTGTTTATTTCGAATAAACTGCACTGAATTTTTTGAAGTTTTAAAATAGTTTATGACACAAGGACAAAAAATGTAGTTTTTCGTACAAATGAAGGGATTTTCTGGATAAGAAGCTTTTTCGTTCACATGTATACGATTTTTTATTCGACTGTAAAGAATTTTAATTTTTAAGAATTTTTTTAATTTTAATTTTATTTTAGAGAGCGATAATTTAAAGACGGTAAAATAATCACAGCAAACATTAATACTTTACTGCATTCACTTTTCGTACAAATCAAGGTGGTACAGTACAAATATCCTAACCAAAAAAAGTCACAATCGAATTAAAAATATTTTCGGGTGAATTTTATACATAGGTTTACAAACACCCTGTATTCTAATCGTCCCTCTTTTGTTTAAGTTTTAATTGATTCCATCATGATGTTTAGACATTTGATGTTTCTGTTTACTAAATAATATAAATCAAGTACGAAGCCAACAAGCACAGCAGGGCCATATTTATTACACAATTTATACCCCTCATCATTTAAACAACATTTGGGCAATTGTCACCGCCTGTGACTGCATCCTATATCTGTCAGTTTCACACGAGCCCCAGAGATTAATATCACATTGAATAGTCCGATCTTACAATCAATTTAGCGCGATAATTACACCAATCTGTTACATCGATATAGAACAATAACTCAAAATGTCATTATGTGTGGTAAACGTCACCATCCCCATGTTCGGGCGGCTTCGGGAATAGTCGGCAATGTACGAGAAGGAAACTAACCTAACAATTAGCAGACTAGTGGTGGTGTTGATATTGTAGTTGAGACGGGTCTTTGATTCATTGCATTCAATATAAGTTTACGGGGGTAAACACCAAACAGTGCATTGTTTGAGGGTGCGAGCTGTGGGACTAGACACATATGGCGCACCGCAATGCATTCTGGGAGTGAAGCTTCGACAGGGGATTATCTGCATGCAGAACTGGCTTAAAATGTTTTTTTTTAAATACTTAGATTTTATACACACAATTTTGTGCATATTTTCCGCAATTCAACGTTATACTCGTAAGAACTCTGAAACATATAGTTGTTATAAGACGGCAAAAACTTTAAGAATCACTGTAACACATAACTACAACATTAAAAGAAAAATAACTAGCAGAATATAATATCGTAATATCATAATTTACTAGGTATTTTCTAGACTTATATTTTTACATCATAAATACAGAATAATGGGGTAGGTGGCTTAGTAGTATCGAGTCGGCCTGTGGATCTTGAGAACCCTGGTTCGATCCCCACAACCGACAAACAATTTTCACCAATTTAAAAAATCTACCCCTGTGGCTCCTCCTCCACTAATATCTTTGGAGGCCGTGAGTTGACGACTAGTAACCGCACTTCACGCGCAAAAATATATCACTTACCGAGATCTGCTTAGGCAGAGTGCCACACCCAGTGATGGGTAAAAGGCGTGATGATATATTTTATTTTAAATACAGAATTCTAAAAAGGGGAAAAAGGGGAAATATTTCACAATTCGCAAAATCAGGATAATAGTCAAACAATCATTTATATAATAAATAAATTGACTAGTATAGTGTTTATAATTATAATTTAATTATTAATATATTAGAAATAATTATCAAACCAGTGGTTTACTTGAGATAATCCACTCTTAATATTGAGAAATTTTAAAAATCCTTCTGATTGAGAATCAGAACATCAAAATGTTTTTTACCCGGTTTGCAATTTCCAATATTTTCATTCTAATTTTCATTTATATATATATATATATATATATATAATAAGACCATCTTAAAGTAGCTATAACAATTTACTGTTTCATAGCAAATTATCAAGTATAATGGTGGCGAATATTTATATTTATGGGCTGGCGACCATAAACGATAATTATACGCGCTCGTTGTGATTTGTTACGCTGTTAACCATACGTAATTAATGAGTAATAATTAATAATTGTAACTAAATTACTGAAATAATTAACTATATTTTACTCTTAAGTATATAAACTACCTCAAATTGGGTATAAATTGTAGAGAAATGCTTGTTACTTCTTCTATAGAACTCTTATTATCTTTCTAACTTACACATTGTATATTTGTAATCATATAGAAAATTAATTAATTAATGAATTAGTTATAATGCATAAAATGCATATCGGTAAATTAATAAAATTACTTGAACCGGCCATAAATACTGACTTTCTAGAACAAGTTTATATAATAAATGTACTTTTTTATACAACCATGATGGAAAGTATGCTATTTCAGCAGTTATTTGCTACGGCAGAATGTCACATACTATAAGAGTAAAAGGCGTAATGATATATTTACTTTTATTTATTTATTTGACAACAGGAAATTATCATCTCTCGAGCAACAAGCGTTTATTTTACTTTTTCGATTGTATTCAATAATAACAAAGGGGTAAGCGACATATCTGCTTGTTTAAAAACTATGTTAAATTATTTTTCAAGTATTTAAAAATGGTCGTTAAAATATATTGTGTGTGCCTCGAGCAGAATGTCTTCTTGCTGCCCTAGCCTAATTGTAGCCCTTGGCAACGCCTATGTCATCAGTGTCTATTTGCGGGTGACAATAGACTACTTTCTGCTCTGGGTACACAAATAACTATTCTGCTGTCTTGATATTATGAAATATAAAGAAGAATATTTTTCTGCAAAATTTTGATTGAGATGAGAATAAATGCTTACGAAATACGAAAATTTTACATCTAAAGAAAATACTTTTATTTTTACGCTAATTGCCGTATCATTCTTTAAAAAAAACTATATCAAGATTTTGCAATGATGGGATTTTAATTAAACTTGATATTCTAATGTTTTTTCGGCGCTAGAAAAAGATCCTCATTCTTTGCAAATTCTTTTACTACTATGAAAATTTAGTTCTTCGAAATGTAGGCATGTGGGAATTTTGTAATTTTACCGAATAAATTCATTGTAACCAAAATCAACTCGATATCATGTCGAAATATGAGCGAAAATTAGGAAAATAAGTTATTTCTTGTATCTATTTCTTGATTTATTTTTTCTTTTCTACTTTCCATCGCCCGTTATTGCTCAAGCGAAGCTTGGTCTCTTCAGATATTATTTCAAATATAAGCAGTACGAACTATAATCATTTGATAATAGTAACGAAGTAATAACTTGTTACAAATCTATTTTGTTGACGTTTCAAAGCTGTTTAATTTCTACTTTTATCATTGTTATGTCAAATTTGTTTAGGAGTATTATTGTTTCCATAACTTGTAATTAACATGAATGAATAGTAAATCTTATCACTATCTTTCAATTTTAGTTAAAAATTAAAAAAAACCTATTTTTCTGTCAGGCATTACGGAAAATTTCAAACTTCGTTATGACATTATTCCTTACAATGTTATTATTGCGAGAGAATTGCACAAAAATGTAATAAATTAATGTTTGCGCAAATATCCTGAAATCCAGCCCTGTGCTGGTGTTCTTACATCTATTAGAACCCCACCCTATAAGTCTTCTTCCGTGGATGATCCACGAGTCGACAAACAACCGTATTTGAAACATATAAACGTAAATGCCGTTGTGTAAACAAGACTTGGAAACGATTTATTTTACGGCCGTGTAATGGCGACGAATATTAATGTCATGGGCGTGATATTTTGACCCCGCACCGACATTGTCATCGTCATGACGCTCAGTTGAGAATGAATCTGTAACTGAACGAAATTTATTACAGATTGTATTAATGGGGTAAATGAATTTATTGGTTTTCTATTGAGACCACATATAATTCGTGACGCAGTTGGGCCTTTGTTATATGCCGCAATTACATTTCACACTAAATGCAACGCAATAAAATTCTGCGGCTAATGCATCAGTTAACAGGATAGACCGCAGACATTTAATTGCTTTTAATACGAAACTTCATTTGCAAAATTAGATCAATGTGTATAATTAATTAAATTTGGAAAATATTATTTTATTTGCAATGATTTTGGTTATTTCTTCTACAATAATTTGTTTTTCTATCTGACAAAAAAATATACATTTTTGAATGATTTACAAAAACAAAATAGTTATTTATGCAACTAGTGTTAAAAGTGCCATTTTATTACATGAGTGGGAAGCCTACAGCTTATGTTGCAAACTTACGAATACAATACAGATATTTTTAATACGTAGCATATTTTTTTCTACGATCGAGTTTTATCTAGTTATACTTATTTTACATATTACATTTGAAACGTTAAATACATTTATTTTGTAGGTTACTTCCTTAAATTTATTTTATTATGTTTATACGGATATACAATAGTATTGGTCACCACATTTGTATAAAGTTTTGAATTAAAATTTAACACCATTGAAGTTAAAGAAACACAATTTAAACTGTGTCCGCATGCATTAACGCTAAACAGAAACGTGTACTGAAATAGTATATTAAAGAACGAATTTTATAAGAAATGTTTTCTAAAGGACAAGAGCGATAAAAGTCATATAAAATGATATTTTGTATACTAAATGTTGTGGTTTGTAACTGATATTGACATTTGCACAATTGTTGATATTCTCAGTTGTATAGGTCCTGAATGTCGTCCTCTACTATCAACCGTCTAAAACAAAATGTTGCGTATCGTTATGAATGGAAAATAGAAAAAGTAAATAGTGTTTTCCTGACAAATGAGAGTTCGATCGAAGATTTATGATTAGATAGAAATTTAGACACATTATGAATACAATATACATTTATAGCAAGTCAGTTCAGAAAAACACATTGCACTGATAACTCAAGTATGTTTAATATTGTTTGTGGCGTAGCCTTTTTATCTCGTATCATAAAATCCATGATGAAATGATGTCCTTTAATGTATTGTGGCACACCGGTTGAAAAATTACGCTCTATACCAGAGGATACTTTCATATTTCAATTGTATACTCGTGTAAGATGTTACACAAAAGGCGGATCATTTCATGTGACATTTAATATAGGAAAACTGTTTTTACGCAGTCATTGCCTGTCAGACTATTTTTGAGAAAAAATGTGAAGAATTAAATTTTCTTTCTGTAGCAGTTAACATTTATTGATTTACTTGGTAAGGTAGAATTAAGTAAATTAGATCTAATATTCATTGAAATCCGGTGTTAAGCGACTTTTTCTCTCTAAACTAATTTTTTTTTGTTGTTTCAAATATTCAGTATAATTGCAATTTTAATAAAGTAATAGAACTTGTGTTTTCCCTAAAATATTTGATATTTAAATCTAAATAATTTATTTATTCTTCAAATTAAAAAAAAAATATGTTTCAATTGTTATGTAAGATGTCAAATATTTGCTTGAATTGAATTTCATTTCCATGGAACTGAATTTTTAGTATCTTGTTCTTTAGACCATGATAAATAAGTAAAATTAAAAATATTAACTGCGAAAATTTGTCCATGTTAAACACATGTTTTCGTGTTATATCTGTTTGCTACGTAAGGAAATTGTAAATATTGTATAAAAACTCAATACTCGAAAACTACATTTTCAGTTTTTCTGTTGGTAACACGCATAAACCACACCCAAGAATAGGTAAAATGACGTAATGATATATTTATTTAATTTATTTATATACTAACTAAGGTATAGACCCAGCTCAATTTAAAAAAAAATCTAATAAATTTATAAATGCTACACTCCTGAAGTTTAATAACATAATACTTTATTTATAAGTATTTATTTCTCAAGGCAAATAACAAATAATAAATGCACCCATTCTTTATGATTAATCCATTAGAGATATAGTGATATAAAGAAGTAGTAAACTGTACTACTTACTATATATAGTATAGGAAGTATTGTTCTGGAAGAAATCGTAAAACTTTCATTGGTTAATAAGAAGATTGTTTGAAGTGAATCCAAGAAGGAAAGTACAAAATAATGGCCTCTTCCATATTCATTACTGCTGTAGCAGATCTCGGCATGTGATATATTTCTTCGCGTGAAGTGTGGATACCAGACGTCGAATCACGGCCCCCAAAAATGTTAGTGGGGAGGAACCACAGGATTAGTTTGAAAATTGTTTTTTGGCTGTGGAAATCGAACCTTGGTTCTCAAATCCGCAGGCCGACTCGATATCACTGAGCCTCCTAATCCAATGTGCAGTATATCATCATCTGTGGCGCTACAGCTCAGATCGGGCCTGGGCCTACCGGACACACCGAGCCGCAGTTTTTACACTACCGTACTGCCGGTTTTCGTAGTCAAATGCTACATTATTTAAGACGTATAAGTGACTAGCTTATAGCGCCCGAGTGCGATAAATACATGTAGCTGTATTTTATATTTTACGACAAATCATACATTGTCGACAGGCGGATTCGAACTGACGAACCTTGGCTCGGGTGACGTCACAGTATGTTAAGAGATGTGCCTTAACACGCTCGGCCACCGCGCCTGCTGTGCAGTATATAATTACCGTAATTAGATTTTCTATATACTCATAGATACTAGGTATCAGATACCTATAGAACAAGTAATCTTCTTTCCAGAATAAATTTTTTCCAAGTAAACAGATAATTTAATATTTGTTTACATTCGCAAATGCGAAATAGCTTGATTCGTACCATAACAAGGGTATTTAATCTATTTATCTTTAATGAAGTTGCGTATCGTAGCGTAAAGCGCACAGATTGTGTAGCGGGAACGGGGTATCAGGACGCTGAATGCCGAGTTCAGCCAATCACGAATGCGACATGCCGAGCTTAATTTGTCGGGCATTCACTGCAGACAAACGTACCACAACATAACCTTACATTATCCTAATTCAAAATTTTCAACTTAATCATCTTAATATCATGGATTTGCGGAAATATTTCAAACATTGCTCATTAGTAAACCAAAATCATATTCTGCTCGATTCTCAGAAAAGTTTTAGCTTATCCTGAATGTTAGATTAGCTTATTTTAATTTAAAATATAAAAATTAATTCGGAAAACAAATGAAACCAGTATAAACAAATATCATCACGCCTTTTACCCATTACTGGGTGTGGCATTCAGCTGCAGCAGATCTCGGTAGGTTTGAAGTACGATTACCACTCGTCAAATCACGGCACCTGAAGATGTTAGTGGAGGGTGAGCCACAGGGGTAGTTGTTTTACTGTGATAAAAATTGTTAGTCGGATGTGAGAATCAAACCCGGATTCTCAAATCCACAGGCCACCTACCTCATATGAAACTAGTATTGTATAAGGATTTATTTAAACTTTTGAGAATGTGGTTTGACTAAGCTAAAACTCAGGATTAGCTACAACTTTTCTGTGAATCGAGCTGATTATGTATAAAATTGAAATAAAAGACTAAAGTTAACGGGAATATAATTGAAATTATAAACAAATAATAAATAAAAAGTCATGTATAACAAAATTTGTCGTAATAATTATAAATAAATTATATTTCATTTCAGAACCTTAGCTTCATTGATGCAATACAATATATTCGATTGTTCTGATATACCTAACAATAGTTATTTGTATATTAAGGAATGGAAGCAGCTGTTTGCGGACTGATGCTAAAAATTGTGGTACGAGTATAGCGAGGGCGGCAACTAGATATTTTCAACAACATTTTTTCCACGATCGAATATTAAGATTAACTGATTTTTAATTGTATTTAAAACAAATTTTGAATGAAAGAAAAACATGCCAACAAAACAAAAATATAAAACATTTTGACATTTGTAATCTGCAATATTTATACGGAAATTGATGTTTTAAGGTTTAAAGTTCTTTTTTCTTGAGGTGCAGCCGAAGTTTCCAAATATCTAAGATCTTTATATTTACTTAACTTTCGTGGTATAACAATTAATTTATGATCGGTTTTATAAACGACAATTTAATATACTTACGATGTAATTAAAATTTATTTATTCAAATAACAGTTGACCTTTTGATAGTAATATTATTTATGCTACAAAATAATTAAAATTTATTCGAATTTGTTATTTTAAATAAATTTGCTATGACAGTAAATTCATTCTGTCAAATGTGATGAGTAATGTGTTATTACCATAATAATGTCAACATTGCAGTACTGTCGGCTTTTGTAGTCAAATGCTATGTTATTTATGGCTTATAATTGATTAGCTTATAGCGCCCGAGTGTGATAAATACATGAAACAGTATTTTATATTTTACGGCAAATCACACATTGTAGACAGGTGGATCCGAACTGACGAACCTTGGTTCAGGTGAGTCAAGGTGTGCCCTAACACGCTCGGCCACCGCGCTTTGCAATGATCTACAAAGAGCCTTATTAAGTACTTGTTCTCTTTCAGTCACAAATGAAGTACGAAAAGTGTACTTTTTTTATTGATGACAGAAAAATAAATTTATGTTCCCTTGTTTTACACGAAGGCCAAACTATATTTTCCTATAATTGATACATCGAAGCCAGCTGAGAGATTAATTATTTCAAAAGCACGGAGCAATTGTTTCTCACGAGAGAAATAGACTTTTGGGTAGCAGTTACTATTTCTCAACGAATATAAATATAGATAAATAAATATATCATCACGTCTTTTACCCATTACTTAGTGTGGCACTCTGCCGTAGCAGATTTCGGTAAGTGATATATTTCTTCACGTGAAGTGTGGATAGCAGCCGTCAAATCACAGCCCTCAAAGATATTAGTGGAGAGGGCGCCACACTGGTAGATTTAATTTGGTGAAAATTGTTTATTGGGATGGTGGCTCAGTGGTATCGAGTCGGCCTGTGGATCTTAAAAACCCTGGTTCGATCCCCACAGCCGACAAACAATTTTCACCAATTTAAATCTACCCCTGTGGCTCTCCCACCACTAATATCTTTCGGGGCCGTGATTTGACGGCTGATAACCGCACTTCACGCGAAAAAATATATCACTTACCGAGATCTGCTTAGGCAGAGTGCCAAACCCAGTAATGGGGAAAAGGCGTGATGATATATTTATTTATATTTATAAAATTGTTTATCGGCTGTGGGGATTAAACCTGGGTTCTCAAGATTCACAGGTCAACTCGATACCACTGAGCCACCTACCCCAACGAATATAAACAAGAATAATGGTTTTAATAATAATAATATATAGAATATTTAATTACATGTAGCAAACATTGTAGTGCCATTGGTTTGACAGTTAGATCTAATATATTAATAATTAAATTATAATTATAACACTACTAATTGGCATTTATCTGATGTTGTATAATGAATAAATGGACTATTGTAATTTTCATACTTATAATTTAATTATTAATGTATTAACAATAACTCTCAAAAACAGTGGCACTCAAAATATTGACTTCATGTAAATTGCAATTAATTTTGCGAAATTTCCAAATTTGGTATATAAGACTACTATATCAATGGAAATAACATAATAGATTTTGGTTAAAATACACTAACCGGAAGTGACACATTACATGAAGCTGCTAACAGTTTTCCTTGAAAAAAACGGTATTATTTTAATTTTAGAAATAAATGCTGCAAATAAAAGTTTTAGAGAATTAAATTCTGCATCTAGCACATTAAGAATTTTTAAATTAGCCTTTTGCATAAGCGAGGTATCTAAATTTTAAAATTATATATAAGTAAAAAATAAGAAAAAAATAAAAAATTTAATGTCAATGTCAAATTACGTCAAATATGTGCAATAAAAAATTTTTAGATAGAGTATAATACGCGTACAAGGAAGTGATGTGGCGTCAACATCAGATTTTTTATTATTAATATTAGAGAAAAACTTCAAAGGAAAAAGTTACCGCTTTAAGACAAAATTACTTGGGCATTGCCAAAGTTTATACTATGTTTACAAGGTGCTCATAATACGTAAAAATTGTATGAGTAATGTGATGTACTGTAATTGTGATTAAGTTCCTGTTGTACAGAGTAATACGAGTACAAGTAAATAAATATTAACTATAGATACATTTAATGAAGCATAATCTTAATGTTATATTACGAAATATTTTGAATTTTTTTCTAATAATATAATTTTTGCTTACTGTTTCAGTCTGTTAATACCGACAATATTGTATTATTTAAAAAGATACTCAATAAAAACTACGTGTTAGCTTTTAAAATAATTGACTATTTATGCATACTACATATCGGTACCGATTCCCACGTTAAGTATCGAAATCTATTACTGATATTTTCATACCAAGATACAAGTAAACAATAAAATGAAGTTGGAAAATGTATACTCGTATATAGTAAAACGCAATATCTTCATCATATTTAAGCTCAGAATTATCTACAATAACGAAGGTCGCGGTTTGCTTTCAGCAAATCTGTGGCATGTTCTTGGAAAATGAAAAAGAAACAAATTACGTCCATTGTACTCGTACATCTCAATGCCAGGCTCCTGGAACGCAATTAAGGGATGCATTCTCGTTCTCTTCTCTACTGCACTGGACCATTAGAATGTAATTTTAAATGTTTTGCTCAATTGTTCGTAATAAATTATTATATGATTCTAAGTACAATATTATGAATAATAGCATAGTCTGCATACATATACCCTCAGTTGTTACTATGCAATTTGAAGTTTGTTTTTTGACCTTGTTCGGATTCATAAACTGACTTCTTCTCGTAAATTTGATGGCGTACAATTACTACGCCAGTAATTGAAGAAGTGATAGATATGATCAAATTTTCATAATTAATATTTTTGTTTATAAAATATTTATTAGCAGAATTCTAAACAAATTTTATTCGCGATAAAATGAAAAATTTAATTTATTTTAAATTTTACCAGAGAATTATAAATAAAAAATGAATATATCATCACGCCATAAAATGATTCATAATTGCTGTAGGAAATAAAATAATTGTGAGGAATGTAAGCTCACAAATATTAAATGAATAATAAATGATAAAAATAATAAATAAATAATAAACTATGAAGTCAAACTGAATTATAAATAAATAATAATAAATAAATAATAAAGTATGAAGTCAAACTGAATTATAAATAAATAAAATAAATATATCACACCTTTTACCCATTACTGGGTGTGGCACTCTATCGTACCAGATCTGTGTAAGTGATATATGTCTTCGCATGAAATGCGGTTATCAGCTGTCAAATCTGGACCCCCAAAGATGTTCGTGGAGGAGAAGCTACAAGGGTACATTTAATGTCGTGAAAATTGTTTGTCGGCTGAGGAAATTAAACCGGGGTTCTCAAATCCATAGACCGACTCGATGTAATTATAATTACTCTTTTGTGTATAAATATTTATAGCATGACACTAATTAATTTAAAAACATTGAATTCCAGCAACGAATATTAGGTACTTAGCAATGATTACTAATGATCACAATGATCAATAAAATATTACGATCTGCATCAAATAATTTTTAGAACATACCTGAAATAATTTTTTTTGCATGAAATGTTTATTTTGATGAAAATTATCAAAAGTAAAGCAAATGATAAATTTTAACTAGATATTCATTTTGCCGGTTGGTCTGTTTTTCATGGTCCTTTACAATTTTTACAGTAAAAACTGAAAATAGCAAATTTATTTATTTATTTGTTACTGCGAACAACAGAAAATTACAGTAAAGTGAACCTACAGCTGATAAATAAATCCAAACAACTCAGACAACAGTTTTTTTTTTAATATTGAAGTCAAAAGATTAAAACGCACGATTATTTGCTTGGTAGACGAAAGTTTTATCCACTGAACTACAATCACCTGTAATATGATTTAATTAAATATGTACATTCACATTTTAAACCTTATTAAATCAAAAAGATATTCCAAAAAAGTCGATCTGTCGATCTGTTTGAAAGCATGATAACTTAAAAACGTGGTGGAACTTCAGATGAAAACTTTATATCACAGCTTTTAAGCGAAAAATTGAGGTTAAGTTTGCATGTTTTTATTATATTTTGTAAACGGTAGTGATTATCACAAAATACGTACTAACTAAAATTGATTCTAATTTGATTTAAAACAACTTTTATTTGAAAAAGATTTCGAAATTATTATAGGTTCTCTTGGTACAAGTAATGACATATTAATAATTTTGAAAATTGTTGTTGTGTAAAACATGTGAAGAACAAAAATTATCAAAGTCATAATATAATATTCGAGTCCTCATAACTCGTAGTTCAATGTCAAAAATAACATTCAAGCATTCGTCAATTTTATTTTAAATCATTGAAAATTTGGCGAGTTTGGTATCAAATTAATGCTCTCGAGTAGAAAATTCTACTAAAAATAGCACGAAAAATATGTAAGCGATTGTCAATTATTTTTTCTCAAATTTAAAGGTTTTGGTTATTATTATTATAAAAGGCGATCTAACTTTAAAAATTAATTAAAATTTCTTTATACTTTTATTAGCTGTGATATGAGTCATATGAAATAGATATTACAAAATTGTTAATCAAGTTTGTTTTTAATTAATATTGCACAATTGCAAGCAATTTATTGAGCCGTGGTAAAATAATAACGGAAGTATTTCATACTGCCAACGTCGTTGTCAGTTACAGGTGAAATATTGTACCAGCTCGTGTCCTATATGTCATTTTCTATTACTTGGGATTTGATTTATTAGTTTCGCAAAGAAAGATTTATGAGAATAAATTCTTTTAGAAGATTTCATCCTGCAATTACGAGGAACGTATTGTTGCGTGTTATTTAGCAAATATTTTGTTGCTCGTGTTGAAAAATTAAAAGCTTAATTAATTAATCTAATCAGTAAACATATTATTTTACAATATAAGTTTAAGTTATTATCATGAAATATGGCACCTTCTACCCTTTTGTGTTAAACTTTTTTCTCATAAATAATTATTCAGCGAAGTCATCAGTCGAAATAAGATTATAGAATAATTTTTGCACGATTGACCATTTATTTTATAAATGACAACTCTGGCAACTATAAAAAAATGTAAATGTAAACATTTTAATTGTTTAATACGGTGATCGTGCAAAAGACCTAATAAACATTGTGGTCAGTGAGTGTTCTACCGGTATTAGTTATGTACAGATATCATCCTTACGATGATTGATAATAATCGTCTGAATACCGAAAAACACCATTTGTTTTTGTATTAAAATTAACTTCAAACTTACGATTTTCGAAGCAACAAAAATGTTGTTTAATTGTTCAAGCTTGGATATAACTTTTACTAGTACCACTTTTTATATTTTTCTACACAATTTTTTCTTTTCGTCGCCTAAACTGTATTTATTACAACTCAAATCTAACACAATTTTGTTTTCAAAAAAGTAGTAGTAGATAAAATAATAATGATCAATTTTCTCCCAGATAATTATAAACTGTTGAAAAATGGGGTAGGTGGCTCAGTGGTATCGAGTCGGCCTGTGGATCTTGAGAACCCTGGTTCGATCCTCATTGCCGACAAACAATTTTCACCAATTTAAATCTATCCCTGTGGTTCCCCCTCCACTAAAATCTGTGGGGGTCGTGATTTACGGCTGGTAATCGCATTTCACGCGAAAAAATATATCAGTTACCGAGATGTGCTTCGGCAGAATGACACACCCAGTAATGGGTAAAAGACGTAATGATATATTTATTTTATTTATTTATTTAAAAATTATCATAATATTTATTGGAATTTTAATAGGAAAACAAAGCTCGAGTATCACACAAATAGTGTATGGTGTGCAACTCGTAATGATTCCACCCCATGTACACTCACCTGCAGAAATAAAGAACAACATAGTACGCAATTACGCAATATTATCCAATATTGGCAATACGAGATTTTGATTTTGAATGTATTTTATGAAGTGAGGGTACAATTGTGGTCCAGCCTTCTCGTTACCTTACACTTTACACTTGCAAAACCCTGGATGGTTTAAGTAGACCATACAACCATCTAACTGGTTGGAAGCACTTACTTCCCTTAATACCTAAATAAGTATTGAAGTTTATTCACATTACAAGTAATAACAATCCAATTAAATTCAATTAATACTTTTGAATTGGTTGTATTCACATTACTAATATTTAAAAACACTAGTACTATCTTGGGACAGTGGATGCAATTCTTATTCATTTTAACAACTTTTTATATTTTTTAATAAACTATTAGCAATAAATTGACAGATCACGTTGAATTAGTACCGATGTGTCACAAAGTTTGAACCTTGCAAGAAACGAATTGTAATTAAAGTGGCATGATTGAAATGTGAATAGTCAATGATATTTTGTTTGTCAATGTAATTGAAATATGGATAAACTATTACTGCTTCTACTACTTACATGACATGGGCAATGTATTACAATAATAGTATATTATTTAATGAGCATATAACTATTATATGCGAGTTAAATGCTATAAATTATCCACATCTATTACAGTACAGTACAGTGCAGGGAACAAAAATAGTAAAACATAACCTTAGATTTATCATGAATCATCAATCGATAAACATAATAAAATACATAATGATGATATTATTCGATAGTTCTAGATAAATAAATAATATTAAAGTTAAGTTTGGACTCTTCAGGTATACAATGTTTTACCCTGAATTTTTTTTCTGACTAAAAATTAAGTTTTTTTTTATTATAATTGTACGATGTAACTTTAAAGTTATTTTATATGCATTTTATTGCTTGAAAATTGCCAAAATATTTTGCCAATTAATAATAATAGAAAAATTTAAATTGAAATTGTTTAAATTTCATTTTTTCGCTAAAGTCTGAAATCCATTTACCAATTATTAAAATAATTCAGCTTATTAAAAAGAAAAACTTTTTTTTTTAAATCTAAAAGAAATTAATTATTTTTTAATAAGCCGAATGGTAAATTTTGAAAAAAAATTGCAAAGTTGAATTTCAGGCTTTAATTAATAGTAAAAAAGGTAAATTAAATATTCATTTTAAATCCTTATTTTATTAAACTTTGAAGGCGACGTTTCGGCCATTATTTAGGCCATTTTCAAGCAATTTTTAGTATGAATTAACAGAGTAACAATGTAAATTTTACAATAAAAAATAACGTAATTGAAGTGAAAGAAAAAATAAAATAAAAAACTCGTTGAGGTGCACACCGCGTCGCCTTCAAAATTTATTTAAAAAAAGGATTTAAAATGAATATTTAATTTACCTTTTTTATTATTAATTAAAGCCTGAAATCCAACTATTTAAAAAAAAAATTCAAAAAGATTAAAAAAACTAAATAATATTATAATGGTATAATTTTGGTGTTTAATTGTAGGTAACAATTGGATAAATTTTAAAATCGCGAGTATTACGTAATATATTTGATCTAAGTTTATAATAACCGATTTTTCTGATTATGAAAGATAAGTTCATTCTTTATTAACTATTATAATGAAAAAGATTATGTTTTGCTATGTTATTAGGTCATAAACTTTAAATCTCCTGTTGAAATTACATTAGCTTAAAATCGATTGAACTACTTTGCCATCTTTAGGGAGGCAAAGCTTTCATTTTAATTGATATAAAGCCTCCCAGAGATAATTAAAACACATTATCCAACTCGGCATATTTCCTGCCAACGCAAAGAAATTAATGAATTAACCACAACAATCAACAAAAACAAACCACTATTATGAAATATGTTCTCAACTCTCGAATTACAAAAATCAGCATTTAATTTGATTGTTGATTCATTCGTATTCACGGTACATAGTTCACCACGCGTGTCCGATAATTCTTACTACCGGTTCTTTGCGAGAAGTTCATTGATTTTTCTAGGAAGCAGTGAAATATATCAGCAAGTTTGGTGCTAAATTTTGAGCGTTTGCATTCTTTAAGGTTCGAGCGTGTTGCAAATTTTCGCACGCGTGGTGCTTTGACATTTGCGTGCAATTTGCTAGTATCTTGACATTAAGCTCTGACGTGGTGCATCTATAATAAAGTCGACAGTAAAAATTTAGATGAATATTTGTTGCCAGAGGTGCATTATTATTCCGGAATATTTCATGCTTTACTAAGAAATTATGCAAAGTAGTTGCAGAAATATTGCAATTGCACTAGGTCAGAAACAATTACGGTTAAAAATAACTTCCTTGTTGTAACGTCACTTTAGTTGTTCTAAGATTTCCTTTACAACCAATTCATTTGGTTAATTTACAATTTATAGCGGTTTTTTGACTATAATTAATTAATAATGCGACAAAATTATTACCATAATTATGAGTAGTATATATTTAAAATTGTATCGCGAGTTATTTACGGTAGAAATAGTATATAATATGATATTCTATATATTTATTTTGTATCATAAAATGCAGTATTTCTAGAAAATTTACTATTCTACAACTGGCAGAAAGTCGACAATTCCAAGTTTTAGTTTTATACTCGCCGAGTGGAAATAAAATTTTGACGCTTACTGTGCGGTAATAGCTATTAACATACCTAGTAATGTTATGAGTATCATTACAGCCGCAGATGTAAGTTTTAAGACATCTAAGGCCTGTTATGACTCAGAACATCCGTGGTTTGTTCAATAGTTTACCGATTTTAGAATATAAACACGTTAACGTCATTAATAAATATTATTTTTTGAAATTCTTTTATGAATAACGTCATTGTCATCATTTTAGAGGGTGATCAAATAAGATTGTAGTCTGTTTGTTTTTATTTAACGTCATGGTTACAATTGTTTTGTATCATATTTATAAATAATTTTTTTATTTAAACGTCATAACGTGGTTATCTCTAATTTGAAAGACTGTACAATTAATATATATTATGATAAGCAGGAGAAGTAATCTTTGTATTATTGTTGTTTTGAGTTCCGTTTGTATTAATAGTGTTATATTATAATTGCGTTTTATTTTCATTTTCTTGACTGTTTTGACAAGTCAGTATGGTAATATTACCGTACAGAATACAGTTATTACTTATTTCCCAGCCTACTTTTGTGCATGTAAACATAGGTTTAATATCCAGAAACCGGTAAAATAATATATCATGGTATTCAAGAATTATAGGGTAGGTGGCTCAGTGGTATTGAGACGGCCTGTGGAATTGAGAACCCGGCTTCGACTTCCACAGCCGACAAACAATTTTCACAACATAAAAACTACCCCTGTAGCACTCCTCCAACTAACACATTTGGGGTGATGGGGTTGGTAAATGCATTTCATGCGAAGAAATATATAACTTACTGAGATCTGCCACGGCAGAGTGCCACACCCAGTAATGGGTAAAAGGCGTGGTGATATATTTATTTTATTTGTATTCTAGAATACTTTATATGGAAACTGTCAACATTTTCAAGCGAATTTCAAAACAAAAAGACTATTAAAAATTATTTTTAATTCTTTATCAAGCATTTCTAAATGGTCACAGAAAAAATATTTTGTACACGACGAGCTGAAAGTGTCCATCCCTGTCTTGCATAGTTGTGATTGTTGCTCTTGGCTGTGCCTCGATCAACAATCTCCATGTGCAAGCTGCTATAGACTACTTTCTACTCTAAGTACACAAATAACTTTTATTACAAAAAAAATAACAAAAAAAAATTGATAAATTATTAATATTTATCTTCTCTTTACTATTAGAACATTGTCGTAATCAGAAAGAAAATGACAATATAAACCAATCGAGACGAACAAAATTAACTATTGAATGAAAACTGAAACTTGTGAATTATTATTAACTCATTTCATGTCATTGTCATCCTGTCATTTCGTCACGTCTGAAGTTAGCTGAAAATTGTAATTGTCATCTGTCACTATTATGCTATGCTTGTCTAGCGTTCAATTAATAATGTGGAGAGAAAAAGAAAACCAAAACGAAAAAAATTAAAACTAAATTATAACTTTGTGTTAACTACCTAATTTAAAAAAATGATATTGCCAATGACTAACCAAAGTAGTGTAGGATACAGTAAAATGTAGACAGAATTTATTTACATGAGCTATTATTTCAACGGGAAATATCAATTTTTTATTATTTTTAGTTCAAATTAGGAAAGTAAATACTATGTAAATTACCTAGATGTTTTATTTGCTATTTCTTCATATTATTATCGTTTAGAGATTTTCTTTTATTTATTTATTTTGTAAAAATTTACAAATAAATATTTAATAGAAAAAAGTCCGTATTCCAATTTTTTTAATTAAGTATGAAATAGACATAAATTAAAAATATATATTAATGAATTTTAGAATGGAAAATATTGCATCTCTTAAATTGACAATTTATAGAATTAGTTCCAGATGATCTTAGGTGAGCCTAAATCCGTGAAATACTCAAGACAATCATTTGCATTGTTTTTGAAAATATATATTTCATGCCCATTGCCAATACTTCGACGAAATGTCTACAAAATTTGGCAGAATTTCATTGGGTTTCAATGAAAAATTCGTCTTGTCTTCTTTTTCTCCGTCATCACACAAAAACAACCCATGTTTCATCGATCCTCCAAAGAAGGGTTGAAATAAATATTTTCTTATAAAAACGAAATTCCGCAGACATGACCTTGTAGTATTTCTTGTGTTTAGAAAGAAAAAAAAAACAGTATTTATAACCCATTATCGCCTAACGAATTATACATTAAAATACAGTACACATTATTACACAAAAACGCACTTATAATTTTTTTAACACATAGGTTTGCATGCTCATTTGAACTTTGGTCTTGTAAAGAGAGTGAACACAACAGTTATAGTTTGATGTATTAATATCCTGAATCGAAAATCATTCTTTTCTATATTTCTGCATTTGAAACCCCTATTTTAAATATACTTCATAATTATTTTAATATTCTATAGGAAATACTCGTGCTTAAATGATTAAATATTGCAGCAAAAATATTGTTTTCTTTTTCTGTGCTATAATTTGCTTATTATATTAATATATTTGGGGGCCCGTTATTTCACGGCTGGTAACCGCACTTCACGAAAAGAAATATATCA
The DNA here is from genome assembly GCA_947425015.1 of Pterostichus niger. Taxonomy (NCBI): domain Eukaryota; kingdom Metazoa; phylum Arthropoda; class Insecta; order Coleoptera; family Carabidae; genus Pterostichus; species Pterostichus niger. The sequence goes on along the minus strand of OX380334.1, from coordinate 18,316,258 downwards.
CTTACTGAGATCTGCGAAGGAAGAGTGGCATACCCAGTAATGGGTAAAAGGCGTGATGATATATTTATATATTTATTATATTTATTTTGAAACTCAAGATCAACTTTTTTTCAATAAGTTTGGATGTTGGATTTGGTCGTAAAAAAGTGTATGCAACTCGTGTATAATAGAATAATATATGGAGTTCATGGATCAGTGATATCGAATTGGACTGTGGATTCCCACAGGCGACAAACAATTTTCTTCACATTAAAATCACATACATAGCTTCCGTCCATTAACATATTTGGCGGTCGTAATTTGACAGCTAGTAACCGCACTTCAGGAATAAATGTAACGCTTACCGAGATCTGTTAGGGCAAAGTATCAAATTCAGTAATGGGTAAAAGATGTAATTATATATTTATTGATACTTATGCAATTTTCTCATCATCACGCCTTTTACCCATTACTGGGCGAAGTAGATGCTGGTAAGTGATATATTTATTCGCGTGATGTGCGGTTACCAGCCGTTAAATCATGATACCCCAAAACTAACATCTTTGGGGGCCGTAATTTGACGCACTTCACGCGAAGTAATATACCACTTACTGAGATCTGCTTCGGCAGAGTGCCACACCCAGTAATAAGTAAAAGGCGTGCTGATATATTTATATATTTTATTACATATTTTTGTTTCTTACATTTTCACTTTAAAATGATTTGGGAAGCAGTCGACTGGATAAGTATTATTAAACATGTAAAATTCCTATTTTCTATTTTAATGTAACAATTTTTTTTACACAAATTATTTCAGAATGAAGTTTAGTTGCCTTTATGCTTTGCATTATTATCTGAAGTTGTAATTTTGACAAATTATAAATTATTTTGCCTACTTAGTAATTCACAATACCTAAGTACTCCTAATTCCCTATTCTATTCGTCTAATACAATCCCTAATTTGATCCTACCATTTGATTTTAAAGGTGTTGTAATAAATTTATCAGAAGACAAAGTCCCAAATCACAGCAAATATCTTAGAAGAACAAATATAATCCAATTATCCGTAATCCATCAGATGAACTTGAGAATTATAAACGCTTGTTGAAAGCAGACAGCACAGACAGCGCAGAGATTCGTGATATACAGGGATTGTTTCATGTAACAACACTAGTGGCGGGGAAAAGGGCACGTTGTGTACTGTGACTGTCTGTGCGATAAGTCAATACCCAATATAATTGGATTAGCCTAGTCCGTGAACCGCAAGACAGGCCTGTGGTTGACGTTTTCATTTGTGGTAGTGTCTTCAACGTTGAATTCAGATCAGAAACGTAATGTCATTTCCATATAGCCGAAAATCAATACAATGCGGTATTATTTGGCTTTTCGTCGGCGTTCTTACAAACTTCCACACAAAATGCGAACGTATTTTCTAAATTATGAAGCAGAGAAATTTAGTTTGAATATTATACCTATGATATTTGCAGGACTCACTAATGATTTAATAAAAATACTACTCGTAAGATAAATTACTAGAGTGGTTACATAATTTACTCTTTTATCTACATCTTTTAGATTAGAAGCTTTTACCTCATATTGTTCATTTGAATATATAGTACCAATTTCAATCAATGCTAGTGACAGTGTTCTTAAATCGAACACAACTCATGAAGAAAAATTGAAAAGTTAAAAAATCGTGGTCTTGAATATAGATTTTAATCAAACTAAAACCAATATCTCAATATGCGCATTTCAAAGTTACAAACAATATTATATAAAATTACTATAGATTCGAAGAACCGCAATAGTATATTAAAAACGAGTATTATAAGACATGTTTTTTCGTACGCGTCTAAGTTTAGAAAACGAGCCGCAAACGTGTTTTTAAAAGGAATTTATTTATTTTATTTATTGAAAATAAGCACTCAACAGGACAATGTCCCAATTACTGAGGGCATATAAAAAAATTACTAAAATTATTGAATTTACAATAAATGCAATATACCAAAAACAAAACATATTAATAAGTATTTACAATTAGAAAATTAAATTATTATACATATCCGAAAAAGCCAAATAGTTTGTTTTTAAATGATTGTAAAGAATCGTTGATTATATCAATATTATCATTATAACAATGATTACAAATAGTACAAATACACTTTAACTCATAATTAGTTCTTACAGTTTTTATGTTGAATAAAACTTACTATTTTTTTCTCTATTGCGTCATTTAGAAAATTAAAATTGAAAAAATCTGCGATATTTCAAACAATTTGTATATGAAATGTTGTGGTTGGTAACTGTTATTGACATTTATGCAATTGTTCAGATTTTAAAGTTATATTGAAATTTGGATGTTCTGAGCTTGATAGATTCAGTATGTCGTCCGCTACTACCACCCGTCTAAAGCAAAATGTTGCGTATCGTAATGTACGTTCTTTCGATACGCAACTGGTTTCGTAATGACTTCCTTATTAACGCAATGTAGAAAAAAATGTTGGAAGACCAATAGAATATTAGTTTGAAATAAAAATTACCTCTATGGCTCTCTTTTCAATAACAGTTTTGGATCGTGATTTGAAGACTGGCAATTGTACTTCACGTGCATAAATATATCACTAACTGAGAGACCTGCTACGGAAGTAATGGGTAAAAAATGTTATGATATATTTATTCTATTCTCTACAACAGAAACTTAATCCCAATTAAAGTACAGGATCCAGACTCAATTAGCCTCAGTGTAATAGTTCATATGTTTTTAGCTTGAGTGGAATTCGAACCCGAGATCTTGGGATTCAAATGCCATAACGCTAACCATACTACCATAGTGCCGAACACTGAAAACTTTAAAACCTTGAAAATTACAGATAATACAAACAAGATATTTTTCAAAATTTTCGATATAAAACCATATTCAAAACACAAATATTTGAATATTTGCAATAGGAATATCTGTTTATAAAATAACGATCAGATTTATAAAAAAATATGTTTCCGTTTTCCAATTTGTGATAAAAGAGGAAGAAGTGCTTTTCTCGAGTGCATTCTATAACTACATAGAAAATAAATCTTGTTACTGAAGAAAAAGAAACATTCGCGAGGAAGGATCCTGAATCCAGAAAAATAAGATTCTAAATAATGACATGTTCTTCTAGTGTCAAATAATGGTCTACTCCAACCGGTCTTAACCTATGGTCCGCAGATTTGTAAGTATACACAACTTGTATTTAATAATCGTTAATGTCATTATTATTAATAATAATATTTTAGATGATATGTATGGAATAAAATTACGAAAATTACTGAGAACGAAACCGGTAAAAAAGGTTGAATTTTTAGAAATAAATTGACTAACATCAGGAAATTTTTGTAATATGCAATATTATATTTGTTGTCGTCATTATACATTTGTGTAGATATAGAAGAAATCCAATAAAATTATTATAATAGTACTATGTTCAATAATAATTTGACTTATTTTTCTTTTCTCCGTACCTAGAAACCCCTTATAACAAATATTAAATATGTATTTAATACACTTTTAGGGTTTGAAATCTTAATTTAAGATTGGTGGTCCACGAAGAAAAAATGAAAGAAGTCCGTCATAAAGAAAAGGTTAAGAATCGCTGATCTACACAAAAGGCTAGATAAGATTTATTATATAGTTTTCAACACCACCACGCCACAATTTTCATTATACCAGTACCACACAAATGTAAAAGCACAAAATATTACTAAATTTATTTATGCCAACACTATTAACAAAGGTTTGAATAATAAATATTCTTAATGCTACTGGTAAATATTTACAATGAAAAGTAATTTGTTATGCGTAAATCGTAAAGAGAATACAGGAGATTCAGAGAAGTCCATTAGGAAAATTACGTCTAGTAAAGTGTCTTGTTGAATAAGGGGTACCTAATTTATTATCTCTAGTGTTCTATGCATGTGTGATAAACGACGCACCTTAATCTACAAATTTAGGAGGGTATTCGTGATTATACAACTAGATTCACATTATATTAGTTAACATTAATTAATAGGGGTTCCATTTGTACAGTAGGCAAAAACGTTAACTATTATTTGCAAGTATTATAATATATCCGAACAGTATTTTGATTCCTTTTAAGTAGAACCAAAAAATGTGTACATAATATGTTATTTTTTTGTTTTTACACTCTTGATATTGATTTTTTTTTCTATTCTATATTATTTATACTTTTATACTACCCCTATTGTCCACAATTCAACCAGTCTTTTTGAAAGGTGTAATACAAAACACTGAGGGAAAAATAGCTTTCTCTCCCGAGATGTATATACTATTTTGGTTTAAAACTAAAAATGCAATTTTAAATAAATAATAATTATCAGCATCTGGATTTATTTTTTCAAACATTTGTTAACTTCAAGAATACTTTACTACACTCATTTTAATAAATAATATGTATGTACTGTTACCATATAACATATTGAAATTTTTAATTCTAATTGTAAATCGAGGAGACCTGTCATTGGGAAACTGTTGGTCTTCCTTATCTAACAAAATAAATAAATAAATAAATAAATAATTTATTCCAAATTTTTAACATTTATTAATTTAAAAATTATTATTAGTCTTTGACATAAAATTAAAATTCATTGACAACAGCGAAAATTTATGTAAACAAATTTGTTAATATCAAATTAAATTGTATTTCTAAATTGGTATACCAAGAATACCGCGAAAACACTAGAAAGAATCCGATGAAATTATTCATACAGCTTTTTCAGCTGTACTTAGGTTTATATTTGTGTTATTGTACTACAATTGTATTTTTCATATATTTGACCGCAGAACTGTCAAAATAATATAAACTCCCTAAAAGCAATAATGTCTATATTAGTCCCCTAGGGTTAAAATGCTTCTGTTCCGATTTTTTTATCATAGAAATGGTCAAATATTCTTGCACTTGAAAAAACTATATTGATTAGTGAAAAACCTATTTCAAAATTCTTAATATTAAGGGCAATATGATTTTTTTTTTAGTTTAAATTGTGACTTCATCTGTAAATTTTATATTTATTCAAAAATTTAAGAAGATATTACATCTTATAGTTGGATCAATATTTCAAAAATTGAATGGCGCTAATGTTGCTCAACCGATATCACAAGCACTAAATGTTTTGGTACCGCTTTAGGCAGCCATGAAATGGCTCAGCCAATGAGAAGATTTATTTCATAAAACGTATAGATGAAGTTATAATATAAACCTTAATAATTCTGTAATAAATGACATATTAATAATTTTTCTTTCACTCATATCAATTTTTATTTTTTTACATTATGTATAATATATTCTTAAATATAAAATTGAATTAGAAGGAAATTTATTGGAAAAAGACTAAATATAAATAAAATAAATATATCATCACACCTTTTAGCCTTTACTGGGTGTGTCACTCTGCCATAAACAGTTTTCGGTAAGTGATTACCAGCCGTCCAGTCACGGCCCAGGGGTAGATTTAAATTGGTGAAAATTATTTGTCGCCTGTGGGGATCGAATCTGGGTTCTCAAGATCCACAGGCCGACTCGATATCACTGAACAACCTACACCATTATTTATTCTTTTTCCAATAAATTTCCTAATAATTTTTGAATTATGGTTGATGAATCCTTTTACTATTCTGCACAATAGAAATTTAATTTCAATTAAAAAACAGGGGCTCTCCAATTTATGGTGGAATTCAAAGCACGCAAATGCATCTGTATTTTTTTGTATATCAATGGAAGTCAGCGTGGTTTGAACTTACGACCTCTTGATTGTGAATTGTGAAGTGAGTCTGTTGGCGGAACCATTACGACTCGTAAATTAATTACTTCTGTGACTTCTCCACCGCTAACATCTATGAAGGCATAAATTAACGCCTGGTAACCGCACGTCACTTACTGAGATTTGTTACAATAGAGTTTTCATACTCAGAAATTAATCAAATGCAGTGATGACATATTTATTTTATAGAAATTACATTGCTAAAACAATAACTACAACATGAAACAAAAAAAGTTTTCACCACCATTTTAATCAAATTTTCAATTTCTACGAAGAAACATTAAACATCCGTGCAGAATAATAACACTGTTCGAAATTTACTTCTATTTAAAGTGATTAAATATAGAAAATGTATTAAAACAATGTCACATGTCGCGTGATTGGTTAAACGATTTCTATTTACAATTTCTTGGATATTTCGTGCCACCAAACACAAAATTTCCCTCTTTCTTCTTGGTAGTCGAGTCAAGTCAGGTTATAACATATAAATATATGCAGAGTGCGTGCGTGTGGCGACCTGAGGGATTTTTATTGAGCAGGGTTGGTAGCGCCGAAGTTTTTATTAATGTTTCATGAACGCGAGCTACTAAGATTTGGGGGTCACGAAAATATTAGAGAGTTAGGAAAAAGACATTTTTCGTGTGGATATAAATGATCTTGATAACACCCTGGAGACCATAAATAAAAATTGTTACATTAAATTACAAAAATATCTTATGTATTAGAATATTAATTACATGAATGTAATATGAGAGGACTCCCTGGAGAGGCTCCGGTCGAACCAAAGTTTTCTGATAGCAGTTTCCATCAAGGAAAGGAAATAATAAGAATGTTTAATAAAATAAAAACCGAATTAATGTAAAATCAGAATTCTGGATTTGAAAACCCGACTTTGATCCCCACAACCGACAAACTAATTTTCATCATATTAAAAAACATCACTATAGCTTCTTCTCAAATAACATATTTGGGGGCTGTGATTTGACGGCTAGTAAATACACTTTTATCATTTACTGAGAAGGGTGAAAAGGCGTGGTGCTATATATTCGAGTCGAGAAATCAAACGATACACGATTAAATAATGATTATGTCATTTATACAGTATGTATATAAGATTTTATTTGGATAAAAATCGTTAGTTAAATACAAAATATTCACGATAACAGATAATCTCAAGCATTCAATCTAATTGGGTATTGGGCTACCGCTGTTGGTCAATGTTGATAACATCTGACTACCAACGGGCAACACAAAATTCACTAATGTATTTTTTTTGCGATTACGCAAATGAAAATCAAAACTAACATTATATTGTCAACTTTTAGCCTTAAACTAAAGTCAAATGCTTGATTTAAATGAGTTACGTATTTAATCAATAAATTATTTACTATTTGTTAATTCTATGATATCATTGAAAATGTCAATGATAATATGCATCGTTTGATTTATCGGATTATTAGGATACTTTTCCTATATTGAGTTAATATATATATATATATATATATATATATATATATATATATATATATATATATATATATATATATATATATATATATATATATGAAATGAATAATGAATGCAAAATTAGCGATAAATTCATTGTTGTTACAAAAAAAAATCACAATAAAAAATGGTTCCCAATCTTGCAATTACAATTTGCTTTAAATGAAAAAAAGCAAAATTATATAGGTATTAGTCATTAAGTGATGAATTATATAAAAAAACCTATGCTTAATTTTGGATAAACTGTGTATTTGTATATTTGCATAGAGATCAGAATATAAAATTAAAAATGAAATAAAATTGCATTTATTTACTTGTCGAACTCAATTTTGTATTTGTTTTAGAAAGGAGAGCAAATGAAGATTACATAATGCCTAAAAAGTTTAATAAGTTAAAAGCAATAGAATACACCAAGAGAGACTTAGTTATATTTGACGAGGTTACAAACGAGCTTAGCATCCGAAGTTCAAAACTAGTTGATGAGGGCTAATACGAAGTTTACTGGAGTTCACTGGCGTAACCATTAATTAAATTATAACTTGCATCTGACGCTTTCTCGAATGTCCGGAATTGTAATCTGCAGACTTTGAAACATAAATTGTTCATTCACTGAAGAATTCCCGGCAGTATACAAGTTCACTGTGATGTTGCTCCTTCAAAATAGGCCAACAAATAATAGAGAGAAATATTTCTGTTTTCGGATAAACAATGTGGATATTACATGTCGTTCCAAAACTTACTTTTTCTTTTCATTGGTTATAACTTTTATAATATTAAACACAAATTTGGATACCACATTACTTCCTTGTACGCGTATTATACTATACCTACATTTTTTATTGCACATATTTGACGTAATTTGACATTGACATAAAATTTTTATTTTTTTCTTATTTTTGGTTCTAATAGTTTAGTTCTGTAATCGTATATAAAGATTTGAGGTAATGAGATAAATTCAATTACAATTTTGCATATAAAGCCAAAAAAAATATATTTTCATGTTCATTAAAAATATTTTTTCAAGATATTATTAAAACCAGCTTTACAGGAAATTCAAAATAAATTTTCCTGTCACTGCCGAAATATACAAGCGGAAATTTAATTTAGTACTGTGTTGCTTTTTAGGTGGTGTATCTGTCATAGCGAAGGAAAAGGAATGATATTTATTTCGTTTTGCAAATGCAAATATTTGCTTTACTTTTTATTTGCTTGTACGTGTGAAAATATTGTGTACATAAAATGTGGTAACCATGGATACTGTTTATTTTCTTATTTACATTTTGGAAGTTTTAAAAGCAAATCAATTGGTATTGCTATAAATCCTTAAGTCTTTGATCTACAGAGTGTTTGTTTGCTGAAGAAACATGTTGAAGTTGTACATTTACTTCGGCCACCAATAAACTAAAATTCCAGTTATTAATATCGCAGAAATCTTATTTTCACATAAACCTATTATGAACGTACAGATATAGATCTCTAAACTGGATGAACAGAAAGAATTAAAACAGTTTTAGAAAATTCAGTCAAATATTAAAATACATTTACATATAAACGTTCTGACTGCACATCATAATACGCTAAAATACAAATTTAATACTTCAGTTTTCATTCTGATGAAGAAAACAAATTTGCAATCTATACAATAATGTTTTATTGTGTTATTAATTTTATGTAATGCAATACGCAAAGTAATATAGCAATTTGATTGAGTTCAAATATGAAATGCAACTTTGTATTCTATTTCCAGTTGATTTTATTGTCTTCAGACTATTTTATGATATTGAATTCATCTTCAACTCATCAAAGGAGAAATATGTATTCAAATATCAATAACAGAGGCGCCACTGCAGTAATTGGTAGCACTGAAATAATTTTTATTATTAATTTTATTCTAGACATGCTACTAAAATAATAATTTATTATTGTACTAACGTGACTAGAATTGAATTGATATTATAAAAGAGAGATAGAGAGAAAAATATAGTAGCGTTCCTATTTTCGAATACTAACATTATTTTTAACTCAGTCTAATAATAGTACTGTAAGAAGTTTAAATTTATTACTATACATTTTTTGACCAGTATACTTAATTTTATTGTAACTAACGCTACAATTTGATGTACGTTAGCTGGTTCTGGATTATTGTTAATGCAAATTTAATTTAGCAAAATTTCGAAAAATGTAATTAAACCGAATTAGGAGTAATCAAAATCCTCATCTTCTAGTGCTGATATATAGTTTAACAAAATTTAGAAATATACTTATAACATAATTAATTTAAGTACGCGTATATTATTAATCATTGAATTTAAACATTTTAGTCTCTAAACTCTAAGCTCTAATCATCTTAACTTAACACTATGCACTTTTAGAATCTAGATCATGAGTGCGCAACTAAAAGTAGGGAATGTAATAATACGATATATTCAGAGTATTTAAACATTTATAGCCCGATTCTCAAAAGAGGTTTAGCTAATCTTAAATTTTGGATTAGCTGCACTTATTACAATCTAAACTATATTTTCAAAACTAAATAGAAAATAAAAAAGTTATGTTAACTTTTTGAAAAATATAATTTTTAGTTTAATTTAAGTAAACAAAAATTCAGGAATCAGGATTATCTAAAAAATATTGGGAATCTGATTTCTAAAATTAAAAATAATACCGCAAATATAATTTATAGTTTTATATTTTTGGTATATGAAATTATATTATGATTTAACGTTAGCAGTAATTTTAAAATAAAATTATTAATAATAATTTATTGATAAAAAAAACAAACCAATTAAAGTTACAAAATTTCTGTTTTTTATCCATTATTTTTATATTTGTTTATTAAAATTGTATTCTGTAAAATCAAAATTTTCTGTCCTTTCATTCCATATGTGGAGAAAATTATCAATAGTAACGTTACCGCCTTAAATCAGTAGTTTACACGCAAGCTATATTATAAAAATATATTTAAATACTTTACGAATGTATTGTACGTACATGTCATGTCAAGAATAAGATAAATACATCATTTAAAATTTGTTTATATAAGAACCAAAAACAAACTAATTAGTGAAATTGGTTCTTGTTTTCTCAATATATACTGAAAATATAAACGCGATAAAATGGAAATAAAATGAATAACGCATGTTTTATTACACATACATTGTCGTCATTTCAGATGACATGACAAGCATTATTCTGCAACTTTTGAAATGTTCAATTGTTGGCTTTCCTAATTATTTTATATCAAAAAAGTTACCAGTTTATTGTAGAGGAAAAATTTCTGCATCTTTTTGATACTAACATTTATAATTTTACTCTATCTGGAACCGGAAAAATAACTGAAATATTTGCTGGTTATTTTCGTAAAACCATCAATGCCATGAAATAACGAGACAAATGTGATATTAATTAAGAGTTTATTTTATTTAATACATCAAAATATAGTTCTTTTTATAATAATTACAGATAAAAACAATAATCTACCCCTGTGGCTCCCCCTTCACTAATATCTTTGGGGGCCGTGATATGACGGATGGTAACCGCACTTTACGCGAGAGAGTGCCACACCCAGTAATTGATAAAAGGCGTGATGATATATTTATATTCATTTATTTATAAAAACAATAATTTTTAATTTGTACATTTGATTTGTTATTTCAGGGCACTAATAATTTTATAAAAATTACGAATAAACATTTCCAACATTTTTCCAGTTCCAGATAGAGTAAAATGATAAATATTAGTATTTAAAATGTATAAATTTGTTCTGTACAATAAACTATTTAACATTTTGAATTTGAATAATTATGAAAGACAATAATTAAACATTTCAAAAATTGCATTGAAAACGCTATAGTTCGTCTTTGGATTCACCAACTGTATATAAATTTTAACAGGTCACACTAAAATTAAATAAAAATAATTAAAATCTTTATTAATTCACGAAAACTTTCGATACGTTTGTAAATGCCATTAATCCAAATCAAACATATTCGATGTTAATATATAATTCCATTAGGTTCCATGTACGTGAGTATAATACCGTGAGATAAAAGTTAGGTAAGTAGCGTCTGAGTTCTTGTTGGCGTCGGAAGGAGGTTAAACTTGAAATAGTCCAATATTGATTTGAGACGTTTTAGGACTCGTTTTGCTTGAAGGCCTCGCACTGCTCCGACCGCCAGTAACCCGGGCCGCGGGCCAGGGATGCGGGTCAATTCACTCACTCGAACGAGTTTAATCATTGTAATATGATCGCATATACATAACTTGAACTTCTACATATTAGAACATAAACTCTTTACGACGTTATGTAGTTCATATTATTGGTAATTTAAATAATAATAAAAAAACATTCTTTATTGTAACTCTTTAAACAGAATTAAATTTTTAATAATTGGCGAGTAAATATCTGAAGGGTTGGATTTAAACAGCCTACTGTGTGCAATGCTACTTATATTCGAATTAAGTGTAGCCTGTATTATATGACATATTGTTCATAGAAAAAGATATTTTTTCAAAATTCGCAAAATTAAGTACGTAAATGGTTATAGAATATACATTTTTAGTAAGTACCACTGGCTGACACAACAAACAGTCATTTATCTGATGATATAGTGTTTATAATTATAATTCAATTATTAATATATTAGATATAACTAACAAACTAGAGGTACTAATGTTTATTTAAATTAAACTATCCTTAATTTTGTGAATTGAGTTAAAAATTTGTTTGTTTAATGATCAGTACTAGATGTAATAAACTATCGATAGTGGTTGCTATCGATAGTACGTTAGTGTTTCATAGAAACTATCGATATATCGATAGTATAAGTTTATAAAATTACGTACATTCTAGAAAAATAAAACAAAAATTCATTTACAAAGAAAATCTGAAGTAAACTTATATTATACAGGATGTTTAATTTAAGTGTGGCACATTGCTATCTCGAGAAATATAAGATCTATAAGGTTTTTTAAATTAGTAAAGAAATATTATTTTGGAAATCTATTACAAAACTATTAGTAATTTTTTTTTTGACCAGTGATTCTCTAAATATTGGACAAAACTTTTTTTATTTTAAATGAGAACATGTTTTCTTTTTTCTTTTTTTTGTGCGGAAGAGAATTTTATTCTGTATTCAATGACATTCTTTAGAATATTTTACTAATTTTGATAAAATTAAAAATTAAATTTAAATCTATTAATAATCGTGCATTTTCGATAGTTTTAAAAAACTATAGATAGTACGACAGTGTTTATACATCGATATATCGACAGTTTATCACCTCTAATCAGCACGTAATATAATATAAATTCTTAATTTTTATCCCGAAGTATAAAATTACCCTATATATTCTTTTGTAATTAATAGCAAAAATAATTTTATTTATTTAAGTCGTACTAGAACCTGTCAGATTCGCAGTTTTTACTAAGAAAGTTAGTAATGTGGTAAATTACTTTTCATTATTTTTTTATATTATAATGAAAATAAAAGCAAACTCTAGCCTCAAGCAATGAAAAAGGAAATAATCTACCCTTAGATCTTTAGAAGTTATGTTAAAGAAAAATGACATTTTTTATATGTAATGTATGCAAATTAGATCCATACTTGAATGTAAGTTTCAATGTTCAAGAGAAAACGAACTTATTTTTGGTGAAAGTTCTACAAAACTACAATAACTATTTGTATTGCTAATTGTTTGAATTTTAAATCTTTCAATATTCAAGAATTATTAGTTTATTAAATGCTACTCTGTACAACAATTATAGTATTGAGGTAATCTTACATAAAAAAGTTTAGTAGACTACATTTTCTCTGTATGAACATTGTAGCCCAGAGGATAAAACTGAGATAATACTTGCGTTAATCAATTAACTGACTTCTATTATATACAAATGCAATTGTTCGGATGCCGTCTCATGAAAATTCTAGTTATATTTAAACAGTTATAGTCTGTTTCACCGTAACTTCATAGTAGACAGGATTTACAAAGCGAAAATTTATTCTAAAGAAATTTAAAAATCTTAGCAATATCACAACAATCACAAAACGTGAAAATGTTGCATTGACTGACAGTGAAATGACAAACAGAAAAATAGAAATAAATATCACTTGTTACAACTGTATTTTTTGTTACGAGTACATTGTAAATCCGTTACGGCGATAAGCCAATCACTGACGTAGAAATTTATTCTCTATGCTGTGTTATTAAGTTACAGTGAGATAGAGTATAGTATATATTAACATCTCGATTTTCTAAAAAGTTTTAGATAATCCTGAATTTTTAATTAGCTAGCCTTATTCAAGAAGGGTATTAAATAGTTATTTTTGATTCTAGATTGCGAAATGTTACTTTTGCATTCAAGAATGCAAAAGCATTTCGCAATCGAGTATCAAACAACGTTTTTTCGAAAACTATGTCCCAAAATTAGTAATAATGTAATGAGAAAATTTTGACGTTGAGGATTAATTAATGTGACATCTAATGTCTCCATGACAACATTGTATGTAATATAATTGCTATCAAATCTGGTATTATCTGACCAGCAATTGACAGCTGGTTGGCAATAGAAACCAAACAAACATTCTAATTTTTTTCTGCGATTTATTGGGATTCGCATTGTATTTCTGAAGAAACTATTCCAGTACACTAGTTAGCTTCCTCAAGCGGGATAAATATGAATAATTGTTCAATTGGAATATTAAATATAAATTTTGTTAAAGAATAGAAGTATTGTTTCTTAGCAAAAAAATAAAGTGACAAATTTTATTAAATTGTGAGTCTTTCTTCTATCAAAAATTACAGGATGCCAAAAACTTTTGCATCCTGCATGCAAAAGTCTTTTTTCTACAACCATTAAAAAAAGTAGGCGTTTTTGAACTTATTTTTATTATGAAAGTAGCAGAAAGGTAATTTAATATAAATAAACTCTATACAGTATACTTTCTATTAATATTTATGGAAGCAAATTTAATGTTGCAGCATTTGCTTCTTCTATAATGTCTATAGAATCTAATACGTGTTCGCCACTAGATTCAAACATTTTTTAAATTGAAAGCACGGAGAAATTTTTCCTCATTATCAACAAAATAATTGAGTTAGTTTGTCATTGTCAGTTGTCATGGATACATTAAACTAGGTATCTTTCTAAAGTTTCTAAATTAATACAAAATTTCAGAGATGTTACAATTACTGAAATTTGTTTTATTATTTTTATAAAAATATGGTTTATGGTTGTAGAAAAAATAGTGTACGCAACTCGTGCAGAAAGGGGTTTTTTTGAACTCGCGATCTTGCAGCATTCGCTTCGCTCATGCAGCAACGAACCACTCATTCAAAAAAACCCATCTTTCTGCACTCGATACGTAAATAACTATTGCGTTCTGTAGACAAAAAACACACATTTCGCGTGTTGATAGTTGTCATGTAAATTTTAACATTATATGACAGTTTTCGAAAAAAGTTATTTCAAATTTCATTCTGAAATCCAAATTGAAGTTTTATGTGAACTCTTTCGAGAACATGGTTTAGAATCTGGTTACCCTTACTCTTCGCTTTCTGCTTTAGATCCTGGACTCCTGGGAACTTTAAGGCCGGTACTTTGACGTTTTGTTACCGTACATTATATACAATATTAAATAATAGTTTAAACTTTCTGTTTCTATAGTTATTTTTTTTAAAGAATGCTGAAGAGTCTCTTTTGACCTTGTTCTCTTATTGGTTAAAATTACAGGCAAGATTACAAACACAAAATTTATATGTCATCTTTTTTATTCAGAATATTAAAAAACATTTATTTGAAACATAAAAATAAAGAATCAATATATTATTTGAAGTTATTATATGTGAACTTAGTATCAAACTTTGTAACTAGCTAAAAAGTTGTTTTCAAAAATGAACTATAGATGACACGGCGAATTATGGGCAACAAAATAAGTAATTAAATAACAGTATTCAAGTATAATAACGAGCAATGAACTGTCCGCACCCAGGCCTTGTCCTGTAATTCTATAGTGTCATAATACAGACAGCCAGCAAACAGGAACCGAGACATGCCGGCGCCGGGCGCCATGCCGGCCATGCGAGTCGTCCCGACGTGCGGCGTCGTCTCGTAGTTGTCAGCAGCACATGAACACACAACTCAGTCTACATCCCACCACGCTCTGTAGTCGAGTTCATGTCGTCATGTCGTCGTTGTGTCTTGTTAGCAAATCCGTATCGCGCGATGCTCTATTAATAACGCACCTGAACACAATTCGTCTCGATCTCAATCTCATTGCCGGTGTCATCAACGTAAATAAAATACAAGCAGATACACAAGAGCGTTGGTAGTAAGATTTTCTCACTAGGGGACCTAAAATTAAGTAATTATGCTATGATCCTTCACTTTTAGCAAATGATTATATGCGTAGTGTCACTAGCACGGAAACTCCATTTATTGTTCCATATTTATTCTACTAAAACACAGAGTAGTGAGATTCGTGTGTAGAAAATATAGACAACTTTTTTTATCTGACAATAATTTAAATCTATATTAAAGTAGCAAAAGTTAATAAATATTGTAGTCTACAGATGAATGAACTATAATTAAGTCTGCTAATGTGTCTTTAATTTTAATTATATTTTATTTACTAATTTATAGAGCATGAACTTAACGTGAAATTTACGGTTTAGATAGAAAAAAACTATCTACTCGTATTGTTTAAAGTTATTGAGGTTTGAACTTCAGATAAAAGTTGTATCCACTGGATCACGTTTGCCCAAAATAGGGAAAAGATGCTAATATGATTGAATTTTTAATATAACAAGGTTATATATATAAAGAATATAGTTCAGATTTATTTAGTATTTATCCTATAAATTACCTATTAAATATTTTAATGTATTTAATGAAAGGAATATGTTTGCTTTAGGATCCATGAATTGTTCAATTTATTTTATATTGGACGTTTCGATGATTAACCTATCATCTTCAGCATTTTACTGTTACAAGTTTTTTTCCAAATCTAAAGAATATAATGTTATTACACTGTCAAGTTTAATAAAAACAAAAATAATTCAATCTTACGGATGTGTAATTAATTAATTTAAATAAAACAATTATTTACTGAATAACAGAATATGAATAGAAAATAAGTATAAGTATTTCTTTTTAAATAAAAATAAATTATCAATTTTGACCTGCGAAATTTAACCATTTTTTTATTTTTGTTAAAGATACTCACTAGATATTCCGTTAAATACGTTAGCTGCGCGCATATTATATAGAGGCAAATCTTGGACACCGTAGCTGAACCACTTTTTGGACGTCTTTACGTAGAACGTGGAAAGTATAAAGATGAGGTCCCAAAACTTTTTTGTTTCGTAGACAACGTGCTATGTTTTTCGGTTTTAGGTAGACCCCCTGCTTACCTAATATTGAGTTTTTGCAAATTCATCAAGTTCAAATGTGTTTTTGACAGCTGGTATAGTGCTACTCACTTTTAAAGATTTAAATTTCTAACTGTAGTGAAGTGTAGTGTGAAAAACTTAAAAAAACACATGATAAGTTTTATACATTTATGAATTAAATTCTAATTAAAACGAACCAAATAAAAATTTAGTATTACTGGCAGAGCTGAACCTGATGCTTTAACAATAGATTTTCAACATTTGGCATCAATTTTGTTCTTTTTCTTTGATAGGGGATTGACCAACCGTGCTGAAACCCCTTTCCACTAGATATGAGGATGGAAAAGCAATTAAAAACTTTCTCGCGATATTCATTATGTCATTTTGAAGCCAGAATTGCTGATATTCGTTTCTAAACTGTACCTTATGTTCTTTGTTAGTGCTTAGTCCGATCAGTTCCTCTTGTAATGTAACATCCGTTTCTTCAATGTCACCATATGAATTCATTATCCACTGTGATATTACTAGAGTCAAAACATCCTCAAACCTAGTTTTAAATTTAATTATTGTATCATTGAATAGAATAAAATAGTGAATTATAAAATCCCTACTGCGCTACTAATATTACAATTGCGAAAATAAGTTTGTATACAAGACCGTAGTATATTGTCGGTCTGTTTGTTACGCTTTCACGTAAAAACTGAACAACTAATCTATTTGTGTATGTGGATTATTGCATTCATCTCATAGACCCGCAATTTTTTTTTTCACTGACATGAACTCTTGCAGGTCGTCGTCAACCCCTGCAGGTCGATATAGACCAGTTTGGATATCACTGGTATACAGTATGGCGTAGGTGTACCCCAGGCTAATAAAAATATCGAAGAGAAACTGATCTACCTCTATACCAATCGAATGGGACAGTCCAATTCAAAATCTGTTTGTGTTTTGTTGATACGAATTCTCTTACGTCTAAACTAAATTGATTTGCCAAATTGCTTAGTGTCTAGCTGTTAAGATCAGATTGATCAAATCTGAACGATAATCTAGAATAATATAAAAATAATGTCATACAAGAAAAGTTATTTTATATTTCAAATATTATCTTTAATGAATTTTATTTTATGATTTATTATTAAAAGCTGAAAATAATTCAATATTTAGTACATAGAAAATGTTACTTTCGATAAATCAAGGCTAAATTAAGAATTTATTATTCATAATTCGTATATACTCCGAAAATAACTATGTAAAAATAATAAAATGTCTCCAAATCATATAAAATAAGATCTGCTCTATAAATGACAGAAATAATATAGTCATTTAATAATGTATAAACTAGTAGTTCAAGGTAGTAACAGCTATTTATAATATTTACTAAATGAAGAAATAAAGGTTCTTAAAAACGCCTAAGTCGAAACCTAAGTGGAATAATGAATAAAGCACGTACTGGATCAATTTTAATGTTCTATTTTCACAAATATATCAACTTTGTTCTTTATAATGAGTTGGCATCTCGCCAAAAGAAAAACGCTTTACAATGGGATAGAAATCGGGTCATACTCAAGGTGGTACCACTGGAAAATTTAATGTTTTTCTGAACTTTAAGCTAAAGATAAATTTACAAAACAACCACTTACAATTATAGAACATAATGTAGTTTTCTTTTCAGTGACAATTTGTTTTTACCACTATATTTCATCTGATTATCTCAGCAATATAAGAAAGGGAGATCGAACTTTTCAATTATAATTAATTTAACTCCTTCCTGAAATATCTTTTCGTATCATGCAATTGCTAATATGTAAAAATGTAGAACTGTTATTAACATTTCCTCAGTCTCGGTCAATTGTTACCAATTTGCGTCAAACTAATTTTTGTATAGAAAAGGTAATTTCCAAAGATGAAAATAGTTATTTGTATCACTAGTCAAGAAACTGCTATTTTACGAGTGCGAGTATATTTTGAAAGGACGAGCCGCAGGCGAGGCCTTTAAATACGAGCACTCGCAAAATAGTTTCTGGACGTGTAATACACAAGATTTTTCGCGCTAACGTTTTTGTAAATTTAATAAAAAAAGTTTAATTTATTACTCACATTCTAAATGTCAGGGAATTGTTTATGTTGGTAACATTCACATTTCTAATTGTCAGAACTGTACTTTTAATTTTAATTAATTATTTATTGTTCATCAATTTACATCTTCAATAAGTTTAATTACACTGTACACTTTATTTAATAAACATAAAACCATTCATTTCTTTGTCTATTTCACGACTTGTCATTCCAGTATTACAACCTAAAAAATCAACATATTTTATTTGGATTTTACATTGTTAATTCAATTATAATTACTTACAATTTTGTTTAATAATATTTTGACATTTCGTACGTTCAGGAGTTCGCTATACTAGTGATGCCAACATATAACCATAAAAGTCACTAATTTTTGCCGGCCTCGGCCGGTCAACACATGGTTTCCGGACGATTTTGAGTTATGTAATACTGTTAATGCCGGACGGTGGCGCGAAAACCATATTTCTACTATTGAATGTATGGAATTCATATTGTTCACAGAACTTAATAATATTCAAATCTTTTAAAAAACAATTATATAGAACAACTTAGCTATCTGTCTTTTAAAGAAGTAAAAAGGTGATTTGTATTAATTACTTGAGTCTCCAAGAGATGAACTTAAAACTTTCCGGTAATAATTAACAACAACAAAATATATAGAAATTCTGGACAGTCTCTAGATGACAAATCCAACCTTGGTTTATGTGGATGTATATATTTATGTCGTTCACTTGGACGCTCGGTCGATCGGTCTCCTGCTTTTTTTTATTTTCGCAATTCAACAGTTTTCAGCCCATTTGAATCAATTTTTTACCAATCAAGCTCATCTGTAGATGTTCGAGACAGAAACTATGTACTACTTAATTTACTGTTGAACTTAAAATAGGGATCACTTTTGAAGGATTGAAATTTTTTTAATATATTTTTTAGCTAAAATGCTTCAAAATACGAGTATATCGTGTTTGGTATCACAAGAAATGAACTTTGAAGGACTCGCGTGCACATTTTTTTCAATCGATTGTCAATTATTTTATATATGTGAATCCTATATCAGTGTCCTTAGCGTTCAGCGTGATGAGCCGATCTGATCGCGAGTTTTTATGTAGAATTTGAAAACATATCGATTTACTTTAAAATGTTAATCGCTAATACTAATTTCAGTTCCAACTTTACCTTCTTTCCTAATTCAAAATAACATATGCTAATTTTGACACCAAGTACTGTTAAAGCCATAAAAATCCTAATTAATATGACAGAAAAATAATAAAAATAACACAAAAATTTGCAAAAATCTTGTACGTTGGTTGTACCAATAATTTTAATTCGAAATAAAAATGTAGTAAGTTTAAGCCAATTTATGAATCTGTCTATTAGTGATTCATGTTTAGAATGATATAATATGTGAAGTTTTATCTAAATCAAGAAATGTCAAGCAATCATGATTAATAATATAGGCTAAGGAAGTAATATAGGATTATGTTTTAGTAGACGATATCCGTCAATTCTGATGCTTTAATTAAGATAATTTATAGCAAATATGATTAGGTAGTAAGGTTTGTGCACGTGCAAGATTAAAATATAATGCGAAAACGAGTTATAAATTAAGTTGAAACGCAAAATTATCCGTTTGAAGTACTTGAACAAAACAGGCCTAAATGAGCTGTTCTATAATTGTGGATTTATGGGTTTTAGACGTCTGTAACAGTCGCACAAAATATACAACTTCATTCCCAGTTAAATTAAGCGTGTTACGTCTATAAATAACACAGTATTGCATGTAAATTAAATCAAAACGCGTGGCTGCATTTCACTTTTAAGTGGCAAATTATATTAGCTGCTCGCACCAAGTTTCAAGTTGCGTTGCGTTGCGTTACGTTTATAATAAGCTGTTCTTTCAGTTATTTTACAAACAATACTGATTAAAATCTCAGTTACACTATAAGAAAATCTCTACCAAGTTTATGAACGGAAATTTAATGCAATTATTTATTTTGAAACGCTAATGAGATTTTAATTGGACATGATTTCTTCATTATTTTATAATCAAATATATAGTAAATTTTGTCACATTTCAATGACAAATCTGATTATTTAATTCAGTATTTATTTTCAGTGCTATTTATTATTTTAAAGAAGATAAAAAGATATAATGGATTTATAAAACTTTTAAAATAATTACATCATATTTCAATTTGATTTGAATTTTATTTTAGTAGTTACAAATCAATACATGAAAGTTTTCTTTAACTTTCTATTCAGTTCGACAGTCTTTTGACAGAAGATAGAAAGATATAATGGAATTATACAATTTCCAATATAAAAATATTAAATAAAAATATTAAATAAACACTAGGCAAAGTCTCACAAAATTCAGCCTCCGAGTCACCTTATGAGGGCATCGTCAGAGGCCGGCCAGCACAGTTAGTAACCATACAATTTCCAATATAATTATATCACTTTTAAACTTAACTCTATCAGATTGTAAGATAATATTTAAATTCGATTTAAATTTTATTACAATTTTTACAAATCAATACATGACTTTTCGTCCATTTGGAAAATTTTTAAAAATTTTTTTTTTCTTTTAATATAAAATTACAACGGTAGATACTCCTACGTTAAATTTGATTCCAATTTTCTATACGTTTTTTGTCATTATCGATTAAATAATCTAAAATTAGTAGATAATGTGAGGCCAATAAATTCAGACACAAACTGACGGATTTAATTAATTAACTTTTTCGTATCCTAAGGATTATGGCCATGACCCATAAGGATTTTCCAAATGAATTTATAACTCAATTACAACATATGTATCTAACAATTTAAATAAATAAATAAAATAAATATATCATCACACCTTTTACCCATTACTGGGTGTGACACTGTACCTAAGCAGATCTCGGTAAGTAATATATTTTTTCGCGTGAAGCGCGGTTACCAGCCGTCAAATCACGGGCCTCAAAGATATTAGTGGAGGGGAAGCCACAGCGGTAGATTTAATTGGTGAAAATTGTTTGTCGGCTGTGGAGATCGAACCAATTTAAATTGTTGCAAATTTTGATATAAAACTTAATCTTCACGCTTGTTATTCGTTAGTGGGTGATATATTTGTGCGAATGAACTGTGGTTACCATCCGTCAAAGATGTTAGTGAAAGGAAAGCCGCAGGGGCAATTATTAATATGGTAAAAATCCGTCTTTCGGCTGTGGGAATCGAATCAAATCCATAGTCCGACGTTTTGCCCTTAATTAAAGAGCAGAATAAAATAATAGACTGTAATCAAAGTTTCATGTCCAAAACATACTAAATTATTGAATCCAATCGATACCATAATTCCACAAGCGTTTATATTTATTTATGAGAATATTTTATGTTGATTAAATTCCTTCGAAATTCCAAACTCCCGCGTGAACAAAATTTCACAAATTTATGATTAGTGGGCATAAGTTTAATTATGGAGTAAGTTGCTGTTACACAATTTGATATATTACACGTTATTAAAACAGGACCAGAAGGACCAGAACGGCCAGAGCAAAGGACTGGAATTAGTGAAGCACGATGCGTAAATATTTGCCGCCCGGTAGCGAGTTCACGAGCTGGTGGAAGTGGCAAATTTCAAGTTCAAAAACTTAATCAAACTTCAAAGACTTTTAATCATAAAATATCAATTTGTCACTTGTTATAAGTTTGAACAATCAATTGTGTTTGTGCATTTAAATCTCTCTGTGAAGTATTACTTTTCCGAACATTAATTGAATGCCTTTAACCTAGTGATTTATGTTCGGGTTTATTATATTTAGGCTGTTGCAAAACAAGTTTAATGAGTCAATTCTAATTTAAATTTGTGAACCTGTAATGTACGTCAAGTCTCTAACTTTTATTATTTGTAAATTACGCATTAGCCACCATAGAGCATAAAAGGTACAAGATATTAAAAATTAAAAAAAGAATTATGGCAGATGCTATCATTATAGACCGGATTAAAATTTTTGTTTTTACTTGTACGAAGTAAAGGAAGTATTGTAATCGCGAAAAAATTCGGTTCTCAGATTTCAGTGGAAATACGCATTTTTGCCCATTTTGACTAATTTCGTCGTGACGTCTGTACGTACGTACGTATGTATCTCGCATAACTCAAAAACGGTAAACCGTAGAAAATTGAAATTTTATATTTAGGACTTCCGGAAGTGGTACTTTACTTGAAGCCTATAATAAATTTTCATGAAAAACTATATTCAAATATAATTTAGAACTTTCCAAATTTGGTATATAAGACTACTATGTCAATGAAAATAACATAATAGATTTTGGTTAAAATACACTAACCGGAAGTGATACATTACACGAAGCTGCTAACAGTTTTCCTTGAAAAAATGGTATTATTTGAATTTTAGAAATAAATGCTGCAAATAAAAGTTTTAGAGAATTAAATTCTGCGTCTATCACATTAAGAATTTTTAAATTAGCCTTTTCCATAAGCGAGATATCTAAATTTAAATATTACATATATATATATATATATATATATATATATATATATATATATATATATATATATATATATATATATATATATATATATATATTTAAAATTAAGTTTGCTATGAATTAGAACAAAAAATAAAAAATAAAAGATTTTATGTCAAATATGTGCAATTAAAAAAATATCTATAGCTTAATACGCGTACAAGGAAGTTACGTGGTGTCCACATCAGAATTTGTATATAACAAAATTATTTGCATTTCATATGAAGTACACATTTCAGTGGATATTTCTAATAAATCAATATATCATTTACCCATTACTGGGTGTGACACTCTGCCGCAGCAGATCTCATTAAGTGATATATTTCTTCGCATGAAGTGCGGTTACCAGCCGTCAAATCACGGCCCCCAAATATGTTAGTGAAAAGGGAGCCACAGGGGTAGATTTTAATTTGTTGAAAATTGTTTGTCGGCTGTGGCAATCGAACCAGGATTCTCAAGATCCACAGGCCGACTCGGTACCACTGAGCCACCTACATTAATAATTAAAATATAATTAAGAACAATTGGATGGATCACTGGACTTGAATTTACATTTAATGTAACGACATTTCGACCTTTTATGGAGTCATTTTCAGGTCTAAATATAAAAACAAAATTACAACAATGTCATAAGCTTAAAATACAAAATACAATTCAATCGCTTACCAATTGTTACTTACTACTGGTAAGCGATTGAATTGCATTTTAACCTTATGATATTGTTGTAATTTTATCTTTATATTTAGACCTGAAGATGACTCCATAAAGAGTCGAAACGTCGTTACATAAAATGTAAATTCAAACCCACCCAATTGTTATTATTCTACCCTTCCGGCTTATAAATCCTACATTAAAATATAATTGTAAACACTACAAACAGTCATTTATCTGATATTGTATAGCGAATGAATTCACTTAATTTTGTGAATTTTTTAAGTAATTCTTTTTTAATCCTGAACCGGGGTCAGTATATAATACATCTGCCATTTTATTTTCTACCTAAGTACTGAAACATCCAGTTTAAAAGGGCATCTTTCGTTGGAGCACTTGTTTCAAAATGTCAATATCTTTAAATAAAATTTTAACTAACTAACTAACTAACTAACTAACTAACTAACACTATGTATACATCTCACTGTAATATAACATAAAAATAATTTGAATTATTAATGTGTTCCAAAACCAAAAATTTATTTCTTTAGTAATAAATTATATATTATTCACAATAGAAGAACAATATCAGTATTATTAGTGGCTGTTACGTACATTATAACTTTAATATTTCTTTAATCATTTCACAAATTTTATTTTATTGACAACTCACATTTTGTGTTTCGCACGATTGCCAACCCATCAACAGGGAAGACCATAGAGCTCTTAGGTTTTTATAATACATATATTATCACAGCATTCCCTACATATAGTTCAATGACCTGGGTATAAAATATTTTAGAATGCCATAAAACAGAAATTTAATATTCTTCAGTTACTTTAAACTTTAAATTCAGTTGTGTAAAAAGTAAGAAATATTTTTGTGTATATATATAATATAAAAAAGAAATCACAGATACGTAGTAGGAAAGGTAGCTATTTTTGACATATGTAAAATATTGTGACATATCTATTTATAAGACAATTGTTATTTAAGATAAAAATATCTTAGGGAATATTAATTGAACATGACAGGGGTCTGGCATTGCATAAAAAAACTGCATTAGTATATAATCATTGAAAGTATTCTTCGTTTTTTCTATTATAAAAGATTTTATAATATCTATCACAAAAACACGATTTTTATGAACGCAGCAAAAATGTAGGTATTATATAAAATTGTTAGATAATTAAAATATATCTTTTCATCAGCAAAAAAATGGCAAAAATGCTAACACATCACAATGGTGTATAAAAGCGAACACAATAAACTATCTTTTTTTTATCAATAAAATATTTCTAATATCAAAGAAAATTATAAAATAGTTTGCATGATTTACATTTGTGAAAATATAGCAGATTTCTTTATTCAGAAAATGTTTAAAGTAATATTTTAATTTTCTCCTTTTAAATTAATGACTAATCAGCAAATTTAATATTTCTAAATTTCAGTTTAAAATAGTAAACAACAAATCAATGTGAAATTTCAGCAGCATTTCGTACTGCAATGCGGTTACTGGTTACACTTGAATCTTGACCTTGACACCAGCCAATGCCACCAGCGTGAGATAAATCACGGGCTTTATTACATCGGCAGAATTACATCAAATGCTATAATAATATACTACATGTTTGCTAAATAAATATTCATACATTTTATGTCCTATTCGTTTACTTATTTTATAAACATTCGAATTGTGATTATAAAGTTTTCATCTTATTTTATTATCTATTGTATTTAATACAAATCTTTTTCTATTTTAATAGGTAATAAATTTTAAATCAGACAATTATTTTCATGTTGAAAAAGGTGTGAGAGTAAAATATATATTTTATAGCTTCCATAAAATAACGTAACAATGTCCTTTCATAAATAAATAATTATTCTACTTTTACTACTTTCAATCAGCAGGAAAAAGTAAAACAAAATCTGGTAGAAGGTATAATCCAATCACACTTCACGATAAAAATACAAAATTACTAAAAAATATATGTCATGTGTTAATATATAACATGAGCATGTAAAACGGATTAAAAGACGCTGCAGAAGTAGGTTATAATTATTTTTTAAATTATTTCTAATAACTAGAAGTAGTAACGGATTTCCATTTTTTTTCAGTTTTAAAACGAGCTAATTAGCTACTAAATTAATTACAAGCTCTGTCACGCTAAAGCCATAATATATATATATATATATATGTGTTAATGTTGTCAATTGCAAAGTATTTCAATAAAAATAATATTTAATATTATCAATTATATAGGTATTAATAGCTTCACATGCATTTATAAAAAAAACTAATCATGTTTCTGTTCTGCAATTGATAATTATCAAATTAGTTTTCGGTGTATTCAAATGCAAAAATGTAAATGTTAAATTACAACTATTTTCAACTAAATATTTCATGATAGATGTCAAAAGTACCAGAGTTTCATATAGATTTTTATTCTTGAAAAAAAAAACCTTTTAATTATGCAATTTGTAAAATGTGCGATTGAATCAAAACCTAGTAAGAATATCGCAAAAATGAAATTACGAAAATATGTAGTTCCATTTTTGAAAATGATTTCTTGATTATAACTCTTAGGGCCGGGATTGTCAACCACCTTTAAATCTAGTTTTAAAAAGACAACAACAAATCACTTATGATAAAAGTATGATAATTCCTGTAATTCTTAAGTATGGTTATAATGATTGTTATTTTATAGTCAGATTCATAAAGCGGAAGAGCACTAATACCACTTTTATTATAACCTATAACTGTTTTAAAAATTTGATGCTAATTAACACTGTTTTTCATCCAGGATAAAAAACACTTGTTTCGTGAATTATAAATAAAATAAAAACTGGTATTAGCGCTAATCGATGTTATGAATTAGCCTGTTACACTTTAAGCATAAGTTTAATATTGTAATATTGGATATTATAAAAATAATGGCTGGTAGCACATGCTCTGTTTTAGGGTGTTCTAAGAGCTCGGTTTTAACATGTTAGAGATAGCTAAAACACCCAAATACATTGCTCTTAAAACAGGCAAAAACTGAGCTTGTGCTACCAGCCATTATGTCTACAAAATATTAAGAGCCTGTACATAATATAGACTTTTCTTAAAACAAAAATGTTAATAACAAGAAGAGATTTGTATTTGCACCTAAAAGTGCCGTGTCCCTTTGACCGACTTTGCAAATGCGCATCCCGAACCGAGATGGCACTTTTGATGAAGAACGTCGCCATAGCTGAGTTCTTGTTCCGGTCTTTCATACCACGCTCCCGGAGAGTAATTACCAGGATCCAAGAGGGCTGACTGCGTTCAATTTGTAGCCGTAATTGTTTTCAGTGCGAGCGCGAAATGCAGGACCCCAATGTTTATGCCTATTGTTACCCAAACTCTCAGCGTTAACGTTTCGGTTGGCAACGTGCTGTTATTACTCGTGCGGATAAATCTCAAACACAAAATTATATTGTTTCATCTGTACCGAGTGAAAACAGTTCCCTTAAAGAAGAAATGCTTCATTCCTGGTATAATTATATTTACTTTATAATATTAAATATAGATATTAAAGTTTTGTTCAAGATCATCATATTCATCAACTTTCATTTTGAGATTCTGTTTCAAGTAAATTTATGGGGTAGGTGGCTCAGTAGTATCGAGTCGGCCCGTGGAATTGAGAACCTGGGTTCCATTCCCATTGCCGACAAACACCTTTCATCACCTCTGTGGCTTCCCCTCCACTAACATCTTCGGGGGCTGTGATTTGACGACTGGTAACCGCACTTCACACGAAGGAGATCTGCATCGATAGAGTGCCATACCCACTAATGGGTAAAATACGTGATATTTATTTATTTTATTTATAAATTATAGAAAATATTGAAAGAGAATATGTGATATGATTCTAATTGCCAACAATGTCATTTTCACCTTGAGATTCCTAGTTTGGCGATATTTTGTCGGTCTACAGCTTTGCTTTAAGTTTCAAATTCGTGGAGGCGAAATAATTTCTTTCAAATACATTCAACTTGAACTATTATTACCCGATGCACTGTCACTAAATTCATTTCAATATACGTTTCGTAAAAAGATACTCAGGGATCATTTCTTAGTCTGAAGTATTAAGTAGAATTACAAAAATTTAATTTTAGCAGACGAGTGTGACACAAAAAAAAATCAGTAGCTTTCACACTACTGATTGTATTTCTATTCTATCCATTGATTCTATGGTTCAAATTTATTTATTTATAAACTACGGCTCGTCCAATAAAAGCCTGCAATATATACTTGTTACATAATAAATAGCTATTATTTTCAAAACATCAAAACTTATTAATAGTTGATTTTGCTAAAATTAAAAAATGAAGATTATACTTTGCACTAGAAGAATCATTAACAGTGGTACAGTATTTAGAATTTAAGCAAGATATTACTATTTTGTTATTTTGTATTCAATAATTGTCAGAAATTTGTTATAATGAAAACTAATTTAGCGTTCTTCATGATATATTTCAAATTAACGCCATTTAAATTTTTAATAATATAATAATAAATCTTTAGCATGTATGTAGTTTTTAAATTTCTATAATAGTTTTTTGAACATATACTTAGACTATAAAGAAAGATTTTAAATTACGAATATGGAGAATTATTAAAATAACCACGTGAGTAATTAAGAATATCATT
Organism: Pterostichus niger; assembly: GCA_947425015.1. Lineage (NCBI taxonomy): Eukaryota > Metazoa > Arthropoda > Insecta > Coleoptera > Carabidae > Pterostichus > Pterostichus niger. The sequence goes on along the minus strand of OX380334.1, from coordinate 18,287,633 downwards.
ATAGTCGAAGTGTATATTATACTTTTTATAAAATTACAGAATTATATTAAATTTAATTCATAATATTTAGGTTAGTTGTACTTGTCAAACCTGTGACATTTGGGCCAATTCGGCCAAATACGTCAACGATCAATGGACCGGTAGCGCTCTAATTAATCGAAACAAATCGGACATAAAGTAATATTTTTCACATCGATTTTGTGCACTAAAGTAGCTCCATAAAAATATTTTGTTTCATTTGAAATATCAAAGTCATTAACTACTCGAAAATGAATTACATATCACAAATTTAAATACGCTATTATTTCCTCTACAATCATAAACTATAAATCATAATGTTATAAAGAGAAAATAAAAAAATAAACGATTTATTTCCTGCTTCTATTTCGATAAAAAATTACAATTATTATTGCTATTACTTTGACATATTTCAATGCAATTTTATTTGTATTTTAACGTTTACATCAAATGTTCTTGTGTAAGAATATCGTTTGCATAATTTTTTAAATAAAATAAATAAATATATCATCACGTCATTACACACATTTCTAAGTGTATACGTACAAATTTTTTCATCTATTAGTTTATAAACAATTCTCATCATATCGCAGAAACAGTACAGATGTATATAGGTAACTAGCGATAAGACACTCAACATTTAGGACATCTGCGTAGGTTACAAATCTAATCTGCACATCACCGTTCCGCTTCATCACGTAAAAATTTAATTCCGCGCCTGCTATTAGCTAATTAGACTGCTTCAACCATCCTAAATAACGCTGTAAAAAGGCACCATGATTTAGTTTTTGCGACAGAGGCTTGATTTAGGATAGGTCAGGTTTTTTATAATGATTTTTTGTTATGATAGAATATAAGGCATGCATCTATATTTAGATATGAAGTACTACATAATAATAAAAACAATTGACAATAGAATAGTGGTGCCATATTATCGCAATACCATAGATGCATTAACTTTGATTAATTCATATTTGTATGTGGCGCTGCGCTTCGATTCAACTACATTCTGCATTGAAATATTCGCTAAAGTGTGTTCTCCTGCGGAAAACTATAATATAATTATTATACTACACACTACGCTATGCACTAATTACTATTATTTGTACGAGTCTAATAATATTTGACGCCGCTAGAGGCAATTAATTATATTCATAATTAATTAGCATTTAAATATTCTGATTAGAAACACTATAGTAACCTATAGGAACAATGCCATAGTCCAGAAGATATAACTTTCAGCTGAGAAGCGAGAGTTCACGGATTCAAACCTCGCTGACTTATAAAAAAATATACAACCGACCCTGAGTGGTTCAGATTCCATTAAAAACTGTATGCTTCTTAATCTAACTGGCGTTAAATTGCTATTGCGAAGAGTGTAAAATAAATAAATAATTATTGAGAATAATAATACCAAAGGAGAGAAGTGCATGTTGCAAAGCTAAGGGCTGCAATACACCCAGGGTAAAAAATACTTCTCTCACGAAGTGAAAATACTATTTTTTCCACGACCTTAATATATAAAATAAATACTTACAATATTAAAATTGAAATTAATACAAAACGATTGAAATTAATAACAGACGATTGAAATTAATTTAATTTTTTTCTTCCCTTAGCAATGGGAGTAAAATATACTGTCTCTCAACGGTAGAAAAAGCTCATTATAGCCCAAACACTCTTAGCAACGGCAGAGGGTGCTAAAATGTCTGTCAGGATTTTAAATAAAAATAAATACATATTTCATCACCCCTTTTACTCATTACTGGGTGTGGCACTCCGCCGTAGCAGATTTCGATAAGTGAGATATTTCTTCGAGTGAAATGCGATTACTAGCCGTAAAATTATAGCCCCCAAAGATATAAGTGAAGAGGGAGCCACAGGGGTAGTTTTAAAGTGGTGAAAATTGTTTATCGACTGTGGGAATCGAACCCGGGTTCTCAAATCTATAGACCGACTCGATACCGCAGAGCCATCTATATAAATCATATTTTACTACCCTTTCAACACTTGTATTACAATGTACTATTACATAACAAGTGTTGAAAGTATTACAAAACGGAATTTGCAGCGAAGAAAGCGGAAAAAATATATTTTTTTGAAAAATATGTCATTTATTGTTAATTTGTATTATTTTGGTGCGTTTCTATGGCAACAATAAAATTCATTGCTATGTTACTCAAGTGTGCTGCATAGCAGTTTATAACATACCCGTGCGAAGAACGATCGCTTCCAGCATTAAAAACAAACCAGAAATATATACTTTCAGAGTAGGAGTAGAAAACATAATTTTTGTTTTATTTCGATTTGACGACAGTTGTTAGTTACTTATTTACTAAATTAAATTCAGTTAAATTATTTTGCAATTCAATTCTTTTAAGTACCAATATATCCGTAATAGAAATCAACAACCTGTATTTAAAAATATTTCAAATACAAGGCTGAAATATATAGTCACATATAGCATTAGAAAATTTAGAAAAATACGAGTAAAACAGCATGCCAGACACATTTTATTGGGAATTTAGCACTAATAAAATCACACATTTGTTTTAAAATGAATCAATGAAATGAAAGCTACTTTTTCCCTAGTGAAATTAATAAGTGATAAGTTTTCACTAAAATTAAATCTCCTTAGTTACCAATAAAATCAATGCTATTTACATAAAAGTCAATTGAAAAAATCTGATGTGGACACCACATGACTTCCTTGTACGCGTATTAAACTATAGATATTTTTTAAATGCACATATTTGACATAAAATCTTTTATTTTTTATTTTTTGTTCTAATCCATAGCAAACTTAATTTTAAAAAAACACAAAATATATACTATTTAAATTTAGATATCTCGCTTATGCAAAAGGCTAATTTAAAAACTCTTAATGTGCTAGACGCAGAATTTAATTCTCTAAAACTTTTATTTGAAGCATTTATTTCTAAAATTAAAATAATACCATTTTTTTCAAAGAAAACTGTTAGCAGCTTCATGTAATGTGTCACTTCCGGTTAGTGTATTTTAACCAAAATCTATTATATTATTTCCATTGATATAGTAGTCTTATATACTAAATTTGGAAAGTTTTAAATTATATTTGAATATAGTTTTTCATGAAAATCTATTATAGGCTTCAAGTAAAGTACCACTTCCGGAAGTTATATAATGACCAAAAAGGGAGGTGCACAACTAGATGTTATAACAGTCCTAAATATAAAATTTCAATTTTCTACGGCTTACCGTTTTTGAGTTATGCGAGATACATACGTACGTACGTACATACGTACATACGTACGTACAGACGTCACGACGAAATTAGTCAAAATGGACTCAGGGAGGGCCAAAATGCGTATTTCCACTGAAATCTGAGAACCGAAAATTTTCGCGATAACAATACTTCCTTTACTTCGTACAAGGAAGTAAAAAATGTATCGAAATGGCAAATTTTCGATAGAGAACTGCTCCTACAGAAGCAATTGATGCTTGTTAAATAAAAAATAACTCATAATATATTTACACGGATTTCAAGTCGTTGTTACAGAAATAGGAAATACTTAAAATTCATGTCAAAATATTATCGGCAATTATCATGTCACTTGTTATCTTATGAAAATATAATTGGAGCGTGCTTTTTAGGAAACGTTTGTACCAACTGCTTTATTAAAGAAATTAAATCCTATTTCTGAATTATCTTACAACATTCCAAATTGTAAGACTCCTCTAAGTATACTTGAAGCATTTATTACTTCAGAAATTTAATCAATATCTTTTGCAACTCAATGGAACGTAGTAATCAAAAAGAGGCCAACTAAGGGTGCCGCCAATCTTGGTCATATTTTTTATTATCGTTCATCTTGAAAATCTATTTCATCATGTGATCCCAAAAAAACTAATCAATCGAACTGCCGGCTGACAAACAAATTGCATCGATAAACACTCTTGTCGAATGTAATTATAGTTTGGTAAAATATTTCGTCTAGACAGCGGATAAATTTGCATCAATAAATCAATCAATAAGATTCAAGGACTAACTAAAAATATTCGGTGTGAATCTGGCGGTGGTCAACATTCGGCGGCGGTTGCTTTGATCGTTTGATCCACGATGGCGGGCGCCCGCGGTGGTCCTGCTTAGCATCGTCCAGCCGTCTGCACACGTTCGCTCAGCGCGCCAGTCCAAGAGGATCCAATAAGGATACTATCTCGCTATATCGAATCCCGAATTAGAATTTGCTAACATTATACAGAATTTGCTATTCCACTTTAGCTCTATTGTAAATTAACGAATTCAGTTTACCATTCTTTAATTAATTATAATATAATTAAATATATAATTAGTTAGTCAGTAACATGATCGATTCAATCAGAAAAAATTCTAGCATATAAATTGTTTATATTTATTTCTAGTATCTAAAAACTAATTTGCGTAAAATCTTAAGTCATTGGTAATTACATTCGTTTGCATTAGCACAGGGATATGTTGGATTTGAGGGAATCCTTGTTGGGCTGATGGCCAAGATATTACTACTCCGAAATTTCACAATATACAATATTTGAATTCATTCGTCATCTAACTCTAATAAATAAAGGAGAAAAATTGTAACATATTTCAATTATTAACATCTTATGTACATTTTTTAGTGAGCTGATAATTTAATACGTCTTTTTAATTCATATTTCAATAATATTTTCTACTGCGATCAAATCCAATACAAATCAATCAATAAAACTGCAACTTTTTTATATAAAAATTATTTAGAAATATTAGTTAAAAGTGTAAACCCGGTAAACGATTCTTTACATAGTAATTATAAAATAAGAAATAGAAATAATGTATATATCCTGACTTTCGTATGTTTTTGTGAACAATCATAAAATTCAATCAGACGCTTTAACCTAAAATTGCTAATGCTGACTTGAAGCCTTAATCTGCTCCTGCATTAGCAAAAATTTACTTGTAGGTAGGTAGCTACAAAATATATTTTTTGTAACATGCGGTAATAGATGTAAGTTTAGTTTATTATACTGAATTGAAGCTAATAAAATATTAGTTAATTATAAAAATTAATGAAGTACATGTAATTATTATCTAACAAGATTGACATGACAGTGTTCAGAAGAATTAAATTCCGGTGGATCCTCTCCATATTTACGAAAATGTACTTGACGATTGGCAAAACATAAAAAGTAAGCGGCACTAGACATAATAAGTAGCAATGAGTAGTAAAGAGGAATCGAGTCGATAGAGTGATGTCCTAGTGCGCTTTGGAGGCGCGTGTCACGCTGGCCGGCGTGTTGTGGTGGCGGCGCCGACGGCGGTCACGTGAACACCGTGCCGCTACTATTTGTCAATCCTTTAAGAGTTGGTTGCAATCAATAGTGAATGCCGGGGTTTTGTGCTGGTGCCGTAGTGGAGACATGGGAGTGATTGATACCGCGTGGGGATCGATATACACATGCACGTACCTGAGGCGAGCCACAGCAGGGTGGTCGTCGTCGCCGCGAGCAGCCAGTGGGCCATGCCGGCCCGCGCACCTCGCGGCCCGCGCGGCGGAGTGTCAGCGCGAGGGGAGGCCCCCCGCGACACGCACCATCTGTCCCACTGCACTAGCACCACTGTCCGCCGCTCCACCGCTCCAGAGGACACTGTCTACAACACCACGTCTTGCAGGCTTCGGTTCAGGGTGTCTTCAACAACACATGACGCGCGGTATACACGGCACACTCTGGCTGCAGGTAGTGGTGTGTGTCGGTTGACTTGCACCTCGCTACACGACTGCCTGTGAGCGACTGGCTCGACAGAGTGTGCCGTGCTGCTGTGCGCCGAGCCGCTGCGGACCGGGACGCACGCGCCGGCGCCGCGCACCGCCATCGCCGCCGCTCCGCTCCGCTACTCCCACCTGCAACCCAACCAACACAACACCCTACACCACCACACCACAATCGGAACCGGAAAATATAAATGCCTATATCATTAGTTGACTCAAAATTATAACACTCACTATTCAAATGATTATGTAGAAAATTCATAAATACTATAAACTGCTTTATGCATTCTAACATCCGGTATAGAAAAAATATAAAATTAATTAATGTTTTCAACTAAAATAAGTTTGAGATTTCATATTGAATATATTCATATAGATCAAATTATTTCGACTAAATTTTAATTTATATATGCCTCTCAGTAACTACATAGTTCTCCGATTTACACACCGAAAAATTATACAGAAATTTTAAAATTTTCAAATATTACCACAATTGCGAAATTGAGTAAAACCGTAAAAACGATGCACTGACTGACAATGAACTGACAAACAGAAAATTTCAAATGAATGTCATTTATTGTAGTAACTACTACACTTTTTGTTATATTGTAAATCCGCTGCAGTGTTCAACTAATTATCGACGCGGAAATTTATTTCCTATGCTGTGCAATGCTATGAAGTGATGATGAGATAGAGTATAGATATCTCACCCCTAGCCGGTTTAGTACAAAATTAGTACATTTTAAATTTTAATATGAATGTTAATATATTTTAATAATGCATTATTTTTTAATTTATACTATATTTAAAAAAAAGTATAACGCCCGTTAGAGTTTTAAATACGAAATATTATTTTTGCACACAAACATATCATTGTTAATAATTAATAGATATATTGTGTATTTGAAAATAAATAAATAAAACAAAAACTATAATATTCCTAGAATTTTATCATTTCCGGGTGTGGCACTTTGTTAAAAGCTAACATTTCTCGATAGACAAATGTTATATTTTTGCGCATAAAATGATATTACTGGTGCTGCAGTTATCATCTGTAAATTCAAGTTATCTAAAAATATAAATACGCAAAAATAATTATTATGTCGTGAAAATTTGTCTGATGTGGTTATATGATTCGAACTTCAAACTTGGGTACTCATTCCAGTTGATGTTATCCATGAGAAATAAGTCAATGTTTAAAAAATATGAATATATTAAAATATGTAATATGCTGAATAATTGGATCTACGACATACCTAATTTCAAGAAAATACATACTATTACAAAATATAAAAAGTGTCCATTATTTGTTGTCATAATAATTATAAAACAACGAAGATACAAATAATAATAATATATTTAGTTTTAATTTAGCTGATCTTGTTATAAAGACAGTAGGTTCATGTACTTAATCTAAAAAGTAATAATTATCCTCCAATGTCCAGCAGTAGAGGAAACTAATACATTATTTTTTTAATAATAATCATTTAAAAATAATAAATCTACGGTAAAATAAATAAAATTAATTGTAATATAACAAATTAAATTAACTAAGAATTGAAATACATTTTAGTGCCAGCGACACTATGTATGCTTTAAAATAAATATTCTTAATGTAACATACCTATAAATGAGTACCATTCATATGCAATTTTAAATATTTTACATTAAAATTTGAATCACACATAAAACTCTAAAATTTTGAGTACATACTAGAATAAATAAATTTGGAGGCTATAAAGATTAAAATATAGAAAATATCCTTAATTAAAAAAAAATAATAGACAAATACTTATGCATAAGACATAAGTATATTGATTTGAATGACTCAATCTAGACTCTAATTTCGTATAAAAACCCATTCTCATATATTTTGTATTTGAAAGGAAATATAGTAATATAACCACGGACAAAGGAATTAAGAAAAATAAATAAATAAATATATCATCACCCCTTTTACTCATTACTGGTATTCTGCCGAAACAAATCAAGTGATATATTTCTACGCATGAAGTGCGGTTACCAGCCATAAAATCATGGCCCCCAAAGATGTTAGTGGAGGGGAAGACACAGGGATAGTTTGAATGTGGTGAAAATTGTTTGTCGGTTGTGAGAATCGAACCCAAATTCTCAAATTCACAATTCGGCTCGATACCACTGAGCCACCTATATATTTTTCCCAGTTAGGTTATCTTATGTAACTACTTGCTACTGTTACATCACATATCTATTTAAAATAAATTATACAGAATTAATCGATATAAACAATACAGATATTTTGTTCTATTTAGAATCATACACGTATGAAGAATTAAATTTGATTGATATTAAAAAAACTTAACCTGGAACAGGTACTATTTACAACTTGTTAATCCACAGTTTTAGAGCAAATTTTTTTTAGAAGTAAAAAGAATCAAATTTTATTCGATTGGTAGATTTTCAATATTCCAATAGCAATAATTAATATATGTATACTGGATGTTAATTTTAGTTTGTTCACTATTGCTATCTCGAGAACTATAAGATCTACGAAGTCGGTTAAATTAGCAAACAATTTCTATTTTACAAGACTATTTTAATGAACATAAATTATTTTTTTCAACTAGTAGTTCACAAACTGTGGATACCAACTTTATTAGTTTAAATGAAACTATATTTTTTTTATTTGCTTGTTCGATAGAGAAGTTTATTCTGAATTCAGTGATATAATATTTTTATACCCTTAGATAACAATTTTTATGAAAAAAATGCATGTTTAGATTTATATCAGTTTTATTTTAAAATGGCTGAAATAAGTGTGCCATGGACGACACAAATGAATGTGATGAACAATTACTTGAAACAAAAACACAACAAATACAGAAGTTAATACATAATTGTATTCTTCAAAACCAAATACTTCATACTGATCTTAATTTTAACTATAATGAAATAAACCTAAACATGCATTTTTCTCATAAAAATTGTTATCTATGGGTATACAAATATTATATCACTGAATTTGAATAAGCAAATAAAAAAATGTAGTTCCATTTCAAATAACAAAATGCACAGTTTGTGAACCACTGGTTGAAATTTTTTTTATGCTCATTAATATAAAAATTGTTTGCTAATTTAACCGACCTCGTAGGTCTTATAGTTCTCGAAATAGCAATAGTGGACAAACTAAAATGAACAACCTGTATATACGAAACTTTAATGAAATATATAATTTGATATACTGATTATAGAACAAAAAGATTTTTTTTTAAATCGCTAAAATTAGGGTATTTCATTAGTAGTGAACATTTTTAGTGTCAATGGTTTGATAGTACATTTTATTATTTATAATTATGTTACTAATGAAATAAAAGTATAAATACTGCCTATAAATAATCATCTATTAATTAGTTATTATGTAGGTACCTGGTGGAATGCCTTATTTTTATTTTTTAAATTAAATTTACTATTAAACCAGTGACACTAAAAATGTTCGATAGGAATTAAATACCCTAATTTTTGCGAATTTCAAAAAAAATGTTTTTGTTCTGTAATCAGTATATCAAATTACATATCCCATTAAAATTTCGTGCAGAGGTATAGAAATACTCTGTATCTATAAATTCTGGATAGAGTCCGTAGATGACTTTTGTTGAAGCGGATGTATATATGTCGTTCATAGTTACTCGCTTTTGTTTTGTCCTTCAAACTCCTTGTAGTTTTCTATGAATGTCATATTATCATTTTATATTCCAACAATCGAGTATCTAACTATAAATGTGTGGAATTAACTTTCAAAAACAAGCACAGGCCGACATTCCCTTTGTTTTTTATTTTCTTCTTCGTTTTCAGTTCTTACAATAGATCATGTAACAGCAATGGTGTGGAATTTAATTTTAAAAACAATTAAAAGTAGACTTTCCCTTCTTTCTTCCTTACATATGTTTTTAGATTTGTTGTTCGAGGAGTAAGTGTAAGCAAGTTGAGATGAGAGCATGTGGAACGAATATCAAATAAAAGATTAATGAATCAGGTATTTGAGAGCGAATGGCTGAATGTGCTTGAAAGATAGTTGCATGATGACAGATTCCGAGTGTGAGGAATAAATGAGCTTATATGCAAGGAGATACTAATGTGGTTGAAGCGATGATGTTATGTTAAGAAGAGAATGTTTGACGAATACTGATTATTTGATGAATCAGATGAGTGGATGTTTGGTGTTACTCCATTTGATAGGATATAGCGTTCCGCATTACCCAAAATTATGTATGTATTTCTTAATTATTCGATAAATGCTTAAGGTATAGATATTTCCATCACTTTTAAAAGACTCACTTGCAAAATTGATAATTTTTCTATTGGGAATTGTTGTAGCTAAAACTATTGCAAAGTCTAAGCGTTTAGTATCATAAAAATCTGATGTAGACACCAAATGACTTCCTTGTATGCGTATTAACCTGTAGATATTTTTTTAATTGCACATATTTGACATTAAATTTTTAAATTTTTTCTTATTTTTTGTTCTAATCCACAGCAAAATTTATAAAAAAAAACTAAAAATATATAATTTTTAAATTTACATATCTTGCTTATACAAAAGGCTAATTAATTAATTCTTAATCTTCTAGACGCACAACTTTTTCTTCTAAATTATTAATTATTTCTAAAATCAAAATAAAATAATTTTTTTCAAGAAAAACTGTTAGCAGCTTCATGTAATGTATCACTTCCGGTTAGTCCATTTTAACCAAAATCTATTATGTTATTTCTATTGATATAGTAGTCTTATATACCAAATTTGAAACGTTTTGGATTATATTTTAATATAGATTTTCATTAAAATCTATTATAGGCTTCAAGTAAACTACCACTTCTGGAAGTTATATAATAAGCAAAAAGTGAAGTGCACAACTAGATGTTATAACAGGCCTAAATACAAAATTTCAACTTTCTACGGCTTACCGTTTTTGAGTTATGCGAGATACATACGTACGTATGTACAAACGTACGGACAGACTTCGCAACGAAATTAGTCAAAATGGATTCAGGGATTTTCAAAATGTGTACTTCCGACGAAATCTGAGAACTGAAAATTTTTGCGATTACAATACTTCCTTTACTTCGTACAAGGAAGTAAAAAGGCTGTCAATATTCTTACGAATGTGTATTCAAATCCTATGTTATATCGGTGTCAGAAGGTTTAAATATAATTTTAGTCCGTCAGTACGGTGGTGTGGATAGCGATACGGAATTCGAATCCGGAGATCCCGAGTTCGAATCTCACTCTAGCTACAAATTATATAAAACTATCACACTGCGGCTCGGTGAGTGCGGACCCTGTACTGTAATTGGGATTAAATTCCTGTTGTACAGCGTAACATAAATAAATAAATAAATAAATAAGTAATAAAAAATCAAATAAGGTTTTTATTTATTAAACAATAATTTTCTCTCGATCGCAAGCTGGCAGCCGAAGCAGACATTTATTAATTCATATTCGGTATGTCAGGTGTTCGCAGTAAAACAATCTTAAGTTTTTCGTCGGATACGTGTTACATACAAAATTGATTTATCCTTTGTGTCGCATTGTCTCGTGAACAGAACGGATAATATTCACAGCCGCAACGAATTCCACAAGCATAGCACAAATAGCAGATGAATTATAAATCATTATTCAGCACGGAGCGAGAACAGAACGTTCTGTCTGTACGTTATGTTCTAGAGACACAGATTCCGCTGCCGAAGTAACGACGAGTCTACTGCTGAAAAGACGGCAGCAGTACAGCTTCCGCAAGGATTATTCTGTAATATTACATTTGCATGCATTCCATTTTCAACATAACATAATAGTATTGTTCCCAACCTAAATTCTTGCTGTATAATTTTAACAAGGGATGAATAGTTACAAATTGTTTATTGTTAAAGATAATAGGACTATAGAAATATTTTTATTACTGCACCCTTTCTCCTTACATCTCGGCATCTTCACAAATTAGAATGTATATTTCACCGGCAAAGTGTGAAATGTAGTCTACATCCAGAATATTTTTTCAAGAACAAATATAAAGGCTTGCGTGTGTGGAGAGTGCGTTCTACGGGCTTAGGGTTTGTTCGTTTAAAACGCTAGCGGAGCAAGCCTTATCAAGAATGTGTCGTACTATAAAAAATAACCAGTAAATAATACAATTTTTACATTTAGAATTGTTAATTTATTCATTGTCTGGATTTTATACTCTGCCGGCAACATATAGATGGTGTTTTAATCATCCAGAAAAAGTCAAAATTAGATGGCAAATACTAGATGATATACTTACTTTAAAAATATGTATTTTTGATGCAACAGTCTAGCATCTAGTATACTCGTATACTATTTAATTGTCTTCTGAATTAGTTTAAAGAAAAGTTTAACGTCCTCTATCAGGAAATCATCTAGGTGTATCAGGAAGGACTCCCGAGGCATGGATTCAATATTGCATTTGAAAAACAACAATTTTAGATAAACTTTCACTAAAACAAAAGAAAATTAGATTACATTTATGAACAATTAAAACATCACAAGACAGATTGCAGAAATAAATAAACAAAATTTAAACTGAATCTTGCATTTTTGAGTAGAAAATCGTGAATTAGGTCATTGTAATCAACTTTGTAATAGTATTCTCAATCCACATTATTCTGGAATTAACCTTTTTTTATCAAATTGAATATGTTGGTAAAAGCTCTAAGCAAATATGCCTTTTGCCCATACGACTAAAAACGATTATATATTGGACATAATTAAAAAAATATATTGTTTTTATGAAATTTGTTATGTATTTACATGCAATTGAAATACAGTGTATATAACTTGTATCTTGTAATCAAGAGTTTGGGCGTTAAAATGTAATTTATTTCAATTTATATATAAAAGAATATTGTGCTTGAAAGGATTCCGCTACAAGCTGTAGGCCCTCAATACTATTATTGGGATTAAGTTCCTGTTTTGTATTTACTGTATTATTATTGATGACTATATCCTTAAATACTCAGCTGTTTTTTTTATTCATGCTTAAAATAAAAATTAAAAACGTGCTGTACTATTTGAATTTTGTTTAAATAACTATAAAATAATAATAATAATAATAAATAAAAAAATGTGTCGCAATTACTTCAAGAAATATTTACTTTATTTAGAGTTTGAAAGAATCTGTTGGAAATAGTTTATGCATGCAGATATATCGTTTATATATAAGGACACGAAATAAGTTGTTTATAATTTGTATGATTAAATTGCTGCTACGATAAATCGCGTACCAATATCATCATAAACATGCTGTTTACATAGACAATTTGCTTTTTTTAATAGTTGATCAAGCTTACTACTCTATTAGGAACACAAGAAACCTTAATTACACGATAACAAACTTGTTGGCCTCTCTTCTGGGTGATTGTTTCACCTTTATACTTGAATATAAATTTAATTATAATAAATTGGATAGATGATAGATAGTACCCGCGAGTGTGCCCATAGTTCTCGCTGTGCTCGAGCAGGATACATTGTTAATGTCTGTCTATAACCATAACCCTTCTAGCTAGGTAAGCCTAATATAATGGCCTCTAAAGTATGTATTATTAATGTGCAAAACTTTTATAGAACTCTAATTTAAATGGCTATTAGAGATGGTTTTTTAAAAATAATTTGAATAAACATACTTTTTATGTGTACTTAAATTTAACTACAAACCATAGAAAATGATAAAACTAAGAAACATGGCAAGTGTGTCTTAAATAAATAAAATATATACATCATCATGATTTCTACCAAGTACTGGAGGTGGCACTCTGCTGTAGCAGATGTCGGCAAGCGATATATTTTGTGTTTGAAGTGCAATTTACAACCGTCAAATCAAGACTTCATAAATATTATTAGAGGTAGAGCCACAGGAGTAATTTAATTAATGTGAAGTAAAGTTTATCAGCTGTGGGAATTGAATTAGAATTCTTAAACCCATATGCCGACGTTTCACTATGTTGTCAATATTAATTTCGCTTAGAAGATTAGTCACTCAACGCATTCAATTTTATGTTGGATAATGTAATCCTACTGAAAACAATCACTCTCCCATACAGTTTGTCACATACACAGAATATCCACTAATCCGATTTATCAAAATATCAGTCCTCGTCCAACAATCTTTTTGTAACTTGCCATACTTGCTTCAACAACATTCATATTCCCTTCATGCAAGCTCATTTATTCCTCACACTCGAAATCTTATATCACGCAACAAACTTTCAATAACTATGGAAATAAATGGATGAAATTTAGCACCGCCGATTGCAGACGTTCTGGAAATAAACAGGTTCAAAAAAGTTGTCGTGCAAACTTGTCTTTAATTGTTTCTGCAAATAATTGTAATTAAATTGAACTGTGGTTTTGATCTAGTCGATATATCTCGACGAATATGACAACGTCAATATGAGCAAATTACTGAATTTGAGCTAGCGGGCCGAATAGAGCGTAATATTAGCACGATTTCACACATATAGACAGTAACTACAATTAGGTTTAGAGAGCCAGCAGCCAGATCGGAGAATATCAGACTAGAAGGACCGACATCTTCATCAGATTGCTCTACAAGATCTGCAACTGCTTTGACCCAACAGTGGTGGCCAATGACAAAGTTCCTTCTCTCTGAACGACGCACTCAACACCGATTGTCAAAATTTGGAGTGCATGCACGCCGTGTAATTTTGCGACTTCCATTCACCACGCTTAAGTCAACTAATTATGCTTATTAATTTCTTGGACACGGCTCATTGCTTCGTTTTAGTATAAATAGGTATGTCCCCTTTTGGGCAAATTGGATTCTATCTTGACCACTGATTTGGTTCACAAGTCGTGTAATCTTGATTTTTTCCCTTTTCTACTGAGGATGAGAACTTAGTTTTCGAAATACGTATCTAGATTTGATTCTTTTATTAGGGCTTATGGGTTAAATTCTTTGTTAGTTAGCATCAGGGTAAAAGAGAAAATGCGTCTGCATTAGGGAATGTCATACGATGTCCATACAAGGAATCATGATATGGGAAGCAATTTCAGCGGTACATAAAATGAGATCCTGATACCGAAAGTTGTTCCACATATTTAATAAAACCTCGAAGCCATATTTCAGCAGAAAAATGCAAGACTGCATGTTACAATGTACTTGCTTTCTTTAAACAGTACAGAATACACTCCTGCTTCCCTGATCTGCCCATTCTCCAGATTTATCACTTATCTAACA
This sequence comes from Pterostichus niger, assembly GCA_947425015.1. Classification (NCBI taxonomy): domain Eukaryota; kingdom Metazoa; phylum Arthropoda; class Insecta; order Coleoptera; family Carabidae; genus Pterostichus; species Pterostichus niger. The sequence continues at coordinate 18,272,608 of OX380334.1, read as the reverse complement.
TGTGTGGGATATCATAGGTAGATCTGCTCGACGTACTCAAAGATCTGTAGAAAATGTAGCACAATAATGGACAGAAGTTGAAAGAGCATGAAATTAAATATCGCATAATATGGTGATGAGGACGCGCGGAGGACATACGTATAAATTTTTTCATGTTTTATATTTTTTATTTATGTCACTAATAATAATAATAAAGTACCTCTGTGCAAAATTTCATCCATTTATTTCTATTATCTTTTGTTGTTGCACTTTAATGACCGCCAGTGTACTTTTGGAACAATATTGTAACGAGTACGGCCTTGTTCTCTCTGGAACAGTGGATATGACGTAGTACGTCGCACGTCAGGAGTAGGATGACTCACTCAAATAATTCTACAATATACCCGTGATAAGATAAAATGCTTCTACAATGTTCCAGAAGTTCTGGAATATTGTAGAAGTAACATGATTCAGTATAAAAGGGAGAGTTTGGACTGGCAAAAGACAGTCTATATTGAAGTGTGAACAGCGCAAGTCGTTACTTAGTACTTTAATGTGAATTTAAATACGTGTTGTAAATAAATATATGTATTCGTAGTTGTAATACTTTTTTTTCGTTTTAAATAAATATTTTGTTACTGTTCTCATTGTTCGTGTTTTATTTAATAATAAATTTCACCGACGCCCGAAATTGTGATAAACGTTACAATATCGTCAATGTTCTTGCTATCTAAATTTCTTAAAAAGTCCAGCAATACATACGCTGAAGAATCTACATCTTCGACTTTATCTCACTTTATAATTATTCATCAAGATCATCTTTATTAATTTTAATCAAATTTGATTATTTTACGTTGATTTTCATTACGGTTATAACTGATAAGACTTATTAATCATGTGAATTATACAAGTCTCGCTGCCTTGAAAGGTCTATTTAGAGCATTTCTATTAGTGGAAAGGATACTTAATGAAAGTTATCTTTGCCGTTGAACTCTACAATAACAATCAATCAATAACAGAATTTTTCTACTCTTTTACTGAAGGATTCTGATGACTGACTATATCAAGAGTATCAATGAGGCAGACGTCTCTGCATTCATGTAATAAGAACCTAACGTTAAGACTGTATGTACATACAAAGTTATAGAATGATTAAAATAAATTATTTTGCTTTGATCATTATACGCTGCAATTTTCTAAATATGCCAGGTTATTTATATTCTCAGGCTTTTCTGTCTTCTACGATAATAAGGTACTACGGATTACCAAATTCATAGGCCAACACATTGCCATTGAGCTATTTATCCCATACAAATATATCTTCATTATAGAAAACTATTGTATCAAACTGTCATTATAATTTTTTATTATACAGGGTGTTTCACAAATTAGAGCAAAAAATTAAAGGGTATATTCTGTACGACGTACTGATCATGAAACAAAAAGAATTTTTTTTAATTCGAAAAATTAAGGGTTGTTAACCTAAATAATTTTTTGTAGTACTGCACTGGATTCGCTTTCTTATTAAACACAAACAATGAAGTAGGTATCAACTACGAAAGAATAATTACACAATTCAATTATTAGCAGTTATTTATAATAGAATTTTATTTAATTAATAACTTTAACATAATCATCCACCCAATGGCAGTGGCAACGAAAAATTTTGAACTGGGAAACATAGAAAATAGTTTTGCGATTTAAAAAAAAATCTTTTTGTTTCATGATCAGCACGTCGTACAGAATATACCCTTTAATTTGTTGCTCTAAGTTGTGAAACACATGTTATTCGGTTATGAGACATAAATGCCGGGGACTTCGTATATCATGTATATTGTATTCACTCTCTTTGGTCGGCTTTGCATAGTGTATTCAGCAATATACCGGTAAACGATGTCGACGCTAAGAATTCCTCAATATTAAATATACAAATAAGTCTGTGAGCGTGTTTGCAGCACTCATATGAATATTCAACCAAACAAATTATGATAGATCTTTGATTCAAGTTAAGTATTTGCATATTTGGATAATTGTTTTTCTGCCTTCAACGATTTGTCAAAAATAATAATTATTCCCATTACAATTGTGAAAATAAATCTTTTTGATATTGAAAGTTATTATCAACTAGGTTAATAAGTATATCATGTACACTTTTCTTATTTTATGATTTAAATGATCAGCAAAATATTTGTTTTTCAGCAAACTGTGATATATGAGGGAGCCAATGCAATATCGTGTCAAAACCATCAGCAATAATTTTTCAGAAAACCAAAAATTAAAAAATTTGTAGAGTTTTGCGTTAAGATGTATTTTTTGTTATAGTTAAGGTTCCAATATTCTATAAAATTTAAAGATAACATATTTTTGATCTACAGATAGAATATATTAAAATAAGTGATAATGCAGTTTATGTAAAAGGGCAAAAACTTGTTTATTAATTATTTCTGCAAATAATTATAATTCAATTGAACTTTGGTTCTGATCTAGATAGAATATATTCCTTGATGAATATGACAACGTCAATATGAGATCTATAAAATACGTAACCATAAAATCATTTCTGCAATGCGATTAATATATCTTATAAAGGAGATTTTTTAACAGAATGAGAGATAATATCAAGCTGGTTATTACCACATCAAAAACTCCGTCTACTAAAAAAAATATGGACTTGACCAGATATTGAACCGGGCCCTTTAATTGGGTAGCAAAATTATATTGATCAGCAACATATGGTCAACAAAGTAAGTAGAAAAAGTAATTTCTTAATGTTTTTAAGGACAGCTATTAAACTAATAATTATGAAAAATAACCAATGCGAAGTTTAAAGTACTTTTCATCAACATATGTATTTTGTTCATTTTTAAATAGTTAGCCTCAAAACTAAATAATATAAAAATAAAAACTTGATCATTATTAGAAAACGGGTTATATACAGAAAAAAATTGCTTGAAATTCTATATAATATGCATTGAAACAAAGCTAAAATTTGCACTGAAACAAGGCTAAAATATGCACAGAATAAATATATTTTGAAAATTAATACAAAAATATTAACCTGCATTTAAGTTTAATTTATTAATAAATTAAAACTAAAGCCAAACAAAAAATGAGGAGTTATCAATAATATTTATCTTTATGAATGATTAAAATGTTATGATAAGAATGACAGCCGTTAATGTGTTATGACAATTATGGCAATTGAAATTCTTTTCGGGTTAAATCAATAAAATTGTATTTAAGAAATACTCTATTTGAAAATAAATAAAATAGTATTACTTTTCGATATAGATGCAAAATATATTGTAATATTTACGTAAATGAAGCATACCTTGCCGCCAAGCCAAATGTAACAACATACCGAAATAGTCAGACAAAAGCATACAAATAGACGATTAAATTGTGTAAAAATAAAATATATTTAAAAATAAAAATGGAATGGTAAGATTTATAAAATTTTAAAAGTTAAATAATGAATGACAACAACGTATGAACAAACTATTATTGCTTAGTTACTAAGTTATGTGGCTCGACTACATCTTGCACATCCAAACAGACACGAGTTGTCTCGATAAATGTCAAAGAACCACTAATTACAAACTGGTCATGGCAAGACTTCATCTTGCACACTAAAAATACGACTTGTCTCAATCAATGCCAAGCTACTACTAACTAATTGTTGTTGTTTTCCATGGGATGTGCTGACAAGGGGTAAGTGAGTGAAATCGTTGTGTTAATTCAACATAATCGTTCCCAAACATGAATTTACATTTTAAAAATCCAGGCTCTTGCAACGCCTGAAGTATAAAGGTCAAGTCTATCTCAGACCAACGCACAGCTAGTAATTTACCCAGATATGGCATTACATGTACATGTCTAACAAGAGCGACAATTTAGAAAAGCTATAAACTCGATAAATAATGATAAAAGGAATACTGAAATTATTACAAATATATTCACTACTAAATTTGATTCACAAAACTCTGTCAAGTCCACTTTCAAATATATTTAAGATAACATCTAATTAGTATGTGTCTCTTGAAACTAAGTTAACAGTGATAATTCTTAATTAGACAAAAACGTATTCTGTATTTTTTCATTTTGTTACAACAATATTATTCTATTACTCTTTAAGATGATATCATAAAAATCATAACTTGCTATTTAAAAATAATATCGCGTCTTTTATTGTGAATAACTATATCGATAAAAATATAAATATCGTATGTTTTGTTCAAAATCTAAAATTATATATTTTTCCAAACAATATATATTATGTAAACTTATTATTTTAGAAATTAATAACATTCCATACATAGAAAAGATATATACAAGCTTTAAAATGTGCATTGATAAGCACGATTAATAAACTTATGCAGCTAAATGATGAATATGCTAATAATCTTGATATATGCGGAATGTGCAAAATTTAAATTCATAATTTGATTTCATTTTTGAATGTTTCTGAAATATTTTTACCTTAAATTTATTAAAATCATAAATTAATATATTAATACATACGATAATTGTTGATATAAACATACATAACAAAATATAATGAAAATAAAGTACATATACTGTGATACAATAATATAAAGCAAATACATAAACTAAATACATATATAAGTATTTATACTAAATATACAAAAAGTTTAGAAAAAAACTTTGCTTTTCTTGCTTTTTATAAAGCGAACTCTGATATGATATCTGATACATCTATATCTTTACAAATTTCCTTTTCTATACTAATGATAGATAAGTCTAAAAACCTTTCTTACCCCATTGTAGATCTTAAATAATTTTATATTATTTTAAGTTTCGAAAACCTTCTCTCGTCGCTGGCAACTGTCACAGGAAATGTTAAAAAAACTCTTATGACAATTTGGATCAAATAGATGAGATTGAATCACATCTAATGCGTTCATTTCAGGGAAAATATAGGGTCATATGTTTTCAATTTCTTCGTGTGACGTTGCATTGTTAAATTCCGGTAATCAGGATATATATATATATATATATATATATATATATATATATATATATATATATATATATATATATATATATAATAGTTTTTAAATGAAGTATAAATAATAATAATCAGAATAATTTTATATTAATTATTTTACTAGTTAAATAGTTTTGACAGTAGTTATTTATAATGGCTTTGGCTTGTCGCCCGTGTACCCCCTGGTCGGAACTGCTCTGGTTCCTACATGCAATATGTAAAAACATATTTCCTAATTTTAACTAACTAACTAACTCTTTCATGCCTCTAATTTCTGCAGCTGTGAAACAATCATTTTCAGAAATAATTTCGATCACATCTATCTATCAACCTATCCACTATCAGTAAATTGTCTGATAGAGCCTAAACAAATTTATCACAGGCTAATAAAGTATACCGAAAAAAGTAGAAATATATAGAAAACATTAATGAAAATGAAAACATGTGTTAAGAATTTATTATACTATTGTGTATCATATACTTATATTGTTTTCAATATTATTAAAGTCCAAACAACTTATAATTGCAAACATCAACCGTGAAATAGGCACATGTTGATGTTTGTATGTTTGCATCCCATTGGTTGCTTGAACAAATTGGCATAATTTTCAATTAAAATTATTTTTTTTAAAGTGCAGCTACCTATTTACGATTTGTAAATCTTCTTTAGATTTATATATACTTTTATTATGAATTTTCTCAAAAAATAAACACTGTTGAGAAATCACTCTTTATTATAGATAATAATTGCTACCCAAATAAATAAAAGCATAGCCATTTAACTTGGGATATCAAATTTTTGTAAAACAAAAGTGCCTATCAAACAATTGTAATACCAAATTAATAAACATAACCACATAATATATGGAAAAAGATTTTAGAACTCATAATTAATCATTAAAACAATTTTTGGTTTAAGTTCTGCCAATTTATTTATTTTAGTTTCGATACACTTAACATGTAACTTCGTAAATAACAAAATGTAACTAAAACAAGTCATTAAGTAACAAGTAAACAAGCTATTATAATTTCTTAATCAACGAAATCCAAGTTTTATTCAATTCACAGCCATCACAGTTGTTCATATTGTTCTTATAAATTTTAATAGCTTCTCTGATCACTCAACCATTTATATATTTAGGTATAGAATCGATATCTGTGTTTTTATGTAGAAATTGTATTGCATGCTATGTGCTATGCAACCGAATATTTGTAAGGATAATTCAGTCGAATGGAGCACTTATGTTAAGTCTGGTTGAAATTGTTCTTTCCGTTTATCCAATGTAAACTTTGCCGCATTTGCAAAGAGTAGTATATGTGTATATTCGAGATGTCTGAACAGGAGCAATATCTTTTGCACTCTTCAATACTTGCTGAAGTTTCATGTGAGGTAAAAAAGAAACTGATGTTCTTCCTTGGTAAGATTCGGTCTGTATTATCTGTAACATTTTCTACAAATGGCCAGGACGCAAAGATAGCTGTCGGCATCATTACCCTTTCTTCAACCTGTCTTGTGTTTCTAGTATGCAATACTTTCCTAATACTTGACTTCTTGTAGCCATTCATTATAAATATATCTTCAAGTTTGTTCTTTTCTTCTTAAAGTTTATCTCCGTGGTAAATGGCCCCTTATATATATAAATAAGGTAGCTGGCTCAGTGGAGTCGGTTTGTGGATTTGAGACCCCGGGTTCGATTCCCACAACCAACAAACAATTTTCCCCACATTAGAGCTATCCTTGTCGCTCCCCTTCCGCTACCACCTATGGGGGCCGTGATTTGACGGCTTATAACCACACTTTACGCAGAGAAATATATCACTTACCAAGATCTGCAACGGCCGTGGCTCTAAAATGAGGTAATCTGTTTAAACAAGGTGTGAATACGTCTATTTTAATATTTCGATAAAAATATCTATTAACTTATTTTATGTATTACGACATGTATCATCACGCATTTTACTTATTCCTGAATGTGGCTCTCTGTCGTAGTAGATATCGGTAAGCGATATATTTAGGCGCGGAAAGTGCAATTACCAGTCGTCAAATCAAGACTCCAAAGATGTTAGAGGTGGTTTTCCGTTCCGTAGAGATAACTTTAAATGTGGATAAAGTTTGTTGGCTACGGCAATTGAACCCGTGTTCTCATATCCACAGTCCGATTCAATACCCTTGAACCCCCTACTCCGTAAATGAGATAATAGCTTTTGAATAATGCGTGTGAATAACTCTAGTGCAATAGGTAATTTAATTCCATAGTTATCATTACCAATAAAAACATTCAAGTTATGTCGTGTTGCTTTTCCAACAGATTAAATATTATATTATCAGCTGTTACTATTGACAGAACTATTTATATTTCTGATTAGTACATTGCAATTTAAAACCCGTACTGGAGACTAAATACGTGGCCGAAACATCGGTCGATTTTAACATGAAATAGTGTGTGTTTTGTTTCACTGACACTAGTTTATTTCCTTTCAACATTACTATCAAAGCACAGCCAAGAAAATACATTTTAAATAAAGCATTGCACAAAAAGAATAAACTTCGTGGACAGAATCGCGTACGTAAATGTTAAGTTTTTATGTCAGCTATACAAAATATTAAATTTCAACATACATAATGGGGTAGGTGGCTTAGTGGTATAGAGTCGGCTTGTGGATTTTGAGAACCCTGGTTCGATCTCCAGAGCCGACAAACAATTTTCACCAAATTTAATCTACCCCTGTGGTTCCCTCACCACTAAAATCTTTGGGGTGAGGCATGATTTGACGGCTGGTAACTGCACTTTACGTAAAAAAATTGTATATCGTTTGCCGAGATCTGCTATGGCTGAGTGTTACATCCTGTAATGGGTAAAATGCGTGATGATATATTTATTTATAATTGTCCTTTAAAATTCATGTTATAAAAATGTATTCAAGTTGTAATAATTAAATAATTTATTGTATAATTTTACTTTATTACAAACTTCTGGACATACAATAATATGTTTAATGTTGTTGCCCCTTTAACGATATTTACAAGAGTTGCCTATTACAGGTACAAGTACAAATTGTACAATTTCCATTACTTGTATTTCCCGTTATTTACAATACTCATTAAAAGGATAATCACCCCTTTTATTAATATTACAATTCCTTGATTACACAACAAACCACTGCCTACTGACACGAGTAGTTCATACAATTCACATCGAGTTCGAACCGAACCGCATTCAGTAGCAAAGCAGTGAACAGTAACCGTGGCACTAGAGAGATATGAAATCGGATCGATGAAAAACTACTTTCGGGCCAAAAGCACAGAATGGGAACACAGAAAGACTCCGGCGATTGAACTCAAGAGCTGGAATCGATTATACACTAGATGTATGTGTGTATAATTACCTGTATATGTGTGAGTGTGCGTTTTTATGAATGTTGAATGACACCGAGCTTCTAAATGTGCGATCGTAAAATTTTGTAATTATTGTATTGTTGTGTATGCCTAGCAACAAGAAATCATAATTTATACTGTAAACGTGCTTATAAGAATTTTATAGCCCTATGATAGTAGCTTACCTATATGTATGTACGTACCGGGTTTTTAATTTTTGGGTGGTCGAGAATCTAACTGTTTAAAATATAAATTATCTATTGCTTAAATAAAATAAAATACATATAAATACATCACGGAGTGTGCAATCTCCCGTAGCAGGTCTCGGTAAGTATATATATATATATATATATATATATATATATATATATATATATATATATATATATATATATATATATATATATATATAATATATATATATCCAAAGATTTTAGTAGAGGGTGAACCACAAGGGCAATTTTAATATAGGTAGTGAAAATTGTTTGTTGGCCTCAATAAACAGGTAATAAACAAACAATTGTATTTCGCCAAATTAATAAACTTAGCAAATTAATTTCACATTATTTTTGGAATAGATAATAAATACAGGTAAAATTGCATGTAAGTATTACAAGTATCTAAAATTAAACTATTATAAAATAACTTTTAAATTGAATGGTATGACCACACTGATATTCACTTTGTATTTAGTGCGCTGCCGGTAATAGTAAATTTCTTCATTCATGCTTTGTATTTTGACATTTTTATGTAACATATAAACGTTGTAGATAAATTGTCATATAAATCTCATAATTTAAATTATTAATTTTTAAAATGTAATCATTTAATGGAATTGGGCAAAAATTTAGTATATTAGATTCAAACTTTGTAATGCAATAAAGCACTATTTTAATCTTTAAAAACCCAGACATCTGTGAAGAGGTACTTGGAAGTTTAGAAAAAGAAACAAGAATGAATATACTCAAAATAATTAAACTTAAAATATAAATTATTACAATACATAACTAGGGACCGGACTAAAAGGAACCAAAATACAGAAAAAAGCATTAAAAAGGCATAAAATTATTAAAAAAGACATAAAAATTAGAAAAATAACTCAAAAATTATTATAATTAATAACAATAACTTCTAAAGTTTTATTTACAAAACTACTAAAATAACACTTTATTTTCATCAAAAACACATTTTTAAATAAAACTTTTATAAAAACAAAAACTACTAATCCCGAAAACATCTGATTATTAAATGCTATTCTAAAAATGTTCCATTGAAAAGTTGTGTTTTCTGTCACTTAACATATTCTTGTAAGCTGAGAAACTTCTGTCCACGTCGACACTTGTAATTGGTGCAAATTTGAATTTTGTAATTATACCAGAATCCATAATAAAATTGGGAACATGTTGACTATTTAAAATTAATGAAATTTTTTGTAAAGTGTCGAATCCTTCATTTTTACGCAGAACGTCGTTTAATTTATTTTTAATTATTTGACCAATATGTCCAGGTACAATGTACGTGTTATCTTTAAAATCTTTAATGATCTGCATTGCAGTAACTAAAGGCAAATTCTGCTTCTCAAGGGATTTTATTGATCCACTTACATAATTATAATTGGTTTTAATAGATGCCAAATTATTTTGCAATTCTACTTCTTTTAATACTGCCTGACAATCTTGAATTGCTTTACTAGCTGTTACTAGAAATTCATTTACTAATTTTTTTAATTGTCTAAGGTAGTAAATAGCAGCATCTAACCGTGTTCAACATCAGCACAACGGAGTATTTTTAAATATATTTTTCATGCCTTAAATATTACGCACAAGCATATTTTCTATAAATCCGGTCTCTATAAATAACAACATTAATCTTATACTCTATTACGAGCAATTCGTGTCTGGCTATCTGTGTCTGTATGTGTGTGTCAACGATCTCGGAGTCAGCTCTAATAAGTGTAATGAAACTTGGCATTCTAATATTTTTGGACTCAGAAAACAATCTAGTTGGGTCTCATCCTGCGGAAAATTCATTAAGTAAGACATTTTGACAGAAAATAGGGGAAAAATTATGAAAAAATAATATATAGGCACATCTGCACTGTGGGGCAGCGATTCTTAACATTTTTGTCATGTCGGACCCTCTAATTTTCCAAATATTAGTATAATTAATTATAGGCGCGGTGGCCGAGCGTGTTAAGGCACATCTCTTAACATACTGTGACGTCACCCGAGCCAAGGTTCGTCAGTTCGAATCCGCCTGTCGACAATGTGTGATTTGTCGTAAAATATAAAATACAGCTACATGTATTTATCACACTCGGGCGCTATAAACTAGTCACTTATACGCCTTAAATAATGTAGCATATGACTACGAAAACCGGCAGTACGGCAGTGTAAAAACTGCGGCTCGGTGTGTCCGGTAGGCCCAGGCCCGATTTGGGCTGTAGTGCCATCAGAAGAAGAAGAAGAAGTATAATTAATTACTCATATCTCGTTGTTAGCTAATATTCCAAATATGTATTTTAAACAAATATTTGTACTATATTAAATATTGCAACTACTTTGTTGTATAGGTTATGCCTTTTACAGCAATTATTTGATTATTATTGACTAAAGAGGGGCCAGTATTTTATATTAAATACAATTGTCAAAATAAAATTAATATTATAAGTGAGAATTCAATTAATTTTTATTATTGCTTTTTTAGCAGCCAGTTCACAGCTTATCTATAGATTTATACATCATATATGTTAGGTTTTTTTAACTTAAAAAAAAATTAAGTTATAGTAAATGATTCATCACTGAAACGGGAATATTTATGTCAATAAAAAAAAACCTCTTTCCATTTGATAAAATATAAATTAAAATCCTTCTTTCCGCCACAACTCCCTTATAATTTTATTTCACTAGCCATAGAATAAAGATGCCATCTTACTTGCTGTATTAGATATTTCTCTCAAATTATTAAACTTATTTGTTTTAAAAAACACAGTCTGTGTATGCTTATTATCTGTAAAACTACTAAGCAAATAAGTATACAAATATTTGTCAAAACATAACAGCAATCGGAAACCAAAACCATTTGTCAAAATATTTACAATTAGTTTGACTAATTGCGGGTAAATTGCTACTACCGATGGCAGTTGTTTTTCCTGCTGTGTAATAGCGTTGGCGGTGAAACACTGTGTGCACCTAATGTACTATGTAGGACTACTTGAAACGTAGCGAAGGGTTAAAAGTATTATTGATCAGACAAACGACACAGTCCATTAAGTGAAGGGTGCTTGCTGCCCTCCCTAGTCATACTTTTCTTATTTATGAACTGGTTGCATTTGACAGCCGAACATCGGAAGTTGGATGAATTTGTAAAGTTTGTTGCAGACGAAGTACTCCTATGAAATAGACAGTAAACAAAAACTAGTGTAATTATAGAGTAGATAAAACATGAATTATGCACCTAATTGGATCTAAAGTTGTCACTTAAGCACTGATCTTTTTGAAACAAGATATTATTGTTTGTTATAAATGAAATATGTATTGTATTGTAATACTCGTACATTTGAAAACATACAATTTATCTACAATGGAAAATGTTTACATACTAGGAAAATAATTAAAAATCAATAAACAGGGTGTTAATTAAAAAACTGGCTATAGGCATATAATATGGGATATCGGTTTTTCCTTGCTCAAAAGTTCCGAAATTACTTCAGACAAAAATACTTAAAATAAATGTTGTAGAGAATTAAATTTTGCATCTAAGTTAAATATCTAATTAAATTTTTAATATTTCATAATTGAAAAAAACAACTTAATTTTTTTAAACAGATACTTTATAGAAATCACCATGGAATTAAAACAAAATTACTAACAATTGTATGACATTGTAATTGCCAACAAAATTTGTGTTTAGTGATTTTCTTTCAATAATATATATATTTTTTAAAATATGGAACAATATACTCATGAAAAAATAACGCAAAATATAAAATTGTTGGCAGTTACCATGTCATACAATTGTTTGTAATTTTGTCTAAATTCCATGGCTATTCCTATAAAGAATCTGTTTTCAAAAAACTTCAAACTTATTTTTTTAGTTATGAAATGTCAAAAATGAAATATGATTTCTAATTCAGATGCAGAACCTACATAATTGTCTAAAACATTTATTGGATTTATTTTTTCTAAAATATTTTGGGAGCTTTCCCCTGTTGTTGTATATAAATTCTTTATTTATAATATTTTTCTAAAATATCTACATATATTCTATAGTTTTTATTCCATTTGTACTCGAATTTAGAGAAAAAAATAAGTTTTTGCATATTTTTTATTCTCAAAATTTGTCTAGTTCAAAAGGAATAAAAATTCACGTCCCTGATACATCAAATTTATGGAATATTTAATTTAATGTTTTGAAATGTATTACAATTCTTTCAAAGTTTGTTTATTGAACTTAAAGAATATGTATCATACAAAATATGTTTAATTTGTAATAAAAATATCTTGCTTATAAAAGATCAGTAGTCAGGAGTCAACTTCAGATCCAATTAGTCGCATGATTCACTTTAAATATTAAGAATAATTTCTTTTAAGAATAAACGCAGAACTTAATAAAATATTTGATTTAATGAATTTACAGGGTAAATAGCATCGCACTGCGGAAATGAGAACCTGAGTTCAATTCCCACAGTCAACAATTGATTTTCATCAGATTCAGCAGTCGTGACTGCGTCTCCAGTCTCCATATCTTTAAGTCCATTTAACAATTGGTAATCAAAATTCACGATCAAAAATAAATTACTTTTTATTTTTATTCATTTTATTTGTTTTATTTCTGCGGAGAAGATAAAATTGGTTTGAAAATATAAAATTGAAAACAGAAAGAATAAATTAAATATATCATAAAATATGAACGGTGGAGATTTTCTTTCTTCGAATTCATAATTATTTATGCTATCGTATAGTGCTACAGCAGAGTTTTAGAATTTCGTGTAAAACTTAAACGATATGTTTATATTTAGGACGTCTTTCATCTGCATAAATCAAACAAAAAGTTTTAATATTTGTGAGTACATACTCGACGACATAATAATAATGAAGAAAATAGGTATATTTGTAAAAATTATGTTAATTTTAAAATCCTACTGGAATTTGTTATACAGTATGCTAATAAACGAGCTATGAAATTGCGTGTGATACTTTAAAATAATAATATTTTAATTAGCATGTTAAGTAAATACTTTAACAATTGTTGAATCGAAATTGAATTATAAAGAGAAAATTTAGGATACCGCTAGGATTTAAAACCTGGGACCTACGAACTACGGTTATATGCTTTAACCAACTAATCTAAGATTGCCATGTGATTCAAACCTGAATTTATTTAATTTTTTTAATATATTTTGTTATGTGTTATGGACAGCCTCGATCACTGTAGACGACTCTGATTTTAAGTCTTTCAGTCTATGAAAGAATCATGGGATATTGAAATATGTTATATTTGGTGCTTTCCATAGAACTTCTTTCCCTGTCGCCAGTGCTACTATATTTCGCAGCGGGCGAAAATGTATTATTTCTGTGATAATTTTATTACTACATAAAAAATTAATATCTTATAAATATATTTCAATTTAAAATAGTATAGGTGTTAAAAAATTATCTCGCCTTATAAATTTATTTGTTAAAAAAAATTGTAAATTCTACCTTTTACTTCTTTTTAAATGTAAATGTTACAACTGTGAGTTGATAGTTATTAGAAAAACTTTAATCCAATATCAAGTTTCTTTTCATAAATCAGAGCAACCCTAAACATGTCAAGAATGAATTAAATATGTATTTTTATCATGCGCTACAGTTTAAAATATTGGGTACCTTTGCCAATATGCCAATAAAAATTAAAATAAAATTATTTGAAAAATAGTACTCGTATATACTAGAATATTTGCAATCATGTTATGGGGTAGGTGGCTCAGTGGTATCGAGTCGGCCTGTGGATCTTGAGAACCCTGGTTCGATCCCCACAGCCGAAAAACAATTTTCACCAATTTAAAAGTACCCCTGTGACTCCCCCTCTAGTAATATCTTTGGGGGCCGTGATTTGACGACTGGTAACCGCACTTCACGCGAAAAAATATATCACTTACCGAGATCTGCTTAGGCAGAGTGCCACACCCAGTAATAGGTAAAAGGCGTGATGATATATTTATTTATTTATTTATGTTATGTAAGAATTCTTCAAACTTGAAATATTTTAATTTACCTCTTTTAACCCTAGTGCATTCTCACTCAACAACTTGTACGGTACCTACCGACGCAGGTGGTACTTCGCTACCAACCGTCCATATGTCGTCGCACGTGGCACGTGAGCAGTGTAGCGTGTTACGCCAGTGTCGCGCGCCATATTGCACACCCGCTCTGTAACGAACGAATGTCTTCCGATACCGGCAATGCACGTCGGTTCGCCGCAAAGACGCAGTGCAGTCTTCCTGGAAGATAATACCTGATAATTATACGTGCTCGAATGTTAGGGGTCCGCGGTGCGAGAACAGAAGGCTAGGTTTGAATTTAAGGGTAATTTTTGGTTATTTCGTGGTATCGGATTTTAGGTTTGGGTGATATTATCGATGTATTATATTAGTGCACACATCTTGTTAGGGATTTATATATTTTGGACGAGAAAACTCATTAATTAAAAGATTGTAGTAATATTTGTGGAAATGAGAACATGAAACAATGAATTTAAAATTGGTTTTCTTAAAAAATATGAATTTGTTCTAATAGTCTTAAACTTAATCTTCTTTTATAAGAAATTCTTTATTTTTGGTAAGTTAAATGATACTATTTTATAGAATTTTATAATTAGATATCAAGCTTTAGGTAAAAGAAAAGTTGTAAATATTAATTTTCCATTGATTATACGACGTTTCAGTCAATGGTTATGGTAATTTTCAAGAAATTACAGTAAATAAATAAATATATCATCACGCCTTTTACATATTACTGGGTGTGGAACTCTGCCGTAAGCAGATCTCGGTAAGTGATATATTTCTCCGCGTGAAGTGCGGTTACCAGCCGTCAAATCACGGCCCCCAATGATGTTAGTGGTGGGGGAGCCACAGGGGTAGGTTTTAAATGGGTGAAAATTGTTTGTCGGCTGTGGAGATCGAACCAGGGTTCTCAAGATCCACAGGTCGAGTCGATACCACTGAGCCACCTACCCCATATTACAGTAAATACAACAAATATTTAAATTGATATATTGTTTAAAAAATATGTATTTTTAAATATTTTATTTTGTACTACATGTCAACTGGCTTTGTAATTGCGTCATTTTTTAAACCATGACTTCCCGACAATAAACAAAATATTTTAATATTGAAATTGTATTCGTAAATGACAGAAATAAATTTATCTACGTATATCTTTTACCACAAACAAATTCACTGACGTAACTGCAAATGCAATTTATAGTATATATTATTAATTATTATATTTAATTCATTACCATATAGTTAGAATTATGAGGGGTGAACTAGATTTTAAAGTGTCTTTAGACAATAACATCAATTAATGATTAAATAAAAAGACTGATCAATTAATTTAAGCACTAAGTTCGCTTCGAAGCACTTATATTAAGGGTGAATACTTTTAAACCCTTAATATATGGGCAAACTTTTGCTATTAACAAAATATAGACATTTTTAATGTGTTCTAAAAATGTAGGAAATATTTTTAATGTAAATTATTTATTATAAAATCACTAGTTCCCGTCCACCAAAAATTATTGAGAATTTGAAGCAAGACTACTTACAATTTATTATTCTAATAAAAGATAATTTGACAATAATAATATATTTTATTTTAGGATTTTTAAATTGATTTAATGGTGTTTTAGTGAGTACCATCTGTTGTCAGGAAATCTGAACTGTTGTATAAAAGAATTCTATTTCATGCATGTATATAAGAAAAAATCTATACTATAATGCTTGTATTTAAGTACAGATGGCTGTAGTATAGAAATAAATTGTGCTGTTTTATTTAATTTGTTAATTTTGTTTATTTTGTTTCGTGTCTATTTTTTTATATAAATTATTTTACGGTAACCTTATTTATTATTAATAAAATGAAAAAGTAAGTATTAAGTATGAGTCAAATTCGAATAAATTAAGTATTTATTTAGTGGCTTCACCACCAGTAATATTTTATTCAGACCATGTTGGTCATTTTCGGCATTTATTTTCTTCTTTCCAAATCTCACTTCCATTTTAGTTTTTGTTTCTCAATAAATGTTTAGAAAAAAAGATAGTTTCTTACTAACTAAAAAAAGATTAAATAATATAGTTGATAATTTATTAAATAAATTCAAATCATGTATAAAACTTTAATTGAAAATAAAATTTTAAAATAATTCAAAAATTTTAGTTTAAACATTGTTTAAAAATGTATTTTGGTTTTAACAAGTTTTAAATTTATACTTATTATGCATGTTGTTTAAAACATGTTAAAATTATTGCTAAATATTGAAATAATGCATTTTTAATTTGTTTTTTTGTATAAATTGTCAATTTAAAAAAATTAATGGAATTGTAAAAGACTGAATAAGAATCCTTGGTAGTTGACGAAGTGAAGAAATTATTGTGTTATAAGGATAGTAGTAAAACAAATATGTATTTATAATAATTAAAGAAATAGTTTTAATAGGAAACAATAAATAAGTTCACATCACACATAAATTCATAACCATCAGAACAGCCAAATTTAGAAGCACTTCCTGTGCACAATGCTGGGGCCGGACTCATCGTATTCGTGCTTAGAGATCCACATCTGTTGGAAGGTAGTCAAACTAGACAGAATGCTACCACCGATCCAAACAGAGTACTTCCTTTCGGGTGGCGCTACGATCTTGATCTTCATTGTCGACGGTGCCAGACTAGTGATCTCCTTCTGCATTCTGTCGGCGATGCCAGCGTACATTGTAGAGCCGCCAGACAGGACCGTATTAGCGTAAAGATCTTTACGGATGTCTACGTCGCACTTCATGATGGAGTTGTATGTGGTTTCGTGGATTCCGGCAGATTCCATGCCGAGGAAGGAAGGCTGGAACATGGCTTCTGGGCAACGGAAACGCTCGTTACCGATGGTGATTACCTGGAAGAGATTTGAGATTAGTGCAGGGGTGCATTTAGAAAATTCAGCTCACAATTTTAACACGGTGTACAAACACATATTTTAAAACTTGAATAAACATTTAATTAAATAATTTTAAAATGTTTCGGTAATATCTAATAATTTAGTGTAGTAGATTTAGTACTTCATTTGTTTTAAACTTAAATTTTTTGAATTTGTTTGATATAAAATAAAATAATATAAATATTCCAAAAAAAGTGAAATTTTGGTACGTAACGTAGTTTTGTAGCTAAAAATATACGAGTGATACTAACGAGTTGAAAATTACAGTGATTATTATTCGACTGCAGAAAATAATTTATTTCGACAATTATTAATGTGTATCTGCAGTATAATTAAATTTTGTTTTTGCAATTCACATTTTATTTAATATGTTTTTACCCGTTTTGGTTTAAAAAGTTATGTAATTGTCGAGTCATTTGTTATATTATGGTAAATTATAAGTTTGGATTAGTGTGTGTAATAATCTTGTTTCTTAATAAATTGATTTATATTACTTGTTAGCTGTGTATGTTGATAAATATTCTCTGATTTATATATTAATAATATATGTGGAAGATTAATTATTATTTTCTATTTACGTATTTTATAATTAAATTGTGTTTGTGTAGTATTTGATTTATTAGGTGGAGACTGTATTATATTCGGTTTATTAATCAAGGAAATGAAAAAAATGAGATGTGGAAAATTAAATGTATGTCAAAAGGACGAAGTAAAAAAGAAATGTCTTTGGTCTTTACATAAAAGACAAAAATATAAATCGTATTATTAAATGAAGCAGCAAATGATCAAATACATTTCGATAAAAATATGATTCCTTTACAGAAACGTCGTAAACAAGATTATTAAATGCTTTTTTATCAAAAGGAGACAGACGAGATATATTCCGAAGCGAATATTCTTTGACAAATGCTGAATGAAATTAAATTGAGGTATTTGTTTTTAAATTATTTGACTTGATATGGTCGAAAAGTGAGACTAGAAATGAAAGATATCAATAAAAACAAAATACCTGTCCGTCGGGTAGTTCATAAGACTTCTCCAGCGAACTAGAGTTTGCAGCAGTAGCCATTTCTTGTTCAAAATCAAGTGCAACGTAGCACAATTTCTCTTTGATATCCCTAACAATTTCCCTTTCCGCCGTTGTCGTGAAGGAGAATCCTCTCTCAGTGAGAATCTTCATTAAATAGTCTGTCAGATCGCGGCCAGCCAAATCTAACCTCAAAATAGCATGCGGTAGTGCATAACCCTCATAAATGGGCACTGTATGTGACACTCCATCGCCAGAGTCGAGTACAATACCAGTGGTACGACCACTAGCGTACAGAGAAAGCACAGCTTGGATGGCCACGTACATAGCCGGAGTGTTGAAAGTTTCAAACATAATTTGCGTCATCTTTTCGCGGTTAGCCTTGGGGTTAAGTGGAGCTTCAGTCAGCAAGACGGGATGTTCTTCAGGAGCAACACGGAGTTCGTTATAGAAAGTGTGATGCCAGATCTTTTCCATGTCGTCCCAATTGGTGACGATGCCGTGCTCGATGGGGTATTTGACGGTGAGGATGCCACGCTTGCTCTGGGCTTCGTCGCCTACGTATGAGTCCTTTTGACCCATTCCGACCATGATACCCTGGTAGCGCGGCCGACCCACCAGACTGGGAAACACGGCACGCGGAGCGTCGTCACCGGCGAACCCGGCCTTACACATGCCGGAGCCATTGTCCACAACGAGCGCAGCAACATCGTCTTCGCACATGATGGTAAGTGAGGGGTGATGTTACGGTGAAACTGTTGGAGAAAATACAAAATTCAATTAAACCTATTTTGTTTGAAATAATACATTCTTTACTGAAATATCTTATGGACTAATATAGCTGGGCGTATTAATGCATGACTTATGACAAAGCTGACCCGAGTTTTATGTTGTTCGTTATATAACATTTTACTATACTAAGGTTCACTTTAAACATTTATGAATTTTGAATTTCTTTAGTTGACTATTAGTGCGGATAATAAAACTTCACGGTAAAACTAATTCATCTAAGAAATTTAAGCTCTGCAAACGAGCAAGCAGCATAAAATTGTAAAAGTATGTTGAAACATTTATTTTTAAGAAGTGATCTGTGATGTTTGTTGTATCAACATAAATAAATAGAAGTTTATGTATTCGTTGTTTTTTTTACAAAGCGATTACAGATAAAAATTATTTATTCTAAATCAAATTGTGAAACGATTCTGAGAAAGGATTTATGAAAATATCAAGTGAAAAACTGTCAATTGAATAGAGCCGGTAATTACACAATGAGTCAGTTATAATTAACTACATTGCATGAGTGCATGATGTTTAACGTTCTGCCGGTTAATTTTGTGTAAAATTTCTTTAATTACATTATCATATAGCAATTAATAGAGTTTAGTGGATAGAAAGCTAGCGTGTGTTCTATGCTCGGAGACTGTGAAATAATTGTAAGGCTGCTAATTAATGGTTTCGTTGTATGGAATTTCGTGGCCGCCTGATTTTGGCATTGAAGTTTTTACATTTCGATGAGTTTTAAATTAATGATAATAGTAAACTAGATTTGTGTTCTACGGTGTATAAAAGAAAAGTTTATATTATATTAATTTTAAATGATGACTTCAGAAACTAATATGTGATTTAATTTCACTTTATTAGAAATACTTCTCGTATATAATGACAATTGTAGGTAGTTATTTAAATAATGGTTGATAACTAATACAAATATTTTTTTATATTGTTGGAATAAAATGGTAAGATTTTTACTGTACTGGTTTAAACAACAAATCATAATTGAAATATATGTATTGAAATAAATTGATTTCTATAAAAAACTAAAAGCATGTATTGAAGTACATTCGCGGTTGTTGAAATTATTATTTTTATCGTGAATTGAAACGAATTTCATCTAAAAATTCTAAACTATATTTAGCCAACATTGTTTTAAATTATTTTTTATGTGAAACATATTTCTCATTGCATAAAAAAATCCACTCAAATAAAAAATATGGATAATACAATACTGAACACAGTATTTAAAATAAATATAATACAATTTTGCAATTATATTTGCTATTCGTATTGCAAAAATTGCATTTAAACTCATAGATAGTGAAGCTATCTACTTGTAGATACTAAAAATCACAATTGAAGCACAGAATAGTAATTCACTACACAACTAACACAAAACACTATATTGCTTGTTTACCTTAGAAGACGAAGTCAACTGTGATTCAAACAATGAATCTTTTCCTTTTTATATCAAAATGTAACTAAAAATTCGTCCCCCACCACGAAGCACTAACGGATATTTTATGGTTGGTAACACTGAAATTGTACATTCATATATGTTTCTATGAATATTTATACGCCTGTTTATAATCCAAAAAATATATTATATTTAACATTTACCTTCAGTAAATAATAATTAGTGATATTTATTTTCTAATATGAGCGTATCATTATTTTAAATTATTTGATTAAATTGTTTTGAATAAGTAAGAACAGGGAATCATTGCTTTGTGCACCACATCAATTGGAACGGGTTTAATGTTTTTTATTTGATAGTTTGTTTTGAAGCTTTTTTTGTGTTGTATGCGAGAGAATTGAATGAAATTGTAGTGAGACATATATTAATATATTGTTAAAGCACAGCTAAAATTTGTTAGTTAATTGATTTATATATTTTGGAGTGACAGCGTTCAACTATTGAAAGAGGAAATGAATATTCCTGTATTTTATTAAAAGATATTCGTTCTATTATAAAATTTTTTAATAAGTAAGTTTGTTTTAAATAATAATTCATCCATCAAACTGCCTAAAAAATAATAATCATGATAGTCCATTTGTGTGTTGAATTTGTTCTTATTTTAAATAATGGTAGCAATACATTTTGTATATTTTTTGTCAATTTATAATAACCTGATTAGTAAAATACTGACCGTATCTACGACACAGAGATGTTAATTATTTTATCAATTATAATATAACTTTTTCTAAAATAGAACATGTTCTTTTCTCATTAATTTTATGCGCATTGAATGCGCACTACGCACGAACATAATAATTTTATGTTTAGATAGCGTAGATCGCTTAATTTAGGTTTATATATATATATATATATATATATATATATATATATATATATATATATATATATATATATATGTATATATATATATATATATATATATATATATGTATATATATATATATATATGTATATATATATATATATATATATATATATATATATATATATATGTATATAGATTGTTTATAATAAAAATGTTTTGGTCACACATAATAATAAAATGTTTACGTTTTCTATAATCAACGGCTTTAACACTTTAAAAAAATTCAAAGTTATAATTAATTTAATTTAATTTAACCCTTTACACTCCGTTTCTGTAATTGCGACATTTTTACATTACATGCATGTACTTGTAACTAATATAGTGTTGGAGTTATTGGTATCCTCTATAAGTTTTTAGACTGGAGTGCAAAGGGTTAAATATTTGTACTGAATAAGAAGAGATGAAAAATTAAAAAAAAAAAATGATCGTATTATATTGAAATAAAGTATCTTTAATACTAGAAATTAATTGTAGAGTTGAGTAAATGCAGAAGGAGATTAAAATCTTGCAGGATCGACAATGAAGATCAAGATCGTACCGCCACCCGAAAGGAAGTATTCTGAATCGGTGTTAGTAATTTGTATGATACAGCCGTTTTAAATATTATTTAAATCTTTAACGAAAAAATACTTACGGGCCAACTGATTTTGAGGTCGTATCCATCAGAAACTATCATTTATTAAAGATTTAGTTGATATAATTTTCATAATATTTTAATGCAATTCGTTTTGTTTGTGTGATAGATAAATTTGTTAGGCACTATGTTCGGAGATTTAAGAACACATTGTTGATGGAAGATTTTATTTATTATAAAAAATACCACTTATTCATACTCTGAGTACATCCCTGGGATATCAAGAATTACTAGTGCTGGGAGTGACTTGAATTTTAATGATGTTCTTGATGCATATATGATATCACTAAATACGATGAAAAATTATATTCGCTAAAAATTTTACGAAACTTTATTCTAATATATTCCAGCTTTCGTATTTAGATTTGGCTATTTCCATATTGATTTTTATTTTACTTGTTTGTTTGTTTTTTTCTTTTAATAGTCACACATCAAAACTGGATGGGATATTAGGCTACTTAATGTAATCCTGGACAGTATTCTGTCCTGACTCCAGTGACTAAGTTAAACACAGTGGCAACATAGAACGTACCATGTTTTTACTAAATTTATCATGGACGATATAAGAATTTTAATTACATTTAACTATAAATTGTAATAACTATAATTTACCTAATTTAAAAGTATGTTAAACTTTGTAAAAACAAAACTTAATTAGGGCCATGGTTACAGTAGTGTTAGTATCTAATTGCTTAGAAAAAAATCTATTGTACGATGACAGGTAAACATACAATTCACGTATATTTTTAACGGGTTGATAGTAGGTTATGTAATTGAGAATTGTAAAATTGGCCCTTAGTCATTATAGTCTTGATTAAACCTAGAGTTATTCTAAATAATATCTGGTATTATTTTCGTAGACCATTTGCAACCAATACTGCAGTTATGTACGGCAAGTTGCAATATTATAACAGAATGCAGTAATTGTAAGAAATGTACATCAAATTATGCTAATTGAACGACGTACAAATGTATAAAGTAATTTAAAATTCAAATAACAACTTCATAAACATTCAATATAAAAAATTCATAAAGATGATATATGAATTATTTACAGTTTTATACTCGTTTAATTGCTTTAATTAAGGCAGCAAATTGTAGGTATTAAAACACAATTTATATATCACGTTTTACATTTATCAGGGAATGCGTGAAAATATGTAAAGCTCGAGGATTTAGAATTACATTTTCACGGATTACATTCAGCTATCGATTCAGTGAGATTTTTCTAATTATTTGCATTCTCGACATTCTTGCAGCATTGAAGTTGAGAATTTATTACGAGTAATGTATTTTTGTTTGCAGTAGTGTAATGTGGTGTTTTATAAGCGAAACTTTGGCATAGTTATGTTAAGAGTGCATCTTGTGCATTAAGTTGTAGAATTTTTCATTATTGTTAGAGGAAAACAGTAAGAAAAATAAAATAGTATTATCATTTTATAATAAAATATAAAACTAAACACTTGTCTAAGTCTCACAAAATTCAGCCTCCAAATCAACTTATGAGGTCATCGTCAGAGGCTGGTCATCACAGTTAGTAACCATAGACGCGTTTCGCTCTTATTAGATCTCATCAGTATGGTATAACCCGCTCCATCACCTAGAACAAAGTTCACATGAAGGAGCTGTGTGACGAAGAACTGTGCCAGCAGAGAATAAGATCTCTTACAAACAGTAAAAATGACATGAGAAGTTCTGTCGAACCAGCAATGCCATCTACCGAAAAAAGCAAAAGCTACGAAATAGCAATTTAAATAAAAAACAACAAAGACAAAATTAATTGTCTTTGAATGCTCATTTGGTGAAACTAGGTTTAATAACAAAATATCAAACTAAACACTTGTCTAAGTCTCACAAAATTCAGCCTCCAAGTCAACTTATGAGGTTATACCATACTGATGAGCTCTAATAAGAGCGAAACGCGTCTATGGTTACTAACTGTGCTGGCCAGCCTTTGACGATGACCTCATAAGTTGACTTGGAGGCTGAATTTTGTGAGACTTAGACAAGTGTTTAGTTTGATATTTTATTATTAAATCTAGTTTCACCAAGTGAGCATTCAAAGACAATTAATTTTATCTTTGTTGTTTTTTATTTAAATTGCTATTATCATTTTAGTTTGTATGTATCATATTGAAAACTAAAACGTTTATCTAATATTACATTTAAAAATCTTATTTATACAAAGTGTCCTAAATTTATGATAGATATTCTATAATCATTTTTGCTGTATAATTTTATACATCGTAGAATAATTTAATGTACTAATTTTAATATAATTAATAAATATATTACCTATTAGATTTTTGTGGGATTATATATTTAGGATCAAAAAGAAATTAGTGCAGAGAAAGCCACAGGCGTAATTTGAATGTGGTGAATATCAGTTTGTGCGGCTGTGGGAATCGAATTCGGGTTTATAAATTCTTAATCCGACGTCCGATATGTTGCCACTGAGTTATCTACTCTATAAGAAATATAACAGAATTATAGAATTATTGTTATAAATTAATTAAATAAATACAACTAACAAGTACAAAAATTAAATTATCTGTCTATGTCGGTGTTTGTCAAAGTTATGGAATTCATGGAGGCTGATCAAAACGTATAAGAATCCGCAATTTAACGTAGTTTAGTTGGTATGGAATAGTAATGATAATCTTTTGAAAATGATAGTCAAGCAGGTAAGGCACTTAATACTTAGATAATTAACTATTAATAGGACAAATAGTATTTATAAAAAGAATTTTTCAGTTAACTTTGTGATTGCGCTTATTTAATTTAGAATATTTCAGTTCGTCTATACTGTGCTGCCGTCTAAAACATTTACGTAAACTAAATATGAATTTATGTAATTTTTAAAATAAATAAATAATTTAATAATATTTAAAAAATAAATAAACATCTCATCAGGCCTTTTACCCATTACTGGGTGTGGAATTCTGCCGTAGCAAATGATATATTTCGTCGCGTGAAGTGCGGTTAACAGCCGTAAAATCACGGCCCTCAAATATGTTAGTGGAGGGAGAGCCACAGGGTTAGATTTAATTTGGTGAAAATTGTTTGTCTGCTGTGGAGATCGAACCAGGGTTCTGAAGATTTACAGGCCTACTCGATACCGCTGAGGCACTTACCCCATAAAAAATTAAAATACTGGTATACAAAATTATATAAAATATCATCTTTAACTCAAATTAAATAAATTGTAACTAATTATAAAATGAATGCAAGAAAAATTTCGTCTAAAGTTCAATGATATTAAATACTGTGCCAATGTGCATAAAATAAGCTAGTAGTTTCAAATTATTTCCTGGACAGAGCTACGACATACGTAACGTTGTGAAGGGATACTAGAACCTCTGTGGTTAAGAAAATCTATACAATTAGGTATCATTCGTTTATTATTGCGCAATCCCAAAGTTGGCTGCAGAATACTACACATGAAGTTTAGATATCGCTATTTCCCAACGAAATTGTTGGGCAAATGAATAGCAAATAGGATTCAGAAGACAATGGCCAGGATTCAAATCTCAACGAGCAGGATTTTTTATTTATCAGTATTATGTTAGCTGTGAGTTAAATTTAAAAGTAAGTTTAATTTTAACCGAGTATTACAACTCCAGTTTGTGAAGTGTAAAGTCTATTGATAGTTAATCTGTATCTGTATTGACAATGCGAGTTGATGATTTGAACTATCAGGAGTCTATATAAAAATATAGATAAATATCATTAGTTTTTATTGTAGCAATTATATTCGTTCCTACAATGGGAAAACATTGCAGTAAGAAGTCTTGAAATTTTTCGGCTAGAAGAAAAAGTAGAAATATTCTCGGGATACATCTAATAAAGAAAAATGAAACAGAATATAACGCTAACAATGTCAATGTGCGATCAACAGAATGTAAACGCGAACTATTGAGGAACATATCGGGACTGAAATGTTCCACGCCATACAGTTTGTATTTCGTACGCTAACTTTAACATTCAATGATCAGCAGTGGGGTAACCAATCACTGTGAATCCTATGATTAACGTAGTGGGGGTTGGGTCAGCCCCCTGGCTACCGGCCACCGCACGTTGGCGCCCCTGTGAAACAAGTAAGTCGAAATAGTAGCCTCTTAAAGTTTGTTGATTGAAAATGCGAGCGAAGCGAGCCCATTAAAAATGAGTTCCACTATAAATGTTTGGAAATAAGCTAAATAAATATCTCCAAAGGATAGTTCACTCACGGTGTTGTTACTTATCCATATAATTTAATCTAGATAAATCATTTAGATAACATAATTTTATCTATTATCTTATCTAGATATGTTTTTCTTATTTATCTGTTTTAGAATTGTCATCTAAATGATATATTTACTGAAATAATAACCAATATTAATGTTTTTCTTAATGAAACTAATTTTTTTAAAACATTCAATTTGATACTATACTGAATGAAAATACAAAATTGTCTTTGTTAGTTTATTTAGATCCAACTGGGCATAGGAATAGGATATAGTCGCAGTAATTAACATTTGTTTTTTATTTGTCAAACTGCCTTTGTGCCACCTGTTCACTTTGAGAAACACTGGTCTATACTTTCTGATTTCAATTCAAGAGTGAAAATATTTTAAATTTATCATCAAATTTCTTATTTCTTTATTCCGAGTTAATTAGTTCAACCGAGTTCTTTTCATTTAACTTAATTATGGAATCAAATTAAAATGCGAAAAAAATTAATGGTGTTAATAGCTTTCAAGACTAGGATATTATGACTTAATCTAACATTGTAAGTCGTGTTACGTAAAATAAGAGATCAATATAAATTAGTGTTAATATTTTATAAGTATTCTGACAGGAATTAAAATACAGTGACATATATTATGCAGAAATCGATATTAGATTTCAACTTTTTTTAAATACGTCAAATTTGTATTATAGTTGTGGAAAGTAATAACACTACAACTATTGTTGATATTCATTTGTTAACATATCACGAATCTATTTTTTGTTTATTTTTTGAAAGACATTCTTCATAAAACACACAAGTTCAGTGATTAGTTCTACGTTCTACGTAGACAAAGGCGGTGGGTTTAAATTTTTACATGGTTGCAAGAACCTCAGATATGGAATTTATAAAAAGAAATTGGCAGAAATATTATTTAATATGAAAAATTAAATAAACAATAATATCTTTTTCTTATTAGGTATACGAAAAAATAAAGGAGTAGATATCAATCTGTACAACTAAAAAAAGGATTAACATAGAGATATTTTCGTATACGAGTACGTAAGTTAGAAAACTTTGTAACACATTATAAATTTTTCAAGAATTGAAGAAAAATTCAAAGTATGTATCTTGTTATTAAGACAGTTGACAGGGCAAAGTTTTTACGACCTTATATTTGTTATTCGCGTAAATTTGAAAAACATATCAAAAGAGAAAAAGAAATTGAAAAGGTACATTTAATTAAAAAATATATATTTAAAACTTCTTTTGGAGTACTTGTATTTCTCATTACTTTGACACATACGAGTAAAAATGTTCTATTTTTGAAATCTTTTTAATCGTTTTGCATGGATGCATTAATTCCGCTGCCCTCTATAAGTCGCCGGTCCTATTGGTAGATATAATATTGCAAAAATAACTAATTAGCTAAAAATAATAGAAAATTACGAGTAAAACTAAATGTTATACAAAGCTAAAAATGTACCGGGGCAAATAGAAATAGTATTCTGATTCTTGAAATTAAATATTGTTTTGGTTCGAGTAATTATTAAAAATATTATTCTGCTTCCTTAAAAAACATTAAGATATCTCCCTTCCGGGTTATCCATAAAAATTATATAGTTTTGTCTGTACTGTTTTTATTTTAAAATCCCGACTACGCATCCCCATTCGTGCCATTTGTTCCCCTTGGGCAGTCAAGCAAGATTCTACTAATTATATTAATGGTATCAAGTCGGGTTCGATTGCTTTAGCCAACAAACAATTTTCACTACATTCAAATTAATCCTGTATCTGTTTCACCACTAACATCTTTGGGGACCATGATGTGATGGTTGGTAATTGCACTGCGAAATCGAGATCTGCTAGGGTAGAATGCCACACCAAGTAATGGGTGATAGTATATTTATTTATTTATTTTATATTACCGATTTATTTGATACATTTAACAGTAATTAGCAGCAAACAGAGATTTTCGAACTTGGTCATTGTCCTGATTCTATGTTCATTTATAAAAAGAAAATTACGATTTAAATAACTATATAAAGACTGAGAACTCTCAAAACTTATTTTCATAAAATAAAATAATTATGTATTTGGGTTGTAGGTCATTTAAGTTTTCGACTATTTTTCATCGAGAAATTATTACGTTATCTCGGGATATTGTAAAAATAAATACAAACATTGAGGTCAATTCTGTAACAGAAATTGCTGATATAGCAATTGCTAGGACCGCCGATCAACAATTGTTGCTAGGGAGGTTACTGTCATGTTAGGAATTGTTATATTTGATAAATTTTGTTACAAAATAGACATGAATATAGGATATTTTATCCCGAAGTTTTCTGACGCTCGAACATCCATAACAAACACGTATTATTTTAAAAAAGATTTAATTTTTATGTAGAATACAACCCTAATATGAAAATGCGTTTGTGTCCTGTTCACAACTGAAACTATAACAACAAGTAACAAAATATTCTCAAAGTATGTACCTTTTGACATGTAACCTCAAATTTCAAATGTTCGTTTTAAAAATATTTTTTATAAATTTATATAGTAATTGGTAATTACATTCGTATTTACTTCTATTTTAACAACTAATTACACTTATCAAAATGTATGGAAGTTACGTTTCTATTGTTAAATTAATTTGATTCTAATTTAATCTGTTAGATGTCGCGTTGTACACATGATCGGTAAAAACCCGCAAATATTTATAGCGTCCTGCGTTTTTATATTTACCCGCCATTCTGAACCTCAGGGATGCGAAAATAGCTATTTACCTGAAACTGACAGGAAAATAAACATTTACCTGACATTTAAATTAATTTTAAATATTTATTATTTGTTTCTAAGTTTCAGGTAAAATGTTATACGTAACACGTCAGTAAAGCGTCGTACAGGATTCGTAAACTGTTTCAAGTTTCGTTGTCGATCGGCATGACACTATTTACTCATCCTGTATTTGAACGCTTTCCTGACTTTTTACGTAAATAACTTTTAATCAATTACAGGATGAGTACATAGCAAAACAGCTTACGAATCATGTAAGACGCTTTACTGACGTGTTACGTATTACATTTTACTTGAAACTTATAAACAAATATGAAATATTTTAAATTAATTTAAATTAAAAGAAATATTTGACTTACATATTTATTCAGTCAATATTTTATGTCGCTAAGTAACTAAGTCACTCACGTTTCTTTCATTACCTGCCTAGGCAGGCAATATGTTATTTTCCTGACTAGGTATGCAAAGCAAAGCTTTCCTGAAACTTAAAAATCAGGCAAATGTTTATTTTCCTGTTAGTTTCAGGTAAAAGGATTTGCTTTACTTTTTACATACATAATTCATTATTTTAAATTTGTTATATTTTTAATAACATATTATCTAAATGTAAAATTAGTATGTTTAAAATTATAAGTAATTTATCTAAATAGAAATTTGTGTTTATGGTTTAACTTTCTGAGCTGAGATATTATGCTTGCTACTCTCATTTGTTTTTATTCCTATGAGGATAGGAAATTATAGCCTCCAGAGATTTGAGTAATTTCGTATTACTCCGCTTGATAATTCAATTTCCTGCCACCAGAAGTAATTTTAGCGCATCGCTCAGGTTAAATGTGACGTTGATGCATGAGCTAACATCCTTAGAATTTCTAATAATATTTATTGTTGTTAAATAGAACACAAGAATTAGAAAAATATTTAAATATATTCATATATTTATATTCATTATATTTTAATTCTTTAATTTATTTGCATTAGAAATGAAAGAAAGAATAATATGCTATAGATTTTAGTTCCTCTTAAAAATTCTAATATATGCATAATAAGAAGGAGAAAATAAAATTATAATTTTTAAAAGAATGCTGCAAAATTTAGTTAACAAATTTAATTTTAAAATAAGTTTCTTGATTAATATAGATAAATGCAACACTTTCTGTAATTGTAGCTATGTACATATTAAACATGCAACGTATGCGAGAATTTCAAGTTCATCAGTATAAAATGTATAAATGTATATTATACAGGTTGTGCCAAATAGCATGAACGTAGAAATCTCGAAAATCACAATCCGTAAAATGATACCGCCTTGGATGAATTTACTAGACCAAGTCATTAAAATAAATTACCTTACAACCAAATAATATGTCAACTTTGATCTAATTCATTAATTTAATCCACTGCTTTACTACATAACATATCTTTTGTTTCTTCTTGAATCTTGAGATACTAATTTGTCACATAAACGAATATTTCAATCAGGTTTTAAAATATTAAGGTAGTCAGTTTTAAAATCGAATAACAGCTTTAAAAAGATCTTAAAGTGTTATACTATTATATCAATCAGAGGAGTCGAATTTATAAAATTTTGTGGGATGTATTTTCATTATTATATATTATACACAGGGATTTATTTTAACTCCATAGTACTTAATGTACTGATTATGAAACAAATATAATTTTTAAAATATTCGTAATTTGAATTGTACTTTACATGAAGTAAACATTTTAGTGGTACTGGTCTGAGAGTTATTTCTAATATATTAATAATTAAATTAATATTGTCCATTGATTCATTATACAACATCAGATAAGTGCCTATTAGTAGTGTAAGAATAATATAATTATGAATAACTCGCAATCTAATGGCACTAAAAATGTAAAGTGTAATAAATTTTGCGAATTTAAAGAATATTCTTTCTATTTCATATTCAGTACGTTGAGTACCATAAGTTGCGAAACACCTTGGTTGGTAGCACAAGCTCTGTTTTTGCCTATTTTAAGAGCAGTATTTAAGCTATCTCTAACATGTTAAAACCGTGCTCTTAGAACACCCAAAAACAGAGCTTGTGCTACCAGTCAATGTCTTTAAGAAGAAAAATTATTACACAGTAACGACTTAAAAAGGTGGTTAGCATGTTTAAACACATTAACAATTTCGTAACATGGCCCGCTAGTGCTTTTATTTGATTACAACAATGAAAGATTACAGTAAATAAAGATTGTGATTTCAACAATAAAATAACCATAAATTTTAATATGTGAATGTATATTGTTGTGCTACCTGAATTCAGAAAAACTACTCTATATTGTGGGTAATTTGAACAGTAACTAAAATTTAAAAAATCTGATGTGGACACCACATGACATCTTTGTACGCATATTAAACTATAGATATTTTTTTAATTGCACGTATTTGACGTAATTTGCCATTGACATTAAATTTTTTATTTTTTTCTTATTTTTTATCCTAATCCATACCAAACTAATATATAATTTTTAAATTTACATATCTCGCTTATACAAAGGACTAATTAAATAATTATGAATGTACTAGACACAGAATTTAAGTCTCTAAAATTTTATTTCCAGCATTTATTTCTAAAATCAAAATGTAACCATTGTTTTCAAGAAAAACTGTTAATGTAATGTATCACTTCCGGTTAGTCCATTTTAATCAAAATCTATTATGTTATTTCCATTGATATAATAGTCTTATATATCAACTTTAAAAAGTTTTGGATTATATTTTAATATAGTTTTTCATTAAAATCTATTATAGGCTTCAAGTATAGTACCACTTCCGGAAGTTATTCAATGACTAAAAAGAGAGATGCACAACTAGATGTTGTAATAGTCCTAATTACAAAATTTCAACTTTCTACGGCTTACCGTTTTTGGGTTATGCGATATACATACGTACGTACTGACGTCACGACGAAATTATTCAAAATGGATTCAGGCATGGTCAAAATGAATATTTCCGCTGAAATCAGAAAACCGAAAATTTTCGCGATTACAATACTTCCTTTACTTCGAACTAAGAAGTAAAAATGTTTTTAAAATGTAGTTGACCAATCATGCGCCGCAGTTCTGATATCAATAATTTAATTGTTTCTTTTTTATAATATCGAGTTTATGTTTTTAATTTTTGGCAATTTAAATATTAATTTATAATTTAAAAAATTGGTACTCGTATAGCGTCAAAATGTTGAGATAGTTTTAAAATTATGATTAATTTCAAATAATAATTTTATTTTGATTATAAGTTTAAGTAAAAATGAAGAGAATGTAAATGTAAGGTTGAAAACACATTTAACCCTATGAAAATTTCGTTACGAAATCTATCTTTGAAAACTTTATCCAAAGTCTTGGATGCACGTTCTAGACTAATGAAAACTTTAATTCAAAAACTTTCCTTTTGTTTTCAACTTCGGCTTGATTTGTGTCGAAAACTCGAAAACTGCACGAGGTATTGTGTAAACAGACCACCACAAAAACAAACCTTTAAAAGTCAAGTTACAGCGTGATTCCAGTGGCGGACTGGTAATAACTTAAATGTTTTGGAGATATATTTAATTTTTTAATCTTTTGCCATTGTTACTGGTGTTAGAGGTAAAGGATTTTTTTCTAATTTTACTTAGATCAAATGTAAAAGTGTAATGATTTATTTTGTAACAAAGTGAAACAAGTCAGAATTAAGATTTTTTAATATGAATTCACCCAATTTATAAAGTAGATGGTTCAGTGGTATATAGCCGAAATGTGGATTTCTGAACCCGAGTTCGATTCCCACAGCCGGCAAACAATTTTCATCACTTTAAAATTACCCCTGCGGCTACCTCACTTCCAACATCTTTGAGGGCCGTGATTTGACGGATGGTAATCGCTTATCACGCGAAGAACTATTTCACTTACTGAGATAATTTATCATTTCTCAAAACGGGATGAGGTTGAAACTTGAAAATCAATTACAGTTTTTTTATGGAAAATGCAATAGTGCAATAAAAATGGGGGTTTCCATTTAAGTTTTTGAAACTCACCCGCACCCCGTCTACAAAAATACGTGTATTGTAACTTTGTCATCGAAAGCTTCGTTCTCGAGATATTTAAGCGTTTCCAGACTTTTTGGACATGCTGTATATAAAATTTCACAGACAGATACAATAAATATTTGAAATTTAATTTATTTTGATATTTATTAAAAGCAGGATAGAGTTGAAAATCATAATTACCTACGTGATGTCAAAAAACTACAGACAAAAAAGTGTTTTGCAGTTTGAGTAGTATACAAAAAAAAAGAAAAAATACAATAATTTTAAATCAACTGAGTTATGACAGCTAAACTGGTAGGTTTATGTTAGACATTTTTACGACTAGAAAACTTGACAACTTCATAAAAATATATCCCCAAAAACAATTGTACAAAGTTGAACTTTGTAGCAATGTTTTTGATTAAAATATTTTGCACAAAATTCACTATGTAAATACGATATAAGAAGCATGGTTTATTACGTGTCTGATTATATTTTTAAAAGTGTCATATAAGAAATATTAGCTTGTAACATTAGTAGCTACGTATTAGTTAATTAATTCATGTTTGACATATTTCATTTTACACGAGTAGATCTTTTTGTAAATATACTTGACTCAGAAGTAAAACATAACATAATTAATAATAATTTAACTTGGTTATGGTAAAACAAATTGTGGTTGAATTAATATATTGGAAGCTCAGTTTATAATTATTAGATTTAAATTAAATATTAATCTAAATAAATTACATTGTGTGACTGTACTGTAAATTGTTGTTCATTTGTTTACGGTGAACTGACAACCCACACCACAACTGGTGTCTCCGTACAAGTAAATAGCTAACGATTTGCTACTTCACTTTAATTGTGAATAAATTTCTATAGTGCAGTCAAATTTTAGCGTACATTTCTGTTGGGTTAGTCGTGTAGACTACAGACCTCCTACTATTAATATAAGAGCTTGAAAATCATGTCGTTATTTAACTAATATTTTACCTTTTATTAAAAAAGGCAAATATAACTGTTTAAAATAATTAATTTTCGATAGAGATTCTTAACCTTTTTCTCCATATGGAAAATATTCTTTCTAATCGATTCTCTTAGAATTTAGAATGTTATTGGTTTTGATTTTACAATATTTTTTTTATATATGTATAAGATAAGTTAAACATTACTAATGAGTATATTCTGTAATATATCTGTAAATTTTGATTTTTCTGATAAAATTGTTAACCAATAAGAACAGGCGGCACTGAATAAAAATGAATATTTAATTTTCATTGCTTAAAATTAACATAAGTGAGTTCAAGAAATTGATGATTTAAAAAAAAAGTTTTAATCGGACTCAAGTACACATATATGCATGCAGCCTTCGTTCTCCCTTGTTATTATTTGAAAATTATCTTCATTTATTTTCAAATAAACTAACTGACCATAAAATGATCTCTATTTCAAAATTCTATATCAATCAATTGTAACTCTTTGATTTACGACCACATACACCCTTTTTTCACAATTAAATCTATCTTCCTCTCAATTTTTTCTAACTGTAAATTTCTTATAAATACTACTAATCATATTGTACATATTTACATATTTAAACATAACAAATGAACATAAGGGATAGATAGATAGCTCAGTGGTATAATAGTGTTGGCCTGTGAATTTAAAATCCCGAGTTATTTAGTTATTTGACTTCATTTTATGTTGATTACAATACTCTAAATGTACCGCAATAAAGTAGAATTATGTTCCGGTAGTGAAATTTTAATAAATAAGGTTTTGTTTCGTGAAATTACGGTAAATGCTATTTTGGTTCGTGAAACTTAATAAATTATTGTTCTAAATTATCTGTTCTAGTTCATACAAAAAACATACTATAGCAATTGAGAAAAAAAAAACTATTTCTATTAGATAACAGTTCGACAAAACAGAACAACTATTTAAAAAATTGGTTGAAATCTGCAGTGAAAATGATAAGTAAAACGCATTTCCTTGGTCATGCTGATTATTTATTAACACCATAATTTTGAACTGGCGTCAAATTTTCTTTACTTTTTCTGGCAAGAAGATATACGACTACTACTAAAAACTACAACCAAGGGGCGCGGTGATCCAAAATTGTTTCAGATGCATAGTTTCTAATTAGTTAGAGTTATACATTCAAAACAGAACGGAAAAGACGAATTATTTATATTATATGCGGATGATTTTGTTTGAATAATAATTTGAGATATAAATGAAATGTAAAACATATTTTAATTATATATTCCTATTTAAATAAATGAAGGGACGCAAAGTATAGTTTTTTTTAATGATGAATTCGATGGAATACGACGCAATAAAACGAGAGTAGTGAACTACTAGACCAGAGAGCGTAGATGTAGACGTAGGGAGTAGTGATTTTCTGTCACTCGAGCAGAAATCATGATTCGAGCGCTATTTGTTCACTCGAGCACCTTAATTTGTCCTAGAAGTGATAAATGGCGGATTGAAAGACACTATATAATTCTGTTAAGTTTAAATGGAAAAGTAAACGAAGAATAGTTGACATTTTTTCTATTTTATATAAGGCTTCCATCAGTGGCGACTCGTGATGTTTATCAGAACCAGTTTCAGCATAAAAACCACATATCGCACTCAACCAATATGACTCAAAATCAATAGTTTCGAGATAATTGTATTTTAAATTGTTAGCATTACTTGTAGTTTTATAAAATATTTATTATAATTGAAATGATTACAATATATTTCCAGTTAAGAAAATGCGATATTAACATTGGTAGTTTTTATCAAATCCACAACCAGACACGCTATAATTGTAAATGCAAAATAACTAAATAAAAATTCAATATGGAGGCCGGTGCCACACTTCGTTTTATGTGAACTTTGTATTAAAACTTTTGTATTATTTAGGCTAAATATGGCTAATTTTACTCTACGAGTACTTTATGAGAAAATGTTTGTGTTTTCACAATTAAATAACGTCGACTGAGTTTTTGTCTCTAAAATAATAATATTTATTTTTATATTTATTTGTTACTATTACAGTACAGGGTGCCTGCAGCTTATATTAGAATCCAAGCAACATAATCGCAATTTTTGTAGATAAGTTGTAGTCAGCGAGATTTCAGTCCTCTTGCTTGTTAAGTAATTAGTGAATGCAAGATTTATCCACTGGGCTATGATTGTCTGTAATAATTATAACGATGTAGTTTTATCAGTACTAGTAATTGCACTTTACGCGAGGAAATATATCACTTACCGAGATTTGCTTAGGCAGAGTGCCACACCCAGTAATGGGTAAAAGGCGTGATGATATATTTATTTATTTATATATATAACTGTTCTCAAGAAATTTTTCATTTGTTAGGTGGTAATACTGCTGTTTGACAGTTGATGTTACGGATATAACCTAAGAAATATTCTGTAATTGTTCTTATTATTATTTATGGTCGTAGAGAAAGTATAATACACAACTCAAATTATAACGCAATTACTGTGCTTGTTACAATTCTCGTTATGTAATATACTATTAC
This sequence comes from Pterostichus niger, assembly GCA_947425015.1. Taxonomy (NCBI): domain Eukaryota; kingdom Metazoa; phylum Arthropoda; class Insecta; order Coleoptera; family Carabidae; genus Pterostichus; species Pterostichus niger. The sequence continues at coordinate 18,235,701 of OX380334.1, read as the reverse complement.
ATATTGAGCAAATTTTGCGGCAATAATTAGTTATATTACTAATGTGATAGAAGCATTATTACAGCACTCGAGTGTGAAGATTTCCACGACGTCGTAGACCGAGAACTGTAATATGTTTTAATCTACTTATGTTATACAAAATGTTATCTACAACTGCTCAAAATTAATGAAAAATACAATTTTTGTTAAAATTTCAGATTTGATATTTAGAAAAATATGTTTTGACAATTGATGAATGTTGGTTTATATAATTTTGATCAAAGCAACAGGGCACAAACAATTTATTCGCTACCGGGACATAACGGCGCAAATTTTTAATTTGTAATTTTCATGTGACGAAAATTAGAAAGATGCATCAAGTGTACCGGGTTCGAAGACAGGGTCGGTGAATTATATCTTTTTCGCGATCGAGATCTACTGATACGGTTCAGTCAAAAGATCCTGCATGCCCATCTCTAAAATCGTTAATATATATATATATATATATATATATATATATATATATATTTATTATAAATTTATTTACCATGTTACCTTTCTTACAATACTTATGTTCAATTTGTTCAAATAGAATTGACATCATTCTATTTTGAATAAGTTTATATTGTTCTTTAGTACAAATATTTTACTCAATATATAATTAATATTATTCTCATTAATTTTCTTTTACAGTGGAGGAGTTCATTTGTTGAGGATAAAAACAATTTATACTAGTTCTGAAGAAGTAGAAGAGTTTAATTTTTAAAATTCTTTAATATTCGTCGCAGATTACGGAAAATCCTAAATGAAATGGTTTTTGTTAGTCTAGTAGTACTGATCGCTTACCGGTTTTTTTATGCCTATGGATTATCCGTTATTACATTAAAAAGATTTAGGGAATTTCAGTTTGCAATTACAACTTTTTGCCTATTTAACTAATAGACCTGAAATTTTTGCTACTAATACGGAATAGACTTACAATCTAGTTTAGACCTTATATTTGTATATGTAAGTATCTACCTACCTATTTGACAGAAAGGCACATACAAGAGGTGCCAAACTATCGATAGATTTTGTAAGTATACATATACTATCGAAAATGCTCAATTATTAATAGATTTAAATTTTACTTATAATTATATAAAAATTAGTAAAATATTCTAAAGAACGTCGTTCAATACAGAATAAAATTCCCCCCGCACAAAGAATTAAAAAGATATGTTCTCATTTAATATTAGAAAGTTGTGTCCAATATTTGAAGAAACACTTTTCGAACAACATTTTTGTTAATAGTTTTGTAATAGATTTCTAAAATAGTATTTCTTTGCTAATTTGACCAACCTTGTAAATCTTATACATATTTTAGGCGGGTTGCTTATGCCTGCTCTAATTTAATGTAGATAAAACCTTCTAAAATACTCCATTCACTCCATTTTTTATGTAAATATTTGTTACAATTGGGTTCCAACCCTTTTTACTGATACAGCTCATATGCCACTGGCAGACTAACCGATATATTTGTTATTTGTATGTCGCAGTTAATGATGTCGGCAATTTGCACTATTGTTACTCAGGCTATTTGAGTATTAAATATATGCAATCAGTAAAACCTCAATAACCAACCTGTCACTGTGAAAATGATAAATGGTTAATAAATAATATTTTAATGATAATAATAATTGTACAGAAATTGAATGAACTATTTTTGATACAGGCACAGATTATGAATTTGTTAAGTATATGTCATGTACATATCTTTATAATTTGTTCAGTTAAAACATGAAAAAAATATTATATATTAAACCATCTTTTGTTTGTTCAACTAATTGTTGTTGTACTAGGTTGCTTTTTGTGTAGTGTGAGCCATGAACATTAACCATAAATTGTTTATAAAATATACAAGTGTCTAATGAGACTGACATCACATCAACAACAAGTTTGATAAAATTTCTTCAGCTAACTTTGTGACTGCGCAATAATAAACGAATGATTCTGGCATACGTAATGGGTGTTTTCCACTGTAACTTTTTTTAAATGAAACTTCATTTAAATAGAAAACAATTTACAGTTCTAGAAAGTTTCAATTGAGATTAATTAAGCCGTAAGATTTAAAAAAAAATTCAATCCAGACTCAAGAAAATGTTAATCTCAAACAGCGGAGCTCACATATAATATATATACAGGTGTCTCACAACTTAGAGCAAAAAATTAAAGGGTATATTATGTATGACGTGCTGATCATGAAACAGAAAGAATTTTTTTTAAATTCGAAAAATTGAGAGTTGTTAACCTAAAACATTTTTTGTAGTACTGCACTGGATTCGCTTTCCTATTAAACACAAACAAGGAAGTAGGTATCAACTACGAAAGAATAATTACACAATTCAATTATTAGCAGTTATTTATAATAGAATTTTATTTAATTAATAACTTGAACATAATCATCCATCCAGTGGCAGTGGCAACGACAAATTTTGGACTGGGAAACATGAAAAATAATTCTTTTTGTTTCATGATCAGCACGTCGTACAGAATATACCCTTTAATTTTGTCTCTAAGTTGTGAAACACTCTGTATATATATTCAACTTGATCAGTTGGAAAAATATATAAATAAAGTTTGAATAAATTTCGTGATAAATGCAATTAATTTTGATTTTCCCCTCACTAATTAGTGTAAACCTAACCCATTTTATCTAAGTAACGTATTAATTAATTAAAAATAATATATTATAAATATGTATTTCAAATATAGTTACCAATTCTGTATATAACGACGTAACATATCAATAATCTCAAAATTAACTGTCCGTCAGACATTGCACGTAACGATTTATACTACATATGTATAAAACAAATAATTTATTTATTTGCATTTTATGAAAACCTGTATATTATGTATTATATTTAAATAAATAAAATTATTATTAGTTACAATTTAGTTAATTTGAATTAAATAATTTATTTGTACATAATTCTTTTGTTAAAGTATTTTGAAAATTATTTATTTAAAAAGTTATATAAGTTCACGTAAATTCCTTAGTTGACAGCCTGGATTTTAGAATGCACTGAAATATTTCTGAAGTACATGTGAATGGAATATTATTGTGGAATCACAATGTTAGCTGAAGAATATTATAGATGAATAGATATTAGCGAGAAACAGTGTATTGATGATTTTTCATTCTCAGTATATGATTCTTTATCATGTATGAACAAAACACATTTACATAAATATTAATGCTATATATTATTACAATAGTATAATATTATTGATGACCGTTTTACAATATAATAGTATATTATACGAGTACACGATGGAACATAAATTCAGTACAAAACATTGTATCCAGTGAAGTACACAATATAATAAATTGAGCCTTGAATTTTTTAATATGTGACATTTTGAATTATTTATCTTGGTGAATAATAATCTATTATTAACTGTTTCTAAGTAAGCAAAAGCGAAAAACAAATACATTAGTTAAATGGATAGTAGTGAAAAAGTTTTTTCATTGTATATTGTAAAAAAAAATTGAAGCATAATTTGAGGTCATCAATTGTTAGGATTTTATTTAAAAAAATACTAATTATATTACTAAAAATACTTTAACATCAACATCATAACTTTAGTTTTATTTATGAACAAAAAGCAAACATTTAATCAAAAAGTATTTGACAAAAGTGAAGTGAGGACTTAAGGAGCGGAGTGAACGCTGCTGACTCAAAGCGACAAATACTTCGCGACGTTGGCAAATCGACGCCTTAGCAGCGTCTCGTCGCCTTCCATCCCAGGCGTCTCCAGCGTCGTCAGCGGTAATTCGATTTGCAGCTATCTTCGCATCAACAACTCGCCTAACAGAAAGCACCTGAAATTTATTTAGTGAAACACTTAACGCAAAAATCCCTCGCTCAAAAAAAGGTGGCCGTAACGAATTTACCGAAGATTGTATTCTGAGCTTCGGCTGAGATTTGCCGGAAAATTCCCAATAGAAATTTAAGATTTTTGCCGCAGGTAATTTTGTGAAAAATGTTTTTAACTTACTTTTCTTCCTAGTCTTATACGACTATTGATTTTTTAAAACTTCTTAATAGTAGGGCAAAATAGTATAAACATTTATGCTGTTAAAATTTTTAATTTTATTTATTAATTACTATAGAATAGAATAGAAGATCTAGGCTGAACGAGCAATATGTATAATTGTATATACAGGGTTTTTTTTTTAACCAGACTACCATTGGGATCTGTAAGAGATACGACTGTGGTTAAATTAGACAAAAGTAGCGTCATTGGGAGGCCAATTCAGGAATGATTTTGGTTTCCTATAAAAGTACATAGGTCACTTGATATTAGCAAAAATAGAAAATTAGCGATATCAAACATAGTTATTTGTGTAAAGTGATTCTTTGTTACTCGAGTACGGTAATTGCAAACGCGAGCCGAAGGCAAGAGCTGCAATAGTATAAGAGGAACAAAGACACTTTACGCTCGTGATACACACATATTTTTTTCTATGATTGCATCTTAAAATTATTAAAAACGTATAGGTACTGAAGATATTTTCGTTCTGTCAACTGTCAATATGACAAGTTTCTGTGTTGTTTGTATCCCTGATAACTATTGAAATAAGCGCGCATTTAATATTTATTTTCTCATTGGAAACGCGCGCATTTAACATCTTTATCGAGCGTTCTACAGAAAACTACAACTTTATGATAACAAATGAGAGCGTAATTATCAACTTTTCATAGAAATTGTAGAAAAAATATTTTTATTTCCAAAATGGTGACAAATAGAAAAAAATTACAAATCCAACTTTTAATTAATAGAGCCCTCTTCACACTGGAGAATACAATATTTTTTGTATCTCATAGATTTCCAGAAACAACATAAAACTTCAATGTTTTTAATGATAGTCATAGTTGGCTACGACATAAAAAAATACACTACTTTTTCTCTATTTCTCTATGTCTGCGAATCAACTTTTGTCTAATTTAACCGAAATCGTAGCTCTTACAGTTTTCGAGATCCTAATGGTTCCAGTTAAAAAAAAACACAGCCTGTATATACATATATGTATAGTGAGCAGCGCGACGACTCTGTGTCTAGCTTCAGAGATTTTATCGCGAGATGTCAGGCATTAATGTGTTTCTAAGGAAAATTATGATAAATTATTGCACTCAAATAAATTCATGATGTTAGTTAACAAAAATTATTGTCAAGTGAGCTACCATGTATTTATTAAATCTTAATTAAAATGGGCACAAAGAAATGATACACATAGACCACGATACAGAAATTCTATTAAAACTTATATTATTTATACATTAATACACAATAATATATATATATAATATAAAGCATATATTAAATGAAATTATAAGAATGTATTAATTAATGTTTCTACATAAAAAAAAATGTTTGAAAGCAACATATTTTATATTAGTACAGTTGGACCTGGAATTTAAAAATGTATTAAAGGTAATTTAAGGAATTCCTATATGGACCTTAAGTTGATACGTCTAACTACTAATCACATTAAAAAAAATATATATTTTGTATATATCATAAGATCTATTAGAAATATGTAAAAGGGTATAAATTTAATTATTATTCTGTCGTTTTCAGAATAAAATAGTAGCTCCGTTATTAAAAAATTTTGGTGAATAAGAGTAAAATTTCAACATATCTTGCTACAAAGTTACGGAATTTCTGAAAAAAGTATTTCCAGATGATATTATTTTGTCATTATTTACACAAAAAATATGTATAGCGTTGCCAATTTAACTCTCATTTTTAGTAAATTATAGGGGTTATTTTCTATAATTGTGGAACAAATTCGATAAGTTTCTTTTATTTTTCTAATATGCTTTACACTCATGTAAAAAGTTTATAAAACTTCCTACTCCAGTAAGTATCAGGGGTTTTTACTTAAGTACTTTTTAATGAGAATAATCATGAAATCTGTTTCTCAGGTTCTTATTTTAATCACCTATAAAAATACATTTTATTAAAACCTAAATAATGGGGTAGGTGGCTCAGTGGTATCGAGTCGTCCTGTGGATCTTGAGAACCCTGGTTTGATCCTCACAGCCGACAAACAATTTTCACCAAATTAAATCTACCCCTGTGTCACCCCTTCCACTAACATCTTTGGGGGCCGTGATTTGACGGATGGTAACCGACGTGATATTATTTACTCCTTGTCCAATTTCCGACTATTTTATAATTGATTATTAAAAATAAATCATTTCAAAATTTTATTGGCAGCGCCGCTTTCATTGCTTCCATGATTACAAGTGCTATTAACAACCAACCCGCTTTATTAAATTATTTGTTAGTATTTAGTTAAATATTCTATCTTCATATTGCTTTGTGAAAAACCATACCAATGGCTTAAATTTATAGAGCACTAGATCTACATATCTTAAAAATATGATCGAAATGCGCATAACAAAATCTGGGTTGCAAATTTCACCGAGTATCCATCAAGTCGGGATAATTGAAAAACACGGATAATTCAAATAAAGTTTCCTGGTTCGATCCCCACAGCCGACTAACAATTTTCATCAAATCTACCCCTGTGTCACCCCTTCCACTAACATCTTTGGGGGCCGTGATTTGACGGATGGTAACCGCACTTCACGTGAAGTAATATATCACTTACCGAGATCCGTTCCGGCAGAGTGCTACACCCAGTAATGGGTAAAAGCGTGAGGATATATTTATTTTATTTATTTAAAACCTAAATACGTAAATTTATACTTTCGTTATTTTTTATCTTATTACTACAGCTAATGTGGCAATACATTTTCTATTTTTAATCATAATACATTGAAAGCACAATACTTGATTCTTTGTTACTCGAACATGGTAATTGCTGCGCGAGCCAAAGGCGAGAGCTGCAATAATGTAAGAGGAACAACGACACTTTACGCTCATGATGCACACATAATTTTGTCTACGATTGCATCTTAAAATTATTAAAAAACGTATGCGTACTGAAAATAAATTCCTTCTGTCAACTGTCAATATGACAAGTTTCTGTTTTGTTTGTATCCCTGGTAACTATTAAAATAAGCGCGCATTTAACGTCTTTTTCGCGCGTTGCCATTGGAAACACGCAAAATAGATATTTTTCGATTGTTCCATAGAAAACGTCAACTTTACGATGACAAATGAGCGCGTAATTGTCAACTTTTCATAACAATCGTAGAAAAAGCATATTTTATATATGTGATAATTGCAGAATTATGTAAACTTATAATGTAACTTCAGTTAAATTGTAATTTTAAGTATGATAGCTTATTAAGATTATTGAAAGTGTGTTAAACAATTTTATGTAATACTTTGTTGTATAATATTAAAGATTGCTGATGATAGGTTCACCATCAAACGTCCAACATTTAAATAAAAGAATATTTCATTGGATCATAAAGCCAAAAATTCATATTCCAAATGATGCTACAGGTCAACATTTCTACAAATATTTATAAATTTAATATAGTCGTGTTTCTGTAAATAGAAAAATTGCCTAATAAACGAGAGTTCGCAAGTTTAACCCTCATTTACTCCATCTTATATCTAGAAAATACTACTGCAATTGAGTGATTCTTATTCCACTATAAGCTGTACACTGGTTTACTGAAGTTGGGATAAATTTCCTGTAGGGCAGAATAGGAAATAAATTGTTGACTCCCAGATGAATAGCAATCATGATTATTTAACCAATTGTCGGTCGAATAAGTACACAAGTGTGTCTGTTGTGTCTGGTAATTTACCCTGATACGTTCACATGTAAGAAGATAAATCTACTCACTCTCTGGAGCAGAACCGTAAGCAGTTATTCTTGACTCGAAGCAAGAAGATAAAATTGTCCTTCCCTGCCCCCTTCAATAAAACCTGCTTTAAACATAACGTCTTGAGTTTGTTAGATTTAACTGGTTTGAGTTTGTCGAGCACGTTACTTGTGTATTGTAAGCTAGCGAAGCAAGCTTTGTAATATCAGATTATTCTTGAGAAAATATATGTTAACAGAAACAATTTACACGCTGGATGCAGTAGTGTCACTTTTTATTAATTCAAAATGACTGATTTTTTGCATTTGAAATGACAACACAAAATTTCACAGTCATCTCTGAACAGACAAGGGGTGCATATGTACAATTGTCCTATTTTGAGTTGTGTCGCTTTTATCGATTGAAGAATCTAAATGATCTATTTATAAAGACAGAGTATACAGCTTATGGATTTCAAGAAATTAACTGAAATATGTCTTAAAAGGACCTCATTTGGTAGAACATACAAAAGAATGTCCGTCAGTATAGTGGTGTGAATAGCGATATGGAATTCGAATCCCGAGTTCGAATCTCACTAAAGCTAAAAATTATATGATCTACTACAATGCAGCTCGGTGAGTGCGGACCCTGTACTGTAATTGGGATTAAGTTCCTGTTGTACAGTGTAACATAAATAAATAAATAAATATACTAAATACCATACCGACTGTAGCCTTCCAGCGCTGCTACCAAGAGTGGGAACAACGACTCCGCTGCCGAAGGAAACTACTCGTACTTTAAGATGGATAATATAGTTTGAAAATATAAAAACTTTTGTAAATTCCATGACTCTTTCATACACTGAATGACTTGACACAAGAGTCGTTTGCAGGGAAACTGTTATTTAAGGACAGTATTAACCAAATTAAATATATAATTAATGTAAATCAGATTAAATTAATTAATTCAGTATCATAAGTCCCAGGTTCAAATCTTTGCGGTTTTCCAATTTTCCTCTTTGTAATTTGATTCAAAGTAAACTAAATATTAATATCTATATTTGTCTCAGATTTTCATATTAATTGGGAACAAGAAAGTAGAATGAAAATTGTAATGAATGAAAAATAAAGATCAATATTTATATTGATATTTATTATAAATGTTTAAATTTCGTTGGTTCGAATAAATCCACTAACATAAAAATGTCATTCATAATATTCGAGGGGATATAAAATCAACAACAAAAACAATTTACGTAAAGTATTAATATTTTCATAAGAAGATTAAAATTGGGTAACGTTTTAAATATTAATTTGCATATTACCGGAATTTAGCTACACCTTCCAGCTTAACCTATTGTAAAATATTACACAAATTTAATTAAAATTTATGCGAAACAGACACGAAAGGACAGTATGAAACCTTCAAATTATTTAAATTCGTTTTGGTATTACTCATTTATATTTTTATTTACTATATTATATAGGGCGATAGTAAACTTTTAACTTTGTTGTCCGGAGTCGGATAAATTTTTCTGTTTAATAACAATTAATTTAGGACAGGTCCTTAAAATTCCAGATAAAGTTTCCAATAACTGCTTCTAATAGCGTGTAAAATAAAAAATATCACATCGAAATCATAGCACAAATGGTAATAATTATATTGAATGCAATTTTCAGGTACTATATTTTTTCAATTATCCATTAACGATAATTTCTGGAAAAATATTAGCATATTATAATTATTATTATTTAAGGTATTTAATATAAACATAAAAATTATTTTTATTTTTTCACGCGTGTAATTGTAATGTAAGATAAATGTTATCTTTCAATAAAAAAAAATTAACAAAAATTTATTATTTTATCGAAAATCTTATTTAACAATATAATGTCCATCAGTACAGGCTGTGGATAGCGTTACGGAATTCGAATCTGGAGATCCCGAATTCGAATCTCACCCAAGCTAAAAATTCTGTGAATTATCACACTACGGTTCAGTGAGTGCGGACCCTGTATTGTAATTGGGATTAATTTCCTTTTGTATAGTGCAACATAAATACATATACTTAAAAAATTTAATTCAAATATTATCTTCATTGTTTGTACCTACAATTTTTTTTCTAAATGTTTTTAAAGTCCGAATAAATCTTTTTCAAGAGAAACGCATTTCTTTCATCCTCGTTCGAATATCTCACGAGTATAGCGAGTGAGGCAAATTTCGAACTCGAGAGGGAAAAACATCCATATCCTCTCTAGTTTGACAAATAACTATTTATTGTTCTGTTAAATGTAGTTTATATTAAAATAGTCAGATATGACTCGAATGAATTGGGTTAGGTTAAACAGAAAAATTCAATTTGCTAAGTTCGAAACGGCAGGGGATATTTAGGAGAGCACATGCTGAAAATGGTTAAACTAGGTTGATGTAAATTGGATGAGGTTAAATTATGTTGAAACTAAACAAAGTTACAAAAAAGGACTGTCATTTACTGGAATTTGATAATTTTAAATACTTTATCCATTACTATTCGGATAACGGTTTATTACATCACTGATTTACAGTTTTTGTAGTTCATTGCTACACTAGTTAATTAATTATAAATAGTTAATACATTTTTCTGTACAAAAACTATAAACAAAAATAGTGAAAATTTATTGAAACATAAAACAATACTAAAATATAATTTATTTATTGATTACACATTTCTTGAATTTTGCAAAAATTTTGAAAACAAAAAAATTGGAGTTTTATTAATTTTGTACAGACGCAGATTATATTTTGCAGATTGCATATTATAGGTGTAGCACTCGTGTGATTACACGGCTCGATCTACAATCTTATGTGCAATTATTCAGATTCGTAGTGCTTTTTAAAAGTAATAATGTTTTTATATACCTCTAGTAACAAATTAGTTATTTATGCAAAGTGTCACTTTATTGTATGAGTGGAAAGCAATGCCATGAGTGGAATACAAGACACTTTTAACACAGGTTACATATACTATTTTTTCTATGATTTTAACTAATTAGACTAATTATATTGATATCTCAAATACATTTGAGAAGGTAACATTCAAAATCCGATGTAATTTTGTAATCATCTGCTTCGATTAGTATAGTCAGATTCAATGGAAACTCTATTTAATCCAAGTTACAGGTGTGAAAAACCAAGGATTTAAAATCAAATACGTCTAAACCAGTTTTTGTACGCAAAGTGCATCATAAACTGACATGGTCAATAATATTTAAATATCCGTATCGAAGAATCTAATCAAAATGTCTGCGTAATTTCATAAACAGTCGCTATTTCTTCTAGATTGTATGAATGTTGCTGCGTTTCTTTTGTTGTAACTTTAGGGTACCTTTATTAAACAAAAAGCGATCTGGATGCTTAAGTTTTTGATATTAACACGGGTTCACGCAAAAAGTTAAAAAGACACACTAAATGTGAAAAGTTTAAAAATACAAAGTAAGGTTACGTGTGAAATATAGAATGCGTTATAACAGACTCGCCTGCAAAATGTTGGCGTGGATTGCTCGGGCGCCAACGGATAGCTTAGGTGTAATGTGAAGGGTAGAAAAATAAAACACAAATAGTTGCTAAAATAAGTCTTTTGTAGCCTTCCAGTGCTGCTACCAAGTGGTCTACTACAAACGGGCTGCAAACATAAGCAAAGCGGTGCAGGAGGATTGAGGAATGTAAGTACGAAGTTTTTACGAAAACGAGTCCGAGTGTGGCGACGGTGAAATGACTCAGGTAGGGTCGACGTTGTGTGCGGGTAAATATTAGGACTGTTTAAAAGTATTTGCTGGATTTTACAACGACGCGGTGCCGATATTTAGTATTTCGGAATGCCCGGAATGACGGACACTTTTTTTTGTGGAAAATTTATGCAAGCCGTGTCGACGTTGGGATTTCTGAAATGGCGGCTGATGAGTAGCGAGTTGGCGATTGGTACGTGGATGACGGTTCTGGAGTTTGTTCTACGAATTTTGACGATGATAGCAGTAACTTACAGAAAAACACACAAATTGGGGAGTCGTACGCAAGTCAGAAACTCACACCAGCGTCGAGACGTCAGTCTGATGGAACTTGTGTAGGTTACGTCAAATTGGTCGTGGATCGGTAGAATTCATACTTAAAGTAACAGTACTCAACTCACACTCACCGATTTAAAATGAAACTTGGCACACTAATAGAACTCTAAAAAATGTTGAACCTCTATTTTTTTCTTTCGGAAGTTGCTTTCAGGGGTACAAAACCACCTCTGAACGGTGATAAAAGCAAGAATCGCCATAAATGAAATTAAATAATACCAAAAAATTACGCGTTCAACAGCGACCCTAAAAACCCCCGAGTAACTATTTTAGAACATTAAACTCTATTTCAGTTAAATATCTTAATTTCATCCCCCATCCTCTTTTTAAACCCTTCAAAAAAGTGCATATGATCAAAATGACCCAGAAAATAGATATTGACGATCTCAAAAACCCCTGGGAAACCTTTCAAGGGTGGTTGGTACACTTAAAAAGCAACTTCCGGAAGAAAGAATAGAGGTTCAAAATTTTTAGAGTTCTATTAGTGTGCCAAGTTTTATTTAAATCGGTGAGTTACAGTTGTGTAGTGTTACTTGTTAGTCAATGGTGATGGTTGTGATACACGGGGTGGACGATGGTGATGGTTATATTCGAACTTGACCGACGTAGGCGGTGTCGAAATCTCATAGCAGCGTTGCGACGCTAGTTCGGATTCCTACGTCACTTCGAGGAGGCTTACAGTACAGTACATTACGGAAACGACTAATACTGTAAATAGTACTAATCTGGTAATCGTGTCCAACGGCAGGCGGAAGACTCTCGTTCACGCTGTTGCCCTGTTACGGATGTTCCACGATGACTGTCTTTGTTGCTCGAAGGCGTGCCTTTTATAAGCATTTTGTTAATTAAACGTGTCCTAAACCATTGACGATGGTTCGTCCTGTGTTAAGCTATAGGGATATTTAGTTATAATTGGAAATCAGGTTAAAAACCACTCTCTCTGGTTCAAATATAATTCCGCTGGTGATATATTTGTAATCCGCTCGCGGTTAACTTCGTACGGTTATTCGAGCCTGAGTGCATGCGTTATGTGATTTAACAGAGCCGGTGGCTAACGTCGCGGTGACAAATGCACTTCATCACAAAAAATACTTACTAATTACTTGAAGAGGTTGGAGGTCAAAAGTAAAATAAAACCAGGAAAATTGAAGGACGTTGCTAGGAACCACTATTTGTATTGACAAGAAAGTAGTATTATGGTTAAGTGGCAAAATCTACGTGAATTAGAGTATTAGAAAATTTTAAAAAACTGGAAAGGATCCAGCGGATAATAACGATGAAAATGAAATATAAGAGGTAAGTGATGATTTATTTATTAAAATTTAATTAAAGTTTATAATGTATTCAAATTCGTTTTACAATATTCAAAATTTTTGGTTCGTTTAAAGAACAATATATCCACAATCATATCCAATCGAAAACATACATATTGGATTTTTTTCTCTGTACATTGTACAATTAAAAAGATATTTATTTAGAATATTTACCACATTCATCTAGCATCCATAATCTAAAATTCTGTTTTTAAATATTTTTTAAATGTCTTACTTTTTATACACAGTTTATTTTGATTTCCAAAACTTTTGAGTTTTTTACATGTTGGATTTTGAGTGTTACCTCTTCATTTATTCCATATCTTATCTTAGGTTATGTAGTTTAGTTTTTCGTACCAACTATTTTATTTCACGTTTGCCATTAGCTGCATGAGATAAAATGTTTATAGCTTGCTATGCAATAAACAGTCACATTTTGTAATTACTAGTATACAGGGTGGTTTACAACTTCTTTTAACACATATAGGATAGGTGGTTCAGTGGTATCGAGTCGGCCTGTGTGGGAACCCTGGTTCGATCCCCACATCCGACAAACAATTTTCGACAAATTAAATCTACCCCTGTGGCTTCTTCACCACTAATATCTTTGGGCACCGTGATTTGACGGCCGGTAACTGCATTTCACGCGAAGAAATATATCTCTTACCGAGATCTGCTACGGCAGGGTGCCACATCCAGTAATTGGTAAAAGGCGTAATGATATATTTATTTAGTACTCAACGTATTGAATATGAAACAGAAAGATTTTTTGCAAAATTCGCAAAAATAAATGCATGTTACTTGAGGCAAACACCTTTCGTGCTACTGTACTAGTAAGTTATAGGAATGGATAAAAATTAGTAAATTTGAACCGTTGAAAGAACTGTTACATAACTTCAATTAAGTTAAATAAATATTATTATTTATAAACTTTAATTTATTACTGTAACGTATTAGTCACACTAAAAATATTTGCTTCAAGTAATGTGCAATTATTTTTGCGAATTTGAAAAACCTTTCTATTTCATAATCAGTACGTTGATGACTATATTGCAGGTAAAATATGTGTCATAAGTTGTAAAACACTTTATATTATGTTTCAAATTTTATGTTATTTCATACCTATAAGTGATGATACTATTTCTTATTTTATTCTTGTTCGATTATGGTATTCAATAATCGATTATTGATTATTAAAAATAATCGATTATTTTGATTAATCTATTAATCAAACAATCGATTCATCAAAGAATCGATTAATCAAACATTTGATTAATCGATTATTTAAAAAATAATAATCATTTGATCGATTAATCGATTAAATTTGATTAATCGATTATTTTGCACAGCCATACTGTAGACTCGTCACAATATTAAAATGACAATTCTTGAAAATTTGCAACTTATGTTTATTGTTGTTATTTTAAATCATATCTTAATAAAATAGTGCAATAAAAGTAAATTTCAGGTCTGGATTTTGAAAAGAGAAATATATTTCCGAAATGAGAAGAGCTATTTTTCTCATTTCACATATTTGGAACAAAACGATAATAGATTTTATTGTCTTATTAGTAGAAATATAATAAATTATGAACTATTATATGTAACTCCGATTATAAAAGGTTATTTTATTATATATATGAATTTTATATAACGATGTTATGGAATATAAAATGATTATTGGATACTATATATCCGTAAAATATGTTATATATTATTATATGTGATAAAACTTTATTTTAAAATGGTTTGTAGAACGTTGATAATACATTAAGAACTTATACTATATAGTTGGAAACTATGGAGATAGGTACTTAAGAAATTTTATGATTCATTTTAACATTAAAGTGCAACGTAAGTATTTCCGATAAGTACCTATCTAATTTATGTTGAAATAAAGTTTTAAAATAAGAATGAAAAAGGTGTAAGATGAAAATGATTCGAATATTAATTTCTGTAAAAGCATTCCAATTAATTTTTCAAAAGTATTAAGCTACTTATAAATGTAATACTTTCAAGTTAAAAGCATTAGTCAAATATTCTTCCGAAAGAAATAATCTTATTAGGATACTTTACTTCATCATTCTATAAAAAATTATGCATTGAAACTGGATGCTATAGTATTTTGTATAAATTAATTACCTACACAAATATAAATATAGATATTCTAAGAAATTTATTGTAAAATTTTATTTAATATGATAATATTATTGATTTATGAAAATATTTCTAAATATAAAAGTTTGGTAAACAAAAATATATCTGAGAGGATCTTTTAAAAGCACTCTAAAATTCATATTCGATTAGGTAAGCCATGCAATTACAGAAGTGAATTTTGTTTGTGATAAAATATATGTAGATCATTTCAAGCATTGGATGTAAGAAGAGCGTCAAGTACAAAAACATTAGGAGAAAATGTAAATCAAAGATATCTTCAGCACATAAAATAAATAAATATATCATCACGCCTTTTACCCATTACTGGGTGTGGCACTCTGCCTAAACAGATCTCGGTAAGTGATATATATTTTTTTTTCGCGTAAAGTGCAGTTACCAGCCGTCAAATCATGGCCCCCAAAGATATTAGTGGAGGGGGAGCCACAGGGGTAGATTTAATTTGGTGAAAATTGTTTGTCAGCTGCGGGAATCAAACCAGGGTTCTCAAGATCCACAGGCCGACTCGATAGCACTGAGCCACCTACCCATATCACATAATTGTACATTATTTCAAAAGAATATAAATTCTCTACTAATTAAATTTTATCGATAAAGTAGGTTTCTAATTTTATGTTGGACAATTTTCAACAATATTTTATTTTGTTTCTGTCATTTACATTTTTAGTATTTATAGGAAACCGTAACATACATCGTATGTTATTTTTTGATTTAAAAATGTAGTATTTATCAAATCTATTAACATGGAATACTATTTTAATTTAAGGTAAGGAGTTATGAAATGTATAAATATTTTTCCTTGAATATTTAAGATGAAACTGTTCCGAATAAGAGGAGTTGAAATTAGTCAAGTAACAAGCAATAGCAGAAACTAATTCTGGAGATTTGATTACCATAACTGGCGAGCAATGTGCTGGAGGAAGCAAAACAGAATCTTTAAACTAACATCAACTTAATTAAGCCAAACCCAATTACAAGAGAAAGGTGGCTACGACTTCGATGTTCAAATGGCGACTCGCGAATTGCTTTTGTCGGTTATCTTTCGCTAACTTTTAAACTACTCTCTCGAAATGGACGTAAAGGAGTCGAGCGTCGTCGTAAACACCCTTCTTCGCTTTGAATTGCGCGAGACAGAAGTTTCTATCGTAAATATTTAGTTACTATTACCGCCCCTGGACACAAATCTTCTCTTAATGGTTTGTAAACTCTTCAGACCCGATCGATTTAATATTTTATTTAGTGCAAATGAAATGAAAATGTTTGAGAATTCAATATTTGATAAGGAAATTAGATGCCGTTTTCCATCTATTTCATAGAGCTTACTTCTTGTGAAGTACTTTATAATGATTAAATATCATTTTCAGCTCGTCGACTCTCAAAGGGATGAGCTTATTGATCGGTACGATATCTGTATTAGGTTTATATGCAATAATTAAAATTTTTAATTTGGAGATTTTCAATAGAGACCTTAACTAATCCGATTTTGGTTTAGGTGTATGTGCTCGTATATAAGGTGTTTCTAACTTATGCATAAAGTTTAAACCGCAAATATTATATTTTATACTGACTATAGACAAACGCACAGTTCTAGTCAAGACATTTTTGACGAAATATAAGTATTGCTGCTACCGTCAAAGATTCCCTATTACCATAAAAATCCAAACATTTGTATGAAGAAACATATAATGCGTATCGTAAATTCAACAATTTTGAGAGAAGTGAAGAACAGCAACGGAATTGCCAATATGAATATTTCTAGTAATAGTAATTGTGTAATAAATGTAAAATTATTATTATAATAAAAATTAGTAAGAATATATGTAATGTTTTGTAATTAATTACAATTTAAATTGAAATAAATATATTTTGACATTGATTGACAGCTGACCGGACCTTTATTTTACTTTATATTACCAGTAAAATAAAGTTACTTTATTTTATTAGTATTATAAAAAGGTGCCGCATAATTGTATTATAATCAGTATTTTATAATGCAGTCGTACAAAAATATATTTTTTGAAATTCGCAAAGTAAAGTGCAGGAAATCAATTTTACCACCACTGATATGCTCGTCATTTCTAATAATATTAATAATTAAATTTTAATTTTAAACATTACAAGTACAATTATTCTATGAAACTGCTCGAAATTATTATCTCCTACGACCATGCACAATGCAGTATGTTTTATTAGCGGTACATTACAAGCATGACGTAAAGAATTTAGCTACTTTAATAATATTTTAATATTTTCAATTCGTTGCTTTAAATTTTCGAAAGTTTCTAGAACATTATGATTATCATAAGATTTCAAATGTCGCCAAAAATAGATATCCAATAATTCAGATCATAAGACTTAGGAAGCCATGATAAAGAACCACCCTGAACTATCTATCTGTACGTATGAACTTCATCTAAATGCTAACTGTTGTTGTTCATTACGTGAAAAATGAGGGGACGTACCGTTATGTAAAAACCATGCATGTTAATGCACATTTAAATGGATATCTTCTAATAGTTCTGGCAAGTTTTGCATGAAAATTAAATAATCATTACCATTCATTCCATTTTGTAAGACGAAACATTCAAGTAAAGATCCATTAACAATTCCAGCCCATAAGTTAAAAAAAAACTATGTTGAAAATTACTTCATTCAACAACATGATGATTTTCCTCAGAACAATAATGGGAATTATTAAAGTTATGAATTCCATATAAATATAAATAAATAAAATATATCATCACGCCTTTTTATTCATTTAGACACATAACTATTTGTAATGTTTAAAATTATAATTCAATTATTAATATTATTAGAATTGATAAACATACTAGTTACAAAAAATGTTTACTTCAAGGAAACTACACTTAATTAAAAAATATATTTATTTTTGTTTCATAATTTGTATAACAATTAATATATTTTGTTTAAATTTTATGCATAAGTATAGAAACATCAATATATGTCGTTCACTTGGCTACTAGGATGCTCGTTGTTTTTTTGTCCTTCGAACAGAATACAACTCAATTTTTATATGTATATAATCAACATTTTTAAATATTTCCAGTTTTTGGCGAAAAAAATCAAAATTTAGTTCTCCTTATATTTAGTTCATTGATGAGCTTAAAATATGGATACATTAGTTTTTAATATATCCTGAGAATGTTATGGTTTAGAGGCATAAGATATATCATTATTATTACTGGATCCGATTTATTTTAAATTTTGCATACAAATACTGAAAACTAAAAAATTGTAACACGATATTTAAAAAATCTATTAATACATCTCGAAACATATAATTTTTGAGGTAGTTTATTTTGTTTAATTATATTTTATTGACTATTTCACTCATAAATTTATAAATCACATAAAATTCAGGATTCTACCTAGTTTTATTTCGACAAAACATCGTCACAAAAAATGTTCGTATTCTTTGAGCCAATAAAGTGTTGTATTTTTTCAAGTAAGTGAGTTTTGATTAGCGAATTTTTTTTGACGTTTTAAGAATATCTAGAAAATATAGTTTATATATCTGACAAAGTAAGGGTTTTCAGTGTTTTCAGTTTGTATTAAAAATGAGTCGATTCAGGCATGAATCTGTTCAAAACATTGAAAAAGCGATATTAAATATAACACCTCAAAACAATAAAAACCCGGTCGTCAATATGGACTCAATTTGAAGATTTTTGTCATCTGGTGTATCTACTTCTGTAACTAGCAGAGATCAAAATACGTCTAATGGAAATTATTATAATAATTGAACATTTAATATTTGCAATAAATAGATATCAATTGTAGTACTAAAATATATTTGTAATTAATTTCGTTTTAGAAATAAAATTTGTTCTGGTTCACATATTTTTATTTTTGAAATAGTTATCCGAATACCATTCGTGGTTAAATTTTATCCTGGCAAAATTTTCCGATTGCTTTACTCGAGCCTGTTGCAAATGTATCTCGTGATATTCATCAAAAATCATTCGCTTGACAGCTCGTGATTTTTTTGTCAATGCCACTCGATAAATTGTTAAGTAACCAGCTTTCGTAACAATCTGAGAATTTTTCCGGCAAAAATTTATCACTTATGATATTATATATGATAAAATTTAAATTTACCGTGTGATTTATTTAAAATGTAGGTAAGCTAACCATTACAACCATAAAGGCAAAATGTGTTTGTCCCTCGTTCATTTAGTAACATAAAATATTTCACTTTGAAATAAAAAGAAAAGGATTTAATGTGGTACCTGGTTGTAGTAAATGTCATAAAATAGTACAATTTCAGTGCGGGGATCATCTGTAAAAATATTAGTGGAGAAAGACATTTCTTTGAAATATAGCAAATTTTAGAAAATATAATGTTTGAAGTAATGTTGTCTACTTCAATAATGAAATACTACTGAAACGTGTTAGGAGAGGATAAGTTACAGAGGCAATTTTCATGTCACATAAATTTTCCACTTTTTTAGTGGTTGGTGGGTTTTAAGATGAAGGTCTGTAGGGTCAAACAGTACAGGTTAAATGTCAAAGTCTTATGTTTTAACTTTAATAAATGCTCAGTTAGATATGTTAATTTATTCCTTTCCTACACTTGCTATTTTTGGATCCTATAATTGTCTGAAATTGAACATTACAAGAACGACTTTAAGTATTTTATCTCATATCTAAAAATGTTATAATGTATAAAAATATTGAATCTATTTAAAATTTTCATGTATAAATAGTACTTAATAATAATATAATAAATGAATGTATTTATTATGACAAATAGAAAAGAAATAGTTAATACAATAATTGGAATCGTAAATGGATATTATACCTTGTCACTTCCAATGTTTCGAGCTTAATAAGTGATCAATACGATGATTATACTCGTATCATAGAAAATAATTTTTAAAAAACTATATAAATAAATAAATATATCATCACACTTTTTACCCATTACTGGGTGTGACACTCTGCCGTAGCAGATTTCGGTAAGTGATATATTTCTACGCGTGAAGTGCGATTACCAGCCATCAAATCAAGGCCACCAAAGATGTTAGTGGAGGGGGAGCCACAGGGGTAGATTTAATTTGGTGAAAATTGTTTGTCAGCTGCGGGAATCGAGTTCTCAAGATCCACGGCCGACTCGATACCACTGAGCCACCTAACCCATAAAACTATCTATAAACAAAATCTAGATCTAGTTCTTTGATAAGGAATCCGACTTTGTTTGGGTGACTGTATACATGTATGTTGTTCATTCGGTTATTTGGTTACTTGGTTACTCGATTACTCGGTTTCTTGATTTTTTCTGTTTCAAATATTTAACTCCGGAACTTTTAAGATTTAGTTTGATCTGTAGACTACTGTGATATATACTTTTTTTAAATTATTTTTTGGATAGAAAATCATTTCTCCAATATTAAAAATTTTGTTGTATGATTTCAAGATTTGGATAGATTTATCACTGGCTTTATAAAAATTGTCCGTCAGTACGGTGTTGTGGATAGCGATAGAAATAATATCATGCTGTAAATACATACATTAAAAACCAATATACTTATTCATATAATCAGTAATCACAATTTTGTAATATTACTGCAATAAAATCAAGGTTCCTTTGAGAAAGTACTAAAGTTAAAAAACAAATTCAACTGCCTTAAATATTTTATAATCTGAGAAATGAGTAGAATTCGAAAAATATCCCAAATTTTGTGAGATGAGAATTCTACTTGTAATTCTGAACTCTTCAACGTCATCAAATAACAATTTGAAGTAAAAGTTGATTTTAGTTAGGAATAAGCTTCATAGTGCTAATGGTGCAAATTTTGTTTGTAATTTTAAAACTAAATTATATTTAGTAATTTTTCGGCCATGATTATCTGAATATAAACTACTTAATATTTAATATATGATTATGATCAACATTTTAATCTCAAATACAAACTGAACAGAACTATCATTAGCGTCGGGATTCTAAATGAATAAGTTTTTGTTTCATATCTAAAATAAATAAAATAAATATATCATCACTCTTTTTACCCATTACTGGGTGTGCCATTTAGCCGTAGAAGATCTCGGCAAGTGATATATGCGTGAAGTGCTGTTACTGGCTGTCAAATCACGGCCTCCAAAGGGGTAATTTTAACGTGGTGAAAATTGTTTGTCGACTGTGAGAATCGAACCCGAGTGGGAAAAAATCATTTACTTTTTTACATCCTGGTATATTGTATTGTAGTATTGTAATCGTGAAAATTTCCGGTTTTCAGATTTCAGCGGAAATATCCATTTTGGCCATCCCTGAATCCATTTTAACTAATCTCGTCGTGACGTCTGTACGTACGTATGTACTTATGTATCTCGCATAACTCAAAAACGGTAAGCCGTAGAAAGTTGAAATTTTGTATTTAGGACTGCTATAACATCTAGTTGTGCACCTCCTTTTTTGGTTATTGAATAAATTCTGCGTCTAGTACATTAAGAATTATTAAATTAGCCTTTTGAATAAACGAGATATGTGGATTAGAACAAAAAATATCTGATGTGGACACCACATGACTTCCTTGTACGCGTATTAAACTATAGATATTTTTTTAATTACACATATTTGACATTAAATCTTTTATTTTTTGTTCTAATCCATAGCAAACTTAATTTACAAAAAAATCAAAAAATATATAATATTTAAATTTAGATATCTCGTTTATGCAAAAAGCTAATTTAAAAATTCTTAATGTGCTAGACGCAGAATTTAATTCTCTAAAACTTTTATTTGCAGCATTCATTTCTAAAATTAAAATAATACCATTTTTTCAAGGAAAACTGTTAGCAGCTTCATGTAATGTGCCACTTCCGGTTAGTCTATTTTAACCAAAATCTATTATGTTATTTCCATTGATATAGTAGTCTTATATACCAAATTTGGAAAGTTTTAAATTATATTTGAATATAGTTTTTCATGAAAATCTATTATAGGCTTCAAGTAAAGTACCACTTCCGGTAGTTGTATAATGACCAAAAAGGGAGGTGCACAACTAGATGTTATAACAGTCCTAAATATAAAGTTTCAATTTTCTACGGCGTGCCGTTTTTGAGTTATGCGAGATACGTACGTACACACGTACGTACGTACATACGTACGTACAGACGGCATGACGAAATTAGTAAAAATGGATTCAGGGAGGGCCAAAACACCTATTTCCGTTGAAATCTGAGAACCGAAAATTTTCGCGATTACAATACTTCCTTTACTTCGTACAAGGAAGTAATAAGAAAAAAATAAAAAAGTAAACATGGGGTAATTACCATGGATTATGATAGTAGTCAAGAGACATTTCAAATTGAAACAAAACAACACATCAATATTTAAATAGTTTATTGTCGGGATTACCCTCTGCTGGAATAATTCCAATAGTTCACCCCATTTATATTTTAATTTTATAAAATAGGCTTCTCTGCTCTATCCCATATTAACCATGTCAAAATATTTACTTTTTGAGGTTGCTGTGTTCAACTGGCATTATGCAGATGGAAATTTTGAATTTCCTATCCCACTAATGTAAAATGTCGCTTCATTCGTAAATAAAATCCTTTCAAGAAATATTTTCCCACTATTAACTTTGACCATCATAGTTTAATAACTTTTAAAATGTTCTTGTTCATAAGCCGTAGAAAATTGAGATTTTTATTTAGGACTGTTATAACATCTAGGTATTCACCTTCCTTTTTGGTCATTATATAACTTCCGGAAGTGGTACTTTACTTGAAGCCTATAATAGATTTTAATGAAAAACTATATTAAAATATAATCCAAAACTTTTCAAATTTGGTATATAAGACTACTATAACAATGGAAATAACATAATAGATTTGGGTTAAAGTGGACTAACCGGAAGTGATACATTATATAAAGCTTATAAAAATTTTTCTTGGGAAAAATGGTATTATTTTTATTTTAGAATTTAATGCTACAAATAAAAGTTTTAGAGAATTAAATTCTGCGTCTAGCACATTAAGAATTATTAAATTAACCTTTTGTATAAGCGAGATATCTAAATTTAAAAATTATATATTTCTTGTTTTTTTTTTTTTAATAATTAAGTTTGCTATGGATTAGAATAAAAATAAGAAAAAAATAAAAAATGTAATGTCAATGTAAAATTACGTCAAATATGTGCAATAAAAAATTTAAGTATAATATAATACGCGTACAGGGAAATCATGTTGTGTCCACATCAATTTTTTTTATATATTAGTAAACATGTTGATAATGAACATTGCTGTCAATCACTTTAACTGTAACTATGGCAATGACACATGCTCTATGTATACTAATAAAAAAAAAAACTCCCGGTATTTGAATTCATTTTATGCAATTTTTCTTAGGTATATACATTTTAATTCAAAAATTTATAAGAATGAATTTATTGCCAAATGAAATTTTTAAAATTGTATTTCTTGTATAACAAACAATAAGAAAATAGATACCTGGTATCAGGGATGTGCGTGTAGTCTACTGCAAGTAATCTACGCTATTCTCTACGTGTAAACAATCATGTAGTTTACGTCTTCATTTTTCATGTAAACAATGTAGACTATGTAGACAATGAAAACACCTGTGTCCACTTAAGTCATATTAAAATTTTATCCCTAGAACTAGGGAATTTTAAAAGTTGGTAGAGATTTTTATTATTATTCTAGGGATTACATGAAAAAAAATTAGTTTTGCTGGGCGAAACGTTCAAAATTTGTCAACTGGTTACTGTTAAAAATAGCGCCAAAGAAAACTCTGTCTGGTGAGATGGCGCGTTGATCGATTTTAAAAATATGACAGTTCGCCCAAGACCCAAGACAGACAATCGTCTAGTAATGTAGGAGCACTTGCTTTTTCAGTTTTATTATATAAAGACCGATAATGACCCGAGCTCACGAAAACGAATACATGTAATAGTTATAAAGGAATAAATTTAGGTTATGTTGAATTTTACAACTGTCAGACGCATTATGTACATTGTTTACATTGTCTACGTCGCTAGAATTGTCGACGTATTGTCTACGTGTAGATGTAGACAATTAAAGATTACACGTAGATGCACATCTCTGCCTGGTATAGTGATGTGCGCGTCCATATATTTGATAGTGTCGTAAAACTAAGAATCACAAGAATATTTATTAATAAAACTGATATTTATCTAGTTTCTAGATATCGTAAATAATAAAAGACTACATATGAATTTTACAATACCTAGGTCTAGAATTAACAATAAGTTTAAAATAATTATAAAGATCACAAAAAGGCATGTAATAATATGTGTAAAATAATATCTTTTTCTATAACGTACGTGATTTTTTTCATCATTTACATTACCATGACAACGCGTATTATGCACCCTAGTGCGCAAACTGAGTATTTTGCGCACTGTTTCGTGTTCTAGTGCGCAAAATGAGTATTTCACGCACGTTCCCAAATTATTTGTTGTCAGGTTTCATCAGTTACAACACATCAATAGTATCAAATTGATATTATTGTTGATTGTTTTCCTTCAATTTACTTAAATAAATCAATAATTATTATATTATTCTTTATTTACAGTTGTAGAAAAATTGATATTTGTATTTCGTGGGCAAAATTCTTGTTTTTTGGCGCGTTCGAAAGACTTTTATTATCTCAACCTGCGTTCTCGACTAAAAGTAACATTCTCACGCGCAACAATAAAAACACTCATTTTGTGCACTTAATACAAAAATGACTATTTTGTATAATTAGTACAAAATTAAATAATTTTTTTTTGCTGTAAATATTTGATGTAAGAAAAAATGCGTATAATTCGCATCAATATATGCGAACATGACCTGAATTGAACCTTGCGATTCATACGTCACTGGTTATTGATTTCGTTAAGATTAGGATATAAGAATGTTTCTGAATTTTTTATCGATTGTTTATTATTCGTACGATAATCATATGATCAACATTAGTTTTACATTTTTTTGTGTTCATTGTATTTAGGTGAGTACAATATTGATCAAATAAATATTTTTGTTAAAATGCAATTTCAAAATAAATGCGAAAATAAGTATGAAAATATACGTATTGAAGATTAAGAAATCAATCATAAAGCTATTTTAAATCAATATTTTTTTAATGACGAGCAATCATTTATTTTTCTCTTGACACTTTCGTTTCCGCGGTTCCAGATAAGTGATATTATATGACAATAATAATAATATAATGTGGTAGGTGGCTCAGTGGTGTCGAGTCGGCCTGTGGATCTTGAGAACCCTGGTTTGATTCCCGCAGCCGACAAACAATTTTCACCAAATTAAATTTATCCCTGTGGCTTCGCTCCAGTAACATCTTTGAGGGCCATGATGTGACGGCTGGTAACCGCACTTCATGCGAAGAAATATATCACTTACCGAGATCTGCTTCGGCAGAGTGCCACACCCAGTAATGGGTAAAAAGCGTGATGATATATTTATATTTTTTTATTTATTTATAATAATGTGTCGTTTATATAGCTAAAAAGCTATACAAAAACCTAATTATATTATAATAGTAATTAAAAATAAATGATACATTATAAAGTTATAGTTCTATAATACTCAAACAAACATCATAAATGCTATATAAAAATTAACAAAATCACAAATAATAGTCCGTATTATTAATTTAAATGTAAGTAACACTTTTTAAGAATAATTTAAATCTACGAGGGTCGTTCAATAAGTCCTTAGAAAATCCAAGAGATGGTGCTCGTAGTATCGAAAATGAATTAAGTAATATTTTTGATATCTTTTTGATATCAATACATTTTTTAAACTCACATATTTTAAGGTTTTTTTATATTTGGCTGCAACATTAAAAATTAATGTATTTTGTGACGTCTTGTTTTTCGTTTCTTATAAAGAATGTAATTATCATTATTGCGAGAATCATAATTATAAATACTATTGAATTTTTGAAGTACATCACTAAAATATTTTGGTATTAATCCGTTTTAAATTTGATGTATGAACACGATACACTTTGTTTAAATAAATTTGTCAATTGGTAACCAATCTAACTCTCTCAACATAACTTGCCAATAAACGTTCAGATAAATATAGTTCAATGATATTTGTATTATAATTTAACTATGATAGTCAATCACTTAATACTCAATTTGTATCTGATCACTATATCGCAATATTTCATAATATTTATTTAGCTTCATTTACAAGCTACCTCACACCAACTTTACAACTACAGATCAACACGCGCAACTTTTCCCAACATTTAAAACTTGCGGCATCCCATCTTGCTGCGCTTGCGCCAATTCTAACTTACCTTCAACCGGCGCGTTCTCGACGCCGACGCCGGCCGTCAGTTGTATCGTCGCAGTGTTGTCGTGTACTAGTTGTTTGACCGTTCCGTCATTCGTCGCGACGCTGTTGACGCGCGCGCTTTGCTTCACGTGAACGGAAGAATTAGTTTGTGTTCGGAAATTTGTTAATTCGTTTGGTTGACACTGTATTTCAGCAAAGACTTTAGTTTATTTTGAAGCTGATAACAACTGGGTAAGTTATTTTAAAGTTTTATAAATTATTAATATTACGACACATAATTTTGTAGTTCGATATTATTTAGTCATTATTTATAACCTTAAAAAAATTACTACCTAAAAGTGAAGTATTCTTGTGAATTTATAATTCTAATATCAATACTTATAAAAAGTTAATTGAACTAACGCAGTAATAACTTACAAAGGTATGAACAATTATTATTTAAGTATTATTTACGATGATTTTGGAGATCGAAACGATTGAGCGCAGTATTAATTAAAATTTAGAAACATTTGAAAATTATTTTGACAGTTAAAAAAATTAGTTGATGGAGGTTTTCATTTTTAATATAAATTTGGTAGTTTCTATGTTATCATCGACAATTTGTTGTATTTTTATTGACTTGTCGCCTGTAGATCTAAAAAATTACGTACCGATCTTGTAAATATAACTTACTGTTTTAGAAACCATATCAGTCAGCAGGTAAAATAACCCGATCATGAAAATAATTAATTTGAAAATTAAAAATTTCATTACTTTTATATTTTATGAAACTTTGAATTCGTGATTCAATGTAAGTTCTGTACCTACTAAAACATGGTAAATATTTTTCATATGTCAATCACTGTCAATTCTAACGATTTGTTTATAACTTAAATAATTTATTGGTATGTAGCATTGTAAAAGAAATATAGGTATGTCATATTTTAGTACTTTTGATCATAACTGATTAGGAATTTGTTTTAATTTAATAATCATGGCACTACTAATTTTAATCGCATTGCACTACTAATTTTAACAGTAATACCTAGTAAATCATTTGTCAGTTTATATCAAGTTGATATTATTACTTGCAGTAAAAGATAAAAAATGAAATAACCGCTCTAGTAGTGTTATATTTTTTACCATTAACATGAAATTAAAACTGATTCAATCATTAAAATAACTCGAAATATTTTGTAAACATACACTGAACATTTTCCGGTTTTTATTTAGATATGTCTAGATATTTTTAAAATAATATTATTTATAATATCTAAAGTATTATTTAATGAATGAATGAATATTTTATTTCCATCAGGATCCTCGAGAAAAGTTTTTGGGCGTTAAAATTAAAATTTAATTCAAACTAAAATAAAAAGTTGGTTAAGATGTTATTTTCATTATTTGCATTCCCACTTTTCGATAACCCCGAACTCCTGACCCAGCAACAATTTTTTAGTATTCAAGAACTATTATTTTCAAATGTGGTTATATATATATATATAATTAAGCCTTTTACCCATTACTGGGTATAGCACACTGCCGCAGCAAATTTCGGTAACTTCAAAGATGTTAGTGGAAAAGAAGGGATGTTGTGAAAATCAAACCCGGTCTCTCAAATCCACAGTATGATCTGACACAACAGTGCCACCTACGCCATAATACATTCATATTATATTGATATGAAACATTACAGCTGCAGAATACTGTTGGTGGTTTTCAAAATTTCGAGGTTATTATAATTAAAATAACATATTATTTTTAAGTATTGGTTTCATTTTGAAACATCATAAGTTTGATAATATCTCTAAAATGTGCACCAGAAAAACTATTTGCCTTAGCTGATGATTATACCTCAAAATTATCTATGTTTTTTATGTAATTGTTTTCCTGATATATGATTGTTTAAAAGTGGGGTAGGTGGCACATTGGTATGTAGTCGGTATGTGGCTATGAGAATCCGGGCTCGATTCCCACTGCCGACAAAAAACATTTACTATCATAAAAAAAAACTACTCCTGTGGCGCCCCCTTCACTAATATCTTTGGGTGGGAGGGAAGTGATTTGACGAGTGATAACCGCTCTTCCTACGTATAAATATTTTTCTTACCGATATCTGCTTTGGCAGAGTGCCACACCCAGTAATGGGTAAAAGGCGTGATGATACATTTATTTATTTATTTTATATATATATATATATATATATATATATATATATATATATATATATAAATATATATCATCATCACGCTTTTTACCCATTACTGGGTGTGGCACTCTGCCTAAGCAGATCTCGGTAAGTGATATATTTTATCGCGTGAAGTGCGGTTACCAGCCGTCAAATCACGGCCCTCAAAGATATTAGTAGAGAGGGAGCCACAGGGGTAGATTTTTAAATTGGTGAAAATTGTTTGTCGGCTGTGGGGATCGAACCAGGGTTCTCAAGATCCACAGGCCGACTCGATACCACTGAGCCATCTACATATATATATATATATATATATATATATATATATATATATATATATATATATATATATATATATATATATATATCTTCGCGCATTTTGCGCATTAATGAGTCTGGCGTTCCTGTCGTAACAGATCGTGGCCGGCGAAATATATATTGCCCGTGTAATGAGATTACTAGTCGTCAAATCTTGGTCACCAGATATGTTAGTGGAGGGAAAGCCACAGTGTTAATATTAATGTGAAATAAAGGTTGTCGGCTTGAGAATTGAACTCGGGTACTTAGATTCATGTACCGATCCTATATCACTGAGCTGATTATCCCATCTTACAAAATAATATCGGTACTTGCGACATGACTCTTCGACGCTTTCAAATCAACAAAGAATTTCTTGATGGAATAAAGAATAATAGTATTTTCCAAAAGAATTCAAATTTTTCGTTTATTAAAATCTATAATAACCTTGCATTTTATACGAAAGCTATCGGAATGCAACAGCGAATATTAAAATACAGAGTAGTGCACACTATTATGAAATATTCCATCTATATTTTGTATGAAATAAAATTGTCAGGATATCTGGTATTTTTATGCAAGATGCCTTGTACAGAAGATTATTACAAAATAATTTACCAGCTTAAATTCTCAGTTCTAGCTCTTGAAAAATTTGCTGGCAGGATTGTAGTGTGGTTAACGTTATGGCATTCGAATCCGAAGAACCCGAATTAGAATTCCACTCGGTGAATCCAGACCCAGTACTATAATTAGGAATAAGTTCCTGTTGTTTAGAGTAACATAAATAAATAAATACATATTTTAGCATATTTATATTGGTTTAAAAGTTGGTGTTTCATTCAAAATATGTTATTATAAATAGTTTAAAATGTAAATTCTATAACATAGATTTAAAATTTACAATTACAAATAAAAATGCATAACAGTATGAGCTACCCGTATCGGAGCTGATAATTTAGTTCAAACTCGTTAATATAAAATTTTCAACATCAAAGCAATATGTCATTAGTATTGGTGAAACGGATGTCTGGTTGTACAGAAAATATCATATTTATCAGAGTAAATATAAAAACATGTCATATTTATTTGAAAAACTGGTTTATAACGATAAAATAAAATATTAGATACTTTGATCATGTTCATTTCATTTCATTTTCGACTGCAATTTCATTAAAGGGGCAAATAGAGAAGAAGAAAATATTGACAATTAGGATTTTTATAACAAAATTTCTTGTCTTTTTATATTAATCATATATTCGGCACTATTTAATATAAAATTATAAATTAATGCAAAATTGAATATATGGGCAATGGCGTAACTATAGATTACCCCGTTCCCACCCTGACGTAAAGTTAACTTAAAGTAAGGGGTCCGTTTATCTAGAATGTATAATATGGATTAAATAAATACATAACATAATTTCGAACAAAAATAATATGTTTAAAAATCTTCAATAGCTATGAAATCTAAATTACTATATATATATATATATATATATATATATATATATATATATATATATATATATATATATATATATATATATATACATACGAGTATACATATTTATTAATCCATATCCTACGGGATACTAGATCCCAATTACAGGACGATTATTTAATTTATAGTAAACAGTCGATGACAAAGTAAACATAAGAAAAATACAAAATAATAAATTTTCATAAATAATATACCTAACCTAATAAAATATAACAATATTCATATTTCAAAGAAAGTAGGAACAAAGAATATATTTAAATTTAACAGAGGAGTCATGAAAAATGCCAATATTACATGATATATTATTGAAAGTAGTACACAGCTGTCTAATTGGTGATTTCAGTTCATAATTTGTTCTTGGTGTAGTACAATTAAAAGTATTTAGATATATGAATTTACTTTACACATATCTATATTTTATGATCATTAAATCAGCAAGTTCATTCATTGTTGTGTTTTCAATTATAACACGTGTATCTACAAAATCGTATAACAAATTCGTGGAAAAGAAAATAGAAAATCCTTGTTTATTGTCTTTTTTTAATCAATATATTTGTTTAATTATTATTTAAATATATTTTATAAGTGCGTGGGGTCTTGCCCTAGGCTAGAAACACCGATGCGTTGCATAATTTTGCTCCCCTTAAATACGCCACTGTAACCGGGACATAAGCGTAAAGCGTAAACAAATGTAAAAGCATGATATTTTTACAATATACTGTGGACAATTATTATTGTTATTTATATTGTTGTTTTACACAATTATAAAATGCAACAGTATTTTTTAATAATTGTTACTTTAAATGGCGATTTTTATTTTTATCAACTGATTATTATAACGAGAACCCATATTCTAATTCCGAAACCGCCAACTAATATATTTAGGTAAAATATACAGTCAGAGTGAAAAGCTTTAAACTCAAGTGATGTTCGTATTATAAACGTAATTTTTAAGTGCTTTAGCGAAACTTAGGTAATAAATCTGGCATGTATTTTTTAAAAATACAAAATTCTAGTTCACTTGAGGTTGATACTGGGATTCTGTTGCTATATAGATCGACTGCAATTTGTGTCAACTGAAAAATAATTGGCGAATGAATAATCTATTTATTATTATTATCAATTATACAATGTAGTTAATTGTATATTTGCTTATATGATAACGAAGAAATGTAAATATATGCTAATATGTAAAATTATAAAACAAAAGATAAATGAACAATTTTGTTCCATTGTCTTTATTTTCTCATTAGCATTATAAAACACATATGTATTAAACGAGGGTTTATGAGGATATAGTGCTAAGAAAAATTTACAATAAACATGAAAAATTAGTTTCATTACCACCGATGCTCTCTAAATTTTTAGATGAAAAAAAGAGACAAATTAAAGTTAGAGAGAATACATTTCTACATCTAATTCAGTGAACATAATTCATTACTTATTTGTCTAACTGGTAAGTTCAAAACTACACTGTTCTGAATGAATAAAATACTCGTAAGTACATATCTACCAAAAAATAAACTATAATTTTGGATATTACGGTGGTTAAACGGCGACTGTTCGAATATTTATTTAGAACTTTTTCAATATCTTGACTAATTACTAAACAAACAAAACAAAAAATCATGTGATTTGTCCATACATAATTTTAAGCAAAATAATATAAACAAATTTAAGCCGGTATTTCATAATGATAGTTTGATATTGTTTTCATAAAAATGATCTTATTTCTAT
Source organism: Pterostichus niger (assembly GCA_947425015.1). NCBI lineage: Eukaryota > Metazoa > Arthropoda > Insecta > Coleoptera > Carabidae > Pterostichus > Pterostichus niger. The sequence continues at coordinate 18,203,338 of OX380334.1, read as the reverse complement.
GAATTTATGTATAAATTTGGGTTTTTTGTTAAAATATGAATATAAGGTATGATGATTTTATGATTCGAATGTAGTTTTGAATTAGGAAATCCGCCCTTGGATATAAGATTTAATTCTTTGCTTCTAAGAAAAAGTTTCAAATAAAAATTGTAGAGAATTAAATTTTGCATCCAATTCAGTCAGGTACTTCATTTAATTCAGTGCTTCTCAAATTTTTTTGAACTACTGCTCTCTTTTTTTCTATTTTTTAATAGTAACACCCTCTATTCCGTATATACAGGTGTTCATTTTATTTTGTCTACTATTGCTATCTCAAGAGCTATAGGACCTACAAGACTATTTTAATGGGCATAATATTTTTTTCTCAACTAGTGGTTCACAAATAGTGGATACCAACTTGTCATGTGTAAAATACAGGTTGTTCATTTTATTTTATCCACTATTGCTATCTCGAGAACTATAAGACCTACGAGATCGGTTAAATTAGCAAACAATTTCTATTTTACAAGGCTATTTTAATGAGCATAATTTTTTTTCAACCAGTGGATACCAACTGTGTTATTTTAAATGGAATTATATTTTTATTAGCTTGTTCGATAGATAATTTTATTCTGAATTCAGTAATATAATAATTGTATGACAAAGTGCATGTTTAGATATATTTCATTATAGCTAAAATAAGGGCGCCATGGACGAAACAAATTGAATATGGATTCAGATTTTATAGTGCAGTGATCGAAACAATATCACTATTTATTATTGTTTACAAATGTCAGTTGCTATTATTGAATTATTATTGTTATGTGAATACTGAATAAGCTCAATAAAATAGCAAAATGCATAATTTTACTCATAATGAAAAAGTTGATATTCGTTCCTTGCGCCCTTATTTTAGCTAGAATGAAATAATCTAAACATGCATTTTTGTTATAAAAATTGTTATCTAAGAGCATACAAATATTAAATCACTGAATTCAGAATAAAATTCCCTATCGAACAAGTAAATAAAAAACTACAGCACTCTAAAATCTGAATCCATATTCAACTTGTTTCGTCCATGGCGCCCTTATTTTAGCTATAATGAAATAAATCTAAACATGCATTTTTCTTATAAAAATTGTGATCTAAAGGTATACAAATATTATATCACTGAAATCAGAATAAAATTCTCTATCGAACAAGCAAATAAATGAAAAAAAATAGTTCCATTTAAAATAACAAAGTTGGTATCCAAAGTTTGTGAATCACCGGTTGAAAAAAACTATACCCATTAAAATAGTTTTGTAAAATAGAAATTGTTTGTTAATTTAACCGACCTCGTAGGTCTTATAGTTCTCCAGATAGCAATAGTGAACATAATAAAATGAACACCTGTATAGGAAGTACCATAACTTGCGGGATACTTTGTACTAGCATTACGGAACAAAAACAAATTTTTCTTAATTTGAAAATTAGTTTCTGTGCTGTCAATGAAAGAGTTTAGCGCCATTAGCATTGTATTGAAATACGTCTACAATAGGCTAGAGTATTCAGGAATAGTGTAGAAGTAACATGATTTAGTATAAAAGGGAGAGTTTGGGCCGGCAAGAGACAGTCTGTATTGAAGTGTGAACAGTGCAAGTCGTTGCTAAATACTTTAATGTGAATATAAATACGTGTTGTCAATAAATATATGTCTTAGTAGTTATACTACATTATTTTCGTTTTAAATAAATATTTTGTTAATATTTTCATTGTTCGAGTTTTATTTAATAATAAACTTCACCGAACCCGAAATTGTAATAAACGTTATAGCACCATTCATACTGCCTAACAGATTAGCTGGTAATGATTAATTATAACTTATGGAGAGTAATTTGCCCAAATTATAAGATTCAAAAGGTATGATTTATTCATGATGGTGCACCGCCTCAGTTTAGTAGAGATGTTAGAAATCATCAAGATAAAGTATTTGAAGACAAACTTCCGGATATCAATTCATTTTGGGTCATTTTAAATTACTCATCTTTGACAACCAAGAGGCACCTGAAATCCTTCAAGAATTAGAGCACCGAATTGAAAATTATGCTGAAAGAATCAGACAAAAAAATGCATTTCAGCAGGCCAGTATCAAGTTTTTAATTCATCATAGTGCATTTTGTTTTGTTATTAATGAAAATAATTTAATAAGTTATTTGAAATATAATTTTTTTTACCGACACATCCCTTAAAGTTATATTAATTAATATTGGTTTTATAAAGCTTACGTACTCGTATAAATTATTTTCATTTATAATAGTTTATTGCATAACGAGAATTGTAACAAGCACATTATGTGCGAGTGAAAAAGTTGCACACGAGCCTTGGCGAGTGCAGTAATTTCACGAGCAATATAATTGCGTTACAATTCGAGTTGTGTATTATACTTTATCTACGAAAATAAATAATAATAAGAACAATTCCAGAATATTTGTTAGGTTATATCCGTAACATCAATTGTCAAATAGCAGTGTTACCGCCTAACAAATGAAAAATTTCTTGAGAACAGTTCCGTAATATTATGTAACTAGTACAGTAAACCCTTACCAACTGTAAACAAGCATTTACTGTTCTTGCAAATTGTTTTTAATGGCCTACTTACATATATGGTCGTAGATAAATTACTTTACGTAATTGTGATAATTAATTTCTCATTCAAAATAAATAGTATTCAGTGGTTCTAAAAATGTTCTCTTAAACTACCCGTATTTATGGTAATTTTGGAGAAAATATTTATGTTTCGTAATCAGTACGTTTAATATTATATGCTTATTACTATATGTACCTCAAGTTATGCTACACCCTGTATTGAAGTCTCAGCAGCTTAAAAGATTTCATGGCAATTCAAATTGGAGTGTAATTAAAAAATATCAATATGACCAAAAAATGCGTCATTTTTATATTCTCTCCGGGTTTCAATAATTTTTAAATTGTTTATTTTAGTTTGCCTGTTTTTAATTAAAAGTAATATTTAAAAAAAATACTGTATTTTGATTTTGGATAACCGAAACGGATAAATCAATTTGTTTTTAAATGACGCGTTAACTGATTTATATACAGAATTAAAATTTTTGCATCTTTTATTCCATACATTTTCCTATAGACTAATCAGAGAAGCAATAGTAGTAGAAAATTCATTTCTCATATTAATCATTAGTAGCGCAGATTTCTTGGGACACCGACATGTATGTATATCATTAAAAAGAACGATATAGATATGTATTTACTAAAGGTTTTGCTGACAAGGTTACTTTTGTAGAGAGCTCATTACTTATAATATATTCGCGTCTTTGACTACCTATGTAAAATGTATCAAACGCAAATAATCAAGAACTTCTTGGCAATGTACCGTTAAAGTAGGTTTCTGTATTCTCTGCTTCATATTTGTTGAACTGGATCAAATTAGGGATACATTTGTTAAGCTGGATAAGTGTAATGGTTCATTAAGTTTCCGGGATCAGATCAATAGGGCCATTTTCATGGTCTGTCTCAACAATGCATCCTTGTGGAGGAGTGAACTAAGGCCTAAATTTGATCGAAGTTACGTTGTAAATAAGATCAATCTTTGTAATTTAATCTTTTGGGTTTGATGAGTTTTAAATCTTTTATATCGAAATAGATACTATTACTTGTAGATTGTATTATAGATATAATACAATAGAAACATACAAATATAAATGATTCAAAAGTAAACAGACCATAGCATAATTATTTAACAGAACAATAATTAAATAATTATAAAAAAGTGCATATAACTTGTTAATAATTAAGAATTAATTAATAATGAAGAAATGAATAATGCATGAATTAAAATAATAACTAAATGATATACAGGGTGTTTCACATCTTAGAGCAAAAAATTAAAGGGTATATTCTGTACGACGTGCTGATCATGAAACAATTTTTTTTTTAAATCGCAAAACTATTTTCCGTGTTTCCCAGCCCAAAATTTTTCGTTGGGTGGATGATTATGTTAAAGTTATTAATTAATTAAAATTCTATTATAAATAACTGCTAATAATTGAATTGTGTAATTATTCGTTCGTAGTTGATACCTACTTCATTGTTTGTGTTTAATAGGAAAACGAATCCAGTGCAGTACTACAAAAAATGTTTTAGGTTTACAACCCTTAATTTTTCGAATTAAAAAAAATTCTTTTTGTTTCATGATCAGCACGTTGTACAGAATATACCCTTGAATTTTTTTATCTAAGTTGTGAAACACCCTGTATAATATACTATATACATATAGAATAAAATGAGTAATACAGTAAAACGCAAATTATCCGGGGCTCATTTCAGAACTCAGTTATCCGGGATTTGGATTAACCGCGATGCAATACAACTTTTTTATGGAATCTCGAAAAATATTTCCAAGATTTTACAAAAGTACATGCCTTGTAAATTACGGAACAAAGACAATTTGTAACAACTGTAATTTGTATAGTTAAATATTACCAGAATGTTTATCGTATTTTTATATGTATTTCTATATAATTCATTCAATAAAAACTTAAATAAAAAATAAATATATCATCACGCCTTTAATCCATTACTGGATGTGGCACTCTGATGTAGCAGTAAGTCATATATTTCTTCTCGTGAAGTGCGGTTACCGGCCGTTAAATAACGGCTCCCAAAGATGTTAGTGCAGGAGGAGCCACAGGGGTAGATTTAATTGGGTGAAAATTGTTAGTCGGCTGTGTAAATAATGACATCATTATTATGTATTAGGGCCAACATTAAAAAAAATCCATGTTTGGGGGGGGGGGCATGACACCCCCTCCTCTGGATCCGCCACTGAACGTACCATCAGGTATACATGAAAAATAAAATCATAAAATGTAACAATCGTAAAAAACATTGCAAACAATTTAGAAATATATATAACTGTAAGAAACACCAAATTGGTAGTTTGGCGAGCAGTGTATAACTGCGAGTCAAAGTTGGAACAGCGACGCAAAAAATTCATCGCATGAAACTAGTAACAAGAAATGTCAAGACCAGATCAAACAACATAAAAAATAAGTAACAAGTGTCAACAAGTTATAAAATATTGGTATACATTTTATTTAGATATTGAATACCTCGTCTGAAATTGACAGAGTTCTTGTTTTTATAGATATGTAACATTTCGAGAAAGATCCGCTTATAATAGTTATGTTTTTTTCCAGGATACTGACATTATCAAAATCGAAACTATGTCCAGTTTGCAAATGGTGACGTATTAACGCGGTCATTCTTATGATTTTGGATTCTTTTAAATAATCAATTCTTAGTTTGTCCTATGTAAGTTTTATCACAACATAAACAATCAATTTTATAAACAATATTTGACTTATCAGTTAAAGAAGTTTTATCTTTAAGCTGAGTAAATAATTCTTTACATTTTTTGGTATTGTAAAAAACCAAATTGATTGATCATTTTGGGCGAATAACCTCCTTAGATGATCAAAAAGTGAGCTGACATACGGTATTTTGCAATAATTTTCTCTTCAACCTTATTGGTAGTGAGCGTTGTATTATTTTAGTAAAATGAAGTTAAAAAAAACAAAAAAATCTAATTAAACGTCTGATTGAGACACTTGCTGGACCCTGATTCAGATATTTATAAGAGAGCTCCCCTCTTAAAAAAAGTCGAAATAAGGGAATGGGAATGATGAGCTTAGATGTTTTAATATAATAATATTCACAGAGTTTAGACTCACTGAGCCGTAAGGGTATTGACACCACCATACTGCTAATGAATTAATTTTGAATAATATTTAAAATTTAAATATCTTTTTTAAATATAAATAAAATTTATAAAATATAGATTTTCAAAATAATAATAAATATATTTTTTTACTGAACTGATACTGATGTTCTTACGCTCCAGCTTAGGAATCTTGCAATTAGGCATAGATTTAAAGCACCAAACCTTAGCGACCGCTAAAAACTATGACAGCTAGCGTATATTAATATTTATTTAATATGGGATGCTTAAATTATGTATAAAATTTAATTTTTTAAATACATCTTTATTATATTTTGGTATGTAAGTGGTAGAAAAGATTTAAAAGGCACTAATAGAATTATTAAATTAAATCTGATTTTGGAATAAGAATGCTATTCATTTAAAATTTATGACTCCTCATGACTTTTCCCACTTAAAATTAAAACCCTAAAATATATATCACAATTTAAAACAATATGGATTTATGCTAAAATAATCCTATTTATAAATTAACGGTTTTGATGAAATATCAAATAGTGTTTCCTGTAATTTGACTTTGAAGGACAGGAAGCCTTGCTAACACCAGTGATATAATCTTGAAACTTATACTATATATTTTCTGAGCCTTCATTAATAATATACTTGTACATAAACTTAAAACTGAACTTGATGCAAGAGAAAGTTCTTTTCAAGTTTTATTTATAATTTATGATGTCCTGAGTTCTCTGTAAGATAATAATAGGTCATAAATATAAAGTTAATGTCACCTTTGAAGGTTCTTTTTTTAATACAGAGGGTTAAAAAACCCATTATATATTCGATAATGTACTTATCAAAGAACTGAAATATTTTTTTCAAAATTCGCAAAATTAGGAATATGGTTTTTGAAGTGTATATTATAGTGCAACATGCCGACACTACAAACAGTCATTTATCTGATGTAAGATGAACCAATTGTAGTATTTATAATTTAATTATTAATATATTAGAAAAATAACTATCAAGACAGTTTTATAATAAATTTTAATCAAGGTAAAACACCCTTAATTTTACTAATTTTCAAAAAAGTTCTTTTTTATTGTAATATAAACCTTAATTAAATATTTTCCAGAAGTATAAATATATCCTGGATTTCAATAATATTTATATTAATATTAGACAACATACTGGTCGACCTGCAAATTTAAGAACCTGAGTTAGATTTTCACTACATTTACATTATTCCTGTGCGGAAATTGGCTCTCCTGTACATTTTAGAGCAAAAGTACAAGAATAATAATTGTTTTAAAATTAACTTCTACGTTTAAAAAGTTCTAATTTATTGTACTAGCGTATCTAGCCATGAAAATAAAACAAAATTTCATTCTGTCAGTTCAGTCAAAAGTTACTAATCTTGATTATTCTATTCATTGTTTTTATTACTATATTTTATAATTAATATTAAATAAATATTAAAATAATAAATAATTTTGTCCTGCGTGATGGCCGCGCGGGTTGAGGGCCTGACTGACGACCATAAGGTCGTGGGTTCGGGTCCCGCCCGTGGCGGCCATACAAAGGACATATCGGCATATGACCTGAGTAGTTGGTCCGATATATAAATTAAAAAAAAAAATTTATTAAAACAATACAATGGATACAGGAGTTGCCGCATATTTTAAAAATCCCATGTTAAACTCCAATGTTCCGTCTTTCTGTACACACCTGTATACATAAAATAATAGAACAATTAAATTTTAGGATATACATGTAGCTCAATAGAAACGCAACGGCCTTTGGATTTGAGAAACCGCATTTCATTCCTTCAACCGACAAATTTTACTCCACATAAATATTACTTCTGTGGCTTCTTTTCCACTAACGATCTGACGGCTGGTAATATATTACTTCTCGAGATCTGCTATTGTAGAGTGTTACTCCTAGCAATGGAAAAAAGGCGTGATATATATATATATATATATATATATATATATATATATATATATATATATATATATATATATATATATATATATACAGGCTGTTTCACAACTTAGAGCAAAAAATTAAAGGGTATATTCTGTACTACGTGTTGATCATGAAACAAAAAGAATTTTTTTTAAATCGCAAAACTATTTTCCATGTTTCCCAGTCCAAAATTTTTCGTTGCCACTGCCACTGGGTGGATGATTATATTAAAGTTATTAATTAAATAAAATTCTATTATACATAACTGCTAATAATTGAATTGTGTAATTATTCTTTCGTAGTTGATACCTACTTCATTGTTTGTGTTTAATAGGAAAGCGAATCCAGTGCAGTACTACAATAAATGTTTTAGGTTAACAACCCTTAATTTTTCGAATTAAAAAAAAATTCTTTTTGTTTCATGATCAGCACGTCGTACAGAATATACCCTTTAATTTTTTGCTCTAAGTTGTGAAACACCCTGTATATATATAACCCTTTTGATTGGAATATATATTGAAAGCATATTTTTCGTTTGAGCGCTTTTATCAGAAAGATTAGAAGGTGTTAGACTTGCTAAGATTTTGGAATTTATTTGACAGCGGATAAGCGAAGCATGCTCAGGCTATAACGTTCAATTAATTCTGCATTAATGTGCACTTCCTCTATAAAACCAGGTTCGCATATTTAACAGTGTATCACTTTATTACTTACGACTTAACTAGCCGTGATAATAGAAGAATGAGCTGTTTAATGAGTTTTGTCTTAGTAATTGTTCCATTTGGTGTCATGATATGCTAACGATGTGATGTAGTGTCAAAGTTCAAAGTTATAATAAGTTTATGCAATTAATAAATTGTATTTTATTGCTGTTAGTTAAGTTTATGCAATTAATAAATTGTTTTTAGTGCTGTACGTTACGTTTTTATTCAAATTGAAGAATAGATAAAAAAAGTGATTTATATTTTTATGAATTAAGTTTTGTAATTATGTTTTTGGTTCAGTGCGACCTATTAATCTATGTTTTTTTTTTGTGGCTTCTTGGCGGACCAACTACTTAGGTCATTTGCCGCCATTAAGCCCTGATCCGCGTTTTAGGTATTCAGTCAACAGCAACGCGGGTATTTCTGGACGGTCACCCTTCCAAATACACCCCGCGCGTAACGTTGCGTAACTCGCGTTATCCCTTGGATTAGTACCAACGAGTTGTGCCATGGCCGTTGACAAATCTATGTTAATGGCGCCCTTATTTTAGCTATAATGAAATAAATCTAAAAATGCATTTTTATCATAAAAATTGTTATCTAAGGGTATACAAATATTAGATCACCGAATTCAGAATAAAATTCTCTATCGAATAAGCAAATAAAAAATATAGTTCCATTTAAAATAACAAAGTTGGTATACACAGTTTGTGAACCACTGGTTAAAAAACACATTTCTATTCTCATTAAAATAATTTTGTAAAATAGAAATTGATTGCTAATTTAACCGACCTCGTAGGTCTTCTAGTTCTCGAAATAGCAATAGTGGACAAAATAAAATGATGAATGGTTTTACAATTCGGGCAAAAATTGAAGGATATGTGGTTCAGTGGTACCGAATTAGATTGTGGATTTGAGAACCCTTGTTCGATTCTCAGAGCCAATAAACAATTTTCACCCCATTAAAGTTACCCTGTGGCTTCCAGTTAACTACATTCTTTAATTTCACGTGCATTAAATATATCTACTCCTGCAGATTACCACACCCAGTAATAGGTAAAAGGCGTGATTTATAATTTTATGTATCATAAAAAAAAAGTTTTCTAAATTCGCAAAATTAAAAACATGTTTTTTTTACTGTACGTTTTTAGTGTTACTGACCAATACTACAAGTAGTCATTTATCTGATGTATAATAAATAAATTGAATATTGTAGTGTTTATAATTATAATGTAATTATTAATATATTAGAAAAAACTATTAAACTTTGATTTTTTAAATCCTATTGTTAGAACATCATATAATATACTCTTAATTTTTTCCCTATTTAACTAAAAACAGTCTCTCATTTTTGCTAACTTTTTTATGGGGTAGGTGGCTCAGTGGTGGCGAGGCTGCCTGTGGGTCTTGAGAACCCTGGTTCGATTCCCACAGCCGATAAACAATTTTCACCAAATTAAATCTACCCCTGTGACTCACCCTCCACTAACTTCTTCGGAGGCCGTGATTTGACGGCTGGTAACCACACTTCACGCAAAGAAATATATCACTTACCGAAATCTGCTACGGCAGAGTGCCACATTCAGTAATGAGTAAAAGGCTTGATGATATATTTATTTTTATTTATATATGCGATCTGAAAAAATCTTTCACTTGATTATTTTTTTAATTAAAATATGCATTATGATCAAGCATAAAAATAGCGGACCAATGACGAATTTGGTAGGATTTGCTTTTTGCTATTCTGGAAATTAATGTTCATTCATTAAGTTGACTTTTATGTTGAGTTTTTAATATATATTTGAAAGTCATGTTTAGGTCTAGGATAAAAAAGAATTCTATTTATAGTTACATTTCAACATTTTTTGCGGTTTAGAAATGAAATAGTTGTGCGGTGCGATGATTAATATGACGTATTTACTCTACAATAAATTTAATAAAAAATAATGTTTACTTTTTGTAATCGGAAACATTTCTCTGGAATGAGATATAATTATATTTAGTGTTGCTAATTTAAAATTGTTTTATTACTATTAATACAACTAGAAGTTTTTTGTCGTTCAATGATATTTTAATAGTTATTTGTATATTAAGAACGTAAAGATTATTTATTATTCGCGCACAATAATTGCTGCGCGAGCTGCTCTAGTACAAGAGGAGAAAGACACTTTACGCTCGTGATACACCCATATTTTTTTCTACGAATGCATTTTAAATGATTTAAAAACGTATACATGCGAGTACGTACTGAGAATAAACTCGTTCTCTCAATATGACAAGTTTCTGTTATGATTGAATCCCTGGTAATTATTGAAGTAAGCGCGCATTTAATATGTTTTCCGCGCGTTGACATTGGAAACGCGAACATTTAATGGCCAGTGGCAACGCGCGATAAAATTATATTTCAATTGATCCAAGGAAAACGTGAACTTTACGATGACAAATGAGAGCGTAGTTTTCAACTTTCATAGCAATCGTAGAAAAAATATTTTTTCTACGATTGCTATGAAAGGTTAAAAATTACGCTCTCTTTTGTCATTGTAAAATTAACGTTTTCTGTGGAACAATCGAAAAATATCTTTGTCGCGCGTCTCCAATGGAAACGTGCGAAAAAGATGTTAAATGCGCGCTTATTTTAATAGTTACCAGTAATTCAAACAAATTAGAAACATATTGATAGTTGACAAAGCGAATTTATTTTCAGTACCTATACTTTTATAATAGTTTCAAAATGTAAATACTTTGTTCCTCTTACATAGTACAGCTCTCGCCTTTGGTTCCCGCTGAAATTACCATGTTCGGGTAAAAAAAACTAACTTTACGCTCTTAATACACAATAATTGATTCTTTGTTACTCGAACACGGCGAGAGCTGCAATAGTGTAAGGGGATCAAAGACACTTTATGCTCATGATACACACATAATTTTTGCTACGATTGCATCTTCAAATTATTGAAAGACGTATACGTACTGAAAATAAATTCATTATGTCAACTGTCAATAAGACAAGTTTCTGTTTTGTTTGTATCCCTGGTAACTATTGAAATAAGCACGCATTTAATATCTTTTCTGCGCGTTTCCAATGGCAACGCGCGACAAAGATATTTTTCGATTGTTCCACAGAAAATGTTAATTTTACGATGACAAATGAGAGCGTAATTGTGAATTTTTCATAGCAATCACTATTTTTGTGGTCCATCCAAATGCTATTAACTTTTATCAGTAAATAATTTTGATATTTCTGATCTTGATCAATCAATCGCATAATATTAAATATTTATGAAAAATTTTGAATAATAACTGTTTTTAAAGTGATCTTTTAATTATACTGAAAAAAGATTAAAACAGAAAACTACATGTCTGTCTTTTATTGTCTTATCTACATATATAAGAGTTTGTGTGGTTTGTTCATTTGATAATAACAAAACATAATCGTGAATGTAACTTATCGAGATAGGATACAGAACTGTCAGTTGATAAAGATTTGTTCACGGTGAAGTTTCTGCGAAACTCGGATAGAAGCCAGAAAAATATTAGTTTTGATTTACTACCTTTACTCTATCGCCTGTAGTAATAAAGTAAAAAAGCATTTTGAAAGAAGATTTACTACTCGTTGCACTAATTACAAGGTAAGCAAAATTTATATATCATAATAGCGTAAACCAATTTTTCTTAAACCATTTTTGATGAGAAATTATGATATCGTGACTAGTTTTCATAAATTTTATTATTACCTTTTATAGCATATAAATAATGGGGTCGGAAGTTTCATCTGTGGATAAAGTAAATAAAAAATATATCGCATCGAAATCATAGCATAAATAATTAATAATTATACTGAATGCTGTATTTTTTATTTATCCTGCGGATATTTATTGAGAACTTTATTCGGAAATGGATAAATCGGCCCTAAGTGTATCAACCATGAAAAATTATAAGAAATTACTTTCATAAAATAATATTCTACTATTTTTACATAAAGTGTCTTCAGGTATTGTATAAAATAACATATTAAAAAAGAACTTTATAAATACGGTTCCTTAACCTTTAATATTTTGTAATAGTTATTTGTTAATAAAAAATGGGAATGAAGCTACAGTTTTCATTTTGAAATTCCGTAGCTGAATCCGATAGATAAATTATGTTTTTCTACGATTGCTATGAACAGGTGACAATTACGCTCTCATTTGTCATCGTTGACGTTTTCTGTGGAACAATCGAAAAATATATTTTTTGCGCGTCTCCAATTGCAACGTGCGAAAAAGACGTTAAATACGTGCATTTCCAATGGCAACGCGCGAAAAAGATATTAATTGCGCGCTTATTTCAATAGTTACCAGGGATACGAACAAAACAGAAACTTGTCATATTGACAGTTAATAGAATGAATTTGTTTTCAGTACAAATTTAATAATTTTACGATGCAATAGTAGACAAAATTATGTGTCTATCACGAGCGTAAAGTGTCTTTGTTACTCGACCATGGCAATAATAGTGCAAATAACTATTTTCTACAACTGTCAAAAAATGTTAATTTTTTTCACTATTATCAATACGCGAAGTACGTGATTTTTTCATCATTTACATTACCATTTCCTTCACGTGAACTTGTTCTAGGTGAAGGAGTGGGTTATACTATACTGATGAACTCTAATAAGAGCGAAACGCGTCTATGCTTACTAACTGGCCGGCCTCTGATGATGACCTAATAAATTGACTGGAAGGCTGTTTATTTTGTGAAACTCTGACAAGTGTTTATTTAATTTTTTGTTATTAAACCTGGTTTCCCTAAGCAGATGGACAATTAATTTTGTCGTTGTTTTTATAAGTAAATTTTGTAACAAGGTATATAGTATCATTGAAAAATAAATATATCATCACGCCTTTTACCCATTACTGGGTGTGGCACTCTGCCTAAGCAGATCTCGGTAAGTGCGGTTACCAGCCGTCAAATCACGGCCTCCAAAGATATTAGTGGAGGGGGAGCCACAGGGGAAGATTTAAATTAGTTTTAATATTATTATATATGTCAGAATCAATGACTTTTTATCCTTAGACACCGCACGGCGCCGGCGTATACTCCTACATAGTTTGTTTTGAAGTAGATATTCCCATCGGCGAGGGGTCGGTGGGGAATGTGACGTATGCCCAAGTTGGTAATGCGTAATGCCTAGATTAGATGTTTACAGCGTTCATCGTTCTCTCACGTGTTTTTGTTTGTTTACGCTCTGTGATAAGTGACGAATGTGAGGTTATTGAATTTTGTTTTGTTTTGAAAATTTAATATAATGGTTCATCGCTGTGTTGTGCCGAAGTGCCATGAGTCTTAGTCTTCAAAAAAATTAAAATAAAATTTCATATGTAAGTTTTCCAGAAAAAATAATGATGGTAGTTCAGTTAATAGGGCTACTAGCGAATTTCCATTACAAAAAAGATAACGCTCCAGTGATAGTTCCTCAGTTCTTATGAGGATAATGAGGTGTCGCAAACTGTCTACTTCTATATTATCTTTTTACTTTAAATTGGTAAAATGTGCAATTTATATAGAATAACTTAACTTTCAATATTTCAATTTAATCTTGTTAGTATTAGTAAAAAAGAACTTTTTTTTGTAAATTATTATCAATAATGTTTTAAAATTTAATCAAATATAATGTAAGTATATATATTTATGGCATATTTAAAATTTTAATATGTATAATTACAAATTTTATTATGATATAATTAAAGGTTATACTCTAATAATACCGCTGGAATCTAGTTTTCACTATAATAACATTTTTTCCTCTATATGGGTTTAAATTATAGCAGCTGCTTAGATCATAAGAGCAGCAGCTGTCACTTTATATTTGTAGTTTACGCAACCCGCACAACAAGCTTCTGCTTCACAACAAACGCTCGCATGCTGGATCTAAGGATTATAGATCATTTGTTAGAATCTATCTCGTGGATGAAAATCTTGTCTTGTTTTTGGAAGGTTTACAGCATTGAAGTTTGGCTGGATTTCGAGTTTTGACTTCTAGTTTTGGCTTCTTTTTGAGGCATTTTGAGAAGCCTCGTTCACAATACGAAATCAGTAGTTAGTGGTTAGTAGTTTTCGTTAACGCAAAAGATTGACAAGCTCGTTTGTAGTATATCATTCACAATAATGAAATTAGCGTTGCGTCAGCGTGCGCTAACTGCGGTTAGTGCAAAAGTTTGCAAACTCCAAACTTTATGGTTACTAGTTAATAGAAATAGCCAATCACAGCAGGTAGAATGACAGTAGTGAAACTTGAAAATGAATAGAAAGCGCTTGCTTTAAAAAAAAGAAATTATTAATATTATTACATCTCAAGATAAAAACGAAATGAGGTCGGAGAAGATGGAGGATACGTCCAATTTTGCGTTTGTAAAATCTTGACCGGATTTGCCTTAAAGTAGCTTTTTGCTTTTAATTATCGACAGTAACGTTTCCTCAACCTTAATTAGCTACATTTAAACAAATATAGTTAAAACAAACAAATCAAAACCATGCAACAAAAACCACAAGTTTTATTTTGTTGACAGTTGGGACATCGATATTGGTGGCATCTGTGAAAATAATTTTGAACTGTAAAAGTTTCTATAATGCACAAAACAATTGTAATTATTGGGTGACTTTTTCCATATATGGGGTGACGTATATTACTAAAATTATGTCTGGACCTTATTTTTTCTCATCAGCTATCGTTAGTATTAGTATATATTATGTGTGGCCCAAGACATTTCTTCTTTTTCCAATGTGGTCCAGAGAATCCAAATGGTTAGACATCCTTGTGTTGCACTGTTTTTTTTATTATTAATAGGTATCTATATAATAGCTTTACATACCGATTAGCTAATCATATTCTAGCCCAATTTTTAAAAGTTAACAAGATTATTTTAGTGTTTACTTAAACTCTTTTGTTAATGTGCCTTAGTTTAAGTTGACTAATCTAAAATTCAGGATTAACTCAACCTCTTTTATGCGATAATGAATATATTGTTTCCCTAATAATAATTCCAATATTTTCTTTACGTTTCATGGGTTTTATATGACTTATTACAGTTTTGTCAACTTGAATCTTAAATATCAAGTATGATTGAAATACAAAAATATAGAATTGAATTGTTAACAACAACATTTATTAATTCTTCTTAATTCTATATTGTTTTACTTAAGTTACTGGTGCAACCATTATAATAATAATCTCTTTATTACTTAACAGGTTCGAACCCTAAACAAGTAAATGTAACAAAGTCATAGAGCATGAAACATAAAACAAAATAAACATATCATTAAGAAAAAATATCAAACATAGCACAGTTGTTATTATATAAGGTACACATAACAAAAGTAGGTGATTTACTTAACGCTAAAGATTTATAGTGTGGCAAATAAAATGTATTACGTGAGCGAGACGATGTTCTATGTACATGAAAAGCCAGTTTACCTAAATGGTGGAGCGTTAATCTTATTTTTTATCAAATTATTTAAAGTATTTAGTGCTATACAATCGTGTCTATCTCCCATTGACTTTATATTGTGCTATTGATAGAAAATAAGTTTTCTTATCGTTATTTATTCATTGTGCACAAAGTGTACCTTGGAACAAATAGCAATATTATTTTGATCAAAGCACCCGGGAGTTCATTTCCTGTCAGGTTATCTTTACAATGATCACCCCGAAAGCTTCTTTATTAAATTTGGTAGACAATTGAAAAAATACAAAGTCATATCGGAATTGTTACACTTGTAGTATCAAGCACTAATATCTAGATATTCACTCTCTGGTATCCTTCACTAGTGTCATTTCTTAAGTTAGTTCTAATTAATTGACGCTGGCTAGAAGATATTCGTAATAATAAATATTATAACTACACAAAAATTGTGTACATAAAGGTATATAAAATAATTTATTGAGGGAATAAATTTAATAATGTCCTTATTTATTTGTTAGTACGCAACTTAGTATATATTATTGGTTAATTATTTCTAAAGATAAGTAGGTATAAAAATTATCATATAATAAATAAATAACTAGACAGAAGCAATACAAAGTACAGAATAATCATAAAATAGAAAGTAAACTCGTAAAAAAAATTGATTCCAATATCAATTCTTAACAACTTTCGTCCGTGAACTTTACGTTGTATTAGCTCGTAAATAATGCACCTATTATAATCGATTTTTATTACAGCTTCGTGAACATGAAAGCACTAATTAAACACAAAACATCAAAATACATCATAAAAGTGTGTATTATATGTATGTTATTAAATTAAAAGTGAATACAGAAATATTTAAACCGTGAAAAAATATCGTGCCAGACAACGTTAAAAATGTTTATTTTTAGACTGAGTTCAAAGACAGTACAATAACCTTCCTTGGCGAATCTCGGATTGTATTGAAATATAATGACGTCCAGCACTTAACGCTAGCATTTTGGTTGGTAATCAATAGTATATATTGATTCCTCAGAATATCAGAATGCGTCCTATTTAACAGAGTAATTTTTTCTATTGAAGTATAATTTTTGACATTTGTTTATTTGAATCAGTATTCTCGTAGTAAACATTGTTTTTATACAGTAAAGATTTTAATTAAAAATTATTGTTATTTTGTACCCTATTAGACAAGTTTAGAATTTTTGTAAATTCAAAAAGTATATAGAATCAAAAATTGTACCACATAAGTGAAAAATAATTTATTAGCCACAAAGTGTATTTTGCCTAATTATATATTTCACCAAAATATTTATTGGATATATTGTAAATTTAAACTTTTTTAGATTTACAATTTTACTAGGGTAGAAAATACAATCATATGAAACTTTATTGTTGGATTTTTTAAGTGATATCCAATAAAAGTAGCACCTAATTATGAATATTATTTATTTAGGGTTTGGGTTCATCAACTATAATTAATATATGGCAAATTTGTATCAAAAATGTAAATTACTTACAAGTAACACTACCCAACTGTCACTCACCGATTTAATGGAACTTGGCAAAATCCCTATTTTTTATCTTCCGGAAGTTACTTTTTAGGGGTACATACTACCCCTGAAAGATGGTAAAAGCAAGAATCGCCATAAATGAAATTAATAATACCAAAATGTTACGCGTTCAACATTAGTTGCTCAGGGGTAACCTCGAAAATAGATTCTGCGACCCCAAAAACCCCCGAGTAACTAGTTTTGAACCTAAAACTCTATTTCAGTTGAATATCGTAATTTCATCCCCCCATCCCCTTTTTAACCATTAAAAAGTGGATATGATCAAAATGACCCCGAAAATATATTTTGGCGATCTCAAAAACCTCTGGGTAACAAATGTTGCACGCGTAATATTTTGGTATTATTGAATTTCATTTATGGCGATTCTTGCTTTTACCACCTTTCAGGGGTGGTTTGTATCCCTAAAAAGCAACTTACGGAAGAAATCAAAAATAGGGATTCAATATTTTTTAGAATTCTATTAGTATGCCAAGTTTCATTTAAATCGGTGAGTGACAGTTGGGTAGTGTTACTTGTTAGATAAAAATTACTATTAAAAAAATAAAACTTATTAAAAATTCATTTAATACTGAATTATTAAGGTTTATAAATGTTATAACATCATCTGTAGATATTTTGAATTCAAACTTCTTATTGCCTGAACGTTTCATGCCGCTGCGATGCGGTACCAAAACATTTAGTGCTCATCGTTTAAAAATATATCATAGCTCCCTAAATATTGACAATTTTGTATTCGGACTTGTATTTTGTGATGAGATTTTATATAAAATAAATATAATGATAAAATGGTTGATGAGTTCATTGCAGGTAATTGTGGCTCGCTACAAAAGCTAGCTTTCGTTTAAACTTTTAAAACTCCAACATAATCGAACATAATCGAAAATACAATTGAGTCTGAGTTGTTCCGATTTTATTTTAATCTGTAAGTCGTAGCTATTGTAATAGAGATTAATTTCTTGTTGTGCAGCATAACAAATTAATAAATTAGCTTTACTAATTAATAATTATTTAAATTATATTGGCATTATTATTTTCAAATATGTAAAATATACGGTAGATTTTAAAATTTAATATTTTATATATTATTCATGGGGTAACAAGGTCAGTGCCAACGTGTCAGGACTGTGAATTTTAACTTGAAACAACATTCCTCGTATAAATATATAATTTACCGAGATCTGTTTCGGCAAACCCAGTAATGGGTAAAATGCGTGATGATATATTCATTTATTTTATACACAACTATTAAATAATTCTTACATTATGTATCTAACTCAGCTGCTAATATTATACAAATTTAATATTCCACGGCCTATTGCCAACTAATAGCAATATAGTATTTGCTTTTGATACAAGTTTGTGGTTTGTTGTTCGTTGATCCATGACAGTTCAAGAAAAGATGATGTTTTACTATTTTTGTTCCGTTTACTTAATAGTATAGTATTTGACTAGCATATAATAATTATATTACATTTATATAACTTACATTATATACTCATTAAGAAATCTACTATTATATATATATATATATATATATATATATATATATATATATAAAATTTGATGTTCTGATTACAATACAAAATAGTATATCATGTTTTTTTAGCAAACGTCCAGATTTAGAAAACGAGCCGCATGCGAGTTTTCTAAAGGACAAGTGGAATAAAAGTCGTATAAAATTATTATTTATACTTGTACTAGTTTTTCTATTTTGCGTCTTTTATACATTAAAATTTTTAAATAATTTTGAGGTTACATTGAAATTTGGAAGTTCTCAGCTTGATAGGTTCAGTATGTCATCCTCTACTACCAACCGTTTAAAACTAAATATTGCGTATCGTAATGAACGCTCTTTTGTCTTTTGATACGCAACTGGCTTTCATAATGACTTCCTTATGAACGCAAAATAGTGATTTGCAGTTTAGATTAATTACGAGTATTTTATTTTATTATTATTATTTTTTTATTATATATATATATATATATATATATATATATATATATATATATATATATATATATATATATATATATACAAAAAGATAAGTATTAGATTTATATTTGTATGTTAGGTAGCGTAGTTCTCCGAAATAATAGATCCCGGTACATGACATATACGAGTATTTTTATCGGGAAATATGACTGCGAATAGCCATGTGATAACATCAATTTGAATATTAATGAAGAGTGTGCCAATGAAATTTTGAAGCCCGTATGTCACGATCAACAATTAATTGATGAAAAAATTACCTTTAAATTGGCTGTATGATACAATCAAATTTCAATTCATTTTTATGTTCACACATGCGCAGTTAGGTTGAAGTTTGCAATTTAGGTGTTCAATCTGGTAATGTTGAAAAACGAAATAGTTACTTTCAACTAATGGTATATGCAACATTTGTCTACAATCGGAAATTAAGATTAATCAATTTTTAATCTTAATTAATATGAGTTTTGAATGTAGGTAAATAAGAAAACAAAACAAACAAAAATGTTAAAAAAAAAGAAATTTGTGGTTTGTAAAGAGCTTTGCTAATATCAAAAAGCATTAGTATGCAATTGTTTACTTTCTGTCAACAAAGGGAATCGAAACGCCTACTTTGTTTACTAATTGAAGAAACAGTATTTTGCTTTACAAGAAAAGTAAGTAAGATTTCCTTCATTAAATATGGTCTACAGCCTGAGAGAAGCGAAGGCTGCAATTGGTGAGAGAGAGTAAATTTCTTACTTCCTATGTAAAAAGGTAATTTTTTTACTATCGACTGCTGTTAAAAACATTAAAAAACTTTCAGGTTGACCTGAAATTATTTTATCACATTCTGAATCAAAATAGTTTTTGCGTTTTTAAATGCAATTGTTGACAGACGAAATTACATAAACAACAAAAATCATTTTATTATTTTTTTGAATTTAAATGATATCGATAAAATACTAGATATAAACACAGAATCAAAGAAATTACTTACTCCCTTAGGAAATTAAGTTCAATTTATTTGCCTTCAAGTAGAAAAGTAGATGTCACTTACTTGATCGGTAGTAAAAACTTGAATATTTTTTTACAATAATATTTACAATTTCACTCTACCTGGAACCGGAACAATGACGGAAATGTTTATTGATAATGTCATGAAATTACAAAACAAATATATCAATTAAATTTAATGGCTGGTAGCACAAACTCTGTTTTTGGGTGTTCTAAGAGCACGGTTTTAACATGTTAGAGATAGCTAAAACACGCAAATACACTGCTCTTAAGACAGGTAAAAACAGAGCTTGTGCTACTAGCCATTGTTTTTATCTGTCATTATTATAATAAATAACGTTTTCATGTATTAAAGAAACTTTTATTTAATATCACATTTGTTTTGTTATTTCATGGTACTGATGATTTTAAGAAAACTACCAATTAACAGTCGTCATTTTTTCGATTTCAAGTAGAGTACAATTATAAATATTAGTATAAAAAAATGCAGATACCTTTCCTCTATAAAAAACTATTTAAGATTTCATGTAAAATAATTAAGAAAACCAATAATTGAACATTTCAAAAATAGCATTGAAAACGCAATGGTGCATCTTTCGATTTACCGCTTTATATACAATTACAATCATTTTATCATTTACTTCTCTAGGGTGGTAAGTTCAACCGTGGCCAACAAGGCCATGAAATAGAGTTCTGATTTTGACAAATTGACAGATATAAATAAGCAGCATCTGCGGCGAATTGCTGTATTTACAGAATGCCCAGTTTTGACGATTTTCGCTTTATATTTCATGGTCTTGTATATAACGTAGACAACGGCCCCACTTACTTCCCTCCGAACAGAAGAGAAAATGTCACTTACTTGATCGGAAGAGAAACAAATATTTTATGTCTTGTCAATATATTTTTCAAAAAAATTAAATTATTAACCAACGATGACGGCATGTCAAACTAATTAATTCTTATAATATATTTTTACTATCAACAACTTGTGTAAAAATGTAAAACTAGCGATCTAAACTGAATATATACTCACCAACAAACTTTACTCCTCATTAAAATAAATACTTTACCTGCCGCGAAAATTCACTAATGCACGCTTAGTTGCATCTCTTTTGCGCATAAAATTGATGTTTTATTTAGAAAAATTATATTTCACGGTCTTTTTGTTAAAATTGTTAAGAAAATTGACATCTCTGCTTGTACGTTTAATATTTATTAATCAGAAAATATGAGCTTCAGAACAGTTCCAGTTCTTGAAAACTGGGACCAAAGCCATAAAAGGCGGAATGACTAAATAACATACAATATGTAATCGATTATACATAATTCATCTTATTTAATTCAAATTTAATGGATTTTTGTCACTGAAGATGTTGAAGCTGTTGCGACCGTCAAAACTGTAACAATGTTCAGATATGTATATATTCAAGCAATGTACAGACCGTAAAAAGTACAGCATAAAAAGTTACTGTAAAAGTCACTAAACATTTGAGATTTACATTCAAGTATTATACGAAGAATGATTTACTCTTGCAGATATCATATCTCATCTGTACCATCAGTGAAAAAAGTCGTATAAAAATCTCAGAATGTCATTTAATAATACAACAAATTATCACCCATCTGATTGATGAGTTACTTGTTTTCTGACATTTTGTCCAAATATTGATGAACGAGCTTAACAAAAAAAAATCAAATCAAATGTTTGACAGCAATACTTTGATAAATTTAATCATTCATTTAGATATTGTTCATTTAAGGAAATCTAAAATTTAAGTAACAACGATCCAATTTTATTGTGAGTATGTATGTAGTTGTTATTATAAAAATTATATAACGATTATTCATTAACAACTTCGTAAAAAGTGTTGTTAAAAGTATTATTATTATACTGACAGTTTCGTACGAGAACAAAATGCATAAAAATAAAAGAGAAATAGCAGAATTATTTTAATCACAGAATACCAAAATTGTGGTAATTTTAATTAATAATAACTATATGAAAAATAAGGATTATCATTAAATTCGATCGGTATAAGATAATGGCCGAGTTACAGAATTAGAGAGTAACCAAGGTTACGTGATAGGGAAAAGTTTCAAATAAAAATTTAAAATTTTAAACCTTATTTTCATAATAACTAAATGAAACTAACAGAAAGCTATTTCGATGCAGAATTTAATTATATAAGTACAATTATTATTTGATTATTTCTCTTTTAGGTAGGAAATGATAGAAAAAAACGTACTGAACCTGTATATAAATATACGAGATTTCATTAGTTATTAATATAAGAATAGTAGTAATAAACTTGTTGACATTAATTCCTTGAAACTAATAGTGTAACAGCCATAGATAGCACGTGTGAATATTTAAATGAACTATTTTAAACATATTACGTTACACAAAAAGCAAAAGACTAATTTAACCTGACTTGTTAAATAGGTAACAACTGCAAGTAAATTTTACGAGCATCCGGTTAAATGGTCCGAGTACGTTGACGGTATCGAGCAAACGTTCCGTGTAGAGTTTTTTCGTGTCGTAATCATTATGGCGAAAACAATTCCGTATGAACATGCCATTTTATAACGTGATTACATTATCTGCAGCCACAATATAAATACGTAACCTCTTAACCAAATACCAAACTAATAATATAAAAAAATATTTTTTATTTCACCTTTAAATAGGAATTGGTATCGAATTTTAGTTTTTATATAAATAATAAAATGTCACAGTTTTTAAATCATTCTAACAAACCAGCAAATTTATTTATATCTACTATTAAATATAGAACAAGAAAAATAATCGAAAACAACCAACACAAGTATAACAAAAAATAAAAGAAAATGGAAGGTGCGCAGATCTGGCAAATCGGCCACCTCAACTAACACTAAGGAACGACTGCATGTCGCCCTATAGTCCAGCAGGAGCAAGAGGAAGAAGGAGAAGACTAGTAAATATAATTTATAATTTTCTTGTATATACGTCATTCAAGTATCCTTGTTCAAAAAACACAAGGACCAAATGAATAAGAGTACAGATTTAACACAATAAAACAGTTCTTTGCAAATTATAACTGTACAGTAAACAATTTTATCTACGACCATATATGTAAGTAGGCCATTAAAAACAATTTGTAAGAATAGTAAATGCTTGTTTACGGTTGCTAAGGATTTACTATCCCGTAACTGTTTTTACTTCCTTGTACGAAGTAAAGGAAATATTGTAATCGCGAAAATTTTCGGTTCTCAGATTTCAACGGAAATAGGTATTTTGGCCCTCCCTGAATCCATTTTGACTAATTTCGTCGTGCCGTATGTACGTACGTATCTCGCATAACTCAAAAGCGATAAGCCGTAGAAAATTGAAACTTTATATTTAGGACTGTTATAACATCTAGTTGTGCACCTCCCTTTTTGGTCATTATACAATTACCGGAAGTGGTACTTTACTTGAAGCCTATAATAGATTTTCATGAAAAATTATATTCAAATATAATTTAAAACTTTCCAAATTTGGTACATAAGACTACTATATCAATGGAAATAACATAATAGATTTTGGTTAAAATAGAATAACCGGAAGTGGCACATTACATGAAGCTGCTAACCGTTTTCCTTGAAAAAAATGGTATTTTTTAAATTTTAGAAATAAATGCTGCAAATAAAAGTTTTAGAGAATTAAATTCTGCGTCTAGCACATTAAGAATTTTTAAATTAGCTTTTTGCATAAACGAGATATCCAAATTTAAATATTATATATTATTTGATTTAAAAAAAAAAAAAGTTTGCAATTAAAAATATCTATAGTTTAATACGCGTATAAGGAAGTCATGTGGTGTCCACATCAGATTTTTTTAATTTGTTAAGTGGTAACACTGCTGTTTGACAGTTGATGTTACGGGTATAATCTAAAAATTATTCTGCGATTGTTCTTATTATTATTTATGGCCGTAGATAAAGTATAATACACAACTCGAATTATAACGCAATTACATTGCTCGTGAAATTACTGCACTCGCCATGCCTCGTACGCAACTTTTTCACTCGCACGTAATGTGCTTGTTACAATTCTCGTTATGTAATATACTATTATAGTTCTATTAAATTATATTGCACATAATTGTGGTACTACATCAATTCGTATATCTTATTCCATAGCTAAAGAAGCGTTTTGGAAGAAAAGTAAAATATTGCACGGAAATTTGGATCTGGAACTATGGAAAAGAATAACGAAATGATTTATATGGAGTGTTTTGTTATACGGATGTGAGACATGGACTGTTTTTAAAAAAGATAGAGAAAGGATTGATGACATGGAAATGAATGCTGTAACAGAAGGAACAGTAAAAGGAGCAGGTAAAATAGGCAGGAGGACAAGGAAGATGGTGAACGACCCGAAAGAAGGACAAGTTATGTTGAAATGAAAAGGCTGGCGAGTAGAAGAAGATGAAGAAGGCATATAGGACCTGTAACAAGCAGATAATTATTGATGATGATTTCATAAAATAAATAAATTTTACCAATTACTGGATGTGAATATGAAAATAACGAGTTTTTTAATTAATTTTACGTCAAAAATAATTGTAGATAGAAGAAAAAAAAACAAATAAAAAGGATAGATAAGGAATATTTGCAATGAAAAATTAAACAAATTAAGTTAAATTCCATTTTTAACATGGCATGAATAGTTAAAAATAAAATTTTTCAATGTGTTTCTGTTTTTTATGCTACATTTAATTAACATGCTCAATAATTTATAATTATAAATTATTAAAAGCTTATTAATCTGATTTTTCTTTACTCAAGTAAATCAGATATTATGAATTCAAAAACAAAAACAACAAGGCTGATAAGTTATTTTATTAATTTATCTAAATTTATTGAACTACTATTAAATATATTTATAAATGAATTTAAGAAATTTAAAGAAAAAGACAAAGCAAGCTCAGCATTATTGAAAATAGTTACAACATTTGTCTACTATAACCAAAGTCGTTGCTTTTAGAATTCTCGAGATCCCAATGATAGGCTTTGTAACCCTGTATTGTATATATATATATATATATATATATATATATATATATATATATATATATATATATATATACAATACAGGGTTACAAAGCCTATCATTGGGATCTCGAGAATTCTAAAAGCAACGACTTTGGTTATAGTAGACAAATGTTGTAACTATTTTCAATAATGCTGAGCTTGCTTTGTCTTTTTCTTTAAATATATATATATATATATATATATATATATATATATATATATATATATATATATATATATATACAGTCGAACCCCGATAACTCGAACTCCGATAACTCGAATTTTTGATTATTCGAACAAAATTTATTGGCAACTGCGGCAAGAGTGAAAATTGCATGTAAATTTTTCTTCATAAATCGAACTTTTATTACTCGAATTTCTCGATAACTCGAACAGAAAACGTCGCGCTCATATTCGATAAGTCGAAGTTTCGGGGAATCCCGCGCTTTCGATGAAACGACGCATCTCTTGATTCAGCCGCAGTTTACATTCCATGGTTATTCTAAATTAGTATTTCACTCGTATACTGCTTAATTGTTAGGCGTTAGGCGTCATGTCACCGAAGCGTATTTTAAAGACCTAAACAATAGAAGATAAGTATAAACTGATAAATGAAGTTAAAAATGGTTCAAAGAAAAAAGATGTGGCTAGCAAGTATGGTGTACCTCCAAATACAGTGTCTATAATTTAAAAAAATAAGGAATCGATTATTACAGCAGTGGAATATGGTATTGCATCTGGTAGTAGCCTGAAACAATTGCTAATTATTTTTAAAATGCCGGGTTTGGTCAGTGTACTGTGTAGGAGGAAGAGGATGATATTCCTTTAGTTTTCATCAAAGAACAATTAAATCATATTAATAAAGAGAATACAGCAGTACTTCAAACTGAATACGAGTCTTAGGCACATTTAAATAATTCACAGAACACTGGCACTCTTGATGATTATATGCAGGTGGATGACGATCTTGTTACATCTGAATTTCCCACTGATGTGGATATTGTTAAGTCTTACAGTTCCGAACTTATAAACCTTGATATGGATGACAGCGAAAGTGATGATGAACCATTGATACAGGAAGATTTTCAGCCACCTTCGAATGATATGGTTGCAAATTCTATACGAATTTTGAATTTATATTTACAGACAAATGAAGATACAACCGATTTTATTTATATAGATTTAAATAGAATTCAAGCTTTTTTTGAAAATAAGAATAAAAAACGGTACATCAGTCACAAATTACTGAATATTTTACGCCAGATTGAAATACAACGTTACCTGCCCATAGAAAAATATACTATGTATGTATTTTATGTAATTATATGTTTATTGTGCATATTATGCTGTCTTCATTTGAAATAAATATGTATTTTTTTTACTTAAATAAATACATATGTACATACTATTTTTTTTTTGTAAAATTCGCTTACTCGAAGTCTTAATAACTCGAACTTTTTTTGTGGCAAGTCATGGTTCGAGTTATCGAGGTTCGACTGTATATATATATATATATATATATATATATATATATATATATATATATTTATTGTATTTATTCATACACAAAAAAACTATATAAATAATAAGTTTATATGTAAATGACGAGATATGATACAGAGGGTTGACACTTTGTTTTTATGTTCTAACTTTGATTTTTTTATATCATGTACCTTAAATTGGAATGAAATGTTATAAAAAAAATAACATGGTTTTGTATTTATACAATCTTTATCTAAATTGTTCAAATATAGGTCTTGTTTTTTGGACCAACCAGTAAATTTGATTAATTTAAATGTATTTACTTTGGAAGCCAATTAAAGTGTAATCCCAAGCGCTTGTCATTAATTGATACCACGTTGAAGTAATAATTGGCCAGTTGCTACACTAAACATACAGAGATCACGCTTCTGCATTAGTATCAACAGCAGGGAGTAACGTTTCCAGTTGTCACGTGAAACGACCGAGAGCGTGAGAGCTCAACTTCTCAACTCGCCGCTAGCGATGACGGCGAACGAATCCGACGTGAACTGT
The DNA here is from genome assembly GCA_947425015.1 of Pterostichus niger. Classification (NCBI taxonomy): domain Eukaryota; kingdom Metazoa; phylum Arthropoda; class Insecta; order Coleoptera; family Carabidae; genus Pterostichus; species Pterostichus niger. Next base: position 18,175,858 of record OX380334.1, on the reverse strand, counting down.
GCCGATGGCAAGTGGCGAGAACGGTTTAAAATTGTCGACGCAACGCGCTACGAAAACCGTGCCTGAGCCAGCAGCCAACGCTGATGTCACCCGAGGTACAGAAATACAATTCCTTTCAACTTCTCGCGCTCAGTGGCGCAGTGGCAAACGCACTGGACTGGATGAGAGGGCGACATACTGTCAATGTTTTGTAAATGTATCGGTATGTCTGCAGAATGATATTTGAGAAAATCTTGTAAGAAATGTTGCTGAATAACTTGCATGTACTTCTTATCTTGCATTCGCAATTGCAAGTGCTCGTGGCGATGTCACTTTTCAGTTTTGTTGAAAGTGCTGACGTGTAGAATATCACTGAAAGTAGAAACGTTGAATACAGACTCGTACTTGCTTCTCCAGTAGCACTTTATTTAATTAATTAGATATTTGACAGAAGGGATGTTACAGCACAACATTTATCAACTTTTCTTTCACAATGGACCATTGAAATGAAAAGTCAGAAAATTTTTGCGGGCAGGCAATAAAGTAATTTATTTTGTAAATAAATGGAACTCCACAGAAACTTTTTTTTCTAATGTTATAAACTTTCAAGTATTTTTTACGGATTCCTCAAATTTCTTCCCGAATCGGCGATTGAGAAATACTGTGTTAAAAAATATAATAACTATAGTTCAATGGGGTAGGTGTCTCAGTGGTATCGAGTCGGCCTGTAGATCTTGAGAACCCTGGTTCTATCCCCACAGCCGACAAACAATTTGCACCAAATTAAATCTACCCCTGTGACTCCCTAACCACTAACATCTTCGGGGGCCGTGATTTGATGACTGGTAACCACACTTTTCGCGAAGAAATATATCACTTACCGAGATCTGCTACGGTGGAGTACTGCACCCGGTAATGGGTAACAGGCGTGATGATATATTTATTTATTTATTAGTTCAATTCCCTCAGCCGATAAACAATTTTAACCACTAACATCTTTAGCGACCGTGACTTGACGACTGATAATCACAATTCTCGTGCATAAATATATCACTAGATCTGCTACGGCTGAGAGCCACACTCGGTAATAATTGTACCTATTTACTAAAAGAAAAGAAATAATAATCAAAGGTACTTGTAGCTCCTATTAATGGAAGATAGTTCGTCGGATTGGGTGCACTGTAATATTCGTATAAAAAACCAAACCGAGCTAAAACAAGTGATCTAAAAGTACAAAATTGCTTGGTAGTGGTGGGAAATTGTCCTAATTGTTATAGCTCAACAATTCTCACATACCACAAAATATTTAATAAATATATCATCACGCATTTTACCCATCACTGGGTTTGGCACTCTGCGTAGTAGATCTCGGTAAGTGATATATTTCTTCGCTTGAACTAGCCGTTAAATGACGGCTCCCATAGATGTTAGTGGAGGGGGAGCCACAGGAGTAGTTTTAATGTGATGAAAATGGTTTGTCGGCTGTAGGAATCGAACCCGGGTTCTCAAATCCACAGACCGATTCAATATCACTTAGCCACTTACACCATACATTACTCAATCAGTGATTTAATTCATTAATAAAACTATTATAAACTAATTTATTTATTTATTTATGTTACGCTGTACAACAGGAACTTAATCCCAATTACAGTACAGGGTCCGCACTCACCGAGCCGCAGTGTGGCGTTCATATAATTTTTAGATTAAGTGAGATTCGAACTCGGGATCTCCGGATTCGAATTCCGTATCGCTATCCACACCACCGTACTGACGGACATTACATAACTAAATAATAATAAATCAAATGTAGTATAATTGTCCAATTAACCTTTGTATAATATAAATACACAAATTTCTAAATAAATACATTATTTTTAAGTCAGTCATGAAGCTTTTTAGCTCAGTGCGATGAAAATTAAAGATGTGTGAAGTTATGTAACATAGAACAGAGTATATAGAAATAATGATGTCCGTCAGTACGGTGGTGTGGATAACAAAACGGAATTCGATTCCGAAGATCTCGAGTTTGAATCTCACCCAAGCTAAAAATTATATAAAACTACTACACTGCGAATCGGTGAGTGCGGACCCTGTACTGTAATTGGGATTAAGTTCCTGTTGTACAGCGTAACATAAATAAATAAATGATACACAGATTCAAAAAATAATAGTGTCACCATGTTTTATAATCTATAATAAAAAAGTAGATCTATGTAATTATCTTTCGTATTTACTTTATATGTTAATAGTTAAAAATTAAATTAAATTTAATTAAAATTAATAGTTCTTAGTTTTCGCCGTTAAACACTCAGATGGACAACATTTTTATTTGACAATAGGAAACAGGTATATAGGAGTGACTGCATGGATGTATTTGAAGGTTAATTGAAAGATTTGGAGTCGGAGAATATATGAAGGAAACGAGAATGTAGCTGAAGCAAGGATGATGCGTCAGCATGAGAATTTTTGATGAAGATAAATTCTTTGTTAATGATGAGTGGATGTTCTGTGTTTGTTTACATCTAGCTAGACTATTTGATGGGATATAACATCGTTAAGTAAGCTAATAGGAATGGAAAATTAAGTAAATTCCTTATGTTTGCATACTTGGCTATATTTGATGTTTTTAAAATGTTTTATAACCTTTCGACGTTTTGGAATTAAGGGTTGATTACATTATCAAGTCAATACAAAATTTAATTAAATAATATTTGAATAAACGTGTTCAAAAATGTATAGTCAAAATTATTCTAAAGATAAATTTACAGAACGAACAAGTTACTCCAAGAGACTCATTTGTCAAAAAACAGATAATCGGTTAAAAGTTAGCACTAGAATAAACTAGGTCATGTCGACGAACCAAGCTATTATTTTGTTTCGGTTCAGAATTTGTAGCACATATTTTAAGTTGTGTAAAAATATAGTCTTTCAGAAATTATGTTAAACCATTTTTATGAAGTATGAAATAAACACTTTGTACTTGGTACATTGTATGCAGGTGTGTGCGGTTGAAGTTCAGAGTATATACTTGTGGCTATTCGAGTGGTAAGGATTCCACTATAAACTGTAGGGCTTCTGTACAGTAATAGAGATTTGTGTTATACTGGATAGGTGGCTCACTGTTATTGAGTCGGCCTGTGGATTTGAGAACCCGGGTTCGATCCCCACAGTCGAAAGACAATTTTTACCAAATTATTTCTACCCCTGTGGTTTTCCCTTCACTAACATCTTAGGGGTCGTGATTTGACGACTGGTACCCGCACTTTACGCGAATAAATATATCACTTACTGAGATCTGCTACGACAGAGCGCCATACTCAGTAATGGGTAAAAAACGTGATGATATATATATATATATATATATATATATATATATATATATATATATATACAGGGTGGTGACTCGCTCAGCCGGACATAGAGATTTAACATGGGAAATCAGTTTTTTGCAATTTCCTGCTTCTCTAATTATTTGAAGCAAAAACGCGTCAAATAAAAGTTTTAGGGCATCAAATTCTGCATCTAAATCAGTAAACAGAATTACTGTTACGTGCTTTGTAGCAACAGAAATTAAATATGAAAATGTCGAAAATTACGTTAAAAATATTGATAACCATGGAATTGAACAAAAAAATAAATAAAAGCTTGACGTTTTATCTGTCAAAACATGTAAGATTTTCAATTAGAACATGTATTTATAAATAAGTATATTTGTATTTTGATAATTTATAGGTATAAATGTGTTATATCATGAAAGTATTGTAATACGCGAAATGAAATTAAACTTAATTCCTATGATTTATTATGATGCCTAAAAGTAAAATGGCACGCCAATGGTTAATGTGTTAAGCGTGTAAGCGAGTAAATACGATGTACGATATTTGGCATCATTTGGCGTTTGCATTACCCGCTCCCCGTTAGTTTTGTGATGTGTGAAAATTTCATGGAACATGTTACATCGACATCGTTAGTCATATAATAGAACAGTACATACAGCATGCAGCACGTGACTACATACATTCAAATGATTCCTGCTGCGGGAATTGTGATAGCCGTTAGCGAGTTCTTTTATTCGCGAAAATTGTTCATAAATGCCTATTATTGTTTACTATTCTGTGTTATTGTACAAATGACGTCAAACTGTTAAATAAAAGATATATAAACATATCCTATACTTACTTAGATATAATCAGAAAAAAAACTGAATTAGTTTGCAAATAAAATTATCCTCTTTTATTATTCGTTTTATGTTATGTGTATGTTAAATAGGTCACAAATAAAATTCGAGTAAAAAACCTGCACTAATTAGGATTGAAGGAAAGTGAAAAAATAAGTATAAATATATAAAAAAATAATAAATATATCATCACGCCTTTTACCCATTACTGGGTGTGGCACTCTGCCGTAGCAGAACTCGGTAAGTGATATATTTCAACGCGTGAAATTCGGTTACCAGCCGTCAAAACACGGCCCCCAAAGATATTAGTGGAGGGGGCGCCACAGGGGTAGATTTAAATTAGTGAAAATTGTTTGTCGGCTACGGGGATCGAACTAGGGTTCTCAAGATCCACAGGCCGACTCGACACCACTGAGCCACCTACCTCATAATTAACTAATTAGGATTGAAGGAAAGTAAAAAAATAAAGTGCAAAAATTATAATAAATGGTAATTTATTTTATTGTAAATAATTTCATATAATGATTAGGATAACTTAAAAAATAAATGATACTTTTTAGAAAATGACTAGTCCTCAACGCGGGATCTTCGGAATAAACTGAAAATCTATATAAGGCGCAGTTTAATATGTACGTTGCCCTGGATAGTAATCATGTGCAGCGTATGTCGAATAAAAAAGGCTGATGAAACAGAATATATATATATATATATATATATATATATATATATATATATATATATATTTACTAAGTATAATTCTATATTATATTTGTAGTTTAACCAACAGTATCCGTGAGCCAGCCAACATTAGTATTTTTAATTTCAATCTTCAAATACCAACATAATCAAAAATTATAATAAAATGCTTTAATCCTTAATCGTATTTTTAAACATTTGTTAGAATATGAAAATTATAAAAATACCTTTAGAAATTTGTGGTGGGCAAGTGCAGTTTAAGTTCTTAATAACCTGTGAACAATAACAGCTAAAAGTTCTATGAAAACATAATAAAAATAGAAAATAATAAGTATAATGTGTACACACTACAAATAAGTTTACAAAAACTTGGATAGAGAAGCATGTGCTGACCTAGTTTACGAGAAATACAAAGTTGTTTTTTTTAACAAAACAAGACCAGTACCTACTTGAGCTAAAGTGTCCGATTTTTATTTTATCAAAATTGTGGTTAGGTTAGTCAGTGAAAATTGTTTCACACCTAAATATAATTGAAATAACAAAACTTTACTAGATACAGGTACAACACAAAAAGCAAATAGTTGTAGCGATAAAATTCTACATCTAAGCTAGTGATTCTCAACCATTGTGAATTTTTGAAGTGTGCCGTCAAATTTTATACAATAAAAAATATTATTACAATTATCTACCAATATATAAACGAAAAAAAGATCGGGACTTTTAAATGTAGATGACGAAATTAGAGTGGCATTATCATTTTTACGACCAAATATAAACGAAATGATCAAAAAACATCAAGCTCAAATTTCGCATTAAATGTATTCTTATAATTAATTTGTAATTAATCACTCAATGAACAGTCTGTTGTCTTTGTAGTACATATTATTTTATTTTACAGTATAGTCCAAAATTGTTATCATAAACTATTTTACATTGTGTATTATAGGTAATTAAAATTCTTTTAATCGCTAAATTTTGAAATTGTTAAAAGAGTACTGCGACAAAAAAAGGGTTGAGAATCACTGATCGAAGCTTATGAACTAACATATTTCATTTTATTCATTTAAAAGTCGCGGAAATGACTACAATTTTATTAAAATTTTCATTATTCATTTAAGAAATATTATATAATCTTTTGATGGTATAAATCTTCTACATTTGTTCCAGATTTCATAGCAAATTAAATAAAAATATATTTTTTGAAACCCTTATACCTAACTTTTGAAGTAACAAACTGTTGAAACTAAAATTTGTTAATTGATAAAAACCTCGATGAGTAACTTTTCTCTTTTTTCATTATTTATTTTCTGATAAGTAAAAAATAGAATGTATTCTATAGGCAGAGACGTCAATTTTCTCATCAAAACAACATGGATATGCAATGTGACTTGTTCTTAAATAGATCTTGTTCTATTCTCATCTATTTTATGCGCAAAGGCAATGCGCTAGTGAATTTTGACGTTTAGATATATGTATATTGAAGTTTGATCGTTAGTTTACGTTTGTGTACAGATTGTTACTAATAAAAAAGTCTTAATGGCACAGTCCGTCAGTACGGTGGTGTGGATAGCGATACGGAATTCGAATCCGGAGATCCCGAGTTCGAATCTTACTGAAGCTAAAAATTATATGAACTACCACACTGCGGCTCGGTGAGTGCGGACCCTGTACTGTAATTGGGATTAAGTTCCTGTTGTACAGCGAAACATAAATAAATAAATAAATAAATAAATAATTATAAAATATTTACGAGTTCCATAATTATCAGTTTGAATACAAGTGAATTGCAAACTTCAAAGTTGCTATTCACCTAAATGTGCATGTGCACGAACATAAAAATTTATCGTGTCATACAATTAATATAAAAGTAATATTTTTATCAATTACTATTTTCAAATTTTGTACAAAACAATAGTGGATATAAAATAAATTATGAAAAGTACATAGAAATATATTTATCTACATATTAAAGATATTACGTAGCATTAAAGAGATTATTTTTATTATATATTCAAAATAAAGTATCAGTCAGAACTGTATAATCGCTTCGCATTTTTTTAGGTTAATAATTTTGATTGTAATTGTCTGTTAGAATATAATACTTTAGAAATGAAATAATTTTCTATTCTATTTGCGTGAAGAATGATGTTATTTTGAGATTTTTGAAACTAGGGTCCCGTAGATTATTTTTATCAAAGACTCATAGAGAAACGGAACATATAAAAACAGATGCGCCGCGACTATAACTTACAGAGATTTCACATAAGATATTCCAACAAATATATCAAAATTAATTTAGCATATTGTCTAAAATCTAAGTTAATGATGTAAGTGAAACTTATGAATGAAATATTTGTGACATAAATGTTTAAATTCTATTTTTAGTTTAAGTATTTCCGTTACACATATTTGTTTATTTAAATATTTTTGGTATTCTGAATAAAGCTGAACTCATCGGTTTTCAGAATTCATAATGAAGCACGAACACTATGTTAGAATTTTAAGACAAATTTTATAAAATAAATAAATATATCATCACGCCTTTTACCCATTACTAGGTGTGGCACTCTGCCTAAACAGATCTTGGTAAGTGATATATTTTTTCGCGTGAAGTGCGGTTACCAACTGTCAAATCATGGCCCCTAAAGATATTTGTGGAAGGGGAGCCACAGGGATAGATTTAATTTGGTGAAAATTATTTCTCGGCTGCGAGGATCGAACCAAGGTTCTCAAGATCCACTTGCGGACTCGATACCACTGAGCCACCTACCCCATATTTATTTATTTTATTATTAATTTATTAATTTTATCTCTTGTTATATATATTAAATTAAAACAGAACTTATTTAATAAAATAGTGCTACAGTTATAATCCGTAGTTAAAAGTAAATAATACATTTTACTAGAGACAAACTTTTATAGTTGACTAATTATTAAGATAATGAATGAAATTTGTTTTGGAAAAATTAGTAGTAGATCAAAATATGTAAATACGAGTATTAATTTGTAGCAGTCGGTATGATTTGATCGCAAGTGGCTGATATACATTCGTTCATTCGTTCTACTGCCAAGTATTTTATTTCTATCCTTGCATACCATATTTACTTCATCCGCATTCGCAAGTTGTTTTGAGTACATGCGACCTTAGTGCTGTTGTCCTGCGGTACAAAAACTTAATTTAGTTTTCATGATACATAATTAGAGCTGTGAAACAATGGTTTTTAATTAGCTTATCGTTAATCAAATTACATTGCTTAATAGTCATATATAGGATGCTAAAAATGAGATCAGATCAAAATGAATGAAAAGTGCTTAATCAACATGGGTCCGCAAATCGATCGTTTCAAAGATAAGAGGCTATACAGAATATTGCATACTAAGGGTTGTATTTTTTGTATATTAATTTACTTTTATTTCAATTTTTTATTTAAATAATAATAAAATTTAAAGATATGACAGACTCCATAAATATTTTAAATTGAATTTATTTAACATGTATTAGTTAGGTTTGTGTTAAAAGTCATAATTATCTATGTAATATTATGAAATTAAATACTTTTAATTTTTAATAAAGTGTTTTATAATTATTTTATTATAAAAAAAATAATTACAATAATTTTACATGAACTGAGCAAACTAATTGATTTATGTTTGATATTTTTACACCTTGACATCTTAACAAAAAAATCTGATGTGGACACCACATGACTTCTTTGTACGCGTATTATACTATACCTACTTTTTTATTGCACTTATTTGACGTAATTTGACATTGACATAATTTTTTTTATTTTTTTCTTATTTGTTGTTCTAATGCGTAGCAAACTTAATTAAAAAAATCAAAAAATATGTAATTTTTAAATTTACATATCTAGCTTATGCAAAAGGCTAATTTAATAATTTTTAATGTACTAGACGCAGAATTTAATTTTTTTAAACTTTTATTTGCAGCATTTATTTCTAAAATCAAAATAATGGCACTATTTTCAAGAAAAACTGTTAGCAGCTTCATGTAATGTATCACTTCCAGTTGTCCATTTTAACCAAAATCTATTATGTTATTTCTATTGATATAGTAGTCTTATATAATAAATTTGAAAAGTTTTGGATTATATTTTAATATAGTTTTTCATTAAAATCTATTATAGGCTTGAAGTAAAGTACCACATCCGAAAGTTATATAATGACCAAAAAGGGAGGTGCACAACTAGATATTTTAACAGTCCTAAATACAAAATTTCAACTTTCTACGGCTTACCGTTTTTTAGTTATGCGAGATACATACGTACGTACAGACATCACGACGAAATTAGTCAAAATGGATTCAGGGATAGTCAAAATGGATATTTCCACTGAAATCTGAAAACCGAAAATTTTGCCGATTACAATATTTCCTTTACTTCGGACAAGGAAGTAAAAAAATAAAACAGTTGCATAAAGTTGAACATTGTAGCACTGTTTTTGATAAAAACCGTTGAAATTCACGTTATAAACGTGATATAGGAAAAACATGTTACTTCATATATTATCAAGTTACCAAAATACAAGAGGTTGAAGTTCTATAAATACTTTCGGAAAACAAGAGTTTTATTGAAAAGTTATACCTTATTTGTCTTAATTAATTTTATTTATTAATATTAACGAATACGATTTAGAGAACAAAACATAAAATGACACAATTAAATAGACACAGAACAACATAACCAAACATGGAATAGGTTAACACAATATGAAATAAAATAACAAATTTAAAAAAAAATTACAGCAAGTGTTCAAAATGAGCGCCCTAACCTAACCTAACCTAACCTAACCTAAATAAAATTAATTAAGACAAATAAGGTATAACTTTTCAATAAAACTCTTGTTTTCCGAAAGTATCTTGATTACAAAAATTTGAAAATTTCGTGTTATTTATAGAACTTCAACCTCTTGTATTTTGGTAACTAGAAGGAATAGGACTCATGTTTATATGACATTTTTGGCCCAGAATGACCTCAGGAATAAGCTGTTAAAGTTTGTTACACTAGTCCTGAAACACCCTGTATATATATATATATATATATATATATATATATATATATATATATATATATATATATATATATATATATATATATATATATATATATATATATATATATATATATATATATATATATATATATATATATATATATATATATATATATATATATATATATATATATATATATATCAGTAAACTTAGGGATATGTCATTACCATAGTTACAGTTCAAAAGTTAGACAGCAATGCATTAGAGCGATTATTTTAAAAGTAAACATAGGGAAAATAACATTGCCGTCAAAGTAATAAAACTGTCCTCTTTCAAAATCAGGCCGGGTTAATAGGAGATCAAATAGTGGGGCGTTTTTTATATAAATGGAAATTTAAATGGGGAAAATTATTTAGAGTTGTTACAAGAGAAGTAATCCCGACAATAAATAATTTAAATATTGAGGAAATATGGTGCCAACAGGATGGTGCTCGTCTGCATTATACTTAAAATGTAGGAAATTATCTGCACCGGATATTCCCCCAACGATGGATAGGACAAGGTGGAGAAGTGGAGTGGCCTGCAAGGTCACCAGATCTTGCGCCAAACGATTTCTTTCTTTGGGGCCACTTAAAAAATAAAATTTATAATGGTGATAGAATGAGTGTAGAACAATAAATGGGGTTAATTTTGAACAGTTATTAAATTAAAATTCCTATTGAAACTAATGTAATTCAAAGTAATTAAAATTAATTTAATTTGTTTAAACTTAAAATGTTTCTTTTATTATAATAGACCATTACACTTCAATGCATTACTGAAAATGTTATTTTCCCTGTTTACTTAAAAAAAAAACGCTCTAATGCATTGCTGTCAAACTTTTTAACTGTAACTATGGTAATGACATATCCCTATGTTTTCTGATAAAAAAACTCCCTATATATAATCTAAAAGACGTTTTTCTGGGTTTAACGTACTAGATTTTATTGGGTCTTGAATTTTTTATCTAGCCTACTTTTTACGAACAAAATTAAGATTTTTTGTGAATGTTAATTACGGAGTACATACCTAGCAAACATTTTTAGTGGCACTGGTTTAATAGTACATTTAATTATTTATAATTATGTTACTAATGAAATAAGGATAAACACTGCCTGCAAAAAATCATTATTAATTACCTATTATGTAGGTACCTGGTATAATGCCTTATTTTTATTTATTTTATTTATGGATTTCCATATTTTGAAGTTGATCCAGCTTGAGTTATTTTTGTTGTGCCTACATGATGAATTACGCACCCTACCGTTTGTAAATATGAAATTAAAGCTCTTGATGAGCAGAAGCATCAAACATTATATTTGATCGATTTTCAATTGCTTGTAGTACAGACGTTGTGCAAATTCTACTGGCCGTGTAAAAACACTATCTACGTATGTATACAGAGTAGGTGATTTTATGATCTCTTCAATATTATCAGTTTATTTATATTTCTGTTCAAGTAGTATTCACCACGAAACAAACAGGATGCCCACAAGTCACATTAAATAATAACCTGCTTGCCGTTAAAAATGAAATCAGGTACCTAGGCATGCACCTTGACAAGCGCCTAACATGGCGCAGTACCACCTACAAACCAAAAGAAAACAACTAGACACAAAGATGAGAAAAATGTACTGGATACTAGGAAGAAACTCTAAGTTGTCCATCGAAAACAAGATACTACTGTATAAAGTTACCTTAATACCAATCTGGACGTATGGAATACAGCTCTGGGACTGTGCAAAACGATCAAACACGAACATCATCCAGAGGTTCCAAAACAAAACATTAAGAACAATAATCAACGCCCCTTGGTACGTCACGAATGAAACATTACATAAAGACCTGAAGATAAAATACGTACATGAACAAATCAAGAACTACGCTACAATGTACGAAAGGCAATTAAACCATCGCCCAAACGAACTAGCCCTAAACTTACTCGACAACGAAAATACCATAAGAAGACTAAACAGGAAAAAAAAACACTAGATCTGTGCATTTAAAATGTAATTATCTATACAGGAGACCGCAAAGCTCTCTCCTCATAACATGTAAATATTATAGGCACATCAAATTTTCTCGTTGGCCCGTTAAAGGCCAGTTGTAAATAGAAGTTTAAAATAAAACAAAATAAAAAAATTTATATTTCTGTTTTACATTGAATTCATGTAAATATTTTCATAAAAAAGTTGATGGTCTGAGTACAAAATTTAATACATAACGTTAAAGGTCAAAGCGCAATTAGCTGTGAAAATAAAGCTTAAAATGCTATTTTGAACGTAAATTTAAATTACGCTAATTGTAATTATTTTGTGCGTAAACAGCCACAGCCTAGAGATATATTTGAAACAATCTCGCAAAGTTTTCAAACTTAATCTTCAAAATTAGCAAAGTTTAATAGCTAAGTTAACATACCTAAAGAGTGTTTTGCGAGCTCGTTCCTGCAAATATTTAAATAAAAATTTGCTTATAAATGAAACAAGTTCAAGTTATACATTAGAAAGTAGACATTGATCTATGACAGGTCACTTGCACAAGAAAATCTAATTTTACTTCGTGGTAACTTTATAACTGAAAATGAGTTCGCATTAAAAAACTAATAATGAAAACTTCTCAGAAAAGTTGTTACGCAAAAATTCAAATATATTTAAAACGAACTGATCATAAATACGGTATTATATTCCATGAATAATGTAATAATGTTCCACCACTTCATGTAGCTACTTAGAATAATAGCCTAGATTTTGCTGCATAAATTATGAAAATAAAGTTCGAGAATGTTTGTTTTGGTAATGGAATAGAATTGTGTAAATAAAATTTAATTGTTTGTTTGTGTCATCGTGTAGGTAATTAGCAGATTAAAATAAATAAAATTTAATTTAGATAGATGTGTTGTTTAAATATTAATAGCAAATATTTGAAATTATGTAAAAGGTTCATTATAAATTTTAAGTTTTATTTCACTAATTATATATGAGATGTAAATCAAATGACTTGTTATTATAATTATAACAAATTATCAAATTATATCTCATGTTTTGTCAAATTTTAATTAATTTTGATAATTGGAATTTTATATAAATATGCAATAAACATCTAATTTCGAAATAATAATAAATGTAAAATCGGTACAGCAAGTTTAAAGTAAAATGCAAATCTACTTATAATAGCTTATTGAATACACATATTATTAAAAATTATATTGTATGAAGTATATAAAACGTATGAAAGTTATAATAATTACATTAATTGATAATAAATAGTTATTTACGTAAAAAGTTAGGAAACCGTTCAATTACAGAATGAGCAGATAGTATCATACCGAGCGTAAGCGAGGCTTGAAACAACTTACGAATTCTGTAAGACGCTTTACTGACGTGTTACGTATAATGTTACCTGAAACTTATAAACAAATAATAAATATTTTAAATTCATTTAAATTAAAAGAAATATTTGACATAGATATTCAGTCAATATTTTATTTTGCTAAATAACTAGACACTCACGTTTCTTTCATTGCCTGCTTAGGCAGGCAATATGTTATTTTCCTGCCTAGGTATGCAATGGAAAGCTTTCTTGAGTCATAAAGGTCAGACAAATAATTATTTTCTTGTCAGTTTCAGGTAAAAGAAATAATTGTGTATTCGTATATTGCTATTGCTAAAAATTGAATGAAATATAATAAATATTATAGTTCATTTGGAATAATGCTGCTTGGTGCAATAAGTAACAGTTTTTTATTCAATCAAAAGCTATACCTACTTCATTCTTCAGACTTAGAATGTATCATTATCAGTACAGGCAATAGGTAAATCTAAGGTAAAACTTGCGTTTATTAAATCTTGTTGACTTCTACTATAAAAAAAAAAACGCTTTTATTGTCTGAGTGGTTCGGTTTCTATTAATAACTTCCTGTTGTGCAGAGAAAAATAAATAAATAATACTTTTCATTTATTGTGTTTATTGCTGATATTAAATGAAGGTTTCACTCGAAACGTCTATTAAAATAATATATTCAGTTTAGTTTGTTTAATTGGATTCCATAAGTGTATTTACATTGTTTATTCCAGTGCTTCTCAGAGTGGATGATATCGTCTCCAGGGGGCGTTTGAACTATCTAAAGAAGCGTTAGGTATAACAATGTGCGACAAACGGGCATTGTACTATATTTGAAATATTAAATATTTTTATTAATTGCATGGTTTACTAATTAATAACTATAAGTTAATAACTAGTTTATGACTTATTTATGTAATTAACGACTATTTATGTATTTTTTTTTGAAGAAGTAATAAAGTGCAATGTTTAGGTTTTATTATTTTTATAATTTACAAAGGCATGCATGCAGGGCTACATTTACACTTTTTTTTAGTTATTTTGCTTCATTTTATATTATTGACGAGACTGGAGACATATTAGAGCAAACTGGAACGGTGCTCCAGTTCGCGAAATTATGCCAAATATTGTTCCGTTTCGTGAAATCATGGTAAATAATGTTCCAGTGAAATAATAATAAAAAATAGAATTTCTCAATACGATTCATAATATACATGGTGTCCAAAAAGTCTGAAAACGTTTAAATATCTCGAGAACTATAAGATCTAAGACGTCGGTTAAATTAGCAAACAATTTCTATTTCACAAAACTATTTTAATGAGCATACTTTTTTTCAACCAGTCGTTCACAAACTATGGATACCAACTTTGTTATTTGAAATGGAACTATTTTTTTTTCATTTATTCACTTGTTCGATAAAAAAATTTATTCTGAATTCGGTGGTATAATATTTATATACCCCTTAGATAACAATTTTTATGAGAAAAATGCATAGTTAGATTTATTTCATTATAGCTAAAATAAGGGCGCCACGGACGAAACAAGTTGAATATGGATTCAAATTTTAGAGTGCTGTGACCGAAATAATAGCACTATTTATTATTGTTTACAAATATATATATATATATATATATATATATATATATATATATATATATATATATATATATATATATATATAATACAGTATTCTTAGAAATACAATTTTTATTTTAAAACAAGTCAACAAAAATAAACAATTATTTTACAAAATTATTGAAACCTGCAGCGAAAATGATTTTCGGACAGAAACGCATTTTTTTAGCCATATTGTTTTTTTTTTGTCTTAACTTTTCCTGGTAAGGCTCCTACATACATGGGTCAGAGAGCGTTACTATTAAAAACTACAATGAATGAGATGATGGTACAAAAAAGTTTGAGAAGCACTTATCTAATTATTCAAAATCATTACAATTGAATAAAGAAGACTTTTATAAATGATACTCAACTCTGGCTAAATCAATATGTACCATAAATACTCTATCTACTAGTTAGTATTTAAAAACAAAATAGGTTATTACACTGTGTGATATAATGTCCGTCAGTACGGTGGTGTGAATAGCGATACGGAATTCGAATCCGGAGATCCCGAGTTCGAATCGCACTCAAGCTAAAAATTATATAAACTATCACACTGCGGCTCGGTGAGTGCGGACCCTGTACTGTAATTGGGATTAAATTCCTGTTGTACAGCGTAACATAAATAAATAAATAAATAAATAAATAATATATCACTGACGGGACGCACAAAAAAAATGATTTGTGTTTGCATTTGAATTAGTCTTTAATACTGTATTTTCGATTACCTACTAATTCTAATTACATTATTTTCAAGATAAATACCTACTCTATAAAATAGTATTGAAAGAAATTGATTAAAAAGGAGCTTTAATTTAATTTTAATTAAAAATACCATTTAATCTAGCTAAACAGGTAAAACGTTTTACCATCACATAATTTTGTATCAAATTTCATTAATTGAATTTACATATAAATTTAATTAAATTAATGCAACCTCTAACATTTCCGATACCTATAATATTTACCATTCGACGCCTACTTATTCACACCGAATGCTTTCTAATAATCGATACATTACATAGAATGTAGGTAATTAAATTCTGACATCGAGCTTACATCACAATGTACACAAACACAAAACGTTCGTATTTTAAAATGCAAACAGGAGCGTACGTTTTAATGCGGGTGCCATTTGTAACTTATGTAAATGCTGTCCTCCGTGTGCCTTCGTTTCAAATGATACTTGAAGTATAAACAAACTTGATGGCTTGAAGTTCTTGCTAATTTTACGTGACTAAAGTTTCAAGTAGATTTTATTATTGAAGAAAAGTGTGCTCGAGTTTCGTACGACCGTGGTAAAAACTATTAGGTAATTTTAAATGAGATGAATTTACAGATTATTAAATTCGTACTTACACTGCATATCTATTTTTGTAAAAGGAAACTATTTAGGAAAGGTTTTATGAATATTGCTTTCAAAATTTTGCTAAGAAAAGATTTTAAACTTATAATTTATATTTCATTAATATCTAATTTATTTTTATCGAATGAATTATTGTCATTTAATTTTAAGAAATGTGTCTTCAAAATTTTCACTTATAATATCATAAGAGCGTTAATTTTTTCCGGAAATTTTTAGGAGTGCATTTCAACAACGTATTAATCGGCCCGAGTGGAACACGAGGGCCCGATTACTTTGTTGGAATGCACGACAAAAAATTTCCCGGATATGAATTAATGCTCGAATGTAGATTCGGTAAGAAAATCGTAACGACACCGCTACAAAAAGCAAAAATACATAAATTAATATTTAAATTTTATTCGAAATAATCAAGTTGGAATAGAAGTATAACTATAGCAACGTAATAAAATTATTGACAACAAAAAACAATTACTGAAAAATTCGAGCAAAATGTCACGTTTTGGTTCCCTGTCATTACAAAATATTGATAAAGGTGTCGGAGAAGAACAGCTCATCAAAGTTACAGGGCATAGTAATGCGCATTCTATTCGGCCTTATTTGCAAATGGATGCAGAACATCATAAAAATATAATAGAAAGCATGAGGAATGAAAATAAACCTGAATCTGGTAGTATCATTTGTTCTTCTACTGCTAACACTTTATCAGATTCTTCTTACAAAGGAAGCATTACTTATAACAATTGTGTTTTTAATTTTAATTAATATGCGTTAGTTACTGCTTTTTTGATTATACTGACCGTTAAAATAAAACTATAATTTCTAAACATTCAATATGACGTTTCACTATATTGTCCAACTGTCAAATTTGACATAAAAATTTCCACTTATTAATTTCACTTAGGTTGGTCTAGGAATGAAAAATTTCCAAGAAAATCTTGACGTTGCTAGGTAACCCATGCTCGTATAAGTGTTTCTATTGGTCGTTAATTAGTGTCGTACGATTTTCATATATAATACCATTAGCGACTATGATTTTGCCGGAAATTTTTGTCGTCATGATCACGACTGTTATCGCACTCGTGCAGATTTTCGTCCCAACAAGCAGGAGTGATCTAGGCAAAAATTATCAAAGTAAAATCATAGTCACGTACGGTATTCGGCTTGACAATTCCTCGAAATATTTTATTTACTCCAAAAAAATGTTATCTGCAGTATTTTTAAAACAACGTCTGAACTACTATTGGTGATCAATTAATATTGTTTAATTTTTGAACATAACTAAGCAAGGTAAATAAAGTCAAATAAAATTAAACAATATTAATCTACTCAAAATAGTTTACAAACGTTATATCTAAGCAACGATTTGCGACAATTTTCAATAGTGAAATTGTCGCTGTAATACTACTGTGATTGGTTCAATTAAGCAAAATACTGTAATTTGATTGGATGAAAAGTTACGAGTGAAATTGTCAATTAAATAAATTTTTATGTAAAAATTTAGAATTGTATTTATTGAATAAAAAATTTGCTGTAGTCACTATAATATGTTTTATACTTTTACTAGGATTTTACACACAATAGTTTTAATTTGATACTAAATTCGGTATAAGATCAACAAATATTGGAAACAACGACTGACAATCTGTATTATCATTTTTGACACTTTTACTCGCTTCGCTCGTTTTGGCAAATATTGTGTTCGTCAAACAATATTAACATTTTCATAACTGGTTACGTAAATAACTATTATTTTTAGTTGAATCCCAACTTTGATAGTGTGCAATCGGCTGATTTCTATAAGTATAAAACAAAAGCGTTGATTTTTTGAGATACGAGGTGCTACCCAAAAGTTTTTTTAATTTATATTAGCTGTAGTAAATAATTATAAAAATTAAAATTAAAAAACCTGCCGTTCATGTTATGTACCGTAATGCATCAGTGTATTGATGTGTGCATAACTATATATATATATATATATATATATATATATATATATATATATATATATATATTTTTATGTTGTGCTGTATAACAGGAATTTAATGCCAATTACAGTACAGGATCCGCACTGAACGAGTTTATATAATTTTTAGCTTGAGTGCGATTCGAACTAGAGATCTCCGGATTCGTAAATGCCTATATTAGGTATATACATTTTACACTTTATTAATAAAAAAACTTATAATAAGACTGACCTCTAAAATGAAAACTGAATTTGTGCCTAATGCTATTTTATCTTATAAATGTCGTAGCAATATTGATAAATCCGCCTTATTTTAATCGCCAAAAAATATGTTTTCAATGCTTGCCACGTTTTTAACCTATGTTTTATTGTTTTGGTAGGGTCAAGAACTTGATGGTTCTTAAAAAAACAACAATGAAATTCGACATCGTCATATTACTCTTATTATATAGATTTGTGAAGTAAAAAACTCATATTACAGGAAAATATCATTTTGATACTTATGATGACATAAGTTAATAATAAACTTTATCTATAATGTGACAGAAAAATATTAGTTTTGAATAAAATGCTTCATTCACATTTATGCATCTTTAGAATTTGTGTTGTATAATGTAGCTGTAAACAAAACTTTCTGTATTGTATGTTTTTCACATTTTAAATATTTTTTAAAACTACTGTTATTTGTTTGTTGTTAGGCTGAGCATTGATATGGATTTCGTAATTGTCAAGTAATAATTAATTTAATCAGGCAGTAGACTTCTATTCTATCTTTATTTTAACCTAAACCTAGTGATGAAATAGTTATTTACTTACCAAGTACGGGAACCTAGTTCGCGCAAGAGGTTTGTACAATATTTTTTGTACGAAAAGTGTAAAACTATATAATCATCATCATCATCATGTGCAAGTACTTCAATAGAAACTGCTGCTGCTGCTATAAATGTTCATGTCCACCAGCTTTACATCCCATTTAAAGAAACGAAGTTGTACCAGGAGTTAGTATTTCAAATTTCATGTGTATAAAAGGAAAATATAAAAGAAGATATTACCAAGTCCTAATTGTAGTAAAAAGGAATTATACAGAGAAAAATTGGGATACTGCCAGAATTTGAACCTGGTACCTACGAGCTGAGCTATGGTTTCTATGTAATATAAAAGTGATTAACATTATCAATTGTCAAGTATAAAGTTAACATATTTGTATGTGTGTCTCTATGTATAGTTTATCACATGTACATTGCCGTTGATCGGGTTTAACTAACAGGAAAATTGATCAGAATTTTTTTATGCCATAGCATATTCAAGTTTGTTAGTTTGTTGTCCAGTTGTGCACGTCAATGTATTTAGCAAATGCACGACAAAAAAATCTTAACACAATACGACAAAAAACGAATACATAAAAGTGGACTTGTTGCAAAGTATTTTTTAACTTTTTATATTGGCGTATTGGCGCTGATCAATATGATGCTTGGAAATGATTTTGTTCAGTGTTGGATTTTATGATCTATAAACAAAACTCATTAAATAAACCATTTAAACCTTAACTTGGTATGTTACATTTTCATTTAACGAGGTTGCATCTCTTCTGTAGGATAGGAATAAATTTATTTTATTTTTCACTATACATAGCGTACACAGTTTGTAATGTTTTATACAATGGAATCATATTTTACCTGATGTTCTATTGTTTTTCTAAAAACTATGTCACAACATATTATCGTCCAATACAATAACAAAAATAAGTAAATAAAACAAAATTCATAAAAAATAAATAAATAAATATATCATCACGCCTTTTACCCATCACTGGGTGTGGCACTCTGCCTAAGC
This sequence comes from Pterostichus niger, assembly GCA_947425015.1. Lineage (NCBI taxonomy): Eukaryota > Metazoa > Arthropoda > Insecta > Coleoptera > Carabidae > Pterostichus > Pterostichus niger. The sequence goes on along the minus strand of OX380334.1, from coordinate 18,155,832 downwards.
AGATTTCGGTAAGTGATATATTTGTTTCGCGTGAAGTGCGGTTACCAGCCGTCAAATCACGGCCTCCAAAGATATTAGTGGTGGAGGAGCCACAAGGGTAGATTTTTTTTAAATTGGTGAAAATTGTTTGTCGGCTGTGGGGATCGAACCAGGGTTCTCAAGATCCACAGGCCGACTCGATACCACTGAGCCACCTACCCCATGATTATATCAATTTATGAAGCTACTATTTATTTTTAAATTCTTGAACTCTTTTTTTGTTTTATGGTTGCTGAAAGGGGTAGGTTTGTCAAATGACTTAACAAAATTTCGTTAATTATATTTGTAACAAAAGAAGCCCTATAATTTCCCAATAAATTATATGAATCCATTTATTCTACGATTGCTATTTCTTTGAGAGTTGATGAGCTAATAAAACAAAACTAATCCCTTTTTTTTTTGTTTCGAAACGAAAGTATTGAAAAAAGACGTGATAATAAATTTAATTTATTTTTTATTATAAAATTAATAGAACATATTCTAATACAAAATAAAATTATATGTGAACCACGGACATTACTAAATGATACTGACCATCGAGTTGAAGACTGTTGCACTTGGTGCATTATTATCTAACAGCTTTGGTACATAAATTGCTATTTTGTAGAAATCGAATATTTTGACTGAGCTGGATCTTCGAGACTCGGTACACTTTATTCTCGTACATCTTTCTGATTTTCGTTAGTGTAGCGCCAGCGGTGTATTCATTTAGCGGAACAACTAAACTGCTCGGCTCTCGGATTCTCAGCTCGGATGCACGAACCGTAAAGTGAATGAATTACTCAAACGTTAGAATGGAATTATCTCTGTTTCAGGTTGCGCATTACATTGTTTAATTAATATTTTATTTGCTATTGCATTTAGAAATATTTATAATGGGTTTCCGCAAAATTAGCTCAATACGGAAACATTTTACTGACTTACATGACAATAAAGTAAAATGTGAATATTGTTCCCAAAGTCCTAGTGTTATTTAAAGACGAATCTACAGGAAACAAAACATTTTATTGTATACAACTTGCAAAACTTATTTAATTTATTTTGACAGAGGTACCTACCTATAGTTTACAGTTTACAATCTGTGATAATTTTTAACAGTGCCAATCACTACGTGGTATTCTTAGTCAAATCAAATTCGTTCGTATATTATCGACAATTGACTAACTTTTACGGAGTACGGACTCATTCCAAACATCTAGCAATCGAAACGGCGCAGCATCAGCCACTGACCGGCGACCCGGATTTTCCTCATTTAGCGATCCGGTTCACCTCGTTCATAGTACTGAACCGGCTCAATTGAACCGTTCGGTTACGAACTATCTCTATTATTTTGATTTTCTTCTGGTATTAGGTTACGACATATTAAAATATAACCAATTATAATAACTGATAAAATAACATGTAAAAACATTGTCGGTGCGCTGGTTGAGTGTTGCTTGTTGTGGAGCAAAACGCCTGTGCAGTCCCTGGTTCGAGTCTACTGGCTGGCAAATGTGTATGGCGTTAAAATGTTGCAATACCTGCATTTAATCATACACACTGCAACATAATTTTCAAAGTAACAAATACAATTCTCAACTAATAAAGCAAACTCTGTAATGTAATTTCATTAATTTTGTAGTTGTATTAAAAATCTTCAAAGACATTTCTCGTATCATCAAGTCCGCACAACAGCTTGGAACAAAGGGGATCATTTTCTTTCGCAGAGCCATTTCTTTTTCTCCAGACGCTATAAAACAACAACATTATCACGCAAGTTCTTCTTGGTCTCTACTCTAAACTTGATCGTTCTGGTATTATATCGTGCCGCGGCCACATACACATCGCACATCACATTCACATTTTAGCATTCAGGGAGTTACAGTGCCGTCTAGCAGGCCTTGAAATAAGTGACTATGCTGTATGTGCGTGCTCTGGTGTTGTGATGTTTATATACAGCTGTGAATGTTTTCAACTTGGTTACGTTCGCCATATAGTATGTCTTTATGTCTATTTTTATTGCCACAAGAAAGAAAATTGTTGTAGCTTAGCTACGGAAACGGTTAAATAGAATTGTTTGTTTTTGAAATTTGGACAATTGCACAATAAGCATTTCTCAAACATTGACTAATATCGAAAATTAAATGATTTGATAAAACATTGAGATATCAATACTAATATTTCAATGTAGAGGCGATTCTATGATTAAGATATTGATAAATGCTAATATTTATTTTTTCTATATTAAAGTAACCTGCTCCACTTATATCTTTGGTAGGCGTGATTTGACGGTTGGTAACCGCATTTCGCGTGCATAAATATATCACTTACCGAGATTTGCTACAACCGAGTGCCACACCCTGCAGGGTAAAAAGTGTGATGATATATTTTTATTTTTTCTACGATTGCTATGAAAAGTTGACAATTACGCTCTCATTTCTCATCGTAAAGTTGACGTTTTCTGTGGAATAATCAAAAAATTTCTTTGTCGCACGTTGCCACTAGAGACGCGCGAAAAATATGATACAAACAAAACAGAAACTTGTCATATTGACAGTGGACAGAACGATTTTATTTTCAGTTGGTATACGTTTTTTAATAATTTATGATGCAATCGTAGAAACAAAATTGTGTATCACGAGCGTGTAGTGTATTTGTTCCTCTCACATCGATTTCCGTGTTCGACTAACAAAGCATCACTTTACGCTCTTCATACACAAATAACTATTTAATTTTTTTTTTACAATATAAGAAATAGGTATTATGAAAATTGTTTTGATAAATGCATTTTCTTGTGAATTTATGAACATCATTTTCATATATTTTTTATTTCATGCAATTCAAATTATTTAAAAATAAATCTATTTAAATGTTGGACTGCTAAATTTAAAATGTTCAGAAAAATATCTTGAAAATATTTTAAATCGGTCAAGATTCTTAGAACTTATCATAAATGTGTTTGTAGTCCGAACCTCAAAGGAAGAACTGCTCGCTGTTCCTGTCGAAGTTAAAGTATTTCCCGATGTTATTTCCATTTATTACTTACCGTGTGCAATAAGATTGATTAAATCCAAATACTTCACAGTCCAAATAAAAGAATAAAATTCTTCATCCTATATCTCCTGAAATTTCAAATGAATTCCAGAAACAAATCTGGCTTGCTAGGAACACCTCTGAAACATCGACTAATGTTAATAAACAAGTGTTTACAATTTGTAAAAAAATATTTTTCTCATATTATAAATTCACTACTCAAAGCATGAAGAAGTAGTTTGAAATTTTAATACATTGATATATCAATAAATGAAATAACAATATCTACATCGGCACGTCAAAATATTGAAATATTAATAATTCAAACATCGATATATCAATATTGTTTTTGTCAATTATCTTTATTTGACATATCGATATAAATGCATAGTTCTGGTGGTAGGCGTGGGATCGTGCTAATGTAAATCACAGTTTGTGCTAGCGTACTAAACTTGGTGTAGTATGTCACAAAACACGTGATTATATGGAAAATATTTAAATATAGGTAATTTTAATTTTAAAATTGCTATTATATAAATATTATTTTTGATCATAATTTTTGTTTTATTATAACTTACTTATGATCAAAATAAATATGCGATATATATTTTTTAAAAGCCGTAAGATGAGAAACTTGCATTAGTCTTAACATCTGCAGCTCGATATGCTGGCATCCTTAAATTTTATTATATTTTGTCCTTTTTTATTTATTATTTTTTCATTGAGAATAACGTTCTTTCCAATAAACTTTTTTTAAATCCCCTAATTCATGATTACATAATACATTAGCGTCGTAATGTTCTAAATAAGTATATCTTATTGCGCCTTTTTAGCTTGTGTTGTAACAATATTGTATGTATTATTGACAAAGTTAATTCAGAATTCGGATAATTTGAAGATATGTACTGCATTCTAATAATTCTATTGGGTAAATACATACTCTGTGTTGCCAAGTGTTAAACTAAAACAACAAATTTCTTCGATTGTTGCTCTACGGCTACAATTTCATAGGTTCAAGAGAAATCGATCATTTGTACAAATGACTTTGAAATTCCTCTATAAATACTAATCAACGATACTGTACTATGATTTTTTTTCGATTGCCATTAATTTCACGTAACTATATTCTCTTTTCTGATATCAAAATATATCTAAAAAAAGTTTAAAATTGCTCAAATAAACGGCCGTACAACTTATTGTTAGTAGGTTTTTATATATTGTCTTGTTTGAGAGTTACATTAGAAATGAAATAAAATTCTTCATTTATTCAACATTTACACATATTTAGGACGGAGCTTTAAGCTAAACATCGCATTTGCAACAAAAAATAAGAAAAATTCAGTATGAGAAGAAAATTAAATATAGTAAATATATCTGACTGTATTAATATTAATGTAGATAATTCAGTGGAATCGTGCCTGTGGATTTGAGAATCTTAGTTATATTCTTGCAACCGACTTACATCTGTGAGCCCCCCCCCCATCTTTATTAATATAACTGGATGCCGCGATTTTCCGGTTGGTAACCGCACTTTACGAGCATAAATATGTTTACTTGCTACATGATATATATTTTATTTTTTTATTTTAATACTACCTTATTTTGAAATTGTATAGAAAGCACTTTCATTCTTAAAATAAATATATCATGACGCCTTCTACCCATTACTGGGTGTGGCACTCGTCTATAGCAGATCTCGGTAAGTGATATATTTATGTGTGAAGTGCGGTTACTAGAGTTGTAATCACGGACCCAAAGATGTTAGTGGAGTAGGACTCGGAGCCACACAGGTAGTTTTTAAATGTGGTGAAAATTATTTGTGGGAATTGAACTTGGCTTCTCAAATTTACAGTTCGACTTGATACCACTGAGCCACCTACCTCATTTAAGGAGAATAAAAGCTATTACACAGATAAAACATTAAATTGAAACATCAATAATTTTGAAAACAAAATTAAAAATTAACCACTAAAGCGTAATGCAAGTTGAAGCATGCCCAATCCTACTTGATTACAATAATGAAAAATAATAACAATGAAAGATCACAACAATAAAAAATTACAACAGTGAAAGATTATAACAAAGAAATATTGTGATTTCAATAATCAAATAACCAGCAATTTTACCATTTTTATTGTTATGCGAACTGAATTCAGCTACATTTATTCTCTATTATGGATAATAGTTTAAACAGCAAAATTGTACTACAATGCAGGTTACAAAAATTATATATTTAAAATTCTAGATTGAAGTATTTTCGAATTTATTCATTTTAAATTTGTTTGTACAAGAATAAAATGTATAAAATGTTTGCATCCCACAGTTTTTCTTGTTGGTTGCACTTGCATCCATGCATCTCACATATCGACACTGATGCTTCTGAGTAATAATAGATATTTATGTGCCAAAACGATAAGTGATATTTGAAGTCAAAGGTTTTGTTTGAGACAAGAAGTGCATTCGGTAAATACAAAAAACTAAAAATCACGTTTTACCGTGAAAATAAATACATAATAACTCAATTTTTACACGATTGTAGAAAACATATATATTAAATTAAATTTTGTTATATAGAGGAATTTGAGACCTTTCAACTCTAATCAAATGCTCTAATTGATTTACGATACCCGTATAATTCAAATCTGATGTTATTTTAATTTTACTTTTTTACTATTTTTGGTGTCAATTTATGCCTGAAGGTCAATGGTTGCAAGTTTAAATTTTGACGATATTCTAGTTTTACTCCTTATAATAAAAGTATATACCTGAAAAAAAAAACTAATTACATATATTTAACAGTTTTAACCTGAATTATTTGATATTCTGCACTTCTTGCGATGGTTTATTATTAATGGGACATGCCATGACATAAAAGTAAAACAATTTTCAACTAAAAGCGGAATCATGTCGATAATATTTACAGTAAGTTTCTTTAGTTTTTAAGACTCTGATGTTAAATTTGGACAGCCTGTATATAAAACGCAACACATCTGGCCTCATAATTCTCAATTCAGCTGCATAAGAAAGAGACAAGAGACGGAATTGTACTGTGGTCGAGTTATTTTATTTCGCCGATATTCAGACAGCTCTTGAACTAATAGTCGCCTCAGAAACTCGATCATTGAGGATGCGTTTGGTTTCTTGGCAGCGAAACTGGAACACTCGATGAAAAGATTATGATATTTTATTGAATTTTGCATTGTTTTTATATTATATGGCTGTTATTCTTCTGTCTATTAGACAGATAGTACATACTGTGTATGTATATATCGATATAATTTTATTTCTAATAATAACATAAATTCTTACATTATTTTTTACTTAACGACTGCGGCATTATAATTATTTATAACGCCCGTTTCGTTCATATTTTTAGTTTTAATTTAATTTTATGTTTTAACGTATATATCGTACATAAGTAGTGTTCAAAAATATCTATTTTGTTGGGTTTAATTAGTAGCGACTTCTAGTATCAAATATTAAACGGAAATTCGGTTACACTGTACTCGATATTATTTACTGATTTGAAAACCTACTCTCTGAACTGTCAGATGATATTATTGATATTTATAAGATTAATATTAGTGATAGGTTATTTTTACTATTACATAATAATAGTGTTTATATTGTATTAATATTGTAGGTGATGATGCTTAAGGAAAAAAGATATATAATATACAGGCAGAAATATGTTCAAGAGAAAAACATTGACCTAACTTGATCTGTTAAAACTTTATCATATTCGATCTCACTAAAATATCTTTTCAAACATAATTTTTTTCTGTATCAAAATGATTATCAATTAAAACTAATTAAAATGTTTACATGCATCACAGATGTTACTAGATGACAATGACTTCGGGCTGGATACCATCGCCCTCTGTATATTATCATCTACTTAACGCCCTTGGAGCATAAATTACTATTATTTTACAATGGTTGAAACATTAAAATTAAACTTATTTTAATCAAGAATCAGGAATAATTTTTTTAAATAATTATTTTTCAAACAATAAAGATAAAAAACAAATACATAGTGATATATGTTAAATAATATTTTTTTTTTTTTTTTTATTTGGTGTTTTTTCGGGTGTTTCGATGTCTTGGATCACTAACACCCCGGTACAGTTATTTACATTGATTACAGTTGTTTACATTGTTGGTGTTTGCTATTTACGTTTACATTACATTTATGTATGCATTATATTTTGTTGATTAGGTTTGTTTCTGTCAGGTATTTGAGTATGTTGTCTGTGTTATGTTTGTTGTTTGCTAGTAGTTGTGTTGTTGTGTTTGGTAGGTTATAGTCTTGTCTTTGTGTCGCGTATTTGGTACATTGTGTTAAGATATGTTCTACTGTGACATTAGTGTTGCATGTGTCGCAGTGTTTTGGTTCTAAGTGTTGTAGTAGATGTTCGTGCGTATAGCGTGTGTGACCTATTCTTAGTCTTGTAAGAATAACTTGGTGTCTTCGACTTCCTGGTGATATCCAGTTGGATGTATCTTCTTTAATATGTCTGAGCTTATTATTTGTTGTGTTGTGCCATTCTGTATTCCATCCTTCTTTGATCGTTTCTTTTAGTTTGTTCTTGATGTCGTTTCTTGGTATTGGTAGATTTTCTGGTGTTTGTTTGTTGCATGCTTCTTTTGCCGCTTTGTCTGCTTTTTCATTTCCTTCGATTCCTGTGTGTGATGGAATCCATATGAATTTGATTTCCTTCTTTTGTTGGCCTGTTGCTTTGTTAATGTTGTTTTGGATGTCCTGGATGATGTTGTTTTTGTTGTGAGGATCTTCGATGCTTTTTAGAACGCTTAGTGAGTCAGAGCATATTGCGTATTTCTTGTGTACGTTTTCTACAATGATTTCTGTTGCTTTTTTTTATACTATATGCTTCGGCTGTGTAGTTACTGGTGTTGTTTGGTAGCCTGTATTTCAACGTTGTTTCCCCTGTGACTACGCTGGCTCCAGTTGTGTTGTTGATGCGGGATCCGTCCGTGTATATGAACATATGTTCTGCATGTTCATTTTTTATTTCCAGGAATGTTTTCTGGTAGAGCTCTTGGGGTGTGCAGGTTTTTGGGAGTTTGGACATTGTTAATATTGTGGAGGGGGTTGTGTTCAGCCATGGTGGGTTTGTGCTGATTTTTCTTGTTGATATTTGGAACTGGGTTAAAAATAATATTTTAAATGAAATAATAAAAACAACCTATATTACATGTATCCAATTATTAGAGATACATTACTGTTAAACTGCGTAAATAGTAATAAAAAAAAAATTCTGCCGTTTTCAATGCGGAGTCGGTTTCTTAATTTCGAATGAATTGATTCAATTGAAAAAACTCACTCAACCAAACTGAAGACGAAATAGTACATAAAGGTGATCTTATATTTTTTTAAATTCCGTCTTTATTTCATCTAAATTTATCTTTTTGTGACTTTCATCATTGAACATTGACACGCTACTTATTAATTCATTTGAAAACATTATATTTGTGAAGGGCATAAGTAATTTTAGGAATCCGGAAAATTTTATTGAGCAAACTTTATAAAGCACATTCTCTTTCGTTAATATTAGTAATGTTTTTTGCAGGATGAATGACAAGCTAGAAAATATGCGGGTGTTATAGGTTGTGCATATTGTTTGTAAAAAAAAAATGAAAATTGCGTTATATTTAAGTCAATACCTTTTAAAGAATTTTATATTGCATCCTATGTGGTAGAAAAATCTTTTTGTAACTTGTTTAAAACTTGTGGTGATATTGGTTTCGAAATAAGTAAAAACCCTTTTGTTAACCTATTCAAAGTTATATTTGTTACTTTTATATCAATGACGTTTCTGTTCTCTTTCCAAATTTTAAACAGTTTTGCCATTCGTTTACCTATAAATCTAAACAATCGGCAAGTGTATTACAGCGGAAATTATAATAAACATTGAAGCTGTTATTTATTTGTAACTAAAAATGCGGCCTAGTTAACTTATTTAAACATGATGATATTTTTTGCAACTATTTTCAGTCACCATAAATATGTTCATTGTCAATTTTTAAATGTAATGTATAAAAAAAAATGATTATGTTTCTTTAATTGATATTCCTAAAGACAAATATTCCATACTTCAAAATAACGCGTTTTCATGTTTCGCTTTTCTGGTAGTATCTGCAAATTGCGATCAACTATTTTCAAGGATGAAGCACAGGAAGAATAAAATTAGAACTAAAATAATTGAGGAGCAACTGTACGAATTGTAACTTCCTTACTTCGAACCAGAAATTGATGTATTAATTTCTCAAAAACAGTTTTATTTTTTCTTACTTAGGCATGTACATTTTCTATATAGCGACATATTTTTTGTTTGTTTATCGCTATTGTTAGTGTTACTGTATTTAATGTGCGGCTCAAGACAATTCTCCTTTCAATGTGGTCCAGGAAAGCCAAAACGTTGAACATCCCTGTGACAGAGTAATTCTTAATTATTAAAAAAAGTTTTCAGTCCTGATTTGAATCTGTTTCTGACATTTATAGTTTGTAAGACAATGGTAAATTATTATAGAATTTAATTCTAGTTTAAATTATAACTAAATTTATTTTTGGATTATATAAGATAGTTTTTCCTTCGAATATCGTAATTGTGAACGTCGACTTTTGGTAGCTAATTATTATATGAATAAATGACAAAGAGCTATGAATATTAAATAGACAATATGCAGAAGAGACCACTCCTTTCATTTAGTAAAATATAGGCATATGCATTACTAAATTAAATATTCTTTTAAATAAATTAAAACGACGCTTGTATAATTTTTCCATTAATATAATTATTCCATTTTCAGGTCAATAAATTTAAAATTGCAATTTACAGTGTTATTTTACAGTGGTGAAGTGTGAAGTTTGAAGTAAGGGAATCATTACTGGCTTCAATAATAAAAATTACATTTTATAAAAACTTTATATATTTCGGTAAAGCAAGTATTTATGAGGCTTTACTTTATTATAAATAAAGATGAAAATACGTACTAATAGTAAACGTTGAATACATTTAATCAGGATATGTAACAAAAATGTAAAATGCAATTTTCATTATAAAGAAGATGTTTTATGCTTTGTAGTAGAAGAGAAGCAGAGACGAATGAAAATATAGTAATTAAGGTATCAAGGGTACTATAAGGATAATAATTCCTGAGGTCAACAGGGTACTTTCCGAAGGCCTCTGACCCGAGGGGTATACGTTGACCGTAGGTATTATTGTCTGTTTAACTCCCGTGGTGCCTTCAACGTTTAATGTCCAAATAGTTTATTATTTTCTTTAAGATTTTTATCGATTTATGTCCTGTCTTTGTGATTTCTATTAGAGAGATTAATTTAGTTGCTTAAAAACACTATAACTAGGAAACGCGATATTCTTATTTGTTTACAAAGAGTTACAAAAGCAATTGAATCAGTTGTATCCCAAAAGACTAAAAATAAATATAAAAAAGAACTCAGCCGTTTTAAAGAATGGATGACGGAAAATCGTGTGAGTGTAATAAATGAAACTGTCATGATGGGTTATATTCAATAGTTGTCAGAATCATGTACTCCAACTCTTTGTGGATAGCATTTTCTATGATGAGGAAAGAACTAATGGTTAAAAAGAAAATCTGGGCTACATAACAATTTCTCCAAGAAATTTTAAAAATCAATTAACAAGAGATATGACCGAAATTATGCTGATTTTATCAGATATAATATCTATTTGTATAGAATAAACAAATGTTGTCTTTCATATAGCAACGTCCATTTTATAATGCCCTATGCCGTTATTTTGAAAAATATATGTATATAGTGTCTCTGTACTTCTGGGAAAAATTAAAGGGTATATACTAAAAGACGTACTGATCATAGAACAATTTTATTTAAATTTTCTTACAAGTAATTGTTTACACAACACCAAATAAATGTCTGATATTGTGTAATTAATAATTTAATTTAGTTAAATGCAGCAGGTCAAGCAATAAAGTATGCTAATCCAGTGGACCTAAAAATATTCATTGCAAGTAAACCATCCTTAATTTAGCGTATTTAAAAAAAGTCTTTTTGTTTTCATGATCAGGAGCCTGATTCTGTATCTTGCGTGACTACTTGCGGCACCCATACTAACACAGATATGTCACATGCATATAGTAAACCATCTATCGGACATTTAAACAACTAATGGGTATGACGTCACTTCTTGCGAGACACGCAAATATAGATGCGTGACCTCCGTAGGTCCTGTTTCTTACTTGCGACACTACCTGTCTCATTCTAACATTATGTTTGTCTTTTACTTTCTTGTCATTTTGCGTATGACAAACAATGACATGTGATTGCAACTGACAGTTCTAGTTTCAAAACCATTACCAACACTAAACTTGGCGCGAAAACGTAAAGCACTGAATTCCCTATGCTCGACACCAGAAAAGAATCGGTGACGTCGTACATTGTACTAACGCAAATTTAATCACGCAACTACTCACGCAAGATACAGAATCAACCTCCTGTACGTCTTATAGTATATACCCTTTATTTTTTTCCCGAAGTACAGATACACCCTGTATATATATATATATATATATATATATATAATTGTATATTCATATATAATATAACAAGTAGTATGAAAATTGCAGAAAATATTTTGACATAAATTATGAATAGTTATGGAAATGGAAACATAACGAGTGCGAAACACGAGTTGTGTTTCCTATTTCCCTAACAACGAATGTATATTTATGTCAAAATATTATCTGTCAATGTTCATACTACGAGTTGTATTCGGCTTGAGAATTTGTCAAACAAGAGTTAATTACAGTGATGAAAATTTTGAATATTAAATGTACACTGAAAAAATGTAGAATGAGAGAGTTTTTCAATTGACATTTATGAAAATATTGAAAATATCTTTAATTTTATTCGTAACCAAGGATATTATTAACAGTGGTATTTCCGTTATCAATTGCACCAGCGATGAATTTTCGACGAAATGTACATTTCATTGGTTCATTTTCAAACAAATTCGTGATCCTATTGGTTGACAGTGACGTGTGGTGAATTCTCTTTAATATAGCTAGGATGAATCCAACATCTACGGCTGAGCGTTTCAGATTCCTTTCGAAGCAAGTGCCTCACATATTTATCATATTACTATTTAGTAATTTGGTTTATCAACATCAATAATATTTTTTTATACAACTGTTAAGAAATGTTAAACTACTTTATAGAAATGGGTGCTGTGCTGCTGAACGTTATAATTAAATTATAATTCTTACTAATACATAATAAAATGGGGTACATGTTTCAGTGCCTATTCGTCGGACTGTGGATTTGAAAACCTGAGTTCGATGGACAAGTAAATTTCCACCACATTTAAAATCACCCGTGTGGTTTTTTTTGTCTATCTAAATTTGCATTAGTAGATGACTGAAGATTCTGATGCGCGAATGCCAGTAAATTTCTCATATCTCATCCTCTTCGACCCAACCGGTATCAACGCTTCCCTTAGTCTCGTGCCTGCCATTAGTGAATGATGATAAGACAACGATGAGAATGTTGACGGGTTCGTGCTACCCCATTTAATGGGATATAGCGTGATGTTATGTATGTATGTATGTAACATAATTCGTACACTAATAATATACTATATTATGGAGTATTAAATAAAATTATAATAAAATTAAATCTCGTATTGAAATTTAATGATACGCATGTCGAAGTGGCATATTATTGGAAGCAGTGTTCTTTTCATATTAACAAATAAATATTCACTTATTTTTTAAAATTAAAAGACAAATAATTTATAAACTAAATGTATGGTATTGATAACAATATGTCACTCACTTTAAAGTTAAAGTAGGATAGTAAATACAAACGTGAGCGTTTCAGTACGGGAAATAGAAATATTTATTTATTTCTGGTATTGAAATAAGAACTGAAGTTAAAGCTATGTTTTACATGATATGTATTGAGATCACTGATTAAATTCAGTATTTATTTAAGTACTGTGTCACACAGCCTTAAGAATAGAAAGTAATTTATTGCTGTTTAGAAATGGATGTTGATGATCGAGACGCAACCGACAGTAACTACTATTAAGAGGCTGCAGCTCGAAAAGCCATATTTTCTGGCTAGTCATGAAGCTGTATTATATAACCTAGGTTATTGAAATTTTGTATAATGAATATTAAAGGATAGATTTAGTGCGCTATAGAACATTTTTTTCATTTTTTTAACTTAATATTGGGTTAATGTTTTTGTAAACCGATTTATGCCCTAGATTTTATATTTTAATTTTAATTTCAAATTCGAGCCTAAATAAAAACAATAATAATTCGATCTTTAATTACAAACTAACCCCGTTAATTATTATCAGTCAATTTATATAATTTTGCATTTTATAATTGCAAAATTTGCAAGTATTTTAAAATAGAATATGGAATGTAATTTGCAGAAAATATGTTTACAGTTTTTTACAAATTAATTAATAATAATTAACATATTCAATTCAAATGGGGTAGGTGGCTCAGTGGTGGATCTTGAGAACTCTGGTTCGATCCCCACAGCCGACAAACAATTTTCACCAATTTAAATCTACCCCTGTGGCTCTCTGTCAACTAATATCTTTGGGGACAAAATAAAATAAAAAGTTATATGGGACGGTCACCCATCCAACCTGTACCCTCTGTCAATGTTGTTTAACTACCCTGATCGCCCGGCCACGGCAATATCATGTTTATATTTCTAAAAGTAAAGTAATTATATATTAAAAGAGTAAATATTTGCTTTATAAATACTACAATAAATATAGTAAAATAGTAATCAATACAAACATATTAATAGTTTTAATTTAAATATCAAATTTATTCTATGTAATAATATGTAATAGTTTCTATTATCCATTAAAAGAGGGCTAAGTGCAAATAGTTTAAAAAGTTAACACTAGAGAAAAACAAACTAATAGCGACATGCATGTAGTTCTCAAATTAACCACCAAAATATATTAAAAGAGTAAATATTTGCTTTATAAATACTTCAATAAATATAGTAAATTAGTAATCAATACAAACATATTAATAGTTTTAATTTAAATATCAAATTTATTCTATGTAATAATATGTCATAGTTTCTATTATCCATGAAAACAGGGCTACGTGAAAATAGATTAAAAAGTATACATTTAATTTAAATTTGGAGTAAACTTTTGGTAATTTGTTTATAAATTTCTTTTGTACTTAGCTTTTTAAGAAGAAGGGAGAAATTTCGGGACGGTGTCGGCTGATGAAAAAGATAAAATACTTTAAATTCAGTCCCATTTGTTTTATTCCGACTTATTGTGAAGCTCTTCATCTTGTTCTTGGCTGCATCCAACCTAGAATCTTCTGAAGACGTCTAGAGAGCTTCTTCCATCCTGGACTTGAAACTAATATTAACTATGAAACTTTCAACAACTGCAGTTATACAGGATGTTTTCAGTGGGATCTCGCGAACTGTAAGAGTTACTATTAAAAGTTCCAAATAAAAATTATGGATACTAGAAAGCCTTATTTTCACTAGAGAAATTATTTTAATCATTAAATTGCCCTACTGACGTGACAACCTTTGTCTGATTACAGTTTTCGAGATTCACTCATTGTTTTTGTGCTGCAACACTGTGTGATTTAAAATTAATCTACCTTAAATAAATATATCATTGCGCCTTTATCCGCGACATTTAAACCCAGAAATTCTCACTTATGAACTGTAAGTAAATATTAAACATAATTGTAACTTTTAACAATTATTTTTTACCACTCAATCAATCAGCCTCTAGCTTATTTGGATTTTTTTTTATTAAATACTTTTCAGAACTCGTTAAAAATAAAACAAGAAATGCGTTGTTTTATTTTAGCCGCCCAACCACCCCCGAGCTCAAAATAATTTAGAATATTCTTACTAAATATCATTGCACCTTTATACACTTCTGAGTGGGACAGATCTGCAATTGTGGATCACAATAGAAGACATATTTCACCGTTAAATACAGTATATCGATTTACAACACAGAATTAATTTTAAATATAGTAACGAATTGAATCAGAAACCTCTAAAATGATAAGCCATTAAATATAAATATTTACAGTAAATTTTGTAAATGAGTTTTGCAGATAATTTTGTTATTAAAATATAAAAAATATTAGTTGTCCTTCAGGCATCACAGAAATAAACTGAGATAAAAAAAGTTAGAATAAGAAGAAGAGAACTAATAACTTATAACTACCCGGATTATATCTAATTGGACTTATATTTAAACGGACCGCGGTCATTCACACAACGCTATTTTTATTTACACAAAAAAAAACAACAAATAATTTTTACAATTTTCTTGAAAACTAGCAGCCATGTGTACTAGGACAGCGTACCACTGGATTCAATGAGTGAACTTGAAAAACATTAAATTGGAAAAAAATTAGTTACGAGTTAATTCGGACACGAGAAATTATCATTACCGTTAAATATATCTTCATATTTTGTTTAGTTTCTGAAATAGAGACCCTGCAAAAGTTCAGATTTATTAAAAAAAAAAATCTAAATATTATTATTTTGAAAGTTTACTTACCGTATGATAGTAAAAAACACGGCACTTAAATTCTTGAATAGTTTCCGGAATAAACTAAAAAAAAAAATTCACTACGCGAGAAAAATAAAAATAACATCGATATCTGAAACGAGATCAGATTTTGAATAATTTCGCGCCCGAACAATAAAATATCTTAAACTTAAAGTAAATTAATGTTGTGATAAAATCATTAAAATATTCCTGCCAATACTATGTCTAACTTAAAATATAATTTATTGTTGTAAAATGTACCTGAAAATTCTCTCATAGAAAAAAGATTAGTGTATACAGTGGGTGCTCCGCCTACTAGGACGGGTTACACCCGAGAAATACATACATAATACAAATATATAAAAATATGTTGTAATAGGCCGCACGTTTGGCGGCCCCCCAACGCCGGAGTAACGCGGCGACGAGCGAACAAAAGCTAAAACGTTACGCGAAATATGTGTATTGTGCGTTGTTCACCTGAAAAAGAATTTATGTTTGTATCGAAGTCAAAATTCTAGTCTGATTTTACATGGTGAAAATCTAAAGCATCTTCCAGAGTATCTTTTGAGTAGGTTGCAAAAATGAGAAAGTTAAAGGCCAGGGAGGGGTTGACAGAGGTTACTCAACGTGTAAACCACGCCAGAGGCCAAAGCCATCCTCAGCGGCGGACCTAGTTCAAGGCCAAAGAGGGGTTGACAAAGGTTACTCAACGTGTAAACCACGCCAGAGGCCAAAGCCATCCTCAGCGGCGGACGTAGTGAAGGGTTCGGGATAAAAATTTGTATGACACTTGTTAATAAACTACGTTAATATTATAAATCAATCAATAAATAATAAGGGTTCAATTACTATTTATATATAATTAATTTTAGAAAAATAAAAATTTGCTGACAACAGGTCAGAGAAACTACGTTAATTTCCAAATAAATCAAAAAATCAAATACCCCTCGCAATCAACCCCGGCAAGTGCCGCAATATCTAAATGTTATGTAGGCGTAATTATATAATTAAATAAGTATCTGCATTGTTAATTATATTTAATTGCAGATCTCAACAAAAATATCTTTCATTTTAAAAACCTTTAATAAACAAAAAAAATGTGAGGATCAGGATTTGAACCTAAGGCCTCAATTTATAAAAATATAACCATTAAATTAATTCATTAAATTCTTACAATAAAAAGCTTTAAAAGTACTTTAAAACAGGGTTCGAAGATATATATCGATCGATATATATCATGATATTTATTTTGAAATATATCGTCATATTTTTGCAATGATATATATCCATTATATAAAAATATCAAATAGTTTTTGAGATATAGCCTCCGGAAAAGTGAAATTTATCGTATTTTTCAGTTTTTCTACTTTTCCGAGGCTATATCTCGAAAACTAAATGTAATATGAAAACGCGCTCAACGGCACTAATTTTCTCGTGCTTCAGTTAACTTATAAACATAGTTTCAGCGATTTTTATTTTTTTCAATTTTCCGCCAAAAAATCGCAAAAAGCGGTTTTTTAACATTTTCTCGAAAACCAGAAGTCATATGCATTTGAAGATTGTACCACTGGATTCAGTGGGTCAAAATACATATGTATGTAAATTTTCGTTTTAATAATCCTACGATTAAGGATTTTTGGGAAAATTGAATTAAAATCTGAAAAAACCAAAGGGGTACCCCTTAGGAAATAATTAAAAATATTAAATTGCATAAAATTGTATGAAAATTTGCTTATAAGTCAATTCGGACACGGGGAATTCAACGCCGTTGAGCGCATATCCATATCTTGTTTACTTTTTGAGCCTCCGGAAAAATGAAATTTTTCGAATTTTTCAGTTTTTCTACTTTTCCGAGGCTATATCTCAAAAACTAAATGTGATATGAAAACGCGCTCAACGGCATTAATTTTCTCGTGCTTCAGTTAACTTATAAACATAGTGTCGGAGATTTTTATTTTTTTTTCAATTTTCCGCCAAAAAAATCGCAAAAAGCGGTTTTTTAACATTTTATCGAAAACCAGAAGTCATATGTATTTGAAGATTGCACCACTGGATTCAGTGGGTCAAAATACATATGTATGTAAATTTTCGTTTTAATAATCCTACGATTAAGGATTTTTGGTAAAATTGAATTAAAATCTGAAAAAATCAAAGGGGTACCCCTTAGGAAATAATTAAAAATATTAAATTGCATAAAATTGTATGAAAATTTGATAATAAGTCAATTCGGACACGGGGAATTCAACGCCGTTGAGCGCATTTCCATATCTTGTTTAGTTTTTGAGATATAGCCTCCGGAAAAGTGAAATTTATCGTATTTTTCAGTTTTTCTACTTTTCCGAGGCTATATCTCGAAAACTAAATGTAATATGAAAACGCGCTCAACGGCACTAATTTTCTCGTGCTTCAGTTAACTTATAAACATAGTTTCAGCGATTTTTATTTTTTTTCAATTTTCCGCCAAAAAATCGCAAAAAGCGGTTTTTTAACATTTTCTCGAAAACCAGAAGTCATATGCATTTGAAGATTGCACCACTGGATTCAGTGGGTCAAAATACATATGTATGTAAATTTTCGTTTTAATAATCCTACGATTAAGGATTTTTGGGAAAATTGAATTAAAATCTGAAAAAACCCCTTAGGAAATAATTAAAAATATTAAATTGCATAAAATTGTATGAAAATTTGCTTATAAGTCAATTCGGACACGGGGAATTCAACGCCGTTGAGCGCATTTCCATATCTTGTTTAGTTTTTGAGATATAGCCTCCGGAAAAGTGAAATTTTTCAGTTTTTCTAAATGTGTACAAAAACTAAAATTAAAAAATAAATATCCAAAAAGTGATATTTATCTGATATATATCCTATATATCAGATATTTTGATATTTATTATAAATATCATGATATTTACGAACCCTGCTTTAAAATAATCAAAGTTTTTATGAATTATTTAAAAATCTTTAAATTTTAAAAAAATATTTACAATCTTAAAGATAGTTTAAAAAATATTTAATATCTGTATGAATTATTAAACAGATATTAGCATTTTTTCTGAAATATATGCAATCTTGCAAGTATTCAAAAAATTTATTAGAGATTTTGTGAATTATTTAAAGGACTATACAATCTTAAAGATAGTTTAAAAAATATTTAATATCTGTATGAATTATTTAACAGATATTAGCATTTTTTCTGAAATATATGCAATCTTACAAGTATTCAAAAAATTTATTAGAGATTTTGTGAATTATTTAAAGGACTCTATTTTTTTTGTAAAACAACAATCTTATAAGAAATTTAGATATTTTTCTGGGACTGTATATATAATTTAAACGCCTAAAAATTCAATTCAAAACTCTCCATGCAAAAACCAGACTAGCCTAAATTGATTTAAAATCACGCAAACCGACCCGAATCCGAACAAAATTCGCGAAGTTTACTTCATTCATCAACAAAATACAAGTGTGTGTTTTAAAATTAAATATCAAAGTGTTATTCTAATTATACTATAAAAAACATTTAATATTTCGCGAGTAAATCGTATGAATAAAATCGGACGTCTTCTTCACAGATACAGGCTGTTGATAGCAGATTGAAGGCCTCTAGGAGGCTCCACAGGCCTGCAGAAGGTGTCATAAAACCACAGAAACACCATGTGGTTCCTGTATCCATACAAGCCCGCTCTTAAGGCTCGTGTCTCATATTGCTTTGTGCTGACTTTACTTGTTTAAAAATTCTTTAAACAAATATAATCTTAAAGCAATTAATCTGTCGCGAACTTTAAACGTTTTCAATTAATTTAATTTAATAATTATAAACGAACGAAGGTTCATTAAAAATCTACTATAAATAAATTATTAATGTATATAACAAAGTTACGAGTACGCGCGACATTAGGTAATACTTCGGTTTTAATTGCGGATATTCGATGCTCGACGCGCGGCCCAACTAACTACACGTGGATGCGACATGTGCTTCGAGAATAAAGATATATGTATAAATGTGATTTTATCCTGTATTTATTTATTTAAAAGTCCCAAAAAAAAAATTATTGAATAAATAGCAAATAATGATACAGGTTAAGAATCACATTTATGAAGTAAGAAATATTTAATTATGAGTAAATAGAATTACTCCTACAGTACTACTGCAAAAAAGAGATAGACAAGAAAGCACATGTATGTTGTTACTGACCTTAGCCCCCTGTAAGTTCTCCAGAACCTGCAACAATTGAAAAAATATATTAGTACATTTAAACATAAACGAGAATAATTATAACAGAGAAAACAATCAACAGAATAGGTTTAAAATGCTTTTAAAAAGGAACCTACCATGTAGAAGGCTTTAGCATGGCTTCAGCAACAGCCCACGGGAACCTGGAACCATCTCTGGGCACAACACTACACACAAACACATTTCACTCGAGATTTTAAACGCGCACAACTTTTCACTTCAATTTTAACTTGGTCACTGACTACAAAATGGCTGAAATATGAGTACAAATTATTAAGACTGTATTGGTAAACGCCGAAGATGAGAATAAATGAATACACGCGGTCATGCTATACTACAATTGCGTAACGAACCTGTTCACTTCGGCAAATTTATCGTTTGAACAAACCAAATTCTTTTAAAAATCGATATTTAAATTAACTATTTATGTATGTATATTTGCTATTAATAATATTTAAATTTAGTTTGTAATTGTTGAAATTAAAAAATAAGAAAAATACTCTGAATGAATAAAATATTGTTTAGAATAATAATTAACAATTAGTAAAACCAATTAATAAAATGAGTTATTATGGTATTGCAAAGTATATTTTTACACTACTTTTAAAAACAAATATCTATCGAAAACAATAATAATTAGGATGAAATGAATTATTTACCCAGTATTTTGTTATAAAGAACAAATATTTTATGCGCCTACACTCACCGGTACCCAGCGTCATACTAGACAATTATTGTGTAACGAACAGGTTCACTTCGGCAAATTTATCATTTGAACAAACGAAATTCTTTTAAAAATCGATATTTAAATGAACTATTTATGTATGTATATTTGCTATTAATAATATTTAAATTATATCTGTAATTGTTGAAATTTAAAAATTGAGAAAAATACTAGAAATGAATAGAATATTGTTTAGATTAATAATTAACAATAAAATGAATGATTATGGTATATTATAAAGTACATTTTTATACTATTTTTAAAAACAAATGTCTATCGAAAACAATAATAATAAATGTTTTGTTATAAAGTACGATTATTTTATGCACGCACCTACACTCAACGACACCCGGCGTCATACTAAATTTATTTTAAATATTGTAGTGATTTTTAATCATGTTTTTACATAATGGTAAAGCCAATTATTCGAAATGTATTTGTTAAAATGTAATATTTCTATGTGACTGCCTTCTCTATAGGTAACGTGCAAAGCAACTTATGCAACGAAAATTTGTAATTATCAAAAACTATATGTCCACGTGAAAAGTATATCAAGATCACCAGAAAACATCTATACTTACGATGGACACTGTGTTTTACTAATATTAATAATATTTTCACTCAAAATCACTAATTTTCATACAGCAAAACTACCTGTCATTTGGAAACATTTGAACTGCGGACAGCCGGCGCGTGCGCTGTACTTGTTTATTAAGATCAAACCAGTGCACATCAAAATGTTTTCGAGTGCATTCTCTGCACAAAACTTATTATTTATTGAAAATATTATATATTTAATTATATTAATTAAAAATTGTATTTTTAATTCAGTGCATTTGAATTTTATGAGTATTTTAGATATTTAAACAAAAATATAAGTATGTAAACATTAAATTTACATGAAAACTAGTACTTTAAATATTATTAAATGCACAACATAAAATTAGGCACTGGATTCAGTGGGTCAAAATACATATGTATGTAAATTTTCATTTCAATATTCCTATGATTAAGGATTTTTGGGAAAATTGAATTAATATCTGCAAAAAAACATACCTTAAGAAATAATTAAAAAAATAAAATTGCTTAAAATTGCATGAAAAGTTGTTTGCCGTTGAGCGCATTTTCATATCTTGTTTAATTTTTGAGATATACGCTCCGGAAAAGTGAAATTGTTAATTTTATTCAGATTTGGTACTTTTCCGAGCCTATATCTCAAAAACTACTAGCGATATGAAAATGCGGGCAACGGCATTGACTTTCTCGTGTTTCAACTTATAAACATAGTTTCAGCGATTTTCATTTTTTCAAAATTTCGCCAAAAATCGCATAAAGCGGGTTTTTGACATTTTCTCAAAAAGTATAAGACTTATGCATTTAAACATTTCACCACTGGATTCAGTGGGTCAAAATACATATGTATGTAAATTTTCATTTCAATATGCCTATGATTAAGGATTTTTGAGAAAATTGAATTAAAATCTGAAAAAAACAAACCTTAGGAAATAATTAAAAAATTAAAATTGCTTAAAATTGCATGAAAATTTGCTTACAAGTCAATTCGGACACGGGGAATTCAATGCCGTTGAGCGCATTTTCATATCTTGTTTAATTTTTGAGATATACGCTCCGGAAAAGATAAATCTGTAATTTTCTTCAGATTTTCTACTTTTCCTCGGCTATATCTTAAAAACTAAACGACATATAAAAATGCGGTCAACGGCATTGAATTTCCTGTGCTTCAGTTAACTTTTGAGCAAAGTTTCAGCGATTTTTATTTTTTTCAAATTTTCGCCAAAAAAATCGCAAAAGAAAACATATGCACTTGAACATTTTTCCACCGGATTCAGTGGGTGCATATGTATGTAAAATTTCGTTACAATATTCCTATGATTAAGGATTTTTGGGAAAATTAAATTAAAATCTGAAAAAAACCTTAGGAAATTGTATTTTTAATTAAATGCATTTGAATTTTATGAGTATTTAAGATATTTAAACAAAAATATAAGTACGTAAACATTAAATTTATATGAAAACTAGTACTTTAAATATTATTAAATGCACAACATAAAATTAGGCACTGGATTCAGTGGGTCAAAATACATATGTATGTAAATTTTCATTTCAATATTCCTATGATTAAGGATTTTTGGGAAAATTGAATTAATATCTGCAAAAAAACATACCTTAAGAAATAATTAAAAAAATAAAATTGCTTAAAATTGCATGAAAAGTTGTTTGCCGTTGAGCGCATTTTCATATCTTGTTTAATTTTTGAGATATACGCTCCGGAAAAGTGAAATTGTTAATTTTATTCAGATTTGGTACTTTTCCGAGCCTATATCTCAAAAACTACTAGCGATATGAAAATGCGGGCAACGGCATTGACTTTCTCGTGTTTCAGTTAACTTATAAACATAGTTTCAGCGATTTTCATTTTTTCAAAATTTCGCCAAAAATCGCATAAAGCGGGTTTTTGACATTTTCTCAAAAAGTATAAGACTTATGCATTTAAACATTTCACCACTGGATTCAGTGGGTCAAAATACATATGTATGTAAATTTTCATTTCAATATGCCTATGATTAAGGATTTTTGAGAAAATTGAATTAAAATCTGAAAAAAACAAACCTTAGGAAATAATTAAAAAATTAAAATTGCTTAAAATTGCATGAAAATTTGCTTACAAGTCAATTCGGACACGGGGAATTCAATGCCGTTGAGCGCATTTTCATATCTTGTTTAATTTTTGAGATATACGCTCCGGAAAAGATAAATCTGTAATTTTCTTCAGATTTTCTACTTTTCCTCGGCTATATCTTAAAAACTAAACGACATATAAAAATGCGGTCAACGGCATTGAATTTCCTGTGCTTCAGTTAACTTTTGAGCAAAGTTTCAGCGATTTTTATTTTTTTCAAATTTTCGCCAAAAAAATCGCAAAAGAAAACATATGCACTTGAACATTTTTCCACCGGATTCAGTGGGTGCATATGTATGTAAAATTTCGTTACAATATTCCTATGATTAAGGATTTTTGGGAAAATTAAATTAAAATCTGAAAAAAACCTTAGGAAATTGTATTTTTAATTAAATGCATTTGAATTTTATGAGTATTTAAGATATTTAAACAAAAATATAAGTACGTAAACATTAAATTTATATGAAAACTAGTACTTTAAATATTATTAAATTCACAACATAAGATTAGGCAAATAATTCTTGATTGTTTTTCCGATTTTTTTTTTAAATTAAAAAAAAATTAAATAAATAAATAAAAGTGAACTAAAGCACGAGATATTCATTTAAATGAAGCACAACTTCATGTATCTGGCAACTGACTTCACAGCGAGCATTTAGTCTGGATGCCGTGAGATTCAAGGGGCTGGGGGGACAGGAACTGTTTGTGACGTCACGACGCCGTCCAAGTTTGTTACTTAGGACGTCGTGTTCAGCGTATATATGTACATACTATCTGTTGTAATAAAATAGTTTTCAAGAGATGTCTAGAATTTAAATATTACTACCTGTTTGAAAAATATTATTTGTAAATTAAAATAAATTAATTACTAAAAACTGTAGCATTTGTTGTAAGCATCATATTAATATATAAGTTTAATGAAAGTTTAAGTAATTTTTCTTTTAATAAAAAAATATATGAACTTATGGTTATTTGCAATTATTTTTAAATTATTATTTAATGTTTGTTATAAACAAATTTTTCTTATTACTTAGCTTTTGTATATTCCCGAGACTATCTTAAAAACCAAACTAAATAAATAAAACAAATATATCATCACGTCTTTTATCCATTACTGGGTGTGGCACTCTGTCTTAGCAGATCTCGGTAAGTGATATATTTTTTCGCGTGAAGCACGGGTACCGACCGTCAAATTACGGATCCCAAAGATGTTAGTAGGGTAGATTTAATTTCATGAAAATTATTTGATTTCACCAAATTAAAATCTACCCCTGTGGCTCCTCCTCCACTAACATCTTTGGAGGCCGTGATTTTACGGCTGGTAGCCGCACTTCACGCGGAGAAATATATCACTTACTGAGATCTGCTCCGGCAGAGTGCCACACCCAGTAATGGATAAAAGACGTGATGATATATTTGTTTTATTTATTTAGTTTAGTTTTTAAGATAGTCTCGGGAATATACAAAAGCTAAATAATAAGAAAAATTTGTTTATAACAAACATTAAATAATCATTTAAAAATAATTGCAAATAATCATAAGTTCATATATTTTTTTATTAAAAGAAAAATTACTTAAACTTTCATTAAACTTATATATTAATATGATGCTTACAACAAATGCTACAGTTTTTAGTAATTAATTTATTTTAATTTACAAATAATATTTTTCAAACAGGTAGTAATATTTAAATTCTAGACATCTCTTGAAAACTATTTTATTACAACAGATAGTATGTACATATATACGCTGAACACGACGTCCTAAGTAACAAACTTGGACGGCGTCGTGACGTCACAAACAGTTCCTGTCCCCCCAGCCCCTTGAATCTCACGGCATCCAGACTAAATGCTCGCTGTGAAGTCAGTTGCCAGATACATGAAGTTGTGCTTCATTTAAATGAATATCTCGTGCTTTAGTTCACTTTTATTTATTTATTTTTTTTTTTTTAATTTCAAAAAAAAATCGGAAAAACAATCAAGAATTATTTGCCTAATCTTATGTTGAGAATTTAATAATATTTAAAGTACTAGTTTTCATATAAATTTAATGTTTACGTACTTATATTTTTGTTTAAATATCTTAAATACTCATAAAATTCAAATGCATTTAATTAAAAATACAATTTCCTAAGGTTTTTTTCAGATTTTAATTTAATTTTCCCAAAAATCCTTAATCATAGGAATATTGTAACGAAATTTTACATACATATGCACCCACAGAATCCGGTGGAAAAATGTTCAAGTGCATATGTTTTCTTTTGCGATTTTTTTGGCGAAAATTTGAAAAAAATAAAAATCGCTGAAACTTTGCTCAAAAGTTAACAGAAGCACGGGAAATTCAATGCCGTTGACCGCATTTTTATATGTCATTTAGTTTTTAAGATATAGCCGAGGAAAAGTAGAAAATCTGAAGAAAATTACAGATTTATCTTTTCCGGAGCGTATATCTCAAAAATTAAACAAGATATGAAAATGCGCTCAACGGCATTGAATTCCCCGTGTCCGAATTGACTTGTAAGCAAATTTTCATGCAATTTTAAGCAATTTTAATTTTTTAATTATTTCCTAAGGTTTGTTTTTTTCAGATTTTAATTCAATTTTCTCAAAAATCCTTAATCATAGGCATATTGAAATGAAAATTTACATACATATGTATTTTGACCCACTGAATCCAGTGGTGAAATGTTTAAATGCATAAGTCTTATACTTTTTGAGAAAATGTCAAAAACCCGCTTTATGCGATTTTTGGCGAAATTTTGAAAAAATGAAAATCGCTGAAACTATGTTTATAAGTTAACTGAAACACGAGAAAGTCAATGCCGTTGCCCGCATTTTCATATCGCTAGTAGTTTTTGAGATATAGGCTCGGAAAAGTACCAAATCTGAATAAAATTAACAATTTCACTTTTCCGGAGCGTATATCTCAAACATTAAACAAGATATGAAAATGCGCTCAACGGCAAACAAATTTTCATGCAATTTTAAGCAATTTTATTTTTTTAATTATTTCTTAAGGTATGTTTTTTTGCAGATATTAATTCAATTTTCCCAAAAATCCTTAATCATAGGAATATTGAAATGAAAATTTACATACATATGTATTTTGACCCACTGAATCCAGTGCCTAATTTTATGTTGTGCATTTAATAATATTTAAAGTACTAGTTTTCATGTAAATTTAATGTTTACATACTTATATTTTTGTTTAAATATCTAAAATACTCATAAAATTCAAATGCACTGAATTAAAAATACAATTTTTAATTAATATAATTAAATATATAATATTTTCAATAAATAATAAGTTTTGTGCAGAGAATGCACTCGAAAACATTTTGATGTGCACTGGTTTGATCTTAATAAACAAGTACAGCGCACGCGCCGGCTGTCCGCAGTTCAAATGTTTCCAAATGACAGGTAGTTTTGCTGTATGAAAATTAGTGATTTTGAGTGAAAATATTATTAATATTAGTAAAACACAGTGTCCATCGTAAGTATAGATGTTTTCTGGTGATCTTGATATACTTTTCACGTGGACATATAGTTTTTGATAATTACAAATTTTCGTTGCATAAGTTGCTTTGCACGTTACCTATAGAGAAGGCAGTCACATAGAAATATTACATTTTAACAAATACATTTCGAATAATTGGCTTTACCATTATGTAAAAACATGATTAAAAATCACTACAATATTTAAAATAAATTTAGTATGACGCCGGGTGTCGTTGAGTGTAGGTGCGTGCATAAAATAATCGTACTTTATAACAAAACATTTATTATTATTGTTTTCGATAGACATTTGTTTTTAAAAATAGTGTAAAAATGTACTTTATAATATACCATAATCATTCATTTTATTGTTAATTATTAATCTAAACAATATTCTATTCATTTCTAGTATTTTTCTCAATTTTTAAATTTCAACAATTACAGATATAATTTAAATATTATTAATAGCAAATATACATACATAAATAGTTCATTTAAATATCGATTTTTAAAAGAATTTCGTTTGTTCAAATGATAAATTTGCCGAAGTGAACCTGTTCGTTACACAATAATTGTCTAGTATGACGCTGGTTACCGGTGAGTGTAGGCGCATAAAATATTTGTTCTTTATAACAAAATACTGGGTAAATAATTCATTTCATCCTAATTATTATTGTTTTCGATAGATATTTGTTTTTAAAAGTAGTGTAAAAATATACTTTGCAATACCATAATAACTCATTTTATTAATTGGTTTTACTAATTGTTAATTATTATTCTAAACAATATTTTATTCATTCAGAGTATTTTTCTTATTTTTTAATTTCAACAATTACAAACTAAATTTAAATATTATTAATAGCAAATATACATACATAAATAGTTAATTTAAATATCGATTTTTAAAAGAATTTGGTTTGTTCAAACGATAAATTTGCCGAAGTGAACAGGTTCGTTACGCAATTGTAGTATAGCATGACCGCGTGTATTTATTTATTCTCATCTTCGGCGTTTACCAATACAGTCTTAATAATTTGTACTCATATTTCAGCCATTTTGTAGTCAGTGACCAAGTTAAAATTGAAGTGAAAAGTTGTGCGCGTTTAAAATCTCGAGTGAAATGTGTTTGTGTGTAGTGTTGTGCCCAGAGATGGTTCCAGGTTCCCGTGGGCTGTTGCTGAAGCCATGCTAAAGCCTTCTACATGGTAGGTTCCTTTTTTAAAGCATTTTAAACCTATTCTGTTGATTGTTTTCTCTGTTATAATTATTCTCGTTTATGTTTAAATGTACTAATATATTTTTTCAATTGTTGCAGGTTCTGGAGAACTTACAGGGGGCTAAGGTCAGTAACAACATACATGTGCTTTCTTGTCTATCTCTTTTTTGCAGTAGTACTGTAGGAGTAATTCTATTTACTCATAATTAAATATTTCTTACTTCATAAATGTGATTCTTAACGTGTATCATTATTTGCTATTTATTCAATAATATTTTTTTTTGGGACTTTTAAATAAATAAATACAGGATAAAATCACATTTATACATATATCTTTATTTTCGAAGCACATGTCGCATCCACGTGTAGTTAGTTGGGCCGCGCGTCGAGCATCGAATATCCGCAATTAAAACCGAAGTATTACCTAATGTCGCGCGTACTCGTAACTTTGTTATATACATTAATAATTTATTTATAGTAGATTTTTAATGAACCTTCGTTCGTTTATAATTATTAAATTAAATTAATTGAAAACGTTTAAAGTTCGCGACAGATTAATTGCTTTAAGATTATGTTTGTTTAAAGAATTTTTAAACAAGTAAAGTCAGCACAAAGCAATATGAGACACGAGCCTTAAGAGCGGGCTTGTATGGATACAGGAACCACATGGTGTTTCTGTGGTTTTATGACACCTTCTGCAGGCCTGTGGAGCCTCCTAGAGGCCTTCAATCTGCTATCAACAGCCTGTATCTGTGAAGAAGACGTCCGATTTTATTCATACGATTTACTCGCGAAATATTAAATTATTTGTTTTCACCAAATTAAAATCTACCCCTGTGGCTCCTCCTCCACTAACATCTTTGGAGGCCGTGATTTTACGGCTGGTAGCCGCACTTCACGCGGAGAAATATATCACTTACTGAGATCTGCTCCGGCAGAGTGCCACACCCAGTAATGGGTAAAAAGTGTGATGAGAAATAAATAAATAAAATAAATATATCATCACGCCTTTGAACCATTACTGAGTGTGGCACTCTGCCGGAGCAGATCTCAGTAAGTGATATATTTGTTCGTGTGAAGTGCGATTACCAGCCGTCAAATAACGGCCCCCAAATATGTTAGTGAAGGGAGAGCCACATAGGTAGATTTGAATTTGGTGAAAAACAAACAATTTTCACCAAATTAAATCTACCCTTGTGGTTGATGAGTACAAGGCGTGATGATATATTTATATTTATTTATTTATTTTAAATAAAAACACTGTTTTACAATAACTAGCTTTTAATGATACGTCATCCTATTGGAAGTAATTTTTGTTCGCTGTTGACATTTGATGGGTAAAATAAATAAATAAATAATTATATATTATTAATCCATTTACCTATATCTGGGTGTAGCACTCTGATACTTGGTAAGTTATATATTTTGCGGGTGAAATGCAGTTCCCAGCCGTCGGATCACGGCCCCCAAAGGGGTAATTTTAATGCATTGACGAGGCCGTGGCGTGCAACCTAATACATTTATTTATTAAAACATAAATCATTTAAACTTACTAATTTGACGTCTTGTAGCCGCTCAAATATCTGCAATTGCATATTAGGAATATGTAGAAATGCATACTAAACCATTTCAAGTTTGTTTCATTCATTTATAACAATTATTACAGGCGTAATAATATTTATTACAATTCTAGTCACCTCACGAAACCTAAATTATTACAATAGATAGTATGTACTTGTAATCGCGAAACGCGATTTCCTCCTAAGGAACAAGTTCGAACGGCGCCGTGACGTCACTCGAACTCACAATTCGGTGATCAGCAACAAAATTTCTTTCCTGCGGAGCCCCTTGAATCTCTGTGCGTATGCAATCCCGTTACATTCGGGCTCATTGCGGGCATGTATACTTCTCTACTTGCTGTGGAGTTGGTTGCCTACTTTAATTCCTTAAAATTGAATAAACTTAGAATATTATAATTAAACTGGTTTAATATTTTTTTGTTAAATTATATCGTTATTTGTAGCTTTAAAAATAACGATAAAAATTAGGGTTAATGTTTTTGTAAACCGATTTATGCCCTGGATTTTATATTTTAATTTTAATTTCAAATTCGAGCCTAAATAAAAACAATAATAAGTATTTTAAAATAGAATATGGAATGTAATTTGCAGAAAATATGTTTACAGTTTTTTACAAATTAATTAATAATAATTAACATATTCAATTCAAATGGGGTAGGTGGCTCAGTGGTGGATCTTGAGAACTCTGGTTCGATCCCCACAGCCGACAAACAATTTTCACCAATTTAAATCTACCCCTGTGGCTCTCTGTCAACTAATATCTTTGGGGACAAAATAAAATAAAAAGTTATATGGGACGGTCACCCATCCAACCTGTACCCTCTGTCAATGTTGTTTAACTACCCTGATCGCCCGGCGACACCTGTTTTATACTTTTTTTGGCCAGAAACTTTAACCAAGTTTCATACTAGATTTACTTGTATAATGTAATTCTAGAAAAAGTTAATTTAAGTTTTGTTCTAGAAATGTCTATAAAAATTAGATTTGGATTCTATTTTTATTCAGTTTCATGTTAGACCTGTGCACAGATCGCGATCTCCTATCAATATAACTGTCATCTTACCTACTATCCGATATTGTTTGACGTTTAGTGATTTGTATCATCGATCAAGAAATTAAAGTGTGCAAAATATTCATTATAATGGATAAATAAAAACATTAATTAATCTATATGAATTTCAACAATTATATTTGCCAGTTTTATTGTTTTAAATTTTTTAATTAAGGTAGATTTGTATATTCTTAGGTGCGATGATATACCCTTACATAAAAACTAACTTTTTATACAGCCGATAAAAAAGGAGTTTTTTTATACAGAAAAATACTCAAAATATTTTATTACCGTATGGTTGTTATTTCTTGTACGTTACACATAGATAAATGTTTTATTTTGCTTGGATACGTATAAAGAGTTTAGAAATTTAGTCAATAAAATCATACCTGGTATTATAACTAACAAAGAATTTAACCCCTAAGCCTTAATCAAGGAATCAAATCTAAATATGTATTTCGAGACTCAGGAGAAAAAAGAAAAATCAAGATTACACGACTTGTGATCCAAGTCAGTGGTCAAGATAGAAACTAATTTTCCCAAAAGGGACATACCTATTTATACTAAAACGAAGCAATGAGCCGTGTCCAAGACATAAGCATAACGTTTAAGTCAACTAAAAACTAATTGCCTAAGAAATCAAACAATTTACTGTTAGGTATGGGACCCAGGTCAGAATTAATCAACCGATATTTATTTTTTAATATGTTCATATTCTCAAACGCGTCTAATTGTTTAAGGCTATTTACCGTCTTTAATAATTCTAAATTATCAGAGTTGATTTTATGATTATTATGAAAAATATTTTCTGCCACTATTGATTTTTCGGATTATCGGAATTAACAGGATTATCAAAAACCCGGGTTTTTTCGAGATATGCCCAGCCCACTGAGTTCTTTTGAAAAAATCCAAATAATATCTGAATTTTTAAAACAAAAATAATAGATTACCTATATGAACAATGTAATTCATTTTTAAAAATAATTACAATAAACACTAGTTTCTAATTTCAATATAATGTAATATGATTTTTACTAAACTAGACAAGTTTATTCGTGATATTTTCACGTATGTATTCTTCTATTGAACTTGTAATAACCAGCTCGCCGTGCCGCTTGTTTTTTTGTTTCTGGTTGAGTTTCAAACATAATAGTCCTCATGTCGATAGTAGAGGGTTCTGGGCACATGTTGTTAAAAAAACGATGGTAATACCAAATGTAAACATTGCAATATGTTAAAAGTACAAAAATAGAAAGAACATTTACAAAATTGTATAAAGTACAAAACAAATTTCAAATGCATTATTTTCGTCAATACGAGTACTAGTGATGAGTGATTCGGACGGTGAAATAGAAGAACAATTTAAAACGTCAGTGCAATTTATCAAACTTTGCTGTAACGGCATCGCAAAAAGTTAAATGCAAAATCGATAACAAAATTGCTTTATTCTTTTATTGCGATAACATCGCTTTTAATATTGCAAACAGCAAAAGTTTTAAGAACATGATCAATTCTTTACGACCTGGCTATAATCCTCCTAATCGCCATAACTTAGGAGGTAAATTACTGGACGAAGCAGCAAATACGGTGGATCGAGATTTATCATATCGTTTAAAAAATGAACATTGTTCCTTAACTTTATTATTAGACGGGTGGTCAAGTATCAGAAATGAGCCAATAATTGCCACCAGTATCCGTATCGGTGAAAAGACTTTTGTGTTACAATCAATAGAAAATGAATTAGAAAACTGCAAAATACTGTGCAAAAATTGCTTGCGAGTCCATAAATATGTAAATAAAATGAACTATTAAAGGAAACAGACGAAAAATTTATTACATACGGGTATTCCGCACATTTCATGAATTTAGTTTTAAAAGAAATATTTCCTAACGAACTATTGAAACACGGGTGGTTGAAGGAAAAACAGAGATTAATGCGTCAACTTCCATCCGAAGTAAGATGGAATTCTTTTGAAGAATGCACATAGAGACATAATTAGAGACCGGATTATATGCACCATAAAAAGCTTGACATATGCATGAAAAATGTTTAAAATATAGCCGAAAATTGGCAACATATCCAACATTAAATAATAAAAAAAGTAAGATGTAGTTATTTTATTTAAAAATCAGCACACAATTAGTAAATTAATCATTCATAAATGATCGATATCAGAATTCAGCAACCTTATCGACGATAATATAATCAAATTAACAATTATTTAACATTTTGTTACTCTTGTAAACGTAAACCATCAGGTACTGCACCAAATGTTCGCTAGTTAGATTGTATCTTCGATCACTCAAAATAATTTTATAAGTGAAAAGGATCGCTCCACATCTACTGAGGTAATTGGGCAGTATTTAAATTTAGGTGCTATGTTAGCACTTATAGTTTCTGGCAAAAGTTCTGTCGTCCCAGTAAAAACTATCAATTTGACACAAAAGTTCAAATCCAAATAATGCTATCATTGAGTTTATTGAGTATTTCATCTAGAACAAGTAGGATATTTGTTGATATGTAATTTTTACGCAATGTTGAATCGTCTGGTATATTTAGATTTAAGCAATATTTTCGCAGAAAATCTTTGAAGGTACGATTTTTAGCTATAAGAGCCGTGCGGTTAACACAACGTAAGATTTCATTTATTAACTACCCTACCAAAAATTATTGTAAATATAGCCAAAATATGCATCATTACTAGATCTTAGATAAACTATGCAATGACCGCTGAGAATATATAACATGAAGATGATATTCCTCCACATATTTTAAATATATTAAGAAATGTGGGAATACATCAACAGGCTATTTACTTAAATAATCACTTGGGAATAATTTCAACTGCTCTCAACAAACTAGAATTTGATTCAACCACTACATTGGATGCTGTTGAAATTTGGTTGGATTTAATTGAAAACGCTGATCTAATTCAATACAAAGAAGTTTTTAACAACCGTTTTAAGGACACTATTAGCCCTGTTCATTTAGTTGCACATATTATTAATCCAAATTATATGGGGACAAAACTTTCAACAAATTTGGATTCGGAAGGACATGTTTTTAATTAATTATAATCGAAACTTTTTACTTCCATTTATGTTTTTTAAAATCAATGTTTTTAAGTAATGTTATTAACGAACTATCAGCTTCTAAGTTGTCGCAAGTTGTGAAAAAGAAAAATAAGAAAAAATCGGCATCTAATGCGGAATTTTACAATTTCATAATCAAATTGCACAAGTGTACTGCAAGTTCTGCAGGAATTGAACGTATTTTCAGTTCATACGGACTTATATGGTCTAGATTTCGTAATAAACTAGGTGTGGAAAAGCCAACAAAATTGGTCAAAATATTTAATTTTTATAGATGTAATGGTTAAATACAATGAAAAGAGAACAAGGTATAAATTTGTATTTTAAAACTCATTATTTTCTATTCTTACTGCAATTATTATTTTTTCAGATTCTACTAACTCCAGTATTTTTATTTTAATCTTTTCACAGAAGCAAGTTTGAAATTTTCTTTTTTGTATGTAATGATTGTAATCCTTACAATCTAAGATAAAAAATAAATACGTCTTTACGAACTTATACAATTCTTTAACATGCCTAAGTTTTTATAATAACTGGGTTGTTTCACGGGTTCTTTCAAGTGGGGTTATCTTGATGTTACTTGCCTTTTAGTTTGTCCGATGTAAACTTTATCACAATCATTACAAGAAATTTGGTATTTTGCTTATATAAGTAGAAAAAAAAAACGTCACCAGAACTTCCATGTTGCTGACGTAATACCTTTTATAACCAATGCGTATTTACCAATTCCGAAATGACTTAGACCTACTCTAAATCTTTCAGTCAATATAGATGGCTCGCTAGTCAAATATGTAATATACTTAATGTGCAGGAATACAATGAAATGTGTTTATGTTGAAAGATTATAGCCAAAATATATATTTAGAAATTTTATTTCTCAAATAATTTAGTATCTTTAACACTACGCATTTAATATTTATAATTATTTTGCTTTACTTTAATTATTGTTTTATATTATATATATATATATATATATATATATATATATATATATATATACAGGGTGAGTCTGGGAAGACGCCCCCCCCCTTTAACTTTTTTATTATGAGTAATAGAAAAAAATGGTTCATATGAAAGTTTTATTATTTTAAATATACTATATGATGGCAGATGTAGATATTTTTTATAAAGTCAGGTTTACAAGATACGACTATCAACTTTTATTTTTTAAATAGCAACCTATAATTATTTTACTAAAATAAAAACCGCCATTTTTTTCTCTTTTCAACGGTGTATTAGTTTTTATTAATGTATCTGAAAAAAGTCGAGAAAAATAAGAAAATTGAGAAATACTAGAAATAATTTTTATACAAATATTATAGGTGGCTATGTGAAAATAAACAAAATGTAACAGTGTTATACAACTTAACAAACTAAAGCAACAAATTCAGAACCAAAAACAACTTAAAACAAATTATTTTCACATAGCCACCTATAATATTTGTATACAAATTATTTCTAGTATTTCTTAATTTTCTTATTTTTCTCGAATTTTTTCAGATACATTAATAAAAACTAATACACCGTTGAAAAGAGAAAAAAATGGCGGTTTTTATTTTAGTAAAATAATTATAGATTGCTATTTAAAAAATAAAAGTTGATAGTCGTATCTTGTAAACCTGACTTTATAAAAAATATCTACATCTGCCATCAAATAGTATATTTAAAATAATAAAACTTTCATATGAACCATTTTTTTCTATTACTCATAATAAAAAAGTTAAAGGGGGGGGCGTCTTCCCAGACTCACCCTGTATATATATAAGGCTTTTTTAAAGGAAATATTTGATATCAACAAAAAATGTAAACAAGATTTGGCATTTGACAAGTATCAACGTAATGAAATGAGACAGAAGATATACATGCGCTTGTTGTGCTATTATTGGATATAAGAGTTACTGTGTCACTGTACAAGAGGTGAAGTGGGGTAATTCATCCGCTTTTTGCCTAGTTTGAAATTTAATAATGAATATTAGCTTACCGAGACAAAATTAAAGAAAAAATACAGAGTACATATTCTATAATGATGTTTCGTTTTTAAAAAAGAAAAAATCGTGCAAAACCTCATTCTTCAAGTCATACTTGTTGCATAATAGTACATTGTATTTCAAGCAGGATACGATAATTACGTTGCACGAGTATGAAAATACGTATGTAGATTTAGTTGGAGAAGAAAACTGTATTTTATACAAATGAGAAATGGACATTCCATGCAAGTTATAACCCATGCTGTTTTACGATCCCGATATTATTGCCATAATAATTAGAAATTTTAAGAATAAGTTTGTTCGATTTCACTTAATTTTTATTTTCTACTGTGGAAAATAATTACTTTTCACATTCCTTGCAGCAAATTACTATTATCTATACATTAAAAGAATGGGGTAGGTGGCTCAGTGGAATCGTTTCGGCCTGTGGTTTTTGAGAACCCTGGTTTGATCCCCACAGTCGACAAACAATTTTCTACAATTTAAATCTACCCCTGTGGCTCCCCCTCCACTAACATCTTTGGGGGTCGTGATTTGACGGCTGGTAATCGCACTTCACGCGAAAAAATATATCATTTACCGAGATCTGCTTAGGCAGAGTGCCACACCCAGTAATGGGTAAAAGGCGTGATGATATATTTATTTATTATACAAAAATATATAAAAATTGAAAGAACATGTCGCTTATCAAATTTAATTAAAACACATAGTACTTATAATAGTTTAATAATGACCAATTTATTCCACGTGACTAGGCGTCGAGTAGAAAAGCAGTTTTGTGCATATATAAAAATATCCGACTAAGAATTATAGCACCAAATTGCATATGATAACATTAGTGCAATTGTACAATTGTTCAATTTCTAACGAGTAAAATAGGAAATTAGTTGATATGATAATAACAGAAATTATTCTAATTGCGCTCTAATATTTATAAGTGTAGTGTGCATTAGTCGAGTTACTATCTATTATGTTAATTTGATAGCACTTTTTAAATTAATTATAATATATCGTGCATATACCTACGTTTAATTGCATCATATTAAGATAATATGTTTGTACATACATAAATAAAATAAATATATCATCACGCCTTTTACTCATTACTGGGTGTAGCACTATCCCTAAGCAGATCTCGGTAAGTGATATATTTTTTCGCGTGAAGTGCGGTTACCAGCCGTCAAATCACGGCCCCAAAGATATTAGTAGAGGGGGAGCTACAGGGGTAGATTTAAAATGGTCAAAATTGTGTGTCGGCTGTGGGGATCGAACCAGGGTTCTCAAGATCCACAGGCCGACTCGATACTACTGAGCCACCTACCCCATATGTTTGTACATAGTATGGTATAATAGCAAAAATATGTAGTATATCCAAAATACATTAGAGACATAAGTGTAAAATAAGAAACTTGAATTTTGTACGAATCAAAAGTGTGCTGCAAATAATTATCAAATTATACATTGCAGTACTACATTTATTCAC
Source organism: Pterostichus niger (assembly GCA_947425015.1). NCBI lineage: Eukaryota > Metazoa > Arthropoda > Insecta > Coleoptera > Carabidae > Pterostichus > Pterostichus niger. The sequence goes on along the minus strand of OX380334.1, from coordinate 18,118,615 downwards.
ACATCTTATTGAATAAAGATTAACTTGTTTTAAATCAAATAAACCAATATATCATCACGCCTTTTACCCTGTACTGGGTATAGCACTTGCATGGTAAGTGATATATTTCTTTGCGTGTAGTTCGGTTACCAGTCGTCAACTCACGGGCCCCAAAGATCTTAGTGAAGAGAGAGCCACATTGGTAGATTTAAATTGGTGAAAATTGTTTGTCGACTGTGGGGGACGAACCAGAGTTCTCAAAATACACAGACCGATTCGATACCACTGAGCCACCTATAAATTTAAGATAATAATTAAAATAATTCGAAAATATCGTTTATTAATTACGATTTTTTTCATGGAAACAATATCTGTCACTGTGAGTGTCACATTTGTAATTTGTGTTAAAAAATTACAAAAAGAAAATAAAAAAAATGTGCGGTAGCTTTCTTTTAAAAACTGATCAATTTGAACAAATTAAATTAATATATATGTATCAAGGTAAACTTCGAATAATTATTTATAATTCATAAAGTTCACATATTTCAGGAACCTTTTTTTTATTTAAAAAGGTCCTAAAACAATTTCTTAAATAGTAATGTCATATGAGTTGACAAGGGTTGGCACAGAAAGAAATTTATGAATATTAATAAATATTTTCTGTTTCGCAAATACGTTGCTAGATATAGATGCGTACTTATTTATACTTCAATTGTATAATACTGACATACCTATTATTACATGAAACAATCTTCTGTGACTATCTGGGTTTTCTCGACCTCAGATTGTCTATTTTTATGTCCACATTGATAAAAAGAAAAAACTAGAAGAAAAGTATGCTGAATTGTTATGACTTTGATGAAAATTGATTGTTTCTGTATTGCACTACTGAATTTTTTAACCACTTACATGGAATGTAGAACAAGACCTGAATTCCTGTTATGACAGTTGTTTATGATTAATTTGAAAAGTCAACAAATTAGGTCAAATATTAAATGAATAATATGCATACTTATTTACTTACTTTGAAAAATTTATGCAAAGCCAAAAATGTTCTTTAATTCAGAAATGAAAGTTATCGGCTTAAATTCCACGCAAAAATATTATTTTCCTACCTTTTAAATGAAGTTAAAGGTGCCGACTCTAGGTATAATAAATTTGAATAACGATAATGATAAATTTTATAAAATCAAAAGATTTAACTTCTTTTTTAATAAGAAGAATGGTAGATTTTTTTAAATTTTTATATTAGTTAATGGCTACATTAACCTGGAACCTAATTCAGTTAATATTAAAACTGACTATCAAGTTTCTAATTCACAGTACAAATCGATTTTACATCATTTTAACTAACAATTTTGACAGATTTGTCCTTGTTTGACCTTAAGAATATATTTGTTGTTGTATTTTTCTTATTTACTGATAGATGGCTCACTATAATTTATAAAAATTTTTGCTTGATTTCATTTTGTAATTTAGTTACTTTGTGACTCTTGAGGTGTTCACATCAAAAGATTTTATCTGTTAACTTTTTAGACTTCAATTATGTAAATTTTAATTGTTAATTCACTACTGGTAAAAAAATATGTTTTTCTGTTATTATTATTTATTAAAAATATTGTTATTCTTTGTTGTAGCTTGAAAATGGCCCAAATTTTGGCCGAAACGTCGCCGTATTAAATTTAATTAATAAAAAATGTATAATTAATTTATAACTTTTTTATTATTTTGAAAAGCCTGAAATCCAACTAATATAAAAATTTAAAAAAAACGATAATGATCGTTAGATTTATTTAATTTAACTCTAGAGTTTGTTAATTAAGAAAGTAGTCGTACATAGGTAATGTTTTAATTCAAATTAGACATTATGAGTTATTTCAGATATTTCTTTTATTTCTTTATCGTGTAGTATTTTACTCTACAAATGTTTATAAATGAAAGTTACTTAATAACTCTTTGTTATCACAAAATCTATGTTATTGAATATATGATATAGGTCATTTGTAAGTCTTCGTCTCCATACATTGTACTTCCAATAGAAAGTCTATACGAGGACAATCAATACTGGAATATCGGTGAAACATTTTTAATAAATTATCTTATTTAATTTAGTAAATGTCTGATATTCATTTTTTACATATTGCATACATATAATATTTGCATATAGTGCAGAAACTTAGATAATTGGAATATCAGTCTAATTTATTTTAAAATTGTTACAATTCCAACGTTTCGGTGATAACCATCGCCTTCTTCAGGGATATGTAACGTCTAATAATTGACATAAACAAATTGTTTAAAAAAACTGAACATAATTAGTCACAATTTAAAATAATAAATAGTCAAAAATGTTTCAAACAACTCTTAACAACTAACTATAAAACACATTAAAAAGAACTCTTAGATAATTTGTTTTCAAAAAAGTATTATTCTGTTTTATGCCTGTTATATTCCTGATTGCTGTGAGTGAAATCATAAATGCATATGTCAATGCCAACTATAAGATTAATTAACTCGTTTATTTGGACTTATTTGTAACTGTAATTTTTAACGTCGATTAAACTTTATATCTGGTAAAGTGTAAAGTAACCATTTATTTTTTTGCTAAAATATTTCATATGTGAGGCGAAAAATTAAAAAAATTATAGTAATATAATATGTTTTATTGTATACGCTTGAATCTTTAGTATTGAATAAATTATGTATAATATCTCATTATAATCACTATTCACAAAAAATAGTCATTTATACGAATTGGTGCTACTTAATTAATAATAATTAAATAATAAAGGCAAAGTACAAAAAAATTAATCATAAAAACAAATGAATTATAAGAAGACAGATAAAAATAATTAGTGTTTATTTATATTTTCCGGTGAAACGTGCTTCATTTACAGTGAAATATTTTTGTTTTAATTAAATCGTAGTCGTAGGATATACCGACTTTTCTCGACTCTCCACATACTCGTATTATTAATTAAAGAAACCTCACGTTCACAGCAAAATATAAAACTTGCAATATAAAACACACTTTTACATGAGTTTGAAACTGGGCGAAATGGTGAAAGATTTCCTTCGCTTTCATATCTACATTATTATTAGAAACCAGATATTCTTTTATGGGCATTTGAATAGTAAATAACTATTTATTTAGCTATGTCTCTTGGGGTTACGAGACTTTTAACGGGCTAGCCCGTGTAAAAATTATAACGGGCTGTTATTCTATTTTTCTTTATAACTTATAAATTTTGGTATGTGAAATGTGCTGTCCATATTTTAAGTCTTTTAGATCATGCGATTTAGCTACTATGCATTTTTAATTAAATAAAATATATAAAATATTTCACATTCGTAATTATATAACTTAGCTACATCTACAGCTAAATAACTTAATAATAAGTTTAAATTTTGATCATATATTGAGGAAAAAGATGTAAAATAAAATTCACAATTTAAAGTTGCTTAGATTGTAATGATAAATTTACTTATAGCGAATCTCTGGCGATGGAATATAAAAACAAACATTACTGTTAAATTTCTAGGTTATTTCTTATGAAATAATACAATACCGAGATCTGCTACGACAAAATGCCACGCCCAGGAAAGGGTAAAAGGCATGATGACATCTTCATTTTATTTTTAAATAATATAATATTTTATTTATTTGCAGATACAGTCGTCCGGGTACCATTCCCAGGCAATGTTCGAAGTCACATGACTGACTAACCTAACCTAATTTTGCGTTTGACTGTGGATCATGATGGGGTGCGGGGGGTCGCGTGGGTGCGGCTGCGTCAACTTCAAGCACAAAAGTGTGAAATACGATGAGGACTCAACATCGAGCTGTAGAAGTTCAGACGCGTCGGAGGCGCAGGTCAGGAATATCCGGAGAAGGAAGCTGCCTGGAGAAGGCGGTTTCATGAGGATACTCTCGCCAAGAAATCTCTTTAGAGGCTGGAGGAAGAATGAAGAGTTGAGCATGACGAAGGTGGAAAGGAGTAAGTAAATTTGTTTATGGATTAAATATGTTAGAATAATATTATACATCATTTTTATTATTTATTTATTTTTAAAAGTTAATAAATAATATTTTTATCTAACATATTGGATAATGTGCAGAAGTTGCTATTTAAAAAAAAATCTGCTGTGGCAATCGCAGTACTCTTCTGACCATAAGTTTAGATAATAAATTTTAAAATAAAATTGACAATCGTTTACAAATTATTTGTGATACTAATATCCTCTGTTTGAAAGTTTTAATTTCATACCAATTTCGGCAAATTTTCAATAACTTTGAAAATGATTGAGGAACACACAAATGTCATTTTTCACATTCTACCGAGTCATTAGGATTTTAATATTATACTCGTATTACGACTTCGAATTTTTTTTATCTTTTATCCATATTTTATAACGATTTTCAAAATTATTAATATGTTGCTACTAATTACAAATGAACCGGCAATACTTTCAAAATATGTTTAAAGAAAATTGGTTTTAAATCAAATTAGAATTCATTTTATGTATTACGTATTTTGTGATAAATATGACCATTTACGGAATAAACATAAGAACTTAAAAAGACACACGAATAAAGTTTTGCTACCACAGATTGTATACGGTGGTATGGATAGCGTTGCGGAAATAGAATCCGGAGATCCCGAGTTCAAATCGCACTCAAGCTAAAAGTTATATGAACTACCACACTGTGGCTTGGTGCGTGCGGACCCTGTACTGTAATCGGGATTAAGTTTCTGTTGTACAGAATAACATAAATAAATATAACTTATTAACGAACTTAACTTAAATTTTTCGCTATAAAACTTAAATATAAAATTATAATTTGATATATCAACACGTTTAAGTTATTGTGCTTACGCGGTAAGACAGAAAAACCGATTTGTTTTGGGATTATGTATCTTTGGTTTAGTAAGGTCTAAAACATGAAGATTTATAAAAATTTCGAGATCACAATACTTTTCCCTATTAAATTATAGAACGAGAAAATAAAAATTATTACCGCTTCTATAAGCTTTTTAAACTTTTCTTTTGACTTACGGAAAATCTTTCAGAGCTTATATACATAAAATAAATAGACTTTTGGTTTAAGTTTTGTTTTATTTGAAATTAAATGAGCGTTTCTGTGTACTACACCTGGAATGTCACACTGGTTATAAAGTAAAAGTGGAGGTAAAAACGTTACAAAATTTTGTCGCAACAACCCAAAAACTTGCATAAACTTATATCTATTCTATCCATAACGTTGCCACATATTTTTCGGACTCGGTTCTACAGGGGGCGCACTAGGTGTTACAACCCCGGGTATTTCCTTTTCCTCATCACGGTTTACAACGATTGTTTCCAGTTCTTGCTCATGATCTGCTGATCGCGCCCTCCTGTGGTGGTTGTACATCCTATCGTACTATACAAGTTATATCCATTCAAAAGTGAGTCTAATGTAAATTAAAAAATTTTGAAAATTGTGTAGACCCCGATGAATCCTAACATAAACATACCCAGACTGGAGAACCAACCCCACATTTGCTTGACAGTAGACATGGCCAGGCTCTGTAACTCTCCTTTCGTAAACAAGTCGAGAGTAGACAAGCCTTGGTCTGCTGTGTCTCTCCCGACCACCCTCCTTGTTGGCGATGGCTTGTCGTTCCAGTCCAGAAATTAACGCGTCCTGCGCTGATTTTATCTCCGTCTTGGAGTATATGCCAGCATTACCGATATCGTACAAGGGCTTGAATTTAAACTGCGGCTCCTGCTGCACTTCCAAGACTTCCGGTTCGATGCCTTGTGTTAATTCTGGACTGTAATTCAGCCATTTGTTTTCTACGTAATACAGAGCCGGCGCAAGGTGACTGCAATCTATCTGCTCCGCTTTTTCTTTAAAATATGTGTCAACGGAGTCATTAATAACTCTTCCTTATCTGCAAGCACAGGTAATTCATTATAAAATTCCTCCAATCTTCTAATTTTGATTGCCCTTGGTGTGCATTGCATGATATGAATGACTTCACCCATGACTCGCCCTACGTACCCTAGCTTATTTTTAATTAAAGTGCTTACTGCATTTGGTTCTAGTGGAGCAAGTAACAGCCGATTTCGTAGCATGTCCCGCTCAAGTAAGCATTGCCTGTGAATCACATCGCTATACATGTCCCTAATTTCTCTTTTAAATGCTTGTTTAATATATAAAAATTTAGTGTTTAAATATGCAAATAAATTTATATTCTTGGGGTCTTGCACCCCGTTTATCAAATATTTGATTCCCAACTCTTTTTTAAATACTACTAATAATTTCGGATGCTCCGTTAACCAAACTTCATTATTACAAAAATTTGACTTTTCTTTTCATTTAACTGCAACATTTTTTTCGCTTTGTTCTACTACAATGTATTGTTTTTATCTCCAAATTTGGATTTTTCTGTGATCACGTGGCCTACTTCTCTTTCATATATTAGCGACATGCTAGCTCCATCGCACTGTCCCATTGTAGTTCTCTCTAATTTGCGTAATTACTTTTTGTTTATAATTTTGACCCGAATATACTAATACCTCCCGCGACGGGGCACATGCGAGAGGGATTTCCCGTGTAAATGTGACGTATTAGACTGATAGCGTGAACTATTTGTGTACCTGTTTTTGTTTTCTCCTTCTCGATATCCATTGTTCCAGTTATATCTATTGCTTCTTTCTGGTGGTGGATCTCGATATCTATGTGTATTGTTGTAGCTTCTGTTGTAATTGTTCCTGTTTGTTCTTTTCCAACATTCAATAATGTTGTGGCCTGGCTTTCCACAATAGTTACACGTTTCTATTTGTTTGCAGTCTCTTTTAAAATGGCCTGTAGCTCCGCAATTATAGCATTTTTTCACTTCCTTGACGTTAGTTGTTCTTCTGTCTACAGATCCGATTTCTACATTTTCCATTTTTACTCGTGCTATTTCCATTTCTTCTCGTTCAGCCATCGTTACCGCTCGCTCGAATGTGAGGTCATCTTGGTAGTCCATGATGGTTCTAATGTATCTACGGATTTCTTGACGTAGACCTATTTTGAATTGTTCTAAACATATCTTCGCCACCGATTCTTCTTCTATATTTTCTTCCGATATCAGTTCTTTCTTGAGTTTTCTTAGCCTTTGTGCAAAATGTTGGACGTTTTCACCGATCTTCTGTTCGCAATTCGTCAAGTCGCGATAGATCTGGCCTGGTTGTCGTTTTTTCGAAAATCGCTCCATCAATATTTTACTGAATTGTTTTAATGTTATCGTTTACTGTGTAATTCTGGAGTCAACATGTAAAAGTCAAATGCGTCGTCTGTTTTATTTGTAACCAATTTGTAACCCTCCTCGTTATGACGAGAGTTAGCAAATAATACACGGGTTCTTGTCAGATTGAATAAAAATATAAATATATTTAATTAATAGGTTCTTTACATACGGTATACACAGCACTACTTGATACACTATTGATGTGTTGACTCTATACTATTTACACTCTTTTCTGCTGGCCCAATCGATCAGCCCTCTCACACTAACTATCCCGAGTATAATATTCATTCCTTATATATGTATATTGGAACAAACAAGTCAGCAAAATAAGTATTACACTTTACTATAATGTTTATATATTACATGTCACACCATGACCCAGTTATTGAAGTTACTTAATATGTATGGCTTAATTGTGCTGACTTAGACTTGTTACAATTTAACATTTCTATATTACCGACAGTTTCAAATTTCATACCTCGTTCTGACAGATCGTTGTATCGGAGCAGTGTAGCGGTAATGTACAACATTGGACTTTGTAAACTTCTGTACTGCAATGCAACTGCACTACCATCTAATTATGTGCACGGTTTCGCTTACTTTCTTTTGGCAAGAATACTGAACAACAATACAAGCGCACTATATCTGTACTAAGCTTATACCCAGGGCCGCTCCGACACGGGAGTGCAAAATTTGCGGTGTACACGGGCGGCAAGTTTTTTTTTCAGAAACTTTTAAAGAGAGTTTTAAACAACTACTGCCTTCTAACTACTGTCAAAACTAATTTACTAGTAAATAATTAATATAAAATTTATCTGATTATACTGTATTTATGGTTCATTAAAAACTATTCTATGTATCTGGTTACTGAAATTTAACAACTCAACGACGAGCGTCGTGTCGCATCGCAACTTGGTGGGAAATATGATTTTGTTTTCTCGCGTCATGCCGTGGTCGCCCGACTATACGCGCAAGATTTTGCAGGAAATGACTTGTTTTAAGCCAGATAAATATGCACCGCTCAGGATGATGTGTTATTTTAAGTTTGTATATCTTATACTCAACCATTTTAAAAAATTGTTTTTGGTCCTCAATTTTTTTGTTCGATTTTGTGATCACTGTTTAGGCAACTGATAATTTAATATAGGTAAGTACACTTTATGATACATGTCATTAATTTTCTTTATGCTCGGTAAAAAATTAAAATAGTAAAGATATTTTAATAGGTATATTTTTTCTAATAATAAAAATAAAATCATAGAAAAAGTATATGTTTTTACGTACGCCTTATCATGAAATAATATAATAAGTAATAATAAGTTGATCTATTTTGATGTTCGTTGATAAGATACATAGACGTACATGAAAACATACTTTTTCCAATCTATTTTTTCAAAAAAGTAATATTTTGCAAAAATAATTGAAATTTTGGAAATTTTAAGCCTTTTTTCAAGGTTACGAAAATAACAATCCTTAAATTGAAATTGAGTATAGGAGATAAAATTACGAAAAAATAGTTACTGTTAAAAAATGTTATTTCTTCACTGTAGAAATTTTCTAATACATAAAGAATTTAACTTTTTAGGGTGAATTTTTGAGGTTAGGAAAAAAATGTCTACATGTTAATTCTATTATAACTGCCCAAAAACATTGCATTATGTTATTTCTAGCATTTGGCCAAAGTTATGAAAGATATTTTTATTAAACAAATTGGTATTTTCACAATTTTTACCGTTTTTTTGAGGTTAAAACCCTTGACGTGATAGAGCTATTCTAACTTCAGAATCGAAATTAGGGCATCAAAATACATATGTATATCCACCTCAGCTTAATAGTACATGACATTTTTTTTGTGTCTGTGAAACATTAAGTATGTGGTGTACAAAAAAAAAATTAAATCTTAACAGAATCGCAAGCGGCAACTACAAGTTGTCATATCAATAATTTTTGTACGTATTAATTAATGATTATAATTAATAAAATATATTTGTTTACGTTTTTGGTGTCTGTGTTTCATTTAAGGTAGGTATAGATATTTCAGAAACATTCCAGTTAATCAACAGAGGGGAGGGAGCTCAAAATTATTCTCGCACACGGGTGGCACATCTCTAGGAATATCACTACTTATACCGATAAAACCAATTATTATTTAGATAGACAAATTTAGTTGGGTTTTGAGCCCGAGACTTTTAGTTTTGTGTCTAAGCGTGTTAATGAAGTATAATACTACGCAAACCTCGGTTTATTATATTTTGTCGAATTTTTCTCTGTAAATAATAATTGATTTATTATTATTCATATTTAATTTACTTTCAATTGGTCATCCATACTGTGGTTATCGTCAATTTTATTTATCTTATTTTCCGACTGAATGATGTTATAATTGAAAGCTTTTTTAATCCAATTACCAGCAATATTTTCACTTCGCACTAATATTTCAATCGCCAATCGTTCAACGTTCAGTGTGACCAAATCACTTTGGTTGATTCAAAGGAACAAATCAAATTAAATTAATTTGCCCTCAAGCCAACGTAGCGATTGAGGGACGATTTTCTATGCTTATTTTAGAGGATTTTATTTTTATTGCAGCATTGAATAAAGAGAATTTTATGTTTATACGTTTTCCATACGAAATAAATCGACAAATTGAATTTCTAGTATCTAGTTAAATGCAGTGTATGTTTACAAGGAGATTTTTATGATATCATTAAATTATTTTGAAATATTACATTACATTATACTGCAACGGCAGAGTTCCCAATCTAGTAATAGGTGAAATGGCGTAGTTATATTATGTGGATTTGAGAACCCGGGTTCGATTCCCACAGCCGACAATTTTCACCACATGAAAATTACTCCTGTGGCTCCCCTTCTACTAACATTTTTCGGGGCCATGATTTCACGACTGATAGCTGGATTTCATGCTTATAAATATATCACTTACCGAGATCTGTTACTGCAAAGTCTACATCCAATAATGGGATAAATGCGTGATTATATATTTATTTGTTATATATATATATATATATATATATATATATATATATATATATATATATATACAGAGTGTTATATTTTAATAGACCCAGCAAATATCTCGCTTATTTATCAACTTAGCAATTTCTTTCATATAACATGATTTATACAGCAACATGAAAGCTAGTCGATGACGGATGTACATTCATGATATCATTTCCGGTTTATTAGTAATTAATATCAACTTTGAAATTTCAAATAGAACATACTATTTCTTTTTTCAAATTTGAAAAGTGCATCAAATTTGCTTTACAATCATGTAAAATAATCCATATGTTACATTATTAAAAAGTCAAATGGTGGGAACTTTATTATACACCAAATCGGAAAGAGAATAGTGAGCTATGGACTGTGGCTTGAAATAAAACAATTAACTAAAACAATTGTAATTATTATTATTAAACGAAATAATATTCTTTTGTCATAATAATACAGAAAATAAGAATAAGAAACATTTAATAACAACAAATGATAACTAATATTCAAAATGGCTCCCAGTCTCTTTAATACATTTTGCACAACGATTTGAATCAGAATAAGTAGGTAATCCTTTATATTTGGTTAGCAGATAAAGATTCAATTGCTGCTTCATTTTTATTCTTCAGCCCGTTTAATGTGTTTACTTGTTCATTACAAACAAAATCTTTCACGTAGCTCCATACAAAAATCAAGTGGTCATATCGGGAGATAATGCATTGAAGAGGCTGAGAGTCATTTTGAATATTTGTTATAAAATCATTTTGTTGTTATTCAGTGTTCCTTATTCTTATTATTATTATTATTTCGTTTAATAATAATAATTACAATTGTTTTAGTTAATTGTTTTATTTCAAGCCACAGTACATGGCTCACTATTCTCTTTTCGATTTGGTGTATAATAAAGTGCCCGCAATTTTACTTTTTAATAACGTAACATATGGATTATTTTACATGATTGTAAAGCAAATTTGATGCACTTTTCAAATTTGTAAAAAAAAATAGTATGTTCCATTTGAAATTTCAGAGTTGATATTAATTACTAATAAACCGAAAATAATATCATAAATGTACATCCGTCATCAACTAGCTTTCATGTTGCTGTATAAATCATGTTATATGAAAGAAATTGCTAAGTTGATAAATAAGTGAGATATTTGCTGGGACTATTAAAATATAAACCCTGTATATATATTGTTCCTCTTGCATTCGGCCCGCGTTGCAATTACAGTGCTCGAGAAACAAAGAAATCACTGTACTATCTTATTACACAAATAACTATAGAATCCGCTGTCTACTTTTAATAATATTTATCTATATGAATGATTAAATTGTCATGATGAAAATATCAGTCGTTAATGTTTTATGATAATTTTGGCAGCTATAATTCGTTTCGGATAAAAATCTATTTACAAACAAAAAACAACTGTATAATTTTTCATATTATATTTTGATAAACAAAAAAATTCTCCTCCTATCCTATCCTAAAATAGAATAAATGAGTATTTAATTATCTATAACATTTATTTGAAATATTTTCCTGTAATCCGGGAAGAAAATATAATGGAAATCTAATCACCTATGATATAATTTTGTGGGATAACATATAAAATATATAAATAAATAAACTGTTTTTTGACATGAAATTAAAAATTTAATTTTTATTAATTTTTTTAAATGAAATTCTGCCAGATTTGTAAAATAAAATGACATTTTCTTCAGAAAAAATGCAGTTCACTTCTGTGTTATTAATCTTAATTGTTATAATCATTGTTGCTATATAGTTATAATTTAGAATGAAACTGGGCTAACTAAACTTACCACCCCCTTTCTCCGAAAAACTTTTATTTTGAGATAGTAGCTTTTTGTAAAACTATCTTTAGGATATTCTCTGCATAGAATAGGATGTGCGTTACAAATCGAGAAACTGATTGTACGAGTAATTTGCATACGGCAACAATAAAACTACCTACGTAAAATATAATGTACTCGTAGGTGTAAATACAAATTTAGCCGTATGCGCACGGCGCACATATTCTGTGTGGTGTATACAATATAATAAATTATCAAGAATGAACGGGTCTTTATTTATTGCACTTAAATTTTGGAAGGGATTCTGATGTTCTACAGATTTCTTAATATAATTTGCAAGTGTTTAATTTGAAACGAATAAATAGTAGTGATTCTCCTAAACCAGTTCAACAAATTAATGATTACTATAAAAAAAATTGCTGTGGCAAGTTATTGTTATTTGGCGTTAAAATTATGTAAATATTACACAAGAAACCATTTTAATTAAATTAATTATATGTTATCCCACAAAAATATGTCATAGGCGATTAGTTTTCCATTATATTTTCTTCCCTGATTACAGGAAAATATTTCAAATAAATGTTGTAGCTAATTAAATACTCATTTATTCTATATTTTTTTTATTCCACTTCTGATAGAAGTAGTCATTTTTTCTTTATCAAAATATAATAGAAATTTAAATTATACAGTTTTTTTTGCTTGTAAATAGATTTTTATCCGAAACGAATTATAACTGCCAAAATTATCATAAAACATTAACGACTGATATTTTCTTCATGACATTTTAATCATTCATATAGATAAATATTATTAAAAGTAGACACCGGATTCTATAGTTATTTGTGTAATAAGAGAGTACAGTGATTTCTTTGTTACTCGAGCACTGTAATTGCAATGCGAGCCGAATGCAAGAGGAACAATATGACAAGTTTCTGTTTTGTATCTCTGATAACTATTGAAGCAAGCGCGCATTTAATATCTTTTTCGCGCATTGACATTAGAAACGCGCGACAATAGTACAATATGATACTAGTTTTATGGGACAATAGGTCGTATAAAACGAGCATAATATACTTTATTTTTACTTTGCGTTCGTTATTTCATTGAAATTTTACAATTTCAATTGCAAAAAAAGATCGAACTACAATCTAGGGATTTATGTGACTTGTGGTAATGCTATCGAATAAATTTTGTTGTTTCTCCACTGTAAATTCAGAATAATATATTGAAATTTGTATGTTGAATGTGTATAGATAGTAATTTAGTCCATTTTCGTGCAAGTTATGTAGTAGATGTTGATATTTTGATTATGTAAATTGTTAGATTGTGTTTTGTGTTTTGTAATTTGAGTTTTCCTAATAATAACATTATAAAATAATTATCTGTCATTGGAACTACGTTCAAATTGTTATAAAAGAATATTTAAAAATATTTGAGGTTATCATTTTGAAATGACATTTAACGTATGGCTGCGTAGTACCAATCTTGCAAAATAAAAAGTTACCAAAAACAGTTACATAATTGCCTTTATTGTGAAACTGTTTTCTGTATAATAATGAACCGATTGTTAACGCAATGTATAAAATAGTTATTTGTATATTAAGAGCGTAAAGTGAGAGCTGCATTAGTGTGTTATGGAAAAACAATCCAGATTTTGACGAACACACTCCTGACACCAGTTTTGGTATATTTGATTAACTTATATATATATATATATATATATATATATATATATATATATATATATATATATATATATATATATATATATATATATATATATACAGGGTGTAGAATTGAAATGTGGCGTATAGGGATTTCAATGTTATTTTTTAAATATTGCTGTATCTCTTTACCTATTCACTATAGAGCAAAAGCGTAAATACAAAAATGGTTCAGAAATCAAAAACGCTTCCTATAAAGTAAATTTCATTACATAAATGTGAATAGTTCACGAGATATTAATTAAATGAAATTCAAAATTTATTATTTTTTTTTGTAGATTGCGTTGGAAAATTAAACAAATGAACTGAATATTTGACATATTGTAAAAGAGTTTGACATTTGTTTGTTACAGTGTAGTAATATTTGTTGAACAAGTTTTTTTAGTTGGAGAAGGATTAGTGGCAAAACTCTGAATTTTTGACGAGACAGTTCAGAAAAAGATTCAAATTTAGGACTGATGCAAAATTTTCCAAATCCATGAAAGCAAAAGTGTAACTACCATGTCACGTACTTCGCAAACCTGTATCGCTGTAAATAAAATCAATATTGAATGTGTTGATTGTTCAATTCGTGAAAACTGGTTCCGTGAAGGTGGTAAAATAATGCTGTTATCGTAACTGGGCATTTGTGGCTGTAACCACATCAGGAAGATAGAAGTAAGATGACAAAAGTGTATCTCGATGAAAGAGGACGATGTTGAGACATTTGTAACAATATTATTTTGTTTTTCTTTAATCCAATAAATTCCGATTATGAGTTGAATATCCCTCATAAAGTTATCAATGCCAAAGTAAATTTTTTTAATTGCAGATGACATAACATATTATCAGCAAAAGTTAGCTCGCAAATTCACGAGTAAAACTGGAAATTTTAGACCCGTGAAAATCAGAACATATGCACAAAATACTATAATAAATATAATAAATTCGTGATTATACGTTAAGTTTGGTTGATCAGTTTATGTTAGGTCAGGTTAGGTTCGGTCATGGTTACTAGACAGATAACTTGTTGTCAAGGCGGTCAGTTCTAGTGCTAAAGTGTGCAGTGAGAGAGTAGATTGATGCAATAGCACACCTGGTGTACATTTCTGCAATATTTGACAAATACATAATATGAATCATAACAGACTTATAAGCATTTCAAGTTTCATTTACAACCACGGAAAATGCTAGATAATACAAATTGGTAAAAATCACTTTTGTACAAACACTCAATTTTGACTTTTAATATTTTATGGGGTAGGTGGCTCAGTGGTATCGAGTCGGCCTGTGGATCTTGAGAACCCTGGTTCGATCCCCACAGCCGACAAACAATTTTCACCAATTTAAAAAATCTACCCCTGTGGCTCCTCCACCACTAATATCTTTGGAGGCCGTGATTTGATGGCTGGTAACCGCACTTCACGCGAAAAAATATATCACTTACCGAGATCTGCTTAGGCAGAGTGCCACACGCAGTGATGGGTAAAAGGCGTGATGATATATTTATTTATTTATTTTATTTATATTTTGTTGATTAACAAGTTATCATATTAAATTTGGTTTAGATTTAAATCATTCTTATTGGCATAATATTACCTTTAGTTTGCGACGAGTTATGGCGGACTCGTTGACAAATTGTTGGCGTGAGGTTGCTCGGGCGCCAACGGTTGGATAGCGGTGTCGGAGATAATAGGGTTTTCAGAAAGAAACACAAAGTTGTTAAAAAAATGATGAGTTGAGTCTTTATTAATCACTGACGGTACTACAAAAATGTTGTCGATTGTCAGGAGGTGTAGAATATACCGAAGAGGGGTCGAGCAATACGGAGGCGACGTTTTTGGAAAAACGACACCTGGCGTCGGGACGCCGTAAATGTCGGAAATGACGGTCTTAGACGCTGAGGTTATACATTACAAATGTAATAGTGCCCTATTTCTGTGTTTAAATAGTGCGTTACTTTAAATTATATATGAGTAAAATAAATCGGGTGGAGTCATAGCCATGAATTGCGCTACGCTTATTATGGCCGTTTCATAGTTTCAAATTTACAGAGCGACCCTAACCTAATAAAGTTAATAACGTCTTTTACCCATTACTGAGTATGGCACTTCACCGTAGCAGATGTCGGTAAATGATATATTTCTTCGCGTGAAGTGCGGTTACCAGCCGTCAAATCACGACCTTCAGAGATGTTAGGTGGAGCGGAATCCACAGGGGTAATTTTAACGTTGAGAAAATTGTTTGTCGGCTGTGGGCTTCAAATCCGGGTTCTCAAATTCACAAGCCGACTCGATACAACTGAGACACCTACCCCATCTAATAATAGTGAATGTATAAATATAATATATTTCTACATCTAATAATATTGAATCTCTAAATATAATATCCAATTTCATTAAATGTATTTGGTTTGATCACATGAACTTCAGATTTCAAATATTTTAAGGTTGTTTTTATAACTTGATAGCGTGGTCACTTTCCTTTAATTGAAATATAAATCCATCAGTAGATGGCATTACTTGACGTACTAAATCTGTAAAAAAAAACTCACGACAAATAAGGCAAAACAATGAAATGAAACGGCCATAATAAGTATACTGCAATTCAATGAAGCTGGTCATGGTGGAGTGATCCCCTATTCATCTAGTGGCTAATTTTACAATGGTTAGAATGGGTAACTATATCAAGATGCGTAACCTGTGCTAGTAACTATAGGTTCGTTTAATTATGTTAGTTTAGGTTAGGTTAAATCAGATTCTATTATGGTTGATTACTGGACCGCATTTAGATAGTTAACCGTCTCTGTGCAATAATAATTTAGCAACCTCATTTTAGAAATTGTGTAAGATGTGTAAAAAATTTAAAAAAAATACAAAAATTAAATTTTATGAAAAAACTATTAAAATTGAATAAAAAACAATGAACAAACTTTCAAAAAAAATATAACGCGACCGCTTCTTTTTCTGATTGTCTATGTGCAGCGCATATGTTGCAAAGTCCCTGGGGGCCAGGATAATGAAAATATTGCACGTATAAATTTGTTAAAAGAAAAGAAAGAAAGAATTGTAAAGATATGACAATATGAACTTTTGTTTTATTTTTTACTTTGTACAACAAGAATTTAATTTCAGTTACAGTAAAGGGAGCTTTCAGTTTATATTGAAATTCAAACGACGCAGATGCCAGTTGCATTTTTTGATGTAGGTAAGTTTTTCTTTTACCGAATTCATGTAGGTAATACAATTTATATTCATAACAAGAATAAAAAGATGCATTTTCTTAATAATTCTATGAATATATAGTACGAGTTTATAAATCTTTTAACTAAGGCAAATAATTTGAACAATGGTAATTTTTAAAGGACTAAATTTAATTTTGACTGAGAACTGCTCACTCCACAATAAAATAAAATAAACTAAACTTCAAATCACAATTATCAACTTCTTAGTTAGTAACAGTCGTTTAATGGCATACAGTCTTAATCTTGAAGAACAAAATAATATTAACGATTCTAACAGATCCCAATAAAACAACTAGATTTGTATAATATAAATATAGTTTCACACTTAGTGCTATATCTGACATGTAATTATATAATTGCACGGCTTAGTTAAGGTTAATTTACCATTAAGGAAGTACTGAAAGCATATGTAGCGTAAGAGTATTATATGTGTTATATATTCACACTTACAAATTCTACAATTTGAAATTCATTTCGGCGTAATTAATTTCCAAAATCATCAAAGCATCTCATGTTCTTGTACGCCGCATCATTTTTCCAGGGTTCATAAAATAAATTAATCAAAGCGAGTAAAAAGAATTACGTTTGATGTGGTAAATACATTTTAACTATTCCTCTTTCACTTCCCAGCAAGCAGCAAACGTGACACCTGCTGTTAAAACGCTCAACTTGCAAATTATTTTCACAGTCATAAAATTTTTGCAAGAATATTAAAGCGTCAGCAAATAAAAGAACGAATTTCATTCGGACGTTTTTTGTTTGTCTTTATACTTTTCAATTTTGTCGAGTAATCTCCATTTGGAATTTTTTGGCTGGAGAACTTTTGTTGAGCAATTGTTTTGAGAGTCATTGGTTTCATATTGTCGGTGCATTTTGGTTCGTATCTCTGTTCAACTCAGTGAACTGTAACTAATTTGGTTTGCTTCCTACCAGTTCTGGTTTTACATATATTGAGGCAAAAAATAGTTAGGTTCATGAGTTCACTGATCCTAATACCCTTCCTGAATGTCGTGTTTCTATAGCTCTGCACGAAACTTTAATGACATATAATTTGATATACTAATTATAGAACAAAATTTTTTTTTTGGAATATCGCAAAAATTAGGGTATTTCATTTTTAGCGAATATATTAAGAGTTAGGTACTGGTTTAATATAAATAAAATAAATATATCATCACGCCTTTACCCATCACTGGGTATGGCACTCTGCCTAAGCAGATCTCGGTAAGTGATATATATTTTCGCGTGAAGTGCGGTTACCAGCCGTCAAATCACGGCCTCCAAAGATATTAGTGGTGGAGGAGCCACAGGGGTAGATTTTTTAAATTGGTGAAAATTGTTTTCGATCCCCTCAGCCGTACTGGTTTAATAGTACATTTAATTTTAAAAAAATTACACCAGGTACCTATATAATTACTAATGAATAAATGTTTATTTGTAGGCAGTGTTTATACTTTTATTTCATTAGTAACATAATTTTTAATAATTAGTTAGTATGTAGGTACCTGGTGTAACGATTTTTTTTTTAATAAAATGTACTTTTAAACCAGTGACACTAGCAATGTTAGCTAGGAATGAAAGACCCTAATTTTTTCGAATTTCAAAAATATCCTTTTTGTTCTATAATCAGTATATCAAATTTTATGTAATTGAAATTTCGTGCAGCGGTATAGAAAGACCCTGTATATGTATATACAGGATGTTTCACAATTAAGAGCAAAAAATTAAAGGGTATATTCTGTACGACGTGCTGATCATGAAACAAAAAGATTTTTTTTAAATCGCAAAACTATTTTCCATGTTTCTTAGTCCAAAATTTTTCGTTGCCACTGCCACTGGGTGGATGATTATGTTAAAGTTATTAATTAAATAAAATTATATTATAAATAACTGCTAATAATTGAATTGTGTAATTATTCTTTCATAGTTGATACCTACTTCATTGTTTGTGTTTTATAGGAAAGCGAATCCAGTGCAGTACTACAAAAAAATTTTTAGGTTAACAACCCTTAATTTTTCGAATTTAAAAAAATTCTTTTTGTTTCATGATTAGCACGTCGTACAGAATATACCCTTTAATTTTTTGCTCTAAGTTGTGAAACATTCTGTATATTGAAGGTGAGAAAGTAAACAAAATTTCGTTTAACAACATTGAAGAAAAAATTGACAAAAAAATAATATCTGCGCCCTAGGACATGTAGCATGGTTTTGGTCTATTTTGGGGCAGGAATCGGCACTTAATTCTCTTCATACTGCTGTATAAATTAGTTCACCAAACGTGCGCTTGTATTGTATCATATGAATATTGTCCACTGAAATTTTGCTAGGGTAAATGGTGAAATTATACTGGAAAATCATTACCATGATCACAACTGTGAACGACAAATATTATCTACCTACTGAATTGCATTTGTTTGTTTTGTATTTTTAAGTTTATGAGACTGGAAATAATAAAGTTATTACTTCGGATATAACTTTATTCAATTGAGCTTTTAATAGTCAATTATAGAGAAAACAGCTTTCTCTGTTGGACGGGATAAATTTATAAATTAATATAAGACAAAATTGCTTTGAAAATTAACGAATAACTGTAAGGATAAAAACAAATTAAATTTTACTTTGATGTTCAAAAAGTTAAAGAAGTGATTTAATATCTTAAGAACTTTACCTATATTTTATGTAAGAAGATAAAATTCGTTATAAAAATGTATTTCCGCTATGTATTTTCGACATACAAAGTATACCTAACCATATGCCATTAATAACCAGGTGCCACTGTTACTTAAATTTTAAGTTTTCCTTAAATGAACAGTATCATTACATTGACGTCAAACTTTTAATGCGAGATTTTTTAATTAAGCGATTCTTAAAATTAAAGTGTAAGCGAAGTAACAGGCCAATGCTCATTAAATATTTATAAAAAACAAATTAAAATAAATTATTTCTTTTATTTCACTGACGTTCGAGATTTGATAAGGAATAGAATAATATTTGTTATTTGTCTCATTTTATTATGAAACATCATATTTTTTGATAAAATCATGTTCAAAATCAAATTATTAGTCGAATAAAATTGTAAAATCACACATTTTCATTTAAAGCATGTTATTTTCAGCATGGGGTAGATGGCTCAGTGGTAACGAGCCGGCCTGTAGATCTTGAGAACACTGGTTCGATCTCCAAAACCGACAAACAATTTTCACCAAATTAAATCTACCCCTGAGGTTTCCTCTTCACTGACATCTTTGAGGCCGTGATTTGATGGCTGGTAACCGCACTTCACGCGAGGAAATATATCACTTACCGAGATCTACTTCGGCAGAGTGTTGTTCTTATTGTGATACAATTAATTTCATTATTATTTTTTATATTGAGCTTCTGCACTATAATAAAAATATAATCATGAATCTCTATATATACCCGGTGTTACAAAAACAGGCTCACTCACAAAAACGATTTATTTTTAAAGCAATTACATTCATTTTATAGATTTACAAACTACATCAAAAAGCGCGTTAAACTACATAAAAAGTGAAAATATTATATTTCCGTTTTAATCGGAAGTGAGCTCAACTTTCTTATTTTAAATGAAACAGCCTGTATATTTTTCAAAATTTGGATTCTACGCAATATTCTGAATTATAATATAATAAATGCATTTTAAAAATTATAAACCACGCAAGAAAAATACAAATTATATTAATTATGTTCTTCATTAAAATATTTACGTTGCCTCTGGAAACAATGTACAAAATCTATGATAGTAAATTTACGAAAACAATAATTATCTTAATTTAGTGTGTTTTGGTGTTTAATATGAATTAAATAAATAAAATAAATATATCATCACGCCTTTTACCCATTACTAGGTTTGGCATTCTGCCGTAGTAGATATCGGTAAGTGATATATTTCTTCGGGTAAAGTGCGGTTACCAGCTATCAAATTAATGTTTGTCGGCTGTGAGAATTAAACCCGGATTCACAAATCCACAGGCCGACTTGACACCACAAAGCCCCTTTCCCCATTAAAGTAATCCTATAAAATAGAAATTGTTTGCTCATTTAACCGACTTCGTAGACTGCTCGAGATAGCAATGATGCACCACTCAAAATGAACAGCCTGTACATGTTATGCCTGATAAAGGTACGTGAATACTTTTCAGTTGATAAAAGACATGGTTCATAAGTATGGCTATTGAATAGTATTTATATATTCAATGGTATGGCTCATTAAATGAGTATCGTGTTTCGAGTTCGTTTGGACAGATGTTATGACGGCATTATACATCAGCAAATAGAAATGAAACTAATTCACTGAGTACGTGGGCCAGAAATATTACAACATAAAAGTAAATAATAAAAGGGGATAAATGACTATATTTGACCATCGTTCAGTTTGATGTATTGGACGCACAGATGAAGATGGTACACAACTATATTATTTAAGAAGTATTTACGGCTACATCGCTGGAGTCTAGAGTAAGTATTCTTCGAACTAATGTTTAGTTTCCATTGGATAAAAGATAGAATATCCTATATATTCTATACCTACGCACGAAACATTTAATCATTAATTTATTTATGTACATCAGATATTTAATCCCAATTACAGTACAGGGTCCGCACTCACCAAGCCGCAGTATGATAGTTCATGTAATTTTTAGCTTCAGTGCGATTCTAACACAAGATCTCGGGATTTGAATTCCGTAACGCTATACACACCACCGTACTGCCGGACATTAATGACTTATATAATTTGATATACTTATTATGGAACAAAAGAATTTTGAAAAGAATTCGCAAAAGTAGGTGTCCTTTATTGTACATTTGCAGCACCACTGGTGTAAAACTTATTTTTAATATATTATTAATTAAATTATAATTTATAACATTAGATAATCGCTATTTATGTAACCAGTTAGAATAAAATAAATAAATATATCATCACAGTTTCTACTCATTACTGGGTGTGACACTCAGCCGAAGCAGATCTACTGAGATGTGATTTATTTTTACGCATAAAGTGCGACAATCAGCCGTCAAATTACGGCCCATCAAAAATGTTAGTAGAGAAGCAGCACAGGAATAATTTGAATGTGGTGAAAATTATTTGTTGGCTGTGGCAATGAAACCTAGGTTCTTAAATACATAGTCGATGAAATTATGAATTTTATCAAATATATTAAAAATCGAATTGGTACACTTATTTCAGTTGTAGTTTGAAATTTTGTTTTGTTTACACGAATTTGACACATTTTCGATATTTTTTATGTCTTCAAAATGCTTGATTCAAGTGAGGTAGAAGTAACGGCAGAAAATGCACTATAAATACCAGAAAAATTAAAAGGCAATATATGATTTTGCTTTAACAGCGGATTCTTCATTCTATGTTGCGAAGTAAACTATCATTAAAAAGGAATATCGACACGATAAAAAATTTAATGTCTTCAAATTCGTAATAGAGGCTGATGATAAGTCATCAAAAATATTTTTATTTAAATATAAATAAATATATCATCACACCTTTTAGCCATTACTGGGGATGGCACTTCTGCCGTAACAGATCTCGGTAAGTGATATATTTTTTCGCGTGAAGTGCGGTTACCAGCCATAAAATCACGGCCCTCAAAGATATTAGTGGAGGGGGAGCCACAGAGGGAGATTTAAATTGGTGAATATTGTTTGTTGTCTGTGGGGATCGAACCAGGGTTCTCAAGATCCACAGGCCGACTCGATACCACTGAGCCACCTACCCCATATTTTTATAAATTTTCTTTATACGTTGGCGGTACACTTACATAACATCCCATATCCTTGGTTTATGAAGACATGTTTCTACTCTTTTCATTAATTCAATAATTGAAGTAGCAGATCTGATTATATTATAAACCATTGTTGATAGGAGTATCAATATAACAAACAATAATTTCTTGTGTTTCACAACCTACCTAAAGTTTTATTTTTCACATTAAAGATGTTAATGTTCTTTGAACTTTGTGATCTTAATTTTAATTTTGGCTACAGGAACATGTTGCATCTAATAAAAAGTATCCCTTTGCATTTAAGAAAATATCCCCGTAATAATTTTATTTTACTAACCATAAAATTATATCCTTTTCCTTGCTGTATAAGTCTGTATATTTATTTTTTCTTCAAACATATTAATCAGCTAGCAAAACTGATTGGTAGTTTTAAAAACCTCATCCAGTAGAGTAAAATAGGAATTTATGTTTTTTACTTAGAATGTATATTTAAAAACTGTGAATACAAATTTCGAATTGGATATTTTATCCGAATTTCGAGTCGAAATTTTATCCAAACTTCGAAGTAAATGTATGTTTCAACTGGATATTTTATCTGACTTTTGAATCGGATGTTTTATCTGATCTACGAATTAGATGTTTTATTTGATTTTCGGACCGGTTTTTATCCGATTTCCGAATCGGAAACTTTATACGAACTTTGGATAGGTTCCGATTCGAGAGAGTCCTTCAATCCGATAGAATTCTTCGATTCGACTTCGGATCATATTGAATTCGAATATATTTTCCGACCTCTAAAAACTCGATGGTAGAAAAACTAATGTTTGCAACTCACGTTAAAAGTATCATGTTTGCATAAATAACTATTTATCTTCTAGTAGTGGTTTTTAGCCAACATTATACAATTATTTTCAGTAAAATCAGCAATTATTCACATGCGACTATTATGTTTAAATCCATGACAACTATTAATTTATACCAATATAACAGTTTGACAACAATGATATTTCACTTATTTGACAGTGTATCTCCATTCAATTTAGTTGAGTCCTTTTCCGACTTTATTATACAAAAATCGTTGCTGTAAAGTTCGTATGGCACTGTTCACTTTTCTCTATATTTTAATATATTTTTTTTGCCTTCAGTTTTAATTAACGTTTATTACACGTTTATAATTGCAGGTTAAACATTACTGGATGCAACACAGGTCAATTATTTATTAGACACGCACGCATATTATGTTAATATTTGGATGAAAATTTTCTTTTTGCACTTGTAGCAGTAAAAATATCGTTAACTGTAGCTGTAATCATTAAAAACAGGAAAAAACTAAAAAGTATAAAGAGGAAAAAGTGGACAAGAAGCTGGGTATAACGCAGATAAATAGGCAACGGTGTTAAATAGGGAACTGTAATTGAAAGAGAGCATTTTATACAGAAACTATTCAAGATTGTGCTGAAACATGTATTTCATTGAACCAATAATTACCGATACTAGAACAAATAGTAAAATGAGTAAAACATTTATATAAATTAGGTACTTAAATATGTTACTCAATATGCAACGCTCAATTAATATTGAAGACAAAAAATTAACTTTAAAATGTGTATAAAAATTGACTGTCTCATACGAACTTAAAACAAAACGTATTCACAAATGAATGAAATGCCATTATATGCTCGTGAGAATTATTATTGTAATCCCTTTTAGAAAGTTTATTGTCTGAGTGGTTCCGATTTCATTTTAAACTGTAGGATTGTAAATAGGATTATACGACTTTGGCTTTGTGCACAGCAAATAAATAAATTTCCTCCAGTGAAATAACATAATATTTTGAAATATATATATGATGTTTCTATAGCACTGCACTAATCTTTAATGACATATATAATTTGATATACTGACTATAGAACAAAAAGATATTTTCGTCAATATTAGGGTATTTCATTCCTAGCGAACATTTTTAGTGTCACTGATTTGTTTTGCGCTGCTAATTCTGAATTTTACGCCGCTTCTCCATACACTAACAGCATATCCACTAATTCACTGTTGCTATACATTTTGCTCTAATTTCTCCCACAACAACTTACCCTTTCAATACCGTATACGAAATCAGACTAGGTACTCAAATAATAATAAGGTATTACACCATGTACCTACATGATAACTAATTAATAAATAATTATTTGTAGGCATTGTGTATACCTTTATTTCATTAGTAACGTAATTATAAATAATTAAGTGTACTATTAAACCAGTGACACTAAAAATGTTCGTTAGGAATGAAATAAACTATTTTTGGCCAATTTATAAACAATTCTTTTTGTTCCATATAATCAGTATATCAAATTATATATATATATATACATATAAATACTGCATTTGTAGCCTAATTGGAATAAGCATGATTGGCAAGATATGAAATGTTATTGCAACTTAAATTAAACTTCAAAATTTTGAGCTTCACAAAAAGCACTGTTTTTAGATGTTCTATTTAGCTAACAGAAGTGGCTATTTGGTGATCATAAAGCGCCATGGAGGATTGAAATCCTTTACTGTCTCTGAAAGTTATGTTGAAGCCTATTTGAAAAGAAAGTTTGAAGTGGCCAAATTTTGTCGACTCAATCAAACCCAAATAGGTTCAACTGAGAGTGCAGTAAAATCATAATTATTGATTCACTGCTAAAAATTTAAACGAATAATTACTAATATAATAATAATAGAAGAGTCCAACATAATATCTTGATATCCTAACATTTACCGGGAATAACAATAAAAGCGAAAGATACGTGTACTGTCACTGTAAAAGTGTACAACTGTACGATTCAAGGCGATAAGTGAAAAGAAAATAAAGATAAAACAAAACAAATTTTATATTATCCATTATGTAATCAATCAATAGAATAAATAAATTACGAAAAACGGATTTTGAGGATATATTTAAAATTGACAGTTACAGTTTGACATCCGCTATAACCAACCGTCTAAAACAAAATGTTGCGTATTGTAATGAACGCTGTTTTGATACGCATCTGGGTTTCGTAATGACTTCCTTATGAACGCAAAATAGAAAAAATAATAGCCATTAACATACCTAGGAATGTTATGAGTATCATTACAGCCGCGGATCCGCAAATCCGAGGTTGTAGAGCGAAGATTTTAAGACATCTAAGGCCTGTTACGACTCATAACATCCGTGGTTTGTTCAATAGTTTACCGGTTTCAGAATATAAACACGTTAACGTAATTAATAAGTAATATTTTTTTAAAGTCTTTGATGAATAACGTATGGTCATTATTTTTGAAGTTTGCTTACCAGCCTACTTTTGTGCAAGTAAACATAGGTTTAATATTCTGAAACCGGTAAATAAATATATCACCTTTTATTCATTACTGGGTGTGGCACTCTATTGAAGCAGATCTTCCGAGGGTAATTTCAATGTGTTGAAAATTATTTATTGGCTGTGGAAATCGATCCTGGATTCTTAAATTCACCGTCCGTCTCGATACCACAGACCCACATGCCCAGTTAGAAAATACTATATTTTGTGTAACGAATAAAATCACATAAGTTATATAAAATCGCATTTCTTAACATGTTCCATAGAAGAATTTTTCTAATTTTAATTTTAAAAACTGATTAAATTATTCATTTGATCGAATATGTAAAAAATCAAGTAAAATTATTTATCGTGCTTTCAACTACTTTACGTAGCTCAGGCGGAATACAATAATTGATTCCATCTTCCATGATATATGTATACAGGGTGTTTCACAACTTAGAGCAAAAAATTAAAGGGTATATTTTGTAGGACGTGCTGATCATGAAACAAAAAGATTTTTTTTTTATCGCAAAACTATTTTCCATGTTTCCCAGTCCCAAATTTTTCGTTGCAACTGCCACTGGGTGGATGATTATGTTAAAGTTATTAATTAAATAAAATTCTATTATAAATAACTGCTAATAATTGAATTGTGTAATTATTCTTTCGTAGTTGATACCTACTTCATTGTTTGTGTTTAATAGGAAATCGAATTCAGTGCAGTAGTTACAAAAAATGTTTTAGGTTAACAACCCTTAATTTTTCGAATTTAAAAAAAATTCTTTTTGTTTCATGATCAGCACGTCGTACAGAATATACCCTTTAATTTTTTGCTCTAAGTTGTGAAACATTCTGTATATTGAAGGTGAGAAAGTAAACAAAATTTCGTTTTTTTTTAAAAGATGATCGCGGACTTTTGAACAATTGTATATATGTCAATGACAGTTACCAACAACATTCCATATTCCGTCAGTACGGTGGTGTGAATAGCGATACGGAATTCGAATCCGGAGATCCCGAGTTCGAATCGCACTCAAGCTAAAAAAATTATATAAACTATCACACTGCGGCTCGGTGAGTGCGGACCCTGTACTGTAATTGGAATTAAATTTCTGTTGTACAGCGTAACATAAAATAAAATAAATAAATATTTCCCTAAATTGATTCGCTGTAAAGTATCGCAACTTCTTTAAAAATTTTAATTCATAAATTACGTAAAATAGAAAATTTTTAGAAAACTCGTTCTTTAGTATACTATTATTTTATTCTGTTAAATAAAATAGCTATTATCTGATGTTGTACAATAATATATATATATATATATATATATATATATATATATATATATATATATATATATATATATATATATATATGACAGTTTGCAAATAGAGAATGGAATTTAGCGGAAGCGCTTAACCAAATTTAAATATTGCAAGCTGTTTTATATGACTGGTATTTTATACGCATGTTTTGTATTTGAATAATTTTCGAATCTTTGAATAATTCAAATAAAGAGATCAAAGACTGTTTTCTGGGACGTTATGCAAATATCTAGCTATATTTTCCACTCCACATGTTTAACTTTATTGTTCATATGGTGTCCAAGAAGAAAAAGTGTGTTTACGTATTATGCTTCGTACGTATGCAGTACGACAGTAGGTACAAGGTAGCGGGTATATATAGACAGTTATGTATTTTTTTCTGTTTTCATAAAAATGGTAATTCTTTTTTGTATATAGGAAAAAAAATTAGGGTATATATTAAATAAATAATCATTTTAATACCACTGGTTTTATACTTATTTCTAATAATAATTATATATACTACAATAACCAAATTAATGCATTATACATTAGATAAATGACTGTTTGTAGTGTCGGCCAGTGGCACTAAGAATGTACACTTTTAGAACCATATTCGTAATTTTGAATAAGAAAATTCTTTTTCACGAATAAATCTACATTCTACTTACTTATTTCATTTTTATTTCTGTTATCCGTTATTGTGTCGAGGTTTGGAGCTCTGATGGAATATCTTTCACATCTTCGTGTTTCTGCCCCATTCCATATCTCTTTTCGACAATGTTGTCACTACGTTTTGGTCGCTCGGATTTTCTTGGTCTGCCCTTTGATCTTCTTTCATAAACTCCCATTTCCCACAGTATTTTCATTATTCTGTTTTCCGCCATGCGAACTAGATGCCCGAATCAGCGTAATTGCTTACCCTCTATTATTTTCAACATCGAAGTAGTACTGAGTCTTTTTCTTACTTTGTCGTTTTTTATTTTGTAAGGAGTGACCACTCCTTCGATCCTCTTCAGTATCTTCATTTCGTTCTCCTGAATATTAGACTTTTCCTATCCAATAATATCTACGATTTGCTGCCGTAAGTTAGGATAGGAATAATGACCGCCTTATACACTCTAGTTTTTGTGTCTTTCGAGATTTCTTTTTTTAAAAGAAAAACGCTATACTGATACGGCTTATTCTGCTGTTCAAGTTGCACTCTATGTGTTCAATCTGAATTAGCTTGGCCCCGAGATTTTTAAAAGTATCTACTTATCTTACCATAGTGATTACTAACATAATGTTTTAGGATTTTACCTCTTTTGCTACTTGCATCATTTCCGTTTTGGCTACGTTGATCTTTAGGTCATTCTAAGTCAAGACTCTGTTCCATACATCTACTATATTCATTAGTTGTACTTCACTTTCTTTCTCCATCTTTTGCTTTGTCTTCATTAGTGATTATCTCTCTGTTTTTATTTCTTATGTATCTTATTACTTTATTCTGTCTTTTTCTTTGTTTTCAAACTACCAAAAATGAAAAAAAAAATTATATTTAGTTTCACTGTAACCCTGGAGGTCAGGTTTCTATTTTTAGTTCAAGTAAAATATCTTAATTGCAAAGATAGCACAGTAATTTATTCGAGAATGATAACTAGAATTTAAATTCTAGCTTATATTTTCTATACAAAAATTGGTTAATATTCTCATTGTTTTAATTTTTGTAAATTATTATCTACAATAATAACGTGGTTGATTTTATTAATTAAATTACTAAAATAAAATAAATAAATCTAGGAGTATATCACTCCTTTTCTCAACTAGTGAATATGGCAGTCTACCATGGTAAGTGACATATTTATTTGCGTGAAGTAAGGTTATCAGTTTTCACGGTCCCCATAGATGTTAG
Source organism: Pterostichus niger (assembly GCA_947425015.1). Classification (NCBI taxonomy): domain Eukaryota; kingdom Metazoa; phylum Arthropoda; class Insecta; order Coleoptera; family Carabidae; genus Pterostichus; species Pterostichus niger. The sequence continues at coordinate 18,089,302 of OX380334.1, read as the reverse complement.
TGGAGGGGAAGCCACAGAGGTAGTTTTAATGTGGTGAAAATTGTTCTCAATAATACGAAAACTAAAATATAAATAAATCAAATTGAATTATAAAGAGCACAATTGGGATTCCGTCAGGATCTGAATTTGGGACCTTATGAACTTCAGTAATATGCTCTAACCAACTAAATCACGATTACTTGTGATTAAAATCTGATTTTATAGCAATTTTTCCTCAAATGAAGTATTTATTTTAAAAATACAGTGGCACTGCAAACGACTCTTACGTCAAGTTTTTTAGTTTATGAAAAAATCATGGGATCGAGGCTGCCTTTGACACATAACAAAAATAGAAAAAAATGGAATAAAAACAGATTTGAATCACAGCCGTCCGTGGCTCAAATTCTGACAGTTTCCTATTTTTTCTTTCTCTATAGTTTAATTTGATTTATATTAATTAAATATTTATTTAATAGAAAATCGAATTAACTTTTTAATAAGAATACATTTTTATTCTACAATAATTAAAGAAAAAAAATTAACAATTGTAAAGTTCACCAATTTTTGTATTTAAACTGCTTTATATTAATTATATTATTTTTAAATACGTTAATATTTTATCTTTTCAACTATGGTTCTTTTACTTATAACTGAAAATAGAAATCAGATCTTCCGAACCACAAATAAAGACAAACAAAAACTTTTATGAAGAGTAATTTTTTGTCAGATTAGGAAAGTATCCCAAATATTTTCATATGTATTAGTGACTATGATTTTGCAAGAAATTTTTGTCGTCATGATCACGATTGCTTGATGCGAGGAAAATCTGCTAGATTTACTTAAAGCAAGAAGCAGGAGTGATCTAGGCAAAAATTACCAAAGGAAAATCATAGTATGGTATTCGACTTGACAATTCCTTGAATTATTTTATTTACTCCAAAAAAAATTAACAATGTCTGAACTACTATTATCTTGTTTTACATTGTTTATTTTTTTACATAACTAAGCAAAGTAAACAAAGTCATATAAGATTCAATACTATTAATCTACTCAAAATAGTTAACAAACGTTATATCTAAGCAAAGATTTGCGAAAATTTTCACTAGTGAAATTGTCGCTGTAATACTACTGTGATTGGTTCAATTCAGCAAAATACTGTAATTTGATTGGATGAAAAGTTATGAGTGGAATTGTCACTAAAATCCATCACACTATGTATAATTTATAGAGATTTAAGTAAAATATAGTAATTATGAGCCATTAGTTGAGATATATATTTTATGCGTGTTTTCATGAATACCTGGATTTTGAAATTTTTACCAAACAATAAATATAGAAAAATTAAACTGTTGAATGTGTGTATAAAATTTAAATTTTAATATAATACATCATCCATCAGATATGCTATTGTAACTATTGATTAATTCATCAAATTGAATACTTTTGATAAGCTCTTGTTTGTTAAAATATTTCAACGCCCACAATTCACAATACCACACTCATATCAGTATTATTTCAGTCCATTTCCTTTATAAACCCCCAGAAATATCAACAAAATTTGTTTTAAAATCTCAATTTGAAAACTGCTTTCATCTGTGGAAGAGTGGAGGGCGGCAACTTGGCGATAGCACGGGTGGGAAATGTTCACGTTTCATGACGGACAGCTGGCGTTGATAACGCCTCTCCGCGGCAGACACCGGAATCTAGAGTGCTCTGGTGGTGGGAAAAACAACGAACGAGCACGAAGTGTGTCGTGCTTTACAGACTGTGAGCTTATGATGAGAGACATGAAATGTTTGTGTGGGAATGAAGTACTGCAAACTGGAAGATGAATTGTGTTTTACTTTACATGTACCTAAAATTTCCTCTTTCAACTGAATGATAAATAGCGACTGCATTGTTTTCTCTTATTTACTATCCATGGAAAAATAGAAAATAGCATATTAAGCTAGGATATACAGGGTGTTTCAGGACTAGTGTAACAAACTTTAACAGCTTATTCCTGAGGTCATTTTGAGCCAAAAATGACATATGAACATAGGTCCTATTCCTTCTAGTTATCAAAATACAAGAGGTTGAAGTTCTATAAATTACACGACATTTTCAAATTTTTGTAATCAAGATACTTTCGGAAAACAAAAATGCGTGCAAATAGGGGATGGGAAAGTTGGTTTCTATTTGGATATCTGTCTTGGTATTCTCTGGACGCATAACCGGCATTACCATTACATAATCCATAAATAAAAATCATATCTGCATATTCAGCAGTACTATATCCATCTATTATGAAACAATAATACAATCAAAAGTACAACAATTTTTAATTAAGACAAATAAGGTATGACTTTTCAATAAAATTCTTGTTTTCCGAAAGTATCTTGATTACAAAAATTTGATAATGTAGTGTTATTTATAGAACTTCAACCTCTTGTATTTTGGTAACTAGAAGGAATAGGACCTATGTTCATATAACATTTTTGGCTCAAAATAACCTCAGGAATAAGCTGTTAAAGTTTGTTACACTAGTCCTGAAACACCCTGTATATTCCTATCAATGATGTTCTTAGACAAAGCATATTGTATTCTGGCGTACATATTGACTTGATGTTAATATTTCTGATTGAGCGAGGGTAACGGAGTATCTATTTTAGCTTCTTGTTGCATTGCTTCTGATTTGTTTATATTCTATCATTAAGTGCATTTCTTTTAATACAGTGTGTCCAACGGCGTTAGTAGGATATGTACTGCCCATGTGCGAGATTAATTTTGCTTCCTCCCCCTCTGTTGTTTAATTGGAATGTTTCTGATATATTTTTACACGAAATTGACAGGGAAATAAACATTTGCCTGACCTTGAACACTCAAGAAAGCTTTGCTTTACATGCCTAGGTAGGTAATGAAAGAAACGTGAGTGTCTAGTTACTTAGCAACATAAAAAACTGACTGAATATGTATGTCAAATATTTCTTTTAATTTAAATTAATTTAAAATATATAAATTCTTTGTTTATGTTTTAGGTAAAATGTTATACATGCTATCGCTCGTCATGAAATTATCTACTCATTCTGTAATTGAACGCTTTTCTGACTTTTTACGTAAATAACTTTTATTTTAAATAAAGCGTAGACACAGAAAATGTAAAAACTATATATTTTATTTATTAAAATCATAAACTAATACATTAAATAAATAAATAAAATAAATATATCATCAGGCCTTTTACCCATTACTAGGTGTGGCACTCTGCAGTATACATTTTGCTGAATATAACCTGATATTTGAAATTGTTTTTATTTCATTTTCAGGAAAAAATTATTGTGAAATCTCATCTTATGCTGATCCATATTTATTGAATGAATTTTTGTTAAATGTTTCTTTTTTCTTCTTCCTAATATTAAATAATAAAAATGAAAAACCGTAAAATACTCTATTTTTCGTTGTAACGTTACGGTTAAGTTATGTTACGTAATATGAATTCTGAAGTCAACTTTAGATATTTCATAGTTATCGTAACATAAGAACCGTAAAGTACGAGTAATTTAAGTTTACTGCAGTCTCAGTAGAAAGTAATATGTACTGCAATCGGTGGCACTCAATATTGCCAGATAGGAGGAAATGCTCTCGTGGGAGATAATGAGAGATTTTTTCAGTGATTTTTGTGTTTTAATACAACGCAATATTTAGAATTCAATATTTTAATTTTGCAAATATTTTGGTTATGAAGTTAAAAACAAAATAGAATTTCGATTAACGCTGTTCAATAATAAATCATAGAAAATTACATGTGGCTTTGTGAACACATGTTTTCTGTTGTTATCTGTGCAATAAATAAATAATTATTAAATTTAATTATAACCCCGAAAATATGTTACTTAACCAGTTTTCTAACATGATCTTAATTTATAAAATATATAAATATAAATATATCATCACGCCTTTTACCCATAACTGGGTGTGGCACTCTGCCTAAGCAGATCTCGGTAAGTGATATATTTTTTCGCGTGAAGTGCGGTTACCAGCAGTCAAATCACGGCCTCCAAAGATATTAGTGGTGGAGGAGCCACAGGGGTAGATTTTTAAAAAAATTTATCTTGAATTAATTAATGTTATACTAAAAACAATAACCACAAACCATATTTAGTATGCCTAGTATTCGTCTAAACCAGTGTTGAACATATATTTCGGCCAATGACCAAATGAAGATACCTATTGAGTATAAAATTTACAACACAAAAATTTTAAACAATATTTATTCTGGGACACATTTTATAATGGTTCATGAAGGTATTTTGACTATATAGCATCTGGCAACACTGGTGTTACTTAAGCTTCGATCGATTTGTAAGGTGATCGGCACATTAATATCCCATGAACTTCCCACCCCTAGAATAGTAAATTGTTTCTTAAATGCCACAAAATCCAATGAAAACTTCTTTTTGAAATTTAACTTATCTTATAAAATACGGTATCATTTAAGTTAAAACAGTATAAAAGTAAAATTCCAGGACTTTTTCTGGCATCTTACATTTTGTTGAAACGTATACATATTTTTTTTGTTCATTAAACTCTAGATAATCAAAACAGATTATGTAGTAGTATATAAAGTTTGGATATTGCACATTTGTTTTATTTTTATCCAAACTGTACACTTTATTTTTAAGCCGCCATTGAAACCCAATAGAAATTTTGGACAGTGCTAAATTTTAGTCATACTTATATTTAAATTTAATTTATTTATATTGAAAATTTTATATAGAGAAATAAAATAAAATAATAAATATATCATCACGCCATTTATCCATTACTGGGTGTGGAACTCTGCCGCAGCAGATCTCGGTAAGTTATATAATTCTTCGTGTGAAATGCGGTTACCAGCCGTCAAATTACAGCTCGCACAGATGTTAGTGGAAGGAGAGCCACAGGGGTAGTTTTAACGTGTTGAAAATTGTTTGTCGGCTGTGGCAATCGAACCCGGCTTCTCAAATACACAGACCGACACGATACCACTGAGCTACCTACCCCATTGGTACGAACAACTACATTTTATTACAAGTGCACTTTGTAGTATTCAGAAACTGTAAAGCTCGGAGAGATAATATAACTTTGATAGTTTCACTTACGTACACGGACACATGAGTCTGGTAAATTTACATACTCTCTCATACATAGTTAAACTTTGATTAAGCACCTACTTCACATTTTGTGCATGACTGTGTCCAACATATTCATACCTGAATTGCATAGTCGTACATATGCATGAATGCGTCACGTACAACACCGCTATGTTTGTAGATTCTTGTTAAATTGATATTACAAACTTAAAAACTATATTCAAATTCAGTGGCGATTCATCAGATGAGTCAGTATCTCATTACGAAATTCAAAACATATATTAGTTTGTACAATAAATATTTTATATAAATTTAAGTATATTTTGAACTTTATCAAATTATAATAGAAAAATCTGATGTGTACTCCATATGACTTCCTTGTACGGGTATTATACTACAGCTACATTTTTTTATTGCACATATTTGACGTAATTTGACATTGACATTAAATTTCTTGTTTTTCCTTATTTTTTGTTCTAATCCATAGCAAACTTCATTACATGAAACAAGAAATATATAATTTTTTAATTTAGATATATCTCTTATACAAATGGCTAATTTAAAAATTTTTAATGTGCTAGATGCAGTACTTAATTCTCTAAAACTTTTATTTACAGCATTTATTTCTAAAATTAAAATAATACCATTTTTATCAAGGAAAACTGTTAGCAGCTTCATGTAATGTGTCACTTGCGGTTAATCTATTTTAACCAAAATCTATTATGTTATTTCCGTTGATATAGTAGTTTTATATACCAAATTTGGAAAGTTTTAAATTATATTTGAATATAGTTTTTCATGAAAATCTATTATAGGCTTCAAGTAAAGTACCACTTCCGGAAGTTATATAATGACCAAACAGGGAGGTGCACAACTAGATGTTATAACAGTCCTAAATATAAAGTTTAAATTTTCTACGGCTTACCGTTTTTGAGTTATGCGAGATACATACATACGTACGTACAGACGTCACGACGAAATTAGTCAAAATGGACTCAGGGATGGCCAAAATACGTATTTCCACTGAAATCTGAGAACCGAAAATTTTCGCGATTACAATACCCAATATGCAATGCCAGTTGCTGTCTAGATCAACTCGTAAATCTGAGGCATACCTCGTTAAGTATACGCAACAAATAATTTAATATCGAATATATTTTAAATTTCAATACAGTATTCGGCAGAGACTGCGGACTAGATAGAGAGGACTCGGAGGCAGCTTCTGAATGTGCGAGAGTACAAAGAACAAAAGATGCTCCAAAAAGCACAGACTGCGCGTTTTCTGTGTATTCTGTTGTATTAGATTTAAAAAAAAATCAAATCACAGTTAATAACGAATTATTATTCACTAAAATAAATAATACAAAATGACACCTTTTAAAGAAACTCAAGCCATAATTTATTGTATTATGTATTTCAACGGATGCAATGTTTCGTACTGCATATTTAGCGCAGTTTTTTAATATTTCCTGAATTATTTTCACTATATTGTTAGCAATTATAGATTTCTGAATTTTTGTTATTAATTATAAATTATGAATTTCTTATGTCACTACTTTCAAAATTATGTTTTGGTTTTAAAGTTAAATTTTTATGACAGAAAAATTTAACTTTAAAATTATCTTCATTACTGCACGTTCAGTCGTAGTCATATGTTAAAAATTATGTATTTATTTAATTAATTATTTTTATGTAATTAACTAGCCGCTGGCAATCGTGGAGTGATTACGGCAGTATTCACTGGACGCTTGTAGCAAACGGTCGCTAAGTATTATTTTGGGTGATTTCGAATAATAAATTTGTGACACAAAAGTGTATCACGCGCTTTGACTTACGAACCTTCTTTATCCTGATATTTAGTGTGTTTGTGTCTTGTGTTTATACAATACTGTGAGGTTACGTGTTGTTCTTATTTTTTAAATTTTATTTAATCATTTTTACCGCTAACAATATACTATTACAAAAATCTTAAATAAAACTTCAGATAATGAAGACAATATTAGAAAAAGAATTTTTCTTTTTTATATTCGAAATGTATTATTATATACTCAATATCCGTGAAAATTTGATTATTTTCTGCACAGTATGCAACAAAAAAACATTATAAAATAATAGCTACAAAACAAACTTCACTATATAACCTACAAAATAAATAATTTTGACGTTTGAAATGTTGTAAGTAAAATTAATATAAAGTAAAATTCGATCGTAGATTGTAGGTGGCTCAGTGGTAACAAGTCGGTCTGTGGATCTTGAGAACCATGGTTCAATCCCTACAGCCGACAAACAATTTTTACCAAATTAAATCTACCCCTGTGACTTCCCCTCCACTAACATCTTTGGGCGCCGTGATTTGATGGCTGGTATCCGCACTTCACGCGAAGAAATATATCACTTACCGAGATCTGCTACGGCAGAGTGGCACACCCAGTAATGAGTGGCAGGCGTGATGATATATTTATTTATTTTGTTGATACGAGGTTAACCAAAACTATAATTCACAAAGTGAAAATGCACTTCAGGCGATATTTCAATTAAATAATAAATACAAAATAATAGCAGCAACATTTACAGTATTCAATTTGTGATTAAATAACATGTTTCGCGGCATTTTATCGACATACAAGCTTGCTGGCCGATAGACTCCAACTCGGCGCCGCACAGGTGTCTTACGTCATAACAAGCAGTAGTTTAAGGTTTAACTCGCTCGAACGGGGTTGTCTATAATTTAGATATATTAAATGTTTTTGGTAATATTTTTTCATATTATCTAAAAGAAATTCAGTTACCTATTTTGGGCTTCTTTTAAATTTTCAGTATGTCCATTTGCGCCCCTAATTATGACATTATTGTGAAATGCACATTTAGTGCGTAAAGTACATATATTATATTATTATCGATTTTTGTATATTCAAATAATATTTAAATAATTATAAAATTTTCAGTTGTAGAAAAAATATTGTACAGCTATGTAAAATACTTGGAAAATACATTCGTTCAAAAAGTATATAAATTCACACACTCCTGCAAAACTCGTTTTTCTAACTTTCTGTTATCCTGTTCATTAATTGGAAAGTAATAAAATAGATATATTATTACGTCTTTACCCATTACTGGGTGTGGTACTCTGCTATAGCAGCTCTCTGTAAGTGATATATTTATGTGCGTGAAATGAGGTAACCAACCGACAAATCACGGATTTTAAAGATGTTAGTGGAGAGATTGGCACTAAGGTAATTTTATTGTGATGAAAATCAGTTTAGTATCTATGCGAATCGTACTCGGATTCTAAATTTTACAGTCCAATGCGTTGCCACTGATCTATCTTTTCTACTTTGTAATGCTCTATTATGGAACTTGTGGACGTCATTCGGCACTCGTCTGTAACTCATGTTTTTATTTACTCGCTCTACAAAGACGCTATTTACATATTTGTTACGTTATTTATGTATCCATCTATTTATTTATTATGTACAAGTGTATCCCAATTATAGTATAAGCTCCGGATTCACCGTGCCAAAGTGCTGTAGTTCATATATTATTCTCGGAATTACAATCTCGAGAACTATAAAACCTACGAGGTTTGTCAAATTAGTCAACAATTTATATTGTAAAAGACAATGAGCACCCAAAGATTTGCACTACTTTCTTATTTTGAATGGGAATATGTCAGATTTTATAAATGATTAATTGTAGGGAAAATCTTGAAAAGAAAAAAGTATTACTTTAGAGAAAGTAACATTGGCACTGTTAAACTTTTCGTAATATTTCATAAAATCGAATTGAGTTGAACATAACAAAAGTAAAGTATTCGAAATATTAGAAGATATTTTATGAAAAAAAGTAATTCAAAATTAAATTTTAAACATGTTTGCAAGAAATTATCATAATGTACAAAAATAAAATAGTTTAATAAAAATAATGAATTCACATTATTGCTATTTAGACAAACATATTTATTTCTTAACAATTTCCTCCTACATTATAAATACAACTTGTAAATACGTTTCTCAAAATAGCAATGTATTTATTAATTTTACTATTTTTTTCTTGTAGATTATGATAATTTTTGTTTATTTATTTATTTATTTGACAGGCGAAAATGAAATTAGGAGGCAGAAATAAAACACAATAATACAAAATATGGAGTACATAGCAGAATAAAAATAAAAATTTGGATAAAGTGAAAGATAAAAGAACAAATTATAATTAACAAATGAATTAGAGTTGATTGACGCTCATTAAATATTGTTTAGGTTTAGGTAAAAATACATCGCCAGAGGAAAATCTGAGATTATAGAGTAAACACATATGATAAATAGGCGATCAAGAAAATACATTTTTTCTTCGCTTGCTATGAAAACTTGACAATCACAGTCTCATTTGTCATCGTAAAGTTGACGTTTTCCGTGGAACAATCGAAAAATATCTAAATATCTTTGCACGAAATAGATGTTAAATGCGTGCGTTTCCAATGGCCACGTGCGAAAAAGATATTAAATGCGCGCTTATTTCAGTAGTTCCCAGGGATACAAAAAAAAAACATATATATATAGGTATATATATATATATATATATATATATATATATATATATATATATATATATATATATATATATATATATATATAATTATTTTAAAACATTCAATTTTTTGCGCCTATCAGAAAATTTTGTAGCACGCCTGAAAGAGCTTCACGGTAACAAATGTTGAGAATCATTACATTAGAGTTTAATCTTTTAGCTTATTCATTCAGAGTTCGTTGGTCTTTAGAAACTCGAAAGAGCGAGCACAGGCAAAATAAAATGATATATTTTTCTTTGTGATCGCAGTCCATTAGGTATAATTTATAATATTTTTGTTAATGCAGATTTTGGCGGCTATTAGTTTGTTGGGTATGCTTTATTCTATCCTTTTGGTTTTAAGAATTAAAATTTAACTGACTGATATATGAACGAAACGAGCTCAACAAATAAACTGGATTGTTAGTATACAAATACACGATGTTTCAAAATAATTGGAAAAAAGTGAAATGTTTTAATATTTGATTTGTCAATGATAATGTAAAAAGTATTGTTCTAAATTTTGCAAATATAATTATACATATCTTAGAGCTAATATTTTTTGTCACTTGCCTGGTAAGTTAATATAACAACAAAATATTAAACATGAAAATTTATTTAATTTTATTAAATTTGTATTCCTATGTTCTTTCATTTTGTTTCTCATTATTACATTTGTTTAAATTTTTCATAATAGTGAAGTGTAAATTGCAATAAGACTCTTAACGCATATTTATAGCAATATAGACAACGTGATCCTCTGGGGTAACATCATATTCATCGCATGTTAGTAATAATTACCCAAACTCATCGTGATACTGGTACTTAACGCCGTGGGAAAAATATATGTCATGCAAGATATCGAAAAAATGCTGATAATGCTGTCTCGGTGAATGGTGACACCAAGATCCTACTATTAGTATTGCTAGAGTATGTCGGCATTTACATGTTTTACATTCCACTGTTTAGAGGATTTTTGGTGATCATGCTTATCACTCTTTTCATTTTCAGCGGGTTCAAGGGCTGAGATATATTTCAAAATGTGTAATGGCAAGTTGCACTTAAATTTTAGATATTGCTTTATTAAAATGGAATCGATTGTTTGACAATAATGTTCAGATATTAATATAACAGTTCATTTCGATACGATATTGTTCATTTAAGGAAAACTTAAAATTTAAGCAACAACGATGCAACTGACAATAAGCCATTTTAATTTATTCGTTTGCTTTACTGTATTTGTTGTACCACGAGCGTTGGATGAATTATAAGGTCTTAGGTTTTATTTGAGACACGAGGCGTAAGTTTTTTGGAACTCTCGGCTACGCCTCGGAACTCAAACAAAATCTTTGATCTTAAAACATCATTTACTGGATTTAGTACATGAACATTTATTTTAGTATATAATTTTTAAACGTTGCTATGGCAGTAGAAAATACAACTGTCAAAAACTAATCGACAATGTGCATATAACTTGTTGTATTAGTACTGGTTATTTAAAAAAATTTATTTTAATCTATTTGCTATTTTATTGTGAAAAATATTTAAGAAAAAATTTCCACATCTAGAAGATGATTTGACTGTAATTAATCACGGGTATATCATTTATTTTTAATATAAAATTGAATGTAAATTGTTCGAAATGGTTTCCATTCGTTCATTATTCTTGTAATTAAATTTGAAAAGCCTTGTAATTTAACTTGTAATAATTATATTAAACAATGGATTCACAAACCAATTTTAATTTGAAATGTCGTTATGACAAGTTTTCCAGACAACTTAAATATGACCTTATAACTGTAATGAAAGTAAACAGTTCAACTTAGTTAAAATTGTTCGTTTTTGAAACAGCTTTTACACTTTAAGAGTTCAAGGAGATGTTAAAATCTACACTGAATGATATTTTCTAAGTGGGAGGTTTAATGTTAATTTCAAAGGTACCATGTTTCAGAATTTATTGTAGATTAAATAAGTAGGTATACAAATGTAAATAATGAATAGACATATTTTTCTTCTCGTTCTTAAAAAATTAAAATTTTATTTTTTTGATAAAAACATAGCATAATATTTATATAATATTAATTAAAAGCAAAGAGCAAAACTTCTTCTCATATTCGGTTTTTTTAGATAAACAGATATAAAGTTATTTGAGCAGTTTCGATTTAATGTTAATTTGATATTTGGTAATCGAATTTTTAATTACTTTTCGAAAGTGTATGTAGACGTTGAAATATTTCATTCCGCAGTTCAAATTTCTACTAACTATAATATTTCGTCATGACAATTATTAAAGACTATACTTTTTTATGTTTACATAGGATTATTTGAAGGTATTTTGTCGCGTGTCTGAAATTTATAAATACTAAATTAATTTAGAATAAAAACCAAATAGAAATTATTTGTCAAATAGATTTCATTCCCGAAATAGACACATAATAAAAATGACAATTTAAAGTTATATTAGACATTGCATAAAGTTTCATGTTTAAAATGACATTTTTTGTTTAAGTAATTATAACTATATTCAATATCTGTTTTGTTATAGTAAGTAATATTACTTTGCATTTAAAAAAAATAAATTTGTATTATATTATTGAAATAATTTAAATAAGAAATTAATCGTTAACTGAACCCAAATTATAAAAAAAGCTATCGAAACTGGAACCAAAAACAGTTAGATGTTAGTGGAGGGGGAGAACTATAGATAAAAGGATAGGTAATAAAATAGATTTAAATTGTAAGATACTCTTGTACAGGTTTATTAAAAATAACTATTTCAGTTAGTAACATAATTCTGGTGATTTTTTTTTATTCCATAGTTTGTGCAAAAATACAATTTGACATGTTTTATTTTAGAATAAATACAAATAAGTTACGTCAGGGAACTAACAACTAATAGGATTTTGAGTGATAGAATTTCTTTAGATTATTGCGCTGTGAGTAATCTTTAGAAATAAAAGGAAACGATTTTATTTATGCATTATAAATTTACTTAAATTAAATATTTCAAATGTTGCTGTCAATAACAAGAAATAAACGTATGTATCAGTTTTACCAATTTCAGTCTTTTTTATTGCGAACTGAAATAGTTCCTTTTTAACCTGTATTACGAGTACGAATACGTTTCTAATATATCAAAGTGAGCTGACACGTTGACAGTTGAATAGTAGTTGTTGGGTTACAAAGCCATTAAGAATTGAGATTGTTTCACATTAACATAGAATAGAAATTTGAGAAGACTTAAATTGTCCATGGGCGGTATGATATTATTTTCGTAATTAAAGTTGATTATGGCCCTTTGTCAGACTCATTTTTAGGGTGTTCGTCCTTGGTTTTTATTTAACAGTTATTATATTGTAATGTTCACATACTAATCCAGTGATTTCTGTCAGAGACAGAACTGTGTCTGTATTCATAAAATTATTTAATATACAGTTTAGGTAACAATTCGTTAAATTTTGAGAACTCCTGTGTAATTGTATAGAGCGAAATTCAGTTATTTATTTATCCAATGCGTAAAATTTTAGAAATATCATCAGATTCTTATTCCAGGATAATTTTATTATACTCTATTATTAGATTGTACGTAAAGCGAATATTGGGTCTAACACTGGCGTTTAAATGCTAGTCTTTTTGAAACAAGATATTATTGTTATTAGAAATAAAACATATTAATTGTATAATCTTTTTTAAGTTATGGTGTTATGGATATAAGTATTGAAATAAATTTGAAAATATTAATTTTATGCTAACGGATTTATCGAAAAATAACTTTTTTGCGCGTCTCCAATGACAACGCGCGAAAAAGACGTTAAAAGCGGGCGTTTCCAATGGCAACGGGCGAAAAAGATGCGCGCTTATTTCAATAGTCACCAGGAATACAAACAAAACTTGTCATATTGACCGTTGACAGAACGAATTAATTTTCAGTACGTAATGTTTTTTAATAATTTTAAGATGCAATCGTAGAAAAAATGATGTGTGTATCACGAGCGGCAAGTGTCTTTGTTCCTCTTACACTATTGCAGCTCTCGCCTTTGGCTCGCGCTGCCATTACTATAACTATTTTTGATATTTTCTCAAAATTATTGAGCAATATAAATAAAACTTTATTATAATTATAAATATATAAAATTTGTTAATTACGTTTCACCAATTTTTTTAATTTTAAATTTCTAGTACAGTATTTTCCTGATCGTAGGTTTAGATAAATAAAAATAAATTAGAGGAAAATAATTAACAATCGCTTGAAATTTATTATTTTATTAGAATTTATTGTTAAAAAGCTTTAATTAGATACTAAACTCAACAATTTTTGACTCAACCATGAACCATGAGGACTAATATATTATGATTTTGATAATTTTGTTCATATTTTACAACATAACGATTTTCAAAATATTAGTATGGTACTACTTATAACTATAAACCGAGAATAATTTAGAATGTTTAAAAAAAAGTTGTTTGAAATCAAATGAAGGTTCCTTTTATATATTACATATTTGGTGATGATATTGTTTACAAAATAAGCATAGAAACCGCTGCTGCTATATAGCCCAATAACAAACTTCAGTTTTTTGCTTGAAAGTTTCGATATACTAGTATAGTTTCAATTTAAAATTTCACCGTGTTTTTAAATTATCTTGCTTCCAGTAAGACAAGAACACCGGGCCGAGTGACAGCCCGCCTTCGTAGAACTACTTTTTTTTATTTAGTACGATTTAAAACGTGAAGGTTTATCTCAAGATTGAGAAATCATCAGCACAATACTTTCCTAATTAAATATAGGTCAGGAATGTAATTTTTTGACAAAATCCACTAATCTGAATCCGAAGTATGGAATGTTTAACTTTAGATTGGTAGAAATTGATAATACTTTCGATTTAGTGAAATATTTAGAGTTTTAATTTCATTTTGAAATTTCTAGTACATTTTTCTTATATACAATTTTTTTTATTATTAAAATATATGTTTTAATTTATTTAAAATTGTATTCACGACTAATCCATTTAATTTACCTAGTTATTAATCTTAAGTACGTATAATAGTATAAATTATTTCGTAATTTCTTACAAAATAATTTATTTAAATTTACCTGGAATGAATCTCTGAGAAATAGTACATGCACTCCTTGTTAAAAAATATACTACCTATAGATAACTATTAAAAGTTTAGATTATTTTGTAAGAAGGCAGCCGAGCAGCTCAGATATTTTAAAATGAAATTCTAATTATCTGGGAGTTTTAAGAGATGAAGATATTGAAACTATTTTTCTTTTAATTTAGTACGTTTTGTTTCAGCGATGAAAGCAGCCATTTTGATCCAAAGATGGTATCGACGGTATCTCGCTCGCATGGAGGTGCGGCGACGGTACACGTGGACCATCTTTCAGAGTATTGAATACGCAGGAGAACAGGACCAAATGAAAGTAAGTCACAGTATTTTATTTTTAATTTCTATTATAATCGGTAGTAGTAGTAGTCTTTTGAATTTTGATCTCTATTAAACAGTAATTTAATTAATGACCTAGCATGTACAATAACGCAACTAGAGAAATGAACTATTTTTATCACTTAAAATTAAATTTATATGACAGAAAACTCAGGTTGATATCTGGAGAGAGCTTCTACTTAGTGGGAAAACACGCTAACCACTGCGTCACGATACCCATTGACGGGGAACGGCGTCAACTTAATATTTCTGTCATAGTGTCGAAACGCAACATCAGTTCCAGGACTTCTATTTAATAGTTAGTGACAAGGGTTTTGTCTGTAATGACAAATGATTTAAGATAAATCATAATATGAAGTACTCGTATTTCGAAAAGCTTGCACGACATTCTTATCAGTCAAATGTGTATCTTTACTTAAGAATCAAATATTATGGATATATATATATATATATTACAGGATGGGATAACAGAACAGAACAAACCCGAAATGATTTTTGAAAAGAATTGTCATAATTAAGTGCAGTTTACTTGATGTATACATTATTCGTACCACTGGTTTTATAGTTATTTCTAATACATTTAATTAAATTGTAAATATAAATAAATAAATATATCATCACGCCTTTTACCCATAACTTGAGGTACATATTGTAGCATATAATATTAAACATATTGATTATAAAACAAAAATATTTTTATCGAAATTATTATAAATAAGGGTAGTTTACTTAAGGGAAACATTTTTACTACCATTGGATACTATTAATTTTGAATATAGAAACTAGTTATCGCTATTACGTGAAGTAATTTATAAATGATATTAATTTATGCGATTCTGTAAAGCTTACTAAAACCAAAGTTTTTGGGATGTGTAGGTGAAGAAAGGAAATTACTTAATTTTACAAAATCTATTTAAAATTATTTCCATTAACATCTAAACATTAATTTTGAATTAAAAAATATGGATAAACCCGTTAAAATGCAGGATTTCAGGTACTTCTTGATTGGTATAGATAAGGGATTTAAAATGACCAAAAATAAAGATCTAATGGATTCAAATCTACATGGCCATACACAGAATCTCCTCGACTAATTCACCTACCCTTAAATACTCTATCTAGGTGATTTTTATCATTTCTACAAAAAATAGTGTATACCATCATGAATAAATATTATTTCGTCAGAAAATATTACTTCTAAAGTTAAATTTCTATGCTCGGCATGTTGATGCAGATGCCGTTCGCAAAACCTTTATCGAAGATCATGATCAGGTTAAACTAACGTATGAAGCTATTGATGGTAAGGATATAAATTTCAATTCTTTAAAATTCTTCAAACTGTCATTTGCGATACACGTGGTAGTTAGTTATATTAATTGTTGTATCATTGTATACCAAATCTATTACTGCATTTGCAACATTTTCTGGTCTCTGATGAGCTCCACGGTCTCTTCCCTGATTAGGTTGTGAAGAACCAGTGTCGCAAAGGCGTTGAGTTGCGAGGATTCGGAACCGTCTTACTGAAATACGTTCGGCTTAATAAAACTGCGTTAATCTAGCGTTCTGTCCTGTTTGTCCATACGCTAGCTACATATTCACTAATTCATTGTTACTGTTACCATTCATTTTTGCTACAATCCAAAGGTGCGATATCATAACTAGATTATAAGAAATAAAATCAGTTTTAATCACTTAAATAATTGAAAAGTTAGATTTCACCTTCAATGTAACAGCAAAACTGACAGTTATGTGACCAGCTACTTGAAACTAATTTAAATTTGTGTATTAGGGAAATATTAGGTACGTGATATTTAATGACTACCTATTTGATCAGTGGCCTTAACCTTTTTTCCTGACAAATCATAAAAACTAATTTTCGAATTTAAAATAGTTATTTGTGTATTAAGAGCGTAAAGTGATTTTTTGTTCATCGAGCACGGTGATTGCAGCGCGAGCCGAAGGCGAGAGCTGCAATAGTGTAAGAGGAATAAAGACACTTTACGCTCCTGATACACACATCATTTTTTCTACGATTGAATGTTCAAAAAAAAACGTATACATACTAAAAATAAATTCGTTCTGTCAACTGGCAATAAGACAAGTTTCTATTTTGTTTGTATCCCTGGTAACTATTGAAATAAGCGCGCATTTAATATCTGTTTCGCGCGGTGCCATTGGAAACGCGCGCATTTATCGTCTTTTTCGCGCGTTGCCATTAGAGACGCGCAAAAAAGATATTTTTCGATTGTTCCACAGAAAACGTCAACTTTACGATGACAAATGAGAGCGTAATTGTCAACTTTTCGTAGAAATCGTAGCAAAAATATATTTTTGTTACGTGATCAATATGTTATGTGTTATATGCCATTAGTATATGGTAAATCCTGTACAATGTATAAGTTGATTATTGTAGAATTTACAATTGTAATTTAAATAACATAACCCAAATAGTAATAGAGTATTATTTGGGGTATACGTTACGCCAGGCAAAGTCAAATTTTTACAATTGATCGAGGGCCAATTACTACACAGCTTATTAAATAAGAAATACAATGTTAAAAATTTTTATGTCGAAATTTTCTGTTCTATTAATTTTTGACTAAATATAAAAACAAAATATTTTCAGAGCTAAAAACTACATTTAATGAATTATTAACAATGGAAACCAAAATGTTTATTCTGCATCATAACACAATAATAAATACAAAATTTACAAAAAAGGATTAATATTACATTCGATTAAATTTAATGAAACGAATGAAGTTGTTTTGGTTTTCTAATAATTTCTCAATCTCGTGTTTTTGTGGTAGGTAGCCATTTTAAAATCACTTCTAAATGTTCTTTTATTGTAGTTCATGAGTGAGAAGGTATGTTCATAAATATATGTTGAATCAAAAATGACGGACATATACATCGCAAGAGTGCGTAAATTGACATATTTATCTTTATTTAAATTCCTATACAAATTGCAACTATTGTTTTCTTCATGAAAAAATCCGAAAAAATTTCTATCACTGCACAACTGAACAAAAACAATCAAATGTACGATAAACATGATTTAATAATGCACTTAAATTACAAATGTAGCCGATATTTTTTCTTGAGAAACATTCCATGACATTTTTTTTCAATTAAGTTTTTGGTAAATAGGTTAAGTTGTATTTCAAATGAATTTAAGATCTGTACTAAATCATGTACATGAGTTAATATATGAATAAATATTGTTCGTGGGTCATATAAAAGTATCAGGCAGGCCGGACGTGGCTCGTGGGCCGTAGTTTAAATATGGCTGCGCTAAACAATTGCAATAGTTATCAATGTCAACGAAAGTAAAACAAAATGATCAAATTTACATAAACTGCGAATGAACATACTTGTGATGTCCTACGGGGAATATATAAATTTGAAAAATCATATCTCCTTTTATTTATGGAATTTTATTACCCTATTTTCACTGATAAAAAAATATGACCTATCGAAGAACCCACTTATGGAACCGTATAGTGTGAAGCCAGTGACAAAGAATATTTTATACTCAGCCTGAAACTACCGCATCACTGGATCAAACATCGCACATTTGCATGATAAAACAGCGTTATTTACTTCTGCGCCTAGTGGTACCAACCTCTCAGAACGGAACACCAACTCTAGGACTTTAGCCGAGCGTTTGTTTGCGTTCATTTGCGAATGAATGGCCGAGAATTAACAAAATTCATTTAAATAATAATTGCTGCATATCTGAAGTGTCATAAGCCTGAGGACAATACAATAGAGATAGAAAGAGTTGACTTTGATTCAATTCTGTTTTTGAGGTTGTGTTTCCAAGATATATTTGTTAAATTTATACGTTTGTAAGGAGTAAAAGAGAACGAATTAAATTTTAATTAAATAGCTAATTGAAATTCTTCTTTATTAAATTATATTTTGCTCAACAATACTTAATTCTGTCTATTAAAGATTTTTTCATCTATTTGATAAATTTTTAATATAATAATTTGAAAATAAGAATATTGCTTCAACCCGGCATATTTTTTACACTGCTCCGAATAGCTATTACGTTGCGGGATATGAAATGTCGAGATAGACAATTTTTTAATATTCTAAAATAAGCTAGTATAAGTACCGTACTAAATAGAAATTCTTAATGAAACTTAGAATATACTCATACGCTAATACTAATACTTCGAGTTATAGTAAACCAGTTCACAATTTAGTGACAATTACACCGTTGATTTAAACAAACGATATTTTGTTGTTTACGAAAGAACAGGAACAAAATGTTATTTTGTAAATTTATTATTTACAAATACACGTATGAAAACGATTAAAGTTGAACGAAGTATGAAAACGACGTTAACAAACTGGTCGAATTTCAGCAAATTAGATCTTCAAGTCCATCTTAAACAATAAAACAATGTATTTTATCAAGTATTAATTAATTTTGTACATTTATAGCCGGTTTTGTAAACGATAAATTAATTTACTTCCTAAGTAAATTAAATTTATTCATTCAAATAGTAGTCGAACATTTGAATGTAATGTTATATACGGAGTGACCCAAAAAACTGGCTCTATCCAAAAAAAATAATTTTTAAAGCATTGCCATTCATATTGCAGATTTAGAAACTATTTAAAAGCGCGTTATACTATATAAAAGTAAAAGTAAACAAATTCAAATAAACACAAGTTTTAAGCTTAACTTTCAAAATGTGCACTATTTTCATAAATATAAAGATTAACTCTTAATATAAAAACTAAATTAATTAACTGTCATAGATACTAAAATAGTGGAATTTTGTTTATTTTATGCATTGTTTCTAGAAGTTAGTTAAATATTTGTATAAATAGTCTAATGAATTTATAGTTTGCTTGGTTTTTACTCTGATTTATAATGATGAATGCATTTAGTATACATACATAATTCAAATTTTGAAAAATATATCTGTAGGGTATTCTATTTAAAATAAGAAAGTTGGGGTTACTTCCGATTATATTGAAAATACAATACTGTTACTGTGTATGTAGTTTGACGCACTTTTCAATGCAGTTTCTAAATCAGTAAAATTATTGTAATTGCTTAAAAAAATTTTTTGAGGGTGAATCTGTTTGTAGGACACCAGATATACTGTAAAATAAATAAAATTCATTTGAATTTGATAATTTAGATATAATTACTATGGATGTAAATTTATTCTGCCTTTATAATACCGGACATTAATAATTGCTTACGACACTAGTACGTAATGCTAGTCTTTAGTCACTAAATATGCTTTATGTAGAAGTATCGTACAATATTTTATCTACGACCGAAAACATCCGTATAAATATTGAAATTATTGACATAAATGTTGTTCTTTAATACTGAAAATTTCATTCTCATTTTATTGAGCTAACCATTGCAACAATGGTAAACAGTGCATAATAATTATTTACAATGCATACTGCGTAAGTAAATTTCCGAGACCAAAAACGGTATAATGTATTATATTTTTTCTACTACTGACTACAATTAAAAATAAAATTAAATATTTAATAATAATAAATCTGAGAATATGATCCTAGCGCGCTAATGCTAAATCATAGTAACCAAATAAACAAGTAACTATGGTTTGGATTATGCTGTCAAGTTTCATAAATTTTCTCTTGAAGAACTTTAATATTTATTGTGTGTTGCCTACGTTTGATTTTTTAGCGAACATTTTATGTATGGCGCAGAGAAAACTGTAAATAATGGATGTGCGTCTTTATTACCAGAAAAAGCACGAGTAGTATAATCAAACACGAAAACGTTCAAGAGATTAATGAAAACGAAATGCTGGTTTAGTTGGTAGTGAAGTTCAAAATTTCTGTACAAAAAAATCAAGATATTTCAAAGTTTAATAGACTTAAAGCTTATAAAAATGAAACCAATTATGGTTAACAACCCCAGAAATACAAAGTAAACAAAATAAACAATTTATATTTATATCTAATTGCTCAAATTGTAGTATTACTTTCAATACTAATACATAAAAATTACTTATGTGTGTCTGGTGAAGTTTCACTTTTGCTTTATTTAAGCGTTGCTAGGGTACGAAATTTGATTGTCGGTGACAGTAGAAGAAATTTTTTTTTTCGCATATTGATTATGAAAGTCATCTTTTTTAATGAAAATTATTTCCAAAGGGAAACTTTTTACTGTTTTAAAAATCGTGCGAAAAAGTCAAAATAAATAGAGAAAAACGTAAATAAAGTTTAAAAAGCAAATATTACATTATCATTAGTTTCATTGTATTTTTTTTTTACTATTTTTATTTATTTATCTTTCTGATAATTAAAAACTTCACAACATAATATTGAAACCACATATAAATAACATCAGAATTTATAAAAATTAGTTTAAATTATAATGTGTAAAATTGTTGTTATATTTACTGCTTTAGATCTGGTTATGAGTTAGAGTGACGAAGGCAGACTATTACGAGTATACGATCTAATTTCCATGTATGTACATATTTCTTTCACAAGCTGTTGATTGGGATGAGGAGGTAAGGTAAAGTTATAATCACATTTCATTGTCTTGTGCAAGAAATTTGATACGAAAAACTGTCAAGGTAATTAGTCTGTAACTCTCGAAACTGAGTTGATTGTGAAAAATACTAATGTTGTTTCACTTTGTTACAGTTCTTAACATCACACTATATCTCATTACATGCGGTAGCATGAACTGTTAAAACATACACTGAATATTTACTTACCAAATATATCCCACAAACAGTCTTCAAAACATATTCCTCCCCAATTTAGCTTCCTTCATATCCATAATCGAATCCCATTTATAAGGGGTGGGCGATATTAAAATTTTAAAACCGTAATTCGATATCGTCATAATATCGGGATATCGATATTTTCGATATATTGATAAATAAATAAAATAAAATTAAATATATCATCACGCCTTATACCCATTACTAGGTGTAGCACTTTGCCTAAGCAGATCTTGGTTAGCGATATATTTCTTCGCGTGAAGTACGGTTAACAGCCGTCAAATCACGGCCCCCAAAAATATTTGTGGAGGGGAAGCCACAGAGGTAGATTTAAAATGGTGAAAATTGTTTGCTGGCTGTGGGAATCGAACCAAGGTTCGCAAGATCCACAGCCCAACTCGATACCACTGAGCCACCTACCCCATATATCAGAATATTGACATATTTTGATATATCGCTACACAGCACGATAGAAGGCCATATGAATATTAAGTTATTACATCGCCATATATCTACAGCGTCAGGTGGTTACCAAGCAAGGTGCATCTGGATTGAGATATTTCATATTAACCAATGTTATTGGAAAATTAAGACAAGTTACTAGTTCGAGATTTTGTAAATTGGACACTGAAAAATGTTTTGTGAACTTTAGATAGACAATATAGTTTAGGACTGAAAATGACGAATTCAACTTTGGAATCTCAATATCAGTATCATATTATTAGGTGACTCAGTGGTATCGAGTCAGCCTGTGGATCTTGAGAACCCTGGTTCGATCGCCACAGTTGATAAACAATTTTCACCTAATTAAATTTACTCCTGTGGCTTCACCTCTACTAACATCTTGGGGGCCGTTATTTGACGGATGGTAATCTCACTTCACGCGAAGAAATATATCACTTATCGCTTCGGCCAAATCCAGTAATGGATAAAATGCGTGATGATATATTGATTTATATTATTTAAATTTGATAATATCGGTATATCAAAAATATCGAAAATATCGGTATATCAAAAATATAATTTCGATATTGAAATATTTCGATATTGATATTGGTCGATATATCGTCCACCCATGCATACAAGTTTATTTTACAAACTTGGAATATTTCGTTCACGTAACGTGTTTTCGTTTTACAATTTAGAATTTTTAGCCCAACCGTTCTAATGTCTTGCTAAGAATTATACGATTATACTATATGATAGCATCGCATAAATGTGCCTGTAGTCAATTTTCATATATTTATATTTATTTAAGACTATAGAATTATTAAACAATTACATGACTTACTTAATTTCGTACTTAAATGTAAAGGGTATTGTTTTTTATTGGAATGAATAGCTCGAAATATTTCCTTTTCAATGATGTAACAGGTTCCTTTTCCTAAAGTTAAAATTAAGGTCATAATTAAAAAAAAAACATTAACATCTTTAATATGGAAAATAAAACTTGAGATAATCTGTAAAACAAATGAAGCTATTATTTGTTTTATTGAAGAACTTAATTTTAATTGTAGGTATAGGAATATTTCGGACAAACAGTTCCAATAATAAAAGTAACCCTTTATTACTCTATGCCACATCCCCTGATAATTTTAATTTACCAATCATACTATTATAGCCCCCAACTAGCCATATAAATCTGTGTATTTATTTTTTCTCTAAAGTTATTAGTTAGCCAGCAAAACTGATTAGTTACTTTAAAAAATTCAATTTGTCTATGTAGGTAGATTAATTAATAAATTTCTCAGGATGATTTAATCCCAATATAATCTACGAACTATATATGTGTAAACATCACAACTTTTGTACGTAATTTATTTGAGCGTATCGTCGCGAGATGAACAGCGAACACGAACAGAATTGATGTATAAATGAATTTCCTACACGGAGTAGAATTGTGAACAAGTTTGTGACAGAGTCAACTTCATCTATACATGGTTTCCGTTCCGGTCTGTGATACGGAGCACTTTTCGCACAAGAGTTTTTCAAACGCGTTTCTTGTCACTTAATCGAATATCAAGCTTATAGAAGTTGACAAGTGGACAGTGAAATGGCTGATGCAGTAAGGGAGACGAACATTTCATGGGTCATTCCTTGTTGATTTGAACAGAATGAATGATTGGATTTCTTTATATTTATTAGGTGCCAATGTGATTTAGTTTAAATTGTTTATAAGAGTCCTATTTTGAGTATGTTGTTATATATAGGGTAGATGGTCTCAGTGGTATCGAGCCTGTAGATTTTGAGTACCCGGATTCGATATCCGCAGCTGGCAAACAATTTTCACTACCTTAAAATTATCTCTATGACACCCTCTTCACTAACATCTTACGCGCATAAATATACCATTTACCGAGATATGCTACGGCAGAGTGCCACGTGCAATAATGGATAGAAGGTGTCATGATATATTTATTTGATACATAAAATAAAATAGTATAAATAAATATATTATCACGCTTCTTAGCTATTACTGAATATGGAATTTTGTCGTAACAGATCTCAAAATGAGATATATTTTGCTGGATACCACGACCCAAAGATGCTCTTAGAAGAGGAGCCATATGGGTTACAGAGAAAAAGAGAGATGTTAAATTATTTTAAAAAATATCTCATTACTAGGCTATTTTAAAGATAAACTAAATTTTTAACTTTAACAAAATATTATTTATTTATATTTTTTTTCTTTTAATGTCAAATATTTTAATTTATTTAAAATTTTAATTAATAATAATATATCATCACAACTTTTATTCATTATCGTATGTGACACTCTACTGTAGCAGATCTTAGTAAATGATATATTTCTTCTCGTGAAGAGCGGTTACCAGCCGTCACAATCCCCAAATATGTTCATCGAAAGGGAGCCGCAGGGGTAGTTTGTCGGCTGTGTTAATCGAACCCGGGTTCTCTAATCCACAGACCGACTAGATTTCACTGAGCCACCTACCTCATAAAAATAAATAATATTAATGTTAATTAGATAGCCTGCGTGAATTAGATTTTTCTTTGCTTATGTTTATAGAATATGACGAATTTATGTATCATTGAAACAATAACGTTAGTTACGTTAATTAATTAATTACTCTCAAAATATACTGCTGTCGTTCTACGCAACATTACTCATGATAAAAAAGCTTTAAATTCAAAACAATAATATTCATATATTATGTTTTTAATTTCATCCAAATTTAATTAATAATTAGTGTATTTAGTGTATTAATATTTATGGAAATTGTTCATTAATGTAGAAGTGCTACAGTATTATAATATTTGAAAGTTATTACTTAGCAGAGTTTGATAAATATGAATATGTAACGGATCTTCCGTTAAACTATTTTGACACTTTACAAGCATCGGACTAGTCCTCTATCTATATTTATGTCATGCTTGTTGATCTACTCGCTTGGACACAACATAAATTGAATTTTGGTTGTTTCAAGTGATTACTTTGGAAAATTGAATAAAAGCAAAGTGAAGAAGTTTTACTCCGTACAAAATCAATTTTGTAAATACGAAATCAATATCCAGAATTTGATATTCTTTTACAACTAAATATACAGAGGTTGGAAACTGAAAGTTGAATCACGAATTTTTCTTGGCAGGTATTTATTATCGATACAGAAAAATTGTTCAGATAGTTTTTAGTGAATTAAATCTGTAAAAAAATTAACTTTTCGTAAGTGTATATAGTTTTTAAAAACTCTTACAGTGCTTAATAAAAATATGTTTGTCTTTAAAAAGGTATAAAAGTCTTTACATTCTAAACTTTATACATTATTAAAGAAAATATTAAAATGTTTCTTCTAAAAATAAAGTATGTTCTTAATATAAAATAAATGCAGGGTTGCGTAAAATGTTGTCAGCTAATCACGTTGTTAACTACGCAAAAAGGTGAATCAGAATTTTAAAAATGCATCTAAATAATGTCTAAATTATAACCAGGTCAATAGTTTAAAACGTTATAATTTCTAAAGTATGTATTAAACGAATCATTATTCACTACAAATATTGATGTACCATTGTTATTCGAATAACAACAAACATTTCAATGCTGATATTAATTAATTATAACATAAAAATAGGAAATATGTCAGCCACAGCCATCTTGATTGTTGTTAACTTTTAACATGCTGTTATCTAACAACATACTTAACATTGATTTATGCAACCAGGCCAAGTGTATTTTCAAAACAAAATTTGACTGTTTGGTTGTTTCGTGTTATTTTCGCTTAGATACAAAGTTTGGAAGATTACTCAATTAACGAGGAAGTAGATATATTAAAATGTTAATTTTTGTTAAATAACAACTTATTCAATAATTCAAGACAAGGTCTGCTATTATACCGGCAATATCTGGATCACTTTCATTCGTTATCCATTATTGACAGAAATAAAGTAATTGATCAACATAAACTTTGTATTTAAGTGAAAACAATACGAAACAACAAAACAATCAAATTTTATTGCAAAGGTTATTATTTTGTTTTCAAACCAAAATTACTTTGAGCAGAAACATTTTAATATTTTCTTTAATATCTCAAAAACTTTCAAGTTTAAAAGGTAATGATCTTATACCTTTTTAAAGCAAAAAATATTTGATATTAATTGGTGAAAAATATGCAGATTGTGCCATTTAAAAAAGTACAAAAGTAAAAATAGCTTTATCTTTTGTTACCAGATTTACATAGATACAATTAGTTCATTAGAAGTACTAAAAACTTTATGTGCACAATTTTTATGTATCGATAATTATTCGACAAAAATCGTGTTTGCACTTTTTGTTTCCATCCTGTATATATTCATCTATTACTTGTTAACCTCTATTATTATATATGATCGATTTGATTTGCTTTTGTGGAATAGATAAATTAGAATTGATTACTAGTTTGGAGATATAAATGTCAAATATTTTTGTTAAGATAATTATTCTAATCATTATGGGATCAAATTTAGAATAAAATAAATATATCATCTTGTTAGTTACTCATTTCTGGATATAGTCTATATAAATTTTGACGTATTTTTGAACTATAAAGTTTAATTTTGGTATATAAGTTTGTATTGACAGGTGCGGCGGCCGAGCGTGTTAATGCATATCACTTAAGATACTGTGACGTCACCCGAAAAAAGGTTCATCAGTTTGAATTTGCCTGCTGACAATGTGTGATTTGTCCTAAAATATAAAAAATATAAGCTTATTCTTATTGGTTAAAATTTCAATAAATTGTTGTTCTTTTTATTACAACTGAGCTGAGAGGACTCACATCTCTCCTTACCGATGTTGCATCACCCGCGAAATATTCTCATAATAAATTGAACCACTCAATTAAGTGGAAGGGGTAATGTTGTGAGAAGAACTTTCATATTTTTAGGTTATGCGTATGTAAAAGCATATTCTAAAATCGTAACTAAAACAACTTAAACTAACCTAAAACAACATAAATTTTACATTACTGATATTTGGGCTTTATCACTCATCGTTTTATACTTTCTATTGGGATTTGAGCGCCACAGCTTAATGGAACTAGGCTAATTGTAAGTGACATGCTTTATTAATGTTTTAAATGACATTCGATCTTCGATCACATTGGATATTTTTCATTTATATAATTAATTATATTATTTTATTGTTAATTAAGCCACTATTTACAAAAAATATTTTATCGAAAGCACGTCCTCAAAAGATAGAGATTAAACCAGCAGGTAAAACCCCTGTCATAAATTTAACAGTTTGTGCTATTTTATGGTGTGAATAGAATCTTATTTGGCAACATATGTATTTAGGACTTTGTATAAATATTTCAGTGCAATCAAGAACAATGTGTTTCTTTACATTTTTTGGATCAAATAGACATATTTTGAGCTATTTCTGTTTTGAAAGGAAATACAATTGCAGTTTTTAGAACCTTCCTTAAAATTTTCATCATTTCAATAAAATATGTGTTACATAAATTCACACTTATACCAAAAAAAGCCCTAACATAGAATAACTTAAATTCCATTTTAGTTTAACAAATGTTAACATTATTCTTCCCTTTATAGTTAATTTATGCAAACGGGTATCTTTATAAACTAAATTTACAGAACTAAATATCTCATCAAACATCTGTTGACTGTTTAAACCCATGAAATTAGTTATTGCTGTATTGCTTTTTATAAAATGATGTAACAGTGGCCAATCCTACACGATTGTGCCAATGTAATAGTGGCCAATGTATGTGGCTGTACAAAAACCACTTTGGCAGTGACACGCGAAAAACAGGGCCCAACGGCCTTAATTCGCGCGGAGCCTAACTAATATTAAAGGGAACACTCCCAATAATAGTTCTAAACGTTTTAACGAACAATCTCGAAGATGACAGACGAAAGGATATTGGATATTAACAACAAGGGAAATTGTACTTCAACTTCAACCAACCTTAATAGCTGTAGTTGACGGCAGGTTGCTCAGGAGTCATCAGCGGCTGGTGGGTCTCGAAGTCATCTGAGTGTCAACGAATGACAAACACACACACCACACTAAGGTAGTTTGGATAGGTACACTTTCCTCAAGAATCACAACCACTCTTCTATTACGTTTAACACTATTTATTATAAATATGAGATAAATAGTTTACACAACACAGGACAAACAAATACAGAATTTGAGCACTTGCTCGTAATTAAATTATTGCAATATAATTTAATTACTCTTGAACTAAAACAGTAGTTCAATCAAACTATAAACCAAAATAGTTTGAGACGATGAGTTGAACTTAAACACTAAAGCATTTCTAGCTTTTCCAAGTGATTATCAATCTACTGACCAGGTTCTTCTCAAGAGCTGGAGTCAACTCAATCACTAAAGCAATTCTAGCTTTTCCAAGTGATTATCAAACTTCTGTCTCGGCTCACCCAAAGAGCCGGCGTCACAACTTGACCCGGCACCATCCGAAGAGCTGGCGTCACAACTTGACCCGGCACCATCCGAAGGGTTGGCGTCACAACAGGTGACCCGCCTCCAAAGAGCTCGAGACACTTGAACTAATAACAGTAGTTCGAGACAACTTAACCACTAAAGCATTTTTAGCCTTTACAAGTGATTCACAACAATTTACTGATCAGGCTCTACCAAAGAGCTTGCGAGAACTTTACTAAACAGGCACACCAGCTCATCCGAAGAGCTAGTGAGAACTTTAAACAATATCTTACTGACCAGGCACCAGCTCATCCGACGAGCTGGCGAGAACTCTACTAAGCTCGGAGCAACCAGAAGGGTGCTGAGAACTTACGGGGAGATGCATTAGGTATCTTTATCAATGACTACGTGTCAGTTCCTTCTAGAAGGAATAGAATTTGCATCATCTTGTCGGCAGAACAAAGACCTACCGCAGACGCTGAATATGCAAAAGTCAATCTATATTGTTTATAGCTGAGGCAATTATCAATTAAAATAACAATTAATTCCAAGAAATTGAAGCTACAAATATGTTCATTCTAAATCAACAATAATAATTTAGTCTACAACTCATCAGCTAAAAACAATTATGAATGTGCATGATGAAATGCATCAACCGCGATACCGCATTGTTACATCACTCCCTCCTATAAACAAAAAGTCTTATCTTCTAATAGATAAACTTTTTATCAACAATAATTCAAAAATTAACCAAAACGAAAATCAAAGTCTCAAACCTAAATTAATAATCTTAAAAACTAAACATAAAAATTATTCTAATTTAAACTTAAAATTAAACATAATAAACATTATCAATGTTTAAACTGAACAAACATTTAAGTCGAACAAGATTAAGATGTTTGCGTTGCCTTCGTAGAGAACGTTGATCCCAGTGGACTCACATTTGGGCTGCTCGATGGCGATCCAGGTGACTTCTCTCATTGTATCGTCCAGGCAATACCCGGAGGTGTAGGCACAAGTCGTACAACGACATTTTCATGGTTTATACCCGCAACCGCACTTGTATGCGAGTGCATACCACAGTGTTGCACTAATTGTTGTACCGACACTAGGCACGAAAACACGCGAACTTCCGCGAACTGTTTTTCCTGCACAAGTTGAATTCTGCGGCCGGTGCTGCTTGAAGTGTTACGGGGGTTGACGCAGGGCTTCACTCCCAAGAGTGACACTCTGGACAGCTCGGTGTGTTCATCTTGACAATCATAACCTATGATTTCGGTGTTGGCAGCCGTCATCAAAGCGCACAAACACAAGAGCGCTAACATGATGGCTACACTCGATCTTGACGAATCCAGGAGTACTCGGTCACTGGACCGTGGCTTCTTGTTTGATAACGTGGTGACGCCTGTGGTGGCGTCGCTGGTACCTCTGGTTCTAGAGCTGGAGCTTAATAGCTGTAGATGAGTGCGTCTCTGAACTCGCACTCTCGTTGATTTCTGATTGAGTAAAAAGTACATCATGGATAGGGTTTGGATCAGATGGTAAGATTACAGGAATATTGGGAAGTTCGTCATTTACAATTATTGGCGAATTAAATTTCAAACTATCATCCTCAACAGGATTTTCATTAGTAATTTGTTCACGTAAATTTTCCACATTCGCCAAACAAAGTTTTTTAATCTATCAACATGAACTTTTTGCTCTTTTCTCCCAAATATTTCTTTAATAATCGCGTTTTTATCCTGTATATCAAGAATACGGAAAGGTCTGAATATTTCGTTAAACGGTCGTTCTATATCTCAACCATACAGCAAGTATGGGCTTTCTCCGAGAGAGACATGCGTTGTCGAATAGTACGCTGAGATTGCGTAAGGTAACCACGAATCCAAATCGCGATGTTGTTTATTTACGTATTGCGATAACATATCTTTCAACGTGCGATGTGTTCAATGTTTAATCTCCAGCGTAGAGCAGACTTCGCGCATGATTTGGGAACTCCGTGACGTAATACAATACCGAGAACGAAATGTTTAGCTATTGTAGCGGCTGTTTGAGCTGGTATCGGAAATGCTTCAACATAACGAGTGAAAGAATCTTGTACAGTTAGTATGTAACGAATTCCATCATAATTTTTACTTCTTTCATCTACATTCATATAATTCAAGTCTACAGCGTTAATAAGATCGTCAGACTCGGATGTTAGTTTAGCGAAAACGGCAGTGGTGCTTTCCAAAGCAATGTTTGTTTGCTCAGCACTCACAACAGTTGCCAGCGGCGTACGATATTTTATTTCAACCTCTTCAGGGCTCACATTTACTAAACTAATCGGAATAGGTTCTTCACCTTTTTTTTTCGATCAAAACCCGTGCGACTAACACGCCATGAATGCCTAGATCTCTTGGTTCGATAATATATAAACCGTCGGGAAGTCGAGAATTTAAATTCGCTGGGCAAATGACTCGATTCCTCGGAGGAATGATCAAGGATTCATTTAAGGTAACTATGGTTTCTCTGTATTTAATTAATCTAACCGGTTTAGTAACAGTTTGTACTTTTTGTTCAGAATTATCAATTAAAATAGTACTTGTACAAATTCACGTTCGAAATCAAGGAACTTTAAGACAGGTTCCTGACACAACGCGTCACGTAATTTTCCAAAAGACGTTTGTGTTTCCTCTGTCCAGGAAAAACGATAGTTTTTCTTGGTGAGCAAAGTGAGCGGTTTTGCAAGAGTTGCAATGTGATCGTAACTGTTTCAACGTCTGACATTTTAAAACGTTATTTCTGAAATCTTTAAAAACTTTACTTTTTAACTACTCAAAGCAATTAAAACCAATATGACTGCGCCAAGGTGTTATTTTAATACTAACACCTAAATACTAAAAACAAAACGAGCGAGAACGTAAGTTGTTTTTATACGGCAGAAATTAAATTTACTAGAATTTACTTTTCTGTTCAACGGCCGTATCCTACCGACTGCGCCAATGTAACAGTGGCCAATCCTACCGGCTGCGCCAATGTAACAGTGGCCAATCCTACCCGATTGTGCCAATGTAATAGTGGCCAATGTATGTGGCTGTACAAAAACCACTTTGGCAGTGACACGCGAAAAACAGGGCCCAACGGCCTTAATTCGCGCGGAGCCTAACTAATATTAAAGGGAACACTCCCAATAATAGTTCTAAACGTTTTAACGAACAATCTCGAAGATGACAGACGAAAGGATATTGGATATTAACAACAAGGGAAATTGTACTTCAACTTCAACCAACCTTAATAGCTGTAGTTGACGGCAGGTTGCTCAGGAGTCATCAGCGGCTGGTGGGTCTCGAAGTCATCTGAGTGTCAACGAATGACAAACACACACACCACACTAAGGTAGTTTGGATAGGTACACTTTCCTCAAGAATCACAACCACTCTTCTATTACGTTTAACACTATTTATTATAAATATGAGATAAATAGTTTACACAACACAGGACAAACAAATACAGAATTTGAGCACTTGCTCGTAATTAAATTATTGCAATATAATTTAATTACTCTTGAACTAAAACAGTAGTTCAATCAAACTATAAACCAAAATAGTTTGAGACGATGAGTTGAACTTAAACACTAAAGCATTTCTAGCTTTTCCAAGTGATTATCAATCTACTGACCAGGTTCTTCTCAAGAGCTGGAGTCAACTCAATCACTAAAGCAATTCTAGCTTTTCCAAGTGATTATCAAACTTCTGTCTCGGCTCACCCAAAGAGCCGGCGTCACAACTTGACCCGGCACCATCCGAAGAGCTGGCGTCACAACTTGACCCGGCACCATCCGAAGGGCTGGCGTCACAACAGGTGACCCGCCTCCAAAGAGCTCGAGACACTTGAACTAATAACAGTAGTTCGAGACAACTTAACCACTAAAGCATTTTTAGCCTTTACAAGTGATTCACAACAATTTACTGATCAGGCTCTACCAAAGAGCTTGCGAGAACTTTACTAAACAGGCACACCAGCTCATCCGAAGAGCTAGTGAGAACTTTAAACAATATCTTACTGACCAGGCACCAGCTCATCCGACGAGCTGGCGAGAACTCTACTAAGCTCGGAGCAACCAGAAGGGTGCTGAGAACTTACGGGGAGATGCATTAGGTATCTTTATCAATGACTACGTGTCAGTTCCTTCTAGAAGGAATAGAATTTGCATCATCTTGTCGGCAGAACAAAGACCTACCGCAGACGCTGAATATGCAAAAGTCAATCTATATTGTTTATAGCTGAGGCAATTATCAATTAAAATAACAATTAATTCCAAGAAATTGAAGCTACAAATATGTTCATTCTAAATCAACAATAATAATTTAGTCTACAACTCATCAGCTAAAAACAATTATGAATGTGCATGATGAAATGCATCAACCGCGATACCGCATTGTTACAATGACATAAAGTTAATTTACTTGATGTATTACAAAATCACGAATTGTTTTTGGCCCGTTATATTGTGAATCATTATCGAATAAAGAGAGTAATACAGTTGCAGTCTCAAGTTCTCTTTCTGAATGTACTTCTTCACTGTCAATATGATCACAAAATTGTTCTGTTATTGGAGCGTCCTGTGTTGTTGTACGAAATTTCTTCTGTCTAGCCGCTCGGTTCTATTGGTTTGGGAGGTAGACGATGCTGATATACTCGTACTTTTTAAAATTTCACGATCAACAATTGGTAAATTTATTGATGGAACTGTAGTAATTTTAAATTTTCTGCGCCTGTTGGCTGATGTTGCTAAAATAATATTTTATAAGCTTTTTCCAAGAATATTACTTATTTTCTTACTTACCTTTAAATAAGTCATCTACAACTAAATGTAAAGAACACACCATCATGTGGGCACTTACTTGTTTCTCTATTTTTAAACTATTTATCCAAGCTTTTTCTCTATTCATTTTTTCATAACTCCCAAAATTATATTTTACTTAGCTATTTCCTTTCCAGTGGGAAATTGATGAAAATTTAAATTTGGTTTTATTTTTTCCCATGAATTACACTGAGGGACACAACAAGATCTATTTGACTTGATTTTTATAACAAACCAAAGAAACAATAAAAAAATATGAACTGAACTAATATTTGTAAACAATGCGTAATGTCTGGTAGCTTCAAAATAGCGCCATCAGAGCACACATCGCTTTGCTGCAAATCCAAATAGCTCAATTGTTTTTCTTTTTCGATGCATTTCAACTCACTGAACAAAAATTTTGCAAATAGAATACAGCTATTGTTACACGTATTTATTAAACTCGGACGCTACAAGTTAGTCATTTAAATGCGTTAAATAATGTAGCATCTGGCTACGAGAACGGGCAGTACGCTAGTGTAAAAACTTGTATCCGGAAAACTGTGGTTCTACATGAGCCATTGTGTGTGTGTGAAAATTTACATTATCCAAATAATTAACTTTTGATCCAAGAGCGACATCGACCGCCATAATTTTAATGTCTTTATATTAATAAAACGATATTATATTATAAATTAATTAATATTATAGAACAAAAACTTATCAAAATAAAGTATTCCACCTTTTTTTCGTGGGTTTTTGAATTCGTAGATGTTTATTTTTACAAGCTATCATTTAAAAAACTAACTTTTCATCGCTTCACATATTATTAATGACCCAAAAATATGTCGATGAAATCACAGGTATGTCGTAACCATCTAAATCTTGTTATAAAATCGATGATAACGGATTATCCTTTACCCTTTAAATATATCACGCTTTAGTGGTTTTCGGTATCGTGAAAGGGAAGCGATGAAGGGAGTGGGGACTGGGGAGAGTAAGCAAACTGTGAAGAATGTGGTGCTAATAAATAACTAGATAACATCAGCCAAATTGTTCGTTTATTTCGGATTCTAGCAGCACCCGGTGGCAGCTTATCGTCGCGGATTTTGTTTCCAAGTTCAGCGTTTTGTCAGATTTACGCAATTTATTAGGTGAACAAGCATTTAACACCATCTGTTTAGCATGTAGTGTTTTGTAATGAGCAGAGTAATGTTACTACTGAAAATGTGGAATAAAGTTTATATTAACTTGCGTTAATATTTGTTGTCACGTAGCAATAAAATTAGATAACTCTGTAAAGTTGCATCGACCTTTAATTTTAAGAACCCGAGATCTGCTGCGGTAGTACCACTTCTAAATAATGGGTGAAAGGCGTAATGATTAAAGAGATTAAAAATCAGTAAAAAATAGATTTAAGATTTTAGATATTAAAAATAAAGTGTCAAACTTTTATTTTACATTTATTATGCGACTTTTGAAACAATGACTGTGGTCATTATCAAGTATATTGTAAATTACAATAATAGTTATACTTAATAAAATATTTACAAAATTTAAATAATTTTTAACTATAAATTTTATAATTACGTTGTAAAGTATAATAATAGTTAAACTTAAATATATTTTTATTGAAACTTACATAATTTTTGTGTTTAAATTTAAAATTACATTGAATATTATAGTATAATGATAATATTAAATTTGTATTAAAATTTAAATAAATTTTGACCTAAAATTTTACAATTATGTTGTAAATTACAGTGATAATAGGACATAATTATATTTTTATTAAAATTTATGTAATTCTTTGACTTAAATTTTAATAAAATTGTTCTTAAATGTGCACAAAGTTATGTAAAATTGGCGCCTCCATTTTAAATAGATTTAACGACAGGTACCTTTCACGCAAAAAATATTTAATTTGCCGAAATCTACGATAGGGTAAGCGGGTTGCCTCACTTAGGAATGGGCAAAGAACCGTGATAATTTATTTATTTATTTAAATAACATAATAAAATATAATATTCCATACAGAATGTGTCTATACCTTTGCACAAATCTTTATTGGGGTATATAATATATTATACTGATTTAATAGAGCACAAAATATATGTTTTGTATTTCGCAAAAAATAAGTGCTTTACTTATAAAACAAATAAATAAATATATCATCACGGCTTTTACCCATTACTGGGTGTGGCACTATGTCGTAAGCAGATCTCGGTAAGTGATATATTTTTTCGCGTGAAGTGCGGCTACCAGCCGTCAAATCACGGCTCTCAAAGATATTAGTGGTAGGGGAGCCACAGGGTTAGATTTAAATTGGTGAAAATTGTTTGTCGGCTGTGGGGATCGAACCAGGGTTCTCAAGATCCACATGCCGACTCGATACCACTTAGCCCCCTACCCCTTAAGTGTTTTATTTGAAATGTACATTTTTAATTCTACTGATTTTAAAGCAAAT
The DNA here is from genome assembly GCA_947425015.1 of Pterostichus niger. Taxonomy (NCBI): domain Eukaryota; kingdom Metazoa; phylum Arthropoda; class Insecta; order Coleoptera; family Carabidae; genus Pterostichus; species Pterostichus niger. The sequence continues at coordinate 18,053,256 of OX380334.1, read as the reverse complement.
TTAATTACATATTAATTATTGTAATAAAGGTATAAAATTATAGACAGAGTGCCATACTTAGTCATGGGTAAAAGGCATGAAGATTTTTTGCACACTAATTCTTAAATTTTATATATTTCTATAACATGAAATAATTTTGTAAGAAAAAAGTTTAACTGTACTAGTTCCAGAATGCCTAGAAATATATTGACAATATCGCAATATGGCGCGCTATTAGTCCCAGTTGATGAAAAATTATATTAATGAATGACCACAACAATGAACGGTTACAACAATGAATAATTACAGAAATGAAAGATTACAACAAAGAAAGATTGTAATTTCCAACTTTCAAATAATCAGAAATTTAACATGTGAATCTTCATTATAGTTCGAACTGAATTTTGTAACACTACTCTCTATCTACAGGAGTACGCAAACTTTAATTCATTGCAGTTACGTGTGTGGCTAATGACAATTGGAATTCGCTAAAACAGAAATCTATCATTGGAGTGGGGTAAGGATAAATTTTGACCAGTCTTGTGAATAAAAAGGACCTCAACTGATCAATTAAAATTATAAACACTGTTTGAACAAATTTATTCATATTTTAAAATATGTACATAATTTCACATTTTGTTTAATAATAAGTTGCAGAAGCATTGGCTGATTGGCATATCTGAAATAAATGAATATTTAAGCTCCGACTTCAAAATCACATTAACAATTTGAGATCTGTATTTTTATTACTTCGAGATCAAACATACTTATTAACAAGTTACTAGATAACTTAAATTCGCCAAAACTTCTGACCAACTCGCCACATCTGAAGATTGACGAGCAGGTTGATTACTCTTGCTCTATTATGCATGGTTTGAACAGCAAAATTTAAGAAATGAAAACTATAAAAATTACTAACTTAAATGTATGGATTGAAGCATTTTCGAATTTATTTATTTACAAAACTAGCGAAAATAAGTTTTTGGCTTTTGGAATTGAACTTGAGTTCTTATTTCCACAGTCATAGGCGTTACAATTACAACAGATCTATGTTTTATTAATTCAATTGTCACTTATAATCTTCCTAGAGCATTCTTACCGGATTTTTTTTGTTTGAGTGCATTTCAACAACGTATTTAACTGTACCGTAGGAACATGAGTGCAGATTACGTTGTTGAAATGCAAGATAAAAATATTCCCGGATATGAATGTATGATTGAGGGTAGATTCGGTAAGAAAATCGTAATGACACCAACATGACCAACACAATCGAACGATTGCAAAAGATGCAGTCTAAAGATCATAACCAATCTAGATCAATGCTCAGTTACTAATTTACCCAGATAGGTCTACATAAAGCATCTAAACAAAGCACGACAATTCAGAGAAGCTATAAAACTCGATAAATAATGATCTAAGGAATACTGAAATTATTATAACATATGCTCTAATAAATTTGAGAAAAAAAGGCTATCAAGTTAATTTTTGAAAAGATACTTAAGATAACATTTAGTTAGTCTATATTTCTCGAAGCTAAGTTGATAGTGATAAATCCTAATTATACAAAACCTAATTATATATTGTTTCATTTTGTAACAAAGAAATGATTCAAAATTTGAGTAAAATATTTGTTCTCTACTACAAATAGAAACGGACTATCTCGTTATTTTTTATTTCTATAAATTTTAAACATGAAGTCGGAGTCAAAGACAATATTTTTTTTTCCGACTTTGACTCTGATTTCACTGACTAACAACTCTTTCTGAATTTCAACTCTATGATTTCGGTTCCGAAGCCACAGCCCTAATATGTATTATATAACAATAATCCAAGTTTAAGTAGTTTTTTTGTTTCCTTTTTGTAGTTTTAGTTTTGTAACACGAGCGGAATGGGTGAATAAGTTAATCTTACCGGACTGCGTCAATTGTAAAACGAGCAGAAAAAACGCAGTCTTAAAATTTTATTATACATATAACTATTAAAGTGTAAAATTAATTAAACGCGAAACGTTATAATTTAAAAAGAAGATGGAAACAGAATAATGATTTAAATTATATTTTTATTGATTATAATACTTAATTAACGAATCTACTTTAAAATTAAATAAAACGCGAACACCGCGTGATGTGAAGAACTACATCTTCACACTTTGAGTCGATGGACGAGACTGATGGTTCCCACCAAAACACTTGCTATCTTGGGTACGATACCCACATCTGGAATCCATCCCTCTCGCATCGGGGTGGATACAGATGTCTCAAGTGTTTTGGTTATGTAGTCTGACACTCTGGCCCTGCAGATAACGCGAACATGAAATCTTGTTGGAATTCTAAGAATATTAACTATAACTGTCTCTTTTTATAATTTAATGCCCTATATTCGAAAACCAAAAGATGTCACATTCAGCCTTAATGGCACATGTGGTCATGAGTGTCAAATTACACGAAACCAATCTTACCTAAACGCAACATAACAACAATGAGATAGCTCATATTGTTACATTATCCCCACGTTAAAACATAAATATATCGGTAACCTTGATATATTTATTTTACCGGTAACTGGGTGAACTATATCATTCCTGAAATGCTGCAGTACTGAAACTAAACAAATGATCGATTCTCTAACTTTTGATAAATCTGAAATATTACAAGTATTAAAAGTTATCAAGAGAATCTAAAACATATTAACGTACAAATAAACTAATAACAGCACTTAATTTACTGTTGTACATCACGAATTCAATTGCTAAAATAGCAAGACACAAAATAATACACAAAATAGAATTTCTAAAACATTCTAGGACACAGGAACAAAATTCTATTTTAGAATTAACATATATGAACAAAATAATAAAAATAATAATAAAATAATCAACAAAAAAAGAATTGCTAAAACAAAACAAAATTCTAAACACAAGTCCAATCTCATGGAACATATTGCACATAAAGCAATACTTTCTTACAATTCCATTAATCAAATTTTGTCAAACACAAAATTAAAATACACAGTATCAAACATAATTATTGAGTCAGCTGGTAAATTCAGAGACAAAACATGGAATTATCTAATTCCCACATCTGAAATTCGTACCACAACTAAATCAAAGAATAATAATACACATATTATATAATTAAACTAAACTAACATGCACATAAACACTATTATTCCTAAAAACACAGATTGTCAATGGTTGCTGGGTCATGTCCGGGTTGTAGGGATGTCAAGGGAACGCGGGGCGTACACCACACTTAACACCAACATCACTACGCACGATTGTACCAAAAATCACTGAGGGCAAGGGGGTGGTTCTTCCTTCAACTGGGGTTGTTGACCCTGACTGCACATCAGCTGATGGCCGAACCATATGTTCAGGCCTAGATGCGGTCGTTGCAAATGGTGGGGGTTTGTTTTCCTCAGGTAGTGCCTAACTTGTAATGCATTACTGATGATTTCAATGGGCAAAACACTTGCTGCGATGGACTTAAAGCTGCTGTTACAACTATACTTGTTGAGAAAATATCTTGATCTCATGGGCGCACAAAACGAATTGGATTCTCTCCAATTCAACGATCTCAACTTATTCCAAGTTGACGATCGCTCCAATCTTGAGTGTTCTACACATAGAACACCCAGCTCAACACTGGAAACAAGTACGCTACAGGGGACTTGTTCCATGCCCATGTCAAGATTATTTTCTCCTAATAGTATGCCATCTTTTACTAAAGTTGTATCCAAAATTTTCTCATCATTGCCCATTTTATCATCCTCAGTACATACTACATCGCAAGTTAAAGCACTTACCTCCTCGTTATCTTCTTCATGCTCAGCTACCTCTGATACAGCCACGATTTCGCTGTTGTCTTCCTTTGGACGCGGAATGTCCACTAACACGCGTTCTTCAGCTTGCAACAATGAATCAAACTCAGCCGCAGTAATTTTTGCAACTTGCAAAGGCTGACTACCAGGCTGAAGAACAGAAGGCAACATACTTGGAAGAGGTGCATACACGTTCGGCTGTATACAGGTAGTTGGCATAGATGTCGGTTGCTGGGGTGGCACGAAGTGTGGCATTGGCACGTCATACTGCATGGCCATCGGTGGATACGGTGATGGAATCGTACTCCACGGCGCTGTCAGCTGCTGAGGTGGCACGTGATACGGCATTGGCACAGGTAGCGAAGGCTGGTGTGGCAAGCCATATTGCACTGTCGCTGGTGGATACGATGCTGGTATCGTACTCCACGGCGATGTCACCGGAAACCAAGAGCCAGGTACTCTTAGCGGGTATCCAGGTGGCGACGGGTACGTTGGCGGAACGTACGGATACATATCTACTTATTTGTCACGCACATACACTTGTTTTAATTTAATCTTTCTGTTTCCATACATTTTTGTAAATAAAATTGAACCAAGCGTTCAAAATAAAATAACATTTTTCAAAAATTAAAAAATTAACTCAAATTCACAAAATTAGCAACGAAATATCAAAATAATTCAAAATTGAAATATTTGATAACAAAACAGTGACAAAAAAAACTAAATAAAAATTTGTTAAATCAAGCTATTTTCTAAGATTCACAAAATTTAATAAAACATCAAAACACTTAACAAACACAAACTTGCAACAAAAACATTAAACAATTTACTAAATTTCAACTTAAGCACTTATAAAAGATTCGTAGAGATTGACTCACGTATACAAAGTTAAACAAAAAAAATGTGACTAACTTTAAAACGCTAGAATAGAATTGATTAATTTAATCAAATCTTTTTGCCAATCTTACCGGACTGCGCCAATTGTAACACGAGCGGAATGGGTGAATAAGTTAATCTTACCGGACTGCGTCAATTGTAAAACGAGCAGAAAAAACGCAGTCTTAAAATTTTATTATACATATAACTATTAAAGTGTAAAATTAATTAAACGCGAAACGTTATAATTTAAAAAGAAGATGGAAACAGAATAATGATTTAAATTATATTTTTATTGATTATAATACTTAATTAACGAATCTACTTTAAAATTAAATAAAACGCGAACACCGCGTGATGTGAAGAACTACATCTTCACACTTTGAGTCGATGGACGAGACTGATGGTTCCCACCAAAACACTTGCTATCTTGGGTACGATACCCACATCTGGAATCCATCCCTCTCGCATCGGGGTGGATACAGATGTCTCAAGTGTTTTGGTTATGTAGTCTGACACTCTGGCCCTGCAGATAACGCGAACATGAAATCTTGTTGGAATTCTAAGAATATTAACTATAACTGTCTCTTTTTATAATTTAATGCCCTATATTCGAAAACCAAAAGATGTCACATTCAGCCTTAATGGCACATGTGGTCATGAGTGTCAAATTACACGAAACCAATCTTACCTAAACGCAACATAACAACAATGAGATAGCTCATATTGTTACAGTTTTATAAAAGTATAATAATTAGAAGTATTTACGTGTCCTTGTCAGTGTAACTACTTAGACCTACATTGTGTATATACATTCGATAAATTTACTCTGGAATTTCCAAACTACGAACAAATATGCTTTGTACGTCCTTCGAGATTCCGTTCTTCGGATAGGGATAATCCAATGTAAACAGCCATACCAATGTTCCTGTTTTAACACCTACGCGAAAATAAAAGCTTTGTTATAAGTAGAAAGTTTATTAAAAATATCAGAAAATATTTTATTTTGTTTTTCTGGAAACATTCTATGTAAAATGTTGTCTTCCTTTTTCATGCCAGTGTTTACCACATAGAATATACTACAATTATTAGTTATTCAATATCAATTCAAACAAAAAGACAAAATATGTATTGTCCATATTATGAATACTCGTCTATGGTTACTAACTGTGCTGGCCAGTCTCTGAGATGAAGACCTGATAAGTAGACTCAGGAGCTGTAAATTCGTATTTTTAAATAACATCTAAATCACATGTTGACAAGCCGTAGCTTCTAACGTTTTAGTCACGGCTTGAGATATTAAGCACAGGTTGAAATCAGGCATCTGTCATTGTAGCTTAACCCTGCTTTTTAAATAATTCATAAAACTCAATAATTTGTATTACCTTAATTTGCAATCGTGGAGAAAGTACAGTATGTCAATCGTTTTATAAACTGTTTAGATACTCGTTTTTTAACTAAAGAGACGTTTATAAAACTTGTTATATAATATACTAGATTAATTAAAGGGTCTAAAATGTTCACTTCGCGAAACTTGTCCTTAATTTTGCGAATTTTGAATATTTTCTGGTAAAATTAATTATTAAAATTACAATTATTTTTGTATCGGTATTAACATTGACAAATTAGAATCATGGCGACTTGAAGACACTACTTATGTGTAATAATTTTAATATATAAATGAGTCTAGAAAGACTTCTATCCCCCTTAAGTTTTGTATTATAAAGAATAGAAAAATATTGTAAGGAATATATAAAAAATAAAGATAATATAATTAAAACAATTTAAAACAAATGCTCGAAATAACGACCCTGTTCTTTTTTTACTTTGAATGTGGTGTATACGAACATCTGCCAGCATGTTTTGTTCAATATTTTGGAAAGTATTCTAAATACGATTATACATATATACAGCATCAGTAGGTTTCTATCTATATTTTCTTATTTTTTTTCATATCTATTTATGACAAATTATACACCATTAATATATATAAAATGGCAGTTTATTTTAATCAAATTATATATATATAAATAAATATATATATATATATAAATAAATATATATATATATATATATATATATATATATATATATATATATATATATATATATATATATATATATACTCGATAATGGGTGTAGCACTCTGCCGGACACTTTAATTTCATTTTTTAATTGAATGTAAATTAGTAGAAAATGATTAAACGCGCTCTTCATTATTATAACAAATAGTCACAGCTAACGATATTTAAATATTTTTGATAAAAATTGGAATTTTATGAAAATTCATAAATCATTTAGGTCAAAATAGCTTAAATTTGACATGTATTTAACATCCCTTTATTATAGAAAAATGTAGGCTTTCGATTGACACCATAATTAATGTACTTCAATTAAACGGCAAGCAATAGTCCGCAAAATACTGATTTTACAAGTTAATCTTCAATGTTCACCTTTAAAAAAAACACGATTTATTGTCAAAGTACAATCTTGTATTTGTTGTACAACAGCACACTATTCTGAGATATGATTACAATATGATACTATGCTATCCATATTTATTCAGGACCTCTTTGTTAGTGAGCTGACTAGATGAATGGATAAGACGGGGATAAAACGGTACACGTATTTATTGTCTCTAATGTATATTATGCTCGAGTTAATCGCTGTCTAGTACTCACTATCTACATATTTTGCCTATGTTGTTCTTAATACTTTGTCGTAACGTAATCTGGGATGTATACTCGTTAATATCATATTAAACTAAAACAGTAAAGCTTATGCGTAGTTAAGTTATTATATCCTCTTTTCGCAGCTTAGCGATAGCTCTATTTATCAAAATAAAGGACAGAAAGGTTGTTGAGTTAACAATAATATATACATTCTTTTGAATCCCTGCAAACATTTTCAACAACTTTTTGCGAGAGATTGTGTATAATTAATTATTAGTATATTATACATCTAGGGACAGAAATGCACGATATAATTTATAGCTAGAGCGTGAGGAAAAAATTACATACCAAATATTTTTTCATAACTGGTAATCGGTAATAATGAAGTAATGAACGAGAATAAGTTTGCCAAATAATCCGATAGAGCTAATTGCACGTCAATATTTAACTACTTTTTAACAAAGAACCTTCTGAAATTGAGTAAAACTTTATAAAAATAGAGTTTACTAGTTTTTTAAATTTGAATTGTTCTGATTTTCTTAGCATTTTGAGATCGATTGTTGAGCTTCCATTAAAAAGTAGTTAAATTATTAACGTGCACTTAGCTATGTCAGATTGCATACAGTGCATTAACGCGCAAGAAAAAATATTGGCAAGTAAAATTTGCATATTTTTAAATACGAAATTTTGATAGGATTGAATTAAAAAATTATCATTATATCCTTCTCGATTTTATCGATGGCAGCGCATGTATGAAAATTAGAAAAATATTTCAAAAAATAAAACTTTATTTCTGCATTTGTAGAATGCAATAAAAATACATCTAATATAAGAATTAAATAAAATTTAAATTTACCTCATTTTAGTTCATTATAGCGCCACCTATGGTAATTTTAATAAATATTTTAAATCAAACTTACTGAGTTTTTAAAAGTCTTAGTGGTGGAAAATAAAGTTCATCGGTTATGATAATCGAACTCGGACTCTCAAAGTCACAGTTCGACACGATACCACTGAACTATCTATTCAAATATTTGTTTTGTTTAAAAAAAAAAATTAAAAAAAATCGATATAACCATAACCAGAACCCAAGCAATAACATAAGAATATTTATCGGTTTTGTATTGAATGAATTTGTATATTGAACGTCATATGCAATTATTGTAATCGAACACCGAACAATAAATATTTGTTATTCGGAACGCACCTTAGTATGGATGGACGCTTTGCGGCAAATGTTATTTATTCGCTAAGAACAGAACATTTCCCTCCAGAGATGTCGATAAGGGAGCAATAATCTAAAGGATTCAAATATTTGCCAAACCTAAAACTTTGTCCCCATCCACACATTCATTCCAATTTTTGGTTCACAAAAGGTTTTCATTTGATAGGCAATTGTTGTTTGCTATTTTTAATAAACAAACCAGAAGAATTAGCCATAAGAAATATATCACCTTACCTGCAATATAGTTTATAAATCACAACAAAAGATTTATTTTCTAAAAAAGTTTATTATAAACTAAATAAATAAATATATCATCACGCCTTTTACCTATTACTGGGTGTGGCACTCTGCGGTAGCAGATCTTGGTAAGTGATGTATTTCTTCATATGAAGTGAGATTACCAGCCGTCAAATCACGGCCCTCAAAGATGTTTATGGAGGAGGAACCACAGGGGTAGATTTAATTTAAATTATTATAAACTAGATTTCTAAAAAACCTTTGTCTACTTCCATTGAGTGTCATTACTCCTTTTTGGAGCATATATGCACTACACATAATAATAAAGGCACTAGTCGCGATTGGAACGTTATTATCCATCATGAGAAATAGCAGAGATCTTCAGGATGCAGCGGATATTTGCGTCGAACTATCATCGATTTTCTACTGCGACTTGATGTTCAGCAAATAGCCACATGTGTGCAGAACCGTACTTGGTATATGATGAATAATGTGGCAAATAGTTCGCTAAATAGCAAACATTTGAGATTCGATGAATGCCACATGTGTGGCGCCGGTTATATGCCAACTACGGTCCTCCACACTATTTGCCGAACGTCAGTTCGGAGCAGGAAATCGACGATTGTTTGATGCAAATATTCGCAGCTTCTTGAAGGCTTGCGCTATATCTCATGATAGATAACGTGAGAATCACGGCTAGAACCTTTATTATAATAAATGAATTGTACATATATGCTTCAAAAAACAAAACCTAAAAGAAGATGATGGTACATAGTGACACTCAAACAAACTAGGCAAATGTTAATAAGAAATAAAACTTATAACATACTTTTTTAGAAAAGAAATCTTTTTCATTGTGGTTTATAAACTATATTGCAGATATTGTATTAAATCCTTTGTGGCCGATGTGCAGAAGAAACATTTTAGTTTGTTTATTAAAAATAACAACAATTGCCTATCAAACAAACACTTGAAACAATGTGTAAATGGGGATAAAGTTTAGGGTTCGGCAAACATTCGGTTCCTTTGATTCCTGCTAGTTTACTGACATCTGGTGGAAAATGTTCGGTGCTTGGTTAATCGCAAACATTTACTTCAAATCGTCCATCTACGTTAGTAGGTGTTTGCCGAATAACAAACATTCGTTGCTTGGTGTTCGGCGAATGCTACATGTGTACCGCCATCTTTATATAATCGAAATATTAAGACACGAAACAGAGTGATGGTACACCAGAGATGTGCATCTACGTGTAATCTTTAATTGTCGACATCTACACGTAGACAATACGTCGACAATTCTAGCGACGTAGAAAATGTAAACAATGTAGATAATGCATCTGACAGTTGTAAAATTCAACATAACCTAAATTTATTCCTTTGTAACTATTACATGTATTCGTATTCGTAAGCTCGGGTCATTATCGGTCTTTATATAATAAAACTAATAAAGTAAGTGCTCGTATATTACTAGACGAATGTCTGTCTTGGGTCTTGGGCGAACTGTCATATTTTTTAAATCGATCAACGCGCCATCTCACCAGACGGAGTTTTCTTTGGCGCTATTTTTAACAGTAACCAGTTGACAAATTTTGAACGTTTTGCCCTGCACAACTAATTTTTTTTTCATGTAATCCCTAGAATAATAATAACAATCTCTAACAACTTTGAAAATTCCCTAGTCCTAGGGATACAATTTCTAATCTGACTTAAGTGAACACAGGTGTTTTCATTGTCTACATAGTCTACATTATTTACATGAAAAATTAAGACGTAGACTACATGATTGTTTACACGTAGAGAATGACGTAGATTACTTGCAGTAGACTACACGCACATCCCTGATGATACACTAACAGCTCACTATACATAATGTATAAATTAGTACGAGTCAAATTTAAAATGCTTTTAAAATACTTTATTTTAGATAATTTTGATATTTACATTAAATTTAAGTTGTAAATTGTGAGATATAAATTTTTGTCCCTTTTCTGTATTGTAAGATTAGTTAAACGTCCTGTAATTAATTTGATAAACTTATTTGGTTGATCACGTGAACTATACCTACATACTTAAGCATGTATAACCATATATTTTGTTTGTTGACTATAAGTTCGTTCTACTGGGTATAGGTATAAAGATTTAATTTATACATTGCACTTTAATGGAATTAATAATTACGAAATGCAATTAACATGTAATATTTAGGGTAGCTTGCTAAATATAACCCTCGCTTTGTTTTCGTTAATTCATATCCTGGGTTAAATTAATATGCATCTGACAATGCAGGTGCAAATTAATCTTAAAGTTGAATCCATTGGCGGTGATGTATGCAGGAACACGAACATAGTCCGAGTTAATCCTAGCATAGTCGAGTAGATACGAATTAACGTATAACGCAAGAGCAGGGTCGTTGATTTTGGATTTGCAAATGAACGAGTTTTCATATTCATGTTAATGCCATGTAGAGGTCTCGGGTCCCAAGCACAAGACGGCAGAAGAGCCGGTTTGCATATATTTCCCGCATAATGCGTTAGTTGTTCGCTGCAGAAAAATGTGGGCGAACGACCGCTTTTCCGCAGACACCATTATTTTTCTTTCATTTCAGCGCTATTGATACGAAAGCTGACAAGTATGCGAGTATTTCTAAGTGTATGGTATTACAAAAAACAACGATTCGCAAACATTTTATAGAAATCCAATAATGTTGCTTTATGTTTAATATGTAAACATTTAGAAACAAGTGCAAGTAAATATATTTCGTCAGCTTTGGTAATATATTTTAGTATCTAGTACTAAATTTATAGCGCTATAAATGTGATGCATTTAAAATAAGATTACTTTGTAACATAGCCGTAACTAGCTATTTCTGCGTCTGAGGCAAGAATGTAAAATTGCCTGTACCCTCAGTACATTTACATCTAACTTCATTTATTTTGAGATTATTTATTTATAATCGATTTTAACGACTTGGGTTTATTACGTAGTAGAATAAAATGGGAAAACGAACCATGGATACAAAATTAAATACAGTAAATGCGTCGAAATACGCGTGACTTCACCAAGTGCCAATATTTAATAATTTGCACTTTCACGAAACTATTAGTTCGGTTTAATACTTTACTTCCATTATCTCGTAAAATATTATTTAGCTCAAAATAAAATTGAAGTATCTAAAACTAGCATTATGTTAAAAAATACGAGAGAACAAAATTATTTATTTATAAACGCAATAAAAAAAAAAATTACACTTTATAAATACAATCAAGAAAGTGTTAATCCTTTAATGCATCGAGTACCAGCATTTTTGCAACATTTAAATTTTAAAATAGCATTTTATATGCGAAAATATTTGTATTTAGTCTGAGTGCTGCAGAACAAAACTTTTAAACAAGTTTCTAGATGGCTGCTCTGATTGCGTCTTGTAAATACTCAATCTTTTTAAGTGTGTTTATCTTTGTGAATTTATTGTTTTAATAAGATAAATTCTGTATTGAATGGTTTGTACATATATTTAATTTTGGTCATACATGCACGTATCTGATATAATCTTATTGATCTCGTTTGTTGCATATCTGTAACATCAAATTAATGATAATAATATGCATTTCAAAGAATTATTTATTATTTTCTATTATTCAAATTTGTGTGTTGTACAAGTATATTAGCAAAATTTAGTGAAACTAAAGAAAACGTTAAATATTTTGTCCCGTGCTATGTGTTTTCAAGCCATTGCAAAAATGTAGTTTCCCATTCATTTGAGGATTATACACGTTAAAATTTAATTTCAATGAAGAAATTAGGTCATTAAGTTGTATACGTTAGATATTAGGATTTTTTTTATCAAAACAGAATCACGCATCTGTAAGCAGGGATGTGCGTGTAGTCTACTGCAAGTAATCTACGCTATTCTCTACGTGTAAACAATCATGTAGTCTACGTCTTCATTTTTCATGTAAACAATGTAGACTATGTAGACAATGAAAACACCTGTGTCTACTTAAGTCATATTAAAATTTTATCCCTAGAACTAGGGAATTTTAAAAGTTGGTAGAGATTTTTATTATTATTCTAGGGATTACATGAAAAAAAAATAGTTGTGCTGAGCGAAACGTTCAAAATTTGTCAACTGGTTACTGTTAAAAATAGCGCCAAAGAAAACTCTGTCTGGTGAGATGGCGCGTTGATCGATTTTAAAAATATGACAGTTCGCCCAAGACCCAAGACAGACATTCGTCTAGTAATGTACGAGCACTTGCTTTATTAGTTTTATTATATAAAGACCGATAATGACCCGAGCTCACGAATACGAATACATGCAATGGTTCCAAAGGAATAAATTTAGGTTATGTTGAATTTTACAACTGTCAGATGCATTATCTACATTCTTTACATTGTCTACGTCGCTAGAATAGTCGACGTATTGTCTACGTGTAGATGTAGACAATTAAAGATTACACGTAGATGCACATCTCTGTCTGTAAGATTACTATCGCCTGGTATGTATGATTGTTTTTGCAATACATTATTTTATAATTTACATACTTTTTAAAAAACATAAGTATTTAATAATAATAAATAAATAAATAATAATAATTTTGCATCATTCTTTAACTACAACTTAATATACGAGTACTTACCTACGCACAATTGCCTATTCATTATTGTATTTAAATATAAAAATTATAATTCAATATAATATACCTCATATACAACTTGCGGACATATTTTTTTTAACTTAAAATACGTTACCACGAGTGTAGATTACCTCATTTAAATGCTACAAAATTTATGGTAGTAAAATAAGGTTTATATCAAATTTGTGGTAGTATAATTAGTATTAATAAATAAAATATATCATAACGCCTTTTATCCATTACTGAGTGTAGTACTCTGCCGGAGCAGATCTCGGTAAGTGATATATTTCCTTGCATTAAGTGCGGTTACCAGGCGTTAAATCACGGCCCCCAAAGATGTTAGTGGTGGAGAAGTCAAAAGGGTACATTTAATTTGGATAAAATTGTTTTTCGGCTGTGGGGATCAAACCAGGATTCTCAAGCCGAATCGATACCACTAAACCACCTATTATTAGATTATGTATTAAATTAAATTTGTGATTATGTCTAACTAAAATATTGATAGGTCTAATATTGTTATTTGTAATTTGGTACGTACCATAATTGTAACTATATAACAAGTTTTATAAACGTCACTTTAGTTACGAGTTTATGAAATTAATCACATACTATAACTTTTCTACGATCGCAAGTTAAGACATTAATTTTTTTAAGTTTTCTGAATTACTTATAGTAAGGTTAAGTTACAATGACAGATACCAAGAAGCTAATTTCATCCCGTGCATATCTCAAGTCGTGACTAAAACGTTCGAAGCCACAGTTTGTCAACATGTGATTAAGATGTTATTTAGCGCCATGGAAACCAGTACGTTAGATAACATTTTAATAACGAGAGTAGAAAATAGTTATTTATAAACTAAGTGCGGGAGGACGAAATTCTCGCATGAGCACATTTTTGAAGCACGAGCGACTGCAAGGAGCGAGTGTCTTTAATAGCGCGAATGAGCGGAAGACGTCTTCACGCACGTAGTTTGTATAATATTTTTTGTTCGAGTACTGGTATTTTAAAAAAATACATGTTTAATTTCAACTTGTGTGAGTACACCAGAATCTGCAAATTATACACAATCTTTATCAATTGAAAACCATGCTGCTCCAGGAACTTCGATTTCTGTCAAAATTTTACTATAAATGTTTCTAATAACACTTGTAACACTTGTGGCTCTTCCCAATCTAAAAATATTGTTTTTTAGTTCAAATATCAAACCTAACCTAAAATAGATTAATTAATTTCAGCATTTTATGTTGTTATAATCATACTTTTCCATTAAACTAAGTTGTTATAATCCACAATATGTGTTTTTCTTATTATTTATATAGTATTAGTCGCGATTTTTGTTTGATTACAATCTGCAAGAAGTTGTATCAGGGACCTCTTTAGTTCAGAGGTTGTCAAATAGATGGCACTAATGCTGATAAATGTTTAATTATTATCACCACAGATTTATTTTAGAATGTTCCAAAGGCCAGGTTTTTTGCAATTTTTACAGTCGAGTCGATCGGGGAGCACTTGTTCCAGATTGCGTGCAGAAAGTGTCATTTTGAAGGATACGAGTACAACAAACTAATTTACACATGTTCTGATACAGTTAATGACCAATTCCTGTTATTAGCCATAAGAACTATAGATTTTATTCTAATAATGTAAGATACCTCATTATTATGTTACGTGTAGGTAAAAGGTTGGTATCGTGTAATTTGACACTCGTGATTACATATGTCATTGAGATCTTTTAGTTTTCAAGTAAATTAGAATAGTGATAGTTATAGTTTATATTCTTAGAATTCCAACAAGATTTCATGTTCGTGTTAAATGCGGTGAAATTCTGTCAGATTACACAACCCAAACTCTTAAGGCATCTGTTTCCATCCCAATGAATGCCAGATATGGGTATTGAACTCAGAACTACAAGGGTTTTGATGAGACAAAATCAGTCCTGTTCATTGACTCAACACGAGATGATTTGTAATCTTCACATCCCGCGACGTTCGCGTGTTACTTAGTACAAATTTTAGATTTAAGTTTATTAATTAAAACAACACGTGAAGATGTAGATCTACACATTAGGTGAGTGTGCGTAAAATATTTAATGAAGTTAATAAACTGTTAGCGCGAATTCTTAATTAGTGTAATTTAAGTTTCAATCTAAGTAGTGTGTTCTGTTTTCCTTTCATCTTTAATGGCTTGTATTTATTTCATTTTATTTTATTTAAGTATATTTTAATTAATTTGAAATGAACTTGTCTCTTCATTAATAATTCTGAATTTAGTAATACAATTATTCTCGCCGATCATTTCAAATTACATTCATATTAAACAAAGATTATATTCACCCTAGTATTTAGCAGTGTAGTAGTTTATATAATTTTTAGCTTGAGTGAGATTCGAACTCGGGATCTCCGGATTCGAATTCCGTATCGCTATCCACACCATCGTAGTGACGGACATCGTTTTACATTATACATATTAACTTAACTCTTAGTTACTATGCAAAATTACTAGAGATTTTAGCTATACCGGCTGCCCAAAAAACAAGCTTCTCCGCTAAAAAATTACAATCATATTATAAATTAACTACATAAAAAGCTCCAAATTTCTTATTTTAAATTAAATATCCAGTATATATTTCAAAATTTAGGTTCTATATGGTATTCTGAATTCAACCATGTATAATAAAATCATTTTTTAAATTATAAATTAGCGTAAAATAAATTAAACTTATTATACTTTTTTTCAAATATCTAACTTGCATCTAGAAACAATGCATAATATAAAATAAATTCCTGTGAAATAAATGACGCAAAGTAAAAAAAATAATATATTATACTCGTTTTATACCGGGTGGTGCTCGGTGAGTGCGAACATAGGAATTTAACATGGGATATTAGTTTTATGCAATTTCCTGCTCTCCTGTACATTTTACGGAAAAAACTGTAGAGGGAAGATTTGTTCAGAATTAAAAGTTACCCATGAAACTGTTTTTACATGTTTTATTAAGTTTTTGGTTTAGCCGTAACATTAAAAATAAATTTCGAAATTTCTGTTACTTTGTAGCAATAGCCATGACTTTTCTTTTATTTTTATGACAAATGCGTTAAATGTCAATTTTTGATGTTTATTAAAGTTAATCTTATAATTTAAATTAAATCAAAAAAATCACATTTTTTATTCTTTGAACAAAGTTTTATTTTCATATTTAATAATAAATCAGTTTCAAGTTTATCAACAATTTCAATTTTTTTTTAAAATTTTAAATTACAATAATTTAATGTGAAATAATAAGTAATAATTGTAACAATATTATTTAATATACCTACATAAAAAAATAAAGAAATTACAATAAATGTTCAAACAAGCCACCATTTTCAGCAAGACAATAACCAAGTCTATTGTAAAACGAAGTTCTAACATTGGCTAATTGCCTGTCAGTAATATTATCACATTCTTCGAATATAGCTTGTCTTAGTAAATCTAAATTTTCGTAGTGTTTAGAGTAAATTTTACTTTTAAGATGCCCCCACAAAAAAAAATCGCAAGGAGCTAGGTCCGGAGATCTTGCAGGCCAATTTATTCCACCACCACGACCAATCCACCGATTAGGAAAAACCAAATCTAAATATTCCCGCACATTTATTCCATAATGAGCCGGGCACCCATCCTGCTGGAACCAAATATCCTCATCTACTGCAGCTGCCTCATCCAATGCAGGACCTATATGATTTTGCAGAAGTTCTAAATACATATCAGAATTTAAATTTCCCATAATTTCAAATGGTATAATCCTGTTCTTAAAAATTCCAACCCAAATATTAATTTTCTCAGGATATTGGGTACCTGTACACACAGTTAAATGATGATTTTCTGTGGTCCACATACGAGTATTCTGAACATTTGGTTCATTATTTAAAGTAAATGTACATTCATCTGTAAAACAAATCGACGAAATAAAGAGCTGGTCCCGATTTGCCTTTTCTTGCATAATTTCACAAAATGTACTTCTAGTTTCAAAATCAGCCAAAAGAAGTTCTTGATGTGTTTGAAATTTGTAAGATTTATATCCATGTGTTTTTAAAATTCTCAGAACTGTTGAATGATGCAAACCACATTCAGAAGCAATATGTCTTATGCTGTACCTTGAATTTTGAGATATCATAGCCAATACCAATTCTTCATTCACTTCGTTATGACGTATTCTGTTATTATTATTATTGCCTTCATTACCATCGGTCACAGCTACACTAGCTGTACTCTCAAATTTTGTAACCAGTTTTGAAATTGTTGATACACTTGGAATTGGTTTATCTTCATATTTAATTGAAAATAAATCCCGCACCCTCCTATAACTATTTCCTCCATAATAATTTTTAATAATGAAGACACGTTCTTCGTTTGAATAAACATTCATTTTATAGCTTACACAAAGATTTAATTTAAATTATAAGATTAACTTTAATAAACATCAAAAATTGACATTTAACGCATTTGTCATAAAAATAAAAGAAAAGTCATGGCTATTGCTACAAAGTAACAGAAATTTCGAAATTTATTTTTAATGTTACGGCTAAACCAAAAACTTAATAAAACATGTAAAAACAGTTTCATGGGTAACTTTTAATTCTGAACAAATCTTCCCTCTACAGTTTTTTCCGTAAAATGTACAGGAGAGCAGGAAATTGCATAAAACTAATATCCCATGTTAAATTCCTATGTTCGCACTCACCGAGCACCACCCGGTATACAACGTATTCTCTAACTCGTTTCTTTAGAGCAGTCCTCGCTTCGCTCGTCGTACACCAAATAACTCATGCGACAATACATCGGCTTATAAAACTTATATAATGATATAGTATTGTTTCTGCATTTAATTTGTGTTACCCAAAACCTGTCAATATAAATATTTCATTTTTATAAATTTTATGTTTATGATAAAATCGTGGTCTTATTAATAAGCATGCGTATTGAAGATCGATCTCCCTCATTTAAACAAAATTCCTCGGAATAAATGAAAAAATCTAGAATAATTTTTATATCGTGCCATATAAATATTTGGCATTTGTTATTATATAAAATATTTTACTCAGTACACTTACCTTGTTTAATTATTTTTACAGGGAGCCACAGTATTGTACTTCATAAATTTTTAGCTTGAGTGGGCTTCGAATTCAGAATCTTCGGATTTGATTACCATAACGCTAACCCATATGAATGTGGCCTATTATTTCTATAAACGTACATTTAATAAAAATATAATTGATTTTGTTATCAAATTGGCAAACAAGTGGTGTCTTGCTGAAGATGCAAATCTGGTATGACAATTTGTAAAATTTATTCTCAAATTCAGATTTAACTTCAATAAATATAAAGTTTAAAAACCACTGGTACAGAGAATTGATTGTAGCCCCTTAGGCATGTCTGTGTATAAATCTTTTGTTAGGTTTAACGCAGGAAATGTCAAAAATGTATGCCAAATCGTACAATAGAGCGGTTTGATATCCAGCCAAGCATTCCTTTTCCATAAAATATAATGTAGCATGCTGTTGCCTTGTATATATTATAGATGGACATGTAGGTCATTAATATCATACAGGACTTAGCTATTATGTAATAAATGGTTTAAGAGTAAGTTTATTGTAGTTAAATAATTAATCAATTAATTATCTTATTGTACTGAAATGAGTTTTTAAGGAAATGGAAATTATCCTGAAAATATAGTTTTAAATTTAGAGTAAATATCTTCATTTTTAAATTTTCAAATGAAGTTGGTATGGTTTTCATTTACAGACAATTAAAAACAAGATTTTAATGTAAAATATTTCTCTATTTTTGCATCTTAACGTAGATTAATCCTTTATATTTTTGAGTTAAACAATAATGCTAATAATTTTTATCCACTACATTTACAACTACAAGGCAGGTGCTTCAGTAGCTTAAAAATTCCTAATGGAAAGGGAGGAGATGTATCGCTTTAAAGATTATGACAGTTGTACAGGGTGCTTTTTTTTTGTTCAAGCGATCGAGAGACGATTAACTAGGCAAGTAGTGTTATTTTATCCGACAAATTTAATGGAGCAAATAAGTTGTAATCGAAATAACATTTTTATAAAGAAACGCCACACTATTGAAGTTTAACAAAAAGTTCATTATTACTATATTACTTAAGTTAATATTGACCATATTAACCAAGATATTCAAAGTTTATATATATATACCGGGTGTAACACGAAAAGTGAAACAGGCGTTTAACATGGCAAATCAGTTTTTCCGTGCGCATTGCTTCCCTAATTATTTTAGGAAAAAATGTTTCAAATAAATGTTGTAAAGCATAAAATTCTACATCCGAATCAATAAACAAAATTCATTTTGACTACTTCATGACTGCAGAAATTAAATTTGAAAATTCACGTAATTTCAATTTAATAGTATTAGCCATGGAATTAAAAACAAGAGAAGAAAATGGCTGTTTTTCACGTTTTTTTTAAGTTTCACTATTTTCAACTTGAAGGAACTACTAACATGTTTCTGGCATCCAAAATATATCTCAATTAAAGTCTATTTATTTATATGGAGTCACCCTTACTACTGTTTAAATGCTAATGCAGTATTAAATATAAATTCTGGATTATATTTATCTATGTTAAAATGTATATTACAGAAATCAATGATAAACAGATCATTTGTTTTATTTTTCAAAATTAAATTTACCATTCGCTCTTAAGTGAACTTCAACTTTAAATATCACGATTAAGATTAAATTCAGCAACATGGTGATAATAAACTTTTAACTGAAAAACGCTATTGGATAGTAAAATTTTTAATATGGTGTTTCATTTTAAAAATTTTATTTTTATTTATAACTCGTTTATATGACCTACAGGTGTTAAGAATCTTACAGCATTAAATTTGTCTTGTAATAAAAAAGTTAGCAATAAGACGCTGCTAACTTTGTTCATCAAAGTGTAGCGGGAATTAAATAGTACGCTCGAAGCTCCTTTATGTGTAGAGAGCGTTATATTTTTTAATCTCAATGGGTCGGGGGATTGAACTTCATTTCCTCCCCTTGTATACGCATTTGAGGAGACTATTTTTTACTCCGCAATGAATACGTATTTTTTATAACATATTTAAGAAGTCTTTAGAACTTAAATTTAATAATTAAAACGATTCTTGGTTTCAGTTATGTAATTTTATTTAAAGTTTATGTTTCGGTGCATTACAAGTAAACGTGTACAGTCGATGACTTGTACTGTCTTCAGGAAGAAAATTATTTATGTACCGAAGATATTATGAAGATGTTTATGTCCGTGGGATATAAACATCAATTAATGCCCGTAATGCATATAATATTACTATTATTTCTAAATTAATAGATCAAAAAGTTTTAAAAATGTACGAAGTACCTAGTCTATGAATGCGGTATCTAGGTATCTTGTAGGGCTGCAACTCGTAATGACTGTAAGATTTATGTAGTACATATTGTTCCTCGTATCTAGGATATTAGTAATAATAATATGCTAGTATGGCATAAGAAAAATAAATAAAACGTTACTTGAAATAAATATATTTTTGCCACGATTGATACGAAAAGTTGACAATTACACTCTCATTTGCCATCATAAAGTTGACGTTTTCTGTGCAAAAATCGAAAAATATCTTTTTTGCGCATCTCCAATGGCAACGCGCGAAAAAGACGTTAAATGCGCGCGTTTCCAATGACAACGTGCTAAAAAGATAATAAATTTAAGAATCAATCGTAGAAAAAATTATGTGTGTATCACGAGCGTAAAGTGTCTTTGTTCCTCTTACACTATTGCAGCTCTCGCCTTTGGCTCGCGCTGCAATTACCGTGCTCGAGTGACAAAGAATCACTTTACGCTCTTAATACACAAATAACTATTCTCTCACCTTAACTTTACAGCGTTGCAGAGCATAGAGAATGTATATCCGAATATTTACAATGTAACAAGAAGTACAGTAGTGATTTCGACAAATGACATTCATCTGTATTTTAAAATTTGTTTATAATAATTTTTCGCTGTGTAAATCGATCTGTTATGTAACTATGGTGAGACAGAGTATAGTAACAAACACTAAGTAACTAAGTAACAAGATACAAAGTAAATAAGCAATTATAATTCCTTGATCAACGATAGCCAAGGTTCATTCATTGACATTACAATTGTTCCTGTTCAGTCTTCTGGAATATATTGAATTCCTTGAGAATGCGACAAAGTTTACATTTGGCAAACGGGAATCTGCAATTGCTCAGAATGCGATACAATTTCTACATAAGATTAAATTTGAGGATATTGAGAATGGTCGATTTATCAGGCAATCTATTGATTTATACAAGAATAAGAAGAACATTATTTATTCTGTGCAGTGAATTGAATAAAATATGGTTACAGATCATCAAGAATTTATAATTATTGCTTGTTTACTTAGTTACATTTTATTTATTACTAATTTATTTGTTAAGTTTTGTTTATTTATATTTAATTTTTTTCTGAAGATGATACATGTTCACTGTCCCGAAACGTCGTATTGAAATAAAATTGCAGAACTTAAATAAAAAATTGTTTTTGATGGTATAAATATAAATTTTAATTTCTATTATTTTTTATGTATACTTGCGTAATAGTAATTGTGGTATATTCCGTGTAAACTGGTGTCATAACAATGTAATTTTTTAAATAATAAAGCAACAACAAACAAAATAATGAAAAAAAAATCAAGTCTTTATAATAAATTATTTGCCAGTAATTGAAGGATAAGTAAATAATTACAAATTACGTTGGAATAAGTCAAGGGGCATGATATAAACGTATAAATTACGCTAATATATATGCAACAAACTAATTGTTTGTCGTGAATTATTCTATATTTTTGGTATCAGGGTCGGCTGAAGATTCTGCGGGACCACGGAAAAAATATTATTAGTGCAGCACCAAAACATTTGAAAAATGTCAAATTCCCGAAATACCTGTTTAGCGCACCGAAAGTAAAATCAAACCTTCTCACACAATAGCATTTTGCGTCCATATGAGGTGCATACAATATTTTTTATACATCTGAATTACAATATATAAAGAAGACACACAATAGTACATTGAAAAATAAATGATACAATGACCCTTTAACTAGATTTAAATTGAAATACATAAAAGGTAACGTGAATGGTATTAGCATCGTATAAAGTTGAGTACATGATGGAGTTATAATGATTTATAATAAAGTTAAATAAGTAGCAAAATAAAAAAAGGATAACCAACTTTTATCTTTCTGCTATACGTTACCAAAATTACTTTACCTATGGCCATTTAGAAGTCAAAATATTTTAATTATCTAATATTATCCAATTGTCAAATTAGTGCCGAAGTTCAAACAAGAGATGCCAAAGTTAACTGAAAGATGCCAAAATTCTATCATATTATTTCATTGGTTGATGGTAATAACCAAATTAGCTTGCATTACTTTTTTCTTTATTTCAACTGCCTTACCGCTTACGTTACTTCATTATAAATCTAGCATTGTAATATAAGTGCAGTTTGTCTGACGAGTAGCAAGTTACTCAAAGTATGATTATTAAAATTGCTCATTGTATTACGTGTTTGTTTATACTATTTTTCCTATATCGCATAAATATATCTTTTATTAAAGAAATAATAATAAAATTTAAACATTCTAAAATCTATTTATTTTGATATTTATAGAAATTAGGTGAGAGATAAAATTCATAATTACATATAAGTTATGTTACAAAACTAAATACCTTTAGTTTTTTATTTCAAAAAATGGTTTGCAGTTTGATATAATTATTTTATTATAAAAAAATAATAATTGCGATAATTTTACAGTTGTACAATGACAGTTAAACGTGTATATTTATTTTTAACATTCTTACAACTAGACAACTTGATGACTTCATAAAAAAATTCCAAAAACATTTGCACAAAATTCACATTCTGAACGCAATATAGAAAATAATTATTTGTATCTTACTGTTATTGAGGTATATTATACAATCGTTTTCAGTGACTAATAAAAGCAATAATTCTTATGTAACTAAAGTATTTAGATTGCTCAATAACTATAAACAATTAACAATTTATACCATCGCTACAGCTTCATTCATTTTGGTTTGAACCTTTTTCTAAATTATAGAAAAACCGCCACTGTAAGATAAAATCTTGTGAGAATTATTACATACCTGATAAAAATTATCAATTATTCACATGTGAATAAAATGTTTAAATCCATGGCAACCCTAATCAATTTAGATCAATACAGCTTGACAATAGTGATATTTAACTTATTTGATATCATCTCCATTCAATATGGTTTTCACCTTTTTGTAAAATGTAGAAAAATCGTTGCTGAAAGATAAAACGTTGTGTATCACACGTAAGTGAAATATACGTTTCAATCGTCTCACTTCCATATAAAGTGAAACACTCACTTTTAATAAAATGTCCTATTATTTGCAATAAACTTATAATTGACCTTTATTAAGGTCAATACAACTCTCTATGTGACATATTATTTACAATTGCAATAAAATGACTTCATTCCAATGTTAAAGGAATAGAAAAATTATTCGTTTTATTTTATTTCGTTTCCGTTGATAACAATCTTATTATTGACGATATTATGATGTCTGGCAGAGCTATGAGGAATTTGTACGATTTATCGATATCTTCTCTTGTATAAGACCGAAAGATTCTCCTGCCGTTTTCCTTGCTATGAGTATATCAAGTTTGTTTGATATGGAATCCTCTATATGGCTTTCTGCTAGTCAGTGCCGGATTAACATTAGGCGGGGCCCTAGACAATCGCAAACGAGGGGCTTTATTCATAATTCAAATAAACAGCAAACATAAAACTTTATATATAATTATTGATAAAGAAAAACAAACATTTGCAATTACTACTCCAACGGTCAACTCAGAAGAAGCGTTTTCTGCATATCAACTGAACTGTACAATTAAAAAAAAATCATTTTGCGGGGTCCCTATTTGACGGGAGCCCCTAGGCAATTGCCTAGTACTGCCTATTGGTTAATCCAACACTGGCTATAGTGGAGGACCGCCATCCATCAACAACATTATTGAAATTCGTCTCATGCAATGGTCATCATAAGTGTCCGCTTCTGATAGGTTCAAAACAAAGCAATCTTTGAAGGTAATGTGTTGATTCCGATAGGATGCACATTATATTTTTGATTCATATACGGTATAATCTGCTGTTTGGCAACTTCATTGGGCATAGGGAAATGTGCTTTCTATACATTTCTACAGTATTGACAGAAATTCCTTACTCGATAATGGTGAACTTACGTGAATTAATGATATTGAAACAAATAAATATATCCCCTTTTCTTGTACATAATTTTTTATACAAATTCGTCAATTCACAACATCTACTGGCAACTGCTATTCCCATTGTTATTGCAACCTAAAATAATTCGAAATTTATACCTAATATAGTTTAAACCAGGAGTGGGGAACATCCAGGACGCGAAATTTGGTCTGGCCCGTTAAGGCAAAAAATAAAAGAAATAATTTTAATTTATAAACAGTTAAAATATCACTATCTTAATCTCGTAGGAACGCATTAAATCAATAAATATTAACTCGTTGGATGCATTGAATCAAGATATATGAAAGCATGACTTCATTTATTGTCGTTGATGCAGAATTTATAAGCCGGAAGGGTGAAGTAATAAGAAATTGGATGGATAACTTGGCTTGAATTACTTTTATTGTAATTGAAGACGTTTCAACCCTGTATGGGGTCACTTCAGGTCAGTAGTAAGTTACAAGGTTGTAATCGCATCGTCTGACAAACCAGACAATTAGATGTGATTACATTCTAGATGAACAATTAATTGCAGTCTACACTACTATTAATTGAAAAGTATTTTACCAGTTTAACCACAACACATATTTATAATTTACTGAAAAGGTTAACTTTTCGTACAAGTATGCTAAAATAATTTTGACACAAGTTTTTGTCGAAAACACATATAATTGTTACATTTTTGTCTATTTCTTATTACTTTTATCAAAAGTAGGGAAACCATATGTCATATATTTAACGATGAATCAAATAAAATAAAAAATATTTTTATAATTGCCTATCTCTTTTTATCTTTTTTTTGTATAGCTAATAGTTTACTACATATATCGTTCAAATTAATTTTCTTTTTCTAACTTTTGTTCTATAAATAACTGGGGAGAGGCGGATTAATAGTAATTGATTCCCATGTACATTTTTAATTATGTGTCATGAAAGTTATTGAAACTTCGTTTATTTTTCACGTTAACATTATTTATTGCTATGATATGAAGTATATAAGCAAGTCCATAATGACTAGAGCATTATGATTCATAACGCCTGCGCATTATTTACTTTCTTTGTATATATTCGTAAGTAGTAGGGTACATTTTATATTCGTATATAGTTTTATGTTAGAACATATAATTATTTTATTGGTGATTTTAATTAGTAAAGACATCTAGTGACAAATATTATAATAACATTTAGAACAATAAAAAACTGTACTCAATCTTATTTACTGGTTCGAAAATCTTGCTCCTGAACTGTCAGATTATACTATTGACAAGGTTAATATTCGTAATATGTTATTATTATTATTATATTATAATGGTGTGTATAGTTGAATGTAGTAGCAGATGTTACTAAAAAAATAATATACAGGCAGAGAAAAAAATATTGTTCTAATCTCATTTTTCGAAATCTTTAAAATATATTCTATTAAGATATTTTTGTATATAACACCAAACTATTAAAAGGAGAAATGTCAACTTTTCGTCGCTCTTACTAAATTTCTTCCGAAATAACAAATTCTTCGTTCATGATCTCCAAAAATATAAAATGTAATTGATGTTTAAAATGAATAAATAAAATAAATAAACAACACAACGTCACAGTTAATTACGCTTAAAGGCCTTGCTACATTTATGATTATTACAAATTAAAACTAATTCTACATATTCTAGTAAAAAATAAAATGCTCTCGTACGACATTCATCGCCCTTGGTGCATAAATTATTATTACATGTTTTTCTAAATGATAAAAAATATCATTTATGTGACTAAACTTATAAGGGAACCCTCCTGTTTGAGATCCTTATTTTGATTATATATATCATTACACCTTTTTACTGGACATGAATAGCCGAATGACATATTGGTAAGTAAATTTTATGTGCGTGATTATTGAAATCTTGAACCCAAAGATGTTCATCACATCATGACGGTTTCATGAATAATAATTACCTTTCATAAAAGAGAAATGGTGCTATGAAAAAAAACCTTCAAATTGTATGTAGAAAATTTTAGTTAAATATTTCTTAATAAAATTTAATATTAAAAATTGTACTATGCAGCGAAGTTATAAAACAAGAAAAAGTTATTTTTAGATGTTATATTACGAAATTGTTTTAAGAGGAAAACTTCTTATTAAATTTATATGACTAAAGTTTTAAAATAGTGCCAATATTTTCCTATTGTATTTTTGATGTACCTGAGTCTTTTTCGTCGAATATAGTTACATTATTTTTCTGTAACATAAAGCCATGATTTTTTTTTGTATTTTATCATACTTGTGTATTATACAGAATAATAAGAAATTCGGAAGGAAATTTAGAAACAATACATCGATAATTTTTTTTAAATATCCTTAATGAACACTTAGAAAAGACTAGGATCATGTGCAATTTCACTTCGTATTTATTTACCAGATAACCTTTTATTTGCAAATAAACTTACAGATCGTTTTCGACATACTATATATATATATATATATATATATATATATATATATATATATATATAAGCGAAATTATTTTTATTATAAACTTTGACAGTTGCTGAAATGTCAACGTTAATTGGTTGAAAAATAATACTAAAAACAATAAATTATTTTGTTTCATTGTTTTCCATAGCACTCTTAATCCCAAATATTGTTTGTAAAAGTCATTTTTCATCACTTTTATTTTTCTTCTTAGATATTATTTAAATAAATGTAGTACAAAAGCTTAGAGTATAACTAAAATTAAAAATAGAATAAGGAAATTGGTACTTCAAAATATTACAAAAATTAAAAAGCAGACGTAGCGAATATTAACGAAAATACCTATTATAATTACTTATATTCAAATTTATTAGACGAAGTTAATACTTAAGAGTGTCTAGAAAGAAATAGATACATTGTTACATTAAATGCGAGTTAAATTGGAAAATCTTTTATGCGGCCATTGCATTTCGAATTATGTTAGAGAAAAATTCTTTTAAAAAACTTATTTTCTTATAAAGCATATACAGAGCCAATATTGTGATATTGTTTTTGGCACAAAACTGCTTTTAGGAACTTTTTTATTTGTAAAGTGTCGTACTGTCACACAGACACATCTTTTAGCTGTCATTGCTCATGTAAGTATCATTAAAATGTACTTTTTAAATGATAAAGTAAAAACATCCAACAATAAAACCCGTTTCTTTTTATTTAAATATAAAAGTATTTATTTTTAGAATTATATTGATATTAGGAAACTCTAACCTAACTTATAAATGTCAAAATAATTTAAATATCAAATGTTTTTGCATCAGTGTCAGTGTTTCCAACTTTGAAAATTTTTATTTCTTTTTTAATAACAATTTTTTAATAAAAAGTTAATCAATGCGTTATAGATAAATATAGTATGAAAGACACGTATTATAATACCAAATTGTAATACTAGTTTTTTCATTGTAATACTAATGTTTGATTGTATTATAATCATACATTTATGATATTATTTAGCGACCATGACAATAGAAGAAACACGTTTCGAAACTATCTAATTATTTTCAAGTTACCGAAATGTATCGAATATACCTGTTTTATGTGCCTCGCATTGTTGTGTTTGATCGGATCTAAACTAGGCTCGTTAGTAAAACTATAAATTATGTTTTTGCTACACAAATAGCTATTATAAAAAGAGAGTATATTAAACAATAAAGGTGAAATTTTTCAATAATTAGGTAATAATATACTCACACAATTATAATAAGTAATAGAAAAAAACACATTCATTAAATTTTTGAGGACCCAAGTGGCTGCTTTATCTGTTATCTTACGGTAATCTTTATTACAGTTTCATATTAGCGATATTTTATCGGACGAGCGCCGTGTATAATCTGCTTTTGCATCAGTACATTTAAACTTATCATACGATAAAAAAATTGTCCGATAAAGTATAACTCGTTATGAAACTACCTAAATATATATATATATATATATATATATATATATATATATATATATATATATATATATATACCGAGTCTCCATTTTTTTTCCGAACATAGGAAATTGAATGTTAAAATTTTGATTTAGCGATATCTCTTTACCTATTAATCTTAGAACAAAAGTGTACGGAAGAAAAATATTCGGAATGCAAAACTGCATCCATGGAGTATAAGTTTGTTGTTCAATTGTTTCTTATGTCCGAGTTAGAAGCAAAAAAAATATACACGCTTTAAAACAATTATCAGAGTGCCATGAGAAATAAAACAAATTAGATAACTTAATAGCAGGTATTTATTTGTCTAGATTATGTAGAAAAAAGAAAATAATATAATTAATTTTATTACTAAATTAAATGCTCGAATAAATCGCCATTGACTGATAGGCAATGGCTAAATCTATTGTACAATTCTCGACGAACGGAACTTAATTGTCTTTGGGTAATATTGTTGCACTCTTGTATAATTGCATTTCTTAAGGATGTATGTACCCTGTTGGTACACTTTTTCGTTTTAAATATGACCACAAAAAGAAATCACAAGGAGTATATCCGGAGATCTAGCTGGTCAATTAATTGTACCTTCCCAGCTATCCACGCATCAGAACACTGATTTAAAAATATTTTCGTGTTTCATCCGTTGTGTGCCAGACAGCCATCATGCTGGTACCAGTCGATGCTATTATCATTAGAGTAAGCTTCCAATTCTGGTCCAATATGTCAAATAATGTCAGACCCAACAAACAAATAATTGTTTAATTTCTCATTGCACCCTGATAATTGCTTTAAAGCGTGAATTTTCTTTTGCTTCTAAATCGGACATAAGAAACAATTGAACAATACACTTATACTCTATGGATGCAGCTTTTCATTCTGAACATTTATCTTCAGAATAATTTTAGGTAAAGAGATATTGCTAAACCAAAATTTTAACATTTAATTTCCTATGTTCGGAAAAAAATTCATGAGCTTCATAAAAATTCAAAAAGCTGGTTAATATTGCCTAGATTTTTCGCCTTTACTTTCCTGTCTAATTCATCCCAAAGGAGTTCAATAGGGTTCCAATCTAGGCTGATTCAAAGCTTTTATAAAGCTCATGAATGTAAATTCCAGACGTTTAAGAACTTGCGTCTGTACTTAAAATATTATTTTTGTATCATATATTTATATTTATATTTGACGGCTGGTAACCGCACTTCACGCGAAGAAATATATCACTTACCGAGATCTGCTTAGTCAGAGTGCCATACCCAGTAATGGGTAAAAGGCCTGATGATATATTTTTTTTTTGTATAATATATTGATAATAACATGTGTAAAAATTAATGGTAATCAATATTTAAAACATTGTTTGATAATATATGTGATATTTACCTCGTCAAAGTGTTAAACGTGATATTCAAAATCTTAAACATGGAAAATAAGAAAGAAAATGATATGGTCACGAACGTTTTGTCTTTCTGATGAACCGTCAAAAAATTCCAGTTATTATGTTACCTTAAATAAAATGAAAAATACAACTAATAACAATAATACATCAATCGAAAGGTCTATGTTTTTACTATAAATTACTGTGAGCCATTTAGTTTTGACACAACTGCGAATTTGGCGAGATTTTAAATATAGAGGTGCAAAATCCAAAAAAAGTTCTTTTGAATAGTTATCATAACTCGAGGAAAAACCAAAATTACTTAATGCAATTTTTATATTTAGAAAGCTTATTGTCTACTTTTTCGAATAAATTCATGCCGAATTGTTTATCATCAAAGTTCACCCGAAAATTTATGATGTGTTTACGAACTTTCTGTCGGTATATATATATATATATATATATATATATATATATATATATATATATGTAATAATAAAATATCAAACTAAACACTTGTCTATATATATATATATATATATGTAACGTTAAAAGTGCTATGTAACCTTTATACCTCTGCATATAATTATTGAAGAATGTAATTGTACATTATGGCAGGAATGTTTCCGTATAAATGTAAAGGTCAAAGTTGAGATGTAGGTCGAGCTACATTAATTATTAATGATTCCGGTTTGTTGTAGGGAAAGAGTACCTAATAATAAATTATCATGAGTCTTGAGCATTCAGCAGCTGGTGCTGCACTGTACCGCGTAACTACCTTGAACCCGACATCACTTCCATAGCATTCCTCGCCCTCCAGAGATTAAACGAGAAAATAATTAATTTTTTGAATTTCTTCCTGTTTATGTAAATTAGTAACGCAGATTTACCTTTTTCATAATGTTGGAAAAGGGACAGTATTATATCAACACAAAAATGAAATAACAGTTAATACTAAATGGCTAGCTATGTTTTCAACATTTGTGGTATTTCATTATCTAATTAAACATTTATATTTTGTTTATATTAGTTTAGACATTTATATGCTTAAGTGTCACTGTAAGGCGGCGGTAATATTGAATAAATGCGATCGAGTAAAAATCAAATTATAACTTAACGACATCGATCACTAACGACTGGTTTGTATATTAAACACACGTTTGATTTTTAAAATTGATTGGCAGCTCTTAATGTGTGTGAATATACTCAATTTAATCACACATTTCATATCTATTGGAAAATTTACGATTTATATTTATTTTGATGTATGAAGTTTAGAAAGGTTTTGATTATTATATATAGCGACAATTTTAAGTTAATATAATAACATATTTTTTGTGGAATGACTTTATTGTTTTAACGCATAGTGACATAGCCAGTAAAATATTGATTGATTGTTGTTAATCTACCTTATTTGATCGATTGTAATCTATTGCGTGTAACCGCTACGTTACTGAATTAAACTATCATTACTAAATAGTAAATATTACTCTTAATATACATGAATTAAACGATATATAAATAAAATAAATATATCATCACGCCTTGTATCCATTACTGGGTGTGGCACTCTGCCGTTGCATATCTCGGTAAGTGCTATATTTCTTCGCGTGAAGTGCGATTACCAGCCGTCAAATTCCAAAGATGTTAGTGGAGCAGTAGATTTTAATTTGGTGAAAATTGTTTGTCGGCTGTGGGGATCGAACAAGGGTTCTGAAGATCCTCAGGCCGACTCGATACCACTGAGCCACTTACCCCCTATATATCAATATATCTCTAGCGTAATATTTTATTATTGAGCAATTAATACTTAAAAGGTAAATAATGTAAAGAAATCCGATATATTTAATCAATCGGTACTAAATTAAAAATCACATACCTGCGATGCAAGATTTAATTGGATATAACCTTAGCCAGGTGTATATTATGTATGGAACCATTTTAATAACTCTGAAATGTTAATTTCATCAAAAAAACTATAAATACATTTGAATGGTAAAGTATTGCGCAAATTTTGGCATACAAAAGATCTCGTTGGTTTCATGACGTTCGAGATCAAAATATATATTTTTAAGTGGTTGTAAAGCATGATTTTTATTATTGGCTAGTTGCTCCGTCAAAAGTTAAGTTTTAAACTTAGTTTAAAAAATATGAACTATCACATTTGCGGCTTGATGAGTCCGAACCCTGTACTGCAATTGGAAATTTTAAGTTGTACGAAGTAGGATAAATAAATATTTACCAATAAACAAAACTCGCCTTGTTGACAGCAATAAAATTGTATTTCCTGTGTCTTTTCATGACTTGCAACCCCGCAAGGCATCGATGTTACTATCTCTTTGTAATTATTATATTTTATTGTCATTATTTTAAATTTTGTAACTTAACAAAAACAGGAAATATGTGAAACATATTTATAAAGATTTATGAATTTTGTTTCAAAAACCTGTCATTGAAGTTTTATTCATTTATCTCGTATATGTTGTAAAATATGTTTTAGAATATAATTTATATTTATTTCCTTTCAGGGAGTCTATGTATATATATATATATATATATATATATATATATATATATATATATATATATATATATATATATTATATTATATATTATATATTTTGGATTGAATGTACAAGCAACACAGAGATATTTTTGTTATTTAGCAGCAAAGTTTTGCTAAGACCTAAACAATATTTGGTGTTATATGTAAAATTATTCATATCCGTACTTATAAATTATGTGAAAGCCGTTACAAAAGTTCAAAATTTATAAATAAATTATTTTTCATAAATGTACTTAAAAAGAGAGATCAATAAATTCAGTGAGATACTAATCCAGCAGGAAAATGACATTTCACAGTTCTCGAGTACAATTTTTTTATTAGAAATATATGGCCACTAGACACTTCAGTATATATTTATTTTTTTAATTTTATTTATGTTACGCTGTACAACAGGATTTGAATCCCAATTACAGTACAGCGTCCGCACTCACCCAGCCGCAGTGTAGTAGTTTATATAATTTTTCTTTTGAGTGAGATTTGAACTCGGGATCTCCGGATTAGAATTCCGTATCGCTATCCACACCACCGTATTTTAATTCACTGGTCCATATTACTAAAGAGCACCTATATAGCGTTTAATATCGTTTTGAATTGATTTAATTTTACATGCATATAATTAAAATAGTTTAAGTACTGTAATTTTTAATTATAAAATCGTCTAATCGGTGTAATTAACATAGGAAGTTTAGGAAAGAAGGCATGATTTGTAAAATAAATAATATTTATTTTCTTTGCAGATTTACTAAAGATATTCGATACTGTAAGAAGCATTGTCAATTTCATTGGATTGCGCTAGACTTGTGGTCGTTTCATTCCATTGTTTTGCAATATAAAACTTTGTCGTGAGTTTTTTTTTATGGATTTGGTACGACAGGTAATGCCATTTAGTGATTTTTATTAAAATTTGAGGAAAGTGACCAAGCTGTTCAGTTACAAAAACAACCTAAAAATATTTGAAAATTGAAGTTTATGTCATCAAACATTTAATGGAATTGAGTATTTTCAATATTATTAGTTTAGTTTAGGTTAGTTACGACGTATCTCGTCAGAGGCGCTAGTTGACGTGGTCGCTCTGTAAATTTGAAACTAAGAATTTTAATGATATATGATACGGCCATAATAAGCGTAGTGCAATTTAATGAAGTTGGCTACGGTATTAAAAGACAGGATGCTTAGACCTAAAACGAATACTTGAAAAATTAATCTAATTTAATTTTAATTATGCGAGAAAAACAGAAATAATTTAATTAGTATTTTTGAAGTAAATACTTAATTAATGTAAACTAAATCAAATTATAATGCGACAAATTAAGATACTGCCAGAATTTGAACCTTATTCTTCCTGTGGCACTACAATTCATGAGGATCTGGGTCTACCGGGCACATCGCGCTGCAGTTTTTGCACTGCGTGCTACCGGTTCTCGCAGTCAAATGTTATATTATTTAAGGCGAATAAGTGATTAACTTATAGCGCCCGAGTGTGACAAATACATGTAACTGTATTTTTATATTTAACGACAAATCACTCATTGACGGCAGGTGGATTTGAACTGACGAATCTTAGTTCGGGTAACATCACAGTATGTTCAGAGATATGCATTAACACGTTCGGGCATTGCGCCTGTAGGATTTGAACTTGGGCCCTATAAACTCCGGTCATATGCTTTAAACTACCTAAGCTACAGTCGCCTGTGATTAAAATTTGATTTTATTCTAATTTTTCTCTCTACTTTTGTTATGTATTATAGGTAGCCTTGATCCCATGACTAACATGAACTGAAAGACTTGACACAAGTATCGTCTACAGTGACACTGTTATTTAAGGAAAATATTAACAAATAAAAATATTTCATATTAAATATCCCAATCTTTCTGTTCATAAATTGAACTGATAATAGGTTAGTGTTCTAACACGAAACTACTAACTTGTAATTCGCTCTTTCAATAAATTCAATAAATAAATGTGGTAGAACTATGACACCGTTAATAAACATGATTAGACTAAAATATCGTTACCGGAAATAAGAAAATGCAAAACGTAAACATAGAAGGTAGATTGTTGAAACAAGTAACAATATATCAATATAAGTAATTGGAAATCAGTGGTGTGTAGTGAATTTTTGAGTTGAGTGTGCATTGTCTTTTGGATGAGAGTTTAAAGAGAATCATCATATTTTGAATTTATAAAAAAATTAGTTTTTAAAATTTAGTTGTAAATTTTTCTGCTTTCACGATTATTTTTCAAAATCGTTTATAATATTTTCAAAAAAGTCTATTTTTAATTGTAGGTAGTTTAATTATTTGCTTTCAATCATTACCGAGAAATAACTTCTCTTTATGCAGAAAATAACCACCTGACAAAAGTTGTTGGAAAGAGAATAGTAAATATTACATTTGTTATTTATATGTTGATTAAGTAGCGATATATTTTTATATTGTGTAAAGTTTCTGAATAATAAACAACTGCAAATGTAAATATACTAGTCCTAAACGTTGATAGAATACAGAACACCTTAGAGAATATAAAAAATATGCTGTTTGCAGCATAGTACTTTCCTGACTATAAGTTGAGATAAACTCGATATTTGTTATACTTTTCAAGAAATAATTCACTATCTGTTAAATGTTATGTTTTATATTTTTAATAGAATAATATACTGAACATGATCAATTTGAACAAATAATTAACAATCGCTTAAATATCATTTTTTTCCAACTAGAATTCTCTGATCGAGAGCTTTGATACAATCTCAGCATATTTTGAATAATTTATGAAAAAAAATAATTAATAAACATTTAAATATTATTTTCAGCACATTAAATCTACCCCTGTGGCTCTACCTCCACGTACATCTTTGGGGGGCTATGATTTGGCGGCGGGTAACCGCATTTACGTGCATAAATAGAGATCTGCTTCGCCAGAGTGCCAGACCTAGTAATGGGTAAAATGCGTGATGGTATATTTATTTTGAATCGTGATTCGTGACTATGTAAAATTTATATTATAATATTAATAATCATTGTTTTTACATATTTTAACGATTTAACATAACGTTTATCAAAGTTATTAAAATGTTATTATATAACAAATGAATCGATAATAATTTCGAAAAATATTTAAATCAAAGTAGGGTCAATTTTTGTTAGTATTTTGTTACCGTTAAATAAACAGAATAATTTAAAAAGACCCGTCAATAAAGTTGTGGTATTACTGCCCAGTAACGAACTTAAGCTCCGTTTTTCGCTTAAGAGCTTAAAAATAAAGGTTAAATACGAAATGTCATCGCGTATTTATGCCATCGTGCTTCCAGAGAGATCGACAATCCGACTTTTTTGAGCCTATATATTTTGGGTTCAGTGGGGTCTAAAATGTGAAGATTCATCAAAATCACGAGATGAAAATAAATCATTATTACAATATTTTCCTGTTACCTATATAGGCCTAAGAAAGAAAACGACTATAACATAATTATAAACAAGTAACGAAGTATATACCTGAAAGGAATACAAATATAGTAATTGTTTTAAAAGAGCAGATCCAAGTTCTAGTTCTCGGAGAAAAAGTTTACAGCATTTACGTGTATAACAACTTTGTCAAGTTCAAGATACAATTTGCATCTATCGTTTTATAAATAAAAGAAAATAACTTATCTTTAGAACGAATACATTGTTTACTTTTTGTAAAATACAAAATTCACTGGAAATTTGTATCAGGATTTATTTAACTTTAACGTTGAACAATTTTGACTGGGTTTACTTAACATTAGAACACACAAAGTAGGGACAAAGCACGCCCAACAAACGCAAGCAATTTAATCAAAGATTTAATGTACGAGTATATTTATTTTAACTACTGTCTGTCGAATAGCAATCGTCCTTTTTCGACCGAATTCCAGTTGAACATACACTGTCCACAATAAAGAAAGGCATCATATAACATGAATAAAACAGTTTGCATGAACTGGAGCAACATTATTTCGGGTTGTTTGCTGCATTGGCCTGATTTTTTACTTTTTATTTATATAAGTATGTTATAAATATAAATTATTTTTTGTTTTATAAAAATATAGTAAATTGCAAACCACAAACACAATCCGCAGTTGCTACTAATAATACAATAATTACTAGAACCAGGATTCTCAACAAATGATTATTTTGTATTTGGATTATAGTTATACTCGTATAAATACAGTCACATCAAAATTCTCTATTTGTTTATTTCTCGAATTTGCAGTACATTCTCATTTTTGCGCGCTTTAAAAAGAAAATTATACTCATTTTCAAGTAAATCAAAGTGTACCAAATTTGTTTATATAATATTTTTAAATTATTACTACTTGTTTATTATAATATCTAAATATTTTATTTAGTAAATACGCAGGTCTAAGTCTTTTAATGCATATAATACTTACAATCAGGTAGAAAGAGTTTGGCGATTGATTAGTGTCCGTCTACATAAATTATGAGGATTGAATGTGATCTAATTTGCTGCAATAAAAATATACAGGTTTTATCTTTAAAACAACTAGTGCTTTTTTGGGCGAACCAAATATTATCTACATAAAATAATCAGAAATATGGGGCAAATCCTATATTTAACCCGTGGTTCTCAAACGGTAGAACAAAAATATATTTTTAACTTATAAATAAATATATCATGACGCATTTTACCCATTACTGGGTGCGGCACTCTGCCTAAGCAGATCTCGGCAAGTGATATATTTTGTCACGTGAAATGCGGTTACCAGCCGTCAAATCACGGCCCTCAAAGATATTAGTGGAGAGGGAGCCACAGGGGTAGATTTAAATTGGTGAAAATCGGCTGTGGGGATCGAACCAGGGATCTCAATATCCACAGGCCGACTCGATACCACTGAGCCATCTACCCCGTAACTTATAACCATATATATTTTATTAAATGAAGAAAAGGCTTCAAAAAGGAATCCAATGTTTTTATAAAATATTTATTTGTGGACGTTTCGAGCTAAATTATTAGCTCATCATCAGCACCTTAAAATGCAAATACCATAATTATAATATAAAACTAACAAATTAAACAAAATGCCAAACCTTTAAAAGACGTAAAAATATAAAACAGTATTTGTAAAATATCAATAATAACAAAAAAAAAACATATGACAAAAAAATAGAAAAAACAAAAAATAATTTAAATAAAATCATGGTGTAAATTTATAATTAGCGTTTCTAAAATAAGTCTATACTTTTTATTTTCCATAACATCAATAATTTTGGCTTCAGAAAAATTGAAAATATGTCCAGTCTCCTGATGGTGCCGAGTTAATATACTATATATTTTAGTCCATTAGATTTTATTCTGAATTCAACAATATAAATATTGTTTGTATAACAATTATTTCGAAAAAAATGGTATTAAAAATTTACAATAATGTTAGAATACTGAAGTAGACTAAGCAATAATCAAAAAGAAATAAATGATAAATTTGTTGGTTCTTGCAACTCTCAAACTATTTTAAATTAAGTTAAGTAGAAAAGAGTTAAGAATAGTTAAGTGTCGATGACGCTATTTATATTTTTTATATTAATATTATTTTATTATTTATTGTTTTTAAGAAATATAATTAAAGAATCAAATTCATTAAAAATAAGTCTACATAAGCTTTATATTATATAGGTACCAATGGATTATTACGTTTTTTTTAGTTGTTATGTTGTTAAGTAATCCAAGAGTAACTGTCATCATTTAATGTCCCACAACAATGTATTAAAATAAGAAATAACATATAATGAAGAAACTAAACGCTTAATGTGTCAAGAGACAGTAATCCCAATTGCCTGCCCCTCCTCGACATCCATGTATATAAAAAGAATTATGACCAGGAATGCAGATTAAGTGGTGTGTCATTTCAGTAAAGATTAATTATTGTATTCTGTTTACACAAAGTTCACGAGAAAATAAATGTTGTTGCTACTGTATACAATCACATAAATAGGATTATTTTCAGAGCCGCATCTAGACATTGGAAAACAGAGTTCTTTTTTATGTAAATAAAAAAATTATATTTATTTTCACGTGTATTTTACCAGCGCTGTGAGTATATAATAACTTTTGATTTGGATCATACTTGTTTATACGCTGATGTTACTACCTTCTACTTCGCGGGAAATACAGCTGAAAAACTCAAAACTATGTCGGATCTGGTTACGAAAAAGGCAAAGCAATGGTTTACAGAGAATAAACTTATTGCTAAATCATCATAATAATCAAGAAATTATGTTTTCAAACACTAAATATACCACGAATGACGCCAATAGCGTTACAAATTAATTTAAATTGGGTTGAAACTTTTCCAAAATATTGTTCTCCAGTAAAGATATTAGCAAAATGTGTAAACGTGACTTTTTTCATAATAACATGTGTTATGGGGTAGGTGGTTCAGTGATACCGACTCTGCCTGTGAATTTGAGAACTCGGGTTGGATTCCCACAGCCGACAAACAATTTTCACCATTTTAAAACTACCGTTGTGGTTCCTTCACCACTAGCAGCTTTAAGGCTTTAATTTGACGGCTGGTAGACACACTTCACGTGTATAAATATATAACTTATCGAGATCTGCTAAATGGTGGCAAAATGTGCTAACAAAATTATCAAAAAAGGAATATTTTTTGGAAGAATTTTGCAAATTTGTAATTAATATTCAATCTTGTTCTGCTAGTTCGGCATCGATCGAAAAGATTTTCTTTACGTTTGGTCTAGTTTGGTCAAAGTTACGAAACATATTGGGTGCCAAAAAGGCTCAAAAACTCGTTAAAATTTATAGGTTTTGAGGCATCAGTGCTTTTCAAATAAAAAAAAAAGTCATTTATTATAAATATAATTATCCTAAGTATATGGTTTTATTTTATGTATTATAATTTTGTTTGTTATATATTATAATTTGGAATTTATGCCAATAAAATATATTGTATCATGTAAGTCTCTAGTTGAGTCATTCATATACACAAATATAGTTATTAATATGCGATTTGATAAAAGTTTACAAACAAACCTGTCCGAGGCACATGTTTAATTTGTTGGGCAACAAATGCAGCACTGGTTATTTTATGATTGGCGAAGTATAATTGCGGGATGAATCTGACGAATTAAGACAAGCACAGGATTCTTGAAAGGTTATTGAAACAGGTGTATAGGAGCGAATGGGTGGATGTTCAATATCATATAATTATATCTACTTATAATGCGAGAGTTTGAACATGATTGTGTTATAGTATCATAGTATTGCCTATTGAATATTATCTACCTACACGTTTTATGAAATATCAGAAACTGAACACCATTATCCAGTTTCCATATTGATAGTTCTCGAATACATCAAATTCTCGAATACGTTCCGAACACACTATTTGATGAGTCAGTGAACAAGTAGTGACGTCAAGAGGCACAAAACATCCACAAACATAGATTGCTTGTGCGAGGGAATCTATGCTCTATGCTGGCACTGGAACTATCCTACATCCCAAACAGCGTTTATCAACCGCATCGAGAGCAATGGCATTTACGTTAAGTCACGCGTATATATCAAGTCGGAAGCTTCCCCGCCGCGACTCGTGTTTTCTACTCCATGCGGTTACAAACTTTCAAAGCTAAGAATTGCTTTCAAACGGATATCATGAAGTTTAGATGTATTTACGTCCGTTGCATAGAAATGATAGTTAATGAATAGTAATAATGGTACATGAAGAATAATGTCTTTTAGCTTGTAGTTCAAATTTTAATATTATAAATCAAATGGGTAGATATTCGTAGTTCAGTGGCAATGTGTCGGACTCTGAAATTGAGAACTACATTAAAATTTTCCGTTTCACATAAGTTTCTATACTTGCTTGTTACAAACATTTTCTTTCCTTCACATGAGGTTCACGTATTTGCAAAACAAAATTAACGATAAACAGAATATTGAAACTTTTTAAAATTCGCAAAAAAGTCATTTTTTATTTGATTTAACCATTATGTAAATGTGAAACTAAGAATTGTAGGTCACTTATAGCCTATATGTTGTTTATTTTATTTATTTATTTGTCCGTCAATACGGTGGTGTGGATAGCGTTACGGAATTCGAATCCAGAGAGCCTGAATTCGAATCGCAATCAAGCTAAATATTATATAACCTATCACACTGCGGCTCGGTGAGTGCGGACCCTGTACTGTTATTGGGATTCAATTCCTGTTGTACAGCGTAGCATAAATAAATAAATATATATAGAAATAAGAGAACCAACAGTATTAATACCAATAATAGATTCTCACGGATTAACCATAGAATATAAAATATAGTTTACTAAAGACATTCAAAAGTTCAATAGGTATTTATAAAAGTAAATTAAATTTGGAATAATATATTAAATATAGAATAATTTAATAAATTGAATGTATTACGTTAAATTTAGAATGATAAATAATAATAATTAGGTCAATGCAATTTTAACAGATTTTTTTGAAGCTTGTCAACATGAATAAACTTGGTATCATAATACACATAATTCTGTTGGACGGTGAGTTTTTAAAATTCTGTTAAGGGGAGTAGAAAGAGATTTTTAAATCTTGTTATTTTACATGGAATATAAATATTAAAGAATGACGTTGTATTCTCCAAAGTTATCATATTGAAGTGCTCTAGTCACTTAACATACTCGTATGTTGAAATATTTATTTTAAATTTATAACAAAACGTGTTCACAAAACTTTTCTGGACACTTTCAATTAAGTAAACATTTTTAGTGTAAAAAGAGTTTTAAATTTGCGTCGAATAAGGGAATTGTATGAACATTTGATTGATTCAATTATTGATGTGAAACATTTATAGGCTCACTTGTAAACCGAATTGTTGGCGTGGCGACGCTTGCCGTGGCGACGGGTCGCCACGCTATAACAATCAAATATATTCTTTAGAGCCTAGTTGTTAAAGCCTAGAATGGCATGAAATCGGTCTTTAGCTATTAATTGAAATTATGTTCTAACTTGTTACGTACATGCCTAGCGACTTTAATCGTCAGTCTACGAACGAATTTTGTTTAAAATGTCGTGTTTTATTTGTGTCTCAAGTAAAAATATTGTAAAATCAGTGATTTTTTAGTGAAATATAAGGGCAATATAGTGTAAGTGTTAGTGTATACTGGATGTGAAGTGAATTTATAGTGGTACGAGCCTGGAACTTTTCAGAGAGGAATGGATAGGACTTAGTACACGCCAGCCAAAAGGTAGATGCATTATTTGTTTGTATTAGAATATAGTTTTTATTAAAAGAAATTAGTATGAATGTTTGGCGAAGATTTACTACCAAATATTTAATTTATTTATTTTTAAGATGTTCACGCAATCAATCATTTCGAAGAATGCCAGTTTCGTAAAGAGGCCTTTAAAATTATTTTCTTCCCGAAAAGTTCCACAAATCATTTATAAGACTTATCTTTCCAAAAATCTTCCCAATCATTTATAAAACTATAATCTTCCCAAAAAAATCTTTTTCTACGATTGCTATGAAAAGATGACAATTACGCTCTCATTTGTCATCGTAAAGTTGAAGTTTAGATGTGAAACATCTATAGGCTCACTTGTAAACCGAATTGTTGGCGTGGCGACGCTTGCCGTGGCGACGGGTCGCCACGCTATACTAAGTTATACATATATATATATTTTATGTGTAGTAGAGTGTACGGTGTGGCGACGGGTCGCCACGCTATACTGAGGTATACATATATATATATATATATATATATATATATATATATATATATATATATATATATATATATATATATATATATATATATATATTTTATATGTAGTAGAGTGTACGGGGTGGCTTCTCACTCAGTTCGATGTTGTTGTTTACTACGGTACACATAACCTGCGTTTTATTTAATTTTTTATTTTAATTTTTGACAATAAAATATGTGTGATAGTGATAACTCAGAAGATCAAAGTGATCAACCTTGTGCAAAGAAAGTGAAACTACACTATGGCATACTACCAAGTCATCAGTAAGTAGAATTTTCTGTAAGAAATTCGTAATACTTCATTTTTTCATTAGGCTATATTTAATTCCTGTAATAATATTATCTTTTATGCATATTACTTGTACACACACGATGTTTCACATCTGCCAGGCGTCCCATGACGGCTCACATTTTTTTTATTTGGTATTAATAGTTTTTATTGATCAAATAATAGCAAATAATTTTTTGTTCAAAAACAGCGCAACAAATATGTGCACAGATTCTTTACTTGCAAATGCAAGATAGTTCAAATGACAATGGGACATTACCCGTAAGCTTCTAAATGGGAGAATATTCGTTGTTATGTTGCCTATAGTGTCATATATGTGTTATTCATTTACACTTGTGCATTGTCTTGTTCAATTTTATACTATGTGGTTAATTTAGCCTTGAATGATTAGTAAATTCAGGGCGTTGAAATAAAATTTACCTCTCAATTTAATAATATTTAAGAATTTTGTATTTCTAATTAGAAATAAATATTTTTGCACCCTTTACAAAATTTTCACAGGGTAAGTGTCCAATTGACTTTATGATTAAACCGCTACTGTTCACCGAAATCTGCTATCTAAGGGGTAGATAGAACAGTGATATTGTATCGACCAGTAGATTTGAGATCTCGATTTCGATTCCTATTGCCGAAAAACATTACTCCATATTCTGTGGCCCCCCCTTCACTATATCTTTGGGGGCAATGATTTGATGACTGATTGGCAATATATATCATCTACCGAGATCTGCTACGGCAAAGTGCATTAGTTTAACTTTATATGTTGTAAATATAAGTTTCGTTATTTGTCAGCACTTTTATTTTTTAATGTAAAAACAATTTCAGATTTCAGTTTTACATTTATCATATTAATATGAGAAAAACAGAATATGAATATATTCAGCAAATGTTTTAAAAACATATCGAAGTTATGTTGTTATGAGGAATGACTGACATTGTTGTCAAAAATTCATTTTGCTTTTATATATTTAAACCAAATACCAAATTTGAAACTTAAGATTTCTTAGCGCAACTGCCCATAAGAAACTTCGGAAATTAATGTCAGTCCGTAGCTTCAAAAATTATATGTCCTCTTACATTTATGCATGCAGTGTTATGATAACTGAATAATGAATTAAATGTAACTTTATGAAGAAATAAATCGTGAAGTTTAACCAAAGATTGTTCTTTCACTTTGAACTCTCAAATTTTAAATAACGTGTAGTACCTGTACAGAATTTACAAATCAGAATCGTATAAAAAAGGTAATAATCAGCCAGATCCGAGATTAAAGCTACACATTTATTGGAATACAGAATTGTGAAATCATAGTTTAATTTCAATATTAGGAATAAATTTTAATTTACCATAGTTTATAATTATCTATGATGAAATTGTATTTTTGATTGGTTGTTATTATAATATAACTTAAAGTTATTTAAATTTATTAATTAATCAAATGCGATTAGAGTATTTAGTAGGTGAACCACTTTGACTAAATAAATATTATACACTACTTGAAGAAAATATTACAGAACATTAAAATTGGTTAGTTTTTAATTTTATTGTAATGAGGTACAATAAGTTAACTTATAATTTACCTAAGTAGACCTTAAGTTTGTCCCTAGATACCTCATCGTTTGTTGTTATTATTATGTATCATACATATTTGTGGAACTAAAGGTTGAAAGTATTAGAGTAAATTAATTAAT
Organism: Pterostichus niger; assembly: GCA_947425015.1. Taxonomy (NCBI): domain Eukaryota; kingdom Metazoa; phylum Arthropoda; class Insecta; order Coleoptera; family Carabidae; genus Pterostichus; species Pterostichus niger. Next base: position 18,008,832 of record OX380334.1, on the reverse strand, counting down.
TATTATGTATTTTAGAAACAAATAATAATTTTTTCATAGTAAACTATAAAATTCTTTACATTTTTTACAAACTTTGTACAGAGTGAGAGAATTAAAATTAATTGCAACAATAAGAAATTCCATTAACCTAATTTCTGCCGCCAAGACTTTGGAGACAAAGTCGTAAAAATGAATATAAATTTCTTATTTCTTTCTGTCATAAACTCAATATACTTTTATGAACTCCGCGTAAACAAAAAATTGTCATGTAATCTGTAACATAAATTTTAATTTGTGTAACTCTTTTCTACATCGTAAACAAAGTGTAATAGATAGCATCGAACTAAATCCAGTATTGTCATGAAAATACTCCTAAAAAAATAAAGAATAAGAACGAAAAATTATATATATATATATATATATATATATATTAGGGTGGTCCTTAATATGGATATTTTCGAATTTCTTTGCTCCCAGGAGCTCAAATGCTTCCAAATTGATAAAAAAAAATTCTCTGAAAGTTTGAGCTCTTAATATTAACTTTAAGATAGTCCGCGCTCCAACCTAAGTTTCTTATGGAAATAACATGGGAAAAAATTCCATTTCTGTTATATTGAAGACTGGACATATTAATCACAATTCCAAGAATAACATTGTATTTGCTTTTTTCTATCATAAATAAAAATTTTACAACAAAAATTTGATATATTTTATAAAATAAGTATTTACTTAATAATTATACTTGATATTATTAATAATTATATAATAATTAAACTTTGAGCTCGAATAACTCTTGAGCCAATAGATTTAACTAAAATTATAAGACACCTTTTTTGTAGAGCGTCAAATTTACAATAAAACATGAAGCGAATTATTACTTTTGATTCATTTGTCGCTGAGTTATAAAATTCTAAAAAAGAAATGGAATTTTTCCCATGTTATTTCCATAAGAAACTTAGGTTGGAGCGCGGACTATCTTAAAGTTAATATTAAGAGCTCAAACTTTCAGAGAATTTTTTTTTATCAATTTGGAAGCATTTGAGCTCCTGGGAGCAAAGAAATTCGAAAATATCCATATTAAGGACCACCCTAATATATATATATATATATATATATATATATATATATATATATATATATATATATATATATATATATATATATATATATATATATATATATATATATATATCTTTTACCCATTCTGTTGTAGCAGATCTCGGTATCTAATATATTTTACACGTAGCGTGCGGTTAGCATCCGTCAAACCATGATATTAAAATAGATAACCCATTTAAGTATAAATTTGAAATTATATATATAAAACATGAAATAAATGCGATAATGAATATGATTTTAATCAATTATCCTAAAATTCAGAGTAACATGAAACTAACTACTTATATATACATAATTTTAATGAAATTGCAAGATTTTTTTCAATAAGTACAAAACTTAAACCTAAAATATTTATAATGACATTGTTCTCTGTCCAAAAACAGTTTTAACAGTACATTTCTGTTGACGGTTTGAAAATCAAATCCACTGAATAGTAGGGTAAGTCTGAAACTAGAACAGAGTCCCAAAAAAGTTGATATTTGTGTCTATCTGAAAGCAGGATAACTTTGAAATTTTAAAAGAAATGAAAGTTAAAGGACTATATATAACCGATGGTATAACAACTTTATTAATGTGTCTTTTAAAGTTCTTATGTTTATTTTGTAAACGGCAGTATCTATCACAACATATGTAATAAATAAAATTAACTCTAATTGGTTTTGAAACAACTTTTGGTTGAAACATTTTTCGAAATTGTTATTGGATAATTTATAATAAGTAATTTTTTTTAAATAAATTTAAATCGTTTGAAAACAAGTGAAAACTGAAAATTTTAATCATAGTATAAATTAGATTCTTCATAAATTATGAATCATAACTTATAGTTGAATATCAAAACTGACATTTTAATCATTCGTTCATTGTTTTTTTATCCAATAGATATTCAAAATATGCTGGGAAATTAAAACTTTCGAGCAGAGACTTCTAGAAAATTTAAATATATGTAAATTTATTCATTTTACAAAAGTGAGTATGAAATTAAAGCCCTCATAGAGAAAATTATTTTAATTTGTTGTTAGAAATGTACTGTGGTGGGCACAATAGATTTTTGTATTTAAAATTTGTAATACATTTTGCAGCTTTGTAGCGTTACATAATTCAATAAATATTGTATACGCTTCCTTCATTAAATGTATTTGTCGTTCTTAGCATGTCGTCCAACTCAACTATCATTTCTGTCCAGTCTTCAATATAACAGTTATTTTACAGTCTAGGTAAATATACAAATAACAATTGATGAATACTGAAATGTCGTTATTAACACTCCTATAAGTCATAAGAATTCTAATTTCTATAATGATTTTTATAAAGTTTACTTTATTTACGCTACTGCCACTGAACTACTGAAGTTTTAACGCTTGCCGTGATTGAACGTGACCGGCGGGGGTTGCCGAGGTTTCGTTTGGTTTAGTTTGTGTTCAGGGACTCTAGTTGAATGTGGATAGGATGACTGTATCCTGGATGGGGCTGGAATCGTTCACTGCCCTCCCACGGGACCATGCTTGTGTGCGCGATGATTGCAGCCGACTGTCGCCGTGTGTGATTATTTTTTACTCAAGTTTTTTGACAGAAAATTTTCTTTTCGGTTTTCATGAAATTCTCTGAAGATTTACTCTGAGAATTATTAAACATTGTAAGGCGACGCTTCTGTTAGTTCGATTAGAAATTTTACTGTAATATTAATTATTTTATTTCTTGCCTTTAGCAATAGAAAAAAAATTAATTGAAAAAAACATATTTATTGAAATTTACTCAAATACATAATTATGATTTTTATTTATTATTTCTGATTTCTATGCATGTAAGAAAAAATTAATTGAAAAAAATAATTGTTAACACTATATATTTGTTCATTATAACTATTATTAAATTCTTTCATAAAGTATGTGGCTTAGACAAAATTATATTATATTCTTATATACATATATTTAGGGGATAGATAGGCCAGTGGTATCGCATCAGACTATGGATTTGAGAACACGGATTCGATTGTCACAGCAGACAAACAATTTTCACCATTTTAAAATTACCCCTGTGGCTACCTCTACGTTACCATCTTTGGGGACCGTGATTTGACTGTTGGTAACCGCACTTCACGCGCATAAATATATCACTCAACGAGATCTGATAAGGTAGAGAGAGTGCTGCATTCAGTAATGGGGCAGAATGATATATTTACCTACCTATATTTAAGTAGATTCACAATTACATCAACTATTTAGATTTTATTGTATCAACAAACATTTTAACCTATAATAGTAGATTCAATATCAATCAATAATACGACAAAAGTATTATCAAATTATCGACATTTAAAATTTCTTAATAATTTAGTCTTTTTCCTTAATGCGATTGTTTCCTGTGGGGTCTACTTTGCGTAGTGAGCTCATAAAAATTAATTCCGTTTTATTGAATTATAATTTAAAAATCAAACGCATAAATTCACAGTTGACAAAATGTGGTGGAAGGGGTGGGGGACTATTGAGAAATCATAAAAAATTATCGTTTCTCAAAATATTTTATATTGTTTTTCTTTCAGCATAAAAATTACTTTCTGATTTCGTAATTGTACCCAACCCTCAACCCCCTCCACCCGCCCAACCCCTTGAGGGTGTAAAAAGGAAAAATTGCACTTTTTAGAAAATGTGATAATTTTTATCGTTTTTTTTCACCATAAAAATATTTACCGTTTCTTAAAAAAAATTCTATTTTCCTTCTTTCCACCCCCAAGGAGGTGGGGGGATGAGGTTGAAATTTGCTAATCAATTACAGCTTTTATGGAGAATGCAATAATGCAATAAAAATGGGGGTTTCTGTTTAAGTTTTGAAACTCACCCTACCCCATCTACTAGAGGGGTGGAGGGTATGTTTACATATCATGCCTGAATGGTTTTAGAAAAATAAAGAAACACGTATTTTGTAACTTTTTCGTCGAATGCTTCGTTCTTGAGATATTTAAGCGTTTCCAGACTTTTTGGACCCCTGTGTGTGTGTATATAATAATTTCTAACCAAAAAAAAAAAACGAGACTACCGGATTAAATTTGTTATTTTATCTAATTAGTAGGTATATCATTTGAAAAATGTACCTTTCTCATTTTTATCGTCAGGAAGTAGCAACCAACACTACTTAAATGTGATTTAAAACTTGATTGTTCTTAACGTCTGCTTCCGTTTCCGTAGCTGATATGTGTGGGTTAAGTGTGAAGTGAAGATTTGAAAGTTCCATTTGTTTCAGCTGTACAACTTCTTCAACGCGCTGTTGACCCACATGCCCGATAACTCCAGTAAGACGTTTGGTTCCGGTGCCACGTCCAAGAGCTCTTCGATCGGTAAGATACTCTATTTTTAAACTTTACTTTTTTGGTTCCCGTTGATAAAATCGTTTAGTTCATTTCAGGTAAATTATATACAATTGGAAAAATAATTGTATGAACTGAGTTTAAAATGAAAACAGTAACATTCAATATTAAAGTATTTACTGATAAATGTGTAATGGCCAGTTGCATTGCTAAAAGTAAAACTTTAAATTTGAGTTAAAAAAAATAAAGCAAATCGAATATTTAGCAACAATATCAATTATTATGATATGTAACGTCGCTTTAACTACTAGCGGTGAACTGGCCATAAGTAAAATAGCAATACCCAACATTTATTCAATTACAAAAGATCTTAAATATAGTAGTACTAAAGTTAATCACTGACGAATATTAATCGATCTCTATTCACGTGTATATGCATACTTATAGACGAGTTTAAATAAATTACATTTACTTTTAATTAATGCAAGTTTAGTTGATTATAACACCATAAGTTTGACATTTATCAGGGAAAATTAATTTTTTTGTAAATTAAAAATCATCGGCAGTCAGTACACAAGTATTATTCCAAACTGGTCATGGATATGAGATCTGTTCATATATCTTATTTAATACAGATTATGTGATTTTAGTGCTACAAATAGAAAAGTTAATTAAAATATTGTGAGAAATTTGCCTACTAACTATATTTTTAAGCTAAAACTACCTACATCTTGGAAACTATGACTAACAGATTTATAATTAGAAAGTCGTGGGATTATTATCGAGTGTTTTTTAAAGAAATTATTTAAAATATATTGATAAAACGCTTACTAAATTTTCATCAAATTGATAGTTATTATTAACCAATGGGGTAAGTTGATCAATAGTATCGAAAAGGCCTGTGGATTTGAGAACCCGGGTTCTAACATCTGTGGGGACGTGATTTGACGGTTGATAACCGCATTTCATGCGTAGTAATATATCACTTACCGAGATATACGGCAGAGTGCCGCACTTAGTAATGGATAAAAAGACGTGATAAATAAATAAAAGTAATTATACTAGCCGTCAAATCAGACCCCAAAGATGTTAGTGGAGGGAAAGCCACAGGGGTAGTTTTAATGTGGTGAAATTTGTTTGTCGGATGTGGGAATCGAACCTGAGTCCTCAAATCCACAGGCCGACTCGATACCACTGAGCCACCTACCCCATTAAAAATGCGTGATGATGATGATGATATATTAATTTACCAGCTTGCGCTTATTAGTTACTAATTGAAGGTATAAGTATTTTATAAACGGAAAAGTGAAATGACGCCTAAACTCATGCCAGGAACTTCTTGCACACCGGGCAAATGCGCTACCACTGCGCCGCGTAAAAATACTTCGTTTTTATTAGAAAACAACAAAAATATCCGATATCCGACTCCGATTCGAAGTCGAATTTCAAACTGGATCGGAGTAGAACTCTCTCGGATCGGATCGGATCGAATCAGGTTCCAAAATCGGATAAAATATCAAATCCGAAAATTAGATAAAATATTCGATCCGATATTTGAATTTAGAGCTTTTAGGTATACACTATGTAAAGTACTTATGTACTATGATACAAAATGATTAAATAACGGTATGTCAAAATATCTTTAATTATTAACTAATCACAAATCACAAATTCTGATCTTGAATCGGAACTTGGATCGGATGTCGATCGAATGTTGCATCGGATATCTGGTCGGATATCGCATCATATTTCGGATATTGGATTAGTTTTTGGATCAGATGTCAAATCGGATTTCTTATCGAAAATCAAAATTTACGAAAATGTTGCTCTCTAGTTCATAGAATAATTTTAATAATTAAAAAGCGTAAGCTGTTGAATTATTCATTAATATGAAAGTATGATTCTTCATAAATTAGAAAGTTATATCTAAGTAATTATTTTCTTGCTAATGCCTAGAGGTATTGGATACTACGTGACGAATAAGTTGAGTGCGCATTTGCCTAATGAGCAAGAGATCTGTTGTTCGAGTCCAGGTATTGTTCGATTTGTCCATCATTTTAAATTAGAAAAAATTATAGTTATTCTGTCCATGGCATAGATTGTTATCACAAAAAAATTATAGTAGACGATTTTCTAGAATTATTTTAATTATGTTCTCTATTTTATTGTACTCAAATGAAGTAATCTGCAGTAAATAAACAAAAGTAAAAAAATGTATGTACACAAACCATGTAAAAGAGGAATGCGTAAAGTGGAATATTATGAAAAAGGATACTGTTTTTGATTTTTTAAATTGTATACAATATTAGGATATAATCAACAACTTATGAATCATGAATAACGAATGTGATTTTGTTGGGTATTAGCAATATATTTTTAATTCGTCAAAACTATTTTCAAATTAAAATAATGGATAAAAGTCGTAGTTGTTTAATAATACTTATAATAATTTGTTTCTTGTATAATACTTTTTTATTTCTCTTGACGATATTTGTGTATTTATTTTATTGAATTTGCAAGACAATTCGTAAAATGTTATTAAAATGTTTAACTTGTCAGAACGCAACAAAGTTGTAGTTCCGATTAGACCACCACGAGAAGAAACAGATTCTCCAGAACCAGAAGATGAATGTAAGTTAATTCGCTACGAGAATCACGTGTGTACATCACAGTGTTTATGTGCACTGAAGTGACGTTATATTGCAATTGTTTTTGTTCGCAAACAAATGAAACTACATAAACACATAGCCGTTTGTGTTTAGTGTCACTGCCACAAAAAAATCTAGAATTCCGTTTGAGTAAACGGACGTTTTGTTTCACTTTGTGAACCACTGCACAGTGTTTGTCTGCCAGGATTTTAGAATATTCACGAAATACGTCGATAGTCACAGCACGAGTTATTAATTAAAGTTTGCAAATATTTAAGGAATAATATTTATTAAGTTGGCAATGTCGGATGATTGAAATGCTCAATTTTATTTATTTAAGTATTTTTCAAACTTCAGCGCATTAACGCAATTAAGTCATATTAAATTTAGGGCGCATTAAAGTAATTCTTGTTTGCAAAATACATATAGGTAGTTGAAAAATCGCGACCAGATAATATCCACGTTATTAAAACTTTATAATTTAGTTTTACGAATAAAAGTTAATCACTCTGTACAATAAATTATGAAAAAGAATGTGCAGGCTTATGATAAAAATAAATTTTTATTATGCTATAGGATAATAACATTCAAATTAAGTTTTCTGCTAACCTTTCTTTCTTACCTACTTACGAAGAAAATCAATTAAAATTAAAGTTGAGATTCAATTCTGCATTTAAATATGTATGTGATAGTTAAATGTTAACATTTGTTCTAGTTTCATGAGTAATTATATAATATTAGTTTTGGACAATTTTTAAACTAAATTAAAAAATGAGTAAAATGAAATATGTACACTGATATATTAACGACGACTATGTTTCTTTATAATTTTTATTTCCTGGAAAGTAATCATAATTATGGTAATGGATCTGCAAATTTTGTTATTATACCTGATACAAATAATATACGATTTATGCAATTACTAGAAATATAATATGGTATCTGAATTCAGACACTTACGTTGTAATTATTAGTCTTTGTTGTTTCCTGTTTATCACACCAGCAAACCTTTTGTAAGTTCAGAATAACAAACACAAACACTGATTCTTTGTTTTTTGCTTTCATCAATATTTCCCTGTGGAAGCAATATCCTGGTTTTCATTGTACTGACCTTTCTGGTTTGTTTTCTTCTACACCACTAGCTGTGTTCTACATATTCGTGGCGTTTGTAATCATTTCAAACATGAAATACTTTTATTGTTCGTTGATGTATCTGCTGGAGAAATCATACATAATTTAAATAAGACGAGTTATTTTAAGAATTTTGTATCGTTTTGTTTCAATATTTATCGATTCCATTTGATTATAGACAACTGTAGCTCAGTTGATAAAACTTGTTAAAAAAATACGATTGTGTCTGAGTATTTTTAATTCCGCTATAAGCAGGGACGGATCCAGACTTCGAATTACGGGGGGGGGGGGGTCATGGAGTGAATTTTGTCTCTGGGGTGAGGGGGTACTGCCCATCTTCTAAATATAAAAAACATTTGTAATTGCTCATATTATATTCCTGTTTTAAATAATTTTTACAATCACATTAAATCACATTAAATCGTCTTTGGAATCGTATTAAATCATCTTTGGAATCACATTATTTCACATTGAATAACATTAAATCATCTTTAGAATGTACTTAGATAACAAAATTTTTTTGTAACCTGAAAAATTTTCCCTTAGAGCGCCAACACTTTTTAAAACATAAAGTTTCAATATCTAAACGTTTCTTCTCTAGAATACAAAATTTATTGAATTAATTAAGTGCAAATATCGATAGTAACATACTTGACTAGGTCTTAAATAGAATACCGCTCCCATCTGCAGGTCGAAATAATATTCCCCACAAAATATTGGTTTTTGGATATTTATTAGAATAATAAATCAAACAATAGTTCTTAATTATCTTAGAATTTTAAGTTCTTAGATAATATTTTCTATTTAATTTGTTTAACAAATTAAGTTATCGTAAATAATGACATCATTATTATGTTTTAGGGCCAATTAACTATTAGGGCCAACATTAAAAAAGTCCATGCTTAGGGGGGGTCATGACCCCCATGACCCTCCCGCTGGATCCGCCCCTGGCTATAAGCTGTAGGTCTCTTGTACTGTAATTAAAATTAAGATTCCGTTGTCCAGAGTAACATATACACTTTTCTTGACAATAACAAAGACAACATTCCATATATTGAAAATTGCGCTCAATATAAAACATGAAAGGAACTCGAGAGTAAAGATATGAAAAATGAAGTCCCCTTCAAAAGGTTTCCTATTTTCAAATATAATAATCTTGTAAAATAAAATTTTAAACTTTTTCTATTTATGAAGAAATTTGTGCGAAGAAAGTAATGCATTTTCAGTTTAAAACAGGCAGCAGATCGCAGTTTCGATTTGTGGGCCATCATACTTTGTCGGTTCGGTTTTTATTCCGATTTAAAGTAACTAACTTTTGAAATGGTTCAGCGATTCGATTCACCGGTTCGTTTCAATTATTTTTGTTTAACTTTTTCATATGTTGCTAGTTTATAATTTTAATTTTAAATTCTAATTTACATGTACTTACATTTTGTAAATATTTAGAAAATATAAAATTTAATTTCATTTTCTATTAAATGAATATTTTTCATCAAACTACAAACAAAAATAATCGCACAAGTTTAAAATTTTAATTGAACAACTTATTCCTCACACATTCAATTTACAGGTTCTACGTGAACGGTCCAGGTGGGTTCCTGGTTTACGGCCCTGAATTAAACTTTTATAGTTAAACTTAATTAGTTAAAATTATTTATTTAACAAATTTAAATTACAAACACTGTAAAGTAAGGGGATCTCAACCATGTACGCAAATGTGCATGCAAAATTTGCATGCCCCAGCTGCAATTTATTATATCACAAAATATTTCAGTTTAAAAATATTAATTTTATTGAAATAAAGTACAGTAGAGCGCCGATTCTCCGAACCTCAGTTATCCGAACCCTCAATTATCCGAACGATGAATCCATTTATCCGAACACTCGGTTATCCGAACGACCTTTCGATTCATCCGTACACTGCTGAAACGTTTGCGAGATTTGGCCGCTCAAAAACGTGTAGCCACCGTTCGCCAATTGAAGATAGACAGTTTTATGCAACCGAAGCCATAAAATAAATTATGCGGCATACTTTTGATAAATGTTTCATACTTATTATATTTGGTTTTGAGAATATATTTCGATTTTTACGACATATTTTTTTGTGCAATAATTTTTTTTCTTTGAAACCACGAAAAATATTGCATTTCGGTTATCCGAACTTTCGATTATCCGAACTAGGTCCGGTCCCAATTAGTTCGGATAATCGGGGCTCTACTGTAAATAACATTTACCTTTTCTTGGAAAAAGATCCTCATTCTTCAGTCTCGAATAAGCTTGTGACATCAATTATGTTGAGAACCTCTGCTGTAAACTATTTTGCATTATTATATATTTTTTTAATGGTTCTACTTTCACAAAATTAAGTTTACCTCACGAAAAAGTGTTCTACAATTGGTTTAATATTTCTAATATATTGATAATTATATTATCATTATGAACACTCCAATAGTCAACTTATTCATAACATAACATCATATAAATGACAGTAATGTCGGTACTAAAAATGTGCTTGTATACTACACGAACCATGTTCCTTGCGAATTTTGAAAAAATAACTTTGTTCATTTTATTCACATACATACCAGGTTTAGCTCGCTAAACTTAAAATAAACATAAAAACAAGAGAAATAGTTTACTTGAGCAAATGGCCATAAATGCTTTAATTCAGAGATATTGCACAAAATATCTGTTGGTTAGGCATATAGATCAATAGTTATATAATATTCAATATTCATTTAATTGGACGTTTCGAGGCAATGCGATCCTCATCATTAGCAAAAGAGAACAATAAGTTAGCGGCAAGCTAACAAAACAAATGTGATATTAATTAAGCATATATTTTATTTAATACATGAAAAAGTGATTTATTATAATAATGACAGATAAAAAACAATAACTTTTAATTACCAATATATTTTTTCCGGTTCAAAGTAGAGTAAAATTATTAATATTAGTGTAAAAATGTAGACATTTTTCGTCTTGTGTCCTTCGTTTAACCATCTTATATATATATATATTAATATTGTATATTTTATAAATTGACTTTATTGCTTTTAGTGATGATGAGGCTCGTATTGTCTCGAAACGTCCAATAAGCTGAATATTGAATATTATTTAAGTATTGATCTATATGGCCAATAAACTAATATAATAAAACAGATTAGATGAACATTACATGATAATAAATATCTAGTTATAAATTATAACTAGAGCTGATAACTATATGCACTCAAATGTATGAAAATATGCGCATATATATGTATGCATAAATTGTGTTGACTATATGCACCCAAAAAAACAATATGTGCACCAAGTGCTCTATGCTCTTTTGAAAATTAGTAGAAATATAATAAAAAATGTAAAAATCTAATTTTTATTTAAAGATTATATTATAATTTAAAAAATATATAATTTTTATAAATGAACAATAAATTCTTTAAAAAAAGAAGTAAAAGTAATATTTCTAATTTGTTACAGTGTTAAAAACATTAACAATTATGTGTTTTCTAAATTATCAATTAAAACAAAATTACTGCGATTTTTCAATCTTTGATTTTCGTTGAATCGTCGCAGAAAGAACTAACAATTCGTTTTATTTCATCAAAATCGTCAGCATAAAACAGAGCCGCATTCACCCAAATATCCCATCTTGTAATAATAGGTTGAGGTGGAAGGGGTAAACCAGGTAGAGTTTCTTTATAATATTGGACTCGTAGCCAGTGTCTTGTTAAATACGAGTATTTTTTTACTGTATTTATAAAATAAATAAATAAATAAATATATCATCACGCCATTTACCCATTACTGGGTGTGGCACTCTGCCTAAGCAGATCTCGATAAGTGATATATTTTTTCGCGTGAAATGCGGTTACCAGCCGTCAAATCACGGCTCTCAAAGATATTAGTGGAGAGCGAGCCACAGGGGTAGATTTAAATTTGTGAAAATTGTTGGTCGGCTGTGGGGATCGAACCAGGGTTCTCAAGATCCACAGGCCGACTGTATTTATCATGTTATTAATATCTTGGATCTCGTCACGACACATCAGACAATGTTAGTGAAACTTTTTGATCTAGTACAGTTTCTGGTAGGTAAAACGATACCAAAAGATAATATAAAAATTTAGAGATTGTTACATTATTTGTTCTATCTAATTATTGCATGGCAATGAAATATGATTTTTTAAGGTGGTTCTTGCGGGTATTGGCATTTTAGTGTACTTTTCCAATAATGAATTAAACGTTGGATTATCGAATTTGGAAAGCGGAATATTTGCAGCAATTAAAGCATAACACAAGTCAAGATGGAAAGATTCTAGTTCTGTGTTCTTAGATGTTGAAGCAAATACTTGATTTAAAGTGAGTTGGCTTGAAGTTTTAAACTTTGCCAAATAATTTGTATGCAAAGTTGTGCTTAGATGCTGAGTTATTAAAAAAAAATTGTCACATGATATCTAAAAAAGAAATAAAGAACTGAACGTGTAAAACAATTAAATTATCATACAGTTTTGCCGCAGTATTTACAAAACAAACTGTCATTGTCCAGAACAATTCTTCATTCACATCAATACAGATAAATTTGCCATCGGTATATTAAAAATCGAATTATTTATCGAATATGGAACGTAAAACTACTGAATTACATTGCAGCGCAGCGCTTTGTTATATGTTATTTAGGTAAGCGCCCTTCACTCCAGCAGCACAAAGTAAAAGAATGTATCTCAGTCGTACATACAAATTTTAATAATAAATTTAATGAAAAGTAAATTTACAAAAAAATCAAAAAGTACATTCGTTAAAATTATTGCTAAATATAACCAAATACGCAACATCCAGAAAACATGCTAAAGAACGTATAAATATGCAAAATTAAACTTGGCTTAAACGATTTGTTTTCGCATAATTCGTATACATATGCCAAAATTTTCACCGGCATACCAGTTATACAAAATATGCATTTACCATATAATATCAACTTTAGTTATATCTTATAAAAATGAAATACCAAATATTATCTTATTTACATTAAATTATGACTTGCAAAATTTAGTTTGTTATTATTTTAATATTTTTATAAAATGTCTCGTGTTTACATAAATAGTGAATATATAGTATTTGTATGGCTATTATAATGGTAATGCGAATACATTTTCATAATACAAGTAATTAGATATATTTTAGTGTTACGCTGCTACAATCATATTAATAAAGCATCCATGGACATTTGCTCATTTTTTTAGGTGTTTAATTTATAGTTCAAGTTTGGCGGATTAAACTTTGTATCCTCTATATAAGTATCTATACCAAAAACTGAAAATTAATCAACAGATAATGGCTACAATGATATAAATAAATACCACGCATACATTTCATACCGATACTGATTAATTAAGTTCTTAGGTAGGTAAATATAGAGACACATATATTAATCGTTAATCATTATAGGCAAAGGTTCCTGAAATCATTTTATGAAAAAAAATTAACATTATAAATGAAGATCAGAATAATAATGTATTATTCTTTCACATTTGTCCAAGCATTTTTCATGCGAACGTTGTACTGTGTAAACTACGCAAACTGTAGATAAAGTTATTGTTAAGATATTTTGAAAATTCTATAACATACACTGATTTTAAATTATTTATATTAATTTAATTAATTACAGCTAATATCTACTTTTATTGTTTGTAGAAGAATAAGAGACATTTCTTCCAATACTAGCTTTTATTTGTACCAGCACTGCTAAATATATGTTTCTCTCGCTACATCCTAATCCTATAATTCATCCTTGTCATTTTGGAATGTGTCATATTTGGTACGAATACGCACTCCACAAAATACCTTTCAACTCATTCTTGTTTCTCGTTGCCGCAAAGCATAAAATTGAAACAAGGTTCTTATGTCGACAGACACCGTGGACATGAAGTACGAGGACGAGTCGGACGATGTAGAGGAGGAGGGCATGCAGAGCGTGGACCGGGATTATCGCGGAATCCACATCAACTTCCCCATGAAACGGCCGGACCTCGACTCGTTGATTGAGACCTTCCGAAAGAAAAAGGTAGGTTTAGATGCTTGGGAATTCTGTGCGGGTTTTGTGTTTTATAAGTTGGATGACTGGTTTTATGCTCTGTTTGATTAACTTATTTAAGCATTTTTTTGATATTTGGTTTGATATAATGATGTAAGTTGCTAATGTTGATAGTAGTAATGAGTATGAAATATCGTTGGATCAGTTGGAGCTTTCTCCGGTCAGATAAAGTATTCGATAAGCATGTGAACATATTATTTTTTGTTCTTTACAAAAAAATAGTTTTTTACATAATATAGCGTATTTGATAAAGTCAGACACCCAAATATTTCTCTTATTTAGTGACTTAAACGATATAACTAATTTAAACAAAGAGCGGATTTCAATTATGATAGTAGGTTCTTTTACTTTCCGAATGAATAATATCATCTTAGAAATTTAAAATAGACATACTTTTTTTTTACATATTTCATATTGTATAAAATTTGCTTTGCAATTGTGGAAACTAAATTTTAAAATTATTATATGTGTATATTTGCAAAAATCAAGTAGAAGTTGTTTGAATTGTGCATTGCAATAATAAAAGTTTTGAAATCAATATGATAATTTGTTTGAAAAATATGTTTTATTTCTACAACTTTGTTTCAGTATTTAGAATTATTTGATTATTCTGTGACATAAGTCAGTACCATTCGAATAGCCACAATTTATTTTTTTTGTAAACAAAATTCAACGTAGTTACAATTCAAAACCTATAGCTGGTTAAGAAGGTAAAATATGCCTCCGCACGCAATTACAAAAAAGTTTAAAAAACAATGGTTAGTACTGTATAAAAAAGTCCATTTGTCGAATCTTCATTTTGATCATTATTTTTATTATGTGTTATTTGCGGCAAGATTATGCTAGTGTAAGGTGTGAAAAAATGACTTTTTGGCTTTTGAGAGGGGTTGGAGCTCGGAAAGAATCTGTAGATGGACTTAAACATTTATTAAATGGTACTAAGCAATATTTTTTTTAACTTTTTTGAAAGTACACGCGGATGAATTTTTATCTTCTTCCCCAGCTATAGCCTATGTAATTATATATAGAATCTGTCATTAAAAATTGCTATTAATTATTCGCAAAATATATTGGATTTTCAATTATATGTAAAAGTATCTCCACACCTTCGAACACACTACACAGAATATTTCAAAATTATTGCAAAAAAGTGTATATTATTTGATGTATCGATGATAACGCTAAAAGATTTCTTTCGAAATTCGCAAATATAATACTTACAATTAGAGTTCACAATTTTTTACTATTGACCTGGTAGGATACATTAATGAATAAAAATTATTAAACAATAAATATTAAAAAACTCAACTTCAAATAAATTAAAATAATTTTAATGTTTAATTATTTTCATTCATTACTAATTTACTGGTTAAGAGACACAAAAATGTTAGCCATACATGTGTCTGAAAAATATATTTTTGCTTCATACATAACATAGGTAATAGACAATTTTTATTTTTAATTTGCATTACCTTCGAACACTCTTTTTTAATATATGTAATAATTAATAATAAGTATAATTTTTTGGGGTATTTAGTACAGCAATACATAAGTCAGAACGAACCCTAAACAAGAAATATCCTATTTCCAGTTTCAAGAACAATACATTCCGTCAGGTTAATTTAATAATTATTCAACATTAAATGTTGCAACTTTAAATTTTTAAATGAAATAGTAAATTTTACTGATTCATTTAAAAATTTAAAGTTGTTCAAAATATTCTCTTGTCGTCCTTTCATGTTTGTACTCGTACATCTTCTTTAAAAGAAAGATCGCTCACATTAAAATATGTACTATTTGACAACCTTGCTCA
Source organism: Pterostichus niger (assembly GCA_947425015.1). Classification (NCBI taxonomy): domain Eukaryota; kingdom Metazoa; phylum Arthropoda; class Insecta; order Coleoptera; family Carabidae; genus Pterostichus; species Pterostichus niger. Next base: position 17,992,750 of record OX380334.1, on the reverse strand, counting down.
ATTTGTTATTGCAGTTCTTCATAATTATGTACAGATGCACCGTATAGTTAAAATTTAAGGTAATATATCTTGAAAACCATATATTTGTGGACGTATGTCACTTTTCGGTTTACTGTTTATTGTATTTATATATCCTAAATTAAAATATGTTTTTTGACAATTTATATTATTTATCAATTTATAATTAAGCAATGAATTCATTGTATCTACACAGCAACTTCGATGTGGTTGATTACAACCTGTGTGCAATAAATTATTACTCACAGCTGCGAGAAACGAAATGCATTATTTATTGAAAAACGCATAACTTATGAATGTATGACATGATTGTATAATAATTATTATACCTGGGCTATAAAGAAGGAATTTTTATTACGATGCAGTAACCACTTGAGTAATGAAAAATATCTTTATAGATGAGGTATATATTATATAATCGCAGAATTATATTAAATTTAATACCTAATATTTATGTCTGACATTCTGGCCGATTCGGCAATTTAAAGGCAAGTAAAAGTAGTACTTTTTACTACGATTTTACGGAGCTAAAATAACTCAAGATTGTGTGATTTCAATAAAAAAAATTATTTCATTTAAGAAACTATTAATTATTAGATGGCAATGGTTAAAATGCGTGATGACGTTTTTATTTATTTGACTTATTAATAATTTGGTTTGTATAAACTTTTTTATATCTTTTCGATGGCACTCGTCCATTTAAGTCGCATTTTATTGAATTTTAATTGAAATCAAATACAATAAATGTACATTTAAAAGTGAACGATATGAAACTAATTTAATCTTGTGTGTATATCTTTAAACAAATTATTTGTGCTTATATATTTAAAGTTAACTATTGTGTTATTTTGGAGATCCTAAATTATCTTTTTAAGTTTGGCTGTTTAATCCGAGAACATTCTGTATAATACTAAAGTGGATCGTTATGTTAGAAATAAAATCTAAATTTATTCCTGTTCCAGATAATTATCTTTTTATCCTTGACTCGTAATGAATGAATTTTTTAAAAGGGTAACAAACAAGGAAACGATTATCTTGCTATTTTTGTACTTGACTTTTTCGTGTATACCGCCATAAACTAAATTATCTTTTTCTTTATTGTGAATAAGCTTACATTTTACATCTTATGTAAGTTCACAAAGAAATTTGTGCTGGTTTTTAAATTAAGGGCTGTTTTTTCATTTCCGGATAAAGCTCGCTATAACTAATGGCAGAATAATTGAAAAAAAACATTATATCAGAAAAAACATTCAGTATAATTATTACCATTTGTGTTATCGATTCTATGTATTATTTATCCCGCTGATAGTTATTTATGGGGTAGGTGGCTCAGTGGTATCGAGTCGGCCTGTGGATCTTGAGAACCCTGGTTCGATCCCCACAGTCGACAAACAATTTTCACCAATTTAAATCTACTCCTCTGGCCTCAACCCCTTCACTAACATCTTTGGGGGCCGTGATTTGACGGCTGGTAACCGCACTTCACGCGAAGAAATATATCACACCCAGTAATGAGTACAAGGCGTGATGATATATTTATTTATTTATAGTTATTGAGAATTTTATTCGGCTACGAGAATTCAGTCAATTTATGTATCGGAAATGACATAAATTCAATAATTTATGTCATTTCCGATATATTGCTGCCCTTTGAAGTTCTTTCAGAGAACTACAAAAATAATTATTAATATATATTACATGCCAGTTAATAAATACAAAAACAGTTCATATATATTTACTTTCAGGCATAATTAGATCGTAAATAATTTAGTGCAACGTCCAATATCCATTAGGAGAACTCGATAAAACTGCAATCAAATGTGGTCTAATCAAAAATAAACTTGATGTACATTCGTTCGTTATAAACATCTTAATAACACATGAAATGGGAAGTTACAGGAAAGAATGATGTGCATAGAATACTACAATATGCGTACACCATAATCTCAGACAGAAATAAAACAGGAGTATTTGACATTAAGCTTTGAGTATTTTATAAATACCACGATACATTTTATTGAAGTTACTAATATCAGTCTGGAAATTAATGCAATTGGCCTCCTGTAGATTCTAAAGCAACCCAAGCAGCAGCCTTTTCGGAAGATAGGATTCGTGATGTAAAAATGTATATCAATTGTTTTAATATTTGTTAACTGACATCACCTAGTTTGTAATGGATATTATTTTTTTTAATTTTGCGTGGGTAAGGAAGTCATTACGAAACCAAATTGCATAACAAAAGAGCGTTCATTACGATACGTAACATTTTGTTTTAGATGGTTGGTAATAGCGAATGACATACTGAACCTATCTAGCTGAGAACATCAAAATTTCAATATAACCTCAAAATATAAATGTCAATAACAATTACCAACCACAATATTTCATATACAAAATTTCCATAAATTGACTCGGTTTGAAATATAGCAGATTTTTTTAAAATTTCAAGTAATAGAAAATAGAAACAATAGTAAAAATAACTCATTTTATAAGATTTTTATCGCACATAGCCTTTATAAAACTCGCCTGCAAAAAAAACATGTCTTATAAAACTTGTTTCTTAATATACTATTTTCTATTTTGCATTCATATGGTCACCCAGTTAGGTATCGAAAGAGCGTTCATTACGATACGCAACATTTTGTTTTAGACGGTTGGTAGTAACGGATGACATACTGAACCTGCCAAACTGAGAACATCAAAATTTTGATATAACTTCAAAATCTGAACAATTGCATAAATATCAATAACAGTTACCAACCACAACATTTCAAATTATTATTTTTTTAATTTTAATTTGTTAAAGACGTAAAATAGATAAAATAGTATAATTATCTCATTTTGCAATACTTTTACCGCACTTGTCCTTTAGAAAACAAGCCGTGGACGCGTGCGTAAAAACAAGTCTTATAAAACTCGTAATTAATATACTATTGTAGTTGCTGGAAGAAGCTGCAAAGGGCAGCGAAATGTCGAAAATTACATAAATTCAAAATAAATGAACCTAATTTCTGTCCATTATTTGTATTCCTTATTGTTTACCAGTTGATTAACAAGTTAACTTTTAAGATTCATGTTCACTTTTATTATAGAACTTATGCACAGAATTAAAAAAAAAAACTACGCTTATACTTGTGTTACGTTAATTGTAAACTACCGCTGTAATGAAATAATTTAATACCTACTTCTGTTTAATACCTATACAAAATACAAATTGAGGATAATAGTCACGTATTTGTAAATATTTTGTTTTGTTTACTTAACAAAAATTTAACTTATTTATATTTTCTCTTATACAATTCCTCCTGTTTCAAATCATTAATTCAAGTCATGTACTAGTTTTACATACTGACAGCATTAACCTAATATACTTGTTGTTTTCTTAATAATATTCTTAAGTACGTACGTATTAATCTCATGCTTTAAACTTTAACACAAGCCCAAAATTCTTGTTAAATTAAGACAATATAAGTTTATATCTGCAAGGGCTTGGACAATTAGGATATTTATCAAACCATAACTACGTTTATGTGTACGGTGAAAGTGTACTTTTACTTGTCTTTGACTTTGAAAATTAGACTTTTATCGATTAACTAATTTTCTTTCAAAGTTAAGCATAAAATAAATCCAACTTGTAAAAATCAACTATAATTCATCAATCAGTGACATCTACTTTGTGAAAAAATAATGCATATTGTACAACAGCTGAACGAGACAAGTAACATATCGTGTTGGTTAATATTGTTACTTCTTAATATTATTTTGTTTTCGTTCAAACGAGAAACAAATATTCCGAACCGGTTATTTCGCGTCAAATATGATTTAAAACCAGTGACGGAAGTATCCATATATGTTTCTTGCCTGATTTTTGACCACGTACTTTCTACCAGCAAATGTTGTCGATGCAATTTTTTTTGCCAATTTCAAAACAAATTATTTTTGTTCCATGATCTTATAGTATGTTATATACCCTTTAATTTTGTCCTGAAGTACAGATATAGCCTGTATATATATATATATATATATATATATATATATATATATATATATATATATATACATACGACAGTATGGCATTAAATTAAGAAAAATAGATAAATATAATATAACAAATCCCACAGCAACTATTATTTCTCAAGCGTGCTTATCACAAAAAAATTTCTTAAACTATTTCAATTAATTTCTTCAATTTGTGTCATTAAAATGGAATAATCTGTATAAAGTGTGTGGACAGATCTTGTATTGCTAAAATAATTGTTTCTTAAGACACTTTTGATTTCCACAATACTGATATCTCATATTGAACACTCATGTATTTGGAAACTAGCAATATATGCTATAAATTCCGTCTAAATTTAATAGTCGTTTAGAGTTTTTCTTTTTAATTTGTTTATGAATTTTTATTTTATTAATTGTTATGTACTATAAAAAATTCAGTTTAACTTTATTTAAATTTATTTTTAAATAGTAACCACTGATACATAGCAACTTAATGGCTGCGAGAATGGTTATAACATTAAAAATATTGCAAAATTTTTTAAAATTTTTGTAGTTTTTAAAAATAAATAAATCGATATTCAAAAATTATGGTTTTCTTGTAAGCTTTGAAAATTTGAAACTAGATATATGACTCACGTTTTTTAAACGTGACAAGAATAAGATAGCAAATTTCTCGTTTCAGCAGCAATTCTACGAACAAATAAAGCAATCCACTTTGATTTCCAATTACATAATGCAAGTCAATTAGTACCTAGAGGTAAATAGATTAAGATGATAACAGATCCAGTAATGGACATGTCGTATTCCGTAGCGAATTCCCAATCCAAACCTGATGTTTTCAGATCGGGTTGGCGTAGATTATCAATCATGTATGGTAATGACTGGAAAATCGATAACCAACGAATTTCTCACCAATTGACGTTGACGTATCGGACATTAAAAGCTAACATACCCTAACGTAAACGTTTTAATTGTATGATTAAACGGCTCCCTCAAACTGAACTTTAATAAGTATGTCAATAAAAGTAACTTTTTATTTAGTTTTAAATTTTACAAAGTTAGTGATGCTGAAATAAACCTTTCAATATAACCGCCGATAATTAATTGATTCTTATGAGATTATTATTCTATAACTACATTTATTTAATTTGAAGCATTTTTTGGCATAAAATAATAATTTAGAAACGAGAAATGAATTTTAGTGGTAACAAATTGGACATCAATTTGAATTCAAATGGTTGTGGAATTGTTGGAATTTTTACTGTAAAGTAATTATTATATAATCAGTTGTTAAACATTTACTTTTTTAAAAACTTTATATTAAAATATCAAGAATATTTATTGCCTCAGAAATATAAAATAAAATGAGTTAAACTGTTAAATTTTAGGCAGTATGTACTATAAAATGGAGGAACAAAGTAATAATTTGATAAGATAAGATAAGATCTATTTTCATTACCTACTAACTACTTCTTATAATATGCTTTGTGCTGGTACCATAAATATATGTGTTATGTAACAAATTAAAAATTTCCTGTCAAATAATTGCTTATGGCATGCAGGTATAGTTAATTATTGTATTTGCTTGAATTTAATTCATTAAAATATAAATATGCAATATGTTTTAAATATATTGTATTGAATGAAAAATCAATATTTTACTATACACAATATAATATTGTAATTTACAACAAAGTAGAAGAGTGAGATATTTTTGTATATTCAAATTTAAAAATTAATAAGAAAGGAGTTTTTCATGTTTTTTCACAACCCTGTCAGAAAGTAAAATTGTCTTCCCTCAGTTGAAAAATAAAGTGGTACTTGTCATCTCTAAAGAAGAACAACATCTAATCTTCAAATAAGTGAAAAAAGATGCTTTCACTGCATGTTGTACATGTAATTTTTTTCATATTTATATTAGACTGATATTACGGGAAAATAATAAAAAAATTATTTCATATATGTCAAAAATTCAATATTATATTGAAAACTTTTAAATAATCTCCAAGGTGATAAATATATAATAATACATCAATGAAATTTTAGTATTTATTTTTTTCACTATTTTACTTGTTCTCACAATTTTTACAAGATTTTAAAAAATATTTGATGATTTTTTTACATTTTTCATTACTAAATATTATAACAATTATTGTTAATTTATTATCAAATGAAATAATATTACTACTTAAGTTTCTTATATTTATTAAATATCATGAAGAAATATTATTTATCAGGAATATTTAAAATAAAGGGATGACAGCACCAAATCTCGTACTAAATTATATTTCAAAGAATAACTTAATACGATATAACTTCACGCCTTGTACCCATTGCTGTGTGTGGCACTCTTCTGTAGCAGATCTCGGTAAGTGATATATTTCTTGGCGTGAAATGTGATTATCAGCCGTTAAATCACGGCTACCAAAGTTGTTAGTGGAGGGAGAGCCACAGGGGAAGTTTTAATGTGGAGAAAATTGTTTGTCGACTGTGGGAATCGTACCCGACATTTCAAACCCACAGGCCAACTCGATACTACTAAGCCACCTACGTTTCGCAAATTTACATATTGCAAATATACCTCACCTACATGTGACATGAAACATGAAGTAAAGATATATAGGTAGTGAAGTGAAAAATCTAATTATTTACGAGTATAATAATACTGTAGCGTTTGTTGGTTTCAACACTTTGATAAAATCTAAAATAATAATAAATGTAATAATAAAAATAAAAGTTTACACTCTGTTTATAACTAAAATAACTGATACAAAATCTTAAACTCAACACTTATCATAACGTCAAACAATACTCGAAGAACACACTACTATTTATTTAAACTAGCCGAACGATATTTATTTACGACGATCATTATATTTTCAACAACACTATATAGTAGCTTCGAACGATCTACTGACTTTCCAAGAAGCGCTGCATTTTTATCTCTCCTCACTTGAACTTTCTACCGACTTCTCGATCGTGAACATGTAAGATGACGCAGACCGGCCAGTACAGACGTTCCGTTCGTTAAAATACTTCTTTATTTCAAAACAATTTTATAATTATAATGATTGATATTTACACTTGTACAAACCTAAACACAAAGCCAACTGTTATTTCTGACTTGTTTAAACCACCAGATTATAAACTGAAGAAAGTAGTCAACATCAAGGGACGTATGTTGGCAGCACTAAGTAGTCAAAGGTTATATAAAAAAATTTTACTTTAGATTTGCAATTTTACAAACCCTCCTTGAAAGGTGTTAAAAGCAAGAATCGCCATAAATGAAATTAAATAATACCAAAATATTACGCGTTCAACATTGGTTACACAGAGGTTTTTGAGATCGCCAAAATCTATTTTCGGGGTCATTTTGAGCTTATGCACTTTTTTAAGAGATTAAAAGGGGGATGGGGAGATTAAATTACAATATTCAACTGAAATAGAGTTTTAGGTTCAAAACTAGTTACTCGGGGGTTTTTGGGGTCGCTGAATCTGTTTTCGAGGTTACCTCTGGGTAACCAATGGTGAACGCGTAATATTTTGGTATTATTTAATTTCATTTATGGCGATTCTTGCTTTCTACACCATTCAGGGGTGGTTTGTACTCCTAAAAAGCAACTTCCGGAAGAAAAAAAATAGAGGTTCAATATTTTTTAGAGTTCTATTAGTGTGCCAAGTTTCATTTAAATCGGTGAGTGACAGTTGGGTAGTGTTACTTGTAAGTAGCAAAAAGTGATTTAAAAAATGTTTTACTTCAAATTTGCAATTTTGGTTTATAAATATACACTTAAATTATTTGTCATCTATTTAAAGAAAGAAAGAAAAAGATAAGATATTAGAAAATTTATAGTATATTTATCTACATTTAAGATAACAGATAATATAATCGTTATCTAGATAAAATACTTTTATTTGATGTTATCATAAAATATAATAATTTTTGACTTGATTTAATTATTTATTAGCAACCATGCATGTATTTTCCATCTTAGAAAAAATGCAATGGATAAAATGATATTTGGCAGGATATTTGTTAAATCAAGTGAAATATTTATTAGCGCATTATATCAGGACCATCCTGTTCCTGCACGACAGTATATTAGCAGATTTATAAAGCTGTATAATTAAACAGGCAGTGCAGTGGCGTTCCCAGAGTATATGCCACCATGTACTAAAATAGCAAATGTCAAAATTGAACTGAATATATGAGCAACACAATAAAATGAAGTTGATGACCACGTTTACATAATTTGAATTATGAAACCTACAATTTTAGTATACGAAAAGTTATGTTATGTCATGTAATCTCTGAATCTAGCTTTTAACAAGAGGTTCAAAATGTGATAGCTTTTGTTTTCAAAAGTCATTATTCTGACATAAAATAATGCTGCCAATATGACTTTGAAAGTAGGTATAACATTTACTTACGGATGACTTGTGAAGAAATTTGTTTACTATTTTAATATAACCTTAAAAACTCATACATTAATATATAGTCATATATCACAAATATACGAGTAGTGTGAATTATTGATACATATTTACATAATTGAGCACTTACACAATACTTAATATTCTTTTAATATGCTTCCAAATTTCTTATGCATTCCAACAAAATTTTGACTTCCAATAGAAATTAATCAGTGCCTTGTCCATACTCATAGTTCGTTCAGTTACTCTGTTTCCTGCTATGAACTGGTTTTTTCATTTTTTGTTGATTTTATTGCACAAAAGTCAAATAGTTGAAATCCGTTCATATATCTAAATGTCACTGCTTCACTTCAATGTTTTTTGTTTTGTGTGTTTCAGCAACAAAGACTACATGCCAGATACGTGGCAGGTATTTTAAAAGAATCCATAGCAAAACTAAAAAGGCTTCCTAATTTAAATCAAGCATCAACTGCCATATCCAAGCAGGTTACGATATGCGGAGATCTGCATGGAAAACTCGATGATCTACTTGTTATATTCCATAAGGTAAGAAATTATTTATTTATATTTATATAACGAATCGATGTTTTATATGTTCAAAATATTGCTTATGCATATCAGCATTCGTATATACCCGTAGTTAAGAAAATAATAACTACAGAAAAATCTTGCATTTTTATTAACTTATCATTCCTTTAGTGCTTTATTATTACAAAAAATAATAATATTTTAAATTTTGTTCTTTAGTTAGTTTATACCTATAACCTATCTCACCGTAATTTCATAATAACCGATATATAGGTACAGCGAAAAATTATTATAAAGAAATTTTTAAATCATCGAAATACATATTACCATTAACACAAAATTGCGTAAAACCGTGAAAATGATAGATGCGTTGACGGACAGTGAACTGACACAAACAGAAAAATAGTTATTTACGAACTAAGTGCGGGAAGACGATGTTCCCGCATGAGCGCATTTTTGAAGCACGAGCGACTGCAAGGAGCACGTAGTTTGTATAATATTTTTTGTTCGAGTACTGGTATTTTAAAATAATACATCTTTAATTCATATAGTACAAGTTTTGCATTGGTCCTTTCTCACGTGAGTTACCTTCTATTTTTTCATCATTGAACGTGAAAATTACAGTTTTACGTTTGCAATAGAAGTAATTTAATAACTATTTTATATAAATCAATAGAGTTGTATTTGCAAATGCACATCACGTTTCCTTGTCAAATTATATATTGCTCACTTAATTTAGTTGTGATAATAACCGTTTTCCTCACAAGTGAGGAAAGTTATATAAATTCATCAATAGTAAGAGAAACTGTTATTATCACAACTTAATTGAGTGAAAGATATGCCATTTTCACAAGTAATGTTGAAAAAAGAAGGTAAAACTTACACTATTAGATTTCTTGATAAAAGGAATTATTCTCGATTGGATGGATTAATAAGACACGCCAACTTAACTGGAGATGCAGTCAATTTATTCATTAATTGAAAATAAATATAAAACCAATATTGAGCTTTCAATCAGCATTCATCAAAGTGATAACTGATACTGTTAGTAGTTTTTTAAATGTAAAACAGATTACAGAATTCTGTCATTAAAAATGTAAACAAAAAAATGTATACCTATAAAACACTACTACTAACTTTCAGCTTGTTATAAATGGACCTATTATTAACTAATATTTATCTAAAAATGTCAATAAGGTACAACGTATATTATTATACAAGCCAGTGGCGGAACTTCCAATTTTGCTTTTTATCTTTTCTTTGTTTAAATTCTATTTAAATAGTATGTGTTATAACTCAAAAATAAAACAAAAATTTTAAAAGCAATCATAATAATCATAATATTTATTGCAATATTAATAGAAACACAAAGCTCATGTTTTTCGTGTCATGTATACTCTGCTATAGAAACAAGAAGCAAAGGAATGCGTATTTATGTAATGTTGTACAATGTGGTAATAGAAGAATTTTATTTTGAATGTATTTTCAGGAGCACGAATATAATTTTAATCCAGCTTTCTCGCTACCTCGCCCTTTACACTTGCAAAAATATTAAAAGCAAGAGCAATTATTTAAATTTAAGTATGTGTAAACATGCTAATCTTAGACACATGCAGATAATCTCACAACCAGTACGCAGCCCTCTACAGCGTTAAACATAAATTAATGATTGTTCAATAATCTTGATGCTACAAAATACGGACTAGAAAAAAAATTATAAAATAATAATGTATGTCATTTAATAATGGACTAAAATTATAATATAAATTTAATATTTCAAATTATTATACTAACACTGAGAGACCCAGCATCCATAATTTCGCCACTGATACAAACTTAAAGACAGCACTCATGTGTAAGGTTTTCATATTATTTACTTATTTTTTTAATATAAAAATATGTAAAATAAAATGACTTTGTGAATTGTGATCTCAAACAACAACATATAAAAGAACATGATATAAAATTCCGACCCGGTTTGGGGTATATCACGTTCGTTATATTTATTTTGGGGTTGGCCAGGAATGTTGGAATATTGTTTGCGATTCACCCTTCGTTCTGTACTACTCTCGTTCACACTCCTGCTATTGTCCTTCGTCCTTGAATTTTGAAAACCGAGCTGGGTTAGGAACCGTACGCTACACGTCACGTGTCAAAAATATGCCACTTGACAGAAATTTACGGCTCTCGTAATGGAAGAAAATAAATGATACTGAATTATTTTTGTCTCATATTCATGTGTCAACATTTTTAATATTCTACTTGAACGCAATTTGACTCTTGACATTATAGGTTCGGTCATTTATAATTGAAAGTCAATTATTATGACAAATTTGCAGTTGTTCAAATGAAAATAATTGCGGTTTCACATTTGGTTATGTAATTATAAATGAGATGTAACATACGTGAAACATCAATGATAAAACAGTTTTAATAATTAATGAATAATATTTATTGAAATAATACATTAACTTTTGATGTAAGATATAAAATTTTGATTGAATAACTGCATGTTCTCGTGCATATTTTGTTTAATAGATGAAAGATACGTTTATTTTCTTTTCTGTTTTTTGGTTCTACTTTTATTCCAATTTTCCGGATCTATATTAAATCATTACAGGCATAGTTTAAGTGTAGTTGATTTATTAGATTAAAGAAAAATAAATGTTTATTTACCTAATGACAGGTGATCTACATTAAATCATTTAGTGTAGTTGATTTATTAGATTAAAGAAAAATAAATGTTTATTTACCTAATGACAGGTGATCTACATTAAATCATTTAGTGTAGTTGATTTATTAGATTAAAGAAAAATAAATGTTTGCTTACCTAATGAAACGTGCGAATAAATATGGCTTGGTAGCAAACATTTCCTGCTTTAAAATAAAAAATTTGTAGGAGAGTGGTGAGTTTAGATGGCCCAATTTAATATCACTCATGCATATATACAATATGTGAAACAAAACGTGAAACAAAGGATTTAACATGGCATTTTAAAAATCCTGAAATTGACTCCCTTGCAGGTTTTATAGCAAAAATACAAGAATAAAAAATTATTTAAAAATAAATCTTACTTCTACAATGTTTAAATTTAACGTCTGTCTGTAGTTTTATATATTTAAGAAAAGGAAAAATGTGGCAATTTCGTCAAAAAATAGTTGAAGACTCCGAATTATAATAATGTAGCAACATATTGATTACAACAATTAAGATAAATAGCACTTAAATGAACTATAATATATTATTCCATTTGCTTTATTTTCTGGGCTATTTGACTTGACAAAAAGGTCAAATTTTATTTTAATAAATAAATATAAATTCGATTCAATATCTTTTAAATTTCATAGTTTTAATTTCAAGGATAATTTACTTATTTTATACATACAGACTGTCCAACGAAAATTGTATCATTGGCAATATAAAAAATAAGATTTTCACTATTATTGCTTTCCTGATTACTTTATAAAGGAAAATATTTCAAATAAAAATTGTACAGAATTAAATTAACACAATTCGTTTTAAATTATGAGCCGAAATGGTATCCATTTTACTTATTTCATTAAAGCTAAAATTATTGTCAAAGGAACTGGAATAATTACAAACAAATATATAACATTATTAAATAACTCTAAACATTTATTTGACAATCTTTCCTCTAAAATAATCGCACATGATCCAAGTAAAGAACTCGAAACAGTTTTAGACGCAATAATTAAATAAATCTTGTGAGCTGTAAAACTTATATTTACGTCTTTAGTACAAAAAGAGTTAAATTAAGAAATGACAATTTTACCTTTTTTAACGACGAGCAATCATATAGTTCAGTACATACAAATTTCAACAAACAAATGATAGTTGGTAAGTTCAAACCTCACTGAAATACATATGCAGAGGGTATTGAAACTTATGGCACTTATTTTAGCAAACATTTTTAGAGCCACTGATTTGGAAATTATTTCTAATATATTAATAATTAAATTATAATTATAAACACTACAAAAATCCATTTATTTATTTTACAGGTTTCAGGATATTAAACCTATGTTTACATGCACAAAATTAGGCTGGTAAGTAAGTACTAACTGTATTCTGTACGGTAATATTACCATACTGACTTGTCAAAACAGTCGAGAAAATGAAAATAAAACGCAATGATAATATAACACTATTAATACAAACGGAACTCAAAACTACAATAATACAAAGCTTACTTGTCCCGTTTATCATAATATTATATTAATTGTACAGTCTTTCAAATTAGAGATGACCACGTTATGATGTTTAAATAAAAACATCAGATCACAGACTTACTTGATCACCTTCTAAAATGATGACAATGACGTTATTCATAAAAGAATTTAAAAAATTAATATTTATTAATGACGTTAACGTGTTTATATTCTGAAACCGATAAACTGTTGAACAAACCACGGATGTTATAAGTCATAACAGGCCTTAGATGTCTTAAAATCCTCGCTCTATGAGCTCGGATTTCAAACTGATATCTGCAGCTGTAATTATACTTTCTTTTGGGAATTAAAAAAAATATATTTCTGTCATGTTCAACACGCCGAGTTAAAATAAGTGCAATAAGTAGTATTTACACGTTTAGTCAATTTCTGCCTTTATTAGTTAAAAATCTACATTCTGTATAGATTTTTTTTTCTGGAACAAAATAAATTTATTATTATTGTTATAGTTAAAAAATCTAGACTTTAAAATGGAGTCAAGAAATTCGGAGATACTGACTTATACATATTCCACAGACCTACCGATTCAATTTTTTTTTTGTGGTCTAAGAGTCATGAAACATAAGATCAATTACAATACTTACTTTTTACCTTTGTACACGAATTGTATGGGAAGTAAATTTTACGTACTATCATGTGGAGATGTTAGTTTTATTAAATGATAAGTTTTTTTTTCGGGAAATTATTGAATGGATTCCACTCCAGCACACCAGAAGTAGGAACCGACAGAGAGACATGGGTTAATGACATCAAACTAATAGCGGGCACCACTTGTACAGGAAAATCACAAACAAAGGAGAAATGGGTACATTTAGGGGAAGTTTACGTCTAGAGGAGGAAAAGTGGATATATATAATATGATATAATATAATTAAAACTCAAATTAATATTATTTATTGTAAAATGTTAATTTTATTGTATATTTGAAAATCAAAATTGCAAATTTGAAGTAAAACATTTTTTTAAATAACACACTTAATGTTGACTACTTTCTTCAGTTTATAATCTGGCGGTTTAAACAAGACAGAAATAATTGGTGGCTTTGTGTTTCGGTATGTACAAATGTAAATATCAATAATTATAATTAATAAATTGTTTCGTAATAAAAGAAGTATTTTAACGAACTAAAGGGACAAGTTTGTACTGGTCAATCTGCGTCATCTCACGTGTTCACAATCGAGAAGTTGGTAGAAAGTTTCAGTAACAAGTGAGGAGAGATACAAATGCAGCGCTTTTTGGAAAGTCAGTACATCGTTCGAAGCTACAATATAGTGTTGTTGAAAATATACTGATCGTCGTAAATAAATATCGTTCGGATACTTTAAATAAATAGTAGTGTGTTCTTCGAATATTGTATGCCGTTATGGTAAGTGTTGTGTGTAAGATTTTGTATGAGTTATTTTAGTTATAAACAGAGTGTAAACTTTTATTTTTATTATTACAATTATCATTATTTGTTGTTATTAAGATTTTAGATTTAAAAAAAGTGTTGAAACCAACAAACGCGACAGAATTATTATACTCGTAAATGATTTTTCACTTCACTACCTATATATCTTTACTTCATGTTTCATGTCACATGTAGGTGAGGTATATTTGCGATTTTAATAAAGGGCTGTAATAATAAAGAACGTTAAATTTGCTAATAACTAAATATTTTGGGGGTGCAACCACCACATACACCAGAATGACACACTCACACATACACTTACACTAACAGACACACGTGCATTTACATATATATATATATATATATATATACATAAATACAACGTAAATATAAATGTAAATAATTGTATGTGTTTTAAGTTTTAACTGTTAACTTTTGTATATTTTCTGTTCGTTTATCGTGTATAACATTACTGTATCTTTATACTCTTGTCCTTGTACAGTCTTTCGTAAACTACCCCAACATCTGGCATCCACATGTTTTCCAAAATCCTGAAGTGCCTTTTATGGCTCGTTGTTCTCCCTGGTAAGCCAAGCTTGTTAAGATTTGCCCTCACCCCAGTTAGTTGAGGACCGCCAACCAAAACTACACACGGTTTCCGTGCAAGTAAATTTCGCAAAATAAGGAACATTTCAAACTGATTCGCGTCACAATATTTAATTGATTCATCTTCCATCACTTCCTAAATACCTCACTACAATATAAATATTACTTATTTTAGTGTAAACATTCAATATGTACTTAAATAATAAAAGTCGCATCCTAACTATATTCTACGTAAACAAAAATATGAGTACACTAAGTTTTACGCCAACTTTTTACCATTGTATCTAAGAATCAGTTGCTTATAATAAATTGTCGGTTACAAGAATCAAATCTAAGATATTTAGTAAATAATTTTCAAAACTTTAAACATTCGCCAAGCAATAAATTCTTGAATAAACGTATTGCCGTATGTTATTTTCTTTCATGTAATACAAACTGCGGTGATTTACTGTAAACATTCTAAAGGTATTTACTTGGATGTGATATTTTATATCTATTTCCGTTATTATCTTGAAACTGCATTTGCATTATTAGCTCTAATTTCTGTATTCTCCTACAAACATTTATTTTTACAAGGTAGTGCCATTGTGCAATTATGAAATATTATTCTGTACATGATTATTTTAATTTCTCTTGTTCAAATAAAATATTTATTTTATTACAGGAATTAAAATTCTCGAGGGAAACATATTCAATGTCTATATCCGATGATTGTGTACTATATAAACATCTGGACAAATAACGGACTTGATGTTCATGTTTATAAATATAAATGTAATGCAATAAATTCTATTATTATCTTTATTTCGATAAGTTTAACATAAAAGACACAAAGCTTAATAATCTTACTGTAAATATTTTATAGAGCGTGATATGACCAGAGGTATTTTTATTTACAAGAACGTGGTTGCTTGGTAATAACTAATGAGAACAATAACAATAATGTCACTAGTAACATTTCTATATGAAGTTTTTGTCAATGAGTTGACTTAATATTGTTAATTATTACTGTGTAACCGTGTAAACTTGTTTAATATCTGTCCAGATTTAATCCTAGAATATAAATCAAAACAGCTATAAACTAAAATTCAATTCATTCAAGTTACAATTACCTAGAACAACACAACAAAACATAATCACAGCAAATAAACCCGGCATAAATTCATCTTAATATCTATCATCACGCTCACGCACACGCATTCACGCTTCATCAAATTAAAATGCAAATCGCTTCACGAAAATAACCTCGTGATGTTGAACAACGAACGCAGTGTCGCTGCCGAGAACATACCACCACCGCGACGCCGCGTCGTCGACAGATTGAAATATTAATCATTGGAGCAAAGAAACAGGAAAAGCGCGGTGATCGATATACGCGCCTCGTGTTTGAGGTTAGATTTGTACGTCTATGCCATGTCATGCATTTGGCATCGCATGGCCTAAGCTACCCACGCTAGTAGTTCAGTAGTTCGCAGTGATCGTGTGCGTGCTTGCTGATAGGAAATGTGATTAGTTTTCTGTAAGAAATTGATCAATTTTTAGAAAAAATTGACAAATACGCCTGCAGGTTCATGGAAAAATAGGTGTAGGTTTAAGGTTATAAGCACAATGATCATATGATATTCAAAAAGGAATTACAGGATAACAGCTGAAGTAAAACTTTCCAAACAGATTAATTTATACGTGTAGATATTCTTTAATTCTGTTAGATTCCTTGCGGGTAGTCGTGGGTCCAGTGGATATAACTTTAGATTTTGCGAGTTTAAACATAACTGATTTCAACTTATATCCAGCAAATATACAACTGTATCTGAATGGTTTGGATTTCATTGTACGTTTATTATACTGAAATCAAGATTAAATTTATTGTGTGTACACGTGAAGAGCAGCATATAAATTAACTGATATTGAATAGTCCGTATTTACTCTTGTATAATTATTTTAAAATACAGTAAACATCGATTATGGTGATTGTTTGTCGACTTTTAATTCTTATATCAAAATATCTGATGTGGACACCACATGACTTCCTTGTACACGTATTAAACTATAGATATTTTTTTAATTACACATATTTGACATTAAATCTTTTATTTTTTGTTCTAATCCATAGCAAACTTAATTTACAAAAAAATCAAAATTTAATATTTAAATGTAGATATCTCGATTATGCAAAAAGCTAATTTAAAAATTCTTAATGTGCTAGACGCAGAATTTAATTCTCTAAAACTTTTATTTGCAGCATTCATTTCTAAAATTAAAATAATACCATTTTTTTCAAGGAAAACTGTTAGCAGCTTCATGTAATGTGCCACTTCCGGTTAGTCTATTTTAACCAAAATCTATTATGTTATTTCCATTGATATAGTAGTCTTATATACCAAATTTGGAAAGTTTTAAATTATATTTGAATATAGTTTTTCATGAAAATCTATTATAGGCTTCAAGTAAAGTACCACTTCCGGTAGTTGTATAATGACCAAAAAGGGAGGTGCACAACTAAATGTTGTAACAGTCCTAAATATAAAGTTTCAATTTTCTACGGTTTACCGTTTTTGAGTTATGCGAGATACGTACGTACAGACGGCATGACGAAATTAGTCAAAATGGATTCAGGGAGGGCCAAAACACCTATTTCCGTTGAAATCTGAGAACCGAAAATTTTCGCGATTACAATACTTCCTTTACTTCGTACAAGGAAGTAAAAACGAGCAAATAGAACTTTGACCTACGGAAACCTACTCGGCGAATGGTATTTTTTAAATTTTATTACGAGTTTGGCCATTCGTCAGGTTATATTTTGAATTTTTTTGTAGTACCAAGCCATAACGAACATCTAATCCTGACTGTCCCCTTTGGCATTTTGATATTTGTGTTGTTTGTGATGTTTTTAATTTATATCTAAAAAGTGGATAAATACATTTTCGTATGGATCTTATTTCAGCGACACTAGCGCCGTGTTTCATAAGAAATATAAACGAATGTATCACTATACGATGTATTCAATTTAGAAGACCTTTTTCTAATCAAATAAATGTAATAGGTTCAAATATAATTATTTTGGTGGTTGGTGAAAGCAATACTATTTAAATGTTAGAATAATCAATAAGACTCAATATTAGAAATTTGAAATTAATTATTTGTCACAATTGACAAATTAATTAGCCGTCATAATTGACAACGAATAATATCGATTGCGGTAAAGTCAGGCATACCAATTATATCTATCTTTGTTTTTTATGGCACGATATGATGGTAATTTTTTTTAAATCATCCTAATTATATATGTACGTTGAGATAGTCATAAATATATTGTTATTTATAGATAGCCATGAGAAATAAAGCAAATAACGTTTATTTGTCACTTTAATATTATTTGCTCTTTATTATTATCAAGTATATCAACAACCGCGGGCATTATGATTCATAACGTCAGCTCATCATTTATTATACTTCTAGTAACTAGTAGATTCATTCACTATTCTAATTTAGTTTTAAGGAATATAAATAAGTAGTTTATTCACAAATAACTATTTTGTTGTTGGTTTTAATTAATAGCGACATCTAGTAACGAATGAAAATTTTGTAGAATCGGTAACATTGTTATTGTTATTTTCTGATACGAAAACCTATCTTGATAGATGATACTCGTATTATTGATGTTTGTAACGTTAATATTAGTGGTATATTATTATTACTAATACATAATAATAGTGTTTATACTGTATGAATATTGTAGGTGATTATGCCAAAAGAAAGAAATAATATGATGTATAAGAAGATATATGTCAGAGAAGAAAACATTGACCTAACCTGTTCTGTTAAAAGGAGAAATGTCAACATTGCCTTCTTCGCTCTCACAAAAATATCATCCGAAATATGAAATCCTTTCTCCATTATCTTAAATAAAGAATGTAATGCAACAGACTTTTAAATTGAATAAATAAAATAATGAAACAATATCCTTAGTAACGCAACGCCACAGTTGATTAATATTTTTATAGGCATAACTATAATCTTAATTTTTATAAATTGGAACTTATTATACATATATAGTGCAAAATTACTTATTGTATGTACCGCAGACGATGCTACATTCTTATAAACTCGGACGACATTCTTCTCTCGGGAAAGAGGCCCTCGGCTTGGATATCGTCACCCTCTGTGCTTTATCATCTACTTAATGTAGAAAATGTAAAATCAGTCATCTTGGCCATTGTTTACTTTTAACATACTTATATTTATAAATAATCAAATTTCAAAAAAATCAATGCTATAGATATTTTTTACGAGATACTTTGAATAAAATAATATAAAAAATATATATATTTCCTAAATTTAATAAAAATAAATATATTATTACGCCTTTTATCCACTACTGCGTGTGGCACTCTTCCGTAGCAGATCTCTTTGAGTGATATATTTCTTCGCATGAAGTGCGGTTACCAACCGTCAAATCACGGTCGACAAGGATATTAATGGAGTAGTTTTAATGTGGTGAAAATTGGTTTTTGGCTGTGAGAATCGAAATCGTGGTCTCAAAACTACAGTCCGACTCGGTACCACTGAGCCACCTAGCCCAATATATTGTATATTTCCTAACGATAACTATATAGTTAACATCGCTTTATATAACCGTGCCTTGGAACAATACCTAATTGTTAAATTTTATTATATTTTGAAAATACGAGGGTAGACTGAAAAGTAATACACACATGCTTGTAGAGCACGAACGAAATGACCTTCAGAAGCGCGCCAGGTGGCATGTGAAGTAACAGTCCCCCTCAATACGCATGCGAAGGTTGAGATCGTTGCATTCATCCAGTGTATTTCGAGTAGCGGAAGTATGGAGACGTGTTTTAATGCTATATCAACGCGAGTTAAACAGCATTTGTAACTGCTAAAAAAGTGACTCCTACTGAGATTCATCGTCGAGTTTGTCGTGTTAGAGGCAGCCTGGCGCCAATAATCTTGCAGCATGACAACGTTCGTACACATCTCGCGCGCAACTGAAGAGGTCTGCGAAACCTGAAGTTTTAACCGATTCCACACCCTCATTATTCCCCTGATCTTGCGTCTTGCGATTTTAATTTTTTTCCTCTACTCTAGAGAGACCTCAAGGGTAATCATTACACCTCGGACGATGAGGTAAAGGGAACTGTCAAGTCTCAAGTCCTGGATTCGAGAAAAGTCGGAAGAATTTTTCAGTGACGGAATGAAAAAACTTATTGGGAGAAATGTGTCAGCCTTAACGGTGACTATGTTGAAAAATAAATATATGATTCTGAAGCTTAAGAATTGTACTTTAATATAATGTTTGCCCGATCTTGCTATTTATTTTTGTTAGCGCTCTACAAGCATGTGTGCATTACTTTTCAGTCTACCCTCGAATATATATTTTTGTATAAATTTAATTAAAAATTATCTACTTCAAAATTTTGTGTATTTATAGGTACTTTTTCTTTCCTTTTTTGTTGAACTTAAAGCTATTTTTAGCAAACCAGCCTTTTCTACACTTATTTTACGAAAAACTGTTCGTATTAATCCGCTCGCTTCTTGTTAGTTACTAATTCATATATCCGGCGCTTTCTGTATTAATAACACCTGTAGACTTCAGGGTTTCAAAAACATAACCGACCCTATGTTATATAACAGAAAATTCTTATTTTGGTTGCCTCTACTTGCACTAAAAATTTGTAAAATGAATCTTTGAATATCCTGTATTTAAGAAAATATAAAATTCAACCACAAATAAAATACAGTTTATACTTATTTAATTTTAATATTTAAATTATTCTATAAGTTTCTTATGTCCCTTTGCTCGAAAGAAACTTAAATTATAAGTTTGACATAAACTGACAATATCGCATCAAATGTTTGACAACAATGTAAACTTCAGTCAGACATCAAATATAAGTTTAATTAATGCAAACGAGCATTAAACAAATTAAATAAATGGACAGCATAAATAATTTTGGTCTTCCTCAAAACAGACTTCATCATCTGTGGCGCTACAGCCCAAATCGGGCCTGGGCCTACCGGACACACCGAGCCGCAGTTTTTACACTGCCGTACTGCCGGTTTTCGTAGTCGAATGCTACATTATTTAAGGCGTATAAGTGACTAGCTTATAGCGCCCGAGTGTGATAAATACATGTAGCTGTATTTTATATTTTACGACAAATCACACATTGTCGACAGGCGGATTCGAACTGACGAACCTTGGCTCGGGTGACGTCACAGTATGTTAAGAGTTGTGCCTTAACACGCTCGGCCACCGCGCCTTTAAAACAGACTTAATTCAGTATAATTTAATCGGTTTGAACCGATTAAACCTTTGAAGTGTTCGGTTTGGTTTCATTTTTTATTCGGTTCGAGTTCACGGTCCAAGACAAAGGTCCAGTTCGTTTGTTTCGGCATAAGTTGCAGTTCGATTTCGGGTTAAATTCCGGTTCCCCTAGTTTTAATATTTTAAAATAATATATAATAGAACTTTTAAAATAAATGTATGCAATGAAGGAAGACACAATTATGCAAGGGTACAATAATTTCATTAGCTTTAATGTGATTTTTTTAGTTGTTGATAAATAATCGTATGCAAATTGAACTATCTCATGGTTCTATATTTTTTATTTTAATTTACATCTTCTCTCTTTCTTTCTCTCCTCTCTGCATAATTTTTTAACGTATCACTGAATGTAGAAATTAGGTAGTAATTTAAATTAATATTCAAATTAATAAAGAAATATGAAAAATAAAATTTCAAGATAGTTAATGAAAGATTTCAATATTTGTATTCACGTGACATGAATTATAAATGAAATCCAAAACGCAATCTGTGTTTTACTCGTTTCTGTATATATTGACATATGATGTTTGAAAATTTGTTTGCAACAGTACACGATATCTGTTATCCTGACATACTTGACTGCTTGGCTATCTTTTAGCTTATCACTATGCAATGTAGTACGTGATCAGCATACGCTCTTGAAAATAAAATTTGATTCCAAGCTTTCAAAGTTCCTGGTTTAGTAAGTCACGTGGAGAAGAAATAATGGCAAGTTCAGTTTATCACAAAACTACGAGTATATTTCAAAATAAAATTTACGTATCTAGAATCCGAAATGTTTTGTCAAGGGCTGAATTAATCTTTATTCTATAATATTTGATTCTAAGAGACTTAAGAATTAACGTGTTATAGTTATTTACATTACAAGACCGTTATACAGAAATTTACAGGCGAGCATAGAAAGGTAACGGGCGAGCGCTATCGAGCCTGTTATCTGTGTGAGCCTGTACATTTCAGTTAACGGTCGGGCATTGTAAAATGTTTTATGTGCATTTGACTCGCAATATATGTATATTTAATAAAATTAATTGCAATAGTATAACGCAATAACTAAAATGTTCCATCAAGGTAGACTTTTAAAATCTGACAGATTTTGTTTAATAAAAAAATATTTAAGTGTCAAACGTTTTAAATTAGATATGTTGTCATGATAACCAATGTCAACAGCCCGTTATAATTTTTACACGGGCTAGCACGTTAAAGTCTCGTAACCCCTAGAGACAGAGTTAAGTAAACAGTTCATTACGCTTCAAATGTACGTAAAATCAATTTGCTTATCATGTTTGCGTAATATACTTGACAGCTGTGACGTGTTCTAATAACTTACCATTATAACGAAATAAACATCTCTGTTGAAGCTATAATTTGGCTCTTAGGGTTTAAGGTTAAAATTTTCGACAAATACTATCCAAACTATTATATATTATATTATGTCAAACCTATTGTCGTTCATACCAATGATGTTAAATTTTATATAGCGAAAAAAGATATCTTCGCAAGGATTTGTATCTGGGAAACTTAGTTTTCGGACCTTGAATTATCATATCGACCTCATTTAAATTTTGCTCTTTATTTTTGTAACTATATCCAAAGCCCAGTTGTATTTTCAAAAGTTCAATTTTAAATTGTGTTTACATAAATTAAAGCAAATCAAGTGTCTTACCTTAATACCTTTATTCTATTTGGCTTGTACGAGCTTTGATTTATTTAAATCAAGTTTAAAATTTAATTGTTGGGCCTGATACAGCTTCGATTCTATGTCTCCTCATAAACTAAAGACTTGTCATATCTACGATGAAAAAATGTTTTATAGTCAGAGAAATTTCATAAAACGAGTTACCTAGATTTATGTTTTAACTTTCGTTTAATAAAAAAATAAAAATTAAATATTTAAACTGCCGTTATTTTCTAAGCAAACTCTCATGAACTTTACTTTTCAATCGCAAATATACATTTCTTAACTTCTGTTTACCCTGTTGTAAATAGTCATTCTCTTGGCAAGTAATGATATCTTTGTTTATATTTTAATAATCCTTCAACAAATATATTTTAGAAACATAATTTTAAATGTCGCTTGATATAAATTAAAATCAGAAATTCACATTGGTACAACCTTCTATTTGGAACTGTTTTGTTATTAGCTAATATTTTTCTACATTAATTCTTAAATTAATATAACTTGAGCTAGAATTAAAAATACATGGGATAATGATAATAGTAATATAATAATTATAATAATGGTGTAAATAAAATAAGAGTTAAGGAGTGGTCCCATAACACAATAATGAGAAGTTAAAATTTTGTATAAATCCAATCAAAAAAGTTACAGGTGAAAAACGAAATTACCTTTGCTTATAAGAAAACAAAATCATGTCTAAACTGACCCCTAATGTCTTTCTTATAGTTCTCGAGATTCCCACGCTTAAAATGTTTCATTGAATGTTTGGTATTGATATAAATTTGTTGCATTTAAAGAAGAATTAATTATCAAGCCTATTCCAGGAATAGAAATTACATTTCATTAAGTAATATCGATCTGAAACGGAAGTCTTGTGGGTGTAGTAAAAGTATCTAAATTTAGATATTTAAAAATAAACGCCAATTCTATTTCTACGTATCGTAAATACTTAATATATATCGGAGTCGGACTGCAGGACAACTACTAATTTTGAAAATTTGTAATATTTGTTTGTTTTCCTGTGACTTTAAATATGCTGAAACCTACAAATTATAAATAATACCTATAAGTTACTTTTAATTTATACTGTTTAAATTCTTTATTTGCTTACCTTTTTTATTCAAATAGCTGCAAAGCTGCCGATTCTTGTCATTAGCAAATAATATTTTGTGGTAATAATCAAAAATACGCTTGTCTTACTGTAATTTTTAACTTGGAAACCAGAGGTGTTAAAAAATTATAATTGAAACAAAATAGACACAAGAAAATATTACTTTCTAACAATCTGTTTGGAAAAAATACTTGACAGACTTATATTGACAACCAGAACAGAAAAACAACTCCAAAAAGTAGTATTACCAACATTAAGAAAACTATTGTTTTACAAGAGTGCACACATGTGCAATGTAGCTTTCTTAGATGTGCATGACTTTTATTTAAACACTTTGGCTGTTAGCACAAGCTCTGTTTTTGGGTGATCTAAGAGCACGGTTTTAACATGTTAGAGACAGCTAAAACACCTAAATACACTGCTCTTAAAACACGCAAAAACAGAGCTTGTGCTACCAGCCATTAACATTGCCGTCGTCACAGCATCTAAGATTGTTGAACATTTAACATATTACGATTACATAACTTTCTTAATCGATCTCTGGCTAATGCTTTGGTAAACATGTCTGCCAGTTGATTTTCACTAGAAACATATTTTACAATTAGTTCACAATTTTCAACCTTTTCCCGAATAAAGTGAAAGCAAATATCGATATTTTTTGTGTGTTTATGAAATTCCGGGTTTTTAATAAGATGAATTGCACTTTGGTTATCAATATACAGAACTGTTGCACTACCATATGGACATTCTAGACTTTCAAGCAATTTTCTTGGCCGCATGACTTCTCTTGTAGTTGCTACCGCCGCTGCATACTCTGCCTGTGTAGTACTGCATGTTACTAGTTTTTGTCTCTGTGCGGACCATGTCACTGAAGTACCTGAGAAACAGATAACATACCTGGTAGTTGACTTACGCGTTTTAATGTCTCCCGCGAAATCCGCATTTGACTAGCCTATCAATTAAAAATTACTACCGTCGCTTTTATACATTACACCATGGTTTATGGTTCCTATCAAGTAAGTAAAAGTTCTCTTCACTGCCAGTGTTCAAAACTATGAAAAATTTGCTCATTTGAATTACAGTAAAAGAGATTTCTGATCGTGAAACCGATGATACAAAAAACAAGAGAACCTACTGCCTCTGTAAGGTACATTGTTTGATCTTTCATCAGTTTGTTCGACTGGATACAGCACCACATTAGGGTCTGCGGGTACACTTACCGCTTTCGCAACAAACATGCAAAATTTTTCTAATATCTTATACACATACTCGCTTTGATGAATAAACAATGTTTTATTCTCTCTATTTGTAAACCTACAAAATTAGTTGCCTTACCGAATTTTACCCTGAATCCAATCTCAAGACAATCTGCTACATATCTTACGCGACGAGCCCGTCTTCGACAAACAGTACCAAGACTGATTCACTATTATGCGTACCAGCAAACACACACTTGCCGGTTTCACTGCTTTTAAGACTGAACTTTGACAAGAACTTTGTAAACTTTTGATTCCAGCACCTGGGTGCCTGCCATAAAGTGACACACAACACTCACGGTACCACATTTCCCTCTTTCTTCCTCGATGTTTAATCCCTCCGCGACCTGCATAAAGATGCTGTTCTCGAGGTCATCGTAGAGGAATGCTGTCTGCATGTCGAATTGAAGAAGCTCGAGATCCTTCTCTGCTAGTGCTGCCAGGAACAATCTAAGAGAGTTGTAACGTACCACTGGTGCAAACGTCTCAGAAAAATCGATTCCATGCTCCTGCCTGAACCATCGTGCACAGAGTCTTGCCTTGAATCGTTCTGCTTCGACTTCTGGATACCTTTTTACTTTAAATACCCATTTTGAGTCTATAGTTTCTAGACCTGGTGTTTTTGGAACTATCGACCATGTGTGATTGACTTCGTGTGCTTGAAATTCGTCTTCGATCGCATTCATTCATTTTTCACTATTCTCGGTATTTAAGGTTTTTTGATACGTATTGGAAGTAACATATTCTGCAACAGCAACTTCGTATCGTCTTGGCCTCCTCATTTGCTCACGATCATCTAGATTTATTGGCACCGCTGGTGGAGTTTCTTGTTATTGCACAGCCGTTGGTTTCACAGCTTCAGGTTGCACTTCAATTTCTTCTTCAATCTCTTCCTGAGCCTCTTGTGTTGAAAAGTTATTCTGATCATCCTGGTTAAGCTTAGCTGATTTGCCAATGACTTCATGAAATGTCACATCTCGCGATATATTCACCTTTTTTGTGTTTGGATTGTAGACTTTGTAGTTGGCCGAGTTTCCATGATATCTGACAAAAATCATTTTTTCAGCTCGCGCGTCGCACTTCTTTGTGAATTGTTTTGGGATGTGTACTGCGTTTTTTGCCGATCCATTTTTCAAATGGCGTTGCTTCGCCTCCTTCTGAAACTATATATACATTTCTAGTGCCACTAGTCGACACGTAAATTTTAATAAAAATAATTCATTTGTTAACATCAGTTACATGGTTACAAAATCCATTATTATTTTTATTAAAAATTACGTGTCGACTAGTGACACTAGAAATGTACTTTTCTAGAAGCATGTCCATAATTTTGCGAATTTAAAAAAATATTTTTTTAACACCCTGTATAAATCAATTCGATGAAGTAATTACCTTTCGATCTGACACGGTTTATAGACTGTTTCTTTGATTTACTTGCAAAATTGAAATTATTATTGGTTTTTACATAATGTAAGCTAAAGCTTACATCATGTACAATCAGTAGCAAAATCAATAGAGACATTAAGATATGTAGCAGATTGTCTTGAGAGTGGATTCAGGGTAACATTCGGTAACGCAACTAAAAACATAAATCTTTAAATATCTCGATTAACATTAAGTTTATCGAATGGCATTACTTTCACTATTGTGTTTTGATTAAGAAATGTTATTTTGGTTATAACTCGCTTAAATGATTTGTAATTGTTGAAGTTTACATTATTAAATTTGAGGAATAAAATGGTATTACTTTACCTATTTAACCGTCTCGCTATCTCTTAAACTGAAATAGGTAGAAAAGATGAGCTTCTTATGATAAAAACACCATATAATCTCTAAAAAGTTTGAGCGATTATTCTACCATTTTAAATCCCTCATTAGAAATTTCTGGCTACGCCACTGGCACATAAAATATTGGTATATTTTCTTTCAAATCTTATATATCACTTATTAACGAGATCTTCTATAGTAGAGAGTATTTTGACTAATGGTCTGATGTTTATACGAGTATATATTGACATATATTGAATGGTGGAAATGAATTTAAGTTATGACGTATGAAGCCAATGTAGGAAAATTTTCCATAGAAGAATAATGACAATAATGACAACAAACGATGAATAATTGAAGAAAATACAATTTACATATTAAAAATGCGGTCTAGTTACTACCCGGATAGCAATTGGATAATGAGGTACTGATCTTTAGTTAGATAAGATAATGATAACTGTTCAAGAAAAAACGTCAGTGTCAGAAATAATCGATTGTAGAACTGAACAAAAAAAGGTCGCAAAGACATAAATCATAAAGAAAACATTTTTTCTGGCGATAAATATCTTTATTGAAGGTTTTTTTTTCAGTAACTTTACTTTTAAATCATTATATTGCTATTTCATATGTGTGTAATATAATAGTTTGTCATATTGTTATTAAATATCGTGTTTGGTATCAAAAATGATAAACCTCAATATATTGATTCTATTGTGTTAGGAAAATAAGTAGCTGGATATGCAATAACAATAATAATAATAATTTTCTTATAACAATGTTTAAATATAGTAGATATTTGTTATTGCCGGTATGAGAGTATGTACGTACTAAACTTTATCTTTTATCATATAAGCAACGTCAAAAATGTATTATTTCCATCAAACTACAACCTAAAAGTGCAAGTTCTTGTTGAATGGTCGTGGAAAACATATAGTATGCAACTCGTATATTGCAGCAATTATACATCCGCATGAAGTGTTAGGCACGAAACGTAGACAAAAACGCAGCGTACTAAATCATGACCAATCATTCAATTGCGCTACACTTATTATGACCATTTCATATGTCATTAAAATCTTTAGTTTCGAATTTACAAAGCGGGCACGTTAACTGACTAGATACGTTGAAATATGAAATGTATAAATAAATGCCCAATTTCATTAAATGTATTTCGTTTGATCACATAAACTTCAGTTTTCAAATATTTTAAGGGTGTTTTTGTAATTTGAAAGCGTGGTCCCGTTTCTTTAATAAAAATAAAAATCACTAGATAGTATTACTTGACGTAACAAATCTGTAAAAAGCTCACGACAAATTTATATGGCAAAACAATGGAATGAAACGGTTATACTAAGCGTAGCGCAAATTAATGAAGTTGGCCATGACTGAATAATGGCAAACTTCATTCAAATGAACTACCCTTATTATGGCTGTTTCATGTTATTAAAATTCCTAGATTCAATTTTATAGAGCGGGCACGTCAACTAGCGCATCTGACAAGTGGTATCGAGTCGGACTGTGGATCTTGAGAACCTTGGTTCGATCCCCACAGTCGACAAACAATTTTCACCAATTTAAAAAATCTACCCCTGTGGCTCCTCCTCCACTAATATCTTTGGAGGCCGTGATTTGACGGCTGGTAACCGCACTTCACGCGAAAAAATATATCACTTACCGAGATCTGCTTAGGCAGAGTGCCACACCCAGTCATGGTTAAAAGGCGTGATGATATATTTATTTATTTATTTTATTTTAAATAACCTACCCTGACTTAAAAATATACCCAATTTCATTAAATGTATTTCATTTTATCACATAAATTTCTATTTTAAAATATTTTAAATTTATTTTTGTAACTTGCCAGAGTGTTCACTTTAATTTAATTGAAATAAAATCTATAAAAATCTCACGACATGCTTTTATATAGCGCAATTCATTGAAGTTGGCCATGACTGAACAGAATGGCATTGCTATCTACTGGGATTCAACGTAACTACTAAAATTTAACAGTTATCATATAACCTCAAAAATTTACTATTTTCCTCAAACTACGACTTAAAAGTGTAAGTTCTTGTTGAATAATTGTGTAAAATATCAAGTATTCAATTCGTGTGTTAGCGCAAGGTTAAACAATATATTCTAATTTTCTTTTAATAATGACAATTAAAAGAATATAGTTTTATTGTTCGAACTGCGTCTGCTAAGTATTAATACTTTTTTCCACTCGGCCATATAAATCTTCTGGATATTGTTGTTATCTATTGAATTGATTCCAGATTTTCTTATGTACCTATTTATATTCTAATTACCTATTCTATATGACCCAGTGTTATGATTATTAACTGTCGTTAATTTGGATTTTGAACATTTTAACACCCTGTATTTTATAATGGAATAGTGATGCAACTTTGCGAACGATATTAACTGGATAAAGTTTGTTTGATGATGTGGTGTAAATTTATAACATAACGCTCAAGTGAATGGTTTATATTGAAATAATTAACATGATCGTAGTTTCGGAATTAAAGGTTGTGTCCGGGTCCGTACCGTTAATTCAACTTTTGTTTAAATGAATAAGACGATAATTTAGTTAATTCACAATGCCTATTCATGACTTCCATTGTCTTTGATTTTGTACATAAAATTTTAACACAAATAAAAATTAATATTAATTTTTACACAAATAAAAATTAATATTAATTTTTATTTGTGTTAAAATTTTATGTACAAAATCAAAGAATATGGTAGTCCTAAATAAACATTGTGAATTAACTACATTATCATCTTATT
Organism: Pterostichus niger; assembly: GCA_947425015.1. Taxonomy (NCBI): domain Eukaryota; kingdom Metazoa; phylum Arthropoda; class Insecta; order Coleoptera; family Carabidae; genus Pterostichus; species Pterostichus niger. Next base: position 17,962,573 of record OX380334.1, on the reverse strand, counting down.
CATTTAAATACTACTGAAAATATTAGAAACAATATCCAAATTATTGACATAAAGGGCATTTTTAAATACTGATAAATTCATTATTTTATTGTAATAGATGCTATAACATACGAGTTGAATGGTATATTTTTTCCACAACCATTCAACAGAAACTTGCATTTTTAGGTTGTATTTTCAGGAAATTTCGGTAGTTTGTAGGCAAGATGAAAATAACCATAATAATAATCACTGTGCTGCGTTATTACAACAGCCGTAATCTGATTGACTTAAAAAGTGTTGAATAATAGTGTTGCTCTAGTAGCTTCAATCTTTTTTGCATGATTCTGCATTTTTAATGAACTATCTTATCTATCTAGAAATGTATGTGTATATATGAATAATGAATGTATTACCTAATGGTCGTGGAAAAAAATAATTATTTGAATTTTGCTGCACTAATGTGAAAAAAGTAAAATATCAAATAACGTAATTGGGTTTTATTATCAAATCTATTAATGTTAAGTTTTTTTTTTGTAAATGGATTACACAAAATTAAATATAATTCAGTATTTGATTGATTCAGGAGGTGTACATTTCCTCTAGTTATTAAGTTAATTTAAAAACATTTAACTATTTTTAAAATTAATTATATTTAACTTTTTGTAATCCTTTTATATAAACACTTTAATTTATAGGCTTGATAATGAAACCAACTACGGTTCAAAACATAATATTATTTTTATAAAAAAATAATTAGAAGTTCATAATATCATAATATAGCTAAGAATTCAAAATAAATCTAGAAATTATTTTAATCTATTCTTCTACTTAAACATTTTCGGCTTAATATTTCAAGAACTATAAATATGCTAAAACAACTTTTACTCTATAGCATGTAGTTAGTTTGTATTATGGGGTATTTTGTTGACGATGATTGTGTGAGTAGATAATATATCAAAGGTATTAATTAAGATAAATATTCGCGAAGCTGGATAATTTGCATCAAGTTTAGATTGAAATGTTCTGTTCATTTTGACAATTCCAGGAATTTTCTATACATCTGCCCACACACTGTGTGCAATATAATGATGAAAACATATTAAATTTTGTATTCCGTTGTACCTGTTTTGAATGTATTGTGAATTACTAGAATGCTTCTATGCTAGAACAAATTGAAACAAATAACTCAGTTAAATAGAGAGAGGACGGAGGGAGAGAAAGATGTTTTACAAATAATTAACAAATATGACTATTTTTCATAGATTGATGCATATAATAAATATTATGTGTATTAAAAATTAAAATACTAATTATTATACGTTTATTTATTAATTCGCTTTAATATTATATTAATTGAAAATTTAATTTTATTTTTATTACTAATTTCAGTTTTAACAATATTTGTATAGGCAACAATTTAAATTAATAATTTAGTATGTTTGTCATAAGGGTTACTATTAAACATAAGTATTATACTTGTATATGTACAAATGTGCGTATAGTGTGTCCCGCAAGAAGTTTAATTTGAAAAAACTGTTCTTTTTTAATTATACCTATTGTCCGTCAGTACGGTGGTGTGGATAGCGATACAGAATTCGAATCCGAAAATCCCGAGTTCGAATCTTACTCAAGCTAAATATTATATGAACTACCACACTACGGCTCGGTGAGTTCGGACCCTGTACTGTAATTGGGATTAAGTTCTTGTTGTACAGCGTAACATAAATAAATACATAAATTTGGTAAATAACTATGATGTATTATGTATTGTCCTAGTTTAAATAAATAACACTCAATAGTTATTGCTTTCTTTGTAAATTTAAGATAATTGACCAAATTTTATTTTGACATTCTCTTGTACCTTATAATATATACTAGGACTGCCAATATTTGAAAAAAAATTAATCTGGATATTAAGCCAGTATTCGGAGAATCCTGTGTCCGAAAACTGTGATTCGGAGTGTGAAACCCGTAATTCGAAATCTGAATTCCGTAATCCGAAATTCGGAAATCGTACCCGGAATCCTGATTCCAGAAACCGAAATACTGACAAATTTTGTTAGATATCTGGAAGAATCCGGTTTCCAGATTTGTAAAAGCCGGATTTAAAAAAATCCTATATTTAAACAAATCGTTGTTCATACTGAGTAGAAAAACAATTGAATTATACTTTGAATATTGTCCGATCATGAATTACAGGGCACAGAGTTATTGCATAGGACTTAAGTGATGTTTATACGAGTAAATAAATAGCACAAAAATAAGCTTCATATTTTAAAGGAGTATCAGATTTTACTAAACAGACCGGATATCAAGTTCAGCTGGATTTTGTTTTTAATCGAATTTCTATTTCAACCGTATTCCGAAATCTATCAGATTCCGATTTTTAAACCGAATAAAAAGAACTTCCGGATATTCGCAACTGAAATGTCGGATATTTTAAAATCTGAATATCCGGATATCTGGAATCCGGCAATAGCTCTAATACCTACTGCTTATCACAGCCGATATCTATCAACGAGGTATCGTGTTGAAACAATACCGCTTCATAAACGAAATCATTATCTCGGTTTCCGACCATATATTTCAATTTTTTATTTTATTTTCATAAAAAAATCGAATACTCAATGTATTGTTATTAAATAAAACAGTAATATTTTTATTATAATATAGATTTTGTATAAAAATTAAATAAAAAATTCATATATTTAAACAAATATAATTTGTAAGAAACTGTCTGTCTATATTTAAAACATTTATTTAGTTGTAGTTCTCTTCAAGCTAGTTCCCTTAGAAAGCCATGTAAACTTACTGTATCATCTCTTCAATCTATGACAAATGTTTGCAATAATCTTGAAAACTGTCGTAATATCTTTGTTTTTTTTAAACTAGAAAAGATAACTGATGCAAATGGTAAAATATACAATTAGGATATCGCAATAATGTATACCGAACATAACATAATTGTAGCTAGTAAGCATCAGCGCAATTTTGTACGTGACATGTGAAAAAAGTTTTCTCATATTAAATTCAACGCTGTCTTCTTTAGAGATTGTAGAAAATCTTGGAATACGTATATAATATTTCAATGGTAGTAGTTTGAAGAGGCCTACATTAAAGCCTTACAATAATGTAGTAGCCGTGATGTGGTGAGTTCACGAACTTAATTATAAGACCTCGAACATTTAACCTTCACCGAGCGATCCAGAATTCATGTGGTTTCCAGGCCATAATTTTTTTAAATAACTTTTGTAATAATAAATTTGAAATATTGAGCGTTCATCTATCTTTTTAAAAATGTTTTATTCTATCTATTTGCAGTTTATTTCGCATATATTACTTTTTACTTCAGTTTTATTTATTTTATTCTTAAAATTTGTTTATAGTTCTTGTAATGTAGCAGAGGAATTTCACAGTTTTTTCAGTAATTCTTTATTATTTGTAGTAAGATTTAAAATATATGGGGGGAGGGGAGGTATGTTTGCATATAATGCCTGAATAGTTTTAGAAAAATAAAAAAACACGCGTTTTGTAACTTTGTCATCGAATGCTTCGTTCTCGAGATATTTTTAGCGTTTCCACTGTTTCCAGACTTTTTGTCTTTACCCTGCAGAGTGTAGTATGGCACTTTTATGTGCGTGAAGTGCGGTTACCAGCCGTCAAATCGTACACCCCAAAAGATAGTAATGTAGGGAGAGTCACAGGGATAATTTTAATGTGGTGAAAACTGTTAGTGTGGGTATTGAACCCGGATTCTCAGACCCACAATACATGTAAGGATCGATTAATTTGTGATTTATAGTCTCGTTTTATCTCAAATAATAGCATCAGTTTCATTATGGGGTTCGACTGGACCCGAATCCGTTTGTTTCATAATTTTATGAGAACCGTCCAGAACATAACTCTATGCCATATCCACAAAGTGCCGTAGCACGATAACGTTATTCATTAAGGTTCAACCTATAATCAATTTCCTCCTTCCACCTCGTACTTTCGTAAATTTCCTTTTATCGTTGATCTCACGGCACGACGACAAATATTAAAATGAAAATTGTAACGTGTGCTCTATAAGATTTGGCACAAATTTCAGAGGCCATAAGATGGATAATTAGAAAAAAATGGCAAGTAGCTCAGGAAAAACAAATTTGTTTCACATTTTTATTTAGCTTTGACAGCTCAATTTGCAAGTCATTTATGTCGATATGGCGGTGTAACTGGCCATTATAATAGTTATTTACGAAATCAGTTATGAAAAGGTTGATATTGTCTGACGAACATTTGTCAAAACGAGCGAAGCGAGTTTTGTAAATTATGTGAGTCAAACAATATCACGTTTTCATAACGCATTACGTACAAAACTGTATCTAATTCCGCTAAAATAATTTTTAAAATACATAAAATTCTAGGTTTATGACAGCTCAGTATATTTCAAAATCAATAAATCAATTTACCAAGCGATGCCGTGAAAATAAATGAATAAATTTTTTAAATTTAAAGCTTATGTCATTATTGAAAATGAGTTCTGAATCCTTCTGATATCGAAGAATATGCTAATTTGACCGTGAACTGTTTAATATCAGAAAAATTATTAAATGTATATAAATCCTAAAAATTTTAATAAATATTTTTTTTTCGTTATTTGCAAACATTTTTGAGAAAGGTCAAACCGTCAACATTCATTACGTAATTAGTTATGTAAAGAATTCCTTACATAACTCTTGCATGACAGTTATGAAAAAAAAATACATTTCATAACCTAAAAATTGATGTAAAACAGGACTTTTCATAACGGAATTAGGTAAATATATTTCATAAGTTAATTTCGCTATATTCCTTTATTTGGAAATATACATTTCACCAATTTAAAAAATCTACCCCTGTGGCTCCTCCTCCACTAATATCTTTGGAGGCCGTGATTTGACGGCTGGTAACCGCACTTCACGCGAAAAAATATATCACTTACCGAGATCTGCTTAGGCAGAGTGCCACACCCAGTGATGGGTAAAAGGCGTGATGATATATTTATTTATTTATTTTTACATTTCAAATTATTTGCATATAATTGCATAAGCATTACAAACATATATTTACTATTAAATAGGGATACTAACCAAAATTTGAAGTATTACTTACGTTTCTCAATCGTAAACAAAATTTTAAAGCTTTATTCGCATAGAACGTTGACATCGATAATTTTGTTGATGTTCACGACAATTTGTAATGTGATGTGTTACATGTTGCCAGTTCGAACGGTTTCAACGTTGACGGCGATATTAAAATATTTCAATATTTTTGGGTCTCGACGGCTGTCACAAACATTTTTTTCGATTTGTGCGTCATATTTTTAGTTTTCAACAGAATACAAATTAATTTAAACTATTTGTAATGGATACAGTTCAATTATTTTCTACGTATTTATGTACAACATGAATAACATGGCACTGCATGAAAACAAGAGACAATGAACAATCTCTTGTTATCAATGTAAATCAACACGACAAATTTTAGTAATATTTTGATGTGACCATTTTTATATACAATTCTGAATTTTTCGCCATTCAACGTAAATAATCTACAAATTTTTATGTCAACACAGACGTCCGAAATATCAATTTGTAAATATTACACCAAATTTGTTCATCACCTATCTGTAAACGAAAATACAATAACATTAATTAAATAAAAAATCTGAAATTACGCACGCTCTAATACTAGTTTGCACCAACAAAACTTAAATCTTATGTCTGTATAAATAAAAGCAAATCGAAGTGAAATATCATATGAAAACATTTACATTGCTGTCTTCATGCAATATTGTCAGTTTATGACAAACTTAAAATTTAATTTTCGTTGAAGCAAACAGCCATTAGATACTCAAATTTTGGTTAGGATATGATATTTAGCAGACCATACCGAAACTTACTGTTACTGCCTAATTCAACAGGTGGCATTCATCCTAAATGAAAATAAAAGTTCTTAGATTACTAAAGTACCGCGATGCTTGAAGCCTATACTGCATTCAAAATGGCGAACAACTATTTAACAGCTGTGTTAATTTCAAATTTAGTGCTTAAAGGAACCGAAATGGAACTAACTCGCGATACTTGAGTACTCTAGAGACTATAATGAAAATTAGAGTAATTGAATAATCTAATGTTTGTTGCGTGTTGATGGATTTTGGTTGTGAGAAAAGAAAGAGTTTGTATGGAGTAAGTGTTAATGTGGTCGAATCGAATATCGTGTGTCAGGATGAGAATGTTGACGGGTTCGTGCTACCCCATTTAATGGGATGTTATGTATGTATGTATGTATGTATAACCTATACCTATTGGTAAAGTATATTATTTAACGAGCATGTAAAGTATATAATAATAACTTTATAACTAAACAGTTTTACAGCCCTTTACAGTATAATTTAAATAACAAAACAAGATTATCAAAAAAAGAAAAAAAATGTTTACAAGTGAATGATATCAGTGAGTGAGAATGATGATGCACGAGATATTAGCTGAGTGCGGTAATCATTCGAACATTCGATGGACACTTTCCAGCCAGTTGTGTACACTATTTTTCCCACAATATCATACATATCAATTAATGTTAAATATTTTTGTTATCAATTTATTTTTTTAAGTCTTAGATAAAATTTATCGTAAAAGTGTTGCATTATTTTGAATACAAATGATATTTAAAAAAAAAATGTTTATGACATTTCAAAAGAAGTCTAAGTTTAATGTACTTTTAGACGAAAAAATATGGACATAAAAACGGTACGTACTTTTTGAAAAAATTGTTCAAAATTATCACCATTTACAACTACACCTAATGCAGTACGCTGAACGAAAGATATAGTGCAAGCCCTTTTAAACGAATTTTCTTGTCTAATTCAACCAAATTTTGGATCCGTTGACTCAGTTCTTTAATAGACTCAGGTATTTTTTGGTTGTTGTACACAAAAGACTTGAAATGTCCCCAAAATCTAGGTGGCTGAATTACAAAAGCACAGCGATCAATTCACCGATCACAAAATATCTCATTTAAATTCTGTCTAATATTTGTACACTGTCATGTAAAAACCAGACACGCTGACACACATTAAGAGGAATATCGGCAAATTGTTCTGTAGAATAAACAAATGACCATTACCGGTTATACGATATACTCGAAGGCCTAAGTAATGTGCCATTTACAATCCCGACCCAAACATGAAACAAAAAACGATGCTTATGTGGATTTTCTGCGGCCCAATAATGACAGTTCTGTAATTTGTTTTATCTGAAAATATTACATTTGATGTGAAGTTATGATCCATGGCATGTTGTTATAGAACCCAATCGCAAAAGACTCGAAGAGTATGGTCACGTTCTATGAAGCCATGAACTCGTTGAAAATGATATAAATGTAATGATTGTCTCTTAAAATTCTCCACACTGTTGATTGTAATAGTCCTTGTAACTGCCAGGATATTCCACCAGTGATAGTTGTAGGATCAGCAGCCACGGAATCGAAGACAGTGTCGTCAATATGATTATGTCTCATAGGACGTTCACCGAGCAGATAGCGTGGCACCAGTGTCACGAAGGCGCTGAGTAAGGCTTACAAACATGAGAGGAATTGGATGTTTTCTGTGGGGATAACGTTCTGCATAATAACGTGTAGCTAATGCTGCATTTTGTCCTGTTTCATCATGCTCTAATAAACTTCTTTTAACTCAATGTCAGTGTAAACATTCATTTTTACAATAATCACAATAAAATAATAATAGTGATTATTTTTTCAACCCCAATTTCGACCAATAAGAGCGTGACATTTACCATCACGTGGTACAACTAGGTCTAAATTATATCGATAATTTTTCGATAATTTCCCGGCTAGGTTGCTAGGCGATAAACAATAAATTTTCTGACAGTTGTAACCTATGCGCTATTCAGAATCATCAAAAATAATCAGCTGAATACCCCTCGAGCTTGAAAATTAATCGGGTATTTCCCTCTTGTTTCCCTGCGTAGCATCGATTGAGATAAGTTTTGCTCAAAAATCCCTCGCGCTTCGAGCTCGTGATTTTTTTAAGCAAAACTTATCTTATTCGTTGCTATGCAACGAAACAATCGGGAAATACCAGATAATTTTCAAGCTCTCGGGGTATTATATTTGATAATATAACCCAAAATTTGAACTTGATCTTCCAAACTACATGAGAATACCGAATCTCGATCACAAATAATCGTAATATAATATCAGTAACATACTGTGAACCTCTGTCTGAAAGCGAACGGTGCACCAACCAACGAGAACTGATAATTAAATTAAATTGATGTCTTATACAATAATAATATTAAGTATTGTATAAATTATTACTTGTAACAGTAAATATGAAACACAATATTAAAGTTATCTATCATACCAGTGGCCCAAAACTGTTTCTTTAAAATACCGCAATATTAAGTTTTCGAATTTTGATAAAACAATTTTTCTACCGTGATCAATAAGTTAAGTACCATAGTTTAAGAGCTCGTACATACAAATAATTGTATCAATAGTAGTTTATGAAAACTTGAATTTTATTTATGATGATTTTCGTGGTTTAGGTTCTATAATTTTCATCTTATAAACTATAGTAGACGAGTTAAAATTTCGTTAGGTATACCGTTGTAGTTAGTACCTTAAGTTTGAATCAATCTATAGGTAATAAAGTACTGTAACAGTAATTATTCTATCTCGAGATTTTGATGATTCTTTACGTTTTAAACCCTACTGAACCTAAAAAAATATAGTCTCAAAAAGTATGTCTATCGATCTATATATCTGTCGTTCTGTATGGGAGCAGGATAACTTAAAACTGCAGTGCACGAACATAAATATATCACTTACCGAGATCTGCTACGACAGAGTGCCACACCCAGTAATAGGTGAAAGGTTTGACATCATAGTTTATTATTTTAAATAAAATAAATAAATATATCATCACGCCTTTTACCCATCACTGGGTGTGGCACTCTGCTTACGCAGATCTCGGTAAGTGATATATTTTTTCGCGTGAAGTGCGGTTACCAGCCGTCAAATCACGGCCTCCAAAGATATTAGTGGTGGAGGAGCCACAGGGGTAGATTTTTTAAATTGGTGAAAATTGTTTGTCGGCTGTGGGGATCGAACCAGGGTTCTCAAGATCCACAGGCCGACTCGATACCACTGAGCCACCTACCCCATATTATTATTTTAAAGCATTTATTATTTGTGAGCTTACTTTCCTCACAAATATTTTATTTCCTACAGCAATTATGAATCATTTTATAAATTTAAAAAATTCAGATTGAACAAGATGTATCATGCCAAATTTATCTACAGAAATAGAATAATTTATTAATCATTCTGTAAACTCAAATTAATTTCCTAATTAACAGATAATATTAATGATGCTTGAAGAGCAAAAAAGTTTTATCTGAAAAGGTCAGAACAAACTTTCCCCGAAAGCCGTCCCCAAATCTGCGAACAAAGTTGGAATAATTTCGCTTTTATCTCGTGATTGGCCAGTGGACAACGAATGCTAATTGCTTCAAAGTGCTCTCGATAACGATGCACTAGCACAGTACACAGCGCTTATTTTATGCTGATATCCACATCTACTGACCGCAAGCTAAATTGATTATTATGTTATCAAACGATGTATATCAATTAAAAAATAAATAATTATTTGCTGTTCCTGTATTTCTTTGATGTATAAACTTTGATCTTTGTAATCTTGATAATAAATAATGTCAGAGATAACTGATAATAATGTATATACGGAGGGGAAGTTAAATCAAGATATGATTTTCCTTTCATGTGATGTATTGTAATAAATATTGATGATGAAAGCCCTAGTATAATCCAGTTTTATGGTGTAGTTTAGTATTAGACTGTAATATCTTCAAATTGATATTTCGAGATACGTAAAGGATATAGAGAGATTCAGGGACGTATTTTGTTTCTATTAGGATTTCGAAAACTAAATAGCAGTTTTTGTTAACCAAAATATTTCTTTGTGTTAATGGATGAATCTGATTGTGGTCAAGTATTATTTTTTTTGTAAATAATTCCTGAACATGCAGATCGCAAAGAAAGTTTCAAATACAAATTTAATTCTTATGTTTTTTAATACTTAAATTGATAAATTCCATGGGTAGCGTTGCTCAGTTAGCTAAAGCATTTGACCAAAGTTTAAAGGGTCTAAGTTCAGACCCTGGAGATATCACTTTTTTTCTATACAACGAAATTTGATTGATAATAAAAAGTATTTAATAAATTTATTTAAATGAAGCCAGTTCTTAGATTAATCAAATTCAGTATTTGCAAAAAGTTTAGTGACATTTGTTCTATGCATTGCAATAAATGAAGTGGCTGATAACATGTGATTCCCAACTAAATTGGGATCCTAAATTTTTTAATTTTCTTCAAGAATATATAAATAAAAGTTACTTCTTAACCATTCTGTTAGCCAAGTATGATTCTCAACTCTCCTATTTGTTTGCAATGGTTACATTACCATTAATTAACGAAGTAAAAAATATCAGAAGGAATACGTGCTCAAATTGTGCCCATCCAACATGTCAATAAGTATGTTAGAAAAAATTAAATACTAAATTATTTTCAGCCAATGTTATTTATATACCGGCTATTCAATAAAAAAACACACCCAAAAACAATCGAAAAATATTTTTTTTGCGCGTCTGCAATGGCAACGCGTGAAAAAGATGTTAAATGCGCGCGTTTCCAATGGCAGAGCGCGAAAAAGATATTAAATGCACGCTTATTTCAATAGTTACCAGGGATACAAACAAAACAGGAACTTGTCGTATTGACAATTGACAGAACGAATTTATTTTTAGTACGTATACGTTTTTTAATCATTTTAAGATGCAATCGTAGAAAAAATGATGTGTGTATCACGAGCGTAAAGTGTCTTTGTTCCTCTTGCACTATTGCTCGAGTAACAAAGACACTTTATGCTCGTGATACACAAATAATTATTTTTTTCAAACTTTGACATTATTAACATTAGACGTTATAGCTTGGTTTGGTTTTGAAGGCAACGCAAAAATATGTATGCAATATTTTTAACAACCACAAAAAGAATAAAATTGTTATTATATAAAGGCAGGCAGGATATTCTTTTGCGAATGTGTAAATTTGCTTGGTTCGCCAGTGCTGTCTCATTTTCCTTTATGCTCAATTTTTCCTCAGGGTATAAAATTTTACATCTGTGTTTCTTAAACTGCGACTATTCCGATTTATGTAAAATCCTTTTATGAAGGAGAAGCAGACGTATATCTGAAATTTATTTTTAGATATAGGCATAAAATTTAAATTATGTGAAAATTCAAAACTTTCTGACATGGTCGGCCATTGTAAAATATTAATGCAGACAAATTTGGCTACACCCAGAGGAAACAACTTTTCCAAATAACTACATATTACCATGTCTATGTCAGACAGCAGCTGTAATTAGTTGATGGTCTTTCCTATATACATTCTATGTACGAAGCAGTTTGTATTTTTACTTCCTTGTACGAAGTAAAGGAAGTATTGTAATCGCGAAAATTTTCGGTTCTCAGATTTCAACGGAAATAGGTGTTTTGGCCCTCCCTGAATCCATTTTGACTAATTTCGTCATGCCGTCTGTACGTACGTATGTACGTACGTACGTATCTCGCATAACTCAAAAACGGTAAGCCGTAGAAAATTGAAACTTTATATTTAGGACTGTTATAACATCTAGTTGTGCACCTCCCTTTTTGGTCATTATACAACTACCGGAAGTGGTACTTTACTTGAAGCCTATAATAGATTTTCATGAAAAACTATATTCAAATATAATTTAAAACTTTCCAAATTTGGTATATAAGACTACTATATCAATGGAAATAACATAATAGATTTTGGTTAAAATAGACTAACCGGAAGTGGCACATTACATGAAGCTGCTAACAGTTTTCCTTGAAAAAAATGGTATTATTTTAATTTTAGAAAGGAATGCTGCAAATAAAAGTTTTAGAGAAATAAATTCTGCGTCTAGCACATTAAGAATTTTTAAATTAGCCTTTTGCATAAACGAGATATCTAAATTTAAATATTATATATTTTTTGATTTTTTTAAAAATTAAGTTTGCTATGGATTAGAACAAAAAATAAAAGATTTAATGTCAAATATGTGCAATTAAAAAAATTTCTATAGTTTAATACGTGTACAAGGAAGTCATGTGGTGTCCACATCAGATATTTATTTATTTATATTATAAATTTTCAATCAAAAATATTACTATGATTGGATTCATACTTTTGTCAATATAGTTAAATCAGTGTAGTATCATCTTGAGCCATTAGATATCTTTAGAGTATCTATTAAGGTAGTTCGGTCGACATTGATGTCACAATAAATTTTTTTTTACAGTAAATGACATCTTTAAAGTATTCGGAATCGATCGTGATAAAGGAAATAAAATTTCATCGTGTAGTTTTCGAAATATTGAACTTGAACATTGGCTGAAATAGCATAGCGTTTATGGAGAATGGGTCTAGTTCAAGTATAAATCGAAGCTCTGGTTAATATTTTTACATTGTTTTGGTATAAAAATAAAAAATAATATTTTAATTGTACTTTCTACTACAGCCAATTTGAACAATATACACCGTATAGTTCTCGAAAAATAGTAATTTAAAGGAATCATAATATACGTAATTCAGATTCGTTTCACCGTTCGATGACGTGGCAACGCCGCATAGACCACCGACCACCGATTTAATAAGCCTTGGTATTCTTTGTTTATGTTCAAATGTTCATTTATGCGCTTATTTTTGTTTTTAGCAGACTCTTTTTGTAAAATTGTCGATTTTTTTTGTAAATTTGCGTTGCCACTTACAATATTGCCACATATGTTACATTTGTACGACGACTGCCTTATAAATGTTGATTATCTAATGCTTTTATTTCTTCTGTTGTGTTATTTTTTAAATTCTCAAGTGTGCGAGGATTGTTAATATAAACACGAGATTTTTAACAAAGGGAAAACATTAGCAAAAGTAAAATCCGGCGTTCTGGGCGGACAATTGGTAACATCGTGCCCATTTTACTTTCGGCAACCTATACCAGAATGTGTATAACCTATCCTTTCTTATCAAAAACCTTTACTACGAGTACAACAAATACAGAGTAAAATTCAAATAACATCGCCAGTAGCGGAACAGTAATTTTCAACATCTCTCCCACCTCCGCAAATTTTTTTACGTGGCTTATAGTCTTTATTGGATATAAACACATTGTAATGAATTCCTCAAATTTATGCCATTTTATCAGAGTGAAAATTTTATATTAATTGCAGCTAAATACTTTAAGACACATGATAATACAAGATCTGCAAATTGATTACAAACTTCTAGATATTGATAAAATAAAACAAAAAAAAATCAACAAATTTAAAATTATACATGATTTTTTTTAAATAAAAATATTCTCTTGGGGCACTTCTTTTACACACATGAATACTACTCTACATACATACATACATAACATCACGCTATATCCCATTAAATAGGGTAGCACGAACCCCTGAAACATTCACAGAACTTCCACTAAAAGATATTTAAAAAATCAGTTCACGTCAACATTCTCATTCTGACATACGATATTCGTTTCAACCACATTAACACTTCCTTCATACAAGCTCTTTCCTTCCTCACAACCAAAATTCATCATCACGCAACAAACCTTCATTCACATCCATCCATTCGCTCCTGTACACCTGTTTCGTAAATCTTCATTTAAACCCACTTCTATAACAACGAATCTATAAAGAAATGAAGGCAGAATCGCCTGCGCTTGTTTAAAAATACATTTAACACAATTGCAATTAGACACTGTATAGTATAAACTGAAAATGTAGAAAAAAAGATGAGTAACGAAGGGAGCATCTTCCTGCGCTTGTTTTCGAAACTGAATTCCACACAATTGCAGTAGGACACTCTACGTGTATAGTAAAAACAGAAAATAAACAAAAAGATAAGAAAAAGAAGGGAGCATCTCCTGCGCTTGTTTTTGAAAGTGAATTCCACACAATTGCAGGTAAACACTCGAGAAATCTAATCAAGAATCATGCGGTTGTTCTTATTCATCACATTTATTCCGCAATTAATCTTCGCCAAACATTCCTATCCTGACACACCACTTTTGCTTCAACCACATTCATAATTCCTTTCATACAAGCTCGTTTGTTCTTCATGTTCGGTATCTTTCGTTCACACAACAACCTTTCAATCATATTTATCCATTTGGTCCTAGGTCGTTCACGCAAACTTTCATCCTCAATTTCACCAGCATACACCTGTTTCTTAATCCAAATTTAAAATTTAACTAATGACGATGTAACTGACCGATAGATATACACAAATTATGTTTAAATTGATTTTTAATTCAAATCCCATTCCATGCATTTATAAATGTTATAGTTACTCGTATATATTATTGAATTTATAATTAGCAGTTTGTAAATCCCAGCAAGTCGTTGGCCCTGTATTATAATTTTTGTGTAACTGGGAAACATTTTCTGTCTTGCTCAGTAGCAGAAATAAATATAATATCTTGTCTTTCCATTCAACATGGCCTATACCTATTTTGTAGTTTGTGTACTTGCAATTGTGTTAAATTCACTTTCAAAGACAAGTGCAGAACGAAACAACATTCCTTTCAATGTTTTTTTATATTTGTTTTCAGTTCTTACAATAGAGTGTCTAACTGCAATTGTGTGCAATTCACTTTGAAAATAAGTGTAGTACGTCATTTCCTTTCTTTCTTATATTTTGATTCCTTTTCTTACAACTGCAATATTGTGCAATTAACTTTTAAAACCAAGCATAATTATAAATAAATAAATATAAATATAAAAAACAATTTTCACCAATTTAAAAAAATCTACCCCTGTGGCTCCTCCATCACTAATATCTTTGGAGGCCGTGATTTGACGGCTGGTAACCGCACTTCACGCGAAAAAATATATCACTTACCGAGATCTGCTTAGGCAGAGTGCCACATCCAGTGATGGGTAAAAGGCGTGATGATATATTTATTTTTATTTTATAAATAAAAAAAATAAATATAAATTAAAAACATAAATATATCATCACGCCGTTTACCTATTACTGGGTGTGGTTCTATGCCGTAGCAGATCTTGGTAGGTGATATATTTCTTCGCGTGAAGTGTGGTTACCAGCTGTCAAATCACGGCCCCCAAAGATTTTAGTGAATGGCCCTGTGGATCTTGAGAACCCTGGTTCGATCCTCACAGCCGACTAACAATTTTCATCAAATTAAATCTATCCCTATGGCTCCTCTCCCCTAATATCTTTGGGGGTCGTGATGTGACGGATGGTAACCACACTACATGCGAAGAAATATATCACTTACCGAGTTCTGCTATGGCAGAGTGCCACACCCAGTAATGTGTTAAAGTTGTGATGATATATTTTATATTTATTTATTTTATTGAACTGACTTCACTAAATGATAAGTTGAGTTAATTATTTATGTGTTATACGTAAATACCGGAAAATAAATTTCTTCTTCAATTTCGATGTTGATTCTTAGAATAAATTGCAATAAAATACCAAACGTTCTATATTCATTGTTTCAAAATAGTATAACAGTGCATTGTACTGCATTACTTTAAATAACATTACCATTCTCAAAATAACTTTACAAATCCAACTTGAATTGATCGATATCATTAATAATACATCAGAAGAAAAAGAAAAATTCTGTTTGCTGTTAGGAGACAACTCATTGAAAGTCAAGAGCAGCTGACAGTTACACAGACAGGGAGATGCTTTAGTTTAGTTTGTCCTTCAATCGAATGAATCACGGAAACGACCAATAAGCCCTTCAGGAAGTGGCGCACAATCTATTTACTCTTAGGCCTCTGGCCTCTCTTTCTCTCAACATCGGAGCTCTGTGTGCTTTTATTTCCGTATTTACAGTTATTATGATTACTGTTTCTCAATTTGGTTTACTTTGTGATATTGAAGATTCGTGAAGCGTAATTGATGTTGGGGGCACTGCCCGTGTTTTTTTAAGTGGTTACTTCATTAATATAAATAGGAATTGGTTATCCGCTTATTTTATTATCAGTTGTCAATCAATCAAGGTGATTACGGTTTTCGATTTTTGTAAAAATGTGGCACTGGTATTTTAGGAACCACCGTAAATATAATAATAAGATTGCAAAGTTCTTAACAACTGTTAAGTAAACAAGGCTTGTTAGTGAGATATTGGTAACCATCATAAATAACAATATCTTTATGATACTTTGGTAAAATTAACAATTGCCTTGAACTTTCTTTTTAGTTTACATTATTGTTAAATTCAAAACAGATTACAATAAATTTATTATTATGCAAATTAATAAAAATACTTTTTCATTTAAAATTTTATAATTTGTGTAACAATAATCAACTGCATAACGTGCATTGTAAATAAATTATTTTATTTCTATTTGCATTATTGTATTAGATTACATGGCAGATTTGGATTTCAAGCATTGTTTAGGTACAGATGATCCATATGTATCAAAATTTGTTGGTTAATTTTAAATAAAATAATTATTAAAACACGGTAGGTGACTTAGTGGTAACAAGTCGGACTGTGGATTTGAGAACCCGGGTTCGATTTTCACAGACGACAAACAATTTTCGCTACATTAAAATTATTCCTGTGACTCCCCCTCCACTAATATCTCGGGAGAGCGTGATTTGACGGTTTGTAACTGCACTTTACGCTCATAATTATATCACTTACCAAGATCTGCAGATCTGCTAAGGCAGAATGCCACATCCTATAGGCTAAAAGGCGTAATGATATATGTATATTAAAACACGGTTATTCCTTGATTCATATTTTTTATAAAATAAATTAAACCTATTCAGCTACTCATAAAATTATTTTAATCTTAAATATATCATGTTACTAGTATCCATAAATTTGCATCAGATATCGGTCGACGGTTACGAATTGCCTATTATTATTCAGTAGTTAAGAAAAGTGCAGAATTATACTCATACGATACTTTATATCAATATCGATAAGATATTGGAATAAAGGTATCGAATATTAAAATAATTATATCTAAATACTTTACAGGTATTGATACAATTCGGAATTTAGTTTTATTAGTTTGTTGTTGTTTACTTTCGACATTTATTTGTTTAAATTTTATAATTTTGTCAATATTATCATTCTTTTATTTTCAAATATATTTATTTTTTACACAATTTAATCGTCTATTTATTTACTCTTCTCCAGCTATTTCGGAACGCTGTTAATTTGGTTAGTTGACAAGATATGCTTCATCTTATTTATTACAATACGTAATTTTGCATGTCAGTAATCAGTAAAATAATGTGTTGATATATTTATTATATTTTTGGAAATACTTTATTTTATATTTGCAAATAACCGATAATATTTGAATACGTATAAATATTTATAAATTAGGTATTTGAGTAATACAATTATATACAACTGTAAATCATGATGTTATAATAGTAGGTAATAGTTAACAAATAAGTAGTACCTGAATAAATTAGTAATAATGTACATATTATATTTATTTATGTCATTTTGTTGGTAGTTAGTTGCACAATTATAGTAGTGCTTTTAAATTGTTTGCATGTTTGAAGTGAGTAAATTATTTAGGGAAACTTTAGTAATTTATGAAGTATATACGTAGTATGTGGTCATATTTTAACAGGCTAATTGCTGTCCATGTAAACATGTGTGTTAATAATTTAGAAACTTACGTACTATGTTTCCTTCAAGTAAAATTAATTTAAATTCTGCACTGGTTTCAAACTTAATTACGTAAACCTGTCACATATATGTAACTTACATTTTATAAACATAAATTAACTTATAGTACTACTATACTAAAAAATTATATCTTTTTATAGTATATTTTACTTGATGAATTAGGCTTTAAAAATAGTTTTCTCAATGACATTTTTTGATATTTTAAAGTCAAATTTGGGTTATTCTCAAATTATATCATGCCAAAGATAAACGAAAACAATATATTTAGTTATAGAATAAAAATAAAGTTTTTAATAAATAATGGTCATATTTAAAAGAATGATTAAAATGCCTTCTAATCAATTTTCCACTTATTTAATGAATTCTGCATTAGAGATGAAAAACTATCGATAGTACTATCAATACATCGGTAGTACTATCGATCAGTAATTAAAAGAAAAAAACTATCGGTAATATCGTTTTGTATTTATCGTTTAGTAACTAAAACTATCGTTTAGTAACTAAATCTATCGTTTAGTAATTATATTGACTATCGAGAGTACTATCGATATATCGATAGTTTACTAATAGCACTATCGAACAATCGATAGTTGAAATTACCTATACATCATTTTGTATTGTTCAGTATAATTAGGAGCAAATTTTAGAACAGAAAAGAAAAGATTGTAAGTATCTAGTAAGGTACGAACCTCTTAGTTACCGCCGCATTTTTCTATATAAATTGAAGTTAAGAAAGTTTAAACGCTCAAATTCTTTCTGGATAAACACAATTTGTGTTCACTGAACTACGACTTTCTGTCATACATTTTCAACATGATTACTATATACAGTGTTGTCAACTTTAGGAACACTAAGAATCACAAAAAAAGAAATAGAAAAAGAATAAATTGATTTGAATACTCCATAAATATAATCAAATTTGTATTTTCTTGGTAAATATAATGCCAATGAACTTTTATGTGAAAACATTCAAGATACTGCATAGAAATTCAAATAATATTTTGTTATATATTTTTTAAAGTTCTAATAATTTGTATTATATTGTAAAAATTAGAAAGTAACAAAAGTTAATCTAATTAGTATTTTAAGTAAATACGGAACACTTGATGAATTTAAATTGAATTATAAAGAAAAAATTTGTGATACCGCCAGGATTTAAATCTGAGACCAATGAACTCCGGCCATATGCTTTAACCAACTAAGCTACAGTCACCATATAATTCAAATTTGATCTTATTCCAAATTTTTTCTTAATACATAACAATATCAGAGACAGCTCTTTCATATTATACTAAACGACTTGAAACCTGGTGGTATCCCAATTTTTATCTTTATTATTCAATATTTAAATAAAACTCATTCCAGATATTACGAAAATATAACAACAAACAGAATGCCACACCCAGTAATGGGTAAAAGGCGTGATGATATATTTATTTCTTTTTTTAATGCCAGATCATCAGAATTTACGTCAAATATACCAGATTTTACACCATATACAAAACGAATGTTACAAAAAAAACTTGTTAAAATATATGTATGTTCAACTTCCTTACTACCTACTTTTAATTATTTAGCTATGGAAGTTTAAAAAAGACTCGATTTACTTATAATTTTATTAATTATCAATCAGTTTCCGATATTCTTAAGTCATTTTACTCGTTATGCAAATACAGAAAGAACAGATATTACATGTGTCTCCTTAAAATAATAATTATTTTACAAAATTACTAAATATTTCATAATTAGGATATCATTTAGCCATAATAATTAAAAACTGTAAATTATTTACATCGCCAAGTAAATAATTAACAAAACATTTTCTTAGTTTTAATTTTTGCTATTTCATGTAACAGTGCTAGTGAATACCTATTAGTTTAAAAGTAATTTACGATCTTTATTGTGGTAATTAAAAGAATTTTCCACAGATTACTCGATTACTCCATTATGCAGGTATTAACAGTCACAGTATAGTGCTCCATTTGTGTTCATTACCTGTGTAATATGTTAGGTAAGTTACTGCGTCAAAGATTATAGCGATCGATAGGAACTACGACATAAGCTTATTAGTTAGTACCTAACTTTGCTTTATACTTTATCACATGCTAAATCTTGACAGTAAATGCAAATAAAATTTACTGTTTTATTTCTACATTAGAAGCGGCAATTAGCATTGCAATGAAGTATTCCTTTTTGCTACAAAGTCTTAGTTTTAGAATTAATTTAAATTTATAATTATTTGTATGGAGATTTTTTATCGCCATATTTTACTGTAAAAAAAATTATATAAAAATATTATCTAAGTTCCTATATTTATTCTTCTAGGTTGACACAAAGCAGGTCATGGAAAATAGTTGCTAGTTAGTATATACATTTAAAATTTAGAAGGATATAGATTAGTAAAGCATCTATAATTTTTATCAAGGTATAATAGCATTTATCTAAAAGGAATTATTTTAACAAATTTCTGAAACTGGAAAGATTTGTTTAATTAGTATCTTTTAAAATAAATCAACTGATGATATTAAATTGCATTATAAAGATAAATACTCAGGTAATGCCAAGATATTAACCTGTGATTTTATGATCCACGTTTATATACTTCAAGCTGCCTGTGCTATGGTCGTCATGTGATTCAAATATGATGTTATTCCAAATTTTGTCTCTATTTTATTTAGTGTTACTGGTAGTCTTGATTCTATGACCTTCTTATACAGAAAATAGAACTTTAACATGTAAGATTATATTTTTATTATTTTCTGCTTCCCTTATTTTTTTTTAGAGAAAAAAGCTTCAAATAAATGTTGTAGAGCATTAAACATTAAAATCAATAAAAAGAATTAATTTTGCATGCTTTATAATGGCGGAAATTAAATTAAAAATGTTGAAAATTAGCAAATGCAAAATCTTTGTAATTTTTATCACAGACTTGGATTTTATTTGGCTAATAATGAAGATTTATTTCAGCACTTAATTAAATATAATTCTGATTTTATTCTGTATTAAATTTGAAATACAATAAACACATTTTACGTTATTGAACTTAACTAAAAATAATGGTCCTTTTTCAGGACCATCAACACTTTTACAAACAGAGAATTTCATTTTCCTGCAATTTATCATAAAAATATAATTCAAAATTATTTTTTTCTTTGACAAATTTTACGTTTCCGGCTATTCCCATTTTTCTAGCTAATTTTCAATATTTTCTATTTAATTTCTGTCGTAATAAAGCAAGCAAAATTAATTCTGATTATTGATTTTAATGTTTAATGCTCTACAACATTTATTTGAAGTTTTTTTCTCTAAAATAATAAGGGAAGCAGGAAATTATAATAATTTGATTTTACATGTTAAAGTCCTATGTTCCGATGTCGCCACACTATATTAATAGACTTAACATAAACAAAATAGAGTAGAAAATTGGAGTAACATTAAATTTAAATCACATAGTGACTGTAACGAAGTAAGCTTACAGTATATGACCGGAGTTCATAGATCCCAGGATCAAATTCTGGCGGTATTCCAATTTTTTTCTGTATAATTCAATTTGCTAGAAAGGGTAGATTCACTTTTTGTTTTATGATGTATTTTATTAAATATTTATTCTGCCAGAGGAGTGTTTAGTTTTAGTAGATACATATAAAGTACATTTTTTTCTTCTATTGAGTTCTTTTGATTTAAATTTCTTTTTATTCATAAAAATGTAGCTATCATTTTAAATATATATATATATATATATATATATATATATATATATATATATATATATATATATATTATATTAATTGTTTGTGTGGTTGACACTTAATGAAACATTTTAAATTATAAAATTAATACACTTGGTATATTTCACAAAAAAAAAATTATATTTATACCGACGCGTTTCGACTTTTCAGTCTTCATCAGGTAATAGTACAATGGTTTACAAAAATACAACACTTATATGCTAAAATTAATATTAAGAAGAGGGGAGGAACTTACGTCTAACTGTTAAGCTTAACTTACTGGAAAATTTAGAAATTCGCAAGGCGGTTAATATAGTCAATGACCAAATATATGTACAACTTGCATGGAATGTCCATTTCATGGTTATTGTGGAATATACTGTTTATTTCCTGTAGACCAAAAATTTGGTATAGGAATAGTTATAATACACAGAAAATACAAAAATAGTATAAAAAAAATTTAAAAAAGTCATAAAATATCAGTTTATAATTTACAAATTCATTTACACTATAATAAATCTTATCTACTAATAATATTTACCACAAGCGTTACTAAATATTTACATTACATTTAACTTTTTTTATATTATATTGTTCTATAGTTTAAAATTCATAAAAGGTTATATATCAAAATACTAATGCTCGATTGCACCGAGGAAACTATATGATGTCCGAGTTAAATAAATAAAAGCAAATCGAAGTAAAATATCATATGATGTCATTTACATTGCTGTTATACAATTGATACGATATTGTCAGTTTATGTCAAACTTAAAATATAAGTTTTGCTGTTGCTACATATATACGCACGCACATTATAAACAGTATGTCCATCCAAAACCTGAACATAGTCTTGTAACACGGATATCAGTTTTATGGTGCGAATTACTTGCCAATTAATTGAACTGGAAAATACTTTATGGGCATTTGAAACGTAAAGAACTGTTTATTTAGCTCTGTCTCAAGGGATTACGAGACTTTTAACGGGCTAGCCCATGTAAAAATTATAACGGGCTGTTGACATTGGTTATTATGACAACAAATCTAATTTGAAACGTTTGACACTTAAATATTTTTTGATTAAACAAAATGTTTCAGATTTTCAAAGTCTACCTTGATTGTACATTTTAGTTATTGCGTTAATCAGAGCGCAAAAATTAATTGAATATTTACATATTCGTCAAAATAAAGTCTACCATGAAACAATTGTCTACAAGGATATTTTTTGACGCAAAATGGAAAAACTTGTGAAAACTTACTATAGTTTTTAATAATATTATAAACTATAACGACTTTAATTGAATTTTTTTAATATAAGAATAAAATAATAATAACAATACCAATTAAATAATAAATAATTCGTTTATTTTTACAAATGTGAGAAATTATTTTTAAGATTTTACCTGATTTGTTCGTGATTCAATACTAAAGTCAATATTTTTGACATTAGACAATTGTTTAAATTGTTTCATGGCAATCTTTATTTTTACGAATTTTACAAATATTTAATTAATTTTTGCGCTCTAATTACACAAATGAAGTGTGTTTTATATTTAAAAATCCCTAATTTTATTCTCTACAACTTCTATTTGAAGTATTTTTCTATAAAATTACTTGGGAAGCAATGCGCCCCAAAGAACTAATATTACTTTTTATAAGTCGTGTTTTGGATGGACATACTGTATACAAAGGTAGTACAATATATAAGCGATTAATATCTATTGTGATAAACGTAAGAAAGATAAGCATCCTCAAGCGACTGTTTTGTTTTAGTTATAATATACAGTGGGTAATTTTACAAAGTAAGTTCGTGATAAACAACAAACCTTTCCTTTCAGAATTTATTTGCTGTTTCCGAGAAACTACAAGAAACACGTTCACAGTTTTTCAGAAAATGTTTACGTTCATCTGTCTTTATTTAGCTTAATTACATGACACATATAAAATAGATGTGACAAGAATACGTAAACCGATAAAGGAAACATTTACAAGATTATGTGTATATCATTAAGTTAACAGATTGAAAAATTACTAACCTATTACCCTGATTACAAATATTTAATCATTGTCAGTGTTATATACTACAACCCATTTATAATATAAAAGTTGTAAATTACGAAAGCTAGCTCGAATGATAAATTTCATAATAATATATTTCATTTGTCAATATTTATGATAAATAATAATTTATTTATTTAAAATTTAACATCATATATGTCAGTATTCATCACCAGTTTAATTTTGGAACCATAATATATTTCAATAAGAGCAGGTTTGGTTTTTAAATATATTCCAAAACTAAAGTCACATGAAATATTTAATTAGTATATTTAAGTAAATAATTAATGAATGTAAACCAAATCAAATTATAAACAGATAAATTGAGACACCGACAAGATTTGAAGCTCGGATTTTATGAACTCTGGCCATATGCTTTAACCAACTAAGCCACAGTCGCCTGTGTTTCAAATCTGATTTTATTCCAATTTTTCCCTCTATTTTTGTTAACGTCATAGACAGCCTCAATCCCTTGACTCCTTTATAAACTGAAAGACTTGCCGCAAGAATCGTCTGCAGTGACACTAGGAGAAGATGAAATACTATTTAATTAATATTTAATTAACGTAAATTAAATTAAAAAAGGTCCCAAGTTCAAATCCTAGCGGTATCACCTGAGGATTTTTGAATTCGATTTCTGTATCCGACAAACTTTTCTCGATTTATTACATCTATGGCTGACCCACAACTAACATCTTTGGAGGCCGTGATTTGACACCTGACAACCGCATTACGACAGACTGATATATCTTGTAATGGGTAAAAGGCCTAATTATTATTGATTCCACAAAAAAAAAGTATTAAAGTTTTTTATTTTACAATTTTTAATTTATATGTACTTCTACGTGCCCGTTTTCTTCTTCCATACAATTCTGCACACGGCGTTTAACACTATTTATAACATTAGTAATAAAATAAAAAACTTTAGTCGACCGCTTGCTTATTTCAAAAATAAATTTAGGGGACGATTAGTAAGATTTCTTCCAAATAAAATCAAATAGAATTCTTGTCAATCTGTAATAACTTGGATATTTTACTCTTGTCAATAAATTATATATATATATATATATATATATATATATATATATATTTATGTTATTATTGCACAGCCGGTATGTGATAGATAAGATTTCATGATTTATATGTGGGTTTTAAGAGAAGCAAATAATAATAATAATAAAAATTGTGCAAATAGATATAATTGTTATCACAAAAAACAGGATATAGTCATCTCAGATTAAAATAACAGATACGTCCAAGCAAATTATTTTAATTCATTCATAATTTCTCTAATTGTTAATCATATAGAAATAAAAATTTGTTTGCATACTTCTCGATTGTCTATGTAATTGTTTGCAACGTCGCGAAATAGATTGAGACTAGAAATAACAAATTCTTGTTTTGGCTCAAGTACGGCAGATGAGAAAAATGCGCTTCTTGCTGCGACATCTCTCTACCATTCAATTCTCGCGACATATACAGTCTCAAGAGAAATTACCTTGTTTCATTTTGTCAAAATATATTTTAAAGAAATGATAAATAGTTTTGGCAACAAGAATGTAAATTTGTTTTCCCTAGTTGATTTATGTACTTGTGGCAATAAATTCTTATCACGTTTCGAGAATTAGTATTAATTGTTTTATTTTTTTGCTTTATCGATTACTAAACTCATTGGCTGGTACCACAAGTTTTGGTTTTGGGTGTTTTAAGAGCACGGTTTTAAAATGTTACAGATAGCTAATACACCCAAAAACACTGCTCTTAAAACAGGTAAAAACAGAACTTGTGTATAGATAACATCGTACGAAAACCTACTTGAGTAACACATTCACAATTACAAGTATGTTCTCGAGAACAATGATTGTTCTGGAATTCTCATAGAAGCCATACATAGGTACAAGTATTTATTACAGTAGCAATGGAACAAATCAATATACTCAATATCATGCCTAGCTCTTTGTCAGGACTGTAGACACTATTATTACGTGTTATTGGCGTATTTGACTAATTGAATGATAAAGTTAGAAAATCTGAATTTTGTCTCCCTAAAGATACAAATATAACGTTTGTAAATGTATTTTAATGTGGTTATTTATAACTATTAATATACCTAGGAATGTTATGAGTATCATAACAGCCGCAGATATCAGTTTGAAGCTATTTAAGGCCTGTTATGACTCATAACATCCGTGGTTGGTTCAATACTTTATCGGTTTTAGAATATAAACACTTTAACGTCATTAATAAATATTATTTTTATGAATAACGTCATTGTCAGTACTTTGGAAGGTGATCTGTGGTTTGTATGTTTTTATTTAACGCCATGGTTACAATTGTTTTGTATCATATTTATAATTTTTTTTTAATCGTCATAACGTAGTCATCTCTAATTTGAAGGACTACAATTTATATATATATATATATATATATATATATATATATAAATTATATGATCGTTACCGATATATAATTAAAAAAAACAATATTTTAATTTCAACACAGACTTTATTTAGCAGTTGTAAATTAGAGTTTAAACAGTAAAAAGGATAACATGTCTTTGTTTCACACGTATTTATAGTGTATCTTGTCATAAAGGTTCTTGTTACAACGTGAGAGATTCCGTTAGACATTCATCACATATTTGTTATGTCAGCATCTAATAGGGTTACATAATATATATATATATATATATAATAATAATATAATAATATATATATAATGATAAGCAGGAGAAGTAATCTTTGAATTATTGTTGTTTTGAGTTCCGTTTGTACTAATAGTGTTATATTATCATTGTGTTTCATTTTTATTTTCTTGACTGTTTTGACAAGTCAGTATGGTAATATTACCATACAGAATACAGTTATTACTTACTTGCCAGCCTACCTTTGTGCATATAAACATAGGTTTAATATCCTGATACCGGTAAAATTACTTATTTATTAATATTCATAGTAAATAATTAAAATAGGAAGTTATCCTCGATATACAGGTATAAATTTAGCTTATCTAAAACTACAATTGCAGAAGATGGATGAGGTTCTAAATTTTTATTGCTTCCGTATAAAATCGTAATAGCCACTTCTATTTTATTTAAAATTGATTCTGCAACGTGGCTTTATGTTATCGTGGACGATTTCCATCCACCAGGCAAGATATCGACGCCAATATTCATCACCAATTTCACTGATGTATTTCCGGATGTTTTAATATTTGAAATTTAGAAATTTACATGGGTGTGTAATCATTTTTCTTACTGCTTAATTCAAACATTTTTCGGAAGTGCAGGTACAAAAATCTAAAGTATTTTTAATAGTTATTTACGTAACCAGTTATGAAAAGGTTGATATTGTCGACGAACATAATATTTGCCAAAACGAGCGAAGCGAGTTTTCCAAATTATGTGAGTCAAACAATATCACGTTTTCATAACGTATTACGTACAAAATTTTATCTAATTCCGCTAAAATAATTTTTAAAATACATAAAATTCTAGGTTTATGACAGTTCTGTATATTTCAAATCAATAAATCAATTTACCAAAGCGTTGCCGTGAAAATATATGAATAAAATTATTAAATATAAAGTTTATGTCATCATTGAAAATGAGTTCTGAGTCCGAGACAGACCTTCCTTCTAATATCAAAGAATCTGCTAATATGAGCGTGAACTGTTTAATACCAGAAAAATTATTAAATGTATATAAATCCTTAAAATTTTAATAATTAGTTTTTTCCGTTATTTGCAAACATTTTTGAGAAAGTTCAAACTGTCAACATTCATTACGTAACTAGTTATGTAAAGAGTTCTTTACATAACTCTTGAATGACAGTTATGAAAAAATTTACATTTCATAACTTCAAAAATTGATGTAAAACAGGACTTTTCATAACGGAATTAGGTAAATTTATATAATAAATTAATAGCATTGATTGTTAACTAGTAATATTGGAAGTTATTCAAAAATTGAGTTAAGCAAAAATAACTTTCACTTTTTGACTACAAGTGAAAGTTTGTTAACATTTTATTTTATTTGTCACTTTGCACTACAGGAATTTAGGTACAGTATAGGAGGCTTAGAGCTTATAGCGGAATCCGGACTATTCAGAAACAATCTTTGTTTTTGTATATTAAGTTGAACTCAACAACATTTGAACGCACGACATCGCCTTGATACTAAAATTTTATCTAGTTTTATCCAGTGGACTACTATTTCCTGCCTTACGATTTTGCATTAATTGCTTATAAAAACTTCATTTCATAGCAATTAAAGGCCAGTGGCATGTGGTGAATATCCGAGTTGGGTGGCAGGGTTTTTTTTTGCAGAGTAATAATTATATTGTTGTATTTGTAAATTAAATCCATTATTCGTAAGGTACAAGCCATTCGTTTGCTTATAGTCTCTGCATAAATACTTGTCGTTATATTTTTCAAACTAAATAAACCTAAAAATATACTGAAATAGAACATAAAGTAGTTTTTGAAAATTTGCATAAATGGATATTCGCATCAATATCAAAGGTAACTTACTATACATGGTAACCAAATTTGGAAAATGCCTGGCTGAATAAAAATAAGTTGATTTGGAAATTATTATAAATAAAAATTCTATATATTTACTGTTATTATATTAATTCTTTGTAATGTACAATACAATATCAAAACAGTACGTAAGATTATATTATTAGGTATTTTAAATAAATACTAAAATTTGAAACTTTTTTCTTAAAGAATTAGAAAACCAAAGATAATTAATATTTACAGTTCGTTTAAATCAAACATTTAATTTAGAAAAAAGTAACTGCGAGTCGAATTTAAAAATATATTTTGTTTCTACTATCCGTAAAAAATAGGCTTTTTGAAGGTTATTCAGTCACTGGAAGTGAACAATTGCGGAGTAAAGCTGTATTTATAATGAAGTAAAGCAAATAGTATCGGTAACGTAAAAAGTTGAGCGTGAACTACAGCTAGTAACGATTTATATTGAAGTAAAGTTAGAAGTAAGGTAAAATATGTTACGCAATTGTTGCCCAACATTCATCTTTCTACCTTGCCTTAACTAAAACTTTCTACCGCTGGCCAATAAGAAGGCCAAAGGGACGTTATCAGAAAAAATAATAATTGGTTTGTTTATCGGCAGTATTTTACGAGATTTATTTAAAATAACCCGCTAATTTAGTTGACTGCCCAGTAATGAAGTTTTGTCTGACTGTTTACAAAAAAAAGTTGAATTTCACGAAATTTTCTACTTTGGATGACAATTGCATGAAAAAGAAAATATTGTGTATACCTGTGGTTGAATGTATTTTTGCAGATTTCGACTACATACAGTTTATATGAATAAATAAAATCTAAAAAATAAGATATATTTAAAAATGAGTATTTAAATTTTTTTAAACTTAAATAAATATAAATATATCATCACGCCTTCTACCCATTACTAGGTGTGGTACTATGCCGAAGTAGATCTCGGTAAGTGTTATATTTCTGCGTGTGAAGTGCGGCCACCAGCCGTCAAATCACGGCCTCCAAAGATGTTAGTGGAGGGAGAGCCACAGAGGTAGATTTAATTTGGTGAAAACTTACCTAATATATGACACAATGTACCTATTTGTATGCTTCTGAAATTGATTTATCCTAACTTTTTAAATGATTGTAATCATCTAAAAATTCCATTTCTATAGGTGATTCATTACAATAGATAGAAGTCATTGGATCAGTTAATGAATTAATCTAGAAGCAGCAATTAAATCCTTGTCACCCTGTCCTTCCTGTCCCATATCTCTTGTCGAGCAGATAATCGGAGACCAAGCGTGGGTATTGCAACTTGCACGTGTACAAAATGACAAGTAACACACCGGATCTTGCGGCAAGTATACTGCGCAACTTCACGTAAATACCACAGCACTGCGTCACACGGTATTGTGCGGGTGATACAGCTATTATACCGTAAAACCAATCAACAGATAACGTAAATCCGCTAATTGGGCCCAGACCTTTCAAATTTTCTCATTCTGATACAGTGGTGTGAGAATTTCGTAATTAAAATGTCGAATAAATTTATCGTGAAGTTTTATTTCCATTTTCTGCTTAAGTGTTCAAATATGGAAATTTCGAAAATTGTAATGGTATATAATAATGGCACAGGCACCAATTTGAAGAAATTATTGGACAGGGAAAAAAGTGTACCTTTATTAAAATTTAAATAAAATGAATAAATATATCATTACACCTTTTATCCATACTGATTGCGGCACCCTGTCGTAGCAAATCTCGATAAGTGATATATTTATTCGGATAAAGACAGGTTACCAACCGCCTAAACACGATCCCCAAACATGTTATTGGAGGGGAGGCTACATAGGTAATTTGAATGCGATGAAAATTATTTGTCAGCTGCGGGAATCGAACTCTGATTCTCAAATCCACCTTGTAACAGGCTGCCACTGAGTTATCTATATCATAAAAATAAAATAATGACAAGTATTTTTTGCATCTGTTAATAAAATGTAAGAAAAGTACAATTTTTAATATTTAATAGCAAATTTCTGTTTTCATATGTCAGTTTACGATATAAATTTATTGATAAATGTATCAAGATGTAATTAATCCGTTAAATACTGATTTGTATTCAAAATCTCTACTGCATTCAACCTGCTCTGTCCCATTTTATACTTCTTTAGTAATATAGATATCTAAGACTGTAGAAAGACCTTTTAGCAGTACACATTGATAACGAGATAGTCAATATTAATCTAATAAAATTTACCTTTTTTAGTGATAACATGTCTGAAAAAATTGTCTTCTTTAAAGAACTTAATATTATCTATTTAGTATTAAACTATTAGAACTATTAATATTTTGTCGATATTTTTTTAGTTTATAGCCGTATAGGTATTACGATACAACTAGCCTAATATTTGGCTTAAAATTTCAATAATGCACCGTGTTTCATAATTTTATTGACACATTAATCGCAAAATTAAGGGCAGGCAAGGGTACTGGTCATCTTTAGTACCACTAGATTCGCATTCTTTCCTATGAAAAGCAAACAGTGTATGAGTAATTCATTATATAATACACATAGAATGAAAAAATTAAAGTAAATTGTTTGTCATTGATATCCACTTTAATATATCTAGTGTAACAACTAGACATTAGAGCTAATATTATTAAGTTATGTGATTATTAAAGGTAATCATACCTGTAGTTTTTGACTAAAGTTAATTTATATTATGACAGAAAAATTCTGATGACGTCTGGATTCGAACCAGGGACCTTCCGCATACCGGGCAGAGATGCTAACCGCTACACCACGTCACCTGTGTTCGAAATATGGCATCAACTGAATTTTTCTGTCACAGTGTCTAAGCGTTGCTTCGTTCCGAAAGACTCCTATATAGGCATTGACAACCGGGTTCGTCTACAGTGACACAGTTTTTGATTATAAGGGAATCATACCCAAGCTTAGAGCTAATATTATTAAGTTGTGTGATTATTACACGAAAAATCATGAGTACTTTGCCAAATATTTGTACCTCAAGTGGTAGAGCAATCAACTAGCGTGTTAAAGATTCTGGGTTTAAATCTCGGCTAATGCTTATGATTTTTCAACATTATTTCTATATATCTACAACCATACTTTAATATCAATAACCTAATTCTTATACTAATTTCACCCAAGGAATAACCTAACGCATACTAGAAGTTGTTGGTTATAATGAATTGATGCAGTCCATGACAAATTACAAATTTCTAACAACTAAATATTACAGGAAAAATCATGAATACTTCGCTGAGTATTTACAGCTCAAGTCACCTAGAGTGTGATATCTTCTGGATTAAATCCCAACGAATGTTAATGATTTTTCGAAATTATTTCTGTATATCTACGACCAGACTTCACTGGCAATAACTTATTTCTTATAATAAAAATCATGCATTAATAGAGGTCATGAATGTATGATTTTATATAAATTACTAAAACCCATTCAAGATCGACTAACGAAAATATATATTTGTACAATTAATAATAAAACCATTACTTTTTTTACTAATTTGAAGTTTGATGCACAACAGGAAAACCTGTATGCATCAATAAAATTAGTGAAATAAAGATACTTTTATTACGAGTTGAACACATATTTTTGCATATTAATATAAGATTAACTTTACGAAAATAAAAATTAGTAATTATTTTGACATGCAAAATTTAGTTAATATAATGATTTTAAATGATCTGCAGAGATCTTAGGAAAAATAAAAAAAATGAGGTGTATATTGTATTAGTATTCCCATAATACATAAAATAACAATTTATTATTGATAGGTACCTACCCTACTTTATAATTTATTAACGTGGCGTTTTAGATTTTGTACTCTATGCTTTTCAATATTGCTTTCCTCTCCATAATATGAATTCAGCCGGTATTGTTTTCCATATAAGTTCAAAGCGGAATTTTTAATCTTCTTCTAGATAGGAAAGAAGGCACGTATCCATAATATTTGTAAAGGAGCGACATGAAAATATATCACAAATTAGTAAATTTTGTATGTATACAAATTAGGTCTTTTAATTATTAAGAAAAATATGAATAAAAAAGTGTTAACTTATGGAAAAAAAAATTATATATAAAAAAAAAATACAAAAATCTGATGTGGACACCATATTATACTTATAATACCTACATTTTATTGCACATATTTGACGTTATTTGACATTGACATTAAATTTTTTTTCTAATCCATAGCAAACTTAATTACAAAAAAAAACAAGATAAATAAATATATCATCACGCCTTTTACCCATCACTGAGTGTGGCACTCAGCCGAAGCAGATCTCGGTAAGTGATATATTTTTTCACATGAAATCACGGCCTCCACAGCCACAGGGGTAAATTTAAATTGGTGAAAATTGTTTGTCGGCTGTGGAGATCGAACTACGGTTCTCAAGATCCACAGGCACAACTAGATGTTATTGCGGTCCTAAATACAAAGTCTCAACTTTCTACGGTTTACCATTTTTGAGTTATGCGAGATACATAAGTAACGTACAGACGTCACGACGAAATTAGTCAAAATGAATTCAGGGATGGTCAAAATGGGTGTTTCCGCTGAAATCTCAAAACTGAAAAGTTTCGCGATTAAAATACTTCCTTTACTTCGTACAAGGAAATCAAAATGGAAAACATTTTTCTTCTCTTAAAATTCAAATAACAAAATATAATATATTTTTCAATTTGTTGACAAGAGTGAAGTATTCAAATCAATTTGAATGAAACGATTCTAATCATTTTAAAAATTAGTTTTAGAAATATGAAAGCGCTTATCATAAGTTTTTATGTTAGAAATTTTAATTAAAATATAGGAAATATAAATGGTTAAGACATGGGAAAAATATAATTAATTTTAATACTTCCACGTGCCTGCTTCTTCATCCATACACCTACACCAAATAGAAGCAAAACTATTTCTACTCTATAACTTTTGTTGTCAGATCAAAAATAAGTTTTTTCGCATATGTCAATACTCTACATATACACCAAATTCTAATCTCAAGATCTCCAGTTCGAATCTCACCAACCTAATAATATATGAACTACCACACTCGGTGAGTCCAGATTATGTGCTGTAATTTGGATTAAGTTCCTGTTGTACAGAATAGCATAAATAAATAAATAGGAGAAGTGGACATATCTCTCAAGGGGTGTATATTTTACTGTTGATATGAATGTTTATTACTTCCACAGAAACTGAATAGGCAGAATATTAAATTTTTTAACATTGTTTTTATTATCTGATGTTTCATTTGAAATTTTTGCAAGATTATTTAATAAAAGGGATTCAGAAAATTATACTCCTTTAGAAATTAAAGAAGAGGCGCAAAATGTACACTACGCAATATTGCGTTCTTTGAAATGAAGAATATAATAAATTAAAGCTTGAGTTTCTTTTAAAAATGCCATTCTGCTTTATTAACTTTGGTGAATAATAATTCATTATTAATCGATTCTAAGCAAGCGGTAATAATAAACAAATACATGATGGAAATGAGATAAATTATGGTATGTTTCTAGGTTAGTGGTGAAAAATAGTAACGTAACCATATTTTTCGTAACACATGCACAAGAAACACGTTCTTATTCACTAATTTTAGAGAGAGAAACATTATGTTTCTCTCCCTAGGTAGGATGTTTCTCTCCCTAGGTAGCATGTTTCTCTCCCTAGGGACATGTTTCTTTCCCTAGGGACTACGATTATTAGCTGTTTGCGGCGTTTCCTAGGTAACTAGTTACGCAACCCATATTTGACATTTCTTGCACTTGTTATGAAAAATATAATATGCTTTCGCTCGAGCCTTTGGCCCTCGCTTACGTCTCGGTTTACCTACTTCACACGCGGGAATAATCGCTTGTTGCCTTCTCTTGATGCATAACATACTATACCGATTCCAAGATATTAAACCTATGTTTATATACACAAAGGTAGGCTGGTAAGTAGTGATGTGAGTTGGGTAAATACTTAATGGATAGGTAAATAAAATTTGGGTATTTACCCCAGGTTATATTTACCTACCTAATTGTAATAGTTTTACGAAACATGTCTTAATAATAAGTTCATAGCCGTTAGTGAACTCTTGCCTCTTGAACATGCAACTGCAGGTTGTGCCTGCCTGAATGATCGGCAGTTACAATTGGTACGTTGTATGCTACGAACATTAAAACTGAACAAACATGGACAGGAAACAACTATATAGTGTCTAACTGCAATTATGTAAAATTTATTTTTAAACAGACGCAGGCGATGCTGCCTTCATTTCTTTATAGATTCGTTATTAGAGAAATGGACGTAAGTGAAGATTTACGAAACAGGTGTACATGAGCGAATGGATGGATGTGAATGAAGGTTTGTTGCGTAATAATGGATTTTGGTTGTGAGGAATGAATGAGCTCGTATGGAGGAAGTGTTAATGTGGTTGAAACGAGTATCGTGTGTCAGGTTGAGAATGTTCTGTGAATGTTTCAGGGGTTCGTGATATCCCATTCAATGGGATATAGCGTAATGTATGTATGTATGTATGTACGATATTGCAAGCACATATTCATACTATGTGTAATCACTAAAATGTATACCCACGTGTGGGTAAATATTCGGGTATTTATCCTGGGTATTTACATTTAAAAATAAATACCTGGGTATCTTGTATCACTACTGGTACGTAAGTAATAACTGTATACTGTACGGTAATATTACCATACTGACTTGTCAATACAGTCAAGAATATGAAAATAAAATACAATTATAATATAACACTATTAATATAAACGAAACTCAAAACAACATACATACATAAATACATACATACAGGGTGAGTCTGGGAAGACCAACCCCCCCTTAACTTTTTTATTATAAGAAATACAAAAATTTTCTTCATATTGAAGTTTTAATATATTAAATATATTAATTTATGACACATATAGAAATTTTTTATAAAGTCAGGTTTACATGATACGACTATCAACTTTTATTTTTCAAATGGGAACCTAGAATTATTTTATTAAAATAAAAACCGCCATTTTTTCATAAATGTATATGAAAAAAATCGAGATAAATAAAATTATTGAGAAAAGAAAGAAATTATTTTTATTCATCTATTCCAGGTGGCTACGCGAAATTAAACAAAATGTAACAAGGTAAAACTAATGACAACAATGCAGATATTTATTTGTTACTTGTTTCACGTGTTTCACAAAAATTAACATTTTTTGACAGTTGCAGAAAAAATAAATTTCAAAATTACTGTTTTCATTTTTAATCATAGTTAGTGCGTGTAAAATAGTATATACACCTCGCAAAAGAATGTTATTTTTCCCTTAATATTAATGACAGTGCATAACAGCGAGACATACAAGTAAGTCTGTTGCAGTTATGCTAGTATCCAAGCGATTGGTTATTTATTTTTTTATTTGTTATGATTTTTGCAACAACACTAGTGGTGTTAAATATACCTTAATTTGTTATAAGCATAGTAGCATTGCATGATAAAACAAAAGTAATTATAACAATAAATGAATTTCATCACTATGCCTGTTCCACCAGCCACATCTTTGACG
This sequence comes from Pterostichus niger, assembly GCA_947425015.1. Classification (NCBI taxonomy): domain Eukaryota; kingdom Metazoa; phylum Arthropoda; class Insecta; order Coleoptera; family Carabidae; genus Pterostichus; species Pterostichus niger. The sequence continues at coordinate 17,926,865 of OX380334.1, read as the reverse complement.
GTCGTGATTTAACGAAAAAAATATCACTTACTGAAATCTGTTACAGCACAGTGCCACACCCAGTAATGGTTAAAGAGCGTGATGATATATTTATTTATTTGAACATACTCGTATGATATATGGTATATGGGGTAGGTGGCTCAGTGCTATCGAGTCGGCCTGTGGATCTTGAGAACCCTGTTTCGATCCCACAGCCGACAAACAATTTTCACCAAATTAAATCTACCCCTGTGTCTTCCCTTCCACTAAAGTCTTTGTAGGCCGTGATTTGACGGCTGGTAACCGCACTTCACCCGAATAAATATATCACTTACCGAGATCTGCTACGTGCCATACTCAGTAATGGGTAAAAGGCGTGATGATGTATTTATATATTTGAACATATGATCTTTTGATAAAAATGACGGCACTAAACCAACCGCACTCTTCTAGATACGTGCGTATATCGTCAAGTGTTGTTTTATTGCGAAGATATTCACAGATTAGTTTAGTTTCTGCGGATATTAAAGCGTATGCGCCTCTTGGAATTTGATGAAAAAATAAGATTTCCCGAAAGCAGGAGTTTTGAGTATACATTTTATGAAATAAAATTGGCAGAAAGGATATATATCTCTTGTCAGTATGCTCAAAATATTGCTAAAGCAATCTTATACGACGGCATCAGGAGTGGGTTAGGCGGTTGCGGTTAGGTATTGTGTTTTGAAATATGAATATCAATGAAGTAATAAAAATTTATCTTTCCTCAGAAACATTTTTCATAAATAAAATTTATACTTATATTGACACAGCTATTATATTTCTTAAATGATATTTTTCTATGAATAAATTTATAGTAAATTGAAATTTATTTGTAATATTATATCACATCAGTTTGGTATCGAATATTTTATATTGTAAAGTAAAGTATATGAACAAAAAGTTTATAATTTGCGACGAATTGAATTTTTGATTTTTTCAATAATATTAAGTCTTTTCTTGTCTTGCTGCAAATATTAAATATGTTAGTTAACATAAGATAGGTTAGAAATGTAAGTACCTGTGATATAGGATTAATTCTCCAGTAATTGTATCCTAAACGATACTATTGAATAGTTGCTTTAATGAATTGTACCTGAAAAGTAAGTTAAGAATAAAAAGTATTTTAAGTTATTCCTTTTTATTTAATATTTAAAGTGTTTTCAGCTGCATGGTTATTGAACCCTGGTACAGTGGTGTGATTACATGGTATATCTTACAATACATATTAATATCTTTTAGGTATTTAATTACGTTTCGTGTTGTATCCATGTGGTTTCTGAGGGCTTCTTTGGTGGTTCTTGGGATGTGGTGGTTGGTTCTTTTGGTGCTGTATAAGGGACATTCTTATATGATGTGTTTCACCGTTAGGTTGGAATTGCAATGGGTTATTCTTTGAAGTACCAGTAGTTGGTTATAATATTAGTTTTATTTTCTTTTATTTCATATATTTCAATATTCTGGATAGATTTGTATTTCAAATATTTTGCATTAGGTTCCAATGCAATCCAAAAGCATTGAACCTAGAAAATAATTAGAATACTTAATCTTTGTAATTAAAACATGTCAATTGCAACAACTGTCAGAATTAACCAGATTTCTGTGCGATGAATTCACATTCGGTAACCAATCGGATGTACAGTTGTCTGCCACATTGGCTCAATACAACCAATGTGAATAACTATTTATATCATATGTTTTTATGGCGTAAGGCAATCACGGTCATCTTCATCAAATGATGTCCTGCATTACTGATAAAGATTGATAAGTATTGTCTATTTATTTATTAATGACTATATTATTGTTTGTTCTACAAATTATCCATGTGTTCGAAAATATACTTAGGTATTCGTTTAGCGACATTTCATTGATTAGGTATTTCTTTTTTACCAAATATTATTTTTCAGAACCGGACCAAATTCGTGACAGCGATTCACTAAATTCAGTTGCTAATTAAGATTATATTTGCAAATTTTAATTTGCTGGCGCCCGAAATTCAAATCTTTCTGTTATCCCTATTTAGAGGTTATTTTTTAGCTGTCATACGTAGAAGTTTTCAGTGATCTCAACCGTTTGAGAAGGATCCTATTCCGGCACCGAATTCCCCAAGGCAAATTGTGGCGGTAAATTAAAAACTAATTACATTCAGTAAATCCTAATTCTTTAAACATATGTAGCAATTATAAAATATAACTGATCCAAATTCCAGAATAAAAATAATTAATGTTCTCACATTAGCGTAATAAACTAAAATGTTGTAGATTGTAACACATGTGTTTGTAGTTGCACTGAGACTATACATCAAAGTTTACTAGGAGGTCCACAACAAAAACAAGTTGATACAAAATTAAATCAAGAAAATCAGTCATTGTTTAATTGGAGTAAAACAGACAATCTTTTATAGCGGATAAAATTTCTCATGAAATTAAATTGAATAATTATATCATCTCACCATTTTACCCAATACTAAGTATGGCAACTGACTTTCAAAAAAATAATAAGTTTTTACGCATGAAGTGTCAGTAAGAAAAACACGCTCCAAAGATGGTAATGATAGAGGAACCACAGAGATGTAATTTTTTTTCACTAATATCAATACGCGAAGTACGTGATTTTTTCATCATTTACATTTTGCGCATTATTTTGCAAAAGTAGCATTTTGCGCACTGTTTCGTATTCTAGTGCGCAAAATGAGTATCTCGCGCACGCTCCCAAATTATATGTTGTCAGGTTTCATTAGTTACAACACATCAATAGTATCAAATTAATATTATTGTTGATTGTTTTCCTTCATTTTACCTAAATAAATCAATAATTATTGTATTATTCTTTGTTTACAGTTGTAGAAAAAAGTTTGTATTTCGTGGGCAAAATTCTTGTTTTTGGCGCGTTCGAATGACTTTTATTGTCTCATTTTGCGCACTTAATACAAAAATAACTATTAAAGACATTTTGGGTTGCTCAAGATTTACACAGCGGAATTAAGCAAATTTATTTTAAGATGTAATCGTAGAAAAAATTATGTGTGCATCACGAGCGTAAAGTGTCTTTGTTACTCGAGCACGATAATTGCAGCGCGAGCCGAAGGCGAGAGCTGCAATTACCGTGCTCGAGTAACAAAGGATCACTTTACGCTCTTAATACACAAATAACTATTATTTATTTATCACAATGACCGCGAGCAACAAAGTGCTCAGTGATGCGCTCACATCTCCTTACGTCTTGAAATATGTATTTATTGATTACAACAAATTATATTGACTACAATAATATACTGATTATTATATTAATTAATAGGCAGATTCATAAATCGGATTAGTGCTAATACCATTTGTAATATTATCTATAACTGATTCAAATTGGAACAGATTCATGATATAAATGAAATTTGTTGCTAATTAGCATATTTTTTAACCCAGGTTTAAATCAACTTGTTTTGAAAATTGGAAAGAGACTTCAAAATAAAATAAAAATTATATTGGCGCTAATCCACTTGATGAATCTGCCCGATATTAATTGCTAGAGAGCATATTAAGCTTTTTTGCTTACACTCAATATTTACGCAATCATAAATTGTACTAAATTACTTACACTAAAAGAATTTATTCGACACATATTATTGCATTTTTTTGCTTTATTTGTAACTTTTACACTTATTTTTATGCTTATTATCGACTTATTTTTAATCCTAGAGCTTTTCTAAGCTTCAAATTAATTTGGTGTTTTAAATTTAATATCTTGAAAGAGAAATACAGTAATATGAAAAAAATAATCGTATGACTCTTAAGTTTACGACACTAGCGCCGCGTTTCATTGGAAATATGAACGTGAGCACCATTATTTATTTATTTTTACTTTGTTATATAAGAAATTTTGTTTGGACCGTGTTTGTCCTGCGTTTCAATTATAGAAAGGAATATATGGCTTTCGGATCCTTGTATAATTTTATTTCTTTATCGGACGTTTCGATGGTTAACCCGTCTTCACCTTTTATTAACACAAAATTATATTTTTTTATTTTTCCAATCCTAATAAATATCTGTTTTTTACATTGTAATTTTTTTAAGAAAACAGTTTATTAGAATTGGAATGGATGTTTCGATGGTTAACCCATCTTCAGCTTTTATTAATACAAAATTATATTTTTTTGATTTTTCCAATCCTAATAAATATCTGTTTTTTAACAGTTTATTAGAATTGGAAACATAATTTTGTGTTAATAAAAGCTGAAGATGATGGGTTAACCATCGAAACGTCCAATAAATAAATAAAATTATTCAAGGATCCTAAAGCCATATATTCCTTTCTATAGTTGTATAAGAAACACAATGGTAAAATTTTCATTTGGGAATATCTCTATTAATTCAAAAGATGTTCATAAAACAGCATCCAATTAGCCCAACTTTATTAATATAATATGTATGTTGAGATGATCGGAAAATAAATGCTTTATTCTACTTGCTAATTATTCTTATTTTTCGCGCGAAAAAATTTTCAACGAGAACGTTTTAGTAATTGTGATGTCACTATATTTTAAATCGCTTTTATATCTGAAATAAAACGTTAGATTTAACTATTTTTTTGTAAAAGTCTTAATTCAATATTGTATTTTATGCTTTTAACAATAATTCTTGATGTTTCAATTATGATATAGTTACCCATTTAAATACCATTATTATGTTTGTATCTACTTTGAAAGTATTCTGGTCATGTATAGTACATATTAATTCCAGTTATAAATGAATGATAAAATATTTTTAAAACAATATCAAACACAACGTATTTATATAAAATATTCAAATAAAAAGTACATCTATTTAAAATGAAGTCCTCACAAAGTCAATACACACGCTAAAGAAATATAAAGCGCCAGCTTGTTTTATTTGCATATGTATTGTTTGTGTCGTTTGTCGTCTTTTTTATATGAAAAATTTGTTTTTATTATATTTTGCAATTTTATTCTGTTTACTGCAGTTTATATCCACAATATATTTGAAAATCCGTGTCAGCCGATAAACTTTACTATACATAAAAATTACCTTTGTGGCTCTCTTTGCACTAATATTTTTGGAGGCCGTAATTTGACGGCGACAACTGCACTTCATGTGTGTAAATATAGCACTTACCGAGATTTGCTACGGCAGAATACTACGCCTTAATTATATTTGGCATTACATATTACACGAGTTGGCCATTATATTTACTTTGCTTCTCAACAAATGTGTTTTTTTGTCACTATTACTGTCTACATCCGTCGCAAGGCTTTATTTCTAGTTTTTATAATTTTCTCCCTTGCTAGAAACTTTTCAGGAAAAATAAAATAATTTGGTTCTAATATACTTAGATTTACATTAATTTTTTTAAATATGATAAATCGTAGAAACCCTATTGTTTGTCTAGAGATAAAAAAAACTTAAAAACAACACGCCAAATGAGAATCTCGTAATTAATAAAATTTTATAAAGGAATTATGAATGTGAATCAAGCGAGAGTGATATGTCAGGATAGGATAGCTTGGCGAAGATTAATTGTAAGATGAATCTAATGAATAAATTGGCATCGAATCCTTTTAGGGTTTGCTCTACTCCATTTGATGTGTGATATGCACAATTTTTTTTGAAACCTGTTTTTCACTTATCAAAGTAGAAATTTTTTCATTAGGTAATAATTAATAAACATGTAAATGTAGGTAACTTGCTTATCTTTTAAAATAAATTCAGTGTTTTTGTTAAATCGTAAATAATGCATATTATTTTTCGCGTGTGGATGCTTTAAATTTAAGATTTCTTTAAATAATAATATGAAGATCTCGAGTAAGCTGACTGGAAAATCCACACAAATTGAATTTCGCTTTTTTTGCTATGTACAATGTTAAACACAGTGCCTGTAGCATTTTATAACTTTGTTGGAAACTTTTTATTCGTGGATTTTACATAATATAAATTCTTTCACTTTATTACAACTTTGCATGAACCAGAATTGATACAATTTTTCGCCGCATTATCCAGAAATTAAATTATGTATTCATCACTTTCTGCTAATATTGTCTCTTATGTATGTCTTCTTTAAAACGAAATTTAATTTTTAGAGTTTTTAAAAATACGTTAAGCACCAAACAAAACTTCGAAAAATAGCCATGCTGAATATGTCTTAGTAATATTTTAGTTTTGAAAATTTCAAATAATCATGTAATTAATTCTATTTAAATAATTATTGTAAAATAAAATAGAATTGCTTGATGGTGGCAACAATCATTGGCTGAAACGTCGCATAAATAAATGCAAAAATAGATTTGACTTTATTTTTTATATCTAAAGCCTTAAATGCATCAATTATAGATTTTCAACCTCTAACATAATATAATTCGACTTATAAAAAATTTTAAACAACTTCAAATAAAATTAGTAAATTAATTCATTTTATATTTTATCATTTGGTTAGCTTTACGTCTGTTGCTGTTTTGACGTCACGACCGAACAAGATACACTAAACATTTTTCTTCATTAATTCCAAACAAATATATACTAATGTTGTTCTATTATAATAATCATGATGTATTGCATATGACGTTTCTAATTAAATTAAAGAATTCATATTTACATTACTTATTTTTCACATTTCTGTCATTAATTAAACGTATTCATGTATATACGTAGATTTATATTTAGAATATCTTTTGAATAAAATATATTCTGATGTAAAGCTGTAAAATATAAGGTTTCGTTGACCTACGTACAAAATATTAGCAGTCCGTAATTGAATTTCTTTTAAGCTTAAACCTTAAAATATAGCTGTGCATATTCACAACTGTGTTTTCTTGATTTTTATATTAAAATAAATAAATCATATACACTTTCATCGAATTCTCGGTAAAGCAGATCTTATTAGATTATTATAAATAAATATATCATCAGGCCTTTTACCCATTACTGGGTGTTGCACTCTGCCGGAGCAGATCTCGATAGGTAGTATATTTTTTAGAGTGAAGTGCGGTTACCAGCTGTCAAATCAGGCCCCCCAAAAATATTAGTGGAGGTAGATTTAAATGAGTGAAAATTGTTTGTCGGCTTTGGATTAGTATAAATATCCAAAATATTGTTCCTGTATTTTATAGTTGAAACATTTTTTTCTGAAATAATGTAGAAATGTTTGACAAGTATACTATGCCAAATATTTAGGATTTTTAAATTTGTTAATACTAAAATAGATTTATTGATGCATAATGTTTTTTTTTAATTGTGACGTCAGACTTAAAGATTTGCGGACCTTAAACAATGGGGATCACTTATAATTGTAGTCACATAAATGATATATTTTATTATTTACAAAAATATAGAAATGATATTTAAATAACTTTCTTAGCAAATATTTAAAAATATCACTTATTTCAGAAGAAAATAAATAAACTGTAATATAATCTTTTTCAAAGGTTTATGCTCACCACTGATACAATTTACTGATATAAACAGTTTAGCATAGTCTTAGTGATTTATATGAATATATCCTAAGATTCGAAGTAAACAATATTTAATTAGTTAATAAATAACATATTAGGCTTTCTTCACTTCTTCAGTCCAAGTTTTTCGAGGTCTTCCTCTTTTCTTCTTCTTCGTTGTCCTTGCTTCGTAAACTTTTCTTGTTGTTCTTTCTTCTTCCATTCTTTGGATGTGACCCCACCATCTTTATTGTCCTGCTTCTATTATACTGTCTATTGGTTGCATTCGTAGCGCTTTTCGAATGTCTTTTTTTCTTACTTTGTCCATTACTGTTTTTCCTTCAATTTTTCTTAAAAACCTCATGTATGTACTGTTCAGTCTGCTCCGGAGTCTTTCTGTGGTCGTCCAGGTTTCAGATCCATAGGTCAGAATGGGTGTGGCAATTTTTTTGTAAACTTGTATTTTAGTTTCTTTCGGTATCTCTTTTTTTGTTAATACCACGTTCTTAATACTATTGAATAATCTTCCTGTCATGACTATTCTTTCGTTAATCTCTTCGTCTAGTCTTCCATTACTCGTTTGGAACGGTTTTTAGAATATACTTATCAATATTGTTATAACAACGTAAACAAAATAATTACCAATAACTTCAAAATTAGATCTGTTAGACGAAGATAGAACGAAAAGTAGAACGGACTAGATATGCAAGAGAGAGGGTTAAAGACAGCACGCAATGCTCAAACGTAAGAGTTAAAGGCATTACAAACTCAAATACTAATTTGCAATTTTATGAATATAGTGGAGGACCCCATTATTATATAGGCAGAAGAAATGTGCGTGCAGCCTCAAATATAAAACATATGTGGAATGTAGAATCTATTCTAAAAAATATATTTGCAATATCAGTTTGTGACGTCATTGGCGAAGGTTTCTTGCGGTTCTGAAATGAGGTATAAATGATTTACAAAATTCGTAATTTGCATTTAACTGATTTTTCAATTATGTTCACAAAATATAATCTAGTTCAGTGATTAGATTTTGAAACTAATTGATAATATCACTAAACTCAAAACGAGAAATTATTTTTTTCTATTTTTATATTTACAATTATACGTTATATATTTGTTATTACTAATACCTACTTGTCGAAAGTAATTTGTTTTTATTATTTATTAATAAGTAATTAATGTCACAAATTCAAAATCATGCAGATAATAGAATCCACTATCTAATAATTAAAGCCCGGAGGCACTTAAAAAACACCCAAATAAGCAGGCATATAGGCCGGTAATTACTCTAAAATAGGCGGGATTTTAGGTAGCCTAAATGTAAATAATTTGTGTAAAAAAAAATAAACGAATCCTTTTTCTAATATTGGTACTCGTATGTACTCCTCGTTAGAAAAAAATAATCATTTTAAACAAAAATTAACTCAATCTGAAAAATAATAATGTAGGGTTCTCAATTTATTAACTATTATGCAAATTCAAATTATGTAGTATACTCGTACTTATAAAATATGAAATCAGGAAATAAATTAAAGATCACTTTTATTGCACCATTTGAAAATTCTCTAAATGTCTACAACTAAGAAAGATTTAAATATTTTGTTAAACTTTGAATGTTCAAGTCAAATAATAAAGAATTTAAAATTTTCGCCTTGAACTTCAATAAAAATATAAAACAACTGCAAATATCTACAGCGAAGTTTCCATGTTAGCTTTCAGGACACTGTGAAAATGTTTTACTATATTTGGTATTTGTGGAATATTCTCAGAATTGTTTAAATTATTTTTTTATTTATATCATAGTCAGTTTTATTATAAGAATATTAAATAGCTTATTTTGTAAAATTATAATTCTTCTTCACATAAAAAAGAGATAATATATCCAGACCGATAGATATAATATCAGAAATATTACATCACTGCATCAGTGTTTATAATTTATTTCGCGAGTTTTTGTGAGTAAAGAAATGTTGGCAAGCATCTTCAAATAAAACATCTACAGTAACAAAAATGAAAAACTTCAGGAAGTGTTCTCCTCAACGATCTATTTATAATTCAGGTCAATTTCTACAGCTTTTCTTGTTTTGTGTTCAATTCGTAAGGGCATAAACGCATTAAATTTAAGCGTGAAATATTCGTAATTCATTCCTACATTTTAAATTGAGTAATTTGATGATATACTTAAACAAATATAGGCCAGTGTTACTTTTGAGTATTTAAATCATGTTATTTCGTAGATATTATCTACAAAATATTTACGATATAACTAAAGCTCGGCTTTTAGACAAATGACTATTTTGTATTATTGTAGACACATTAACGGCATTCGCATAACATTTCAATGTATAAAATTTTGAAAAACTGTATTTTATTTTAAATTTTATTAAAAATAAATTATTAATCTTTAAAATAATTGTAAGACAAAAATAAAATATACTATGACCATCGTATGAAAAATAAAAGTTAAAATAAAATAAAATAAATAAATATATCATCACGCCTTTTACCCATTACTGGGTGTGGCACTCTGCCTAAAGTGATATATTTTTCGCATGAAGTGCGGTTACCAGCTGTCAAATCACGGCCCCCAAAGATATTAGTGGAGGGGGAGCCACAGGGGTAGATTTAAATTGGTGAAAATTGTTTGTCGGCTGTGGGGATCGAACCAGGGTTCTCAAGATCCACAGGCCGACTCGATACCACTGAGCCACCTACTCCATAAAAATAAAAGTTGATAGTAGTAATTCGTAAATATATGTATTAGATATAACAAAAATCTACTTTATGAACGTGGAAACAAAAATCTCGTATTATTTCATATAACAAAGTTATAAGAAAAAAAATCACTATATTTATATTTTAGCCGTTTTTTAGTGACATTTGATTTTAATTGGAAAAATAAATACTTGATCAAACTACCCAACTAATGGGGCAATTTTTTAAAAATGTATTCACATCTTAAATAAGACACTCTGTATATTAAATTTTACACCGGAATTTAAATTATCACCTTAATATTAATTAAATATCCAAACATGAACTTAAAATAAATGCGGTAGTTAACAACAAATTTAAAATATTCGAGATTTACTGGTCTCGTTTCAATCTTTAGTCTTACCTGGACATTCAATCATGATCTCGTTTGGATATCTGAGAAAATACAGATTAATTCCGCATCTGACGGGAACTCTAAATTGGGTAGCATACAAACTTGTGAAACATTTAGAGAACATTTATTCATTAGATTCATTATCCTTGCACGAATTATGATAACACTCCAGGTAAGATTTCATCATATTTGCCACACGTGTGCACCGGTCAACCTCAGTTGACCGCGGTAGTTTTCCATAACTTTTAGCAACATAAGCACTAATCTTAAGATATTATATAACATGTATCCTAGTTAGAAAAAACTCACTCTTGTACTGATTCTCGACAAGTAAACATCATCTTGAATAAAAATTCTTCTATATTGAAAAAATAAGTGCTTTATTTTTTTCAATAATTATAATCTCCGAATTATAATTCACGCCACTTTCATTTCATCCACATTGATAATTCAGTTCATACAAGTTTATTTATATTGTATTCACGCAATATTTCATTCACAATTTCAATACCATTTAACTGTTTGACATACGTTTCACATTACTAAATCATCTGAACTGACTTTCTTTCACTCCTTCTCAGTAGCACACTTATTACACCAATATATATTCCGGTCATGATTCCGTCTTATATATCCATATTTTCATAATCAACAGTTAGGTGTGTTCATTGTTCCACACTTATCATTCACGATAAAGATATAAAAAACCTCGTTTTCTCTGTTGATTATCACAATATTTAACTATGCTTGGTGACAATAAATAATATCAATTTGTTATTTGAAAATAAACATTTTAATTTGTCTAAAATTTTGGAATTCAATTATAGTACAAGCTAATATTTGGCTATTTCTAGTGCTATAAGATATGTGAATATGAATATAAAATAGACTTAGAATATATTGTTTCTATTTCTTATTTTTAGTTTTACACTGCGCAGTCTGCAAGTCTGCATCTGTCAATTCTATCTATTCCAAATGTTAATGACGTCACTGGTATTTCTGATTTATCTGTGAATGAAATAATGCCGGAAATAAATCCAGATCTATAGCTAACAGTTCACCGGATAATTAATTAGTCCTATCTGATAGAATCACAGTTTAATGATGTAATCCACTGCTGCTACATTAGTAGGGGTGGGTATATTAAATTTCGTTCATTCAAAGGCAATATGATAAATTTTATTCTAAAAATAATTTTAGGAATATTTACTTTAAAAATACTACAGTGTGATCCAAAAAGATTAATCCGCATGTTACTTGAAAAAGTTCACATTATTGTCAAAATTATCTTGCACGGAATAAAATTAGTATTAGCCCTGGAAATATAATTTAGGATATTTCGGTAAATCAGTACCGTGGTTAAATTTTTCTCTCATTGACATTGATACATATTTTATTAAAATCTTGTTTAGACTGAAGGTAGATATACAACTGAATTATGAAGTAATTTTTAAACTTATTTATTGACAGTGTTAGGTTCATATTGACAGAAGAACATTTATTTTGGAAGCATATTTTCGTACTAAGATGCATAATGGAAATAACTGGAAATACTCTCTAGAGCAGCGTCGCGAACACTTTATGCAAAATTTGTTAATTTCGAGGACATTGATTTCAAAGTTTTTACACATCATATTCGTAGGGTAATTGAATGTTATCGTAACTCTGGAAGTGTATGTAAAAGCAAATCAACTGGGAGACACACTGTTCTCACACAAGTTACTTTAGATAATGTGCGGGATCGTTTATAAACAATTACAAATAAATCATTAAGATAAAAAATATCCCGAATAGATTCAAGTTTACTTCTTCTATAAATTCACTGCACGCCAATGCAAGCTCCATAGTTCACTATCACAACGATGCGGTAAAGAAAAGTTAAAACGACGTAAAGGAGAGGGGGTCAATCATTTTAGATCACACTGTACGTTGTACAAAAATATAAAAATTCTACAGATTTACAATTTTTATTTTACTGTAATTTAACCAAATACGGTTCTCGAAATTTTCATATTTAATCATTTATTTGAGGTACTTGTATGGTGGGTGAGATCTTGAGAACTTCGATTAAATTACACAAATGTTACTATTTTAATAGATCATGACACCATGAACCAGAATTACTGTTTTTCCAGAAAAATGCGTACACAAATTATAAATATTTCTATTCCATATCTTAGGCGGGATTTGAACCCACAGTTTAAAGTGTGCACTAGTCAAGATGACGCTGCACTGATCACTGGACTATCGTTGCAGATCACTGAACAATCATTGCAGATCAACAATAAAAAAATCCAAACACACTGAAATCCCACCCAAAACAAGTCTTACCTATAGAAGATAGACCAGTTCGTGCATTTGCCTGACAAAGACTGAAATATACCTTTTTTGATTTTGCCTTATTTTAAGTTATCTAGACCGCATACTACATTTCATAATGAAATAACCATATTTCGGTTTCTGGCTGTAACAGATACAAGAAATTACTGTCAGAATTGGGGCATATATTTAAGCTTTGTTCCTCCGGTAGACATATTATGAAGCGTGATTTTTATTATTAATCTGCCAACGAATAAAGCTCTACAAAATAGTTTTTGCTTTCGAGTATTCATCAAATAAAAGGAATACGTTGCTATTTTCGGTTTCAAGGAAAAAGTTGAAATTATAATTTAATTACAAAAACGCTCATGATTGTCCGTGGGTTATTTTTAAGTTTTCATTTAATATGTAAAAATAACAAAGAAATATATTTACCTGAAACTGTTGGGAAAATAAACATTTGCCTGACCTTTAAAACTCAGGAAAGCTTTGTTTTGCATGCCTAGTCAGGAAAATAACATATTAAAACGTGAGTATCTAGTTACTTAGCAAAATAAAATACTGGCTGAATATATAAGTGAAATATTTCTTTTAATTTAAATTAATTTAAAATATGTATTATTTGTTTATAAGTTTCAGGTAAAATGTTATACGTAACACATCTGCAAAGTGTCGTTCAATATCGTAAGCAGTTTCAGGCCTTGCTTTCGCTCAGCATGAAGGTATCTATTCATCCTGTAATTGAACACTTTCCTGACTTTTTACGTAAATAACTATTCCTGAAGTTATTCAGACTTATAATTTGACTCAAAATTCTAAAATTAATGGAGATGGTAAATTATTTTAAAAAATAGTAAATTAAATATGAAGCATCATTTTTTGTATTTTGGGCTCAATTTTCACTTACTTTATGAACAATTTGATAATTATAATTTTTTTAAAAAATTATTATAGGTATAGATCATTTTAACACTTTACGATTTTTAGATATATTTAAAATAAAAGTTAACTACTGGTATACACGAATTAATTATTGCGAATCACATTTTTTTTTAATTACTGATTGTCCTTGGAACACAAAATATTTGAATTTTGATAATATAAATTATCTGTTACATAATAGTTCTATTGCCAAATTTACTAACATATCTAATTAAAAAGTTTCAAGTAGTAAAAAAACTCAATTAACAAATAATCGGATAAAAATTGTAACAATTTAAAGAGTTATCCAAGAAAAATATTCTCTGAGGGGAAAACAAAATTGATACCGCTTAAACGATGGTCTACAATCAATATTCATAAACCTATCTATTTCTTCTCGTGAAGTGCGGTTACTAGCCGTCATATCACGGCCCCCGAAGTTTTTTGGTGGAGGAGGAGCCACAGGGATAGATTTAAATTGGTGAAATTTATTTGTCGGCTGTTGGAATTGAATCAGGGTTCTCAAGATCCACAGGCCAACTCGATACCACTGAGCCACCTACTCCATAATTATTATTTTGGTAAATCAAGTCACCAAAATGTAATAAAAATTTTTATGAGATACTGGTTATGTCATATAAATGTCGGCATTTTACATAATAATAACAATCTCAAAATAATAATAATAGTAGGTACTTCAGATATGCTTTCCAGTTCAGCCAATCGCACTATTCATAAATTGTCAGTATTGATAAATTTCTTAAATTCTTTCTTAATATTTATTAATATATTTAGAAAAATCTTTCAATTATCGGTATGTTGGTCAAATTTGCAGATCAATGTTTGGTTTTCTGTTGAAAACTGTATCCTTATTCGTACTTAATTAGTTTCACTTGTACATCAGTTCTTTGAAACTGCAATTAAAATGAAGTGTATAAGTACATACGTACAATCCTTTACTAAGTTTTTTGTGTTCGGAATATTCAATTTACACATTACAGAATGGGAATGGTTTATTTGGAAAGGATCACTAAGTACGGTTGTATTTCTTCAGTAGATCGAAAACTGGCCTTTTATTTATTTATGTAGAGTGAAATGAATGAATCTGTGGCATTGTGCCCTCGTACATGTCTAATAAAAACTTTGTAAATTCGAAGATGCAAAAGAAACAAATATATATATATTTGTTTGTTGTAATATTTGTTGAACAAATGTCAAACTCTTTTACAATATGTCAAATATTCAGTACATTTGTTTAATTTTCCAACGTAAATAAATTTTGAATTTCATTTAATTCATATCTCGTGAACTATTCACATTTATGTAATGAAACTTACTTTATAGGAAGCGTTTTTAATTTCTGAACAATTTTTGTATTTACGCTTTTGCTCTAAAGTGAATAGGTAAAGAGATACAGCAATATTTAAAAAATAACATTGAAATCCCTATACGCCACATTTCAATTCTACACCCTGTATATATATATATATATATATATATATATATATATATATATATATATATATATATATATATATATATATATATATATATATATATATATATATATATATATATATATATATATATATATATGGGATAGGTGGCTTAGTAATATCGAGTCAAAAATTTCTGAAACGTTTTACAACAATAGACTTTTAAAAGAAATTTTTAATATAAATATAAGTCTCAGAATTTAAATTTACAGATTATAAAAATAATCTGAAATACATCAATATTTTCATCAATAATTATAAACAAACCTGACTTTGGGTTGCTTCTTTTTTTTTTTTTGAAAATTTTGTGTTGGTGACTCTGTTAACAGGGGTATTCGTCTTTGACGGACGCCATTCTCGTCAGAACTGTTTCGAACGCCACTAAATGCACTTCACAAACATTTTTTTGTCGAAGTTTTAATAATTTTTTGCCTTAGTTATGGTTGTTTGAAAAGTAAAACCATTTAACTGTTTTTTACGACTGCGACCTGTAGACTGGTGAGTGAGATTGTTGACTACTTTATTCTAACCAAATTGTAACAAATTATAATTTATTAACAGCTGAAGATGAACGTGTTAAACGTTCGAAACGTTCAATAAAGTTTCAATGAATCCATTTTGTTAATTTATTCCACTATCCATGGATTACTAAGGCCTGATTACCTGTTCTCAAGAATTATTTTGGATCCACATAACCTCGTAATTTATGTAATTGTAAATGAAAAGTATAGATTTGAACGGACAAAGGCAACAGTAATGATATTCTAAGAAAAAACAAGGAACAAAGTAAACACGTGTTGATCACGGGGAACGAGAAAAACAACAGATGCTGTCATACAGTCGAAAAGGTGTATGCAAACAAATCCAGTAGTATCAACGTGTGGTGAGAAAATGAGCTACAATTATTTTAAATAAATTAAAATTTCATTAAAACATTATGTTCAACTTTAATATAATTGTAAATTTAATTAAAATGTACTTTTTTTATTGTACGAAAAAAATAGCATTATTTTCTTCGTTTTTCTAAACATAAACATCACTGGGTCAGTACTATAAGGTTTTCTTCTTTTCATTTCGTCAGGTTTTGATGACGTTCCTACTGTGCATAAAAAGATTTAGTATGGAAATAATATTTTGAGTTACACTTGAACATTATTATTCCTCTTTACACCTCTACTAAGCTATTATATTCGTCACTTACAACCATTTATTATCATTCACACTTTGTTACAAAGATAAACAATACCGATCCGTACACTGTCTTGACACCATTACGATAATTCATAAGTAGAATTATAAATACGAACATTAATGAAATTACTATGGCCATTTGTACCAACAAAACCTTAAATTTTCAACTTGGTTTACTGGTTATTGTTGTCATGTAGACAATATGCTTTTATTTATATAAACTAAGTTTAAAATTTAAGTTTTGTTGGTGCTACTGGCTATTAATATATTTATTGAATGGGTTTGAAATAAACATTCATATACAAGTGTAATAAATGTAATATTTAATTGGAGTAGAAAAATGATTGATGATTTAATTGGCGAATGAAAGATTCAAAATTTAAAAAATAGGCATGTATAAATTACGGAAAGATTATAACGTACGTATATAAGTCTGATAGATTCAATATAGGTTCGTACTAACTTCTACTCCACTCGAATGCAGTGTGATGCTGAAATACATACATACATACATAACATCACGCTTATCTCATCAAATGGGGTAGCATGAACCCCTGGAACATTCACAGAACATCTAATAACAAATTCATCAAAAAATAAGTCCTCGTACAACATCTCATTCTGACACACGATTCTCGCTTCAACCACACTAACGCTTCTTACATACAAGCTCATTCATTCGTCACACCCGAAATCCATCATCCCACAACAAACCTTTAATCACATCCATCCATTCACTCCTGTACATCTGTTTAATAAATCGTTCACTCACACCCACTTCTCTAACAACGAATCTATAAAGAAATAAAGGAAGCATGGCCTGCGCAATAAATAAATAAATACATCATCACGGCTTTTACCCATTACTGGGTATGGCACTCTACCAGTCTTCAAATCACGGCTCCCAAAGATGTTAGTGGAGGGGAAGCTACAGGGGTAGATTTTATTTGGCGAAAATTGTTTGTTGAATGTGGGAATCGAACCAGGGTTCTCAAGATCTACAGATTCACTCGATACCACTGAGCTACATACCCTATAATAAAATATTATTATTAAAAATACCTTTGTTACATATTAACATATATTTCTAATAAAATTGGTTATAAATTTTATCAATTTTACAATCGCAGGTTTTGTAATTCATATCCAGACGAAATTGACGATTCTTTCATATCTTCTTGATATACAGTATACATACAAATCCAAAAATACCAATTTAACCCTAAAAAAAACAGTGTATTGTAAATTGTATTACTAATAATTTTCCTCACCTGTAATAACTGCACAAATGATAAATAATATTAAAAACATTGGATTTATTAAGATTCCAAATGTGAATAAAAATAAAACTGCTATAGATGAGATACTTGCTTCAAATCCAGAAATAAACAACCATGGCTGATAAAATAAATCACATTTCTAAAAAAAAAAATGTTTATTATTTTCTAGTCGTAAAGTTAGTTAACGAAACGTCGCTCAAGTTGAACTAAAGTTCCTTCCGCAGCCATTTTCTATATTGAATGTTGATTGTTCACATGTGTCATTTCATCTGTTATGTTTGAAGGTTATAAATTGTGATAAGTTGAAACATCTATTTTTATAAACATTATTAGCTATAGTATAAGAATTAATTAGTTTGACATGCCGTCATCGTTGGTTAATAATTTAAATTTTTATTTTTTTTTTTGAAAAATCATGAGCATTCGCCGGGATTTGAACCCAGAACCTTTCACTCGCTAGGTGACTGCTCTACCAATTGAGCTACAAATACTCGGCGAATTTTATACTCATGATTTTTCATGCAATCCATGTCACTTTACAATTTCTAACAACTAAAAACTTTGCATGAAAAATCATGAGTATAAAATTCGCCGAGTATTTGTAGCTCAATTGGTAGAGCAGTCACCTAGCGAGTGAAAGGTTCTGGGTTCAAATCCCAGCGAATGCTCATGATTTTTCAAAAAATTTAAATTATTAGCTATAGTTAATACGTTTATGCATAATTTTTTCCAAATATTTGTAAAGTATTCACGAAACAAATATTCAAAATGGATTTTTTATGGAGCTACGTGAAAGATTTTGTTTATATAGAAGCAGTAAACACATTGATACGAACTGAAGAATGAAATTGAAGCGGCAATTGAATCTTTATCTGCAGACTAAATAGATAGAGCTACGTATTAACTGCTGATTTTATTGACTGAAAATAATTGTGTGAAGTTAAGAGTTTCCTACCACGTCAGTGTTTTTATTCTGTCAATAAATATTATAATCTTAGCTCGCTAAATGAGGACTGAGTTTTGTATGGTTGTATTTACATTTGTCATTTATATTTCTCATTACTTTTTTAAATTTATATGTAACTGTATTATCTTTGGACCTGCTATAAACAATTTTTATCTTGTAAAATAGTTTAAAAAAATAAAATAAACTAATCTAACTAATCTAATGTTCCTAAAAAGCAGCTACTGTAAATTAAACATTGTTACACATTTTCTTAGAAAAATTACAAATAACAAGTCTTTGGAAAGCAATGCGCAATCAAAAACTGTTTTTCCATGTTAATCGCTTATGGCACATTTTCAGCGAAAATGTGTGTCAATTCTTTAATCATACATATATCTGAATAAATAAAACGTTGATAGTAACCTTTCTTATTAATTCAGCTGAATATCCTGTAAAACGGCGCATAATTTTATTTTGCCTCAAGATGCTATATAACCTTGCTAGGCCTCTAATAAATGCGGCTATTCTGATTTTATAAATAGTAAAGAGACTGTAACATAACAGTGATATTATAAATACATGTAAATACATATATATTTTTTTTAATCCAAAAGATCTTTTTTTTTTAATAAACCGAAAGATATAATTTTATAATTGTTAATTGGCTTCAGATACTTTGAACAATTTGAATTTGAATTTTCAATAATAAATTATTCGATGTCGTTTCGGCACAATATTTTGGCAAATTTCAAGCAATAAAAATACCTATAAAATAACTTTAATAGTGAAATAGTTCAAATATAAAAAGAAAACTTAACTTTTGTAATTGAACCATGTAACTATTAAACTTATTTTACATGTATTTTTATTGCTTGAAAATAATAAAAAAAAAAAATTTAAATTGTTTAAATTTTTTCTTTTTCTGCTAAAGCCTGAAATCCAATTAACAATTATAAAAAAAGAAGTAAACACGTCTAATACATTAAGTTATATTTCTCGGACGTAAAGTAACATAGCATATGAAATGACCATAGTTTCTTATGATATATTACATTTCACGGTTATGTTTGGGCACTATCAAAAACAATTGGATACCTGGTGAAGACTAACTGTCAATTTGTATTGAAGGTTATGTGTATACTTTGATACAACTCAGGTAATATTTTAACCTGAAGATAAGCAAATCTATATCAAAACGATATTGAATACATTAATAATATCACACTATGACAATCCTTCTTCTTTTTCTTATGCTATAAAAACGTAACAAAATCTCATTTTATAAAATCTGCAATGTTTCTTATGTCATGATAAGAATTATTTACCAGTTTCACCAACGAAAGTTAAATTTTAAACGTGGTTCAAATATATAAAAGCAAATCGGAAATACCAATGATTGTATCTGACATGTATTTTTGATTTGGTTTTATTTATTTAACCAAGTTTAAAATTTAATTTTTGTTGGTGAAATCGGCCCTAATACCACCACAATGAAGTTTATTATTGAAATTTTTACCCTAATTATAACAGTGAATCATCAGTATTTATTACCTTTATAATTCCCCATGTCACTGCAATACATGTCCCTGTTTTTACAAAAATAGTTCCAGTAGCTATTGCTGTCACTTTTGTCAACAGATTTTTAATACTTGTAATAAATAAAGTAATAATATAATATTTATAAGCACGGCCAACTATGACGTTATCAGATGATTCGTATGAAACAAAATATCGCTGTTTAGCAGCATCAGTAATTAAAAATTTCATCATTGCTGAATATTTTACTGACGTTGCTATGACTATAGTTGTAACAATCTGAAAACACAAAATTTAAATGTAATATGGATCTGTCATCATTTTCTTTATTGTTTCTTACCAATTGTAGCCAAGCCATGACAATACAACCTGCTCTTAAATCACAACAGCAGCAAAATTTCTTTAGAGTCATTGTTCAAGTCTTATTTAGATGCAAGTACTGAATGTGCAAGTGAACTTATGACGGGTACACAGTACACTAGTTATTATTTATCTCTGTTTTTATTTTTCTACAGAGCACTATGAATTAATTTCTATAATCTGAATAACTAGGTACCTAAAACTATACTGTACCTTTTCATGTTCAAATATAAATAGATAAGATATGTATATAATATGCTTTAGTCATTAAACATACTATTTATAAAAAAAAAATTGCGATAAACTATTGATATAAATAATAATAAGAGATAAATATTGTATTTCAGAGGTTGGCACTTGCCTATTTAGAATTGTCAATTAATTGTAATTAGTAAGTTTCAATTAGTTTTGGTTTGATTCTTGATACGCTCAAAATTCGAAATGTCAAAAATGTTACAATAAAAAAAAAACATATTATTTGACCGACAGAGAAAATAGCAAATCATAATCATGAGCTTTATAAAAATACAAAAAGCTGGTTAATATTGGCTGGATTTTTCGCTTTCACTTTCCTGTCTAATTCATCCCAAAGGAGTTCAATACGATTCAAATCTGGGCTGATTCAAAGCTTTTATAAAGCTCATGAATGTAAATTCTAGCTGTATAAGAACTTGCGTCTGTACTTAAAATATAATTTTTTTATCATATATTGATAATAAAAATGTGTAAAAATTAATGGTAATTATTATTTAAAACATTGTTTAATAATATAAGTAATACTTACTCGTCAAAGTGTTAAAACGTGGCATTCAAATTCTTAAACATGGAAAATAAGAAACAAAATTTTATGTTCACAATCTTTTTGTCTTTCTGATGACCCGTCAAAAGATTCCAGTTACGTTATTCAACTTGAACCTTAAATAAAATGATAAATACAACTCATAACAATAACTTGTCGTGCATCAATCGAAAGGTCTATGTCTTTACTATAAATTTCTGTTAGTACCATTTCGTTCCGACACCAATTGCGAATTTGGCGAGAATTTAAATATAGATGTGCAAAATCCAGAAAAGTTCTTTTAAAAAATCGTAATAACTCGAGCAAAAACAAAAAAACCAAAATTACTTAATGCGACTTTTATATTTAGAAAGCTTATACTCTTTCGAATAAAATTATGCCAAATTGTTTTATCATGTGCAGAAATGAAGATACGATCGTTTAAAGTTCATCCGAAAATTTATTACGTATTCACGAACTTTCTGTCGGTAGTGTATATTTCTATTATTCTACATAAAAAATCTATTTTATATTGGCGGTGCCAAAATAAATGCAAGCGCTTATGTGGCAATTATTCGAACCTTTCTACATATTTTATTTACATTGTTTGAATATAGCGTTCTGTCAAAGTTGAATTATTTTTTACTTACTTCTAGTATCCCTTAATTATTCTTTTATGTACCTACGTATGTGTATTAAATTATTCTGTTATTGGTACAATAATGCCCGGTTTAATAAACGACAGAATCACTAAATTCGAATACCTACTTTCATTTATTTTATATATACGAATATTACTATCAAAATTTCGATTGTCATTTGAATTAATATATTTTATTTACTTTGACAATAAATTAATTTGTCGTTTATAAAACCGACTATAAGTGTATTACTAATTATTCATAATAAAAAGAATATGTAATAGTTTCAACTGTATTTAATATATAAATTAATTTTTGACATAGATACAAATACATTTTAAATAATGAATTATTTATAACTAAGATACCAGGGTTCCACGCACCTTTCATAATTCGAGTAGCATTGCAATATTTGCATAAGGTACATATTTATATTTTTGTGGCTAATTCATGTGATCCTACTGATTGTTTTATAGTATCTGCTTGATAAACTGTATATACACATTTCCAGAAGTACCAACTCAACGCTAAAATTTTAAAACATTGTAATTTGTTATAATACTACATTACCTATTAACTGTAATAATTAACATATAACAACTACTTATATACTGCTAATTAAATCATCTTCCTGATCACGATGAAGGAAGACAATGTATTCCTATCTCTCTTCTTCCTACTGGCTATTATGAATTATGTACAAGCCTAGTTTCCACAATGTGATTAGCTACGCTCTTATTTACGCCTGCACATTAGTAAGCCGTAACATCATATATATATATATATATATACAGGGTGTTTCACAACTTAGAGCAAAAAATTAAAGGGTATATTCTGAACGACGTTCTGATCATGAAACAAAAAGATTTTTTTTTAAATCGCAAAACTATTTTCCATGCTCCCAGTCCAAATTTTCGTTGCCGCTGCCACTGGGTGGATGATTATGTTAAAGTTATTAATTAAATAAAATTCTATTATAAATAACTGCTAATTATTGAATTGTGTAATTATTCTTTCATAGTTGATACCTACTTCAGTGTTTGTGTTTAATAGGAAAGCGAATCCAATGCAGTACTACAAAAAATGTTTTAGGTTAACAACCCTTAATTTTTCGAATTTAAAAAAAATTCTTTTTGTGTCATGATCAGCACGTCGTACAGCATATACCCTTTAATTTTTTGCTCTAAGTTGTGAAACACCCTATATATATATATATATATATATATATATATATATATATATTAGAGATGGGCGAATATCAAATTTCTCGAATTCGAATATCGAATACGAATATTAATCAGATCTCGAATATTCGAGGTACTCTAATATTCGAATACTCCTAAAATTATTAATAATTATTTAATTATGTGATTTTTATTATATGAATGAAATTGTTAAGATAAAATAAAATTAAAACAAAAAGTAACAAACAAAAAAGAAAAAGACGAAAACTTCAAATTTAAGGTGAAAAGTACGGGCTGATGTTGGCGAAAAACAAATTTGAAATATGGTATGTCTTCATGGTTTTGAAACAAAATATCTTTGTTATTAATAACTTCAAAAGTATTGTAATAACTTTAAGTTTATGTACAAATGATAAAGAAAAACATAGTCAAAAATTGAGGTCAATATATGGCGCGATATTCGAGGTATTCGAATGTTCGCTATACTGATGTCAATATTCGAAAATCTCGAATATCGAATAATGTCAATATTCGCGGCATTCGACTATTCGCGGATGATATTCGCCCATCTCTAATATATATATATATTATTCGTCTTTGTTTCATCGTGATCAGTGTTCTCCATTGTAAAACACGAAATCAGCAGTATACAGGTGTTTCCTGTTTGAGGGCACCATTGAGATCTCGGAAACTACAAGCCATACGACTTCAGTTAAGTGAGATGAAAGTTGCCACTTTAGTAGGTTCATTTAAAAATGTTTTTCATTTTCTTAAAACATGCATTAGTCACGAGATATGATTAAAAATGTAGAAATATATTTTAAATAATTTTAGTTCAGCAGTTGTAATAGATGGGGAAAAAGTTTTAAATAAAAATTCTAGATACTAATACCAGATTTACAATTATGGATGAAAAACGTAAAGTAACGATACCCAATAATGTTACAGTAACGATTTATTTATAAACGTTTTTCTAATAACTTTATTATTACAAAATAATAATATGTAATCCGTAACATAACAAATAACGATTTTCCAGAGCATTACCAATGTTTACAAATTTAAAATTTTGCCTATTTTGCCGTTGAGAATAAAATTTCCGAATTTACCGATAGTAGTTACATATTGTATTATAGATGTCACTATCACTATAACTAAGCGAATGACGAATTGACAAAATAATAAAAAAATAATTTATTTGCAATTTATTTCTTTTAATATAATTTTATTTTTATTTAGACATGTTTTTTTTTTGTAATAAGTAATTTTAATTTGTAGAATAAACTTATGTTTAATAGAATAGTATGTCTTTATTTTCATTTCTTATTTTATTATAAATTAGAAAAACAATAAAATTATTATAACATTATAATAACGAAACAAAAATATCGTTATTATAACGTTACACAACGTTATTTTGTTACTATTTAACTTATTTAATACGTTATTAACGACTTAATTTTTTTTAGAACGAAATAACAAATTTTTTTCGTTCGCCCATATTTCTAATATGGCATAGAGTTACATGTTTTTAAATGGAATGACTAGTTAAATTTACATCTGTAAATTGCTATTTTTTTACCTTGTATTGATGTCAAACTAGCTTGTTGTAATTAGATTTTTCATTACTTAAGCAAATATAGAGTGATGAATTAGTATATTACAGAAACAATAACGCTGATAAATAATTTCATAAATTATTATCAAAATTTAAAATTCAAAAATATGTAATTTACAAATATTCGTTCTATTTTTTAATTAATGTAACTTATTGGTATTGAATCGCCCTGTGGATTTATGAATTTCCACAGCCGACAAACTATTTTCACCACGTTAAAATTACCTCTGTTCCTTCCACTAATATCTTCGAGGGCATGATTTGACGGATGGTGAATAAATATACCACGTACTGAGATCTATTGCGGCAGAGTACTACACCCAGTAATGGGTAAAATACGAGATTATATATTTCTTTTATTTATTATATAAAAAAGACCAGCAGAAATAATTATTTTAATATTATAGTGTGAAAGGGGCTTTAGTATTTACAATTTTTATTTGCAACTTTTCTTTCTATTTATTAATATACAAGAATTAAAATTATATGAAAAATTTCTTTATTTTTCCTAATATCTAGCTGCTACGCATTTTTTTGAAGAAAAAACTACTCGTACTTTAAATTGTTGATAATTTTTTTTCTAATTTAAATGAAGTGATTAAGATTCTCAATGGTGGACCTTGTTCAGATAATAGGTATATGATAATGAATGAACTTACCTGTAATTACTACGTAAATAATAAATAATATTAGAAAAATTGAATGTAGTACAAAGCCAAGTATGAAGAAAATAAAAACTGCCACTGTCAATATGCTGGCTTCGACACCGGAAATAAATAACCATGGCTGATAACACAAATGTGATCTCTTAAAAAGAAAAAAATATTGTCAATCAATAAGTCACTAACGATTTTCATCACATTAAAATTATCTCGGTGACATCCCCTTCACTAACATCTGTGGAGGCCTTTATTAGACGGCCGGTAACAAGACTTCATTTGCGTAAATATATCACTTATCGAGATCTGCTACTACAGAGTACCACACCTAGTAACAGAGAACAGGCGTGTGGATATATTTATTTAACTTTTATGGTGTTATTTTAAATGTTTCTCGAAAACTGTTATCATATGTGATTAATATAAAAAACGAGTTTTCCACTATCATTGCTCTCTTAATTACTTTTGAAAGATTCAATAAAGAAGCTTTAGAAAATAAAATTCTCCAAAAATGGGTGTTATTTATGTAGTTCAAGACCTGGAGTTCAACTTAATTTCTACAATAATTACATGCAGAAATGAAATATGTAGATTAATTTAGATGTAGAAATGAATCATCTACAACATTAAATTCCAACTTTTTCTTCGAAAGTTAATGTTAATTACTTCGTGGTATAGTTTTTGTGAAACATTGTATATCATTAGACGCATTAATTAGTATTCCAAATATGATAATTAGTTTTGTTTTTCGTAGGAAAACTATTTTACTTTTCCGAGATTTGCAGCTTCAAAGCAACCTAAGGCCACACCTAGTTAATACAATTTACCTTTACTATTCCCCAAGTCATTGCAATACATGTAACTGCTTTCACACAAAGAATTCCGATAGCAATTTTTGTTACCAAATTTATAATTCCACTAATCAATAAAAGAATAAAATTATTAATATCTGTTCTGTTGTTATCTGATTTGTATAAAATTTCAAAATGATTGCCAAGAATATGAATATGATGATTCACAACGGCATTGCTTAGAAATGTCATCATGTCTGCATATCCTATAAACGTTGCTATGATTAGAGTGATTGCCATCTAAAAGCAGAAAATACGATAATAAACCGGTTAAGAATATTTTATACTATTTCTCACCAATTGAAGCCAAGCAATGGCAATACATCCTGCTCTCAAATCACAACAACAGCAAAATTTCGTAAGAGCCATTTTATAAATAATTATCTTGTTTCTAGGTGCAGTTAACGAATTTAAAATGAGCAATATTAACGTTTTGTTTCTCTGTATTGCAATGTGGATGCTTCTGTGTATCTGAACGAACAGGTGTCAAAAATCGTTACTCTACCTGTTTGATTAAATGCAAATTGATAAAAATTTTCGATATAAATAACAAAATATAAATCTGCTGTATATACAAGTACTATATTATTTATTAAATATTTTGAGTTTATATTCTTTGTATATGGAGTAAAAAGAATTTTTAATAATAATATGAAACAAATATAGTAATTTAGATATTTCATGGTTGGTATTTGTCTATTTACATTTGTTAATTAAATTTAATTACTTCGTTTAAATAAGTTTCGGTTTAGTTCCTGATATGCTCAGAACGCCGAAAGTGCTGTCTTTTTTACAAGATCTTCAGTATGAGTGCACGAAAAATAAATCTAATAAATTTAAATTTGTTTTCTTATTTTATTATAAATAAATAATCATACATAAAATGATAATAAAAAGGGGTAGGTGGCTCAGTTGTATCAAATCGGCCTGTGGATTTGAGAACCCGGATTCAATTTCCACAACCCTCAAACAATTTTCACCACATTAAAATTACCCCTTTGGCTTCCCCTACACTAGCATCTGTGGGAGCCATTATTTAACCTCTTGTAACCGCACTTCCCGCGAAAAAATATATTACTTACCGAGATCTGCTATAATATTATTAGTTATTAGACCAAATTTAATTTCTATTTTATTAGGATGACATGTTTAGGATTAGTTTCTTATTGTTTAATAATTTATTATCAAAATATTCAATCTTATAATGCAGGTATAGTTAGAGTTTTAAGAAATCGAAGTAGTGATGTTATATTATTAATTGCTATTTCTTGAATAACAAATTATGGAAGTTAAAATTATGTATTTTATTTAGATTATATAAAAACAGATTTATATTGCCACTCCAAAAATGGGTAAAAGGCGTGATGATATATTTATCATTTATTTTATCTAAAATGATACTCTCTTAAAGATTTTAAAGTATGTAGATGTGGACAATAGCTGAAATGAGGGCGAGGGTGTCGCCGAATAACGTCTTGTGACGTTTACTTCTAAAAGTCGAGGTAAGGACTAGGTTAATCTTGGTCTTGGTTTAAATTTTTCTTTATTCAGTAAATGTTGTCTTATTGTAGTCTTGGTCTGAAACCAAGAGTCTTAACATTATTAAAGTAGCAGCACACGAAACACTCTTTTTTCTACAACTGTAAAAAAGAATCACTTTTTTTCCATAAATATGTATACGAAATACCTCATATTTCATCCTTTACATTACCATGACAACGCGTATTTCGTGCATACTCTCAAACAACCAAAAAAAAATCACAATTATGTACTCGTAGTTACTAGCAGTCCGTAAATAAATAAATATATCATCACGCCTTTTCCCCATTACTGGGTGTGACACTCTGCAGTAAGTAGATCTCGGTAAGTGATATATTTCTTAGCTTGAAATGCGGTTACCAGCCGTCAAACCACGGCCTTCAAAGATGTTAGTGGGGGTGGAGCTACAGGGGTAGATTTAAATTGGTCTGTTGTCATTGAAAATAAAAAATGTTATGTTTTACTACAATTAAATTAATAATTCTAGCATGTTTTTAAATATTATAATTGAGCTATGCAAAAATGGTTGTGTGCACCTTGTGCGCGAAAAATGTTCAGCGCCCTTGAGTAATTGTTTAACTCGACAAGCCTCGTCACACAACCTTCTACGAGCTGTCAGTGCACTAAACAAGTATTTCGTGCACTATTTTAATTTAGGTTAACAAAATGTATATCATTTTAAATTATATTTTAACTTAAAAAAAATTAAATAAAACTATATTCTAGAACATATATTTGAATAAATTAAGGATGTGTGTTTATATTAATTAATTGGAAACATGTATATTATTTTTAAACTCTATTTGCACAAATTTTATGGTATCAAAATAAATACTTTATATTGTAGGCTATTCATCAAATCAGTAGGTCAATGTCATCATAAAAAGTAACTGAAACGACGTGTAAATACATCCAGCTAATGATATGTTTACAAAATAATTTTAAAAAAATAAAGAGTATTTTTTATTTCATGTGTAATAACGCAAAAAATAATGTTTCCGAAATTCACAAATATAAATAATAGCACATTCCTTAGATCTAACCAGTTATGTATCATTGGACTAGTTACAATAAAGAATAAAAAATGTTAATTAATTTAATTCAAGCTGTGTAAAACTGTTACACAACCTTAATCAAATTAAATTAGTTATAATGTTTAATAATTTTTATTCAGTATTGTAACCTAATAGTCCAATGACAGAAAAAAATTAGCTCAAAGACATTACAGTTGCAAATTTCGGAAAAAATCATTTTGCGTTATCATCGATACATCAGATAATATAGATTCTTTATTTACTTAATTATTGCAGTAGTTTTTAATCATCCTGTATGTATTAGCTATACATATTATGTTCACATACAGTTTTAAGTTTTGGAATGAGAATAAATAAATACGATTTTGTATCGTTCAAATATCATGAAATCCTACTTCTATATAATGTAATAGGCACTGTAAAAATTAATGTTCTTTCTTATATTCCCAATTCCACTCAAATTAACTCTGTAAATTAATAATCAATTATGAGTAATAACAAATACATCATTCCAAAAGTGTTCACATATGAGAACGAAAACTATTTGCTGAATCAGTTATGTACATTATTATTTTGGAGAAAATTTAATAATACTTATACAGTGACTATAATTGCAATAGTATCTGTTGATATACATATCTGAGTATTTAAAATTGTGTTCTAAAAAGTATTAAATTGCTACAAAAACTGTGTTGATAAAGTATTATATCGATGAATCTATGTATTGGCAACACGGAAATATGACTCTACAATATATATTCACAATTCTGAAGCAGCGCATTCAGTATTATTCGTGTGTTGAATATAAATAGAAGGAATATTGAAAATGCTGAAGGTTTTTGGATGGAAATAAAAAACTTATTGAAAATTTAATTTACAACTAAAGAGGCTGAGAAAATCAGTAATGATATAATACATATAAACGTAGTAAGTATTACGTCATCGTTCTTAGTTACTTTTATTTATGACGTTTCTAAACTAATTCAGCAAATAGATCATATAGTTTCATTTTGATCCAATCATTTAACATGATTGGAATGAACTAATCCAAATATCAATCTCTACTGTTTTCATTCAGTTTTCAATATTAAAATTGTATTAATCCGTTCTGTGAACATACTAGTTAGTTAAGTAAAATTTTATATAGCATATGAAAGAAATTAATAATGAAAACAATGAAATATTAGTCAAGACTCTTGCAAGACTATTGTCAACATTCTTATATTTGATGACACAGTCTTGATTCTTGGTTTTAATTTTGCATGATTGACTCGAATATTTATCTTGATTTTGTAATGATTAAGACCAAGATTAGTCTTGATATTGCTTGAAACTGTACTAGCTATGATATGCATTCCGCTATTTTATACATAAATGCGATAAGAGAATATATTCCCAATTTATATTTTATAGGTAACATTTTGTTTAGTACTCAAAATACTCCATAATTGTAGTTTGTTTCTTTGATTCACCTTTCTTTAAATGCAAAATGAGATATATTTTTAAGAAAAACTGCTTTACGTTTACTTGTGAGAATATAGTGTATCAATGTTGGAATAAAATGACAAATAACTCATCTGTCAGATATTTATAGGTAAAAAATATTGAATTAAAATCAAAAGTATAAATTGCACAAATTGTTATTTATTGATGATATTTTTTTTGTTTATATGATAGATAACTTATCTATTGTTATATTCCATAATACACGTATTTTATGTAAGAAAATATTCATATATAAATTATGTTACTTCTAAACCTATATCATTAGAATTGGCAATTAAATCCGGGTGACACTAACAAAAACACGAGTAACTGCGCTGAAAGATAACCCTGCTTAAAGGGATATATCGACAACGTAATTTCGGTAAGCAGTTAATTTGACCATTGTGAAAGTTTTCACGTAATCCTATTAAATAAGTTTTAGGATTGGCTTCACCTTCAAGTATCATTGCGTTCGTGATGAAAATTAGAAAATTACTAATCAGATTTAAACTATTATACTCGTAATTACAAAACTAAACATTTCATTATTATGTATTAAGTTATACTATAAAAATAAATTTAGTATTCATACAATCATATGAGTTTTATTTTTTTTTTTATATTCAGGGAATATATCATTTACAAAATTACATAATTAAAATGGGGTAGGTGGCTCAGTGGTATCGAGTCGGCCTGTGGATCTTGAGAACTCTGGTTCGATCCCCACAGCCGACAAACAATTTTCACCAATTTAAAAAAATCTACCCCTGTGGCTCCTCCACCACTAATATCTTTGGAGGCCGTGATTTGACGGCTGGTAACCGCATTTCACGCGAAAAAATATATCACTTACCGAGATCTGCGTAGGCAGAGTGCCACACCCAGTGATGGGTAAAAGGCGTGATGATATATTTATTTATTTATATTTATCATAATTAAAATAACACTTCTCTGTTTCATCGTATTTAAAATAAATAAATAAATATATCATCACGCCTTTTACCTATTACTGGGTATGGAACTCTGCCGAAGCAGACCTCGGTAAGTGATATATTTTTTCGCGTGATGTGCGGTTACCAGCCGTCAAATCACGGCCCCCAAAGATTTAATTTAATATGCAGAATAGCTAAACTTGCAAGTTATTGTTGCACATCAAAATGTTGTAGTTAAATGTTAATTCTCTTAAGTCTGAAATAGACCGTTCTTTTTTACTTTACCCATGGGAATGGTTGAATAAATTCGTGACAGCGTTTTAACATTTGGAAATGTAGAGTTTAATTCACTTAGTAAATGCTCAAACAATTTTATGGACGACTGGAGAGACGCTTATTTTCAAACTGAAAAATAATCAATTATTTCTCTTTGTTTAAATATATGTTACTGAACATGAAGGATAATGTTTGGTAAATATAATAGTTATTTATGCATCACATACATTATATTCAGCATAAAATAGACTAATCAGATATCTCAATTTTTATTAGTTACGCTGTATAGCATTGCTAATTTTATTATCTCGTTTGTAAGTGTGTATCTTGAAACACAAGCCTTTACGTATTTTGAAATCAAACAAATTAATTGTATTCATAGATATCAATAAAGAACCAAGTAATTTTAATGATATTTAGCAAAAAATTTATGAAAATGTAGGTGATTGATTCATTGTTTAATCCTACTCGTACAATTTGAGCTTCGAAAATCACCTGAATGTACAGTCTGAGGACTCGATGTGTTACCTAAAAACACAACTCCACCTACTGTGTTGAGTTTCTTAGGTAGCACATCTCGTCCTCTTAACTGTAAATTCGATTATTTTCGAAGCTCTAGTTAATTACTGACAATGCACAGAAGGCAACGGTATCCAACCCAAGTACATATACTCGTATAAAAGTATCATTCATTTTAAACGACAACTGCGTTACGTTAATTATTTTTTATGGTGAGGAAGAATTTTATGTTTTGGAGGATATTTTACTTAGAACGAAGAAGGTAACGTTGACATTTCTCGTTTTAATTATTTGGTGCTATTTGCGAAAAGGCAAAAAAATATATTTTGAAGAAATCGAAAATTTTCACAGATTAGGTTAGGATAGTGATATATATATATATACACTGTGCAAGACAATTAAAGGGACACTTCAAATTTTCGAAAAAAAGTCTCTTTTTCAAATGCCTATATCTTGGGCGAAATTTGGCCGATTTAAACCTCCGAGACATAAAAATGTTCGCAAAATTGTCTATTTTATGATGCTTTTTGTCGCATTCAA
The DNA here is from genome assembly GCA_947425015.1 of Pterostichus niger. Classification (NCBI taxonomy): domain Eukaryota; kingdom Metazoa; phylum Arthropoda; class Insecta; order Coleoptera; family Carabidae; genus Pterostichus; species Pterostichus niger. The sequence goes on along the minus strand of OX380334.1, from coordinate 17,894,192 downwards.
TTTCGTACTTCATACGATAGATGGCACCACATTGAACAAAAAAATGTCACTATCCTGCTGTGTGTCCTATTGACACGGGATAAAGTGCAAATTCAAGAGGAAACTTTTCCCTTTCTCTCTCATTTTTTGTTAATTTAGCCATCCTGAATTCGTGTTACCTGATTTACAATTTTAGGTGTCCCTTTAATTGTTTTGCACAGTGTATATTATAATTACTATATTCTGTATCGAGTCGGCCTGTGGATCTTGAGAACTTTGGTTCGATCCCCACAGCCGACAAACAATTTTCACCAAATTAAAATTTATCCCTGTGGCTTCCCCTCCACTAACATCTTTGGAGGCTGTGATTTGACGCCTGGTAATCGCTCTTCACGCGAAGAAATATATCACTTACCGAGATCTGCCTCGGCAGAGTGCTACACCCAGTAATGGGTAAAAGTCTTGATAATATATTTATTTATATTTTATATATTTTGTAACTTCATTATTATTATTATTATTATTTACAATTTTTAATTAAATTTAATTGCTTACTTCAAATCAATTTCTGTTTGTTTTGAGAAAGTTTTTTTACTGCTCGTTTGTCGCGCATGAAAATCAAATCACATCAATATTATTTGAAAGCAAACAAATATACAAACTAGTTGAAAAATAAAATTAAAAAGTGAAGATATAGTAGATTTTCCATGTTTAACTATCGCAAATCTTAAAATTCTTAGAAATTGGGTTCAATCCAAAAATCAAACACATGCATTTTGGACTTTTTGTATGCAATCAGTTGTAAATATTTCTATGCGAGGTTCAGATAAGATGTCATAATAATTATTTTGGCGAAAATTAGTTTCTTCTTCAAGATGTTTTTTGCAACCATAATTGTTTTAGTATGCTATAAGATTAAAATTAATTTACTGAATAAAGTTCAAATCTATATGACGCAACATTTCAAGTCATTTATTAGTATTGGATTAAGAAAGTGTGCTGCTGTTAATAGCACCTGCTATAAAGTCTTTAATTTCTAATAGTCTACATATTACATATTATCAAAAAGGATAACTGCGAACTTCTTAGCATGCATTTGCGAAGAGAAGCTGCGCGAAGCATCCAGGAGCAGTTTTAAACCTGAATTAATTTTAGTTCAATCATATAAATCTCAAGCTGGAGTAATTGAGTAATAACGTTGAGTAGAATCTGCAAGTAAATGATGTATGATGTATAAAGTGGGAAAAGGATAGAACTAGGGGTAGATCCTTGAGCAAGTGAAGTGATTGCAAATTTGTAACGAGTATGATCATTAAACATCTCACACTGGTTTCATATACCTAAGAGCATATAGACGTATGTGTTTAAATCTACCGTAACCAGTTCAACATTATTACCTTTTTTGTTTGAAGAGATAGAAAATAGAGAGCCGATTAAATTAGAAAAGTAGTATTACTGCACACTAATATAAAAGTACATAATATTAAAATAAAAATTATACACGAATATACAATAATATCAAGCAAACTAATAATAATTAAATTGTAATTGATATTAAGTGATTGTGTTTTGACTCTCTTCACATTTTCATTTATAGTCTTTTTTCGACAAGATCATTTATCTTGATTAAATACGAGGACACGAACAGAAAAGCATTTTAATTTCTATGCCGACATAAAGTTTGTTCTTACATTGAAAACTAAGATAAAATTCAAGAAACAAGAAGACAAATTGAGAGCTTCATTATGCAAGGATTTATTCGTTACCTGAATCAGAATTCTACAGTCTTTTATCTTTTACAGTCCTCAGCAGTAAACTGGTTTAAAGTACTATGTGACTCAAGTATCAAATTGAACAGAATGAATCTAGTGAATGCTTATTCCTGCAACTATATAAGATTGTAAATATGTCAAAGAGCTCACAAACAGAGCATTTCTGAAAGTCTACTTTTAAATATTATTATAAACCGCAAATGCATATAATTCACTAATATTTTATAATATTTATTTTATTTATTTATTGTGACGTCACCCGAACCAAAGTTCGAATCCGCCTGTCGACAATGTGTGATTTGTCGTAAAATATAAAATACAGTTACATGTATTTATCACACTCGGGCGCTATAAGCTAGTCACTTATACGCCTTAAATAATGTAGCATTTGACTTCGAAAACCTGCAGTACGGCAGTGTAAAAACTGCGGCTCGATGTGACCGGTAGGCCCAGACCCGATTTGGGCTGTATCGCCACAGATGATGATGATGATGATGAATATTTATGATTATGGAACTTCACTTTGACTTGTTATAATACACAGAATGTATTAATATTAAATATGAAATATTAACTACTGAAATATTAATTCAATTTAAAAAAAACTGCAAATATTGTTAGGATACAAATTTTAAACTTGATTTTTTATAGCAACTAAATAAGTAAAATATGGTATGCAGACAGATTCAAAAGCAGAATACAGGGTGTTTCTATATCTCTGCACAAAACTTCAATGACGTATATAATGTAATATACTGATTATAGAAAAAAAATATTTTTTTTTGAAATTCGCAAAAATTAGGGTATTATTAGGCTTATACAGCAAGGAGAGGGACATAATTGAATAATTGGTAAAATAAAATTATTAGGCGGCTGTGAGGGAGGGGGAATAAAACTTATATTTTCATAAATGGAAAGAGGTTCCTATATCTAAAATTGAAATTCAGGTCAAAGTTAAAAACAAAATAATATCTTTAATATGGAAAATAAATTATACAAATTAAACTATTTATACACGAATACTTGATTAATAATATCCTTTCTTAGTGGCAGATAGGTTCCTTCACTCTCGATACCTAACAGTAACATCAAAATAATCTTTATTTGTTAATTTTTGCCGATTGAAAGCCATTGTTGACAGGAGTATCAATAAAACAAACAATTAGTTCTTTTGTTTCACAGCCTCTCTGAAGTTTTATTTTCCATATGAAAGATGACCTTGAAAATGACACTTCCCGCACACAACACTAAATCTAGAACAAGTGCTTCCCGATCGACTCGACTGGAAAATTGCAAAAAACACTGGCCCTTTGGAACATTCTAAAATAAATCTGTCTTAATAATAATAAAATCTCATTTATAAAATACAACTTCCCTGAATTTTTCTTTAATAAAAGTTTACGGAATAAGAGTAATTTGCTAAAATTCTTTCAACATTTGTCGGCATGAGTGCCATCTATTTGACAACCTCTGAACCAGAGACGTCATTCTTCTTTCAGATTGCATTGTATAAATAATAAGGAAAAACACATATTGTGGAATAAAAAACTAAGTTTAATGGAAAAGTAAGATTATAGCAACATGAAATGCTTAAATTAATTAATCTATTTTAAGTTAGGTTTCATATTTGCATTAAAAAACAATATTTTTAGATTGAGAAGAGCCACAATTGTTACAAATCTTATTATAAACATTTATAGTAAAATTTTGACAATTAGAAATCAAAGTTCCTGGAGCAGCTTGGTTTACAATTGATAAAGATTGTGCATAATTTGCAGATTTTGGTGTACTCACACAAGTTGAAATTAAAGATATATTTTTTTAAATATCAGTACTAGAACAAAAAATATACAAACTACGTGCCTGAAGACGTCTTCCTCTCATTCGCGCTATTAAAGACACTTGCTCCTTACAGTCGCTCGTGCGGGAACATCGTCTTCCCGCGCTTAGTTCGTAAATAACTATTTTTTTAACTTTGTGACTTTAATTTTAGGTATAGGAACAAGTTACATGAAAAGGGAATATTTCGGGCTATCCATTCCAATAAAAAATACCCCGGTACATTTAAGAAAATATAACTTTTATTTTTCCTCCGCCACATTCTCCTAATAATTTTATTTTACCAACCATATAATTATGTCTCACTTCTTTTTGTATAAGCCTGTGTATTTATTTTTTCTCTATAGTTATTAATTAGTCAGCAAACCTGATTGGCCTCATTAAATAACTCAGCTTGTATAACTCATGTAGGCTGGCGAAGCCCTATTAGCTTGAGGGCCCTGTATCATTGATTCCTGATACAATGGTTCTTATATTCCTGGGTTAAGCAACAGAGGAACTATTCATATCATAAGGTCGTCGATTAACTGAGTGTACAGAATTTTAAGTATTGTAGAATACTTTTTTCTAATTTCGTTATTTAAAATATAGATAATTTAGAGCAATGTAATTTGACCCCAGAAATCAATTGAAGCTATAATCAACTTAATATCACCAATCTTTTCGAGATATAAGTGAACATTCTAAAGAAAATTGGTGAGAAAAGTTGTACCTTTCATCTATTTCTTAGTTTCTTATTTTTCATTTTAAACTTCCTATCTCTCGTTATTTCCCGAACGGATCTCGGTCTTTCAGATATTTGTACATATAGCAGAACACAACCACCAAAGATATTAGTGGTGTGAAAGAACAAGAGTAATTTTAATATGGTGAAAATATGTTGTCAAAATTGGATTCGGGTTCTCAAATCTACAGTCCAAAACGTTGCCACTGAATATTTTTATGCCCAAATTATATTTACGATTTTTTTTTTCAATTACTTAATTTAACAAATATTTTTATCTGTGCTAATTTTAGAATAATCAACAAATTTATACATTTTTTATCCCTTATTTATATTATAGTAAAGTTATAATCTAAAGTATAAAAACAATCAATCAACTAGTATTTGTAAACAGTGGGAGTATCGCTTTTCATTTTAAAACTTCCGCGTTAGTTAATTTCCAAATTCATTAATAAACTACTATCCTGGAAAAAAGTATAAAAATAATTAAATTTTAATCAACTACTACTGTACCTTGAAATAAACATTCAGAATCATTATGATCAGTTATACCTACAAAACTTAAATTTTAAAATTAGTTTAAATAAATAAAATCATATCGAATTTGTGACAGCTATATCAATTATTTCTTATAACAAGTAACTTCAATTTGCCATTATTAATCATTTAAATTTAATTTAAGTTTCAGTCTTGCTACTGACCATAAGTATGTAAATAAGCAATGTTGTTTTAATGGCCCAACTGGATATTCAACAACATTAATTCGCGGGCCGCTAATTGTTCTTCGATACCTATTTATCGGAACTTTTCGTAACATCGTAGTTTGGACGATGTAAATAAAATTTTGATGTTAAAAGAGAAAGAACGGGTGAAATTCAAATGGAGCTAATTGAAATACAATGTGATTCTGTACTAAAAAAGAAGTTTAATAACGTTGGCATATCACAGTTTCATTCATATTACATTAAAAAATTAGACAATTTATTTGTCAGATATATGCGATGTTTGATACTATACAAAAATTATTATCCATATTAAACAGAAACAAAACTCCTCACACATCAAGTTTGATATTCACGCATTTATCTTCTATAATGAACGTGGTGTATATCCAAGAATTATAGCCCAATATTGATGGCTCAAGCTCCAATAAATATTGCCAAATATCAATCAAATGTAACTTTTTTAAAAACTTATTCTCGTATCAATTTCCAAACTCACAATTCAAACAAAAGCAGTAAAAATATTACAATTCTTTCTTAAATCAATGCTAACCAATAAAATCCAAAGCCAAACAAAATACAAATTTTCCATCTCAAAAACGATAAATCCTCGACTATGACAAGCGAATTGAAGTATCTTTATTGGCGTCTTTATGGTTCCGGAATCCAGACTCTGATTGCTCGGTCAGCAAAGCCGATTTCACTTGATTTTTTGCAAACCTCTCGGGAAGAGAGGTTCGCGGGAGTAACAGCGGTGACCTAACAACCATTATCTGCGGAATCGTGGCGTAAATTAGAGGCAATCATTCCGAGATTCGATGATACTCGTAAAATAACGAACTCGATAATGCAATGTCCGGTCGCCCGCCTAGCTTCCGGTTCCTGCACAGGGATCAGTACAGCACAATTGGCGAAATTAGATCGCAAGAATTGCTATCGATTTGAAGCGTTATGGAATGTAGATATAGACATAACGTTGGTATCGTGCAGGATAGGATTACAAATATTACAGTAAATTTAAGTAATAGTTATTTACATTGCAAGACCGGTATACAGAAATTTACAGGCGAGCATAGAAAGCTAACAGGCGAGCAGGCTGACGCTCACCTGTTATATGTGTGAGCCTGTAAATTTCAGGTAACGGTAGAGCATTGTACAATGTTCTATGGGCATTTGAATTGCAATATATGTATATTTAATCAAATTAATTGCAATAGTATAATGCAATAACTAAAATGTTCAATCCAAGTAAACTTTGAAAATCTGACAGAATTTATTTAATCAAAAATTATTTAAGTGTCAGACGTTTGAAATTAGATATGTTGTCATAATAACTAATGTCAACAGCTCGTTATAATTTTTACACGGACTAGCCCGTTAAAAGTCTCGTAACCCCTAGAGACAGAGCTAAATAAACAGTTCTTTACTATTCAAATGCCCATAAAACTATAAAATAAGACTTTTAGAAATAATTTATATAAGCTAAAAGATAAAATAAAAAAAAGACGCATGGCTTGAAGTATACATTGACTGTGAGAAAAAATGAAAATTGTTAACAAGTAAACTTAAAAAGAGGTTCAGTCAAAAATGATGGTAGGAAGAATTTTGAATCCCTTCCGGTTTTAACGAAAATATAATCGATTGAATAGACGTAAACGATGTATTAAGGTGACTAAGCGTACCTACTATTTCTGAGTGTTTTGTACCCCGTTTAGAGTTACTATACTACTATATTCTTGTTAATACTTCCTTGTGCTTCTTTTTGGCTTTAGTTCTAATTTTGAAATTACATTAAGCGCGGAATAGTGTTATTTAACTCCTAAAATAATAATTTAATCAAAAATATGAAGAGATTGTTTAAATGGTATAATAATTATAGTCATTAGTTTTTCCATAAAGAAGACCGCTACAATAGTTTTTAAATGGCTAGCTAATTTATGTATTTTCCCATTTGAATAAATATGTTACTCTATAAAAATATATTTAAAGTAATATTAGTTCATTTGAGAAAAATTGAGTAAAATCGTATTTCTTAAATACAATTTAACTTATTTATGCTGGAAATTGATTTTAGTTAGCATAACATAATGGTAAAGGTTGTATGAGTTATATGATATTAAAAAGTCATTAAGTCTCATAAATAAACATACATCATTAAATAGATGACAAACTTCTGTTTTTGTTCGATTACCGTTTATCGTACCCAACCATCATTAACATTTTAGTATTCTTTTCGTTTCAGATAGATTCAATTTTCACACCAAATCTTTGGGGATAGGGATTTTTATAACAACAAAGACAAAATTAATTGTCATCCAACACTTGGTGAAACAAGGCTTATGAGGGCATCGTCAGAGGCTGGCCAGCACAGTTCAGTTAGTAACCATAGACGCGTTTCGCTCTTATTAGAGCTCATCAGTATGGTATAACTCACTTCTTCACCTAGAACAAAGTTCATGTGAAGAAGCTGGTGACGAAGAACTGTGCCAGCAGAGAATAAGATCTCTAACAAACTAGTAAGATGACATGAGAAGTTTTGTGGAACTTCACAAAATGTGAAACATAGCCAAGTGTTTACTTTATACTTTTATTAAACCTTGTTTCACCAAGTGTTGGCAGGCCCGACGAGACGGGGGGGTAGGAGGGGTAGAATACCCAGGGCCCGTGGAATTCAAAGGGCCCGGATGTGATGCTATTTTATAAATTGCTTTTAATTTTCTACTATTTCACCAATTTTTTATATTCTGTACAAAAACATGTATAACGAAATGTCTGATACACGTTTTCAACAATTTATTACATTGTATAAAAATGACGAGTTGCAAATTTTAAATAAATTTATACACTATTCAAAAGTACATTATTACATTGTTGCATTTTTGTTTCTTATATTACTACATTGTATACAACACACATAGGCAAAGGCTCTATACATTTGTGCGTAGTGCTGTTTTGGTATCCCCTGCATTTATCGAATATGCAACTAGATATTAGATAGTCATACACATCGCTGCACCAATTAACTCAGAATTTTGTATTTAATTTTATTTATATTGTTATAACTTTATTTAGATATTAATAATTCTTATTGTTGTCATACATATATTTATAAATATATTTTTTTGTATCTTATATTTAATTAATAAATATTCAAAGTTAAAAGGGCCCCGAATTTTTTACCCCGGGGCCCGCTTTTCCTCTCGGCGCCCCTAAGTGTTGGATGACAATTAATTTTGTCTTTGTTGTTATTTAAATTGCTATTGCGTAGCTTCCCCTTTTTTTCGGTAGATGGCCTGTCCAGTTCCACAAAACTTCTCATGTCATCTTACTAGTTTGTTAGAGATCTTATTCTCTGCTGGCACAGTTCTTCGTCACCAGCTTCTTCACATGAACTTTGTTCTAGGTGAAGAAGTGAGTTATATCATACTGATGAGCTCTAATAAGAGCGAAACGCGTCTATGGTTACTAACTGAACTGTGCTGGCCAGCCTCTGACGATGCCCTCATAAGGTGACTTGGAGGCTGAATTTTGTGAAACATAGCCAAGTGTTTACTTTATACTTTTATAGGGATTTTTTCATAAACAAAGTAGTACTGTTTACTGTACGTAAACAAATATACATTTTTAGAAGTTTATAGCACGTTATTATCCTTTAAGAAAGGATTATCTCATGAATCAGATAACCTATTGAAATGAGTACAGATATATGAAATTGTATATTTATAAATCGTACCTAATTTTACTTTATTTTACTCCAGAGTTCATTTAATTTAAATAATAATAATTTTTAATTTGCATAAGTAGGTACATTCAAATTAAAATCTACTAAATATATTCTTCTGCAGTAGTTTCATTCCCTGGTACAGTATAGACAAAAATCTTTGTGTTAAGAAGTTAATCAGTCTATTTATAAATAAACTTAATTTTTCAGAATTACATACGTCAAGCTTTATTATTACATGGAGTCAAGCTTTAGTTATTACAAAAGTTTGTATCAACGAAAGTAGTGATCAACAAAATATCATAAAAACTGGAACGATCGGTCAATAGTTACAAGATATGATAATAAAAAAAAAATTAATAGATACATTTAACATTAAAAACAAGGCATAACTCTGTAATTTTTAAAGTAAGAAATTTAAATAAGTATAATTCTACTTACTGAGTTAAATATTCCAAAGTTTAACTATATGTTAAATTTATAGATGTTACGTTAAAAATACAATAATTTACGTTTTGGTTATGTCTGGTAAACTGATTTAAATTTATTTGAAATTCAAAATTATAATCGTATGCATCTGGCTATTACATTCTTTCAGTTTAATAAATGCAAAACAATAAAGTCATTAGAAGTCAAACAAAAGGAATTTTTAATTTTAAAATTTATTATAATTTATCTATCCGACCTGCAATCTCGCAACAAAATAAACAATTCTATTGTAATTGTAAATATTTATTGACATATAAATAAATAAATATATATATATATATATATATATATATATATATATATATATATATATATATATATATATATATATATATATTTAATACATTCAAAGATAACATTAGTAGGATATGGAAATTTTACAAAAACTTAATTTTCGTGAAAATCATATATTTATAAATAACAGAACTGCTAAATTTGTTGAAAATTTATATTCAAAGTAGTTAATTTTGTAAATATATGCCTTCTACCTTTTTTAATGATTTAAAAGTTGCTCTGGTTTCCATTTTTAAAATATCGTATTACACATTATTATTTTTATGTTACGGAACATCATTTACCGAGATCTGCTGCAGTGGGCATCGAACCGTGAAATAGCGTGGTTATATTTTTATTTTTTGTTCTTATATATGTTTCATATTTTTATGATTTGCACTATGTTATGACCATGTGGTCATTAAATAAGTCTTATCAAATGTCTCTGCAAAAAAAAAAACTATTATTAAAATGGAAAAGAAAAAATGTAAAGAAACTTTCTGATTTTGGCTAAAGCCGACATATATTTGAATGAAAATGTAATGTACATCCACATTACAGCTTTCGAAATATTAAAAGTATGAGTTGAAATATCATTCGCAAAATGAACATAGAAGCAGCACATTTGAATGAACAGTGAAGTCAGCATAACAGTTTACTCTTTACAAAATGGAGTAAAGCTAGAATCAGGAGATCAGAACGGACTGTTATATTTTACCATAAAAATATTTATGTATAATAAGTAAAATTATTACTTTGTGTTGAATGATATTGTGGAATTTATTTAAATTTACGTATTTATTTTTAAACCCTTGTTGCCAAGATATCTTTAACCTAAATATTTAAATATTTGTACTATTGGAATTAATAATTGAAAATTTACTCTTATTATCTCAAATATGAGAGAATAATAATAACATAAATACATAGATAGCATTGCCGGTTCAACAGAACTTCTCATGTCATTTTACTGAGTTGTTTGGAATCTTATCCTCTGCTGGCACAGTTCTTCGTCACACAGCTCCTTCACGTGAACTTGTTCTAGGTGAAGAAGTGGATTATACCATACTGCTGAGCTCTAATAAGAGCGAAACGCTTCTATGGTTACTGACTGTGCAGGCCAGCCTCTGATGATGACCTAATAAGTTGACTCGGAGGCTGAAAATTTTGTGAAACTCTGACAAGTGTTTGTTTAAATTTTGTAGAATTAAATATTTCTTTTACAGAACTTAAGCCAACAATAGTTTTTAATTATTTAAATGTATAAGTACTATAAGTATCTGTGTCAATCATCAATATAATTTTTTATTTTTATAATTACTATTGATACTGTACATTTGTAGTAGGTACTTAATCATAGTTTATAATTTACATGAACTTGAAAAATCTAATATTCAGTACTGGAATATTTTTTTTTACATTTTCATAATATCCGTTCAGATGTAATAAAAAAATGTAGCAAATATAATTTTGCAGCATAAATGTACACCTTGTAGTAGTCTATGTTGCATTACTGTAAAAAAACAAGTTACAGTAGATTACTTTCCATGTAAATCCGGATCTGGTGCGACAGATACAATACTCAGTCGCCAGTTTTTACAGAGATGAAATTGTATCGGCGAAGAGCGACGCTAAGGTCGTAATACAGAATCATAAAAGCATGTGCTAGTCAAGATAATACTTTTATTACAACATTCTCCTGATGAAGGTTCGGAGAACGAGTATTTCTTCCAACAAAGATTTTTGCACTGAATACTATCGTAAAATATAGTTTAGGCGTCTGAGTTTTAAATGCTAATAAAAGGATTTTTTAATGGGTACCTAAGAATATTGCGGAATTTTTATTATATTTATTTTCTTTTCAGATTTACGATTATATTACCATTTTTCTTTAACCATTCTTTAATGTCATACTATAGAAATAAAAATATAGCTAATCTAGAATTATATCCTCCAGACCTTCAATTTTATATTAAACTCGATTTTTGAACAAATTTTGAAAAATATTTGATAATTGCTTAAATATCATATTAACACTTTTACTAGAATTTCTGGTACAAAAGCTTAAATTTGATAGCAAACTTGTCATATTATGATTACCTAAATATTGAAAAAACAAAATTTAATTTATATTATGACAGAAAAATTAACTTTAGTCAAAAACTACAGGTATGATTACCTTTAATAATCACACAACTTAATAATATTAGCTCTATTGAAAAAACAATTGACCAACGATTAAAAGTTATTTTTGACCCTCAATTCTAATTCATGGGAACTCTAATTTTATATTTTGATTTTAATAATTTTTGTTCTTCACATGCTACACTTATACCTATAAAGATTTTCAAAATTATCAAAATGTTACTAATTACATTAAAAAAATCGATAATTATCTCGAAAAATGATACAAGTCAAATTAAATCAAATTAGGATCTCCATTTTAGTTATTATGCATTTTGTGATAAACACTACCGTTTGCAAAATAAACTTGAAAAGAATTATCAATAACGTTGTTATACCATTGGTTATATATAGACCATTAATGAACTTAACCTTTGGTTTAAAGCTTAAGGTTTTAATCTTCAATTTCACCGACGTTTTATTAATTATGTTTTTTATGGTCAGTAGGATCTATTCATCAAAATCTTGAGATCAAGAAAAAACACCATCACAATATTTTCTCTGTTATATAGGTCGGGAAAATTAAAAACTATATATATAAAATTATTTAGAATATAATATTTGAAATTTTGCTAATATTTAACGATTCAAATTAAGAATGAAGTTTATATTTTACTAGAATACGGCAAAGTCGTCACTGCGGATGAAGCCTGTATCAGCTTGTCTTAGTCAACAATTATGGGGAAGATGGCTCAGTGGTATCCAGTCGGCCTGTGTATTTGAGAACCCGAGTTTGATTCCCACAGACAACAAATAATTTTTACCATAATAAAACTACCTTTCCTCATTTATTAACATCTTTGATGATCGTGATTTAATATATATTATTTAATTTATGTGTTAATGTGTTACAGCTAATCAGTTGCGGCTCGTGAGGAAATTTACAAATAACTAAATTCATATTTGAATTAATATACAAGTTAATAATACCACAATTTATTGTTTCTATTATTACGCATATACATACATATACAAACAAATAATACAGATACTTTTTTTACAAACCGCGCAACGATTTAATATACCGAACATTTACTGTAAACGTTCGACAGTACGACTGATAGTAAGATGGATATACATATATAAATACTCATTTCGTCTACCGTGTTATACATGTCTTACTAATTTGCACTTGTGTATTATCCTAAAGACTGTTCTTAGTTTAACTCGATATTAAATAGAATTCAAGAAATTGTCATTTCTTATTACAAAAAATACATGTTTGGAGGGCCTATGACCTTACAATGAACCGCCATTGAGCTGAAGTATCATTCATCGATTATTTATGTGATTTCCGAATAAAAACTTAATGACATAGTAATTTTACTTTCCTTAGGCACTTGGAAACTGTGTAAAACATTATTTAATTTTAAAAAATCATGATTTTTTAATTTTTTTTTTTTGCAAACTTCGTCTTATAGTGCATTAAATATTTATTTATCTATTTCTTTTAAAAATTACAACGTGCCATAACATCTTTAGCATCAATCGAAATTATATTCTTATATGTTCTAGTACATGCTAATATGAAATAGATTTGGAACAGAAAAGACGCCAAAATTAATATTTCTGTATAAGTATTGTAATAATAATCAATAATTTTACATAACATTTCTTGTATAATTTGCGTATATTAAATAGTTTAGTTTATTAATTTAGGTTTCTTTATATATAATTTTTTTTTATTTACCGTTAATTATTTATTAATGGGTTTCATTTATGTATAGAAAATTATATATTAATAAACCCGAAACGACACATTTTAACGCACTCGCTATGCTCTCGTGTTAAAATATCTTGATTATTAATTGACCTCATTAACACACTTGATAGTAAAATAACTATTGATGAATGATTTTTAATCACTTGGCTTAAATTGTGATTTGAATCGTAATGTAAATTAAATTATTGGAATCAACTACATCCTGTTCTGATCGATTCCTTAAAATGAGTAATGAATACTTAGTCTTTGCACCACGTATAATTATTTTTTTTAAATTAAACTTTTAATACTGACAATATAAATAATAACGATTTCTTATTTTTATATTAGTGAAACAACCGTCAGATATTCTGTTTAAATGATAAATTAATTAAAATTAAAATAATTATGAAATGGGAATTGCTAAAGAAATATGCAGGATGCATAAGTGAGTTTAATTTGATAATTAATTAATAAGCCTAAAATATATGTATCGTAATTATTTGCAACTACAAATTAGAAAAATACAAAAATAGTAGAGATGATATATTTATGAAGATTTTTAAATACTTTTTTATTGGATAAAAAATTATGTAAATCTTTGTCACTTAAATCTCATGTTTTGTCGTAAATAATGTTCGTGTTTAAGTTACCATTTAAATAAAAATATATAAATTAAATAAATATACCGTAGCAGATCTCGGTAAGTGAGTTATTTCTTTGCGTGAAGCGTAGTTACCAGCCGTCAAATTATGGCTCATAAAAATGTTAGTAGATACGAAGCCACAGAGGTAGTTTTTACGTAGTCAAAATTGTTTGTCGGTTGTGGGAATCGAACCTGGGTTCTTTAATCTACAGGCCGACTCGAAACCATTGAACCACCTACCTAAATAATTTCAAAATAAAATAATATCATCTCGCCTTTTATCCGCTACTGGGAATCACACTCTGCAAAAGCAGATTTCGATAAGTGATATATTTTTGAACTTCAAGTACGAGTAGTGGAGGGAGAGCCACAGGGGTAATTTTAATGTGGTGAAAATTGTTCAATTTGTTTTAAAGTAAGAAATGACTAAGAAAGTACAGTTAACTTCTCTTGTTTTCGTAAAACTATAGTTTCTTATTTGACGAGTAACAAATTTACGTATCGTGAATATCATTACTCTTCTAGTTGTTTTGTATAAGGAGAGCTTTAAGTTTCTTGGAAAAGATCGCGAGTCCAAGGCAAAGATTAAGTACCAGCAGACAAAAAGAGTTCATTGATTTTCTTCTCCTTTGAACTTTGAAGAGCTTATACAGCGTGTAATTAATGAAATGGGTTGCTCTATTGTGCCTTGTGGAAAGTTTATACCTATAAAATTACTTCTTGTACCACAACTTCACAGTTTCTTACTACATAGTTTTATATTAGATATAAGAACCATATATTTATAAACTTTTTTATATTCAAATTTATTAAAATACCACCCCTATACAGCCAATTGAAAAATTGGGACAAATGACTATTTTATTTACAATCAATTTTAAAAGCCTAATTTTAGTTATGGGACAACCAACAAACAATTTTCATCACAGTAAAACTACCCTTGTGCCTCCCCCTCCACTTTATCTTTAGAGACCGTGATTCAACAGCTGGTAAACGCACTTCACGCGAAGAAATATATCACTTATCGAGATCTGCTATAACAGAGTGCCACATCTAGTAATTGGTAAAAGACGTGATGATATATATTTATTTATAAATTATAAAGTTGGGGGCAAATTTAAATGTTACTTTTTGGAGTGAATTCTACTTTCGGTTTCGCCGAAAGCTATGTTATCGTTAATTTTTATTTTTATTCTAAATTAGCTTTACAATGATGCCAAATTCGTGCATTTTCATTAAAAATTACCGTAGTTATAAATTTTTCAAAATAATTATCAGTTTACAATGATATTTGGACCATCTTTGATGAAATGTTCTGATGTTTACGTGATGTATTTGAACAGTCAAAGAATTAAGGAAAAATAATTTGTAGTTACACAAGTATTATAACAATTATTATACTTAAATTATGAAGAAAAAAACTCCCGCTAGGATTTGACCGATTTGAGTTTAGGACTTGTGTCATTTGGCAACTACGGTCGCCATGTAATACAATTTGGATTTTTGGTTAATTATTCAATTTGATTTCAACAATTATTAAGTATTAATTTAAAAATACTAATTAAAATTATTTTAGTCTGACAGTTTGATTTGTTAGAGATAATAACAAACAAATGATGGATCAGGTAAGCGTCAGTATAAATTTATTTTTTTAGATAACATTACATAATTAATATATTTATAAGAATTAAAACTATATAACACAAAAAAATACTAGTTAAATTACTACCTAAACAACGGCTGTTAATTCGTGTAAATCAGTGGTCCAATCCATACTGGAAGAAACTGGTCAATACTGATTATGTTCAACTACAGTAATTGCAAATTCTGTCTACTGAGATGGTAATATAAAAAGTTAATAATACAGTTTCCATTATTTAAAAAATAATCAAGTATCATAAAGAGTAAAATATTTGTCATAAAGCTTAAATGTGTTTTCTGATATAACTTTATACAACAAATCAAATTATAATCGATAATAAACTATTTAATTAATCTTAAAGTTTGAATTTGACTGCAACGTGTATTTATGATTTCAATAATGGCAAGAAGTAATCCGAGAATAGAACATGGCAGAAATGTTTTTTTTATTATTATATGAAAAGCCAGAGATAGCTGTGGATGCACTCTTGGGAGTTTGTGCGCCCGCACATCCATTACTCTACGCCTCTGGTGATTGAACTCGTTAACATTACATTTGGAATATATCACCCAGTTCGCCGATTAAAAAAGAAACTTCATAACGAGCTCATTTGAGCAGGTTCTAGTATCAATGTTACCTTAATAATAATAAAGTGAACTGCAAAACTCATGCCGACCATTCCATTGTATTCCAGCAAATTTTAAGCTTCTTTGCTTACACGCAATATTTAAATCAAATATAAATTTTACTAAATTTTGTACGAATTATAAAAAATAAATTATTTGACACATATTATAATATACTTTTTGGGTGATTTTAATGCTTATTTTTACTCTTAAAGCTTTTAAAAAATTATTTTATTATTTATGATTTTTATGGCCAGATGCAGTGTTAAATATTAAATTTTAAACTTGGTTTAAATAAATGAAGCAAAGCGAATTTAAACGTTAACTCATATAATTAATATTACTGTCAAACATTCGATTTGCATTAATTTATTTAAACTAAGCTTCAAATTTAACATTTGACGGTGCAATTGACCATTATAGTTTTATGACACAACCGCCGCGATTCATAAAAAATATTATTTTATCGGGTATTTTTTGTTTGTTTATATATAAGAAACATATTAGTAAAATTTTATTTAGCCATAAGCGTAAATTAAATACATGTTTTCTAAAACATGTTCAGAATTAAAAAATGCAATAAATGAGTTCAAATTTATTAATTTATGTTAATTGAAATAGATCTAAATAAAAGTTACAATTTGTTGCTATGAGAAATGAAACAAATAATTGTAACGTTTGTTTTGACAGATCTATAAACAAATATTTTTTTATTCTTTTTGTTCATAATCGGTCCAGTGTTATCCCGAAAACAGTTTAACAGTGTATTGTTAAATTCTTTTTGTTTTAATAACATTTTATTTTGTATGATTAGCACAACTATGCAACCATATGATAACCTCATATATTTTAAAATATTATTTTTTAACAATTTCAAAGTATTTCCAACGACAGATAATTATTTTATATTATTATTAAAAAAACTTAATTAGAAGGTACATATAATACGATTTAACAGTTGTGTAAGCTATAATATAACCTGAGAATCAACAATTTTATTTTCTGGTTTTATATTATAACTTCATCATTTGTACGAAAATTATTAAATTACTGCCTATACACATGTAAGGTAAAAAAGAAAAGTGTGAAAATATCAAGTATATTCTTCTGAAATTACAGTTGAAAAACGTCTAAATTTATTGGACAGCGTCGCAACATGTCACATGAATCCTTAGATTGTAGTTCGACCTTTTTAAAAAATTTAAATTGTCAATTTTCGATGAAATAAATGACACAAAGTAAAAAAGAAGTATATTATACTCGTTTTATACGACGTATTGTCACACTGGTTCCTTTGGAGCACTCCTTGTTTCGATCGTACTGCAAACAAATCGTGCGATAATCATCGTCTTATATAACTCGTTTAATAATTTTTCAAGCAATAAGGTGTATTATTGCTAGAAAACATTTCGTTCAAATCTGAAAATGTATAAAATGTCATATCAGCCATCATGGCCATTGGTACCCATGAACATACTATTTAATGGGTTTAATATATTTAAATAAGAAATAAATATGTCATCATGCCTTTTATCTATCACTCAGTGTGACACTCTGCCGTAGAAGACCTCAATAAGCGATATATTTATGCGCGTGAAGTGCAGTTACCAGCCATTAAATCACGGCCCCCAAATATGTTAGTGAAGGGGGAGTCACAGAGGTAGTTTTAATGTTGTGAAAATTGTGTTATTTTCATTCTAGTTTACTGTTTCGGCCAGTAGTATATTTAAAAATATATTTAATAAGAAGTACCTATTTAATTTTTCTAAAGTTAACTCAATGCTGTTTTTGCAAATTCTAAAGCTTTTTAAGCAGTTTTATTTAATAAAATGCTGTGCTTATTTATCCACTCTCAACCTATTTATATACGTACCTTATAATTTCGAACTGAAAATTATTTGGTAATTCTACCAGCTATAGCTATAAACTATTAAAACCTTATCGGTCATTTATTTTTACGACTATATTTAAAAATCATTGTAATCAGTAAACATTTCGTTTCCACCTACAACATGCGACGAGTACAAATCCAGCGAAACGCCTACTTTATCTCGTAAAACTTAACAGCTTTACGGGCGAAATAAAACGCCCCGGAGATCAATAACACAAAATAAACTCAGTAATCCGCTTACCGGCAGCAGGGTCAAATTTACACGAGCTCAAATATCCGCTGTGTGCATTCGTCCTGCGGAGTGAAACTGTTCTTGCCCCACGAAATCACCAGCTCTGCCCTTGAATTTAGCACTGCTGTTGCTGCTGACATTAGTCAGCCACCTACGCATCAAGCTATCTCCAGGATCAAACGTCGCTTTTCATTAATCATGTTTTTTTCGTGTATCTGATAAATTTACGATCTTGAGAGCATACCCCTGGCCTTTGGAATATTGAGAGAAAGTTTTGTAATTAGGAATGTCTTAGGAAATGATGAAAGGTTGTTTGGGAAATAGGAGAAAACGGAAATGTGAAAGCGTACTTGTAATGGTTTATTTTGCCGAACTATATGTTTAATAATAGAGTAAGTATTGAGATCTAGAGATTTTGGAGAATTGTCACATTTTTAGCCCGCACTGAATCTAAAGTATATGGTTTTTAAAGTCTGCCTTTTGATCTGTCTGTATACATAATATCTCAAATAGACATTGAAATTTTATATTTTAGTTAATGACTAAATATAAATATAGTTTTAATATTGGACCATATTTAATGTTCGGTAACATAATTTTATTAATGAAATTTTTTATTTTTCACGTTTGTTACCTAAACGATACGGTTTATCACAAAATCCGTACTCGTAACATTAACCATTAGTTGAAACATTTTTTGAAATTATAAATTATTTGTTATAAAGTTTTTTGTTTAATATTTAGTAAACGGAACATCTTGAATTTTTATAAGTACTGATATTTCCATGTCCAAATCATAATTAATGTGGTATAAATTAAAGTCTCATTTTGTTATGGTTGAAGAAGCTCTGTGTTCAAAAACAGTTTATGTGATGTACAATATTCTGAATCTAATAATCTGATAAATATATATATATATATATATATATATATATATATATATATATACGAGTATATAATTATAGACTTTTTTAGCTCACAAATCAGGGCGTGAAATCAGAATTAAAGAATAAAAAAATAAACATGACCATATCAGTTCGAATATCATTTTCATTGCAATTTCGAACAATGCCTTAGATCTTATAATATTGTGATTATAACAATATTGTGATCCAACAAAACATATAAGATTCGCACTTTTAATAGTACTGAAAGAAAATATAATATAAATGTTTTGACTTAATATTCCTATTTTTTATATTATTATAATCATCATATCTCCGAGCCAAAAAGCTCGACTTTTCTTCCTTTTCTCATTTGAATCATTTTAAATATCTTAAACATTCCTCTTTGTGATTCTTTGGAATTTTCACTACAACCGAGAACAGAACGACAAACAGATATTATTACTTAATTTTAAATAAATAGGTTATATTTTTATATAACAAAAAACTAAATATTATTTTTATTTAATCTTTTCAAACTATAAAAATATCAAAACTTTTGCATACTATAATTATTATTTGACTTTACATATAAAATAGTTTTTAAACATTTATTTTTCTCTATTAAGTATCCCTATTATAAAATTGTAGAAATGTGCACTCGCGGCCCAATTTTCAAATTGTTTCTAAATCACGGAATTATATTTACATTTACAAATTAAAAATACCAGATATTTATTTATTTTACGCTGTACAATCTATACAATGTAAATCTCATATTTAATAGTGATGTATGAATCACTCATTTGCCAATTATTAGAACACATCTGAAATATGCTCGTGGTCTATCGTAATTTTTTTGTAACATATGTTAGGTATTTTTTACAAAAAAATACACATACATTAAAATTTTTAAGGTAAAGGTTAACAAATTATAAATTATATCAGCAGTATGCATCTTTAACAGGATTCAGTAGCTTACGCAGAATGTTTATATTTTTGAAGTAAAACTTCTTTACTTGCGGTTGATGAGGCTAAACATGACACATTACATCCTTACTCGTTTACGCCGTTGAACTAGAGTGAGACGCTATTTTACTTTTTTTGTATAGGCTAATTGTGAAGGTACGCCTACTAAAATTTAATTCTTAAAACAAAGTGTTTTTCAAAGAATTGTTTTACTTTTGAGAAGATATTTATGTGAAGCTATAAAAAGACGCATTAAATCAAAGTTTGTTTTAGAAAAAGTAAAATTTAGTTGTTAAAGAAACAATAACAAATGATTAACGGTATATTTGTTTTTACAATGTTCCAGAACGGTTTACCATCGCCAGAAAATCCGTACGTGTTCAACGGAGATTTTGTCGATCGAGGGAAAAAAGGACTAGAGGTGTTTTTGCTGCTGTTATCCTGCATGCTCGTGTTTCCCGGTGGCGTGTTCCTCAATCGGGGCAACCACGAGGACCATATCATGAACGCGAGGTGAGTGTATCCAGTGAACTCTAAACGAGCAGTGATTCTCATGCACTATTGCTATCAGTTCATCTAAGGCAGAGTAAACAACTCGAAGCACGCCTGACATGGCACATGAAGCGACTGACACGCAGCGAAAGAAATCAAATATATACAATCTAATAAGAATAGATATCTAACTAGAAGTTAACAGTTGTATAGCCTGACATTTCTAATAAGGGAGGAAACGGAATTTAGAATTTTGAAACAATAATTGCTCAATCATTTTAGTCATTATGTTACACACTTGTACAGACTGTTTATCATACGAACCTCAGCCCTTGCTAACTGTTTTGAGTGAAGAAATAGAGAGAGGGTTAAATAGATAAAGTTATATCATTTAATCTGCCTGATTTAATGCTGTAAAATTCAAAACAATTGAAAAACAAATAAGCGAGTTAAAACCAATATAACTTTTTTTAATGCTAAATTAAAATTACATTGATTTTTATGTAGCGACATAGTGGTAGACTTTCTTGTTAAGCTTAAACAAGCTGTTGGTATAAAATATATAAATAAATATATGATCACACCTTTTCTCCTATAAGTGTAGTACTTTCCCATAACAGATCTCAGTAAGTTATATATTTATGCGCAAGAAGTTCGGTTATTAGCTATCAAATCACGAACCCCAAAGATAATTGTGGAGGGAAAACCACAGAGTTATTATAATCTGATGAAAATTAATTGTCGACTACGGATTTCCAAACCCACAGTCCAAATCGATACCACTGAGCCACCTATTCCATATCGGATAGTAATATTTTCGATATGGCGTTCCATTAAAAAAAATCGTTTAATTTTTAATTGTTATGAATTTTGTACGATTAAATTTGTCGAAACAAAGACACTACTTTGTATATTTAATCATCCCTCTTATCTTTTCAGCCAAAATTTTATTAATGTTGAGCTGCAAACATTGCTCATAAAAGTTTAGCGAGAATATATTATGGTATAATAGAAATTTTTATAGTATATATTTAGGCTCCACGATCAATTGAAAACGGGCATTGCAATATAATATATTGGACGTTTCCATATTTATTTAATCATCTTCAGCTAAAATTTACAATAATAAAATAAAGGTTATATCACATAAAAGAATAACCACAACAAAAAATACAATAATAACAAAGCTAATGTACAGATAGTCAATATAATAAAATAGCATGTGCTAGTCAATCAATTTGTTGACTGTCTGTGATATAAGCTTTATCTCATTATTGTAAATTTTACCTGAAGATCATATTTAGTCAAACATCTAAATGTCTAAAATATTATATTATTAAAATGCACTTGTTTAATTGATCCAAGAGCCTAAATATATACTAAGAAAACATTACCATTAGGACCTATCTTAATAGAAATGAAAAGTTATATACATATATATATATAAACAGCGGCTAAAAAACTTTGCGGTAAAGACAAATGTAAAACGAAAAACTTAAAAATGATTGAATTTTAGAAAATAAAATTTCATTTATATTTAAACTTTAAAACACAATCAAAATTATTTGAACAAATTAACAAATGACCGTATATATTATATTCTCATCTACAATTTCAAGAGCCGCGGACGATAAGAATGGGTATATCACGTTTCCCTTTCAAAAATTCATAGTGTTACATTAGGCCGCGGTCACACTGATCAAGCGCCAGCGATCGAGTAGCATCAAACAAATTTCCAACATAGTCTATATGTGTATAGCGTCACACTGCTTTAATCGGTAGCGACCATGCGACAGCATGCACCAACGACTGGTTGGTAATTTCCAACATGTTGGAATTTTGAAGGTTACTTGACGCCGCTTGATGGTACGACGCATGCGCTTTTTGCTGAAGCGCCATATTTTGACATTTTGCAAATTATAACCTATGTGCACTGTGTAGATTCACATCTTGTTCTTAGTGTTTATTACTTTATGACCATATATGTAGCCATTCGTAACAATGTCTGAATCGTGGAACGTAAATGAAATAGATTTATTAATAAACTTAGTACGTGAAAAAAATGAATTATACGACCAAACTCAACCAGGTTATTCTAACATTACAATTATAGATAATATTTGGCGATCCATTTCAGAAATTATAGTTACAAAAACAGGTGAGTCAATTTGTGTTAATTAAATCTAATAAAAATATAAATCCCACACGTACATTTCAGATAAACAGTGCAAGAAAAAGTGGCAAATACTTAGAGGTGGTTACCGCCAAAGAAGACATGAAAGAACTGAATGTATATCAGGATCTGCACAAAAAAATATTAAAAAGTGGGCATATTTCGAAGCATTATCTTTTCTGGAACCATACATGGCTGAAAGGAAAACATCATCAAACGTACCGTGAGTAAATCAATGGTATAAAATTTGTACTGATCACTATTAAAAATACCTACGTATTAATTTACAGCAATTCTCTCGTCGAAAAAAATTCAGAAACTACGTACGTAGATGATCACACAGCAGAAGATAATTCTGAACTATGTGTGCTTGTGCAGGATATACCTGAAAGTGGTACATCATTATCACCAGATACGTTAAAATGTGACACTCCTGTGGAACCAAGGTATTCGGTTAAAAAAAGATTGTCAACTTCTAAAGTTGATGATCATTTTATTGAATATTTAAAATCAAAATCAGAACCTAAGAAAAAATCTTCAGCTGAGCTATTTCTCCTAAGTTTAGTTGACGACGTAGAAAAATTGGAAGAACATGATTTAAGAGAATTTAAAATAGAAGTGTACAAGTTTCTACACAATAAACTTAATAAGTAATAAATAAATGAATATATTTTGTTATTTTCACTTACAGTCATAATATAGCGTTATAATTATAAGAATATGTATTTATTTTCGTATTTGTATAACTGATATTATTTATGTAAAATGTTATTATGTACATTGTACTACTTTATTTAATAATTATATATTAAATTAAACAAAATCTAATTATTAATTGGGTTCATATCCTAAATTTATTTGAGTATTCTGCCAGGTTACAGAGCCGGGTCCAATGAAGTATTCTGCAAATTTTTGACGAATTTCGCGTGCTTCTCTAGTAGATTGGTTATTATTTGACCTCCTTAAGTTCCGAACAGGATTTTGAATCTGACAGAACGCATTAGCCTTAATAATATCGGAAGTAACATCACAATTATATTCTGTTCTAATAAAATTATGTAAAATGCAGCTTGCAGTTATAAGATGATCTACTCTATGTGGATATATAGCAATTTCAGTAGTAAAAATTCTAAATTTCGCTGCTAATATGCCGAAAGCACATTCAACCATTTGGCGGGCGTAAGATAAACGATAATTAAATATTCGCTTCACATTATCTAAGTCGCGGCGTGGATATGGTTTCATTAAGTGTTTTGATAACTTAAATGCCTCATCGCCAATGAAAACATATGGAAGTGGTTCTCCATTCTCAATAACAGGTCTATCTTCGGGAAATTCTAATAAATCGTTATTAAATAGATTTCCAAAATCAGAATGTTCAAAAACACCACCATCACTGTTTTTACCATAACTTCCTACATCGATAATTAAAAATTTATAATTAACGTCCACAACTGCAAGCAGGATAATTGAATGGTATAATTTATAATTATAAAATAAAGATCCACATTTCATCGGCTTTTTAATTCTTACATGCTTCCCATCTAATGCGCCTGTAAATAGCAATTGTTCTAATATATTTGGTATGTTTGAAATTATCAGTACATATCATGCCGTACGTACCTATGCAATTAGGAAACATTTTTTTAATTTCATATTCCTTTGCAACGTTTAAAAATTTTGCTTTGTCCGGGCATTTTAAATATGCTTCTTTTAGTGCGACACAAATTAATTTTAACATTTCTTCTACTATGGAACTAATCGCATTATGACTAATTCTAAATCTAAATGAGGCAGAATGGTACGATTCTCCGGTGGCTAGATATCTATAGAATTCATAATTAAATATAGGTACATATTAATTATTATTATTACAACCTGAGTGTTACTGTCAATCTTTCTTCTAAGCCAATTGATTTTCGAAAATTTGTACTTCCAACCTTATGCAACGGTCTTAATTTCGAAACTAGGAATTCAAAGCAAGCCATATTCATTCTGTAATACGAAAAAAATTTTTCTTCATCTTGATGCAGTTGCGGTACAAGTTGATGATATTCTCCAAGTTGTTCTCTATGAAGAAAAATTTCTCGAGTCCACATAGATCTTTTTTTTGCATGTTTTTTCCTCCAGAAGTAATATAAAATTGTTGCTTCATCATCCGTTTCTGACATAATGAAAACTGCATTAAAAATTTATGTATTAATTGAAATAATTAAAGGTTAGGTAAAGTATTTTATCATAATTACATCAATAAATTTAATACTTTAATAATTTTATAGTTATTAATTTACTAATTCACTGGTGACAAATTCAGAACGCACAATTTAAATTTTAATCTAAGTGCTGGACTCTACTTCGAACAGTGTGACAATAGCACCGTGTATAGTTGATCGTAGTTGATGTTACCTGCACGTGCACGATTGCGCTTTATCCAGTGTGACCGCGGCCTAATACTGTTCAAATACAACATTGATTGGCCTTGATTAAAAAAAAGTTTGATGTTTTTTATACACCTCCATATCTGTAAGACTGTTGTGAACCATAATTCACAGATTCTTAACAAATAATAACCGTACAAGTTTTACAAATACTACAGATTTGCAATTGGCGGATGTAACATTGTCTTTAATTATCAAACTTTATACTTTTTGTGTTTTTCAGATACGGATTTATAAAAGAAGTTCATCAGAAATACAGAGTAAGTAAAATTTTTTTATTTTTACATACAATTTTAAAGAAAAGTAACAAATTTACCTAAATTTTAATTAATATACATTATTTATAAAATACAAGTCCTGTTTGATTCAAAATAACGACTTTTTTTATTTAACGTACAATACTTTAAAATAATAACGGTTATAATTATAAAGAATAAAAGTTGTAAAGTGAGTGTTTAATCAACAGAAAATTGCTATAAGATTAAAAGAAATTTTCGGATCTCATTTTAATATAATATACAAAATTAAACCTAAATAATTATTAGAAGATTTCTTAATACATTATTAATTACTTAGTTATCATATATAGTGAGATAAATTTAACTTATTAACTATAATATGCATGTCGAGAGTAAATGAAAAAAGTTTGTAACTAAATTTATTTTCTAATTTATGGTTAAGATAAAATCTTTTGAAACTAATATATGAAGTTTTAAGCGCAACGTTAAGTATTCTAAAAATAAACATGCCTATATGATAAAAGTCATTTTGTATAAAGAGTGCAGCTATTTATATAAACTGTGTGCCGAATTACGCTTTATTGCACTATCTACAAATAATAATAACGTTATTTAATTACATTTTATTTAAAAATCTCTTTTTGCAGTAGTTTTATTTTGTTTTAATGACATTGATTATAGCGATATTTATTTATTTTATTAATATATAAAATATTTCAAACTTTAGCCACTTTCCTAATAAATACATTGACTAATAAATTAATTGTAAATAGTGAATATTTGATTAAAATTTATTTAGCAAATATCCGCTTCCAATTGCATAAATTTGCTCACATTTTACAAGCCTCTTATCTTCCTTAAGCCATATAAATATTATATATATATATATATAGAAATATAAATAAAATTCTCTCGAAGCCACAAATCTGTAATCATATCAATTCATTCGTTCCAATATACATGTTTCATTAGCCTTCAATGGACGTACGCTCCGCATGCTCAAATTACTTACTTGCTTCCACTCTTCTAACAACAAATCTAAAAAGATAAGAAAACGAAAAAGCGCCTCCAGCTTGTTTTTGAAAGTAAATTTCACAAAATTGCAGTTAGGCACTCTATCGTAAGAACAGAAAATGAATCAAAATATAAGAAAGCAAGGTAATTGCGTACTTCATTAGTTTTCTACATAATTGCAGTTACAAGTTAATAAGATCTGAAAACAAATAAACAACATGAAAAAAGAGTGATGGTCTGCGCTTACTTTTTTTCCTGATACAGTCACCTTTGGGTCGAATGCCCTTTGAACTATAGTGGATTAAGCCCACACAAGCCGAAAGAACACTGACACGGTTCTGCTCAGGAATTCTCTTTTACCTGTTTGACAGCACGACGTTCTATTTCCTGATACAGTTACCTTTCGGTCGAATGCCCTTTGAACAATAGTGGTATTAGCCCACACAAGCCGAAAGAACACTGACACGGTTCTGCTCAGGAATTCTCGTTTACCTGTTTGACAGCACGACGTTCTATTTCCTGATACAGTTTACCTTTGGGTCAAATGCCTTTTGAACTATAGTGGATTAAGTCCACACAAGCCGAAGGAACACTGACACGGTTCTGCTCAGGAATTTTCTTTTACCTGTTTGACAGCACGACGTTCTATTTCCTGATACAGTTTACCTTTGGGTCAAATGCCTTTTGAACTATAGTGGATTAAGTCCACACAAGCCGAAAGAACACTGACACGGTTCTGCTCAGGAATTCTCTTTTACCTGTTTGATAGCACGACGTTCTATTTCCTGATACAGTTACCTTTGGGTCAAATGCCTTTTGAACTATAGTGGATTACGTCCACACAAGCCGAAGGAACACTGACACGGTTCTGCTCAGGAATTTTCTTTTACCTGGTTAACAGCACGATGTTCTAATTCCTTATAGTCACTTTTGGGTCGAATTCCCTTTGCACTATAGTGGATTAAGTCCACTCAAACCTAAAGAACGCTGACACGATTCTGCTAAGGAATTCTCTTTTACCTGTTTGACAGCACGACGTTCTATTTCCTGATACAGTCACCTTTGGGTCGAATGCCCTTTGAACTATAGTGGATTAAGCCCACACAAGCCGAAAGAACACTGACACGGTTCTGCTCAGGAATTCTCTTTTACCTGTTTGATAGCACGACGTTCTTTTTCCTGATACAGTTACTTTTGGGTCGAATGCCCTTTGAACTATAGTGAATTACGCCCACAAAGCTAAATGCACTGACATTGTTCTGTTCGGGACCCTTTTTTACCTGGATAACAGTACGAAGTTCTATTTTCACTTTCGGGTTGTATTTTCTTTGAGCTATAGGGGTTTAATCCCACATAAGCCAAAACGGCATAGTGCTTCTCAGGATTCCTGTTTTACCTTTAACAGTATGACGTTCTATTTCTTTATAGAGTTGTTTCGAATGCTCTTTGAAATATAGTAGATTTAGCCTACATTATTCTAAAGAGCACTAACATGGTTCTGATTAGGGTTCTTTTCTTACATGGTTCGCTGCACGATGTTCTACCTCTTGATGCAGTTACCTTTGCGTAGACTGTCCTTTGAGCTATAATATAGCAGATAAAATCAACATAAGTCGAACGGCACTGATAATTCTGTTCCTTTGTCACGTTGGTTGCAATTTAACGTTCTGACTCTTGTTACAGTCACCTCTCGATCGCGCGCTCTGTAACCAATAATGGATAAAACTAACACTAGCCGAAAGGCCTTTAGTTTTCATTTACAACTCTTAACGACATTTATCAATTAGAACATTGTAATAAAGGTTTCATTTACACTTGAGTTTAGTATCAGCTATTGTTCCTAAAATATAAATTTATTAATTAAATTCATATCAAAATCCAAGAAAGAGTTCGTATTAGTCGAAGTGCAAAACAGAAATTTATTCAGAAACGTGCAGACACCCTCGAAAATGAACTGTTACACAAGCACGTTTAAACGAATATATGAAAAATATTACAAATTTTATTTTCTATAGTAACGATAAATTATTATTGGAATACTTTGTAATGCGATATAAATTATTTATTGTTACACCAATATTTTATTTTGACCAATAGCAAGACATGCGGCAACAATCTGCTATTTTCAAATTAAAACTAATCGCTACTATAGTTACATTAGAAATCGCATCTGTCATGTATCATACATGTGATTTGTAATTTTTTTTTTCTACAACCACTTAGAAATTTGCTCATTGTATGTTTGTTTTTGCTAGGAAAATGAGGTACATTGTAAACACATGTCCGGTTACCATAGTAAAAGTGACAGAACTGTGCAGGAATGAACATTCTCGCACAGTTCTGTCAAAAATGTTAAATTGTTTCAAATTTAGAACTGGCGCGCTTCGGCAAATCATTACAATTCGAAGTTCGGCCGTATGCCGTATTCCAGCTGTCAATAATAAATTGAGAATGGTTGAAGAATTTATTTTATTTTAGTATATTACTAGCGATCAGGTCGGCTTCGCCGACCTTCAGCTAGGCTCCGCAGCCCTTGAAGAAAAGTATTTTTAAAACTTGTTACTTTATACACCACCTGGTCGATTATTGATATTGTAAAAAATTACAGTTTACAAATTTTTCGAAAATGAATTGCTATCAACTCTTTGCTGATTTATTTTTACATTATCTCTCAGATCTTTCATTAGAACTGAAATAAGTACAGTTTCAATAACTTTTAGGTCAAAACAATTGACAATCAGTCGATTACAATTTTTGGCTTCTATATCTAATCATAACTTCAAGTTTGATACCAAACACGATATGTTTCTAACGACTTTAGAAATAAACAATTGACTATCAGTTGACCTAATTTTTTTTTATATTTCTGTTTGAAAGCTTTCTTGAAACCTTTTTGTTTGATACCAAACGCGATAGATTTTGAAAGACTTTTAAGAAAAACAATTGACAATCGGTCGGTTATAATTTGTAATTATTCTGCCCGAAATCTTTTTTCAAACCATTTAATTTGATACGAAACACGATAGATTTCTAATGACATTTATGAAAAACAATTGACAATCGACACGATGCATTTCTAAATAGTTTTAGAAAAAACAATTGACAATCACTCGATTATCATTTTTTATTATTCTGCTCGAAATCCCTCTTTAAAACATTTAATTTGATACCAAACACGATATGTTTCTAATTACTTTCAGAAAAGAGAACAATTGACAATCAGTGAATCACAATTTTTTATAAT
Organism: Pterostichus niger; assembly: GCA_947425015.1. Lineage (NCBI taxonomy): Eukaryota > Metazoa > Arthropoda > Insecta > Coleoptera > Carabidae > Pterostichus > Pterostichus niger. The sequence goes on along the minus strand of OX380334.1, from coordinate 17,864,297 downwards.
TCTGTTTAAAGCCCTCTTCAAACCATTTAGTTTGATACCAAACACGATACATTTCTAGTGACTTTCATAAAAAAACAATAGACAATCACTCGAATATATTGATAATAGTTGATTACTAATTTTAATTCTAACGACTATCAAGTCTGTTAAAATATTTCATTATGAAACTTGATTTTGTTGAGAAAATAGGCAGCCAAGCTGATAGTGTAAAACCTAGTTCTGTCAATACTTGGCAACTTCATAGTGCACTGTCATGTCAAAAAATTTATTTTTTAAATAAACATTTAAAAAATCTGTAATTATAATAAAAACGTCCCCTCATTCCTATAATATGCGTAAAATATATCAAAAGTAGTGTAAAAATTTTTCTATGCAAGTAATTTATAATTAAAAATACGACATGGCCACTGAGAAATGTCAAATCAACGATAGATGTTCTTCTTAAAAAATCCAAAGCTACCTTGCTCTAAGTTGATTTTGCGCCAAAAACGCATGTTTTTCCAAAATATCTCGCACATCATGTGCACAAAAAATTTGAAACTATCAAAAGGCACTCCCCAGTATTGCCCTCTATCAAATAAAAATTGTTTCAAATTTTTCGGATAATCCGTCTAGGCTGTAGAAATGGGCAACTGACCGTGATGAATCTATATATATATAGTTATAAATATACCATTTTTCTCTTTTAGTATATGGACTAGCGATCAGGTCGGCTTCGCCGACCCTCAGCTAGGCTCCGCAGCCCTTGAAGAAAAGTATTTTTAAAACTTGTTACTTTATACACCACCTGGTTGAGTATTGATATTGTAAAAAATTACGGTTTACAAATTTTTAGAAAATGATTTGCTATCAACTCTTTGCTGATTTATTGTTTCATTTTCTCTCAGATCTTTCATTAGAACTGAAATAAGTTCAGTGTCAATAACTTTTAAATCAAAACAATTGACAATCAGTCGATTACAATTTTTGGCTTCTATATCTCCTCATAACTTCAAATTTGATACCAAACACGATATGTTTCTAACGACTTTAGAAATAAACAATTGACTATCAGTTGACCTAAATTTTTTTAATATTTCTGTTTGAAAGCTCTTAGATTGATACCAAACGCGATAGATTTTTAAAGACTTTTAAGAAAAACAATTGACAATCAGTCGATTATAATTTGTAATTATTCTGCTCGAAATCTCTTTTCAAAACATTTAATTTGATACCAAACACGATAGATTTCTAATGCCATTTATGAAAAACAATTGACAATCAGTTGATTACAATTTTAATAATTCTGTTTAAAAACTCTCTTCAAATCCTTTAGTTTGATACCAAACACGATGCATTTCTAAATAGTTTTAGGAAAAACAGTTGACAATCACTCGATTATAATTCTTTATTATTCTGCTCAAAATCCCTCTTTAAAACATTTAATTTGATACCAAACACGATATGTTTCTAATTACTTTTAGAAAAGAAAAACAATTGACAATCAGTTTATTACAATTTTAATAATTCTGTTTAAAAACTCTTCAAATCCTTTAGTTTGATACCAAACACGATGCATTTCTAAATAATTTTAGGAAAAACAGTTGACAATCACTCGATTATAATTTTTTATTATTCTGTTCGAAATCCCTCTTTAAAACATTTAATTTGTTACCAAACACGATATGTTTCTAATTACTTTAGAGAAGAAAAATAATTGACAATCAGTTGATTACAATTTTAATCATTCTGTTTAAAAACTCTCTTCAAATCCTTTAATTTGTTACCAAACACGATATGTTTCTAATTACTTTTAGAAAAGAAAACAATTGACAATCAGTGAATCACAATTTTTAATAATTCTGTTTAAAGCCCTCTTCAAACCATTTAGTTTGATACCAAACACGATACATTTCAAGTGACTTAAAAAAAAAACAATAGACAATCACTCGAATATATTGATAATAGTTGATTACTAATTTTAATTCTAACGACTATCAAGTCTGTTAAAATATTTTATTATGATACTTGATTTTGTTGAGAAAATACGCAGCCAAGCTGAGAGTGTAAAACCTAGTTCTGTCAATACTTGGCAACTTCATGGTGCACTGTCGTATAAAAAAAATAATTTTTAAATAAACATTTAAAAAATCTGTATTTATAATAAAAACGTCCCCTCATTCCTATAATATGCGTAAAATATTTCAAAAGTGGTTTAAAAATTTTTCTATTGAAGTAATTTATAATTAAAAATACGACATGGCCACTGAGAAATGTCAAATCGACGATAGATGTTCTTCTTAAAAAATCCAAAGCTACCTCGCTCTAAGTTGATTTTGCGCCAAAAACGCATGTTTTTTCAAAATATCTCGCACATTACGTATACGAAAAATTTTAAACTATCAAAAGGCACTCCCCAGGATTGCCCTCTATCAAATAAAAATTGTTTCAAATTTTTCGGATAATCCGTCTAGGCTGTAGAAATGGGCAACTGGCCGTGACGAATCCAGATATAGTCACGTTGTCTTTTAGTATATGGATATTTATACATATGTAGCCGACTTCATGGCGTCATGTCAAAAAATTTCTTTTTTAAATAAACATTTAAAAAATCTATAATTATAATAAAAACATCCCCTCATTCCTATAATTCCTATAAAATGTAGAATTTGGTTTCTATGTATGTTGAAACTTGGAAAAATTTAGCCTGAATAGTATAGCTAACTTCATTGTGTCGTGTCAAAAAAATTTCTTTTTTAAATAAACATTTAAAAAAATCTATAATTATAATAAAAAGGTTCCCTCATTCATATAATATGCGTAAAATATTTCGAAAATATATTATTTGATATATATGTATGTACATAATCTGTAGACAACTTCATGTCATATCAAAAAATTTAAATTTTAAATAAATATTTGTAAAATTTTGTAAATATATATTTATTTTATTAGATTTATTATTGGTCTTTTTTTAAACAATTCTATATAAACTGAATTTTTTTAGAATAAAAAAATAATAATTTTAATTGAACTAAACTCTATATTGATTTTAATGAACTATCTTTCAATATTTCCACTTGCTTTTTAAATTTATTGTACCTAGTACAGTTTGAAAACCGTGATAATAAATCTAGTTGTAAAACCGTGTTTGGATACTATGTATGTAAGACTGCCCGGATTCTAAACCAATCGTTTGCCGGTATCAGAATAGAATATGTGTTGTGTGCAGCTAGGGACATTGAATATAATTGGTTTTACTGTATATTATTATTAATTTTTGAGGACATATTTTTCTTTGGTTCTACTATATACACATTTTACAAACCTTCTGTCAAATTGACGTTTCTCTTAAAACAAATTAAAATGAAAAGTCCACAAATTTGTAAATTTGCTAATGCGTAACCTGTACAATGTATGCTAAATTGAATAATTTACTGAAATATTTAACAACAACAATTGGCATGATATTTTTTTTGACAATGTAGATCGGTCATATTTTGCTTGGTTTTACTGTATATTATTATTACCGAGGACATATTTTTATTTGGTTCTATTATATACACATTTTCTCATAAAACGTTTAAAACAACTTGAAATCAATTTGTAACAGTTTGAAATATGTATACTCATTCCACTAATACCTAAATCAATTTATAAAATTTCTCTCAGTTGTCTAGAAATTTAAATTTAAACCAAAAATTATTTAGATTTTTAAATATTAGATCTGAAAACGTTTTCCAATTAATGAACTTAACTTATCATATAAACAACAATAAAACCTTTTTAATGTAAATCATCAATATATTAATTAATTACAATATTATTATATTTATAACAACAAATTATATAATAAAATTATGAATTTAAATCAGTATGAATAAATTTATTTACATGAAAACTAATACATCTGGTACAATGCTAAAATAATTTCCAGTATATTTTCTTATTTAGAATAAACTTAGGTACAATAATATTACTAAAGAACTAATAGATCTTTTAGGACTAACAATATAGAGTAATACAATGCTTTGTTGTAATCTGCTTCAATTATGTAGATTTGATTACAACAATGAAAATTTGTGCAGAAGTTAAATTTCTTCCGGAAGAGTCCAACTCGTGCATGTAGGGGGTGTTACGATGTTATGACAGATAGAAATATAATGTAGGGAAATATTTATTTCATTATGTCCTTCATGCATCTTGGTTTCTCCTTTTCATCAACCGAAATTTTGATTGGTAATCTATCTAAAAAATTAGAGCAATCTAAAAATCAGAAAAACTTAAAAAATGAGAAATTATTGAACAGATTAGTATTTTACCTACATCATAAGAAATCCTTTCTAGAATAAAAATGTAATTTCTTTTTGCTTGTACTGTTTTTGTCATTCAGATTTGGTCAGGATCTGCTTTCAATGGAATGATATTTATTGTAGAATTTTATTATTTTTACCAATCGCCAGAATATTTTATTGTTGTTTCTTTCCTATTTGATTTCATGCCTAAAAACGAAAAATAATTCAATTAATCATGTAAAATTTAGTAAAAGATACTTGCTTACCTCAATTAATATCTTGAATACACAAAATAACTAATAATTATCAAATAATTCAGTGATATTTAAACAAATTATACAGATTTTCACCAATGTAAATAAAACTATTGTTTGTTGTCATGATAACATGTCAACTGAGAAATGTCAAATCAACGATAGATGTTCTTCTTATAAAATTCAAAGCTACCTTGCTCTAAGTTGATTTTGCGCCAAAAACGCATGTTTTTTCAAAATTACTCGCACATCATGAGTACGAAAAATTTTAAACTATCAAAAGGCACTCCCCACGGTTGACCTCTATCAAATAAAAATTGTTTCAATTTTTTCGGATAATCCGTCTAGGCTGTAGAAATGGGCAACTGACCGTGATGAATCTATATATATATATAGATATAAATATACCTTTTTTCTCTTTTAGTATATGGACTAGCGATCAGGTCGGCTTCGCCGACCCTCAGCTAGGCTCCGCAGCCCTTGAAGAAAGATATTTTTTAAACTTGTTACTTTATACACCATCTGGTCGAGTATTGATATTGTAAAAAATTACGTTTGATCTAAATCTAAATGTACAGAACGCATTTTTATGGTAAAATGTAATAAACGTAAAGTAAATGTGATAAACTGTATTAAAAAAAACACCCCTAACCATGCCTAACCTAGTACAGAACGCATTTTTATGGTAAAAAGTAATAAACTGTGATTTCAAGATCAACTGATTCTGATCCCCAACTGTCACTATTTTTCTCATTTATTTCATATTTTTTAGAAGTTTTTGACAAAGTGTCATCGATACAAAAATTTAAAAGTTGTGGAACAGTAACATCAAATATATGCTATAACTTCTTCCATTTTAATCTTTTTTGAACGACCTAATTCTTGAAAATATTGTTCAAATTAGCGGTTCGATCATGTCTTATAAATCTGAAAAAAATATTTAAAATCTTATCATCTGAGCTGTTTGTTACTATGTTACTTTTTGTTTTAAAAATTTTTACTTGCTCTCCTCTTACTTGGCCATATGTCTTCCACTGAAAGTAGGATAGATTAAAATGTTCATACGGCATTGATGATTAATTTTAAAACAAAACTTAAAATGTGAAAATTTTCAGAGTTAACAACTATATGCAATAACCTTTATTTTCTTGGTAAAATATGTTTCATCTACGAAATAGACGCAAAATAAAGTTGAGAATTAATAGCTGCCATTGTTATAACAAAGTCACAAAATGTCAATTTTACGTTGTGTTTATTTCATACATAAAATATATTTGATTAAAAAGTGTCAAGTAACCAAAATAGGATTACAATTTTAGGAAGTGATTTAATTTTTCTGTTATTAATTATACAAAGTTTACTTGTATTTTCACTTTCGTCTAACTCATGTATTGCCTTTAATATTATTGTTTAAAATGGCAAACTTTGTTAGTTTAACCTGCTTGTATCCTGTATTGATCAGATTTAGTTTTGATAATATAGTAATTCCAAAAATGTGTTCTAAATTAATTTCAAATGTGCATGTAATAATTTAAACAAAAGTTTTATAAAAATTCATTATGAATTTGTTTCTTTTATTATTACATTATTATACAGAATAATAAGTAATACATGAAAATACTATATAATCAAGTAAGCTTACTCGCCACGGCAAGGCACTGATCGTTGAGTAAGTCATGCAGCATGCAGTTAGTAGATAAATGAGTACAAGATTAATGTATAGAAAATGTTAATGAAAGCAGTACTATGGTTATTGATTGAATTATGCCACATGCAAAATAAATATATACAGAAAATGATAATGAATCCAACTGATAGATACTTAAGTTAAAAAATTGTGCATAGAATCTACAGGTTATATTAGAATCGGATCAACGCAAGCATAGAGAATGAAAGAAAGCTATTTTGAAATGAAGAAAATGAAACATTATAATAATATAAATACAAAATAAATTATTTTATTTACCTCAAATATATTATTTAAACACCACAATATTTTACCGCAATATTTTAAAGTAATATTTTACCGCAATATTTTACCGCAAGTCCAGTACCTAATGAATCTCAGCAAGTGATTTCGGTTGCAAGAACCGCGCCCGCTTTGAAACAAAAAGTACCAGAACTAATAAATTATTATTAAACGCATTTAAATGCTTCCGATTTAATGTTAATGTAATAATTGTGAGAAAACAGGTTACAAGTTATTTTTGTCGAATATTACCCCTCTAGTATTTCTGTGAAAACTATATTTGTTGTCTTACCTTCACCTTTTTTATTTACTGCCTCATTTGGTAACTTTATCTTCAAATTGTCGAAAGATCGTACTCTTGACATGGCCACATACAATTGCCCGTGTGTGAAAACTGGTTTTTCTAAATTTATTCCAACGTAATCAAATGTTTGTCCTTGAGCTTTATTAATTGTCATCGAGAATGCAAGTCTAATTGGAAATTGTCTACGTCTTAAAATGAATGGTAAATCACTGTCGGTTGGTGTGAAATCTATACGTGGTAAAAATATTCTGTTTCCCTTACTTTGTCCTGTTACAACTTCTAAATCTAAATAATTAATTCTCATTTGTTTTACAATTAATCTTGTGCCATTACAAAGTCCACGTTTTGGATTCATATTACGTAACAGCATGACAATAGCTCCAATCTTTAATGAAAGTTTATGGGGTGGCATACCAGTGGGCATCTCTTTGTTTAATAGTTCAGTGGGGTAGTTTATTTTGTTGCGATCATCACATTCAGCTGAATCTGCACTATAATATATTTTTGTGGTTCCTTTCAGTTTGTTCAGGACGATTCCATTTAGTGTCATTGTATCCTCGTTTGTTGGTGACAGTATTGCCCGGTTAATAAAGTCATGAATATTTTCTGGTTCAATATCTTCTTTTCCAAAAATTGCATCTGCTAGTGAATCAGTGACTATACATTTTTGTGGTATTGTAACATTTTCTTCTAAACCATTTCCCACTTTTAATAGATATTCACAAAATTCTATTTCGTTTTGATTGACTCGCATATTTTTTGTCAGTGATAGTTTGTGAAATAAGTACCAAAGTGAACTCCGTAACATTGAAATTTCTATTATCGCCGTCCTATGATTGGTGTGTTTAGCAATCGGTAGGCACTGTCGGAAATCACCCCCTAATACGACAGTTTTTCCCCCGAAAGCTATCCTGTTGTCCATCAAGTCCTGTAAAATCAAATCAACGGCTTTCAATGCGTGTGAAGGCGCCATCGTAACTTCATCCCATATTACTAATGATGACTGTTTTAATAATTTTCCTGCTTCACTGTTTCCTCTCACTTTACAAACACTTGTTTCAGTTACTGGTACTGGTAATTTGAATGTTGAATGCACTGTTCTGCCTCCTTTCAATAATGTTGCTGCAATACCGGTCCATGCAACTGGTAACACTAACAATCCTTGTCCTCTTAAAATACTAATGACTGTATTATATAAAAATGTTTTTCCGGTTCCACCTGGACCATCAACAAAGAAGTAGCGTTTAGTACATGTTTGGTCATTTATAGCAGTCATTATTAGTTGTAAAATTTCTTTCTGTTCATTGTTAAATAAAGCAGAATTTCTGTCGCCTTCTAATCTTTCTGCATCAACATCAATTATGTCGTCTATGTCTGTGGCATTTTCTATTTCTTCTGGTTCTGGAAAACCGAAATCCCTTAGCTGAAAACCTTGCATTATTAATATTTGTTTTATGTGTGTTAAACATTTACTCTCCGCGACTCTTCTGGTATAATATTTGAGATAATCTTCCATTAAATCATCTTTAAATTTTTCCCACAATAAGGCAACGTTACAAATTGTATGAAAACATATTAAGTATGCAAAGAGTTCACGTAATTGTTTCGGAAATTTATCTAGTATTGCCTCTTGTAAACATTTTTCACATTCATCATCACTTGCTAGTAAACCTTTTGCTCTGGCAGCTTCTTGAAAGGTATTGTAAATTTTACCGTCCACAGTGCGTAAATCTACGTAATTTTTTGCTCCTGGTGTGTGAATTAATAGTAATCTTAGATGAAATCGTTCAATATCTTTGGGACTTACAGATAGTATTCTGCCTATTACAGGTTTGGTTTCTTTTTGTCGTGCCTTCCATTCGTTATCTTTGGTGAATACGTAGTGTTTCGGAATTTCCATGTAGTGATATTGGTGCGCGATTACATCTATTTGATTTAACAAAAACCAAGCGGTAAGAGTTGTATTTTTCTTTGCAGCCCTGTCTATTGCTTTTTTTTCTTCGCCTGGCACAAAAACTACTGCCTGTTGATTTTGTAAATGTACAGCAAGTTCAAAAACTGTATGAGACTTATCGTGTAATGGATATTCTAACATTCTCCAGCAACTTTCTGGAGCTGAAACATACCTTGCGTCTAAGAATCCCGTTATTTCATCCCACTGAACTGTATTTTGTTTGTCTAATTTCCCTAGTTTGACACTGGCCATATCATGTCCTTTACATAAATAGTCACAAATGTATTTTATACTTTTTACCGACGAACATATCTCAACATTTATGTGTGCTTTGTACTTTTTACTTAAGTAGGGATTGTAAGGTACTATCCATTGATTGTTTATTGTATATTTGACAGTGCCGTTTTTCCATAAAATATACATTTTTGCATCATTATTTCTTCTTCTATAAAGTGGATATCCATTAACATTTTCTCGGGTTTCGTTTTGAAATTCCTTTGGATATTTTTTTGAACAGTTGTTTTTATCCATGCATGGTGATTTTTTATTCAATATCCCACAAGGTCCATGTACCATATGTGTTTTGATAACTTGATATAAGTCTGGTTCTTTGTCTTCGTCAGGAATTTCTGCGCATACTATTGCATCGATGTCGTCTTTATTTCTAATTTTAGCTTTTTCATCAAGCGTCAAAAGTAAATGCATATGAGGTAGACCTCGTTTTTGGAACTCGATTACGTATATATAAGCTACAACTTTGCCAAATATTTCGTCATGAACACATTCATGTAGTATGTTTTTAATTTTTCCATAAAATACCCGCGCAATTATGTCTGGTCTGTCTGATGCAGTTTGCCCTTCTTTTAACTGATCTGTTATCTCATGCCATTTAGGATTACATGTTACTGTAACAAATAAATCTGGTTTCCCAAATTCTCTTACTAATGCCATAGCGTTCTGATACATTTTTAACATAAATCGGCTACCTCCCTGAAATGTAGATGGTAAAATTATCATTGTACCTGCCTTTCCTCCTTCATTTGCTGCAAGGTTATTTATATGGTCCATAAGTCCGCTGTACAGTTCAACTCTCAGGCGAGTCTGGTTAAGTCGAATGTAGTTCAATCGTTCGCTTTCAATTTTTACATACGCATCTACTATGTATTGTTGAGTCAGTTTTCCAGCTTGTAAACAGGGATTAAAATTGCCTCGGTCTGCTAAACGGTTCATGTAGAATTGTAATGTTGATATCTTCTTTTTACCATCAGCCTGTTTCAAATTAATACCCCATCCTGACTCACCGTGAGGGAATAGTAATGGATAGACCATTGGGTCACAATTTTCGCTGTATTGATTAATTCGAATACTGACTTGTCCTCTTGGATGAATGCAGATATCTCGGTTCACGGGTGGAACGCCATCATTGGAACTAAATACTACTGCAACTTCATTGCTTGTTGGTATATTATAACGCCGTGTGTCTTTACTCCTGTCTTTACAGATCCACAAATTTATTTCTGGTATATTTTTATTTTCCTGTTTAGCTCTAGAAATTTCTATATCCTCTAATTCTTTTAACATCATAAAGGCTTCACAATATGGATTTATTGCGCGTAATATTGAATCAAGTTGGCTCATAATTTCGGGATTACATTTTTTATTACTTTCTACATTCATTCGTTTCATCAGTGCCTCTGTAGTATCAATTATATACAGTTGAGCGTATTGTTCCGAAGCTCCATTTTCTGGATACAGTGAGGTTGTATTATGATAAATTTGTCCGTGTATTCTGAATACGTACGGACCGCGGCCCGGCGGTGGAGAAATCTGAGCTCCCATTGACGCAAAAGCTAGTGCACTATTATATTTTCTAATATTTTCTCTAAAATTCTTACTTTTAGCATCTTGTCCTGTAAGTAAATCTTTCATATATTGAGGGTACAATTTTAGCTGATCAGATTTCAATTTTCCTTTACGGCAACAGTGTGTAAATTTTCCATCTGTTGGTTTTTCATATTTAAAATTTCTTGATGCACATGATTTGCAAATAATATTCATTTCGCCTAAACTATGAATTTCTATATTTTCCTCTAGACCTCTACATGCCAGTTTGTGTGTACGTTTAGTGTTTTGTAAATTTTCCTTAATTATTTTATTTTTTTCTAAGCGTTCATGTTTTTTTTCCGGTGTTTCTTTTTCAATATATTTTTTTTTATTAATTCTCAATTTTTCCAGTCGTTTTGTTTTATCTTCGGAAGTTTCTTTTTCAATATATATTTTTTCAATAATTCTCTGTTTTTCCAATCGTTTAGTTTTAGCTTCGTGAGTTTCTTTTTCAATAATTTTTTTTTCATTAAGTCTCAGTCTTTCTAGTCGTTTAGTTTTAGCTTCGTGAGTTTCTTTTTCAATAATTTTTTTTTCATTAAGTCTCAGTCTTTCTAGTCGTTTAGTTTTAGCTTCATGAGTTTCTTTTTCAATAAATTTTTTTTCATTAAGTCTCAGTTTTTCTAGTCGTTTAGTTTTAGCTTCGTGAGTTTCTTTATCAATAATTTTTTTTTCATTAAGTCTCAGTCTTTCTAGTCGTTTAGTTTTAGCTTCGTAAGTTTCTTTTTCAATATAATTTTTTTGATTAACCCTTAGTTTTTCTAATCGTTTATTTTTGGCATCACTAGTTTCTCTTTCAATATATATTTTACTATTAATTCTCAGTTTCTCTAATCTTTGTTCAGTTTGATGAATCGTTTCCTTTTTAATATACTTGACTTTATTTTCTCTATTATGTTTTAATCGTTCTGTTTTTTGATTCTCAGTCTCTACGAATTTTCGCTTTAAATAACTTTGAATTAGTTGTTCTTGACGATTTAATGTCGGGAATAATGTAATTATTTTGGATCTATAAATTTGGGCTAGATGAGTCCTAAGTTTGGTTACGTCGTAAATTTCTTGGGTAGGATCTCTGTTAAATAATAAACTTGTACTGAATGCTATTGCAAATAAACCACAGTCATATACATTTGGTTGTTGTTGAACTTGCGCGAATGTTATCGTCGGATGAAATGGAAATAATTTATTTAAATATAATTCAGCACTATGATGTAATTGTTTACCGTTTAGGCTATCATAAATTGTTATATTAATTCCATCGTAATACGAACAAATCCAATGGCCAATACCGGGTCCGGAGTTTCCTTGATACAATATTTGGATATGTCGTGTTCCTTGTAAAATAGCGGCAATTCGTTCTGGTCTTGATATTAAATAAGTAGGTTGAGGTCTGTATTCAGAAACATTACGAAGTATTGCGAAATAGACATCCATGTGTATATCCTCTAAATATCCATTGGGGTTGAGAACTGTATTGATATCGTTGTCCACCAAATCACATTGAAAATTATGTTGTTCTATATTCATTGTATTGATATTATTTACAATTACTTCGTCTGGTTGCTTATCTTTAATATCTAAGTGCCTATTGCTCCTCTTCTTACGTTGTACTCGAGTTTTGTTAGGCATTTTGCTAATGTATTTCTTGAGTATATTATGAACGTAATTGTACCTACACTTAAATTAGAATCCTAAATTGAATGGAAAATATTAGATATTATTATTTATTAATTAGAAACTATTTTATCGTACCTAATTTAACTTAAAAAAAATTACTTATTATAATATTCTATAATATTAAATATTGACTATATAGTTACTTACTTTTATGTAGTTGTATACTTTTCTCGTAGGTAGCTAGTAGATGTAGGTAATTACTTACTTCAAAATTCTGGTTTAACAGAAAATTATGAATGGTAATTTTGTTTAAATACCAATATTCTAAAAGTAAAACATGGAATATGTTTTATATTACAGTAACATAGTGATTGATATACCGGGTGTAGAATTAAAATATGCAACATAGGAAATACAAATCTATTTTTTTAATATGATGATTGTTGCTTCCCTAATTAAATTAGACCAAATGTGTAAATGTTTAGAATTAATAACTGCATCTAATAAGTATCTATTTATTGCTCAATTGTTTTTTATGCAAGAGTAAGAAGCAAACGAAAAATGGCTTTTATAAAGAAAATTACGAATTGAGAGCGCTGCAATGGGGTAGGTGGCACAGTGGTATCGAGTCTGCCTGTGGATCTTGAGAACCCTGGTTCGATCCCCACAGCCGACAAACAATTTTCACCAAATTAAATCTATCCCTGTGGCTCCCCCACCACTAATATCTTTGGGGGCCGTGAATTGACGGCTGGTAACCGCACTTCACGCGAAAAAATATATCACTTTCCGAGATCTGCTTAGGCAGAGTGCCACACCCAGTAATGGGTAAAAGGCATGATGATATATTTATTTTATTTATTTATTTATGTAATTGATTAACCAAAGTTTATAATAAATTATCTTAAACGTGTATTGTCATATTTGTTATTGATGATAATAATAATAATAACAATTATAATAATAAAATGTACATGAATAATTTTAAGGAAACACAAAATATTGATTATAGTAAATGGTCAAAAATAATTCCATTTACAGCTAAACAATGGCGTAATCTGTAAACAAATTCCTGGCGAACTGCCGCTAATTGTCGCGCTGATATTTTGTCACAGTCTTGTCTTATTGCATTTTTTAAAGAGTTTGTGTCGGCATGATTTTGCTTATAAATTTTTTCTTTTAAATAGTGCCACAAAAAAATTCGTTAGGTGCCACACCAGGGGATCTCAACCATATTAAAAAATAGCATTGTATTTCCTATGTTACATATTTCAATTCTACACCCGGTATAATATTTAATATAATTAGTAGGTATAAAATTTTGTTGAAAAAGATCACTATAGTAATTTTAATCAAAAATATTATTTTGATATTGTTTTATTCTAAGATAATAAGCTTAGCGTTAATTATCATAGGTGCCGGCAATAAGGCATAAGTTGGGGCCTTTTGTAGTACCTAGTTACTTAAAATTCATAATATTTATTTACTGATTACAACAATTTATGCAGGCGCGGTGGCCGAGCGTGTTAAGGCACATCTCTTAGCTTATTGTGACGTCATCCGAGCCAAGGTTCGTCAGTTCGAATCCGCCTGCCGACAATGTGTGATTTGTCGTAAAATATAAAAATACAGTTACATGTATTTATCACACTCGGGCGCTATAAGCTAGTCACTTATACGCCTTAAATAATCTGACTAAAGAAACCGGCAGTACGACAGTGTAAAAACTGCGGCTCGGTGTGCCCGGCCCCTATGTTCCGAAACGGAATGATGGGACTCATCATCATCATCACAACAATTTATAAATTTACTACAACAATAAGTATTTATGCGACAAAAATTTTTTACCAATTTAAATCTACCCCTGTGGCTCCACCGCCACTAATGTCTTTGGGGGCCGTGATTTGACGGCTGGTAACTGCACCTCAAGCGAAAAAATATATCACTTACCGAAATCTGCTATGGCAGAGTGCCACACCCAGTAATGGGTAAAAGGGATGATATATTTATTTCTTTATATTTATACTATACATTTATTATTATGCTTAAATTAAATAAATTTCATATTTTCATTTCATGAATATACCTCTGTTTTTTTAATTGAGTTTTTTTTAATTTTTCACAAAAATTTCTATTCAAAAAGGATTATACAGTACCTACTTAATTAGTATTTTGGTAAATTAGATTTTTAAAAGAACTACTATTGAATGTTGTATCATTATAATATTCCCAGAAATGTTTAATTCTTAGAAATAAAAAATAATAGCGTTATATATAATTATAACTAAGTTAGAAATATTTATTAAATATTCCTAAATATTTACCAAATACGTTTAAACACTTTAATTATACAAACATATTTAGATGTAAATTGTCACTTGAAACTGAATGTTGTTTTTGACAACATAAATTTTGTTTGTGCTCCCATTTTATGTATTTAGAACACTGATTGATACTGTGTCGCTTTTATTTAACTCAGCTTAAATCAAAGTAAGAGTATAACTGTAAATTTGTAGAAGAAAAATTATTTGTTATTATTAGTAATACATATCTATTTTATATTTAAAAGATCCTAATAAAATCGAACTCCAAAATTGAAATAGTTTTTCTGTAGGCGTCAAATAAATAGGTACATGTATGTCACTTATATAAAACTTGATATTGAATATTAGTTCCTCAGAATTCGGAAGTAATGATATAATTTTACATTCGCCATCTTGCATAACATGCTTCAGTATAAATTATGTTATATATTCGAAATAACTTAATTATTATACATAATAAGTATGATAATTTTTGTATCATCTTTAAGAAAATGCATTATAAGTACTTACTTGTCTCTAAATATCTCTTGGCTTCTTAAACACACTGTTTTATATCCTGTGACTGGTACGATTTTAAAGCAAATAAATCGAAAACGGTAAATATTATGCTTAAAATATGAAGAAAAACTCTCTACTTCGCAGAAATAATATGTTATAACAAAGAAATATTAGCACTGACCACTATAATGAAAAGCACAAAATCGTTTGCCTCACAAGAACAGCAGTACGAAACTGTTTGACAACGTGTTGCTTGTGTAATCTACGTTAGGCACTTGCATAGTTGTCAAATTATATAAAATGAAAACATATATAGTTGGCAAATTATATAAATTGAAAATATATATAGAATAATATTTAAAAGAAGAAATATTATTTTCAAGAATGATTTTTCAATACTACTGTATTTTTAAATATATACTAATAATTATAATACTTAAATTTTATGTTTGTAACGCAGTAAAACAGTTGGCAACGCAGCACTACCAAAATGAGAAAACAAGTTCTCGACCAATCATAATCGAAGTAGATGGCAGCACATGTCAAATTCTTATTATTATATTTTATATTGTTATAAATTCCATGTGCAAATTAAATTATACTAAAAGTGCATTTATACTTAAATATACATTAAACCTAGATATTGTAATTTATTATTAGAATAAATACATGACTATGTTGCTGATTTGACTTTTGTACATTCATTTCTTGGAGTCTTTTAACGTGGTGTTTAACTTGTTAAAAATAAAAATGCAGTAAGATATTTGTTTTTAATATAGTAATATAGGTATTTTGCTTATAAATGTAAAAAGTATTTTATATTATAGATCTTTAATGGATATCAGGTTTTGAGCGATTCTAATTTTATTCGCTTTTTTAAATATTATAAAAATATACGACCGCGCAGAAATGGTTTGTACTTACTTTTGTAATTATTTACTATAATATTCATACGCGACAACGATTTTTACCATATTAAAAAGTATCTTTGTAACTCTTTTATTGCAACAATAAATGTATCACTTATCGATATCTGCTACGGTATAGTTCCACACCTATTAATGGATAAAAGACATAATAATATAATTATTTTTATTTAAATTAGTGTACTCATTATAAATAACATGCAATAGGTACAATAAAATTACTAAAGAACTAATAGATCTTTTAGGAATAATAATACAGAGTAATATAATTCATTGTTGTAATCTGATTCAACAATGTAGTTTTTAAAATACTTGGATCAAATAACATGCAATAAGTACAATAAAATTACTAAAGAACTAATAGATCTTTTAGGAATAATAATACAGAGTAATATAATTCATTGTTGTAATCTGATTCAACAATGTAGTTTTTAAAATACTTGGATCAAAGTACATACAATGTAGTGAAGTTTCATTAAAATCAAATTATTTAGATTTGATTACAACAATGAAAGTTTGTACAGAAACTAAATTTCGTCCGGACGAGTCCAACTCGTGAAAGTAGGGGTGTTACGATACTATGGCAGATAAAAAAATAGCGTATAGGTTAAATTCGACGGTTTGATTTTTAAACATGTAACAATGGGCTAGTATTTGTAATATTTTGCTTATATACCAAAGTTACTATCTTCTATGAAACTTTGGATAAATACTATTTTAGTAGGAATTGTTACAAAAGTAGGGAAATTATTTTCATCAACCGAAATTTTGATTGTTAATCTATCTAAAAAATGAGAGCAATCTAAAAATCAGAAAAACTTAAAAAATGCAAAATTATTGAACTCATTAGAATTTTACCTTCATCATAAGAAATCATTTCTATAATAAAAGTGTAATTTCTTTTTGCAAGAATTCTAAAAAAAATTTCTACAAAACGGCAACTTGTACTGTTTTTGTCATTCAGATTTGATCAGGATCTGCTTTTATATATTTTTCCATATATTCCACTTGCTTGTCTACTATGTCCCAACGATTCTTTCAGATTTTATCTAAAAATATAAAAATTATAATTAATACTGAATCATTTTGCAAAAATAGAAATAGATACCATGTATAAGTTTTGTTTCTTATTACCTTGTGAAAAGTTTTCGTATTTATTTTTTATTTAGCTTTATCAAATGCATGGTTCAGTCTATGTTTTAAATGGAATGATATTTATTGTAAAATCTTATTTTTGACAAACGCCAGAATATTTTTTCTCTAGTTCTGTCAATACTTGTCAACTTCATGGTGCACTGTCATGTCAAAAAAAATAATTTTTAAATAAACATTTAAAAAATCTGTAATTTTAATAAAAACCTCCCTTCATTCCTATAATATGCGTAAAAAATTTCAAAAGTAGTCGACAAATTTTTCTATTCAAGTAATTTATAATAAAAAATGCGACATGTACACTGAGAAATGTCAAATCAACGATAGATGTTCTTCTTAAAAAATCCAAAGCTACCTCGCTCTAAGTTGATTTTGCGCCAAAAACGCATGTTTTTTCAAGATTACTTGCACATCATGTGTACGAAAAATTTGAAACTATCAAAAGGCACTCGCCACGATTGACCTCTATCAAATAAAAATTGTTTCAAATTTTTCAGATAATCCTTCTAGGCTGTAGAAATGGGCAACTGACCGTGATGAATCTATATATATATATATAGTTATATATAAATATACCTTTTTTCTCTTTTAGTATATGGACTAGCGATCAGGTCGGCTTCGCCGACCCTCAGCTAGGCTCCGCAGCCCTTGAAGAAAGATATTTTTTAAACTTGTTACTTTATACACCATCTGGTCGAGTATTGATATTGTAAAAAATTACGTTTGATCTAAATCTAAATGTACAGAACGCATTTTTATGGTAAAATGTAATAAACGTAAAGTAAATGTGATAAACTGTATTAAAAAAAACACCCCTAACCATGCCTAACCTAGTACAGAACGCATTTTTATGGTAAAAAGTAATAAACTGTGATTTCAAGATCAACTGATTCTGATCCCCAACTGTCACTATTTTTCTCATTTATTTCATATTTTTTAGAAGTTTTTGACAAAGTGTCATCGATACAAAAATTTAAAAGTTGTGGAACAGTAACATCAAATATATGCTATAACTTCTTCCATTTTAATCTTTTTTGAACGACCTAATTCTTGAAAATATTGTTCAAATTAGCGGTTCGATCATGTCTTATAAATCTGAAAAAAATATTTAAAATCTTATCATCTGAGCTGTTTGTTACTATGTTACTTTTTGTTTTAAAAATTTTTACTTGCTCTCCTCTTACTTGGCCATATGTCTTCCACTGAAAGTAGGATAGATTAAAATGTTCATACGGCATTGATGATTAATTTTAAAACAAAACTTAAAATGTGAAAATTTTCAGAGTTAACAACTATATGCAATAACCTTTATTTTCTTGGTAAAATATGTTTCATCTACGAAATAGACGCAAAATAAAGTTGAGAATTAATAGCTGCCATTGTTATAACAAAGTCACAAAATGTCAATTTTACGTTGTGTTTATTTCATACATAAAATATATTTGATTAAAAAGTGTCAAGTAACCAAAATAGGATTACAATTTTAGGAAGTGATTTAATTTTTCTGTTATTAATTATACAAAGTTTACTTGTATTTTCACTTTCGTCTAACTCATGTATTGCCTTTAATATTATTGTTTAAAATGGCAAACTTTGTTAGTTTAACCTGCTTGTATCCTGTATTGATCAGATTTAGTTTTGATAATATAGTAATTCCAAAAATGTGTTCTAAATTAATTTCAAATGTGCATGTAATAATTTAAACAAAAGTTTTATAAAAATTCATTATGAATTTGTTTCTTTTATTATTACATTATTATACAGAATAATAAGTAATACATGAAAATACTATATAATCAAGTAAGCTTACTCGCCACGGCAAGGCACTGATCGTTGAGTAAGTCATGCAGCATGCAGTTAGTAGATAAATGAGTACAAGATTAATGTATAGAAAATGTTAATGAAAGCAGTACTATGGTTATTGATTGAATTATGCCACATGCAAAATAAATATATACAGAAAATGATAATGAATCCAACTGATAGATACTTAAGTTAAAAAATTGTGCATAGAATCTACAGGTTATATTAGAATCGGATCAACGCAAGCATAGAGAATGAAAGAAAGCTATTTTGAAATGAAGAAAATGAAACATTATAATAATATAAATACAAAATAAATTATTTTATTTACCTCAAATATATTATTTAAACACCACAATATTTTACCGCAATATTTTAAAGTAATATTTTACCGCAATATTTTACCGCAAGTCCAGTACCTAATGAATCTCAGCAAGTGATTTCGGTTGCAAGAACCGCGCCCGCTTTGAAACAAAAAGTACCAGAACTAATAAATTATTATTAAACGCATTTAAATGCTTCCGATTTAATGTTAATGTAATAATTGTGAGAAAACAGGTTACAAGTTATTTTTGTCGAATATTACCCCTCTAGTATTTCTGTGAAAACTATATTTGTTGTCTTACCTTCACCTTTTTTATTTACTGCCTCATTTGGTAACTTTATCTTCAAATTGTCGAAAGATCGTACTCTTGACATGGCCACATACAATTGCCCGTGTGTGAAAACTGGTTTTTCTAAATTTATTCCAACGTAATCAAATGTTTGTCCTTGAGCTTTATTAATTGTCATCGAGAATGCAAGTCTAATTGGAAATTGTCTACGTCTTAAAATGAATGGTAAATCACTGTCGGTTGGTGTGAAATCTATACGTGGTAAAAATATTCTGTTTCCCTTACTTTGTCCTGTTACAACTTCTAAATCTAAATAATTAATTCTCATTTGTTTTACAATTAATCTTGTGCCATTACAAAGTCCACGTTTTGGATTCATATTACGTAACAGCATGACAATAGCTCCAATCTTTAATGAAAGTTTATGGGGTGGCATACCAGTGGGCATCTCTTTGTTTAATAGTTCAGTGGGGTAGTTTATTTTGTTGCGATCATCACATTCAGCTGAATCTGCACTATAATATATTTTTGTGGTTCCTTTCAGTTTGTTCAGGACGATTCCATTTAGTGTCATTGTATCCTCGTTTGTTGGTGACAGTATTGCCCGGTTAATAAAGTCATGAATATTTTCTGGTTCAATATCTTCTTTTCCAAAAATTGCATCTGCTAGTGAATCAGTGACTATACATTTTTGTGGTATTGTAACATTTTCTTCTAAACCATTTCCCACTTTTAATAGATATTCACAAAATTCTATTTCGTTTTGATTGACTCGCATATTTTTTGTCAGTGATAGTTTGTGAAATAAGTACCAAAGTGAACTCCGTAACATTGAAATTTCTATTATCGCCGTCCTATGATTGGTGTGTTTAGCAATCGGTAGGCACTGTCGGAAATCACCCCCTAATACGACAGTTTTTCCCCCGAAAGCTATCCTGTTGTCCATCAAGTCCTGTAAAATCAAATCAACGGCTTTCAATGCGTGTGAAGGCGCCATCGTAACTTCATCCCATATTACTAATGATGACTGTTTTAATAATTTTCCTGCTTCACTGTTTCCTCTCACTTTACAAACACTTGTTTCAGTTACTGGTACTGGTAATTTGAATGTTGAATGCACTGTTCTGCCTCCTTTCAATAATGTTGCTGCAATACCGGTCCATGCAACTGGTAACACTAACAATCCTTGTCCTCTTAAAATACTAATGACTGTATTATATAAAAATGTTTTTCCGGTTCCACCTGGACCATCAACAAAGAAGTAGCGTTTAGTACATGTTTGGTCATTTATAGCAGTCATTATTAGTTGTAAAATTTCTTTCTGTTCATTGTTAAATAAAGCAGAATTTCTGTCGCCTTCTAATCTTTCTGCATCAACATCAATTATGTCGTCTATGTCTGTGGCATTTTCTATTTCTTCTGGTTCTGGAAAACCGAAATCCCTTAGCTGAAAACCTTGCATTATTAATATTTGTTTTATGTGTGTTAAACATTTACTCTCCGCGACTCTTCTGGTATAATATTTGAGATAATCTTCCATTAAATCATCTTTAAATTTTTCCCACAATAAGGCAACGTTACAAATTGTATGAAAACATATTAAGTATGCAAAGAGTTCACGTAATTGTTTCGGAAATTTATCTAGTATTGCCTCTTGTAAACATTTTTCACATTCATCATCACTTGCTAGTAAACCTTTTGCTCTGGCAGCTTCTTGAAAGGTATTGTAAATTTTACCGTCCACAGTGCGTAAATCTACGTAATTTTTTGCTCCTGGTGTGTGAATTAATAGTAATCTTAGATGAAATCGTTCAATATCTTTGGGACTTACAGATAGTATTCTGCCTATTACAGGTTTGGTTTCTTTTTGTCGTGCCTTCCATTCGTTATCTTTGGTGAATACGTAGTGTTTCGGAATTTCCATGTAGTGATATTGGTGCGCGATTACATCTATTTGATTTAACAAAAACCAAGCGGTAAGAGTTGTATTTTTCTTTGCAGCCCTGTCTATTGCTTTTTTTTCTTCGCCTGGCACAAAAACTACTGCCTGTTGATTTTGTAAATGTACAGCAAGTTCAAAAACTGTATGAGACTTATCGTGTAATGGATATTCTAACATTCTCCAGCAACTTTCTGGAGCTGAAACATACCTTGCGTCTAAGAATCCCGTTATTTCATCCCACTGAACTGTATTTTGTTTGTCTAATTTCCCTAGTTTGACACTGGCCATATCATGTCCTTTACATAAATAGTCACAAATGTATTTTATACTTTTTACCGACGAACATATCTCAACATTTATGTGTGCTTTGTACTTTTTACTTAAGTAGGGATTGTAAGGTACTATCCATTGATTGTTTATTGTATATTTGACAGTGCCGTTTTTCCATAAAATATACATTTTTGCATCATTATTTCTTCTTCTATAAAGTGGATATCCATTAACATTTTCTCGGGTTTCGTTTTGAAATTCCTTTGGATATTTTTTTGAACAGTTGTTTTTATCCATGCATGGTGATTTTTTATTCAATATCCCACAAGGTCCATGTACCATATGTGTTTTGATAACTTGATATAAGTCTGGTTCTTTGTCTTCGTCAGGAATTTCTGCGCATACTATTGCATCGATGTCGTCTTTATTTCTAATTTTAGCTTTTTCATCAAGCGTCAAAAGTAAATGCATATGAGGTAGACCTCGTTTTTGGAACTCGATTACGTATATATAAGCTACAACTTTGCCAAATATTTCGTCATGAACACATTCATGTAGTATGTTTTTAATTTTTCCATAAAATACCCGCGCAATTATGTCTGGTCTGTCTGATGCAGTTTGCCCTTCTTTTAACTGATCTGTTATCTCATGCCATTTAGGATTACATGTTACTGTAACAAATAAATCTGGTTTCCCAAATTCTCTTACTAATGCCATAGCGTTCTGATACATTTTTAACATAAATCGGCTACCTCCCTGAAATGTAGATGGTAAAATTATCATTGTACCTGCCTTTCCTCCTTCATTTGCTGCAAGGTTATTTATATGGTCCATAAGTCCGCTGTACAGTTCAACTCTCAGGCGAGTCTGGTTAAGTCGAATGTAGTTCAATCGTTCGCTTTCAATTTTTACATACGCATCTACTATGTATTGTTGAGTCAGTTTTCCAGCTTGTAAACAGGGATTAAAATTGCCTCGGTCTGCTAAACGGTTCATGTAGAATTGTAATGTTGATATCTTCTTTTTACCATCAGCCTGTTTCAAATTAATACCCCATCCTGACTCACCGTGAGGGAATAGTAATGGATAGACCATTGGGTCACAATTTTCGCTGTATTGATTAATTCGAATACTGACTTGTCCTCTTGGATGAATGCAGATATCTCGGTTCACGGGTGGAACGCCATCATTGGAACTAAATACTACTGCAACTTCATTGCTTGTTGGTATATTATAACGCCGTGTGTCTTTACTCCTGTCTTTACAGATCCACAAATTTATTTCTGGTATATTTTTATTTTCCTGTTTAGCTCTAGAAATTTCTATATCCTCTAATTCTTTTAACATCATAAAGGCTTCACAATATGGATTTATTGCGCGTAATATTGAATCAAGTTGGCTCATAATTTCGGGATTACATTTTTTATTACTTTCTACATTCATTCGTTTCATCAGTGCCTCTGTAGTATCAATTATATACAGTTGAGCGTATTGTTCCGAAGCTCCATTTTCTGGATACAGTGAGGTTGTATTATGATAAATTTGTCCGTGTATTCTGAATACGTACGGACCGCGGCCCGGCGGTGGAGAAATCTGAGCTCCCATTGACGCAAAAGCTAGTGCACTATTATATTTTCTAATATTTTCTCTAAAATTCTTACTTTTAGCATCTTGTCCTGTAAGTAAATCTTTCATATATTGAGGGTACAATTTTAGCTGATCAGATTTCAATTTTCCTTTACGGCAACAGTGTGTAAATTTTCCATCTGTTGGTTTTTCATATTTAAAATTTCTTGATGCACATGATTTGCAAATAATATTCATTTCGCCTAAACTATGAATTTCTATATTTTCCTCTAGACCTCTACATGCCAGTTTGTGTGTACGTTTAGTGTTTTGTAAATTTTCCTTAATTATTTTATTTTTTTCTAAGCGTTCATGTTTTTTTTCCGGTGTTTCTTTTTCAATATATTTTTTTTTATTAATTCTCAATTTTTCCAGTCGTTTTGTTTTATCTTCGGAAGTTTCTTTTTCAATATATATTTTTTCAATAATTCTCTGTTTTTCCAATCGTTTAGTTTTAGCTTCGTGAGTTTCTTTTTCAATAATTTTTTTTTCATTAAGTCTCAGTCTTTCTAGTCGTTTAGTTTTAGCTTCGTGAGTTTCTTTTTCAATAATTTTTTTTTCATTAAGTCTCAGTCTTTCTAGTCGTTTAGTTTTAGCTTCATGAGTTTCTTTTTCAATAAATTTTTTTTCATTAAGTCTCAGTTTTTCTAGTCGTTTAGTTTTAGCTTCGTGAGTTTCTTTATCAATAATTTTTTTTTCATTAAGTCTCAGTCTTTCTAGTCGTTTAGTTTTAGCTTCGTAAGTTTCTTTTTCAATATAATTTTTTTGATTAACCCTTAGTTTTTCTAATCGTTTATTTTTGGCATCACTAGTTTCTCTTTCAATATATATTTTACTATTAATTCTCAGTTTCTCTAATCTTTGTTCAGTTTGATGAATCGTTTCCTTTTTAATATACTTGACTTTATTTTCTCTATTATGTTTTAATCGTTCTGTTTTTTGATTCTCAGTCTCTACGAATTTTCGCTTTAAATAACTTTGAATTAGTTGTTCTTGACGATTTAATGTCGGGAATAATGTAATTATTTTGGATCTATAAATTTGGGCTAGATGAGTCCTAAGTTTGGTTACGTCGTAAATTTCTTGGGTAGGATCTCTGTTAAATAATAAACTTGTACTGAATGCTATTGCAAATAAACCACAGTCATATACATTTGGTTGTTGTTGAACTTGCGCGAATGTTATCGTCGGATGAAATGGAAATAATTTATTTAAATATAATTCAGCACTATGATGTAATTGTTTACCGTTTAGGCTATCATAAATTGTTATATTAATTCCATCGTAATACGAACAAATCCAATGGCCAATACCGGGTCCGGAGTTTCCTTGATACAATATTTGGATATGTCGTGTTCCTTGTAAAATAGCGGCAATTCGTTCTGGTCTTGATATTAAATAAGTAGGTTGAGGTCTGTATTCAGAAACATTACGAAGTATTGCGAAATAGACATCCATGTGTATATCCTCTAAATATCCATTGGGGTTGAGAACTGTATTGATATCGTTGTCCACCAAATCACATTGAAAATTATGTTGTTCTATATTCATTGTATTGATATTATTTACAATTACTTCGTCTGGTTGCTTATCTTTAATATCTAAGTGCCTATTGCTCCTCTTCTTACGTTGTACTCGAGTTTTGTTAGGCATTTTGCTAATGTATTTCTTGAGTATATTATGAACGTAATTGTACCTACACTTAAATTAGAATCCTAAATTGAATGGAAAATATTAGATATTATTATTTATTAATTAGAAACTATTTTATCGTACCTAATTTAACTTAAAAAAAATTACTTATTATAATATTCTATAATATTAAATATTGACTATATAGTTACTTACTTTTATGTAGTTGTATACTTTTCTCGTAGGTAGCTAGTAGATGTAGGTAATTACTTACTTCAAAATTCTGGTTTAACAGAAAATTATGAATGGTAATTTTGTTTAAATACCAATATTCTAAAAGTAAAACATGGAATATGTTTTATATTACAGTAACATAGTGATTGATATACCGGGTGTAGAATTAAAATATGCAACATAGGAAATACAAATCTATTTTTTTAATATGATGATTGTTGCTTCCCTAATTAAATTAGACCAAATGTGTAAATGTTTAGAATTAATAACTGCATCTAATAAGTATCTATTTATTGCTCAATTGTTTTTTATGCAAGAGTAAGAAGCAAACGAAAAATGGCTTTTATAAAGAAAATTACGAATTGAGAGCGCTGCAATGGGGTAGGTGGCACAGTGGTATCGAGTCTGCCTGTGGATCTTGAGAACCCTGGTTCGATCCCCACAGCCGACAAACAATTTTCACCAAATTAAATCTATCCCTGTGGCTCCCCCACCACTAATATCTTTGGGGGCCGTGAATTGACGGCTGGTAACCGCACTTCACGCGAAAAAATATATCACTTTCCGAGATCTGCTTAGGCAGAGTGCCACACCCAGTAATGGGTAAAAGGCATGATGATATATTTATTTTATTTATTTATTTATGTAATTGATTAACCAAAGTTTATAATAAATTATCTTAAACGTGTATTGTCATATTTGTTATTGATGATAATAATAATAATAACAATTATAATAATAAAATGTACATGAATAATTTTAAGGAAACACAAAATATTGATTATAGTAAATGGTCAAAAATAATTCCATTTACAGCTAAACAATGGCGTAATCTGTAAACAAATTCCTGGCGAACTGCCGCTAATTGTCGCGCTGATATTTTGTCACAGTCTTGTCTTATTGCATTTTTTAAAGAGTTTGTGTCGGCATGATTTTGCTTATAAATTTTTTCTTTTAAATAGTGCCACAAAAAAATTCGTTAGGTGCCACACCAGGGGATCTCAACCATATTAAAAAATAGCATTGTATTTCCTATGTTACATATTTCAATTCTACACCCGGTATAATATTTAATATAATTAGTAGGTATAAAATTTTGTTGAAAAAGATCACTATAGTAATTTTAATCAAAAATATTATTTTGATATTGTTTTATTCTAAGATAATAAGCTTAGCGTTAATTATCATAGGTGCCGGCAATAAGGCATAAGTTGGGGCCTTTTGTAGTACCTAGTTACTTAAAATTCATAATATTTATTTACTGATTACAACAATTTATGCAGGCGCGGTGGCCGAGCGTGTTAAGGCACATCTCTTAGCTTATTGTGACGTCATCCGAGCCAAGGTTCGTCAGTTCGAATCCGCCTGCCGACAATGTGTGATTTGTCGTAAAATATAAAAATACAGTTACATGTATTTATCACACTCGGGCGCTATAAGCTAGTCACTTATACGCCTTAAATAATCTGACTAAAGAAACCGGCAGTACGACAGTGTAAAAACTGCGGCTCGGTGTGCCCGGCCCCTATGTTCCGAAACGGAATGATGGGACTCATCATCATCATCACAACAATTTATAAATTTACTACAACAATAAGTATTTATGCGACAAAAATTTTTTACCAATTTAAATCTACCCCTGTGGCTCCACCGCCACTAATGTCTTTGGGGGCCGTGATTTGACGGCTGGTAACTGCACCTCAAGCGAAAAAATATATCACTTACCGAAATCTGCTATGGCAGAGTGCCACACCCAGTAATGGGTAAAAGGGATGATATATTTATTTCTTTATATTTATACTATACATTTATTATTATGCTTAAATTAAATAAATTTCATATTTTCATTTCATGAATATACCTCTGTTTTTTTAATTGAGTTTTTTTTAATTTTTCACAAAAATTTCTATTCAAAAAGGATTATACAGTACCTACTTAATTAGTATTTTGGTAAATTAGATTTTTTAAAAGAACTACTATTGAATGTTGTATCATTATAATATTCCCAGAAATGTTTAATTCTTAGAAATAAAAAATAATAGCGTTATATATAATTATAACTAAGTTAGAAATATTTATTAAATATTCCTAAATATTTACCAAATACGTTTAAACACTTTAATTATACAAACATATTTAGATGTAAATTGTCACTTGAAACTGAATGTTGTTTTTGACAACATAAATTTTGTTTGTGCTCCCATTTTATGTATTTAGAACACTGATTGATACTGTGTCGCTTTTATTTAACTCAGCTTAAATCAAAGTAAGAGTATAACTGTAAATTTGTAGAAGAAAAATTATTTGTTATTATTAGTAATACATATCTATTTTATATTTAAAAGATCCTAATAAAATCGAACTCCAAAATTGAAATAGTTTTTCTGTAGGCGTCAAATAAATAGGTACATGTATGTCACTTATATAAAACTTGATATTGAATATTAGTTCCTCAGAATTCGGAAGTAATGATATAATTTTACATTCGCCATCTTGCATAACATGCTTCAGTATAAATTATGTTATATATTCGAAATAACTTAATTATTATACATAATAAGTATGATAATTTTTGTATCATCTTTAAGAAAATGCATTATAAGTACTTACTTGTCTCTAAATATCTCTTGGCTTCTTAAACACACTGTTTTATATCCTGTGACTGGTACGATTTTAAAGCAAATAAATCGAAAACGGTAAATATTATGCTTAAAATATGAAGAAAAACTCTCTACTTCGCAGAAATAATATGTTATAACAAAGAAATATTAGCACTGACCACTATAATGAAAAGCACAAAATCGTTTGCCTCACAAGAACAGCAGTACGAAACTGTTTGACAACGTGTTGCTTGTGTAATCTACGTTAGGCACTTGCATAGTTGTCAAATTATATAAAATGAAAACATATATAGTTGGCAAATTATATAAATTGAAAATATATATAGAATAATATTTAAAAGAAGAAATATTATTTTCAAGAATGATTTTTCAATACTACTGTATTTTTAAATATATACTAATAATTATAATACTTAAATTTTATGTTTGTAACGCAGTAAAACAGTTGGCAACGCAGCACTACCAAAATGAGAAAACAAGTTCTCGACCAATCATAATCGAAGTAGATGGCAGCACATGTCAAATTCTTATTATTATATTTTATATTGTTATAAATTCCATGTGCAAATTAAATTATACTAAAAGTGCATTTATACTTAAATATACATTAAACCTAGATATTGTAATTTATTATTAGAATAAATACATGACTATGTTGCTGATTTGACTTTTGTACATTCATTTCTTGGAGTCTTTTAACGTGGTGTTTAACTTGTTAAAAATAAAAATGCAGTAAGATATTTGTTTTTAATATAGTAATATAGGTATTTTGCTTATAAATGTAAAAAGTATTTTATATTATAGATCTTTAATGGATATCAGGTTTTGAGCGATTCTAATTTTATTCGCTTTTTTAAATATTATAAAAATATACGACCGCGCAGAAATGGTTTGTACTTACTTTTGTAATTATTTACTATAATATTCATACGCGACAACGATTTTTACCATATTAAAAAGTATCTTTGTAACTCTTTTATTGCAACAATAAATGTATCACTTATCGATATCTGCTACGGTATAGTTCCACACCTATTAATGGATAAAAGACATAATAATATAATTATTTTTATTTAAATTAGTGTACTCATTATAAATAACATGCAATAGGTACAATAAAATTACTAAAGAACTAATAGATCTTTTAGGAATAATAATACAGAGTAATATAATTCATTGTTGTAATCTGATTCAACAATGTAGTTTTTAAAATACTTGGATCAAATAACATGCAATAAGTACAATAAAATTACTAAAGAACTAATAGATCTTTTAGGAATAATAATACAGAGTAATATAATTCATTGTTGTAATCTGATTCAACAATGTAGTTTTTAAAATACTTGGATCAAAGTACATACAATGTAGTGAAGTTTCATTAAAATCAAATTATTTAGATTTGATTACAACAATGAAAGTTTGTACAGAAACTAAATTTCGTCCGGACGAGTCCAACTCGTGAAAGTAGGGGTGTTACGATACTATGGCAGATAAAAAAATAGCGTATAGGTTAAATTCGACGGTTTGATTTTTAAACATGTAACAATGGGCTAGTATTTGTAATATTTTGCTTATATACCAAAGTTACTATCTTCTATGAAACTTTGGATAAATACTATTTTAGTAGGAATTGTTACAAAAGTAGGGAAATTATTTTCATCAACCGAAATTTTGATTGTTAATCTATCTAAAAAATGAGAGCAATCTAAAAATCAGAAAAACTTAAAAAATGCAAAATTATTGAACTCATTAGAATTTTACCTTCATCATAAGAAATCATTTCTATAATAAAAGTGTAATTTCTTTTTGCAAGAATTCTAAAAAAAATTTCTACAAAACGGCAACTTGTACTGTTTTTGTCATTCAGATTTGATCAGGATCTGCTTTTATATATTTTTCCATATATTCCACTTGCTTGTCTACTATGTCCCAACGATTCTTTCAGATTTTATCTAAAAATATAAAAATTATAATTAATACTGAATCATTTTGCAAAAATAGAAATAGATACCATGTATAAGTTTTGTTTCTTATTACCTTGTGAAAAGTTTTCGTATTTATTTTTTATTTAGCTTTATCAAATGCATGGTTCAGTCTATGTTTTAAATGGAATGATATTTATTGTAAAATCTTATTTTTGACAAACGCCAGAATATTTTTTCTCTAGTTCTGTCAATACTTGTCAACTTCATGGTGCACTGTCATGTCAAAAAAAATAATTTTTAAATAAACATTTAAAAAATCTGTAATTTTAATAAAAACCTCCCTTCATTCCTATAATATGCGTAAAAAATTTCAAAAGTAGTCGACAAATTTTTCTATTCAAGTAATTTATAATAAAAAATGCGACATGTACACTGAGAAATGTCAAATCAACGATAGATGTTCTTCTTAAAAAATCCAAAGCTACCTCGCTCTAAGTTGATTTTGCGCCAAAAACGCATGTTTTTTCAAGATTACTTGCACATCATGTGTACGAAAAATTTGAAACTATCAAAAGGCACTCGCCACGATTGACCTCTATCAAATAAAAATTGTTTCAAATTTTTCAGATAATCCTTCTAGGCTGTAGAAATGGGCAACTGACCGTGATGAATCTATATATATATATATAGTTATATATAAATATACCTTTTTTCTCTTTTAGTATATGGATTAGTATATGGATATTTATACATATGTAGCCGACTTCATGGCGTCATGTCAAAAAATTTCTTTTTTAAATAAACATTTAAAAAATCTATAATTATAATAAAAACATCCCCTCATTCCTATAATTCCTATAAAATGTAGAATTTGGTTTCTATGTATGTTGAAACTTGGAAAAATTTAGCCTGAATAGTATAGCTAACTTCATTGTGTCGTGTGAAAAAATTTCTTTTTTAAATAAACATTTAAAAAAATCTATAATTATAATAAAAAGGTTCCCTCATTCATATAATATGCGTAAAATATTTCGAAAATATATTATTTGATATATATGTACATAATCTGTAGACAACTTCATGTCATATCAAAAAATTTAAATTTTAAATAAATATTTGTAAAAATTTGTAAATATATATTTATTTTATTAGATTTATTATTGGTCTTTTTTTAAACAATTCTATATAAACTGAATTTTTTTAGAATAAAAAAATAATAATTTTAATTGAACTAAACTCTATATTGATTTTAATGAACTATCTTTCAATATTTCCACTTGCTTTTTAAATTTATTGTACCTAGTACAGTTTGAAAACCGTGATAAGAAATCTAGTTGTAAAACCGTGTTTGGATACTATGTATGTAAGACTGCCCGGAATCTAAACCAATCGTTTGCCGGTATCAGAATAGAATATGTGTTGTGTGCAGCTAGGGACATTGAATATAATTGGTTTTACTGTATATTATTATTTATTTTTGAGGACATATTTTTCTTTGGTTCTACTATATACACATTTTACAAACCTTCTGTCAAATTGACGTTTCTCTTAAAACAAATTAAAATGAAAAGTCCACAAATTTGTAAATTTGCTAATGCGTAACCTGTACAATGTATGCTAAATTGAATAATTTACTGAAATATTTAACAACAACAATTGGCATGATATTTTTTTTGACAATGTAGATCGGTCATATTTCGCTTGGTTTTACTGTATATTATTATTACCGAGGACATATTTTTATTTGGTTCTATTATATACACATTTTCTCATAAAACGTTTAAAACAACTTGAAATCAATTTGTAACAGTTTGAAATATGTATACTCATTCCACTAATACCTAAATCAATTTATAAAATTTCTCGCAGTTGTCTAGAAATTTAAATTTAAACCAAAAATTATTTAGATTTTTAAATATTAGATCTGAAAACGTTTTCCAATTAATGAACTTAACTTATCATATAAACAACAATAAAACCTTTTTAATGTAAATCATCAATATATTAATTAATTACAATATTATTATATTTATAACAACAAATTATATAATAAAATTATGAATTTAAATCAGTATGAATAAATTTATTTACATGAAAACTAATACATCTGGTACAATGCTAAAATAATTTCCAGTACATTTTCTTATTTAGAATAAACTTAGGTACAATAATATTACTAAAGAACTAATAGATCTTTTAGGACTAACAATATAGAGTAATACAATGCTTTGTTGTAATCTGCTTCAATTATGTAGATTTGATTACAACAATGAAAATTTGTGCAGAAGTTAAATTTCTTCCGGAAGAGTGCAACTCGTGCATGTAGGGGGTGTTACGATGTTATGACAGATAGAAATATAATTGCGTATAGGTTAAATTTGACGGTTTAAATGTAGGGAAATATTTATTTCATTATGTCCTTCATGCATCTTGGTTTCTCCTTTTCATCAACCGAAATTTTGATTGGTAATCTATCTAAAAAATTAGAGCAATCTAAAAATCAGAAAAACTTAAAAAATGAGAAATTATTGAACAGATTAGTATTTTACCTACATCATAAGAAATCCTTTCTAGAATAAAAATGTAATTTCTTTTTGCTTGTACTGTTTTTGTCATTCAGATTTGGTCAGGATCTGCTTTCAATGGAATGATATTTATTGTAGAATTTTATTATTTTTACCAATCGCCAGAATATTTTATTGTTGTTTCTTTCCTATTTGATTTCATGCCTAAAAACGAAAAATAATTCAATTAATCATGTAAAATTTAGTAAAAGATACTTGCTTACCTCAATTAATATCTTGAATACACAAAATAACTAATAATTATCAAATAATTCAGTGATATTTATACAAATTACACAGATTTTCACCAATGTAAATAAAACTATTGTTTGTTGTCATGATAACATGTCAACTGAGAAATGTCAAATCAACGATAGATGTTCTTCTTAAAAAATTCAAAGCTACCTCGCTCTAAGTTGATTTTGCGCCAAAAACGCATGTTTTTTCAAAATTACTCGCACATCATGTGTACGAAAAATTTTAAACTATCAAAAGGCACTCCCCACGATTGACCTTTATCAAATAAAAAATATTTCAAATTTTTCGGATAATCCGTCTAGGCTGTAGAAATGGGCAACTGACCGTGATGAATCTATATATATATATAGATATAAATATACCATTTTTCTCTTTTAGTATATGGATTATAAATAGAAATATTTATTGAATCACTTATTTAAATATTTATTATTAGTGATATTGAATGTAATATTGTTACAATTATTACAAATTATTTTCGGTGAACATTAACTTTTAAGGTTATGATTTAAGTTGTTTTGATTGTCCATGCTAATAGTTGTTGATGTAGTTGTAGATCTATTTCAGATATTATTTTTATTATTTTATTTAATATTTGTTTTGTTGTTACTGCTAGTTGCTAGGATAATAACTTTGAAATGTCATTCTGGAATAGTGAAATTGGGACATCTTTATTATTGAAAAATACATTAATACGGCTAAAATATAGCGATCATAGAAAACGTATAGTGTACAACTCCATGCTTATTGTACAATATACTATTTTGAAATAATAGTTTTTAAACAGGGATCTTTGTCACACTCATATACACACGATTACAATATATTCGTTATTGATTGAAAGTAAAAACCGATTCACTATAAACTGAAGAAAATAATTTTCCTAAATTTTGCATTAATGAAATGAAAGTAATTAGATGTTAACCTTTATATCGCGTGTTCTGTTTGGTATAATTTTTAGCCGGTATTGAATACGGAAACAAAATTTATGTTGCTTTTAAAGGTTAAATGATGCCGCAATTAAATATCGTAATTAGCATTTTATTTTACTCTATTAATAAAATGAGTTTGCGGTATACTGAATATTTGATATTTGAAATGAATTTTTTGTTCTTTTGTTTGTTTACGTTTAATATAATTAATACGCTGCAGTGGGCAGTATGTATTTGTTCTTGGTAATTTTTGATGTTAGTCAACTTAAAGTACATACAAATGTCACCATCATCACATTATGGAATAATACGAATCCTTTACTTATTTAACGATTTAGTACTGACCATACATCTGATACATGTATTATGCATAAAGTTTATAAAACTTGTTACCACTCAGAAACATCTGGTAAATACTTTAAAAGTACAGGCAATGTATAATTTTTAGCATATACAAATATACACGTAACTAATTTTTCTTTATAACATTCAATTTATATTTTTCTACTTAATAAATAAATACTTGTACTTCGTTGTGCTTCATTTAAATTAAAGTTTACAATTCATTATATGTACCTACATAGTATGTCAACCGCAAATAAATTATTAAAATTTTCATCTGGTACATGGTTCCATATATTGTAATATTCATACAAAACTTGTTTGGTGTTTTCTTATAGTCATAGCAGTCATATTTTCATGGCATCATGTATTTAATAAATTGCAACATATACAGGTTGGTCCATCGGTCTGTATTTTTTGTTATTCGATGATTTTAAATATTACTACAATTTTTTTTACACATAGTTTAATTTAAATTAAAATTCCCACACATCTGCAATATATATTTTTCTATCAGATTTTCGCACAATGATATGTAATTTTATATTTGGAAATGGAACACTCTATATATTTTTGCAAAATTTTAAAGATCTATTATTTCTCATTGAAATAGTTCTTATTCATTATAGTCCTAAAATGATTAGTACAGAAAATATTCATGTGTTAATTAATAAATAATCACACATTAAAAGTATGCAAAAATTCACCAAGAATAAATAATAAATACCATTGTAAGTAATT
Organism: Pterostichus niger; assembly: GCA_947425015.1. Classification (NCBI taxonomy): domain Eukaryota; kingdom Metazoa; phylum Arthropoda; class Insecta; order Coleoptera; family Carabidae; genus Pterostichus; species Pterostichus niger. Next base: position 17,829,637 of record OX380334.1, on the reverse strand, counting down.
CGTCTTTTGTAAAATTAGTTTTTTTACACAAACAAGCTAAATAAATTTTAACAAAAACAAATTGATGAACTAAGTGAGAAGCAAGTAATAATTATTAAAGATCTGACAGTAACTGCTTAAAAAAGTTAATTCGTTACATACTTCCTGTGTGTGATTATTTATTTATAAAAACATGAATAGTTTCTGTCCTGATCATATTATGACCTTATTAGAAACAATATATCATAAAAATGTTGCAGAAATACGAGTATATAGAATGTTTTATATAAATGTATTATATAAAGTTGAATATCATTGCACAAAAATGCAATACCCAGTAGAAAAACTTGTATTACAGATATGTGGGCATTTTAATTTAAAGTAAACTTTGTTCATTAAAAAATCGGTAATATTTTAAATAATCAAGTAAAACAAAAAAATACAGACCGATGGACCTGCTACATGTTTTGCAACGTGATGTTGTAGCGTACATTAAAATTATATTTATTGACAGTCTAATTAAAAAAATAATCAGTTTTTCTTTATTTTATTATTAATTTATATAATAAAATTAACAGTAGACATTGCACTATTTATTATCATAATTATAATATAATATAATTATAATAATTATGTGAATTGAAACTCTCATATTGTTTTAAATATTTAAACATTAGTTTTAAAAGTTTTATCCAAAATATAAAATTTATTTACTAATATTTATTTCTTAATTAAATTTCAAAGCTTTATATTAAAGGGGCGTTTATGTCATTGTTCTCAATCTGTTGTACGCTCTTTTAATATTCTTTCGATGTTCAAAAAATTTACAACCAATAGATGGCAGTTCTCTCAATATCGAAAATGGGAAAACATTGCTTATAACTTACGTATTTATATAAGAAGTGTGCAATATATTTGTCTACGACTCTATAATTTATTAGTAAAATATATATTTGTCTCATTAGAAGAGATTTATTTATTTATTTATGGACATTTGAATAGAAAAGAACTGTTTATTTAGCTCTGTCTCTAGAGGTTACGAGACTTGTAATGAGCTAGCCCGTGTAAAAATTATAACGGGCTGTTGACATTGGTTATCATGACAACATATCTTATTTGAAACGTTTGGCACTTAAATATTTTTTGATTAAACAAAATCTGTCAGATTTTCAAAGTTTCCCTTGATTGAACATTTTAGTTATTGCGTTATACTATTGCAATTAATTAACGGTCTTGCAATGTAAGTAACTATAAAATACATCTAATTTAAAAGGTCCACCACATATTATTAATTTGAAATAAATATAAAACAGAAGTTTTTGGATTTCAGTCAATATATTTATTTTTTATTTTGTCGACGTTTCCACCAACACTTTAATCTTCTTCAGGACAAAATAAAATTAAGCAAAATATAACATTTAAAAAAATGTTTTGAAAAAGATAAATAATAATAAAAAAAAACTTGATTAATTATAATTACAGAGAAATATTTTTTAAATGAAAATGTCAAAAAAATATATTTTTTTATCATTACTAATCTTTTTCAAAACATTTTCTGTTAATATTATATTTTGCTTAATTTTATTTTGTTCTGAAGAAGCCTAAAATGTTAGTCGAAAAGTCGACAAAATAAAAAATAAATATATTGACTGAAATCTGTTTTATATTTACTTAAAATAACAGTCGAACTAAAATTAATATCCTTTTATACTACTATGAAGATTATCTGAAAGGTTTAAAAACAAGATAAAAAATAGGTAATATTTTATAAAAGAATGTTTGTGCTGTAGTTTCTAATATATGAAATAAAAATTACAGTATTATAAACGGTTCATTTGTTTTTAATTTTATTAAAAATGGCAAAAATCTTTCACTTGATTACAAAGCGTTGAAAATTTCGCATGAAATATCGTTAAAGGTAGATATATATTTATTTAAGTTTATTAGTTCATCAATATCAACTATTTTAATTTCAGTATTACTATTAGCTTGAAATACTTTATCTTCATGTTTTTAATAAATTTAATTGCAGTCATCATTTTCGCCAATTTTATTTTTTTCTTGAATTTTATTTTCATCAATATCTTCAGCTACCATTATTGTTTTGGTACTAATAGTGAATGAGAATTTAATTTTAAAGAAATTTTTAAGTATCATTTATTTTCAGGTTAATGTAAACAGGTACATTTTTCAATTCTTGACGAATTTGAACTTCCTCACATTGAAGCTTTTAGAAAAAGATTTTGATTTAGTATAATACCAATTTTTAATCTTAACATTTTTGATTTCATTACAGCTTTTAAAAATCAACATTTTAAATTCTATTATATAAAAGTTATTTACTAAAAATGAATAAAACCAACGTTCATAAATAGTGAAATACTTTTACCGATTTACAATTCTAGGGGCCAATTGTTTAATATAATTTTATCTTTCGAAAAATAATGTAGCCTTCTTCTTTACAAACGTAATTACTACATTGAGAAACACAAAAATATTGGTTTGATTTACTACTCATCGCAAAAATAAACTTTTAAACTTTACAGTAATATTTAATGTTTTCCACATTTGGAAGCTTTAAAAGAAATCTGCTAGGCCTCAGCCACTTCGTTGAATGTTCCCAATATATACATGATATAAAAAATTATGAAATTTAGTACTTAGTTATCAAGAAACATTATTCAAATTTGATATTTATCTTCCGTAAAAAGGAATAATATCCATACTGCAAATTCGATAGTGGGTTTTCACTAGATTAAAACATTTCATGTAGCTACTGAAATTTATGGAGTCAATCAACTGAAAATATTATTCAGTATTTATGGTGGGATATTGTAATTTTATATCAGTTTATTATTATAGCATTCATTTGAGTTTTATTATAAATAAAAATTAAAAACCTGGTTGGAGTGAGAAGAATAAAACAAAAATAATCTAATTAAATATAACTCAAAAATTCGACAAATTAGAAAATAATTCTCCAGATAATATCTCAAACTTGTTGCCATTTAGCAATAGCCACTCAAGCCCTACTGGCTCTTGTGACTGTTGCCTATTTCGAAAATCTATCAAATTATTTTCAATTTATTCTCACTCTTTTGTTATATTATTACTGGGATTATTTCAAAATATAATGAAAATAATTTATATTTGCCTAAGAGAACTGTCCTAGATAAATCAATAAATAAGTTATACACACCTACATTCAGCGTGAAGCAGAATTTCACAATGAACTTTCACATTATAAGGTATCCAAAATTGACAGCAAAATCTATGAATAATTGAATGTGACATTGACTGACTGGGGTGAAGGAACAGGGGCGGGCTATTGTTGAGCGAATCCTACAGCGCCACCACTGGTTTGATGAGCTTATCTCGACGGCTCTCAATGACAACGTGTCAAAATCAAACGATTACCAATATAGATTTTTTTTTATTCATCATGCTGATTGATTTCTATATTATTGTAGCAGTAATTTAGTTAAATTGACTTTATTGCTGAAAGGGGATGAAGAGATATTTTTAATGAAATTTGAAGTAGATTGAATAAATTGATTAAAAAGTTTTTTTTTATTTTAAAACTTTGATTCAAGTAATAATTTGGTATTTATTTGAAAAGTGTTAATTTATTGCACAAGTCGGAAGCGGAAACAAACCGATTGGTGCAAGACAAGATAATTTTATCATGAGTTTTACACGCTATTTATACGAGTTATTAATTATTTATGGGGTAGGTGGCTCAGTGGTATCGAGTCGGCCTGTGGATCTTGATAACCCTGGTTCGATCCCCACAACCGACAAACAATTTTCACCAATTTAAAAAAATCTACCCCTGTGGCTCCTCCTCTACTAATATCTTTGGAGGCCGTGATTTGACGCGCACTTCACGCGAAAAAATATATTACGTACCGAGATCTGCTTAGGCAGAGTGCCACACCCAGTGATGGGTAAATGGCGTGATGATATATTTATTTATTTTTTTACATTAATTATACTAATTTTACTAATTACATTTCTGACGTGAAAAACATTTATTTTTATCTTTGGTTAAGTGCGATAACCGATCACATTTCGCACAGAAAATGAGTACATAAAGACTTACCTGTAGCACGATCATATAATGGTAACATGTATAAAACTATATTAACATAGGATGATAGTATCTACTTAAACAAATATTAGTTTAAAAAAATATCTATATAGATACTAACAGAAGTACCATCGCACATTGGATAAAAGCGAAGTAAAACTTACACTTGTTAATTAAACAGCAAGAGGTCGTGTGTTCAAATATCACTGCCTAAATTTTCCAACTTAAATCTAAAATTACGATTGTGTCTGAGTGATTCGGATTCCACTATAAGTTGTAGGTCCCCTTCGCTGTTGTTGGGATTAAGATCCTGTTGTGCTAAAACAAATAAGTAAATAAAATAAAATATGTAAGTAGAAAAACTATTACACAGTAACAAAATAAAAACGTAATATCAGTAGCTTTGGTTAAATAAACCTTACAAAGGTAATGCAAGTTGAAGCATGAAATAATAATTTTGTAACCACGTAATTGATGTTGAATAACAAATGAATTATTTTTATTAAAAATTGCGTGTCGCCCAGTGGCACTATAAATGTACTCTTATAGAAACATGGCCATAAATTTGCGAATTTTGAAAAAAAAATTGATTGTGAATCAGCACATCGATATTTATCCTTTTTTAACACCCTGTTAAACGTGTAAACGAAAAATTCAAAATATTATTGTCAAAAACAAAAAAAGATTGAGTATATGATGTTTAAACTTAAACTTCACAAATAGCTTGGAGTGCTTTTTTTGCAATTTGCAAATACAGGAACAAAACAATTACATAATTTTTTCATTTCTATTGAATTTTCGAAAAAATGTGTAAATAATCATTTATCAGCACCTACTCAACCCATATCACTTCTTCATGGATTTTGGAAATAGTAATTACATAAATTACTAAGCTCTTTTCTACAACGTAAATCAAGTAAGCAATTTAACTAGGTATAAAAACTAAGGTAGTCCATCAAATAAAAAGTAAATAAAAGCGTGGAACGGCTAATGTACAAGACACGAAGATACGATCATGTAATAAACTCTCGCAAGGATCAAGAAGGCGTGAACATGAACGTCGTGACGTCACGAGCCTCTGTCCTTAATTGAATTTCGGACCCACCATGAGCTTGAATGCACGGAGAGTAAATACTAAATTTGTAATTTCCGCCAGACGACTTTGGTTTTTCTCAATTAAACTAATTATTAAATTTCAATCAAATAATTAGGTTGTCTAAATCAACTTAGTGTGAGGGAGCTTGCACAACTAACTTCATATATTGGGTTAGAACGCCTAATGTCTTCGTATACGCTTTACTTGCACATGAATACTCCTTATCAGACTATGATATTTAATTACATTATTTAATTATACTGTGTGCCTCAGTCAAATTATTTGCTATGCTTATTTTAAAAATAAAACACCATTAAACAAAACATATAATCGTGAACAAAATGGCAACAGCAAAGATATATTATGTGGACGAATTACTACTTCGCTTTTCACCATACCATTATAAATTGAATACGAATGAACCAAAAAAACTTGTTTATTATATAAAATTAACGAACTGCTAATTCTCCTAATTTAAATACTGCTTTACTCTTCATTTGATTGAATTTGGATTATCCAATATTGTTACTGTTGCTGGCTATTGATATTTTTACTCTCTTGTTTCTGTTCGTTGAAGAATTTAATTAACATGATTAATTATAATGCGCGCTTTGAATGTAATTAATTTATATTATATTCGATTTCACCATAATTACTCGATTTATGAAATTATGTACTGTCCATAAAATGCCACATTATTGGGTTAATACGATAAAAAAACAAATTTAGACTGCTGTCAATATCGAAAAATAAAAGTCAAAATAAATATTACATTTCATTCATTCATTCATTCATTTCTTTTACTTCTTTTGGCATTCTTCTAAGCTTTGAGACATTTTAAATACATTTTTTCATTTTTTCTTGGACAAATTTAAGAGTTTGATAATTTTAAGTAAAATTGTTAAATAAACTGAACAAAGCGCTTCTTTAGATACAACAAAAGTTTCAAATTTTTAAAAATAAATTGACTTCAATGCACTTGAACATAAAGCTCTGTATGCAATTCATATATAATCGGATTATATAGAATTCACCTTATTTATCAAGCTCGTTCACCTACTGCGCTCGTTCGGTTGATAAACTACCTCTCGGCCAATAAAGTCCAACATTATGTACTTGTTATATAAATTTCTATTATTTATAGAATTTATTATTAATTTTAAAAATAATATTATTACAATACATTTTCTTCATCTAATTATTTTACTTTTCACATGCTATTTTTATAAGTGGGAAGAATTATAATTTTATCATTTTTCAATTTCAAATATTACGCATTTTTTACATTTAACTTTTGATACTGAATATACAGGGATTGGAAGCCCTGCAATGTAGCCGAAGGCTGCATTGATGTTTCAAGAACACAAGAAAATAAAATATTAGATGCACTTTTAAATATTGAAATCGACGTACTCGAACATATATCAGAGTCAATTCTTAACGTCACGTCTGCTGGAATATCAAGTTCTAATCAAAATATTCACACAAATCCAAACGTAAACTTGGTTGAGTCTAATTCTGGTGTAACTTCTAAACCTCAATCAATAATCGATATAAGACATTGCAACAATTACACCATAACATTAAATATCAATAAATAATTATCTAAAACTAAAAATAAAGCGTTGTCTGTATTTAAAAGAAATTTTAGGTTAGGTTAAATTCATATTTATTAAATAAATAAATATTACTACAATATATTCTCTTATATTATGTTTGTTATTCTTTTGTAAATATTTCTACTAATTATTATTTTCTTAATACCTATAAAATAAATTTCGATTTCAAAAGGTTTAGGTAATATTTATCAAATTTTCTGACTGCATATGAAAGTCTTTGTCACCCTAATGCACAAAGTATTTTTCCTCATATATCCAGAGAACCTGGATGTTGTTTAGAAACGAGATGTTTTTCGTTACGAAAACAATAAAGAAATGCCAAGTTTTTTTGGCAGTTGTAGGAAATGGTATATTGTAATACTAATGAGAAAAGGGTTTAATTGCAAAACGAGTACGAAAGTTGAAGCACGAGCGATAGCGATTGTTCCAGTAGTACGAGTTTTGCAATCGTCCTTTCTCAAGTATGTTACATACTATTTTTGTTAACATTAAACGTGAAAATTATATTTTTCCGTTTGCGATACAAGAAATTTAATAATTATTTTATATAAATGAAACGAGTTGTATTTACAAATGCACTTCACGTTTCCTTGGTCACCATGGCAAATGACATTTCCCTCACTCAATTTAGTTGTGAGGAAAACGGTTACGATCACAATTAAATTGAGTGAGTGAAAAGTCATTTTCACAAATAATGTTGGAGAAAAATTACGAAACAGAAGAATATTTGAACATGAAAATTTGTATAAACAAAGGTACAACTCATAGCCCACCTATGGATGGCGAGCAGAAGAATTTTCAACATAACAGTAAATCGCATCAAATATCAAATAAAAATCAATCTGCAATTTAATTCAACTTGAAAACTTGGAGCACATCTTCCTCCACTGCCTATGCTATAAATCCTTATGATCATTCTTGACTAAATAGCTAACCTCATCCATAGCAAAATCCAGAATATATTACTTTATAGCTAATACTCATATATTAAAAATTAAAAGTTTTTTTGTAGAATTGAATTGGAAAAACATTGCTGAATTATTTACCCAATTTAAAATACCAAATGTAGTTTTTTCTTCAGACAATAAATATGATTATTATTATTACTGCATGTACCGACGTTAGTAGTGACCTCGGAAAACACACCTTTCAGAGTTGTAATCCCTTTGCCCAAGTAAATCATTATTGGTAATGGAATTTTTAGTCGTTTATTTATTAGGAAAAATTTAACACATTTAATTTCCGTTCAAAGTTTGCACGTACGCAAAATCACTTGCTTACTCTATCACCCTTGTATCCATATATATGTATAGTTCAAGTTGCAGGTTGATATTTCAATATTTATAACGATATCGTAAAACACAAGTTATTTATCTCTGATTTGCAATATTATATTGTTACATTTTTTCTTTTTCTCGAAGTCTATTAAAAATATAATTGTAAATAATTAATAACAAGGTTCGTCAGTTCGAATCCGCCTGTCGATAATGTGTGATTTGTCGTAAAATATAAAAATACAGTTACATGTATTTAACACACTCGGGCGCTTTAAGTTAGTCACTTATACGCCTTAAATAATCTGACTAAAGAAACCGGCAGTACGGCAGTGTAAAAACTGTGGCTCGGTGTGTCCGGCCCCTATGTTCCGAAACGGAATGATGGGACATCATCATTTGCGAGGGACTATATATATATATATATATAAAACTAGTTAGCGCGAATTACACAAAAATAAGTTATTTTATTACATGCTTTTTTGATGATTTGAATGCTCAATTTTTACTTTATACTTCTTTCAAATTTATTTTTAATCCTAGAAATTTTCAAATTTTATATTTGATCATTTATTATTTATGATATCTAGAAAGTGGGTCAATACAAAGAGGTTATGAAATAATAAGAAGCGAATGAAATAAATTTAAAGCATCAGGTTAGCTAAAAAAAGGTAATTTAAAAAAAATCTCATTCATTAGCTCCGTAAATTCAATACCGAAATCTTAATTCTAATCTTGTGAGCTATTAACTAAAATTCATTAACATAACTGTTACATATTTATACATAAAATTAAACTAGATCTCATGTCTATTTATATTTGTCATACCGTCTTCATATACAGGATATTTCACAATTAATTGCACTTATTTTAACTCCATATAGTACTCAAATTATGAAACAGAAAGATATTTTCAAAATTAGCAAAATTAATTCCACTTTACATGAAGTAAACATTTTTAGTGCCACTGATTTGAGAGTTCTTTCTAATATATTAAAAATTAAATTATGATTATATACACTAAACTTGTCGATTTATTTATTATGCAACATCAAATATATGCCTACTAACATAATTTAATAATTCATTTGTTATTTTACATTAACGAATTATAGAAATGGATCTATAGTGAAAAGATGGCTAAAATATTTAGTCATAGGAAGGTTGGCGAACTAGCGATAACTGTATTCTGCTTAATTGAAATTAAATTCTATGTTTGATTGAATTTCAGGCTTTAGGTATTGAAAATAATATGTAAAACATTTTGCATTGTAGATTACAATAGAACAATAAAATTATTATTTTTAAATATACCAATTTAATCTTTGCTCTTGATAAATAATGACGAACTTTTCTCCCTCGATACATAAACTACTGTTAATCTATGAAAATAAAATAAATAATGTAAAGTAGGTACATAGGTAATACAATTTAAGTTTTCCCTTTTAATTCATGCATTGAGGTAAAGAGCTGAATAATTATATTTATTATTTAATTTGTTGATTTCTGGACACTAGACGGGTGGATACGAATCCATCCGTGCTTATCTTATTAATCATATTTACCACATCATACATCTGTCAACGTAGCTTCCATGTTTCCACGTCGAATTTAGAATTCAATCAAATAATCACATATGCATACACAACCAGCAAACAGCTGTTGCCGTGATGTTAGCCAGCGTGGACATTACAGATAGTCCCCATCACCAGCCCGCCACCATTCCTGCTGCCTGCTCTACTAACTGTATTGTGTGAATTGTTGCAGCACAATGCGGAGAGGCTGTTGAAATTAATTGAGGGGGTGTATCGGTGGCTGCCACTTGGGACCATTGTCAACAACAAAGTGCTCATCGTGCACGGGGGCATCTCGGACACCACCGACCTTGACCTCATCAAGAGCCTCGACCGGGGAAAGGTGCGTACCGTATGTAAAATAGATGTAGGATTGCAGATGGCGACACTGCTGTCGGTTTGTTTGTGTGTGGGTGTGGATTAAGTTAGGGTTGGATTCGGGTTGGTCATTTACTTTCGGGATTATTGGCTACTGCGTAAGGGAAAAAAGGGTACCGAAAAAGAGTTCAAGTAAAAAATTAAATTAATTTACGGTACGAAAAATTTACGTTTTTCTACTTTGGTCATGTCTTTCCATCTATCGTCGGCATAAATGAAAAAATGACATTTTGTATAGTTTTTACCATTTGTGCTATGATTTCGGTGCGATGTTATCTAGTTTATTTTGCCGATAATTTTCTAAAACTTTATCCAAAGGCTTTATAAAGCGGGTATTTTTTTAATAAGTGTATAATTCATATGTCACATAACATGTTTTTCGTCAATTAACAAGGAAAACTTTTTTAGTTTTATATAGCTATTATAGCGAAGAAATAATTAACATCTCATTTTGGTTCGTTTTCAAGATCCTAGGTTATTATGTTTGACAGGTAAATATTTTATCCAATAATCAGTACAGAAACTATTCCTGTTTTTATAATTACATAATCACACACAGAAAGTATACCGAATTTACTTGTTTAAACAAGTAGATTAGTTACTGTCAGACCTTTAATAATTATTACTTGCTTCTCTCACTTAGTTTATCCATTTTTCTTTGTTATAAATATTATGAATTATATTTTACGTGCGAATTTAACAAGTAAAAATTTCTTCTGTGGAAGTAGTTCCCCACCAAGAATTTGCCATTTCTATAATATTTTTTTCGAATTGACCTTTAATAAACATAAGTAATTCAGTTATAAACTATCACTTATTAATTCTATTAGAGGAAAACTATCAAAATAGCTTACATTTCATTGGTTCATTTTCAAACAAATTCGTAACTCTTAGTTCCAACAATGTGTGGTAAATTCTTACTAAAATTGTTTTTCAAACTAACGCCTTGACCACGAATTGAAGTAATGTCTGACTCGTGTCCAATACCACCCGAACACTCAAGAAATGTACTACGAGTAGTAGCAGGTAATATATATTTCAGTGGTTGACACCAATAATTCAATAATATTTATTAATATTAATAAAACTTCAATTTTTTTTTAATACATAGATAATATTTACCTGAACTAATAGATAATGCTACGTTGCAAAATGAAATTCGCTTAGTCTAAACGAGTAAGAATAAAACGCTGAACAGCGTTGATCGCAAAAATGCTGATCGACGTTCAAGAGCGCTGAAACCCGCTAACCCATGGTAATTATCCACTGACCAATACTAAATAATATCAAATATAGCCATACATGTAATATATAGTATATTTTATCCCGGCATCGCGACGCTGACCGACGCTGACCGGCATTCATACACGCTGACCCCGCTAAAATATGATAAATATCCGCTGACCAATACTAAATAATATCAAATAGAGCCTTACAAGTTTTATTTAGTATATTTTATGGTTATATTTAATTTGAAATTACCTGTAAGTATTACTGGTAAGTCTCTGTTTGATATCACTTAGTATTGGTCAGCGGATATTTATAATTTTTTAGCGTGGTCACCGTGTATTAATGCCGGTGAGCGTCGATCAGCGTCGCGATGCAGGGATAAAATATACTAAATATTACTTGTATAGCTCTATTTGATATTATTTAGTATTGGTCAGCGGATATTTACAATGGGTTAGCGAGTTTCAGCGCTCTTTAACGTCGGTCAGCGTTTTATTCTTACCCAGTCTAAACTAGCTAATCAAGTCTTTAGTCGAGAGCTCAAAATACCAGCTATACAAAATAATCACAAAATTATTATTATATTGAGACAATCGCTTAAAAAATTATATGTTTAAATCGACTGCCTTGGCACTAAATTTTCAACTTTGTACTATTTAAACTATTATCAGCCAAATTTTTCTTTCTAAAATAATAATTTTTATTGGTTAGTTTGAAATTTAATTAGTTAATATTCTATTTATAAAAATTGATAAAAAACTTTTTGAAGTTAATTAGTTTTGAGATTACATAACCACCAAGAACTGATATGTATAATTAATATATGTATTATGTAAACTTAGGTATAGTATAAATTATAAGATACAAAAAATTACAAACACGTATTCAGTCAGTGACCCAAAAATATTTTTTTCAAAACCGGGAATAAAATTTTGAAAAAATCTTTCTGTTTCATAATCAGTACGTTAAGTACTATATGGCGTTAAAATAAGTGTCATAAGTTGTGAAACAGTCTGTATACTACACAGCTAAACTACGGTCGCATTTAATTCAAATCAAATTTTTCCCTTATTGTATAGAGTATTTTGTTTGATGCCATAGGCAGCCTTAATCCCATAGTTATATTATATACTGATGCCCGTTTGCACCAACAAAACTTACATTTTAAGTTTGACATTATATGATAATATCGCATTAAATGTTTGGCAGGCAATATAAATGTCTCTATATGATATTTTAAATAGAATTTCTTATATTTATTTACGTAAAAGTATGAGAAAAGAATTAATTAATTCCTAGATTTAAATTAGATTCTTAGCTTTATTGCGAACTTCCACTTTATAAATTCTTCTTCTTCCCATGCATGCTTATAGCGCCCGAATTTTATACTATTTTTTACGACAAATCACACAGTGTCGGCAGGCTTGTTAAGAGATGTGCGTTAACATTGTTTTACAAAAATAATATAACGTTTCGAACTGTTATTGGGTTCATTATTAAATCTACGAACATTAGTTTTTATATAAAAGGATGACACAAAATTAAACAAATTATGTTCTTGATTGACTCAGGAAATGTACCCTTCCTCTAATTTTTTAAGTTAAGGCAAGAAAATTTAAAGTGTATTATCACATTTAACTTTTTGCAATTCTTTTATATAAAAACTTAAATTTATTGACTTAAATAGTATTTATTTAAATTACACATAAAGTTTTGTTAGTGCAAGCGAACATGAAAGACTTGAAACGAGAATCCTCTGCAGTAACATTGTTATTTAAAGAGAATGTTCACCAATTGAAATTTAATGAATATTTTAAATATATATTTAACAATTGAGGCAAATAAATCCTGCTGGTATCACAATTTTTCTCTTTATAATTCAATATGTGTTCATCAATTATGAAATATTTACTTAAAATTCTAATTAAATTTCAATTGGTAAATATTCTCTTTAAATAACAGTGTCATTGCAGGCGACTCTTGTGTCAAACCTTTCAGTATATGAAAGAGTCATGGGATTAAGGTTTTCTATAGGCACTGACAAAATTACTAAGAGTATTCATTCGCTATTATCAATGAAATTTGTAATTTTCGACAAATCTGTATGTTCATGAATGATAAATTAAAGCTTATGAATAATGAATTCCTTTTAAATTTATATATATATATATATATATTGTGAATTATTACTTCCTTTATTTTTTATGTCTTAATTCATTGTTCATGAACTAAATCGACAGTAGCGCTACAATATAGACTCGGCTAGAACTACAAATTTCATAAATGAAAAAAAAGCAAAAATTGAGTTTATTATAGAAGAAAATTTTCTGCTTTTTTTGAGACATATTTATAATTTTGCTCTACTTGGAACCGGAGAAATAACGGAAATGTTCAATGGTAATTTTCTTAATATCATCAGTGCCATGAAATAGCAAAACAAATGTGATATTAATTAAGAGTGTATTTTATTTAATACATGAAAAAGTTATTTATTATAATAATGACAGATAAAAACTAACTTTAAATTGGTACATTTGTTTTATTATTTTTGGCACTCATGATTTTAAAAAAACAATAAACATTTCCGTGTTTTTCCAGTTCCAGCTAAAATCATAAATATTAGTGTCAAAAAATGCAGATATTTTTCTCTATAATACATTATCCTTTTCTGATGTAAAATATAATAGAGAAACCAATACTTTAACATTTCAAAAATAGCCTTCGATTCACCACAAGTGTATATATATATATATATATATATATATATATATATATATATATATATATATATATATATAATTATTATAACCAATAATTTAACATTTCAAAAATAGCCTTCGATTCATCACTTGTATATATACAGGCTGTTTCACAACTTAGAGCAAAAATTAAAGGGTATATTCTGTACGACGTGCTGATCATGAAACAAAAAGAATTTTTTTTAAATCGCAAAACTATGTCGTTTCACAACTTAGAGCAAAAATTAAAGGGTATATTCTGTACGACGTGCTGATCATGAAACAAAAAGAATTTTTTTTAAATCGCAAAACTATGTCCAAAATTTTTCGTTGCCACTGCCACTGGGTGAATGATTATGTTAAAGTTATTAATTAATTAAAATTCTATTATAAATAACTGCTAATAATTGAATTGTGTAATTATTCTTTCGTAGTTGATACCTACTTCATTGTTTGTGTTTAATAGGAAAGCGAATCCAGTGCAATGTTTTAGGTTAATAACCCTTAATTTTTCGAATTTAAAAAAAATTCTTTTTGTTTCATGATCAGCACGTCGTACAGAATATACCCTTTAATTTTTTGCTCTAAGTTGTGAAACATGCAGTATATATATTATTTTTATTACTATTATTATAACTAGGATACTTACATTGAAATGTCGTACTGAGAGGCATCTTTATTATTAAAATATAAATTAATTAGACTACATTATCAAGCGTACAAAATGTATAGTTTAAAACTCACATGGAATGTCCATTTTATAATCGAATAAACTGCAACACGAGCCGCAGGCTACAAACTTTCATACTGGTAGAAAATGTGTACATGGAATGGCTTATTGTACAATATACTATTTAAACACACATTTCGTGCCAACGTTCAATTTATTAATAGCACTATAACTAAATTTAAAACGATCATACTCATAACATATTTTTTATATTATCATTCATAAGCAATATTTTATTTTTCACAATTCATATTACACAGATACATAAAATGTGTACCTACCTATTAAATTCTATCCACATTCCATAATTACTACTAAAAATATAATATTTTATACTATAATTAAATTTGTCTATATGAATAGATATCTAATCTTTATTGAAATGTCATGACTATCCATATAAAAATATTAGGATAATTTAGAATTATCGATGTCGTTTAAAATTCTGATGACAGCTTGAGATAAATTTGTAATATAAATATATTTGCATGTAGTTGTAGTTTTTATCGAACGTTGTCTTTTTTCAATAGCTCTTGGTGCAGTTTGCCCCTCGTTTTAAAGACTTGAAATTCAAAATGAATTCACCTCTCATTTATAGTCATATAAATGCTGGTAAATAATATTGTAGAAGTAGAGTGCGAGGTGTTTGACTAGATTATAAAAGGCCGGTCAAAGCTTCGGTTCACACTTTTGTCTATAAAATAAATTTGACCACATTAGTATTGAGGATATTGAGATAGCAGCACATCAATTATACCTATATTAAAATACTGCATAATTGATATAAAAATTCAATTCATTGCACAATATGTGAATTTATGAAATTGCAATATATTACCCATACCCGGCAGTACGGTGGTGTGGATAGAATTACGGAATTCGCATCCGGAGATCCCGAGTTCGAAACTCATTCAAGCTAAAATCTCCTGAAAAGTACGGTAAATCAAATTTTCGCGATTACTGCGCCAACTATGATGCTGACAAAAAGATGAGTTAAGTAAATTCTTCTTATTTTTTTTTACATGAAAAATAGGGGTTCCCATTAAAAAAAATAGTTTACTTTGTTATAGCGACAACAGCGCCACCTGTGTCAAAACCAATATACAGAATTATGGCCCCCTTCTGTTCGATTATTTTTCACTCAGGTCATTTCTGCGTAAAATGTTTTGTTTTCGATATATTTACGAAAAGCACTTTAAAAGGACCATCTGTATATCTATATGAGTAATTTAGGGCAATGTTGCCTCAATTAACACAAGAAACCCATTATCAATTCAATATCACTTATTCTTGTTTTTGAGCAAAAATTTAAATCACGGAAAATAGTTGTTTCTTTTCTTTATTTCTTTGTTACTTTTTTATTACTTCTCATCTCTCAATATCTCCCAAGCAAAACTCGGTCTTCTAGATATTAAACTCAAAACAAGAGAGAACATAGGAAATTACTTGTTTACTATTACAAATTAATTAAAATACCAGTTTTTTGTATTCTGCTGTTTATTAAACGAAAAAATTATATAGGTAGGTAACATAATTTGCAATAATTACACAATTACAATTACAGTACTCGAGTGCTTAAATATTCCGAAAAAATAACAAACAACAATATGACATGAAACATGCAATGACTCCATCCCATAAAGCACGATAGAAAACATAGGAAAATTTATGATCATTTTGACGTCTAATGATGTCAGTGTCTAAAACGCAGCTTATAATTAATTTGAAATTATTCTGCGCTTGTCTATTAGCATTAATGAATTTGCACTAATACGTATAATCCATGTCGATACACCAGTGTTAGTGTTTGTACACAATGTCCTTTGCACGCCACTGGGATCTAGCACAGCGCTACACCGGCATGTTGACGTATAAATAACAGTGTGTCAGGAAGATGACAGCACTGTACACCTATTCGTGTGGACGCGAAGTGTTTGTCTTTTGTTTATGTATCACCGGACGTCGGATGCAGAGGCGGACTGGCAGTACTTCAAAGAACGTTTTCATATAAATATATTACTTATTAAAAAATATGATACAATGATTACTCGATTAAATTTATTATTAAATTGTCTACTCCTGCAAAATTATATTTTATTTTACTTAGATTACAAATAGTAACTACTTATAGATAAAGTAACAAATATTACATGTAAAACCTTTATTATAAAATTATTGTAAACAATTAGGCAATTATAGTACCATTAAGTTATACATTCAATATTTATACGTATATTCAAAAGTGCATAATAATGAAAAAAAAGTGTCATTATTTATCAGTTTTAATGCCAGTCATATTTCGACTATTGTAGTAAAGCAAAAACACTGAGTCATAGTCAACTACATTAAATTGCGCTACGCTTATAATGGCCGTTTCATTTCATCGTTCTGCTCTTCAATCATATAATATTAAATAAAATATTTGCTACTTAGTACAGGCAATGTTATGAAGCAAACATAGTGAGAGAGAGAATGATGGCTACTTGATGCCCCTATAACGTAGTACAGCTATTTACATTCTCTTTGTTTACCACCGCTCTTTTGATTTTAAGGTTATATTCTTGTTTATATTATATAAATTTGTATTTTGGACAGTATTTGACTTCTTTTTTAGACAATTGTGTGTATAGTGATTTTTCGTGTTTTATTTTTTATATTTTAAGCAGTATTTCATAACTTTTGTATTTAAGTTTATATTTGAGCGGTCTAAAATATGCCTGTTATTATTTGTTATACTCGTATAGTTTATACTTATTTCCAAGGTGTAATATTTTAATTGACATTTATTTATACTTAAAAATTAAAAACTGACATGTAAATATTTATTTAAAAAATAATATGAATTTACAGGTATTTATTTTGTTATTATTACCTTTTTATATTATAATACCTTGTAAACAATGTCATTTTCTTTTATATTGATATCTTATACTTCATATTACTATTGTATTTTTTTTTTAATAATTATTATTTGATGTATATACTTTAATATAACTAGAAATGGCCTGTAAGTAACCCGCAATGCTCCGTTAAGGGGGCACGGCCCTTCTCTTCCTACTTGTGATGTTTGGCACATAACAATTCCATACTTTGTGTAGTATTATATGATTGAAGATTTTGCCATATGAAGATTTGTTAAATTTTTTCCAGATTTGGTACTACACGTCAAGTAATGCTTTTATTCAATTAAATGCAAGTTCCAAAACAAACTTTAAATATTTAAAAACTGAAGTTTATGTGATCAAATGAAATATATTTAATGGAATTGAATATTTTATTTTATTTTAATGAATCAGGCCATTCAACAGGACAAATACCCCAATAATAAAGTGGCACTTATACAATTACAGTATACATATACAGTATATATATATATACAACATACAAAGCAATATTATAAACTATAAAACATTTAAAATAAATATAATAGACATATAAAATATATTAACAAAATTAAAGAGATATAACTATGTACATTTAACAAAGTAATCGTAAATTTAAAAAAATATGTGGTATTAGGTATTTATTAAACAAGAATTCATATATTTCTAAAAATGACCTTTTTAAATTGTTATAATGAAACCGTAAAGATATCAGGCAGTGTATTATCACTAAGTAATTGATTGAACAGGAGTGATATTCTGATTACTTGCGAATTAGCTGCGTAATTTGTGCCAGCCTTAGAAGCTTGGAATAAAGGACATGATCTCGTTGAGTAGTACGGAACTGTGATAGAGAGTAGATATAGAGTACTGGGTGTATCAATTATATTATTGATTTGTTTAAAGAAAAACTTGAAATCAGATAATGTTCTTCTTTTTTCCAGTAATTGCAAATTTAAAAAAAAATCGGATATTCAAGATTTTAAATATTCAAACATTTTATTTGTATTCTTTAACTATTGATAATTTACAAAATACATTCATGGCTGTCTTCACTTAGGATTTTATCTAAATAAAAATTCCATATCTTTGAAACTGTTCATTTTGGGACACATGATGTATAAAACTTTTTAACATCCTGTATAGGACAATATTAACATTTTCATTTGTTGATAAATACATCTGTATTTATTTTAAAATAAAAGTGTAAATAAAAAAAAAGGTCAAAAATAAAAAGTGCATTTAATGAGCCCAAATTTATTAATACAATATTTACGTTGAGATTATTACAATTTGTTGCCATTTACAGATTGCCATAAAAATAAAACAAATTACTTTACCGTTTGTATTAACAAATCTATAAAGAAACATTTTTTTCATAGCACGAGGTATAACAAATGCTCGAAAAAAATTTCGTAAAAACCAGAAAGTGTGTAAAATGTGGTGTCAGCCATCTTGGTCATTGTTAAGTTTAACATGGTTTTAAAGTTAAATTTATGACAGAAAAATTCGGATGACGTCTGGATTCGAACCAGGGACTCTCCGCTTGCCGGGCAGAGATACTAACCGCTACACAGCGTCACCTGTGTCCGACGTATGGCATCAACCGAATTCTTCTGTCATTGTGTCTAATCCAGACGTCATCCGAATTTTTCTGTCATAAATTTAACTTTAAAATTATCATCATTACTGTACGTTCAGTCGAAGTCATATGTTAAAAATTTTAACATGGTGTTAGGTAACAATATAGTTAACATCGCTTTATACAATCGGGTATTAGAGCAATATTTAATGATCAACACATTCAAATCTATGATAAATTTAATTTTATTATATTTTGTATTAATTTAATTTTTGCTTATTGTTTCGGCCTGTATTATATTTAAAAATATATTCCATAAAGAGTATTTTTTTTTATACTTTGTCTAACTTTTTTTTAATTTTTAGCAGTTTTTTACAAAAATCTGTGTTTATTTATCAGCTCTCTAGTTATCACGTTATTATTGATGTAACGTAACTAGATAAATCATTTAGTTTAGATAATATAGATAATTTCATTTATTTAGATATTTTTATCTATCTAAATAACATAATATAAATTATTAATTTTGCGGATTTCGTCCAGATATTTTTGTAAATTAATTATTTATTTTTCTTTCATTTATAATAATTGACATTGTTAAATATAAATTTACTATAACTACAACTAGATCAGTTTTTCCTAATATGTGTTTTTGTGAACCTTTTTATTATGTAATAAATATCGAGATAATTATTATTTATGAGTTACTAGAATAAACTGGGCGGATGGACTGAATGACGGAATGAAAATACATGGATTATGTAGCTTGACATTATTTTATTTGAATGGATATTCAAAAATTAAGGATGTTTCGACCGAAAGTTTTGATCATGTTCAAATTTTAATTTTTTGTACAATTAACCAATAAGGTAAATTAAATTTTACATATAAAGATGTTTTTATAAGTTTAGATGGTGAAATTACTTGTTACTTAAAATATTACAAGTAAACGCTCACTACTGAAAAATACAGATTAAGAAAGCCCAGTTAAAGATTGTTTAAAAAGATCTGTACAAAAATAGATAGACGGAACCGGATGATAGCACTATCTACTGTATATCCTATGCATACATAATAAAATTAAGTACTTCCCTAAATCTATATGGGTTTCTACGTGCTTCCTTTCGCACTTGCATCGTGGTTAAGCCACCAATAAAAAATTCACATCTAAAGTGCTGCACTGTAGGTACTTACGGACGATATTATGCAATAAAATTTATACGTGAAACCAAGAGAATTTTGTCGAAAAGCATAATACGACTTTTAAAATAAATACCAGAAAAATAGCCGTCATAAATACAAGGCAATATAAAATAAATTCTTAAAGAAATTTCTTAAGAAGCTAGAAGAAATCCAATTTTCTTTTTTGTTAATTTAAAATTATTTCCGAGGCAGATGTTTGCAATTCTTTATTAATTATAAAACTATATTGATTAGATATCATAAGCTAAAAACCTAGGCTGCCGGTAGTCAATAAAATATTTATTCCGTTAGAAATTGTAACAAACAAGAGCGAATTGTAATAAGACGACCTTATTTGTGAAAATAATAAAATATATTAAAACATAACGAATAAAATAGTAAAAATTACAAATTAATATTGAAGTTATAAACAGATTATTTTAAAATGGTGGACAGAAACGTTTGAACTAAAAATATTACTTAAGTTACAAATTTATTTTAACAAGACTACATTTTGCACGTTTCAGAGACGACTTATTTCGATTAATAGTAAAGAACCACTAACTAAATGTTATTTTTACCATTGGATAGAAAGAGAATAGTATAATTACATTGGCTCAAAGATAACAACTCTCATGTAGGAATTTACATTAAAAAGCTCAGAAGCTTACAAGGAATGGAATAGAAAGGTAAAATATGTTTTGACCAACGCAAAGCTGCTAATTTACCCAGATATGACATCATTAAAATTATTATAGACATATGGTCTAATAAATGTTATAAGCAAAACTCTGTGACGTCAACTGTTAAGGAGAAACTTACGATAACATTTAATTAGTCTGAATCTCTAGAAGCTAAGTTGATAGTGAAAAATCTTAATTATAACAAAACCGAACACTGAATTATTGCATTTTATTACACTACATACATACCTACATAACATCACGCTACATCCCATTAAATGAAGTGGCACGGAGCGTTAAAACTTTCATTGAACACTTGTTTATCAAATTCCACAAACAGTTATTGTTAAACATTCCTATCCTAATATGGCAATGTACCTTAAATCACATTAACATATGGGGTAGGTAGCTCAGTGGTATCGAGTCAACTTCTATTCCCACAGCCGATGAACAATTTTCACCACATTAAAGCTACCCCTGTGGCTCCCCTCCACTAACATCTTTGGGGCCGTGATTTGACTGCTGGTAAACGCACTTAACGCGAAGAGAAATATCACTTACCGAGATCTGCTTCTTTACTTTATCGGTGCAATGGTCGAACGCGAAAGTTCGTAAGAAGTCCGTGCAGTCCCGAGTTTGAGTCTATGCCGTTCAAATGTCGCAAGATCTTACATTATATCACACAATCTGTACTGTTAATGAAATTAACTTCCTGTTCTGCAGAGTAATAAATAAAATAGAAATATAAAATAATCATAATATTTAATTAATTTCTATCTCTCGAATTTAAATTGATTGTGAAAAATCCGAACTATAGCAAAATTCTGAAATCTCACTTTGTTACAGAATGCGTAGGTACATATAGACAATATTAAATAACTTGTCAAAATTAAGTTATTAATATGTTTACTTTACATATTTTATTCATCATTTATCTAAATTTTGAATTTGTCTAAAAAAGCAATAAATTTAGTTTGTTGTTGTTCATTAATTTGACATGTCATATTTAAGTTTCCAATAAATTGACAGTTTAGAATATTAATAATAGTATTTATTTTTGAGACATATATAATTATCTTTACTAGTTGACCATTTGTAGTATATTTTATTTTAAAAATAACGATATCTTATTTTTCTGTTGCAGTATGTTTCTTTGTTGCGGCCGCCGATTACAGAAAGTTCAGCACCGGGCGCAGAGATGATCGATAAAGTAGAATGGAAACAGGTAAGTTCGTTTTTCCACTTTTCTTACTTTTATCAATTCCTGGTGGATCAAATATATTAAATTTAAAACTAGGGTACAAATTGAAAATAAATTGATGTTTGCTACTTACCTGCTTCGCGTAGGTAGTGTCTATAACGGCAATTTTTATTAGATACATAGAAATTATAAAATTGAAAATTGAGTCCACACAAGTTTGAAGTTCTTGATTTCATACTGTAGATTTGAGGACTCGAGTTTTCAACACATTAAAATTACTAGTGTAGCACTTAGTCGAATATGTCGATATATTAGCCTATCGTCAATCAGTCTGTTCGAATTTATTTTTTTATAAATAAATATCTAATTCAGTACAATAATTTTATATAAAATCAATAATATTATTTAGCAGTGAAAATTTGTTTAACTCGTTTCATATAAAAAAAGGCTGTGCACATTTAAAAAAAAAAATATCTTCGATGTTATAATCGGACGGAGAAATCAAACGATGCATCTCGTCAGCGACGTTTCCAACGACGTCATTGATATCAACATCAAAACTAAATAAATTGTTTTATTAAATAGCTTACTTCAATCATGTATTTGGCTTTAATGAATTAATGTAATGTTAATTTAGATTTTCCTTTCACTAATCAACAAGAAAATAGAAATGCATTAGTGAAGATCCAACAGTTCATTTACATAGATCAGCAGCAGTAGTTCAATACTCAATTTGCTTGAACTCTTGAGATTTTGTGTTAATGTAGATTTTTGTGATTATTAAATGATTCTTATCAAAATAAAATCCTATCTTATTATTATTACGAGAATGTATGTTTGATTGTCTATATTATAAGAAAATTAAAATCACTTCTTGTACTACATATATTCATACAGTGTAAATGAATTTCTCGGCTCTAGCATTGTAGTAAAAAAACCAAAAACTTTTTTTACCATTTAAAAATTTGGGTGGTGACCAGTTTGTCAAGCGAAACTTTAACTTGATAAAATATTTAAATAATTTCAGTTTGTATACTCGTATAATCGGCTGAATACAGCACTCGTTTTAGTTTTTCGTTGTGTATGATACATAAATAATTTCAAATGTATGATTTTGATTATGATTATTATAGTTATTTACATTGCAAGACCGTTATAAAGCAGTTTACAGGCGAGCATAAAAAGCTAATCTGTATGTGCCTGTAAATTTCAGGTAACGATCGAGCTTTTTACAATGTTTTATGGGCATTTAAATCGCAATATATGTATATTTAATCAAATTAAGTGCAATAGTATAACGCAATGACTAAAATGTTCAATCAAGGTAGATTTTGAATATCTGACTTTTATTTAATCAAAAAATATTTGTGTCAAACATTTCAAATTAGATATGTTGTCATGATAACTAATGTCAACAGCCCGTTATAATTTTTACACGGGCTAGCCCGTTAAAAGTCTCGTAACCCCTAGATACAGAGCTAAATAAACCGTTCTTTACTACTCAAATGGCCATAAAAATATTTAAATGTTACGGTTTTCACCGACCACCAAAATAATTATATTTGAACCATTTACATTTATTTCATTAAAAAAGTCTTTCCAAATTGAACAATCAGTGCCATTGTTCGTTGTCAATTATAATAGATAATTAACTAATTAATTTCAGATATACTTTTCTTGTCATGGTACGACTTGATGCCAGTTTTTAAATCGCACGATACTATATATACGAGCCCATTGGATAACTAATTCGGAGTTAAAAAGTATTAAACTCAACGGTTAAATATTTATTTATTTATTTTACAATTTTTTACCCATAAAAGTAAATATAGCAAATAAAATTAGTAATCGGTTTTAAATAATTATACTTTCATTATTATTACATAATTATTTACAAAAAATGTTCGATTTTTGTATGCTATTTTGAATAGTATCTGCGGCCTGTAATCTATATATATATATATATATTTATATGAACTTTTTGACTGCAAAGAAGTAACCCAATTGATACCTAAGATATTGCAAGTACGTTTTGTGACACACGGTATAAAATAGAACTTATCTACAAAAATATGAAAAGAGATATATCTATCTTGGAACGTTCTTCCCAGCAACGGAATGATGATAAACGAGAAACGATATTCGAAATTGCCCCCTGAAGAGATTTAGTGTAATTTCTACTTGACTGCAAGCTATAATTCAGTCGCTTGCCGCTAGAGGTAATTCCCGGCAAACCATTGGCTAAATTGCACCAGCAATGAATTTGTAGCGGACTTTACCGACAGTTTAGTTAAACGAAACTTTCAAATTTAACAACACACATGTGTCAAGTTTTACGTGTTCCGTTCTCGAGCAAAATTTTAAATTATTTCCATAAATTTGAAGTGTAAACGCGTGAGTTTGGCTCAGTAGAAGTATATATGTAAATTTAGAGAAAAGTTTGGATTATATATCATTGTATCATTTATAAATGGAAATGAGTTTTTTTTGTAAGAAAATTTTTACCATAAATTTAAAAGCTGATTTAGATTCTACTAATAAATGTCGGTGAATTGTCAAGTAGAAATGAAGGTAATAAATTTTTGCTCAGAGTTATGCGGTTCGAAAGTTTAATATTTGGTTGGTAAATTTATTTATGTTAAATGCATTCAATTATTTCCGCTTCTGTACTTTTGAAGTTAAATATTTACTTGCATTAATTATTCAAATATTTCCTAACTTATGTTTGTCTTTACATAATTGTTATTAAAATTACATATCCCAAGTTTTGAATAATATAATAATTTAACTGTAGGTATATTTATACTTTAAAAAATTAAATACACTATTAGAGTTCGGAAATTATATCCAATATCTGAATGTGACCCGATCATATTTCGGATCTGATCGCATTAGAACTCTAATTAGAAGCGCAAATATCAGATTCGAAAGTCGGATAAAATATTCAATTCAAAGTTCGAATGAAACATCCGTTTCCGAAGACAGATAAAACATCCGAACCAAAGTTTGGATAAAATATCTAATCCAAAATTCGGATTATATATCCGATCCGAAATTCGGATGAAATATTCGATCTGAAATTTTCATTCCCATTTTTTACGTATATACTCTGACTAAAAAACATAAATTCCAATTGTAATGATATCTCTACGTAAATTTTATATGTACTTGTGTATTGTAATACAAAATAATGAAACAACATTTCGCCAAATTCATTTCTTTAGTTTTTCATAAAAAAATTATTAATTTTGTTTCATACATAAAGGTTTTTTTTTCGAATATAAAACGTTACACTTCACGTGTCGCGGACTGACCCATATGTCGGTCTGATTTCGGATCGGAGTTCAGAATGTATATAGGATTGGATTTCGGAACAGATTTCGAATCGGATTTTGAATTGAATCAAATTTTAAAATTTTCTCTATGTACTATGCTATAGCAGATCTCGATATAGTTAATATATTTTAGCGCATGAAGTACGATCCGGATTACCAGTCATCAAATCACGATTCCAGACAAAATTATTATATAATTAACTAGCAGTTTTAGGTGGTTTATTAAAATTATTGTTCGGACTCCTGAAAAACATTAAAATATCTCGTTCTCGTTTATTCCTCATACTATAGATTGTGGGATCGAACTCGCATTCTGAAATCTACAATCCTACTCGATACTATCTTACTGATACTCAAATATCTAACAATAAAGTACTAAGTATTATCTTCATATGTTTAAATTTTGACTAGGAATTGATTTATAAAAAGATAATAATTGAAACTTAGTAACATAATAAGTGACAAACGTTTCAAATTAGATATGTTGTCATGATAACCAATGTCAACAGCCCGTTATATTTTTTACACGGGCTAGCCCGTTAAAAGTCTCGTAATCCCTAGAGACAGAGCTAAATAAACAGTTCTTTACTATTCAAATACCCATAAAAACATTTAAACGTTACGGTTTTCACCGACCACGAAAATAATTATATTTGAACCATTTACATTTATTTCATTATAAAAGTCTTTCTAAACTAAACAATCAGTGGCATTGTTCGTTGTCAATTATAATACATAATTAACTAATTAATTTCATGTATACTTTTTTGGCATGGTACGACTTGATGCCAGTTTTTAAATCGTCCGATACTATATATAACTTAGTAACATAATATTTGAAATTTTATTAAAAGAGGAATATCTCGGGCGTAAAATAATTTGGGGCATTTTTCAAATGAACTTTTATTCTTATTATTCATTGTTTAAATGTATTGGGTTAAACTTGCGACATTCTGCATAGATATAAAATCTAGAGTAGTTTTGGTTACAAAGTAAGGTAATAAACATTGAACATTGTATGAATTTAATCATCATTAAATTCAAACAGCAGAATTAACTTTGCGGCAGCAAATGATTCAATGTAGAGTTTACAATGCCATGTTTACAGAAATGCAAAAAAGTATTTTACGTTTTATGATGACATTGGCTTTTATTTCCAAGTTTATTTCACTCTTATCACATAGCGTATTTCTCGTAAAGTAGTTAGTTTATAATTTGTAGAATTGTTCGAGTTGATAGTATCTTAATTACACTATTTTTTATTTAAGTTTAATATTTGTATGTAAATTTGTAAAACTATTTATTATTACGTTATGTTTTATCTCTTTCTTTTTAAATGCGACTCTATCAATTAATAATGTCACACTTGTTTCTAATTGTTAATGGAAATTTGTAATGGTCCGATTTATCTTATTTATATACATTTTATGGTAAATAATAAAGATAAAGACTACGAATTTTTTTTAAAGAAAGAAAATTTTCTAAAAATATAGTATTTTATCTAACGTAAAATAAAAAAGTATTTATACATTTTACTGCACCCTAACTAC
Organism: Pterostichus niger; assembly: GCA_947425015.1. Lineage (NCBI taxonomy): Eukaryota > Metazoa > Arthropoda > Insecta > Coleoptera > Carabidae > Pterostichus > Pterostichus niger. The sequence continues at coordinate 17,802,514 of OX380334.1, read as the reverse complement.
TAGATTTATGACACTGTTTAATGTCCATAAAATAGTACCTTATAGGACTAGTACGATAAAATATTGGATTCCTGTTAATGTAAAAAATAACAGTCAAAATAGTTATTATACCTAATTAATAAATTAATTCCTTTGCACTTAATGCAATTTATCAGCGGGCCGATACAGCCAGCGGACCACCGAGTTGTCACAAATAGTTTATCATAGTGATTCCCAACCAGAGGTACACGCTTGGTCGTTTAGGGGTACGTGAAAAGGACAGACATTAACAGAGAAGGATAAGTACAAATAAAAAATTGTGAAAATAATGTACTAATTTGACAAGTGATGATACTTATCAATTTTCAAACATTTTTGTGATATAAGAGGTAGAGTTTAGAGAAATTGGCTGTCAAAGAGTACACAAGTTAAAAAGGATCGGAACCGCTAGTCTAACAGATTGCTATTTATAAACACATTTGTTCATTATTCTTTGGCTTGGAGATTTTGAAATAATTCTTATATTTATACTAAGATTTCACTAATTAAGTCACTTTTATTTTATATGTAACATTATGTAGACTGTAACGATAAGTTTAATAATAGACTTTAATTTTAAAGTACTATTAAAATTCTATAACTTAAATAAAATTACTTAGTTGTAGAAAAAATATGTTAACTATTTCATTTGATAAGATTTTAATTATTTCAAGGTAATGTTTTCAATTTAGTGCCAGAAGCATTAATTCTCCAATTACTTCTGTTCAATTTTAAATTAATTGTAACCTTTTAGACGTGAACAGAGTACATAAGATGATCTTTAAATTAGTTAAAATTCAAGAGAGATTTACAGTTAAAGTATAGAAGAACATATATTTTCGTTAAAGTTCCTAGGTCGTAAATTTTCATTATTGCAATACTTTATGTAACGTGGACGTTAAATCGTTTATCATTTCTGTAGCAGTGCCCAGTATTAGTAGCAAAGTAGCAACATTCTCCTGAAAATGTCATATAAAGAAATAGTGGACGCTTAAATTCCTACCATATTTACACTTTTATTGTTCTCCGTGGACTACGATTTATCACAAGTTACTGTCTTCAAAAATTCTAATGCTAAAGTTTCGACATTAAATTGTTGAGTTAGGTAGGTTAGAAATACTTTGAAAATTATGTAATCACTTTATTTTAAATAGATCTACGAGTATTTACGGAAATTTTTTCTTTCATTTTAAGACGTAATTATTTCAATATAAGTTCTACCTATAACTTGCGTATAAAAATATATAACTTATGCAACTGAGAATGTTATACAGGCAAAAAGAATTAAATTACAAGTATATGCATAAAATTTTATAAAAATATGCAGAAGTTTTAAGAAATAATGCAAACATGTTCATTGTATACATTTGTTAATTGAAAAGCTCAACGAAAGAAAAATCTTATCATACTATTAATACAATACGAAATTATTTACAGAATTGTAAATATTAACAATAAACTGCTTTTCTAAATTTCGAATCAAAAATATTGCTGCAATCTTCTTTTAATTAGCATTTTTTAAGTAAATATCTAGCTAACAATTGATTAGGCTATCTTTAACACATAACAAAATAGAGAGAAAAATTATATAACGCCAGATTTGAATTACGAGTAAGTTGCATAAGAGCATTTTTCGATGTTTCGCAAGGTTCAAATCCTGGCGATATTCCAATTCTTGTCTATATAGTTCATTTTAAATAAAAATTAGATTTTTAGTAACTTTAAGCAGACGTAGATAATATTTTAGCTTCATGTACTCTTTGGGTCCAATTTCTAAATCCAAAATTTACAAATGGGACACAAACAATACAAGAATAAATAAAAGAATGACTAAAAAAAAGATTTTAACATCATACGATTTTATATAAATTAGATACTATACATAATAGCAGTGGTGCATGTAAAATTTTATTTTTCACTAATTTTAATTTATAATAAAGCGTATAATGGCCGGTATCACAATAGGCAAACTTACAAAGTTAAATATATATATATATATATATATATATATATATATATATATATATATATATATATATATATATATATATAACATCAATATCTCTTTAAGTGGGGTAGCATGAACCCCTGAAGTTTTCATAGAATATCCACTAATAGACTTATTAAAATATATATGTGAAATAAATAAACATTTTGTTACAGAATACTACAGAAACATCTATTAAAAGTATATATGCAATACAATAGTTATTATACTTAAATTTACAACGAGAGTTCTTTTGACTGAACTGTACCCTAGCATACATACATAATTTCAGCTGTCATACACTTTCCGTTTAGATATAAATAATCGAACTGTAAAATAATATGTAGTCGTAACATTATTTTCAAAGTATGTAATTTTTCATTTTCAAAGACACATAATTTATTATTCTCGAAGAAATAATTTATTATTCAGATTAGATACAAATAACCACCACTTTGCAGGACATTTTTTCGATATTATTTATGTTTCATAACAGGGAATTGAAATTTTCATGACAAATATTTTTCTTTTGTTTAAAATTACACTGTCAAGTAAAATTGTAATATACGTTGTTAATTTGAATCCAATCAATAAATGATGCAATATATTCTCGCGTGAAAAGCGCTCATGTATTTGTGTAGAACTTTATTGGAAAAATCGGGAAACTGTTTTTTTTTTCATGTTATAATAATATAATAATTTTGTTTATGTGTGACATTCATTTCAATAATTCTTATAATAATAACATATCATTATTACTGGATTTGGCACTTTCGATAATTGCTCTATATATATATATATATATATATATATATATATATATATATATATATATATATATATATATATATATATATATATATAGTCTAATCTCGACCCCAAAGATGTTAATCAAGGGAAACCTACACAGATAATATTAATGTACAATTTGTCAACTGCGGCAATCGAACATAGGTACTCAAATCCACAGTCTGATTCTATACCACTGTGCCACCTACCTCATAATAATTCTTGTAACTTTATGAAATGCTAATGTTGTTTTATTTTTATGTTTTCTACTGACTAAAGTGTTTGAAAAAGTACTGTCTTAAATAATCATTTATGATTCAAATAAACTGTCACATTTTTATTTATAGCTGAGTGGAAGACTAACTAACAAATGACGCGTTATATTTTGATAGGTTTTCGATATTCTCTGGAGTGATCCTCAACCGTCAGAAGGCTGCATCCCTAACGCTCTGCGAGGAGCGGGAACATACTTCGGACCTGATGTCACCAAGAAATTCCTTAAGAGGAATAAACTTATGTATCTTATCCGCTCCCATGAATGCAAACCAGACGGATATGAGCTCCTGCACAACGGAAAAGTAAGTGACTTAACTTGTCTATTAAATGTTAGTTGGTGTGTGCTTTGTCTGAAGTTTCATGCTTCTTAATAAACATTTGTTTTACCCGTCTAGATACAACAGCACTTTATTTGTTGTTGTTGTAGTGTGAATGGGAGATGGATTAATTTAGAATGTAGTTTAGTTCAAGTTTCTAGTATATTGTCTTGGGATATGATTGGAACATTGGGATAGATGGGTTTCATCCTGAAAGGGTAGATATTAATTACTACGTAATTATTATTATAATATTTAGATAGGTACGACAAGATTGACTCGTATATACACTTCAATAAATATTAGTGTCAAAAAATGCAGATATTTTTCTCTACAATACATTATTAACCTTTTCTGATGTAAAATAATTAGGGAAACCAATACTTTAACATTTCAAAAATAGCATTCGATTCACCACTTGTGTATATATATATATATATATATCAACCAAAGTTTAGTAACATTAAATTTTTGAGATTGTTGTTGCGTAATTGATAAATGTAATAAGAGTATAGTACTCGTACATTTCCACTTTCTGTAACCATTCGCATTGCAACTGTCCTGTTTAGTACTTAGTCTTAAAATATTTCTATATGCAACCATATTTGGTCTTTGATTCTTAGTGTTGAATTATATCAGAATGGACGCATATATAATTAACGTCACTCGTTAGAGAGAGAGATGAATCATGTATAAACACATATTTGGTTTTGTTTCATTTTTAAACTTTAAACATGAATTTACTGTCCGAAAATATATACAAATTTTATATTATTATTATTAATTATGTTACACATATTCCGTACACATATTTCATTTTCGAATATCACATGGCAAAGTTGAACAGCTGATAGTTGTAACAGCAATTTGTTTGTATATCTACTCTTTATAAGTCTCCATAGGTCTTTTTCCAATTTACCGTTTGATTAATTTTCTTTCTTTACTTTGTATTCTAGTTCTTCATTTAAACAAACACTTATTACATATATACATCAATCAGAAGAACTTTTTCATTTATTTCAGACAATATAACAAATATCCCGTCCCTACAATAATTGAACTGAACTTGATATATCTGATTATAGCTACAAGTTAACTAGTGTAATTATTTTTTTCAAATTCAGATAAAGGAACCTTAAGGTAAGAACACACTATTATCACGAGGCGTGAACTCACATGATTTCACGTGAAGCGCCAAATTGTTAAGACCCATATTTCCCATTAATTTATACTACTACAAGACACACTATTATCATTAGCTAAATTCATGTTATATCATATGATATTATTAACAACACGTACTTATTTATTTATTTATTTATGTTACACTGTACAATAGGAATTTAATCCCAATTACAGTACAGGGTCCGCACTCACCGAGCCGTAGTGTGGTAGTTCATATAATTTTTAGCTTGAGTGAGATTCGAGCTCGGGATCTCCGGATTCGAATTCCATATCGCTATCCACACCACCGTACTGACGGACATGAAGGGTAGATATACAAACAAATTGCTGTTACATGCATTTGTAGGAATAGTGAAATCATGTCAATTCACGTAATGTGATAGTAGTGTGTTCGTGCTTTAAGTTTGCCAGTTTCCATCAACCAAAGTTGAAGTAATTTCTGCTTTTGATATGTACTGAACTTTTATATGCAAGTACACTCTCTTATCTCTGTATTTCTTTTATTTAGTTTCTCTGACGACCTAATATAACCTTTCACTGTCAAATGTTAAATATTTTACAATTATTTTAGAAAAAATACAACAATTTAATGTTGTTTTACTTCTTTTTATTTTTTTATTAAAAATATTTTTCTTTCAAATGATTAACAAACGATTGACAATAATAAATAACGTTAAGTGTTATTCGGTGGGTTGTATTAGACTATCTTAATCAGTGTTACCAATACTAACATATACAAAATATTAAATAAACACTTGGCTAAGTCTCACAAAATTCAGCCTCCAAGTCACCTTATGAGGGCATCGTCAGAGGCTGGCCAGCACAGTTAGTAACCATAGACGCGTTTCGCTCTTATTAGAGCTCATCAGTATGGTGACGAAGAACTGTGCCAGAGAATAAGATCTCTAACAAACGGTAAGATGACATGAGAAGTTCTGTGGAACAGGTGAAGAAGTGAGTTATACCATACTGATGAGCTCTAATAAGAGCGAAACGCGTCTATGGTTACTAACTGTGCTGGCCAGCCTCTGACGATGCCCTCATAAGGTGACTTGGAGGCTGAATTTTGTGAGACTTAGCCAAGTGTTTCTTTGATATTTTTTATTAAACCTAGTTTCACCAAGTGTATGGATGACAATTTATTTTGTCTTTGTTGTTAACTAACATATACTTCACAGTAGTTTAAACAGTGTATTACTTTAATACAACCCATTAAATTTCACACATGGCTGGTAGCACAAGCTTTGTTTTTGGGTAGAGATAGCTAAAACAACCAAAAACACTGCTCCTAAAACAGGTAAAAACAGAGCTTGTGCTACTAGCCAAAATGTTTTAATAGACATTTGTTTATAAATAGCTGTATAATAACGATGTTTAAAACAGTCATCTATGTTCTAAGAATAAAATATTTTTCATGCACATATCATATCGTATTAGGACTAAACGATCTAAAAAGTTCAGTTCATTTCAAAAGCAACTCTAGTAAAACGCGTAACATACGAGTAATATTGCAAAAACATTATGTAATATTTACTTCTATGTACGTGTAAGGGTGCTTTGAATAATTCATGTGATGTACACACTGAATATTAAATGAGTGCAAGTATGTACACATGTACATATCTCGGGATAGTATTGAGTATTGATTTTATTAAAGCCGATTTGAAACACTACACAGTTTCAACACATGAAACAGATTCTTATTAGATTGAAGATATTTCGTTTATATTTTCATACATTCTTAAAATTTTCAATTTCAATTCAGTTGGGATTGTAATTGAAATTTATTTTGAATTATTTATGAAACTGTTATGAAATCTGTATCCTCCAGAACTTGAAAGATATAATATAGTTTAAATTCAATTCGTTTCTGTACTAAATTGAAATTGTAATGAAATATAAAAACAAATACTTGTCTGAGTTTTCCAGAATTTCAGAAACTCAGACGATTGTTTGTTTTAATATTTCATTACACCTAGTTTTGTTTTTATTGAAATTATAATGAATCGGAGTTAAGCGTTTTACTTAATGTAATGCAAGAAACTGATTATATGCATGCCAAATTAATTTTTCCATCACAATTGCATCTCAAATTACATTATAAATATAAAAAATACTTATAAAAAAGTCACTTTTGACAATTTGATATCGGATAAGTAGGAAAGAGACCTGTTTACAACAGCTCCTTACATATATAAATATAAATGCCAATTTAAATCAAATACTTCATTCTATATATAATATTTTCGCAAACCAATTTTTTATTTTCTTCACTGAAACCTACTTGCTTTTTGGTAAAAAGACTTTTTTTATGTCAATAATTGGTCAACATGACATAGGATGAATATACATATGGAATTTGAATTACATGTAGATACAAATAGTAAAAATATATAAAATGAATACCAATTCATAACAAGAATTTATTAATACGAGCAATATATAACACTGCAATCTTTAGAATTGACTTAAAATAATTGGCAACTTTGATTTAATTTATTAGGTAGGTGGATTTGAGAACCCGAGTTCGATTCCCATAGCCGACAAACAATTTTCACCACGTTAAAAGTACCCCTGTGTCTCCCTCTCCACTAACATCTTTAGGATCCGTGTTTTGACAACTGGAAACCGAACTTCACGCAAAGAAATATATCAGTTTCCGAGATCTGCTACGGTAGACTGCCACATCCAGTAATGGGTAAAAGGCGTGATGATATATTTATTTTATGGGGTAGGTGGCTCAGTGGTATCGAGTCGGCCTGTGGATTTAAAATCCCGGATTCGATTCCCAGAGGCGACAAACGATTTTTACCACGTTAAAACTACCCCTGTGGCTTTCCCTCCACTAAAATCTTTGAGAACCGTGATTTAACGGCTAGTAACTGCACTTCACGCGAAGAATATACTACTTACCGAGATCTGCTTCGATAGAGTGCCACAAAAAGTAAAAGGTGTGATGATATTTATTTTATTTTAAATTAAATGATGTAACAAAAATATCTAAATGGCTACATGGTTTGCATTGAACAAGACATACTCGTATATTGGCGATTTTATCACTAAATTGGTTTTTGAAAAAGGGTAATATAAGGTCTCATTGCTGATAAACGAAGTACATAATATTAATATTTTGCAATAAATAAAGACATAGGTACAGAATGTTACGTAAGTGTACCGCCAACGCTTAACTGGTAAGTTAGAATAAAAGAAGTAATAATTCACTGTTGTTTCTCTTCTGCAGTCTTTCGTTTAACACGTTGACTGCCAACTACGAGATAACTCGTAGATTGCGTTCTTTGCTAGGACGCCGACTACGAGTTATCTCGTACTGTGTTTACTTACCATTTTCGCGCAGCTACGATTAAACTCGTAACATATCAGTGCTAATATGGATAGATGGCTTCTGGGAAGAGAACAAAAAATCAATGCTGGCTACATGAACAGAAATTTTATTAATAAATAAACAGAAAATATAATTATAAAAAATTTATTCAAAATCAAGAAGTAAAAGAATATTTTTATTTTCTATGCTTTTTGATGATTACTATGTAATATAATTAGAGTTTTTAATAATATAAAATGATTAAATGAAATTGACTTTTTAGACCGGAATTCTGAAAATTGCCGTGGCAGTCAACGTGTTAAGTGCAGGAGGTCGCAATGAAATCGCTTATTTTATTTATGAAAAAAAATTCAGGAATCAAGTGACAGGTTTATTGATAATTGTATTACTTTTCAAATTTCATGTTTAGAACAGTGGCGTAACATATTAGTCAAAACTAGTTAAGGAAAAACATTCAATGCATATTTGCACATTCACCAAAAGTATATCTTTCTGCATTCATTCTTTCGAAATTATGACAATCTTTGACACATTGGACGCCACTTTTTAGAAACGTCACAATTGACACTGATAATTGCACTGAAAATAAAGCATTTACTACTTGATTTAAACTTTTTTGTAAATTTTAATAATGAACTGCGATTGGTCTATTAATAACTTTTTTGCGGGTTAATATAACCTCAAAGCAGGATACAAAAAATTGTTTGATACATCTTCAATCCTCCTTATTTACCATGTAAGCGTTGGCGGGCCACTTACATAACAGCCATTATTCTCCTACATTCTAATGAATCATCAAGTAACAAGTTGCGGAGTACATTCTAATTAGAAAAACAATGAAAGCAGTGTCTTGTACAGCCATTAAATCTAGTTACAGTAACTATATTTATTTATGCTTTACTGACATTTTCTATTCATATATTGAATTCCATTTGAAAACTGAAAGACATTTTTACTTCTCTTTTCAGGTGATAACAATATTCTCTGCGTCCAACTACTACGAGCTGGGTTCGAACAAGGGCGCATACCTGAAGTTGGTGGGACCGCAACTAGCCACACACTTCGTGCAATACACGTCAGCTATCAGCAAAACCAAGCGCCTGACGTTCCGCCAGCGAGTTGGCCTCGTGGAGTCCTCGGCCATCCGCGAGCTCAGCGCGCAGATTCTATCCAGCAAGGTAGAGCTCGAGGCCGAGTTCAAAAAATTTGACCCGGACAATACACGTAAGTTGTTTTTTATATATGAATACATTATAAATGATGTTACAAATATACATTTACATTATTTGTATCAACAACTTTTATTTCAAAAATAATTTAGAAACATCCAAAATAATGGGCTTCAAAAAAACAATATTTAAAAAAAAATATTTATAAACGTTTCGAGGAATAAAATTTGCTCATGGTCAGCATCTTAACATAGAAATACAAATATAATATAAAATTAATAAATTAATTTTCAAACAAACCTTAAAAAATTAAACGTAATATATACAAAATACTGTACAGGCTGTTAATTTTAATTGACGCATCATTGTTAATTCGGAAGTATGAAATCGGTTAAATTAAGAAACAATTTATAAGATTACTTAAATCGGCAAAATAAGAATTAATATTTTGGTATTGATGGTCACAAAAATATATTGTACTTAACACATCCTGAAAGTGTCTTTGCTGGGCTCTTCCAATATATACTTGCTCGCTCATTAAAGTATCATTTTCAGGTCTTGTTAAAAGCAATAGATGACATGTTTTTTCAATTCAAACGATACTTCATAATTTACTGATTATTATTAATCAAATCTGACATATTTTGTAAAGATTCAGACAAAATTAAATTTCAGTTTACATATTTTCCGGGTTTGACTTCCCGTTGGTTGTACTGTACGTTGCCATCCTTGGTAGCAGTACGATAGAGGGGAACACTGTGGCTCGGTGTGACTATATGGGATGTTAATAGGCTTGATAAAGTTGTGACTTTAAGGATCTCTATGCAGAATTTTATACACCTGGCATACTTGATTATAAGTCTATTTAAAACTTTGAGCAAAGACTGAAAAAAGAATTAAATTAATTTCTGAGGCTGTACACTCGCACATTGTAATCGTGACTGTACAGGCTATACACTGACTTTATTATTTATACTAAAGAAATTATAAAGCTTTTAGTATTGACTTGAATGACTACAAACAAAACACAATGAAATTTGTAATTCAGACTGTACATAAAACGTCAGACTTTATGCGTAACTATATAATGAGAATTACATTCAGAATTTGTATACTGCATGTAGGAATTAACCAGCCTTTGACTAAAGTGTACATGGTGTTATACTGTACGGTAGTGTGTGGAAGATAACAAATCATATTTATGCCAAAGGAATAACAGTTGCGAGCTATGCAACTAATGCAACATAACTGTGCAGCTGGTTGATGCAATTATCTTTGACTTTGAGGAAATCTACGGTTATGAATGTGTTTGTATGCATACGAGCATACGTACTTTGTTCCCTTGTAATGCTAAATTTGACGGTTAAAATCAAAATATGTTGATAGAATTACAGTAAATACTGGAAAGAACAGTACATATTAATATGTATTTGTGTCGTTTTCTGAAAACATTCGAATATTTATATAAATAATTTATGGACAAAATAAAAAAATATAAATATATCATTACGCTTTTTACTCTACGTGGTGTGGCATACTGCCGTAGTAGATTTCGGTAAATGATATATTTTTGTGCATGAAATACGGTTATCAACCATCAAATCTCGGTTCCCGAAGATATTAATGAAAGGGGAACCACAGAGATTAATCATTTACAGATATTTGGATTCACCACTTTTATTATAATTTCATTTTTTCACAAAAAGTCATTGGCAAATTTCTCAAATGTTATTTTACCTGGTAGAATGATGGCATATTTACTAGGTTTCATTTATTCCATGTTTTCTGTTTTTAATATTCATCACTTTTCTCAAGAGACTAGATCTCTAGGGAAATACTAGATCCATTGTTTCTCCAGTACCAACAGTTAATGTTTACGATCGTCGCGCTGTGCCTTTATATGTTAGGATAGGCAGGCGCGGTCCATAGATATCATTCGAATTAAATTAACATTACGCTTATTCTAATCTAACGTTTTAAAATTCTATTTAAATTTTACTTCAGTTCAATATATTATATTTGAAAGTACAATGACAGTAATAAGTGCATTGGCATAGCTTACGTTTGGTAGGCCATGTATTAAGTATTTCCATAATACTCATATATTAAATAAGGAAATAAATAAACTAATTTCTTGTTTCAAAGTTTCTACTATAAATAATGATTTTTGTTTTTAAATTTTTTAATTTAAATTACTTATTTAAATTTAAACAAAAATTAGAAAATAAAGATTTTCAAATTAATAATTTACTCTGGGCTGTATTGTTAATAAACCTGATACATTAGTTCTTACATCTCTGAATATGTACCTAATTTATTAATAATTTTATTTGTTGCTTACCAGTTGTTGTGTAATAACTTTTGTTTCAATTTTGTTGGGCAAGGAAAACATAGTAGTAGTAGAAGGTATCATCTAGAAAAGTGTTTATTTCAAATATGTTATGATCGCAGACGCTTTCAACTTCTATTTAAATATGTTATTGTTGCATTAATAAAAATTTATTGAAGAATTAAATTTTTTTCGACCCCATGAAATAAAAATTGTGGATGTCGATGCAGAGGTTGTTTTTATCATTATATAGTTTTTAATATGACAGTAGTAAAACATGTATTTTACTCGTGACATTTAACATTCTATGGTCACATGGATGACTGAAGTATTGATTTGATATTATAGCCAAATTGGTTATAAACTATACAACGACCTTTGATATAAAAGTAGAATACTGGTACATAAATTATAATTTACGAGTCCCATACGTCAAACGCACAGCAAAGGTCTATCTTAACTTTGTATCAATCCACTCTCCCCATTGAGAATTAACAATATTACTTTATCTATGATTTAAAATACAGAGAAAACTCTTTCAGAACTCAAATACACTTTTGGTTTATGTTCTCCTTTGTTTAAAGTATATACTTTAAATCTAACCCTGTGGCTCCCCCACCACTAACTAATTTTGGAGGCCGTGATTTGATGGCTGGTAACTATACTGCATGTGTATAAAATATATCACTTGCCGAGATCTGCTACGGCGAGTGCCACACCCAGTAATGGCTAAAAGGCGGGATGATATATTTATTTATTTGCTTTTAAATGTTATGTTTTAAATAAAGCTGAACTTAAACTAAAAGTTTTCGTTTTGAGTCTACCATTTAAATTTTCGTTGTTCTTTGATGAGCGAAGTTAGCAGGCCATCATTGATATCTTTTTTATTTAAAGAGATCTAGAGAGATACGGTTAAATAGTCAACATAGTGCCATTTTTTATTTCTTTAATGATGTAAAATTTATAACAATTAGTGTTGGTCAAATAAACGACTTATAACTAAAACAACAAAAAATAGGTGAACGCCATATTGAAAATAATACCATTCAATATCTTTTTTAACTACCAAGTTCATTTTATCACTTTATTTCCGAATGGTGTGTAAATCTTATTGGAGATTTTTTTGTCGTACACAACAGTCAATTATAATTTTGATTTCGCAAATAAATCAAATGATCTGTGTACTATTGTTAAGTGATAATGCATTGTTTTAAATATAAGTTTTATCATAACGCCAGAGATTTTATATTTAATAATGCATTAACATTTAAACAGTGGTAACAATAACGGTGTGGCAAATTTCATTTGCTTTAAATCACGACATTGTTTGCTTGAGAAATATTGAAAATGTAAATTATAAAATTTAAATGAGAAATGTATAACTTGTATGTATTATAGACAGGTCATTTGATTTATTTGCTAAATTTAAAATCACTATTGGCTCTTACATATGCAAGATTTAACTTTAAATATATAGGTTAATATTAACATTAGCAACAAACTTTTTTGTTAAGTATATCGAATTATATTACATATTTTCAGTATGGTTTTTCATAAACAAAAAAATATTATTTTGATTATTAATTCATTAATTTAATCTTCAATAACTATTTAATTTGTCGGATAAATAACACTACTTTACTTATTTAACTCTGTCTTCAATCAAAAAAGTTAGCTATGACATGTATGCTATACACCCATGTATCATAACCACAAGAATGTATCATAACCTCTAAAAAAATTAAGCTATTATTCTTTCAAATTTTTAAATATTTCTCATTAGAAATTTCTGGCTACGCCACTGTTTTGCGTCATCAGGCAACAATCAATTCAAATGTGCAAATGTATAAAATTTTCATTGTAGTAGGTATAAAGAAGTAAAACGTAACCTTTGAAAGTTAGTTGACGTTTCAGTTCCACTGGGATTATTTTCAAAACAATAAAGGTACATTAAACGAACATAATATAGATCCAGTAAGCTCAATTTGTTTCCATCGAAGTCATAATACAAAACCGGACTTCCTCAATTATAACCGCCTTTTCCATCGTTTAACCTAAAATACAAATCTGCTTAAATTCAATTATTCAATATAAAGTTTTTGTATGATATAATTGGAGATATTTCATCCGTGGACAAAATTGTCTTTCATTTCTTTATTTTGCCGTTTTCTTTGTTAACATGCCTCATTGAATAGAACGCTGCTGAAATTCTGTGTCAATTTAGAAATAAATTCATGCTGTAAAATGATACTGAACATAAAAAATTTAAAATAGTATTCACGATAGCTCGAGTACATACTGGAGTTTTGAAATTTAAAAGTTAATCATATGACCGAAATTAGAGGTTACATAGTGGGTCATATTTAACCAGTAGCAATATAATTTTAATGATGTAGGTTTTTTTTATTTTTACGTTTATCTTGTAAACGGTAAAGTTTATCACAAAATCTGAATAACTAATCTGACCCATAATTTGATTCAATACACAAAATATTTCTCTTGAAACATAATTATTCTCAATTCATTTGTTCTGTTTTTTTTTTTAAATTATGTATATATGAACTATTTTTCCTAATGTTTTAGTAATTAAATTAAAGCTCTGACATTATTGAATTTAGGATAGCCAATACAATAGTTTAGTTGTCATTATTTATTCAATAATACAGTCTTCTATTTCTAGTCTGATAATATCTTACATTATACCAAAATCATCAAATTAATTATTATCAGTACTTTTCCTGATGGCAAATAATTATGTACATTCAGTTGGCATAATTTGATTGATAATATTCCCTGTTTTTTATGATTATTATATCAATAAAATCGTGTGCAAATCGAAAATATCGCATACATTATTTATTGTTTCACAGAAAATTTATTTTAAATAAATTAATTTCTGAAATCTGTAACTACATTATTTTACACTGAATTAAAGTATAGTAGATCATAATAAATTTACAGGTCATCAGTTTAATTAAATGATATCAATGATATTTTTCATATATGTACGAAGTGATGTTTATTCAGGAAAATGTAATGTAAATTGAAATTATAAATTAATCTGAAAACATTAATTTATGAATTACAATTAAAATTACATATTTGTTTTTAAAATGGAATCAGCAAATTTAAATATTGAACATGGGATCAGTACACAAATAATTTTACACAAAAAAGCTTCAAATAAAAATTTAAAATAAATAAATTGTATATATAAAGCAAATTTTGTGACACTGTTTTTGTCAAAAACGATGGCACAAAATTGATTTTTTTATGCCTGTTTTTAGAAAAACTAGTATGTTGTAATACGACTGCGGGTGGACGCCGAGATGGCTAACCGAACTGCGCCAATTGTATTACGCGGCAGGGGATTTGAATGCTTATTTTACACAAATAACAAATATTTTTATACTAATTGTACACGAAACGTTATAATTGAATATGAGGATGGAAACATAATTACTATTTAAATTACATATTTATTCATTATAATAATTAATTCACTATTGAAGATTAAAATTAAGTAAAACGCGAACACCGCGTGATATGAAGATCTACATCTTCACGCGTTGAGTCGATGGACGAGACTGATTGTTTCCACCAAAACACTTGCTGTCCTGGGTACAATACCCACATCTGGAATCCATCCCTCCCGCATCTGGGTGGGTACAGATGGCTCAAGTGTTTTGGTTATGTAGTCTGATACTCTGGCACTATATATAACGCGAATATGAAATCTTGTTGGAATGCTAAGAATATTAACTATAACTGTCTCTTTTTATAATTTAATGACCTATATTCGAAAACCAAAAGATCTTACACTCAGCCATAATAGCACATGTGGTCACGAATGTCAAATTACACGAAACCAATCTTACCTAAACGCAACATAACAACAATGAGATAGCTTATTATAATGTTATTCGTTTTATAAACTCTTTCGATACTGATTTTTTATTTACTCGCGAGAAGTTTCTAAAATTTGTTACATAATATAATATTATCACACAGTAACGGTTTTTGAGGTACATTATACAATTGTTTTCAGTGGAATAGATTGACAACAGTGATATTTCATGGGGTAGATGGCTCAGTGGTATCGAGTCGGCCTGTGGATCTTGAGAACCCTGGTTCGATCCCCACAGCCGACAAACAATTTTCACCAATTTAAAAAATTTACCCCTGTGGCTCCCTCTCCACTAATATCTTTGAGGGCCGTGATTTGACGGCTGGTAACCGCATTTCACGCGACAAAATATATCACTTACCGAGATCTGCTTAGGCAGAGTGCCACACCCAGTAATGAGTAAAAGGCGTGATGATATATTTATTTATTTGTATTATAATTTAACTTGTCCAATAATTGTCAAATTTTTACTTATAAGTTAAAAAAAAAACTTTTTGCAATCGCTAGCCGTCGAATTGAAAAATAAGTTATTTTCCTTGTTTAATGCATATATAAAACTCTTTAGTATAAAAATTATTGTATTATGTACAAATGAGAGAAAGCAATTAGTACATAATATTCTAAATAACTAAATTTTATTTCATTTATATTATTTGTATACTACTCTAGCTTTTCCACAATGAATACAAATTACCTATTTTATTGAGAAAACATTCTACGGATCTAATTTCTAACCTCACTTTACGAAGATAAAATCACTGTCCTGTGCCATCTTGCTCTCTTATAGTCTCATATATTGCGACATAAATTCTGATTGGATGTGTGTTGGTTTTGTTGTTTTCTAGAGCTTATCACTGTCAGCGAGTGGTGCAAGGCGATGGAGGAAGCAACGCAACTTAGCTTGCCCTGGAGAATGCTGCGCGATAAGTTAGTCACACTCGACCTTGAGACGAACAAGGTCATGTACATGACAACGTTCGAGGGCTTCGAGAGCGACATTATTGTAAGTTCGTTATTTCATTTTCTTAGTCGATAAATTTAGGAGACTTCTAAAGGACGTTTAATGCAATTAATACCAAAAAGTTAATGCTGTTTTTGTAGATAATAGTACATAAAAGTTTTTTTAGTGAAAATTAATTTTGCCATTTAATTAAGTATTTTTAGTAAAGATAACTACATTAATTGTATCTTAAAAATTTTAATTCGTATTATTTTTAAAGTAAGTACTTAATTAATCTAAATCAAATTGAATTATAAAGAGACAAATTGAGATACCGCCAGGATTTAAACATGGTACCTTATGAACTCTGGTTATATGCTGTAACCAACTAAGCCATGGTTGCCTGTGATTCAAATCTGATTTTATTCTAATTTTTGCCTCTATTTTTATTATGTGTCATAGGCAGCCTCAATCCCATGACTCTTTCATAAACTTAAAACTTGACAGAAGAATCGTCTGCAGTGACGTATAAATTAAAATATGTAATTAGTAGTTTTTTAAAGTAAATACTTAATTACTATAAATTAAATTAAATTATAAAGGGAAAAGTTGGGATAGCGCCAAGATTTGAATCATAGACTTCCATAAGGTTCCAGGTTCATATCCTGGCGGTATTCCAATTTTTCTCTTTAGAAATTAATTTTACTTCAAAATTTTATTTATAGTAAAAACAAAAATTCACTACATTAGGAGTGATGTTTAAAAATCAACCTATATTAAACTACAAATCATTTATCTATACTTGTGAAAATAGTATTTTTATTATTAAACATAGATATTTCATTTCCATAGTTACAATTACTAAGTTAATATACATTTATGAAAATTGTTTCAGTTTCTGATTTATGTTAAGTTACATAAATGAGTATAACCTCATATTATTCCAATTGGTAAACCGTTAGATTTGATTTAAAATTTATTTCAAAACTTGTACCCCACTAAAGACACAACTGTCAATTTATTATTAGATTAATAACTTTATTAAAATCGCAGAAAACGTTTCCAAAGTACGCATGCGCTATTTCAAAACTGATATCTATTTACTTAAAGATAAGTTTTTGAATAAGTTTTCATGTCAAATTCATGATTATTTTGATTTGAGTTAGTTAAAACATGTTTTGACACTGTATACATGGAGCTTTTAAAACAAAAAATGACCCATGGTTCAATCCCCACAGCCGAGAATCAATTTTGACCAAATTAAATCTATCCCTGTGGCTTTTTCTCTACTAATATCTTTGGGGGCCGTGAAATATATCAGTACGGAAGAGTGCCACACCCAATAATGGGTATATAACATGTTGATATATTTACTTATTTATTTTATAATACAATATAAATATGTAATATAAAAGGGAAGGTTCCTTAAGACAATTTTCTTATTTATTATCTGCTACATACTTGATAATAATGGTCCAAAACCTTGTCTAACAGCAATTATTTTTGTTTATTTAAGTTTAGGTGTCAATATTTGCTATGTTAATAGACAAAATGTACGCTAACATTGCTGTTATTTCGTTGCCATAGAATTGAAATACCTATATATACCACAGTGATTTACACTAAGATATGCGCGTATGATTACATTTTTTTATCATGATAGTCTGATTTTTATCTAAGTTGTATCATATAATCTATTTTTTTTTAATTAAAAGAACATTCAGAACTCATTTAATTAAACAGGATTACAGGCTTTAAGAACATTTAATAATGATATTAAAAATAATCAGTTCTACCAAAAATTCTCAAATATATGCAAAACAAGTCCCAAACAATTATCTTATAATACAAAATTCTGAATATTCGTATGTAATACCTGGTCACGTAATCTTGGATTACTCATTAGAATTTAAGCAACGATGAAGTGGATTTTCTTTGAAGGTAGTAAATTTACATTCGTTTCATTTTGTCCAAATGCAAATGAAAACTTTAAAATTATCCTTAATGTTAGTATTAAATTCCACAAGGAATCTAGATTGGAATCTTAACTGTATTTAATTAAAATATATATAATTAAGGACGTTAGTTAAGTTTAGAGTAACAATATTGTGCTTTGTGTTGTAATTTAATTCATTGATCATCTTGCGTTTGTATTTTTTGTAGTAGCTATAAAGAAAGTGTCCTTTTTTCATCTCGATAAAACTTTTATCCCTTTCTAATGTAAATAATTGGACCGTTTTGCTTTCCTTTGAGATAATCAAGCTAATGAAATACGGCTCTCAATTTATTAGGTATTTTGGCTTTTGTTAGAATTTAATTGCGATTCCCTCCTGTAGATCCGAATACTGACTGCTCCACTACGTGCCAAGCGTGGTCCACAAGATATGCGAAATAGAACAATTACTGCCATAAAAAATAAACCTGTAACTATATTTTTGTCTAGTGCTAATACGTATGTTGAGCATATTTTTACAATAGCGCAATTAATATATCTATGCTTATATAGTTTTAAATTATAATAATATTCTAACATCTGACATAACATAATTTGTAATTTTTATAATATATTATTTATTATTCTCTATAGTATATTTTGGTATGGTTGTCACTATATGTTGTAAAACGATCTAACTTCATTTAGGCCCATCAGGTTAATACTGAAATTAATTATCTATAATTCAATATTATCGAAAATCGTACAATACTAATAAACAGCCAATAGAAACTTTGTATTAAGCATGGTTACCATGGAGATACAAAAATGTCTTGGAAACTTTTCATTAATTAACTTAAATAAGATAAATTAATAATTGGGATTTTGTTCATGTCAAAAATGTCAGTTTAACATTTTAAAAAATAATTTGAATTGTCATTATAACAAAATACATATTTTCGAAATAATAAATAATAATAATATTTACCATTTTTGCGTTTCATATTAAACTTTCAGTCTTTTAATATGTCCATCAATTTCTTTTTTGAAGTTGATCAAACTTGTAATTTTTTTCTTGACAAAATGTTAAGAACTGTCCCCATACTGCAGATTTACTTCTTTTTATATATTGCAGGATTCTATACTATTTTCATTTTAAACTGGAGGGATCGGCATAAAACGATTAAATGCACCGCAATTACGTTCACAAAGGTACTCACAATATGATCCGTTATTACTGGTTTCACAAGGTTCGCACAGGGTTGTACAGCCCTATTCGCCGGTATTTTTAAATGGTCAATCAAGGAAAAAACAAGCATAATTTTAGGCTGAATACGACCCTTAAAAAATTACCTGTTGTGACCATCGTTAAGCGATTTGTGATAGCCGCACTAATAAATTTCATTGTAGTTATATGGGACAGTTTTTTGCCGATCCCGCCAGTTTAAAATGACAATAGTATACCTTTTTCTGCTTTATATATTTTCTAACGATTCGGTGTCAAAACGTGACATTTTAGATTTTTCTTATAGAAAAATAGTTTTTTATTGTAATTTTTATTTACCTAATTCAATTTGCCATGGACATATTATTTTATCATAACTTGATTATTTTAAGCAAAATATAAAACCAAAACTATTATAACTTTTTGTATTGGTGTCTGACGTTATATCCGGGATCCTGAACATTCCAACAACATAATCTGCACTCATGTGCCACTCGTGCACTTGAAAAAAATTCCGGAAAAAATCAATGCTCTTGGGACATTAAAAGTGATAATATCGCTAACATTGCTTATATCAAAAATATCGGTCATTTCGATATGTCGTATGTAAATAGAGATATTTGATATTATGGATAATATTTATGGGTGCTCATTTTTCAGGAAGGTGAGCACCAATCTCAGAAAATAATAAAATATAAGAATATATAATATAATAGGTTTATATTCTTAAGATTAAAATATTTAACTATTATAAAATAAATTAAATAATAAGTATAGTGAACAATACGTAGGTACATACATATTAATAATTTTAAAAAATATAAGAAAAAGTTTATAAAATCAAAAATTCCTACTAATTTCAGAAGTTTCAGTAGAAGCAAATTTCAAATTTCTTGCAATTTTAAAAAATCAGTTTCTCGATTTCTGCACATCCATTCTCTCCTAAGTATATTTTTATAAAAAGCTAGGTAATTTGTAATTTCTTACACGACAGAAAGCCAATGATTATAAAACATAAACAATTTAGTAGCTTGTAAAAAGCTAGGGGAAACCAAGAGCCCTCTATTGCTCTTTCCCTAATGGTCGCCCATGATAATATTGATAATATATGTACGATAATATTGATGGGACCCAAGTTTTGTAGACTATGGCGGCAGTCAACAAGTTAAGCAAACTAGCCAAAATATAATGTATACCGACAACTAGTGATCCTTCAGAATCAATGTTTTGTAAGGGAGAAAAAGTTGATGGTGATACGAGGTATTCGTTGAGTGGGAGAACACGTTGAACAGTTAATAATGTTACTGCAAAATATTCAAAATGTTGCATCATAGCTATTATTATATCATACAATTTATTTTATTTTTTTTATTAATATAATTATTTTCTTGTATATAAAATCAAAAACTTTTTATTTCAAGCCTATTTTATTTAATGTTTATTATTTTACCATTATTATAGATAATCAAATATTGTCAATATTCTATATTAGTATCGCACAATCATACATCAGACTGAGTCATCACATTACTTGACAATGATTTAAACAAACAACAGTACAACTAATTTTTGGAAAAAATTTTGGTATCCATGCCCAGCATTACTAGAAAAATTTCAGATTGATCTGTACAACTGTTCAGCAGTAAAAATCATGAATTTACTGAATCTAGGTGTATTTGTTGTCTTTGGCATAAAATATGAAATTATAAATTTTTTTATTTCAGCTTATCATTATCCAAAGAATTTCTAAAAATATAAATAATAAAATATGTGGTAAATATTTAGTAGACCCATATGAATTAATAAAATAATTAGGCGTAGATACCTGATACGATATAAGTTTCTGAAACAGATCGCTAATTTCTCATTCCATTTGATTGACTTATTTCACCTATTTAACCCGTTTACTATATTTACTGAGACTCAGCTTGAAGTAATCCATCTTCCTAGATTCTTCTGTTTGTTCATTTCAATTCATCATATAGTGTTAAATTATTTAGCTCTGACTTTCAGCAAATATTTATATAATTTTTTTGCTGACTTTAGGTATTTCTCACCTTTTATGAATTTGAAAACTCTCTTTATTTGTAATTGTACTATTTATATATTACCATTAGAAGATTTTAGAAAACTTTTTCTAACGATTACATTAAATGTAAATACCTGCATTGCATTCAGAATTACAGTTTGAAATTTATTAGGATAACAAATATAATCCTAAAATTAGTTATGCTTTTGTTTAAAAAAAATTCTCAGGTACCGATATTATTTTATAATAGTTCGTGCAACATAATGTACAGGATTTATGCTAATTAAAAAATTATTAAAACTTATTTCTTATAATAAACAATGATATTACTTCACTTGTAATTTTTAAGTTCTAGTTATCCCAACTTTAATAATAAATACTTAGTTTTATTTTATATAGTTTATATTATCTTTGAAGATATACTTCAAACAAGTATTAAAAGCATTAAGCACAATAACGTAATGTTATATTCAATACTTATTTTAAATTTGATACTACGATTAATCGTCTATTTGTAATTACTATAATTGCCTAATCATATTTTTTTATCTTACAGTTGAGGTTTTCAAAACAATTTTTATACAATTTTCGGTGACTAAAATTAGCAATTATTCTGAAATGACTAAAATGTTTAAATCCATGACAACCATAAACAACTTACAATTTATACCAATGCAACAGCTTGTCAACAGTAATATATCACTTTTTGACAGCATCTCCATTCAATTTAGTCTCAAACTTTTTCTAACTTTATTGTAGAAAAACCGCAAAATATAACGTAACAAGAAAATCATGTCACTGGCATATACTGACTTATTTCACTCATACGTACTAATATTATTTAGGTCACTTATATTAGAAATAATTATTTAAAAAAAATACATAATGTACTAATATTCTTTAGTAAAAAAATTACATTTTCCATTTTAACTAAAATTTTAACTTGATATGTGCATCATAATTACTTTCAGTTTTTTTTAGACCTTCAGTTGTCTACTTAAATAACTTTCAAGTTTAAAGTGTTTCTTTAAATAATAAAATCGATAATCTAATCAAGAAAGATCTCAGCACAAACTGTAATTGTATGATTATTAATATTCTTTCCACAGCTAGCTTTTCGAGTGTATTAACAATATTAACAATTTTCTCGCTGAATCTCTGGTCGCTGGCAATAACAAGCATCTTGCAAATAATCCAAAAACAAAAGCAATTATCACTGAAACAATAAACTTTCATTACAGAACTCCCATGCTGGGTCGACGACGGTCGTTGAGACACTGTACAGAAACAAGAGCAGCTTGGAGGCGATCTTCAGGATAATTGATAAAGACAACTCGGGTAAGTCACTCTTCCTGCCTCCTTGTCCTCTTTATTCTTGTTCTGTTTATTTTATACTTTATAATGTTGTAACACGCCGATTTAATGGAAGTTGAAGCTTAGCGACGTGATTGGATGTCGCATTTAAGGTGGATTTTGTTTCATAGCACTATAAAAGGATAAGTTGATATGATTAGATTTTGTATTAAATTTCCAAGTATTTTGTTTTCAAGAATCACAAATAAATATACGTAAATATGAACTATCTTCTTTTTCTATATACCAATTTGAGATAGTACTATACAGGGCATTTTTATACTTCGGAAAAAACATATTTATCACATGATGCACTAATCATAGAACAATGCGAATTTTTTTCAAATTTCACAAAATTACTTGTAAAAATATGGTTCTTGAAGTGTACATTTTACGCACTACGAACAGTCATTATATAACAATATATAATGAATAAATTGACTATTATAGTGTTTATATTTATAATTTAATTATTAATATATTATAAATAAATATTAAACCCGTTACTTAACGTAGAACATCCTTTATTTGGCAAATTATGATATAGTTCTATTTGTTCTATGATCACTATATTATATATATATATCTTGTCTTGTCTTGGTACTTTCTCGAAATTTTTCAAAAACTACTCTTAGTCTTAAATAAAATTTTTGCAATGTGTTTTTCAAATTTTATTTGAATTAAATAATTTATCACATCTAAATTTATAGTTCTTCGTTTAGTAAACAAATAACGAATTTTAAATATTTCCTCCAATTTTGTAATTGAATCATTATCTTGTACTGATCGATAATTTCATGATAATTCTATAGATTACCAGCATTTTGGTATTCAAAATCAATTCTTCAGATATTTTATTGTTAGCTACATATATAAAAAAATATTTTTAAACATAAATGAAATAATTTAATTTAAAACAAACCAATACGAAAATATTAAAAATATGTATTATTATAAATCAATAACATTTCTTTTGTGAGTTGTGGGTTGCAAATTCTTCTGTGTCATCAAAATTAAATCTATGACACTAAATTTCCTCCAATACAAAGATGCTTATTCAAAAGTTTTTGCTTTTTCTTTTATCTGTTTAACTTTTTGTATTCAATTGGTTACGTTTCAATTTTTATATTGCAGTTATGTGAATTAATCATAATGAAAAAAAATATATATTTACAACACAATAATAATACAAATATAATAATGTATGTATTCGTAAAAACTTATTTTCAAATATCCTTAATAATAATATTTCCAAATTTCTCACGAGATACTTTTTATATTTTATACTGTACGATATACAATTGTCGTAACGAAAATATTTGCCAACTTATATTTAGAGTTCAATCTAAATATTAAAGAGAGATATATTTATGCGCATGAACTGCGGTTATCAAAATTGTTTGTCGGATGTGGGAATCGAACCCGGGTTCACAAATCCACAGTCCAACTCGATACCTTATATTCTAAATAATACTGATACATATGAAAGAAAAAAATGGATAAAGCATTTTTAATTAATAATTCAGATGACTGTGTCCCTTTTTCGTTGATGCCCTACATATGTGAATAGTTTGACTATTGAGTAATCTGGTTCTGGGTTAAATTATTTTGGTCACAGAGTACTAAAATTGTAATAACCTGTACAGTAAATATTAAAAATATAAATTATCATTTATTTATCGAGCATTAACAGATAATGATCAAGTTACAGAACATAGAGGATAATTGAAAATATGAATTTGCATTTAATATTTTTATACTAAAAATTAAACGCCATAGAATTCTCAAGATCCCAAATTTTACATTTGTTAATGTATATTTATACTATTTTTGCATAGTGCTAAACATTGCAACGAAATATATTTTCTCTATTTATTTCTCTGCCAGATTTAACCAAGAATCGTTGAAACATTTCCGGTTTAGCCAATAATCCGGCATGTCTGTCCTCGCGAAGAAACTGTAGAAATGTAGGCTTTGTTATTGGATGATCGAATCGATAGTGTTTTGTTTATGTAAAATTCGGTAGTCCAGTCTCGTCTACAGTTCTGTTGCCTCGGCTGGCAATACCAGAGCTACGGTCGCACGTCGTTCCGGTGTGACTGTCACTGTCTGGGTCGAAGTGAAACAGGCAGGGCCGGTCCAAGGGTATATGCCGCCCCTAGGCCAATATTTTTAATTGCGCTCTTTTAGATTTTAATATCAATATTTATAAAGACATACGAATTGTAGTTATCATATTTGTTTTACAACGGTATCGAGTCGGATTATGAATATGAAAATCTGGATTCAATTCCTACAGCAGACAAACAATTTTCCCAACTTTAAAATATCTTTGCGGTCGTGGTTTGAACACTGGTAACCGCACTTAACGAGTATAAATATATTACTTACCGAAATCTTCCACGGCAGAAGACCGCACCCCGTAATGAGTTAAATGCGTGATGATATATTTATATTTATTTAATAGAATAAGATATATGACGATGTAATTAATATCTTAAAATAACATTAAATAAAAAGAAGGCTTCAGAAGCCAATATGTTAAAAACATATATTTGCGAACGTTTCAAGCTATAAAATTAGCTCATCATCAGTATCTTAAAAAAACGTTACATATAAAACAGATATTTGTAAAATGTCAATAATAATAATATTAAAATGTTGAGGATGAGCTAATTTTTTAGCTTAAAACGCAAATATATTTTTGTACAAAAAACATATTGGATTCTGAAGCCTTTTATTTATTTAATATCATTATTAATTAGATCCATTTTTAAATGTATATTTATCAACATCTTAAAATATTACAATAACAATAAGCAAGTATATTCTATAAAATTACATACATTTCCATAAACATAAATCAAATTCGTTGAAAACTAAAGAATTAAATGATATTTTTCAATCTTATATATTAGCAATAGTTATTTGTGTATCTAGGTCACAAAGTGATTGTTTGTGTACGGTCAAGAAAAAGTTAGGCGGCCAAGGCTGAAAACTGAGGCAGACTATTTTCTGAGCTCACCAAATCATTATACATCCGAAGTGCATACACGCAACTGTATAATGTTCATTTAAAAACTTTAAAATTTATTACAAATTTAATTTCAAAATAATGGTTATTATAAATATGAATGTGTAACCAAAGAGACATGTTCAGAAAAAATAACAAGTTTTTATTTATCGGCGGCATTCTGAAACCATATTTTTTATTGGATTAGAACAACTCGCTAAAGTAGCTGAATGCCCGGTAATAAATTTTTGTCGGGTTGTTATAAAAAGGTTAAATATCGCGAGCTAAATTGTGCGTGTAAATGTCAACTTTGTTTGACAGTTGCATGAAAAAGTATTTATTAAGGCAGTCATATGCAGCTGATTTGCTATATCTCGTTAAATAGAAATCGTAGCTTCATTGTCGTGTTAAGATAAGTTTAATTAATTTAATTCCGAAAAATTACGTTCTGCGCTGGTAACAGAAACAGGAAGTGCTCCTGAGGGCTATACATATATTTGGTAAGGAAGAGCATAATTTTGTCTCTATTACTATTATTGTGCCTACTGTGTCTTAGCGTAGAGCCGGCTCTGGACACAGAAAATGACGAGCAAAAGCATGTGTAAGCTTATTATCATGTCGTATTGGTTTGTTGTCGAAGTTTGATTTGTGGCATTATGGATTTATGAATAGATTCAAAGAAAAAAATGTTCATGTTAAAAATCATATGTATATGTATCAACATTATGAAATACAGAAAAGGCATACATTGTGTTCACTGAGAGTTCGTAACCACGAGACAATTTATGGTTGCCAAAACAAATAAAATTAAACTAATGAAATTGTATTATTTACTTTTTTTACTTTTTACACGATTTTTAAAATAGTAGAAATATGTATTACTTTCTAAATAATTTTTCGGTTAAAAAGACGACGTTCATGATCTATATGCACAAAAATAAACTGTTTACTAAGGTTACCATAGCTAGCTTACGATAGTAAGGAGAGTGATTATTTTCTCCTGTCATGTGTGAACGGAAAAAAATTATAAATATTTCATTCACATTTTCTTTTGTGAAATGTTTAAGGTTAGAATAAGAATTATTTTCTATAATCGTAAAATTAAAAACTTTGGTAAAAATATTGTTTTTTAAAAGATAATAATTCGTTTCAATATTACTAACGATCTAGTATGCTCTCGGAAAATTGGTAAAATGTAATATCACACGAAAACAAAATAGACATATCTCAAACCACAAATTCTAGAATACTCATTCATTTTTATGTATATACGAGTGTATATATTATGAAATCTATCATTATGAATGAAATTTGTCAATCTTAATGTTAATTTTTGCTCTGAGTATACGACAAAGTACACAACAACTTTGTAAAATGAGTATTTGGCAAAGTAAGTACAACCTCAAATTAAAAAAAATAATTATATACTTAATTTCAAGTCTAAAGGAAGGAACAACTAAACAATATATATATATATATATATATATATATATATATATATATATATATATATATATGTATATTTCATCATCACGGCTTTAACCTATGACTGGGTGTGGCATTCTGCCGTAGCAATCCGTAAATAATAAATCGTGCATAACATGACACAAAAATATAAAATGTCAGCCAAGAGGATAGAGCTATGGACACGACAATATCGTCCAATGAGTGCTACTGCAGCTTACGTCTTTGGCTAATGAATCTCATCATCCGCAAACACGAACGAAGTGTATCTTTGAACCTTCGTGCAGACGGACATTCGCAGACGGTCGGTTATCGTCAATAATTGCTGTATCTTATGTGAAGAGGTCGAGCGGTATCGAGTTTCTGAAACTTAGAACAAAGATCACCTGGTGTCACCATGATAACAACCGAAGGGTAATACCAGGAGGACACAATGATTTCCTGAATTATGCCTGAATAAATATATGACTCAGATGGCATTATTGCGATTTAACCTAGAAGGTCGTGGTTTTTCCACCTTAAATAAATATCTTGCCAATTACAATATCAGTAATAGTTAGAAGATCGCGATTCTTTTAACGTCTAATAATACTACTTGTTCAAAGAGCTAGTTCTCAATTAATACTCGATATATAGTCACTAAATATTTTTATCCGTAGTATGGCTTTATTGCCCTTATAAATGTGCCAATTGCGAGATAATTATAAGTAAGGTTGTGAATCGTCCAATTTATAAGAATAGTTATGTGCACAAAGAACTAAATATCAATTAATTCTGCGTAAATACTCTCCAAATGTATCTATTCACAATATAGCTTTATTGCACTTATAAGGGTGCCAACTGAGAGATAATTATAAGTTGAAAGGTTGTGTGAATCTTCAAACTCATAAGAATATTTCTGTGCATAAAGAGCTAGTACTTTTGCGACGGCCAAAAAATATCGATTGTGCAAAAAAGCCTTAACGTTAACAAATGGATAAATACAAGCATAAATATTTTGAAATCGAATATTCTATCTTTTTTTTTTAACTGTTAACTAATATGTATAGAAAATATCATTTTATTTATTACACATTATGAAATTAGTTTTCCATTCTCATAAATCTAAATTCTCCAGTAATACGATTTATGATTTTCAGTCATTCAAAGAATAAAATAATTTAGATTTTGCTGATATTGAACTTACTGCCGTCTCATTTTATTGATTTTCTGAATAAGTAATCTAAAAATTATAATTTAATAATGCAGAATGTTGGATTTAATTAGGATATCCGAAAGCCTTACAAACGGCAATGTAATTACATTCATTATTAACGCTTCGTAATTTGCGAAGCTAAGAGATTTCACTGGTTAGCAAAGTGTTGAGCTTTTATGAACATTTTAACATGGATAGATTTTTGTCTTGTTCACATTCTTGGTTGATGCTAAATTGATTGAATATACCAGTATTGTACTTCTTATTTTATTAAGTTTTTGAAATTTTACATTTGTAGTAAAAATTTTTGAACTTACTCGAACAAAATCGAACTACAATCACTATAAATCGGTCCAGCAAAATAATGTTTGCGACCCACATTAAGTATACATAAGGTGGAATTTTAATTCAAATATCAATTTAAAAATAAATCATTTATAAATATCAGTGCACAATACACAAAAATATACTATAAAAAATATTCACAACTAAACTAGAAATATAACTTACTAAATCAAATTTTATATATGTAATCATTTAGACTGCTTTATTTATGCTCCAATATACCTGTTTTAATTTTTTTTAGAAGTTCACTTCGATTAATAACCGTGTAAATAATTTCATCATAGTCAATTGTTTCTAAAATATTTTCATATATAATATAACAAGTAGTATGAAAATTGCTAAAAAATATTTTGACATAAATTATGAGTTGTTATGGAAATGGAAACATAACGAGTGCGAAGCACGAGTTGCGTTTCCTATTTTCATAACAACGAATGTATATTTATGTCAAAATATTATCTGTCAATTTTCATACTACGAGTTGTATTCGGCTTGAGAATTTACCAAACAAGAGTTAATTAATAAGAATAGTTAGGTATTTATTTACTTATTACAGTTATGAAAATTTTGAATATGAAATGTACACTGAAAAAAAAATTTTAGTTGATGTTTATGAAAATATTGAAAATATCATTTATTTTATTCGTAACCAAGGATATTAATAACAGTGGTATTTCCGATGAAATACCACTAGTGATGAATTTCCGACGAAATGTATATTTCATTGGTTCATTTTCAAACAAATTCGTGATCCTATTGGTTGACAGTGACGTGTGGTGAATTCTCATAGCAATGCTTTTAAGCGATAATCTAATAGGATATCAAAAGTTTATTTTCCATAAAAATTACATAAATAAGATATATCTATATCTGTATATAAAATTGTGTTAAATATTACAATTAACAAAACTTTTGTATTCAATTTTTAATCAAAATTATGGAATAAAGAAGACGTTATCCGCTTTTTAAATTTAGCATCTGTAACTATATTCAAATAAGTTATATTTGGTAGAAAATATCTCAAATTGGAAAAATATACAATACGTGAGTTGTGTGTGACCTATTCCTTTTTGCACATTTACGAATTAATTAATATATTTACTTTTATATCTCTTACTCCCTTCTTTTATATGGTCGTATTGATATGTTGTAGAAATTATAGCTTTATTTTTTGCAACATTGTAATATTTATAAAAATCCATAGATCAAATACGCACAAAGCAACAAGGGTACAGCCTAGGTGACCTGCTGCTACAATGGGATCCTCCAGTATAGTCACAGAATAGAAAATAGTAAATTACTCACTCATTTATATGGATATTGAGAACCCTCTTGCGACCCCACAGTCGACAAACAATTTAAATCTACCTCTGTGGCTCCCCTCCACTAACACCTTTGGGGGCCGTGATTTGACGGTTAGTAATCGCACTTCATGCGAAATCATATATCACTTACCGAGGTCTGCTACGGCAGACTGCTCCACGCAGTAATGAGTAAAAAGGCGTGATGATATATTTATTTTATTTATATATTATAACTAACCTAAACTTCGTGCCAGATACGATCAAAATTTCTAAAATGTTATTGGTTTTTAAGACTTTTGAGTTTTTAAAGCCATTAACTCTGACAAAGAATTGCGATCTTTCTTTAACCCTCTCTTTTGCACATCTAGTCTATTCAGAATTCTTGCTACTTTTCATGACTTCGGTCTTCGTCTAACTGACGGTTAATTTTTTTTTTTAAATAATATATTTAAGAGCACTTCGATTTCTAAGACCATTAATTCTCTGGCATAGTAATTACATTTTATAGTATCTGTACATTTAGATTTTTTTACAATTTGTTTTACATGTTTATGTTTTTTAAGTATGACAATACATTCTTGGTTAATTTTGAGGATATGCTTACGTCGTTATATACAGAATTGAAAAATATGTTTTAAATACATATCTAATATATTTTTTATTTATTACCTAATGAATATGTTAGTAAAAGTAACTGCTACATATTGTGTGGTTTGAAACTTAGATTATGTTTATATCAGCAAATCATACCAGTGGTGATTAAACCTTTGACTAAGATAATCCTTTAGTTTATTTATTTTTCTTTCTTAAGTAACTGATATTTGTACACATATTTCATTATTTCCTTTGAATTTTTTTACACTTCATTTAAGTATTTTTTATAAATAATATAATCGATCATATATGTAATTATAATTATACGCAATGTTTTTAATCATAACTGCTTAATGAATAACAATTTAGACTTAAAAATTAAAACTGTATTACTGTGTTTTAATTCAAAACTTTTATTTTCAAATTTATTTTGTATATTAAAATACAGTAAATGTAATGTATTTGAATTCTTCAAACTAATCATTCTACAATTATTATTTTGTTTCTTAAATTTGATTAAGGGGCCTTGGCCTAATCGACCTAAATTCAGCCGACCCATCGGGAATTTTCCAAGTGTCCCGCGGGGCCTATCTGCCCCTGACTACAGGGTTCGAAATTAAAATCCTCTTGATTTTGCTATACCGCGTATTCTCAGTAAATGGACACTCATTTAATATTACAAATGACTTTGTTGTATATAAGAAATACCGGGTAAACAATTAAGATAACAAATTGTATATGGCAATGCGTAACTATACACTGTATGCAGTATAGATTATCTCCTGTAACTGCCAAAAATTGTAGAAATTAATTAAAAGATTTCGAGATATTTCTTTATTAAGACTAAATTTTTTGTTACTGTTATTAAAAAATGTTTGTTCTTACGACGCACGATATGTAATATAGGTACTTATTTTAAATATTACATATTTGCTTTATACATTGTTTTTATCTCTTTGTACAGTTTATTGGATTATTAGTACTTGAGATTACATAAAATCAAAGCAACTGATTGCCTTTTGATGTTATAACTCATACAAGAAAAAAAACTTGTATTTGAAATTGCTTTCAATTCAATGTTTAACTTTAAAATAATTAATGTAACAGCGTACTGTAATAGTTGAACAAGAGTAATTAAATTGTGTAAACTAAAATAAATTTAAACATAAAATTAAATGGTAAAATTTGCAAAATTATAAAAGTTAAAAAAATTAATGACGATGACAAACAATAACATCTTAAAACAAACTATTATTTACTTAGTTACTAAATTTCTAATTATATAGCAAGACTACATCTTGCACATCCAAAAAACACACAAATTGTCTCATCTAAAGTTAAATAACCACTAAGTAATTGTTGTTGTTTTCGTGGATCATGCTGACAACGGGTAAAAGTGTAGAATATAAAAACTCAGACACTTGTAAAGCATAGAGTACAAAAGTCAAATCTATCTCACTTCAACTCTCAACTAGTAATTTGTCCAGATATGTCATCACATAACGTCTATCAGAGCGCAACAATTAAGAAAAGACAAACACGATAAATAATGATCGCAGGAATAATGAAATTATTTCTAACATATCCACTCATAAAATTTGATAATTAAATCTATGTCAACTGAACTTTTAAAAGATACTCAAGATAACACTTAATTAGTCTGTATCTCTCGAAGCTGAGTTAATAGTGAAAAATCCTAATTATAACAACACCGAATTCTGAATTATTTTCACTTTACTACATTAATGAAAAACCCAAAACATTATTTTTCTACGATTACTATGAAAAGTTAACAACTATGCTCTCATTTGTCATCGTAAAGTTGGCGTTTTCTATGGAACAATCGAAAAATATTTTTTTGCTCGTCTCCAATGGCAACACGCGAAAAAGACGTTAAATGCGTGCGTTTCCAATGGGAACAACCGGAGGATCACCGAATAATTTTGGAGCTGTGTGGAAAAATTATCACTTCCTGAATCAGAATACCTTCCAAGTCTATTTCTACCTCATCATGTAACTTTTTTAAATGCTTGATCTCCTTCAGATAAGGATTCATTTTATAAACTACAAATACGGACAAATATCGTTAATTAAATAAAATAGATGAGGATTGTATACTACCTTTAAGCAAAAATAATATAACGTGAACAGTAGGGCTGGGCCTGAGAGATTACAATAATTCACTGTTTCCAAAACGAAGACCATATTCGTATGTATTAGTAATATATGTATTAAAGAGTCCTTAGTCGAGGGGTACCCAGAAGTAACGAACATAATCTCTTAGGCCTAGCCCGATCACTGGAGGGTATTCAAAAATATCTAATCGAAATTCACTTTCAAATAGACTTTATAAAGTTTAAATGATAATAATTGAATTATATTTCTGTTTAGGCTATATATCCCTGGAAGAATTTTCGGACGCCTGCAACCTCCTGCGACAACATATGCCGAATCCGATTACCCAGGAGCAGCTCGTAGACATCTGCCGGCTAATGGACATGAACAAGGATGGACTAGTCGACCTGAATGAATTCCTTGAGACATTCCGCCTGGTGGATATCGACCACCAGCGTCTTGGTGACGCCGCCATTATGCTCGATGCTGCCGCTAATACCAAGACACCTCCGAAGTCGCCTGTTCTCAGTAACAGAACTGGCAACTAAACCTACCACCGAAACTGATCAAATCTGAATTTGAAACATGAGCTTCTGCTGATTATGGGAACAAAATATAGTCACTATTCAATGTTAGATCATCAGTCATGTTTTTTGATGTTTCTGTATAAAATGTATTTTGTGGAAAATGGAATCTGAATGAGGTTCGAATTTAGGTAACATATTTGAAACTACGAAACGAACTGAATTATAACTTCATTATTAAACACACAATGTTATGTCAGCCATACATACTTTACAAACAAAAGACAAAATCGTAAAATTTCAATCATTTGCATTTTATTCAAAAGAATTTACAAATCTACAATATGCTAGATCAAATTGTGGATTAATTTTTACTTTTCCGACCTATATAAGAAGGAAAGTATTGTGGTGGTGAATTTTCTCGATCTCCAGATATTGATGAATTATGTTTTAAACCCGAAAAACAAATTCCGAAAAAGTCAGTCTGTCCATCTATCAGTCTGTCTGGAAGTGCGATAACTTAAAAACTTATTTACTATTTTTGAGTTATGCGAGATACATACGTACGTACGTACAGATGTCACGACGAAATTAGTTAAAATGGACTCAGGGATGGTCAAAATGGATATTTCCGCTGAAATCTCAAAACCGAAAATTTTCGCGATTACAATACTTCCTTTACTTCGTAGAAGGAAGTAAAAAGATAAATGTAAAAAATAAATAATATAGCTTGGTAACCAAAATCAAGTTAACTACCTACATTTTAGTTTTAAAGTTAAATATACAAAAGTGTTAAGTCAAACATATGATTAAAATAAACCATACAAACGATTGAAAGTGAAGCTTCACTGGCTCGAGTCAAATTGTAACAGAATGAAGTGAAAAACGAAAATAATAAAATTAACAATATGACAGCATTACATAGATACATTTAGACATCTAGTGTGAAAAGATTACCTTAAAATTAGAGGGTGTCAAAGAATATAATATATATATATATATAAATCCTCCTCATTATTGTACGTAATATACAATATACAAGGCCTGAAATGTCATACTAGTTTTCAAATAAAAAATGGGGGATCAAACGTTGCAAAAAAATATACTTCTGCTAATTTACATAATTCTAATTTTACATACAATAATTATGTAAATAGTATGTTTGTTTGCTTAAAAATGGACCTACGCATTACCTACAAAATTGATATTGCCCTCATTATTTTCGAAAAAGCGTTTTTTGTGGCCAAGTTTAGAACTCAATGTTCCTCTTACTTATCTTTTTGGTGACATTCCAGGCCTTATACAATGACGTAGGCGATATCATGACTCATCATTGAATGCCCAAAATGGCATTTAAACGTTCATCAATTGTTTTTCCAAAGTTATTCTAAATTTGCTGAGTTTCATATCAAATTAAAACGCTCAGATAATAAATTCAAGGAAAAGTGTCAAAAATTATATTCAATCGATTATTAATTGTTTCAAATTAAGCCCTGTTCAATATGAAATTAAAGCTCTCAGGCACAGAATATTAGTAAATATGTTTATAAAATATGACATTTAACCGATCGTCAATTATTTTTTCAAAATTATACAAATTATAGTTTAGTTAAATTTATGACCGAGAACTTACTGCACAGCAGATTTTTAATTTTGGTTTAAAAAAAGGATTATGACAAATTCTTTAATAACTTTTATCTTTTACTAAAATATGACATTTTAAACACGGTGTATCAATCATTTGCTAAGTGGCACAATAATATTATTTGTTTTATTTTGTAAATCATTGGATATATCATTAGATTTGGAAAGAATCAAATATTACTCGTAAATTTTAACTCAATATGATAACAGTGCTATATTTTCAAAATGGAAAGATTTAATTATTCAATTACAGCAAATCTGTAACAGTGAATTACTTGTAATGTCACTAATAAATTTATACCATTACAATTAAGTTATTTGCTTAATTAAACATGAGCGAAATTCTGCAAATTTACTAGAATTCATGCCTGTTTAATTAAACAAACATGTTATAATAATTAGTAACACTAAATAATTTATAAACTTATTACAGCTTACAACACTATAGCAAATAAATATAGAAATATCTACTTTAAAATAAAACAAAAACAATTTTACATAATTTATAATATTCTGTTTATTGTTTGGTACATATTTTATTTGTTTATTTATTGAACAATATTAAACAATTAGTTCATTTTATACTCCTATATTTCTATAAATTTAACACTACATATTCTTTTCCAAAACTCTCCGAAAAGTTAATAAAATGATTTATACAAAATTGTACCTATATTTAGAGTTAAGTGTGTATTTTTATTTGAAGTTTATAGTCACAAAATTACTTGCATGAAATTGCTAATGAAATAAAGTTTCAAATATGTTACCCTAAAAGATTGGTTATTAAAAGGTTCTGTAGCGCGGTTATATATTATATAGATATAAAAATATTTTGCGAAGCATATCTTAAATTAATACCTACAAATTTACATGAAATTAAACAAAAGGGATTAAAACTTAAATAATTAAGATTAATCAGTTATGCATTTTTAATATTAAAGAGTTCATTTAAATATGTAGAAATACAAAAATAAGTCGAAAGTAATTTATAACATTTAAGCAGGACTGCAAATCGCTTAAAAATTATTCAGTTTTGGTTCGCGGTTCATTATATTTGTTGCATCGGTTTTGTACTTGTTTAAAGTAATTAAATTTTAGAACATTCATGAACTAATCAATTTTCAAATTTAGTTTTACTTACATATTTATACATACAGTAAATTACATTTAACTATTAAAATAATAATTTAATTTTTGTATTATATACTTTAAAAACTGTCTTATTCGGTGTACATGCGTAATATTACTGGTCCGATTCGGATCACAGGTTAGGTTTGGTTCAGTTAACCTTTTCTTCTCGAACGGTTCGGTTCGGGTACGCAATTCAAGAAAAGTGCCAGTTTAGTTCGATTTCGGTTCAAGTTCCGGTTCGGTTGGCAGTCCTGCATTTAAGTTTCGAAAACAACAATCTATATCGAAAATTGATGTCAAAGCTTAAAATTTATAACATTTTACCGGAAAAGGCAAATCAGTTTATACGAGTATAATAGATTTTCAGATATAGTTAAAAATTACTATAATTTTCGAACAGTTTTTTATATTAATTATTGATGCACAGTGCTCAAAACCAAACTTTTTTCATTCTTATTTGAAATTTATGTGTAAATGAAAAGAAAAGTATATACCGTCCGTTAGATTGCCCTAAATAGTTTATTTTTTGCAAAATATTTTCTTCGAAATTGAAACCAAGTTTACAGGCCTCTATATTTATAATTGATGAAATGTTATTACACATAACTAAATATAATATCTTAATGTGAAGATGGTACCAAATAAAAATTATTGAAAAATATATATATTTACTATTTTACTAAAGTTCTCTTCAAGTGTATGTTTCTCAAATAGTTTGTAGGTCTTATAAGAAAGCAATAAACATTTGTGCTTAGCGAATATATTATAAACGATGTAAAAATTATAAAATTGCAGTAATTTATCTATTTATATGCATCATTTTTATTTCTTGAAAACTGCCTTTTGTAATAAATATAAATCATGGCGATTAATTAATTAACTATTTGTCATTTGATATAAGTTTACCGTAATAATTTACAACAATTGTTTATTTTTAAGTTTCGTCATTGTCTTAACTTACAAATAAATAGGTGTCTAAACTCTTATAGTTAATTTAAAATTTAACTAATAACTGAGAAAATGGTTCTGTTAATAATAAAAAATGACAAAGGATTACACAGCTAAACTAAAATGAAACTGCTGAGGAAAAATTATATTTATCTACTACTATTAATAATTGTTGTATGCATAATAATGCACTTAAAAATTTATGAGTGTGTAGTAACTATTTCATAACTATGGAATTTTTAATTTGATAACTATGGAGGTTAAGGTATGCATAAATATTACGTACATTTTGCAGAAAATATATTTGAATTTCACTTATCTACTATTATTAAAATTTAAATAAAGTTAAAATATATATTATTTAACTATAATAGGTACATTTCTTAAAAGGTGTATATAAATAGAGAAATCACTGCATGTTTATTTTATGCCTAAAATTCTTGGCACATGTTGTCTTACATATAGCTTTGTTACCGCATAAAATATATAAATTGATATATCAAATCACCTATCTTTCTTATGGGTCTAATAAATGACCAACTTATACATAATTAAATATAAACATTGTTCGAAGTTTTGTGATATTTAATATAAGTGTATTAAGTATAAAGTTTTTGTGTGGCGAAAGAAAACTATTTTGGTTTTGTAAGTGTTGCGAATTTTGAGATTAAATTTGTTGAATTTAAAATATCTATTATAGGCATCAAATTATTGTAAATTTGTAATTAAGTTATGGCAGTCAGTGTAACATCACATATTATCAATAATTATTATTTAATTTTAATGTTAATTCTTGGAAATTTTGAAAGTGTTGCAAGTGTATCTGAATAATGAAATAAAAAAGTATGAAAACTTGTTTAATATTATATTATCCTAATTAGAGAAATAAATTATTATTAATGTGATCAGGTTACCATCAGTTGACAGTTGGTAGTATACACTATTGGTTATAGGCACTTGTAGTACTCAAATAAACTATGCTCTGATAAATGGTTGGAAATGTTATTTGTTCCAGCCGAATTGACCAAAGAACGTATTTGACAATAGGCAATACACTAATATACTTGGGATCTTTTTTCGTTACATATTCCAAATATTAAGTCTGGCATAACTCGTCAAGTCGAAATGAAAGTAATAATATAATAATCTAAATTACTATAAACTAGAGATGGGCGAATATCAAATTTCTCGAATTCGAATATCGAATACGAATATTAATCAGATCTCGAACATTCGAGATACTCGAATATTCGAATACTCCTAAATTAATTAATAATTATTTAATTATGTCCTTTTCATTATTTGAATGAAATTGTTAAGATAAAATAAAATTAAAACAAAAAGTACAAACAAAAAAGAAAAAGACGAAAACTTCAAATTTAAGGTGAAACGTACGGGCTGATGTTGACGATAAACAAATTTAAAATATGGTACGTCTTCATGGTTTTGAAACAAAATATCTGTGTTATTAATAACTTCAAAGTATTGTAATAGCTTTAAGTTTATGTACAAATGATAAAGGAAAACATAGTCAAAAATTGAGGTCAACATTTAGCGCGATATTCGAGGTATTCGAATGTTCGCTATACTGACGTTAATATTCGACAATCTCGAATATCGAATAATGTCAATATTCGCGGCATTCGACTATTCGCGGATGATATTCGCCCATCTCTACTATAAACAATATTTTACTTCGATTTGTAAAAGCAAATTTATACCTCTGATAACATTAAATTTCATTTGTGCAAATGGATATTTTTATGGTAATTCACTTCGATTTTGCTCCTTATTTTGGAAAAAATAAATAAAAATATTTTAATTAAAAGGCATTTCAACATGTTTTTTTTTAACATTAAAGCAAATTACAGCTTCTAGAATTATATGTCAAACCAATAACTCGTTTCCTTTGGTGTTAGAACGGCATTTCGTATTTGTAAAGTACCATAGTGGTCACGTTTTGGTTTTTAAATATTCTTCTATAATCTATTCTATTGACTCTAATTGTGTTTTTCACAAAAAAGCTTGAAAATTACTACTGCTAGCAGTTTAATTATTTTCTGACTATTTGCATTTTATATATTATAAAATATTGAGGCGTCTCATTTTGTTATATAATACCTATTATCTATCAACAACATTCAGCATATGATATTAAAGGCTTGCTGTCCCCATTTTAAACTTCCAGTAGAATATATTTTTATTATTAGTAATATATGAAGTAGACAATTTGCAACTTTTCTAACTCCCAATTTATAACTATTATATAAAATCAGACGAAATAAAAATAAAATACATTATGACCACACATATTACTCATTACCAGGTGTAGCCGTACCAGATCTCGGTAAGTAATATATCTATGCAGGTGAATTGCTGTCGCCGGCTGTCAAATTTTCATCCTCTTTACGAAAAAAAATAATTAAAAAGTACCCAGATAATTTTTTCTCTTTTAGAAATTGTGCCCTAGAAACCTTTTTTCGTTTCTGTGAATCCTACCAAAAATTAATAATTTTTGTACTGCTATAAAACAACTAAGAATTTCATATTTATTTTGCAAACATAAATTATCAATTTTTATATTTTATTTTGGAAAGTAACATTATATAAAATTATGGTACTTACCATTTTTATTGATATTTCACAATTATTATTAAACCAAACCAATAAAGTTCAAAAATGTCTAATTCTTAATTCGTATACTATTTTCTAAGAAATAATTTAGGTTCATATATAGCCATGTTTTTATACCATAAAATAATTTTTAAGTATATGCAAGTTTTTAAACATGTTATATCTTATTTTGCGAAACTATTTCTCGTTTGTACAAGTTTGTATACACAAGTGTGTCAACAGAAAAAGTTCATTATACAAACAGTAAAACAGTGCTTTATAAAATTTTCTTTAATATTTGGTGGCCTGTTGGCCATACCACCAGCTTGCCGATTGTGCTTGGCGTACGCCTGGCACGCCATGCTAGCGACAGCCCTGACTGTTACTAAGTAACACCACTGTAACCGTAGTTCGTACAACTGGCCTTTAATATAATGTAATTCTGTAATGTTTAATTAATTTTTTAGGCGGCTGATATATAAATAGTTGTTTTACGTACGCTTTGACAACAGTAAAGTGTTTTTTTTTTGACATTTGTCAAAAACTATTTCACAGCCGCTTTTACTTCACGGCCGCATTTACTTCACGGCTGCTATCAGGCCCGACGAGTGGGGAGGGTAGGTGGGGTAAAATACCCAGGGCCCGTGGAATTCAAAGGGCCCGGATGTGATGCTATTTTATAAATTGCTTTTAATTTTCTACTATTTCACCAATTTTTTATATTCTTTACTAAAACATGTATAACGAAATGTCTGATACACGTTTTCTACAATTTATTACATTGTATACAACACACATAGGCAAAGGCTCTATACATTTGTGCGTAGTGCTGTTTTGGTATCCCCTGCATTTATCGAATATGCAACTAGATATTAGATAGTCATACAGTGAGTATACAATACACATCGCTGCACCAATTCACTCAGAATTTTGTATTTAATTTTATTTATATTGTTATAACTTTATTTAGATATTAATAATTCTTATTGTTGTCATACATATATTTATAAATATATTTTCTTTGGTATCTTATATTTAATTAATAAATATTCAAAGTTAAAGGAGGCCCGAATTTGTTTTTTCCCGGGGCCCGCTTTTTCTCTCGGCGCCCCTGGCTGCTATACACTCGTTTGTTTAAATAATAAATCCATTACTTTTTAATTTTAATTATTATTAATGTTATTGTAAAAAGTGCAATTATTACATGCTGAAATGTTCATTCCACTTGCAGAGGTAGTGGACATTTCTTGACCGCCCGACACCACAGAATTGTAATTATTCTAATTATTCACATCAACCACTACATTTTCTTTCTCGATAATATTCTTCTTACTGACAACAGAAAAATTTTAAGCACCATCCCTGCTTGAAATAATTTTTCTGACAACAAATTTAAAGTTGCACTACTTGCAACTTCGAAAATATCTGGTGGAGTACTAAAGAAATCGTCACTATCATCATTAGACATTTTATTAATTTTTCTAATTTAATTATTTAAATTTAACTTTCACGTTTATAGATAAAAAATTTTTTACAATAAACAAATTCTTTTGTGAGTTTCCCAGATGATAGCAAAGCACTCTACAAGTGACATCATGAATCAACCAGATATGAAATTAAGTTTTAAATAAATAATAAAAAAGACAGCCGCCTAAAAATATTGTGTGCACCGCAGCTTAAAAGTTCTTTTTACAGCCTTGATACACAAATAACTATTGTTGTTATACAACCATTTTGTAAAAACTACTATGTCTAAATATAAAAAAATATCACGATAATTAAATTTAAATTTATTGTTAAATCTTTAAATCAAATACTCAAATCATACTAGAAAATTGAAACATTTCATCAAGTATTTTAAACATTCTAAGCAGAATCTAACAACTCTGTTTTCAACACCTGTTGTTGGCAAACACCTTTTTCCAGCGAAATACCCTTCCTAAAGCAGAGTAAATGTCAAGGCTTCTAGCTGAATTTACTTTCTATTTGATCGAGAACACTCTTGCGATATAGGAAAAAAATTGGTCTTAAGGGGACCATTGGAAACAGAGCACATCCGTCACTCGTGTGATCACACAGGACACAGATGGCGGTAGTGGTGGCGGTGGGTGCAAATACGCAAGAAGGAAATAGAGGATGAAAAGACACGTGAGTATATTGTCTTCACCTTGACCTTTGTAGCATATTTCTATAGCTTTTTACCTTAATAAAAATGTGACTTGTATTTATTTAAAAATTTGCAAGTAAATTATATTGAATATAAACGGAAAAGTGACACATTGGGATGAGAAATAAATTCAAATATCTTTAATATTTTTCAATTCATCTGTAAAATGCTTATTCATGATGATGAATGTATTATTATTATCACAGAAGAAATGAATTTTAAAGACGAAATAAAAACAACTCTATGGTATTTTTGATTTAGCAAATTACTATTTATGTATCTGTTTTTGCCTAAAGAATGTTGAGTAATGCAAAATTAAATTTTAAAATCAATTTTAATTTATATAATTAAGTAATAACAACTAAACTGGTTTATTTCGATAATATGTTAAAAAATATGTTATTTAAAGAAATACAATGTACAGTAAAATAATATATGAAATAGTTATTTACGTAACCAGTTATGAAAAGGTTGATATTGTTGACGAACATAATATTTGCCAAAACGAGCGAAGCGAGTTTTGCAAATTACGTGAGTCAAACAATATCACGTTTTCATAACGTATTACGTACAAAATTGTATCTAATTCCGCTAAAATAATTTTTAAAATACATAAAGTTCTAGGTTTATGACAGCTCAGTATATTTCAAAATCAATAAATCAATTTACCAAAGTGTTGCCGTGAAAATAAATGAATAAAATTTTTAAATTTAAAACTTATGACATCATTGAAAATGAGTTCTGAATCCGAGACAGACCTTCCTTCTGATATCGAAGAATCTGCTAATTTGTCGGTGTACTGTTTAATACCAGAAAAATTATTAAATGTATATAAATCCTAAATATTTTAATAAATAGTTTTTTCCGTTATTTGCAAACATTTTTGAAAAAGTTCAAACTGTCAACATTTATTACGTAACTAGTTATGTAAAGAATTCTTTACATAACTCTTGAATGACAGTTATGAAAAAATTGACATTTCATAACGTCAAAATTTGATGTAAAACAGGATTTTTCGTAACGGAATTAGGTAAACTTTATTTTTGCATTAATATTCCTTTTTATTTGTTTTTGTTCTCTTTAAGAAAACTTTCATGGAATCTCAATTCCTGATAAATAAATTCAGTACATTGATTATTATTTTACTTTATTCTTTATAGACCACATGACCATAAAAAGTAATACCTTTATCAAGAAATTAATATATTATACAGGATGTTATATTTTAATAGACCCAGCAATTGGCTCCCAGCCTCTTCAATACATTTTTCACAACGTTTTGAAACAGATAAGTAGTAATAGTATTTGGTCTGCAGATAAAGATTCAATTGCTGCCTCATTTTTATTCCTCAGTCCGTTCAATATGTTTACTGGTTCTTCATAAACAAAATATTTCACGTAGCTCCATAAAAAAAGCCAATATTTGTTATAAAATCATTTTGTTGTTATTGACTGTAACTTATTCTTTATTTCTGTATTATTATGACAAAAAAATATTATTTCGTTTAATAATAATAGTTACAATTATTTTATTTCAAGCCACAGTCATGGCTCACTATTTTCTTTCCGATTAGGTGTATAATAAAGTGCCCGCCATTTTACTTTTTAATCATGTAACTTATGGATTATTTTATATGATTGTAAAGTATATTTGATGCACTTTTCAAATTTGTAAAAAAATATATTATGATCCATTTGAAATTTCAAATTTGATATTAATTGCTAATAAACTTGTGTTAGCGTAACTTTTTAACGTAAGGCCTTTAATTCTTAATTGATTATGTTTTCTACTTCATTCTAGCGTTTAGGTGGATTACGAGTGCCGTTGGATAAGAACTTCATTTAAATAGCTAATTCATTCCAGTTTGTGGTGAGATTTGTTAGTGATAGGTTGTACATCGTGTTGTCTTAGGAGGGAGATTGCTTGAGAACGAATTGGTGAGTTGAATCAAGTGGTGTTACCACACGTGGTGGATCTGTATGTGATCCTTTTCCTTGTGTATGCTGCGGTCACTCCAGGGAAGTCCCCTGCGGGGTTGACGGAGAGTGAAGCCAAATATGCAGCCAACGAAGTACGACCCGCTAGCCCTCGTGCCAACGGTGCCCTGGTCTGCCATCTTTAGTGTTAACTCAGAAGGTGCCCAACGTTTCGCTAACACTCCGCGATTGCGGGTGGAGTGTGGGTTTCTACTTGGCTTTCAATCCACACTCCCGGTGTCCAGTTTAGGCAATCCAGTGGGTGGGCGTTGAGTACTGGTTCTGGTCACTCTGGTTGGCGCTGTCCTTGAGACGACTCTCAGAGTGACTTGTTGTATGTGTATTTCGAGCGATCACATGTTGAGTGATTGTGAGTGTGTATGTGGTGGCAGTTGATTCCTCACTGAGTAACTTCTTA
This sequence comes from Pterostichus niger, assembly GCA_947425015.1. Taxonomy (NCBI): domain Eukaryota; kingdom Metazoa; phylum Arthropoda; class Insecta; order Coleoptera; family Carabidae; genus Pterostichus; species Pterostichus niger. The sequence continues at coordinate 17,758,262 of OX380334.1, read as the reverse complement.
TGTTATTTCTCTTTCCAGCTGGATACCGCGCACCAGAGTACCGTTGAGGCAGCATCCGCTCCGTCATCTTTACTCTCTACTTTTATTTTAATTCTTCGTTAATACTTGAAATGATATCATCAACTAGCTTACATGTTGCTGTATAAATCATGTTATATGAAAGAAATTGCTAAGATGATAAATAAGCGAGATATTTTCTGGGTCCATTAAAATATAACATCCTGTATAGGGTATCATAGAGATCATAAGAAATATACACCACAAAAATCAAATCCGATGTAATTATATTTATTACTTATTATTACATCATTAATTTAGGCAATCACATATGCTAAACGCAACATGATATAATGAAATCCTCATATAACTGTCAATCCCCTGTTTATCAGACAAATAATGCAATTTTTTTATTAAACCAAAATAATTTAAAAAAAATTTGATTGTGTAGGATCAATGATGAAAAATAATGTACACAGGTGCTGTTTAAGAAATATGTCAATATTTATATCAATTTGTTGTTTATGTAACGTAGTTATATCATAAAAAAACTATTACAAATTTCTATTTCAATACTTTAGTTACGTCCGATTAAAATTGTATGATATGACATTTCGGATAAAAAGTATACAGAGTGTTTCTGTATTTATGGAGCAAACTTTAAGGGTATATATCAAACAAAAATTCGCAAACTTAAGGGTGGTTTACTTAAAAGAAACATATTGAGTGCCACTGGTTTCATTACTGTGAAAGAAAAAGAATAATTGAACATCTAACAAATTTAATTAATTTTGATAATTATACAATATCAGCGTTTGTATTAGATAGTTACGTGCATTGTTAATATTTTAATAAAACAACACAAACAGCTATGACACCAGTGGCACTCAACATGTGTCCTTTAAGTGAACAACCATTAATTTTACGAATTTTTTAACAATTCTTTTTGTTCTGTTTTCCAACCTGGTTACTATCTAATAATTGTGGTCTCTATTAAAACGAAATATCTTTTTTCACTGGTTGCAAAGCTGTTACATTAAGTGTTTTTTAATTTTTAAAAACAAATTCAAAATAGTGCTAGAAGAGAATTCTCTTAGCATAAATTGTAACTTCAAAATAAACCTTCCTGACTGCGACAACAGGTACCGCAAATACACGTTTCATGTTAGTGTAGCTTTTACGCACTAGATGGTTACAGTAGTACATAATCCTAAGGTCAGTATTCAATTTAATTTTTGTTCTTCATCGTCACAAACCAAAATAACCTTTCAACAGCATTCATGTTATAAATATTACATCAATTTTATTAATTTTATGCTATATAACAAAAAATTCGATTGTAATTTCAATTAATAAATTTTATTTATTTTGGAAGTAAATTTATTTGTCGTTTATAATACCGAACAATAGTAAGATAATGTCTAATTATTTTTATATTTAGGTAATTTAATTTAAAATGAAATAAAAAGCTTTATTTTCCCATTAATTTAAAATATTTAACAAATTATATGATTTGACATATATCATGAAATTAATTCTGAAACAAGTTTTGAGACAATATATATATAAAAAATTTAATTTGAAACATTTTTCTCAATATCATTTTCCTAACAATAATTTGAAAGTAAAAAGTGCTATACGTAACCAGTGCATTTAAAACTTTTTAACTAATTTAACAGAAGTTATTTCATATTATAATTTACAAGATCAGATTCTACTGATGAGCCACGAAAATATAATATAATTATTATATTTATACATATAAAGAAGAAGATCTGTAAATACAACGTATCGTGAAATAAGAAATTTTTCATTTTTTATTTGCTTCTTCTTACAAAATTAATATTTACTATCGATGCCTACATTTTGCCACTCACTAGCTAGGCTCTAAAAAAATATTACGTATTTTGGTGCAAGCTCTGGTTTTATTTTTAGTTTCATAGTTATTGAACTTTTATCAGAGAAAACGGAAGTTAAAACAATTTTTTTTAAATATATGTTGCCTATAATTTTATCAATTATCCACGTAGTAATCTAACAGCTAATAGCTGTAACACATTTTCTTCAGTTCAAGAAACAAATATGAAAAGAATAGTAAATTATTTTGATTGCTCCTAACATGTCATGTGAAATTAATATTGCAGTAACCAATTCAATCATAATATTGGATAGAAACACTTAACTGAACAAAGCACTTATTAGTTTCATTCTACTGTATTGTATACAGCAAAAAGTAGGAAAAATTAATAATCTCAGATGCAACCAAGAAACTTTCTACGTTGGAATAATTCCATTGTTTCACCGTTATTCGAAAACGGTTCAATTTACATTTGTCTATTTTATTACCAGCCACTATTGTTCTAGAAATTCAAATGTGGAAACAACCGTGCCTCTATAATTTCCTTAAATGGTGCACTAAATGTTCTCAAACTAAAAAACGACTTGGTACCATTAATAATTATATGAATTATACATTTAACGAACTGGTAGGTACCGTAGTGTAGTATTAATACAAATACGTAGATAATACTTAGGTATATCTAAACGAAGAAGTTTCTTTATCAATGTTCTTTTTATATCATTTACAGACACGCTAGGTATGTATGAGAAAATTATTTGTTTCTCTGTAACAACTGTCCTGTTAGAAATTCTGACGATAATTTCTATTAATATTTTATTACGGTGTTCTTAACAACTAGATCTTGTTAAGTTAAAAGATCTGTTTATTAATATCTTACATATATTTTATCGGTTTAAGTAGTGTTTTTCTTATAGATAAATGGAAAATCCTATTTTAATTGTAAACTATTGTCCGTTAATAATGTATTGTTGTAAAACTATAATCTAATCGGCATCTAATATAATTTTAGATCCGCAAACTTAAAAAATAAAATAATGTTTATTACATAACTTATCTATTATGAGTTACGAATAGCAGTAATCATCCACAAACCTGCAAAAATCATTGAGTTAGTAGATTTAACTAGTGATCGCTCGAAAGAGATATTTTTTAACTTAAAAATATGAGATGGGTAGGTAAAAGATGTAGCGTTTGCCCGAAACATGTAACAAATTCATATTTATTTTTTTATTTTAGAACGCAACAAATCCAACAGAAATATACAGCAAAATGCAAAAAGTTAGATTGTAAAATTTTACTCAATTTCAATGTTTGTGAGAGAAATGAACAAACACATTAAATTTATGCAAAGTCTGTAATTAAAAAAAATATAATAAAACTGAAAAAGTCCAGTACTAGTTTAATACTTTACAGAACTAAAGCGCAGCAAAACTGAACAAATACAAAGATTACGAGTGAAATTCTTGAATAGTTATTGAAATTCTTGAATAGTTTTTCAACTTCTAGCATCTTACACAAGTACAAGATTGATAAAGCGGTCCTAAACTTGTCAAAAATATCAGTATGAATTTGAATAAACAAGGCGATTCTCGAAACATGAAGACAGAAAAATATTCAGATATGACAATGAAATAGAAGAATCATGTGACTTGATTTGAGGATGATAATGGCTTACATATTTAATAATATTTATATGAATTAAAAAATTATGTTTTGTTTTATTTCTTTTTATAAAAATAATTATTTGCATATAATATCTAAAATGAAATCATTTATTTTTCTATAATCAACATTTATTTTATATTACTTACTTTTAATCCAATAAAAAAAAAAAAATAATTTATCTTTTTCGAACATTTTTGGTGCAAACAGTAACAAATTTAGCATTATGCAACAAAACGAAACAAGTCTAACTAGACAATAAAATTACAAAAACGAATTATATTTTTTTATAAATAATTATAGCAATTGTTTTTTATCAAATATAAATATTAGAAAGCAATACCATTAGTATTTTAACTAACTGGACAAATTTCATTTTACAGGTAAGCTCTTCAGCTATGCTAAGTATATATTTCTCGTTTCAAATTCTCAAGTCAATTTACTGTTACACGATACGAGAAATGCAAATAACAATACGAAAATTATTAAACATTTGCACCTAGTTAAAAAATTGTATTGAAAGTCAAACAAAAAGCTGGTGAGTTGTAGTTAGCTAATTTTTTAGAGTCAATTTACATCAGAACCATTTTTCTAATTCTGATTATGTTACTTGAAATAAACATTACGTTTGATATATACAGTTGGTAATATTGTTAAAATATAACGTATTTTGCGTGTGTTAATGTCAACGCAAACAATGTTAGAATTAATTATAATCAAAATGATCGACCCCGTAAATCATAAAAATATTTTATAGGGGCAAATTCAACGACAATAAATGATGTGACAACTTTAGCAAATATGAAACAATACTGTTAATTTCTTTAGTTGGGAAACAAAGATGTTTAAGAAAATAAGAAAAATGGTCCGGCTAACTGCCATCAGGAATGAAATTACAAAATAATTATCATTAATAGTTGTACTAGAAATGTTATATGTTTAAAAAATCTAAATAAAATATTTAAAAGAAGCGAATGCTCGAACAAATAAAATATTGCACAGTTACCGAAATATTTACCTATTTATTGACTATAGCAGTAACGTTCAATTTGTATTTAATAACCGCTTAATTGTTCTATTTATTAATCAAAAGCATAAAGCGATTTTAAAAATTGAGGTTAGGTACTATACTTTTCAGAACAGACCTGCACCTAACTATTTTTATCATAATGGAACATCTTCATTGTCACTAAATACGTTGACTTCATAATCATTCATTCTTTTACATTTTGTAGAACATAATAAAAAATGGCAGCATAAGGTTATAAAGTGTTAGTCAAGCAAAATGTTATAGTTAACTACAAGTTATATCATAAATGTCATTTGAAATACAAATAAATAAATATATCATCACGCCTTTTACCCATTTTTTTGTGTGACACTCTGCCGTAACAGATCACAGAAGGAAAAGTTACAGCCGTCAAATCATGCCCCTCAAAGATGTTAGTAGAAGGGCAGCCACAGGGGTAGTTTTAACTTTGTGAAAAATGTTTGTCGGTTGTGAGAATCGAACCCGGGTTCTCAAATCCACAGGATGACTCGATACCACTAAACCACCTATTCCATAATCTGAAAAAACAGTAACCCGTAATTAAGTATAATGAGATAATTAACTTGATATTGTAAAACTGGCTCTTAAACCAATTTTGAAATATTTGCATATAAGCATATTGTTTAAAGTTACTCTACGAAAATGTATGCTAATGATTCCTAATTACGAGTTTTACAGAAAAAAAATTCATAAGAAATTTGTAAAGAATTAAATTTTACATCTAAATTAGTCTACATATTAATTGCTACAAAATTAAGTTTAATTTGGTGTTAGTTACCTATATTTAGCCATGGATCGGAGCAAATATAAACAAATGTGTAATGTTTCATAACCGGATTAATATGCGATTTAAATAAAGAATTTTAGCAACGGGTATAGCAAGTTGTTTGTTCTAGTTAACCCAGTAACGCAAATTAAAAGAAAACTACGCGCGGTTATCAAGTGGATGGATGACAACCTTGCGACAACCCGTATCTTTGAATACCGAAAAAAAGATATAGAAGTTTCTACTGTAAAGTAGGTAATCTAGGAAGCAATGATAGCAGAGAAATTGAACTCCCGTTCATCATTTCGGGTACGGTTTTCCATGTACATAAATATTATTAGCGAAATTTAAGTACATAAGCCTCCGTGCAGTTACATATTTACATATAGGCGCCAAGGAATTAATGAGGAAACCAAAAAAAATTAAAAGTAAAATTAAATTGTATTCAGAAGAATAAAATAAATATATCATCACGCCTTTTACCCATTACAAGTGTGGAACTTTGTCGAAGCAAATCTCGATAAATGCGGCCACAAGCCGTCAAATCACGGCCCCAAAAGATGTTAGTGGGGAGAGCCACAGAGATAGTTTTAACGTGGTGAAAATTGTTTGTCAACTGTGGGGATCGAATCGGGGTTCTCAAGATCCACAGACCGACTCGATAACACTAAGCTACCTATCCCATATTCATATTCATAAGAATAGACCTTCAAAAATTAAAATAATGACTAGCAATAATAATTATATCATGTGCTTATTATTATAAATAAAACGTAAATATTTTATAATTAGAATAATAAGATATGTACAATTTTTAACTTTTATTAACAAATGTTTGTTTTCGTATGTCAAGATTAATTAAAGTGGGATTTCGATGAGTATTTAAAATGTCATAATGCATTCAATCTACGCTGATTGTAATTCCCAATTATGATATAACATCTATAACATCTTAAGACAGCAATATAAGATGACCCGGAACAGGTATTTTAAAAAAATTGTCTTTAAAATAGCGTTTTCTATTTTGAAACTGATAGTATTTTGCTGAGAATCTTTTATAATTCATTATATATAATTAATATTGATGCATCGGACGTCATACACCTAGCCTACTATTTCTCATAAATTTCTTATCATTTAAACTATATTATAATCAAATGGAAATAATATTAAAAATGAAAATAATATATAATATTAGCATTATTTTAAATTGAAATGTTCACTCTTATTATTGTAAAAGCTGAGCTTCTTTCTGTGAATTATTGGGAGGGCATAAAGGTACTTGACATCCTGGAATTGGCGGCATCTATATGCGAGACAATTTGCATTCGTATTGTGTGTGTCAAGTCTTTAATATAACTGTATTTAAATTATTGTTGCCGTAGCCTTCAAAAATTAATATAACGAATTATTATTAGTAAGTAATTGTAAATATTCTATTCAAAATTTCATAATTATTAGCAGAAATGAAACTAAGTAATTAATTATTGTTTATAGTTGATCTCCACGCTTGTATCTAATTAGCAGCCGTCATCTATCATATTAATATGAGAACCCGTTCTACACGGTAGATGGCAGGCATGTGCAATGTAGTATCTAAATGCTCAGATTCCTGACCTCCGCGGTAGCACTGTTCATTGGACACTGGACTGACTGCTGCTGCTGCTGTACCACGTACAACAACGTGCTTCTTTTATAAACGTTAGATATAATAAATGCTAACGAGCCACAACCAATCGGTTTCATCAACCGACCAAACATCAAGCGTAAACAGATCCCGACTGATCGAAATCAGGACTGGATTAGGTTCAGATCGTATTTTTTCATTCTTTATTTACATAAAAATATAAATGTTTTAATTATTTACTATTATGATGCTACGGTGTAGGTGGCTTAGTGGTATCTAATTTGGTTGTGGTTTTGAAAAATTAAGTTCGATGACAAACAATTTTCATAACATTAAAATTGCCCTGTGGCTTTCCCTCCAGGAACATATTTTTGGGTCGTGATTTAACGGCTGATAACCGCACTTCTCAAGCATAAATATATCACTTATCACTTATCTGAAAATCGGAAGACAATCTACCAGAAAATCTGGTAAAACATTTGATTCGAACTCTAAGTAGAATATTCAAATTTCCTCTATGGAAATAATAACACTACGTAAAATTTATAAGTATTTATGTACTATGATACAAAACAATTAAATAACGTTACAGTAACATTTGTTTATTTAGTTTTTCACAACAAAATTATTGATTTAGTTCGTTTATGACTGTTAATTCTCTTTCAAATACACAGCGTTACAATTAGTTAGATATAAATTTTAAAAACTGTACGAATCGAATGGAATTCTGGATCGGATGTCAGATCGAATCGTGGAGTGACCGGATGTGGGATTAAATTTCGGTTCGGATTTCGAATAGAATGTCGATCCGAATTTCGAATTGGACTTCAGATCTGATTTCGAATTGGATATCAGATCTGATCAGATTTCGGATCAAATCCGTTTCGGTCTCGGATTGTTTCGGACCGGATATCGAAATGAATCGAATCGAATATCAAAATTTTCGAAAATGTCGATCTCTATTAGCCATACTAACAATACAGTACTATGACACGCTAGTGGTTTTATTTGATTACAACAATGAAATTCTATCAATCACAGATAGCACAAATGAATATCACAACAATGATAATTACAACAGATTGTAATTTCAACAATCAAATAATCTTATATTTAACATGTCAATTTCACTATTGTGCAAACTGAATTCAGCAATACAATTCTCCATTGTGTGTAGATTGAACAACAAAATTGCAAATTAAAAATTTTAAATTTATGTATATACGATTTTGTATAGGGTACAATTATAAATGTTTGCACCTTACAACTGTTTGTGAAGTGAACATGCACCCTGCGTATCGGCGCCTATATCATGATATAAGACAAATGAATATGCATATTGTCAAAATGAATGAATGTGGATATTTCTCAATAATTTGGCAGAGAATGAGTGTTGTAATACGTCTCTGTTCCGTTGAAACATCAACCTAATCCGTTCAGTACTCGCATGTAGTCTTGATTCCATTGATCAGGTCCAGCTCAGCTACCGTGCACCGTGTTTGAAATCTGTGAAGGCTTTTTCAGAGCGTAAACTTCAACTTGTATCATGGGCTAACATAATATTAAAATTCTACTTTTCACAACGATTACGCACGGCCGGTTGGAGCGATGCATGAACAAAACGGACTTGGGTTTCGGACGCGGCGGCGTCTTTGAGCCGCGGTCAGCGCCGGCCATTGTGATGCTAAGCGGCTGATAACTGCGCGACCCGATCATTCCAGCGACGCGCTACGCTCTCACGACTCACAGCTCATGCTTCATGCGACTGCTACTGAGAATTCGGATGATATTCTTTACTTCATGGATGAATGGCTGACTTCGACGACTTTTCTGCAATTATTTACTTCGCTGACTCCACCATCTATTTTTGCTGGTATTGGCGTGATTTGTGATATATTCTACTGTTCTGTCTTCCAACAATTAATTTACATTACCTGCATAGATTTTAACGCAAAGATATGTTGTGATTAAATAATCCGGGCCAAGTGTATTATTTTTGCAATACGACGATCGTCTAGTACATCGGGATTGAATCCTTTTCAATCAATGTACCTCTACCTCATTGTGAAATATCACGTACCCCTTGTCACTTGACAATGTGAAGATTTATGTTAATCAAACTTTAAATATACTAATAATATAGGAAATTATTGTATTAACTTTATCGAATAAATCGTAACAGGAAACATTAAAATACGAGATGTGCAATACATTTCAACAAAACACATCATACCAACACCAACACAAAAATCAAATATTTACCACACCGGTGAAAATCTGGCGGCACAAAAAATTATATTAACAAACCATTATTGAAATTTTAAATCATGGTAGATAGTATTTAGATTTACTCCGTCCGTTCTGTTATGTTGTTTTTGTCTTCCTTACACATTTGTAAGTCTTTTGTACAATTATTTTTCCGTCGCCAGTGTTTTAACATTATCGAAATAAAAAGTATGTTTATTCTTAATTGCATGTTCACATTGTTGTTTTCTTTTTGTAAAAGACCTTTCCCTTCTTTTCTTTTATGCTCATTTTTGTACCATTTCGTAGTACACTTACCATTTAGTAGTGTATTGTTATATCTAAAAAGTCCGGATTATCACCGGTATGGTAAATATATTTTACCGGTTTCAGGATATCAAACCTAAGTTTACATGCACAAAGGTAGGCTGGTAAGTATGTAATAACTGTATTCTGTACGATAATATACCATACTGACTTGTCAAAACAATCAAGAAAATTAAAATAAAACACAATGATAATATAAAAATATTAATACAAACGAAACTCAAAACAACAATAATACAAGGATGCTTATCATAATATTCAGGGTGTTAAAAAAAGGGTAAAAAAATTCAAGTTATATTCATTTCGATGTGCTGATTCACAATCAAAAAGAATTTTAAATTATGGACATGCTTCTAGAAGAGTACATTTCTAGTGCCACTGGGCGACATGTAATTTTTAATAAAAATAATAGTGGATTTTGTAACCCCGTAACTGATGATGAATAACAAATGAATTAATATTATTTTAGAAAAATATTCTACCAACGGCAAGATCTGCACTCGAAACTCTTCGATTCTAGCGAAGCGTCTTCCTAACTAGGCTACACTAGTCTCGGGTTACCATTTCCTTGTCATTTAAATTTTTATGCAGAATTTTAAAAGTATGGAACTATGAAAGTTTATTATTTTAGTTTAGTACATAATACAATAATACTTGTTTAAAAATAGTTTCTTTGACATCAAACTGTACGTCCTTGCGAATTGGCACCAGGACATTTGCCAATGGCGCCAAAATCACAGGACCGCGCTAGGACGACGCCGATGTAAGCCAGTCCATGATATCTGTCACATATGTACAAAATAAAATTGAATAAATAGTTTGTTCAGTTTTAACAAACATATAAATAAATATCTTATCGTCAGGGCCAGCATAATAAAATTTTATATATTTCTTGCAAATTTATTTTCTTCGTTTTATCGGCGGACAATGGCGTCCTCCACTATTTTTTAATGGAACTTCATCTAAATTAAAAACAATGTCCAGTTCTAGAAGCTATTCATTAAGCAGTAATAATTTAAAAACAAAATTGTGCAGTCAGACTTAAGAAAATGTGAATCTCACATATAATTGTAGTCACAACTATGATCTACTTTATCATTTAAAAAAATATATAATTGAAGCTTAAATAACTTTCGTGGCAAATAATTTATACATGTATTGCTATCAGTTATTTCAGAAAAAGAAATAAACTGTAAAATTATCTTAGTCAAAGGTTTAATTACTACTAGTACGATTTCCTGATCTACACCATTCAGTTTGATTTTCCTTTCACTAATTTTGGAAACCTAACCAAAGTTTAAAACTTGGCAGTACTTAACAACCATTTTATCTATTAAGAAATAATATATATTAAAGATTTATTTAAAATATAGTTATCAATTCTGTATATAACGACGTAAACGGGACAATAACCTCCAAATTAACTGTCAGTTATACGAAGACAGAAGTCATGAATAGTAGAAAGAATAATGAATAGATTAGATGTGCGAGAGAGATGAATAGAGAAACATCGCAATGCTCAACATCAGACATAATGATATTAAAAACTGATATATCTTTAAAATCAATTAAACTTTGGAACTTTGATTATCTCTAGTACAATGATTTTCTGTCTAGTCTCAATATAAATTAAAAATTTACTAGTTTGTGATTATAGTGCAGGACTCCATTATTATTTAACACCATGCACCGCACAAATCTTTTTGGAGCTGCAAATTAAAACTATCCATATTGCTTTTTCAAATCATGCCGTTACAAAATAAAATTTTATTTGGTACGTAACTGTTTCATTAAATGAGAGTTCATAACTTATATACTTATAATGTAGCGCATGAAGTGGCCATTTATAGCCTACAAATTTTAAGGGTCCCAATGTAAAACATCGCCCAATTGAATTAAAGTCATAATGACTTTATATAGGTATTAATAATAATAAAAATGAGAATGCCCTCGGGCTGGATATCGTCACCCTCTGTACATTATTATGTACATAAAGTCCTTGGTATAGACATAACTACAACATTGGATTAACATTAAATTGTAGGCGTGTGCACTTCAGAGCATTCTAGGATATTTTACAAATGGAGCACGCACAGCACCAACAATATAAGAATTAATAATAATAATAATAAATATAAATCATTACGCCTTTTCTCATTACTGGGTGTGGTACTCTGCTGTACCAGATCTCGGTAGGTAAAACATTTTTACGCGTGGAGTGCGATTACCAGTCTTCAAATCACGCTCCCGAAAATGTAAGTAGAAAGAGGATGAGGGGGGGGGGCACAGAAAATTATTTGTTGGCTATAGGAATTGGACCAGGGTTGTCAAAACCACAGTCCAACTCGATATCATAAAAAAAGTTTTTATTTAAATAAGATAAAATACGCAAATACTTAGAAACAATAATTTAAAAATTTACAGAACAAAATAGTTATTTTTGTATTAAGAGCGTAAAGTGATTCTATGTTACTCGAATACGGTAATTGCAGCGCGAGTCGAAGGCGAGAGCTGCAATAGTGCAAGAGGAACAAAGACACTTTACACTCGTGATACACACATAATTTTTTCTACGATTGCATCTTAAATGAGTAAAACATGTAGGTATACGTAATTAACTATCAATATGACAAATTTATGTTTTGTTTGTATCCCTGATTACTATTGAAATAAGCGCGAATTTAATATCTTTGTCGCGTATTGCCATTGGAAACGCGCGCATTTAACATCTTTTTCGCGCGTTACCATTGGAGACGCGCGACAAAGGTATTTTTCGATTGTTCCACAGAAAACGTCAACTTTACGATAATAAATGAGAGCGTAATTATCAACTTTACATATCAATCGTAAAAAAATATTATTTAATAATACAATTAGATCTATGCTGTATAATTTAATTAAATAAAAGATAAATAAGTTTTAGAGATGAAATTTATTATTTATCATATGACCTAATTTGAGCCAAAATTTTATGATTTTATAGCACATTATCATAAAATTCTTTGCAAGCCATCTTGTATTTTAATTTTATTAGCAATTCGCACTTAATCATTTTCAAATCTAATCTGTTTCTTATTTTTCGCCAGGCATTCAAGATTAGACTACGTTCGCTTATAGATTTATATGTTAATGTGGTTAAGCGAAAATGAAGTTGATAATTATTTTCAAATTTAGAGCTTTATGTAAATTAAAATAAAAAATGGATCTAAATATTTTGAATATTTATTTAACGGCCTAACAATTATATTCACACACAACATAACGAGCAAAATTGTACATTACTGAAAAAAAACACCAATTATTTCAATAATTTGATTGCTGTTCCTTAAGGTGCGGTACGTCTTACAACGCTACAGCATGCACTATATATTTAGAAATATTTGTTTTGAAATTATTTGGGTGTAATTAACATTTGTTTATGTATCTTTATTAATAATAACAATAAATAACTAAACAAGAGCGGACAATTACAAATTTACTAAGGACGCCAAAATTTTAGCTATACCCCTGTACCAACATAGTTCTACGCGTCTGATATGTTGTATATTATAGATACTTAACATAAATAAATATCTAATAAAGAATATAATACTGAGAAAGTGAAACATCAAGACAGTGGGACTATCCAGTATGACAGTCAACGATTGAATTTATAAATTACATAGAGTGAGTAGATAATTGAGTAGCATTGGACCACCACCGAAAACTTGTGCTCCATTGTAATTTCACTAATGACATATAAGCTCCAGGAAACACACATACATATAATATCACTCGAGTCGTCTAGGAAATTATACACGAGCGTGCGCATGCGTGTATGAACGTTTAGATTTTTTGACATATGCACAAGTTAAAGATGTCGTGTGTTCTTGTCGTGGTCTGTAATTACTACATATTCTTAGATGTTTTCTGTTATGAACTGTAATAATTATTCATAACATGACATTAATATGTAAATATGTTGGTATCGGACGTATGATCGGATATGCGGAGGTAAGGGTCTCGGCCGGTAATGAGCCAATCCTTACCGACTGAGCCGCCGATCTATCATGGCCCCCCGCGACGCGCTAAGGCAACGCCGTGGTGCCAGGCTTGGGTGGCGAATATCCGCCGTGTGTGCTGCGGCGATGCCGAGGGCATTAGTACTTGCACGTACTTAGTTCGGTTGACGCTGGCGCTTGATGTTGGTGTCACGCACACGCTAACTTTGCGATAAACGAAGCACGCGTGTCCTTTTCATGTTTGGATTGCAGGTTGCACACAGGGCCGAATTCCACATCAACAAGATTTAAAAAAAATAAACGCATCATCCTACAAAATTTTTAATACTTCTAGTGTGGTATTTTGCAATAGCAAATCTCTGAAATGTGGTGCGGTTACGAACTGTCAAATCAGGCCCCTAAAGATATAAGGCAAATTTTACTTGTGTACATTGTGGAAATTTAACTGAGATTCAAATTTCAACAGTTTAGGGGTGTTCTTATAAAAAAAATTACGTCATTGTTAAAATGATGCAAAATGTGATAAAACTAAGGAAACCCAACCTCATTTGACGTTTAATAAGCGGGAAATGGTGCCGTAAACGCAAAAGGTCAAAAATTGGTGTTTATCTCGTATTCTTTTGAAGTTTCACTATTTTGTACTTGGAGCTTATATAACATATTTTGGATGCCAGAATTGTTAAATTCAATGTTCTCTGATTAGTTTTACACAAAACTTCACGTTGATACGATGAGTTTGGTTATGGCAATTTGAAAAAAACAAACAAGATTTTAGGCTTTTCATATTTTTTTACTATAACATTGCTTTATCGCTCAAAACCTGATCAGAGTTGCATTCTATGATTATAGAAGAATGTTTGGAAGTAAACTAAGCTATTTTCTGAAGGTTTCTAATTTAGATTTTATTTTTATAAATATTAATATTGTTACATTTTATTTTACATTACTTCTAAAATGGTTTCGTGACATCCTTTTTATTAGTTGAAGAATACGTTTGCCTGTATGTTTCCACAAGTTCAACGATATATTGCATTTTTTTTTCATCTTTGGTAAGATGACCATTGCAATTTTTAAATTTTTATTGTCAATATTTTGTAAGTTTCATTCTCCCATAATCATAAAATGCAGCTCTGATCAGATTTTGAGCGATAAAGCAATGTTATAGTCAAAAATATGATAAGCCTAAAATCCTGTTTTTTCAAATGGCCATAACTTAGCTAAACTCATTGTATAAACGTGAAGTTTTGTGTAAAACTAATCAAAAATTATGGAATTTATCCATCCAAAACATGTTATTAAAATTACTTAAAGTTCAAAATAGTGAATTTACTTATCTAGAATAGATACATAAACGAAATGTTGAAATACCAATTATTTACTCTTTATTTTGAGTTAAATAAGCTAATACTGATTGGCATATTGTTAATTTTTTCCATTCGAATATCATGAAGCTTTTTTACTTAGCTCTGAGTGTAACACTTTGCTATAGTAGTTCTCGTTATATTACACATTTCTGCGGCATAAGAGCTGTTGTCGACCGATAAATCACGGTCCACAGATATTCTTAGAGAAAATCTAAAAAAATAATTTTTATAGCTATGAAAAATATGTTATACTACTGTTAGATTAGAGAAAGGTTTTTATCTAAACTTCTTGGATTAAGCCTAATATTAATTTCCGTCAACTCATCAATTCTTAACACCTGGAACACCAAGCTTTTAACTTTAATCTTTAAAAATAACAAGAGATGGGAAGTTTAAGATGAAAAATAAGAAACTCAGAAAGACAAAGAAACAACTTTTCTTTTAATTTTTTTTTCGTATTGTCGCTCAAATTTTGAAAACAGTTAGTGATTAAAACACAGTTTTTAAATTTTGTTGTCTAACGGCACACATAGTCTAATTATTAAAATTCTACAACTCTTAAAAAATATAACATTTTTTTTATCATCTGACAAAAAAGTATATATTTTAAAAAGATTTATGAAAACAAAGTAATTATGTATGTAACTAGTGTTAAAATTGTCACTTTACTGCACAAGTACGGCACGTGGTGCATTAAAGACACTTTTAACACGAATTACACTCATTATTTTTTCTACGATCAAGTTTTAACTAATTTTACTATTTCAAACGTGAAAACATTTATTTTGTAGGCTCCTTAGTTAAGTTTGTTTCATAGCAAATACAAATATTACAAAATTATTTGATCACACTTATTCAAAGTTCAAAATTAAAATTTAACCGTATCAGCATTCTTTAGCTTCTACGGAGATATAAGAACAATACTTAAATGAGCTAAACAAAAATGTGTATTGAGAAAGATGTAGTGTTTTCCTGATCAATGAGTATTCGGTGCAGGATTTATGACTAGATAGAAATTTAACCACATATTGAATATCATATGTGTATACTTTTATAGCAAATCAGTCACGACAAATACATTATACTGACGACTCAAATATGAATATGTTTAATATGTATTAATTATGGGGTAGACTTTTTTAATCATAGACTCTACGATAAAATGAAGTTTTAATTAAGGTATGTATTAAAAATCTTGCGTCACACTGGTTGAAAATCTCTGCCTTAAAATACTCATATGCTTATATTTTGAATTACTAATTTTTCCTGAATTTTCTCCCAATATTTACCGAAGGAAGTAGCTAGTTAAAGTCGATTGCAAGGTCGTTGGCACATACAAGACAAACAAACAAGTATAGCTCGTATAGGATATATGTAGAATCATTTCTATTTCACTCAATCTCACAATGGCCCAATTATATCTCTTTCAATTACATATAAATGAAGAATCTCAAAATGAAAATAATCTAATTAAATATTTTACAGATATATTTTATTACTTATTGATAGTTTATTTCAATATGAAATTGTACAGAAACATTATTTTACACTGAGATTTGTTAAGTTTATTCATTTTTGCTATAAGCTTTTCGTGGAATTTTCTTTATCGGGAATAAATAAAGTATGTTAAAAGAAATGACACTGCATACTTTAGATGTTCTTTTGATTTTACAAAACACAAATTTTCTTTCTCAGTTGGGCTTGGAAGATTTGGTTTGTTCCTGAAACTTGTAAAATAAATCAAAGAGCGATTCCGCTAAATATAGTTCAGTGCCATGTATGACGAACTAGAAGATTTAAGCAGTTAATAATTCATTTGTTTAATAAACAATAAAGTATTATAAATTTTTATTTATTCGCTAATCACTACTCTGCTCAGATCTCCTCTCAGTCTCATTATCCTATACTCTAATACGCGCTATTTTTATCTGTCTGTCTCTTTATTTCAGTGATCTCGGAATCGGCTCTAACAACTTTGATGAAAACGATCTAGTTCGGTCTCATCTTCTGGAAAATTCATTTAGTAAATCATTTTGAAGGAAAATTAGTACGAAAGATTCATAAAAATTGTGTTCTTTAAGATATATGTGAGTATTTTATGGGAATGTAATAGTAACTATTTTCGAGACAGAAACGAAAAAAACTTGGGTACACAGTTGATTTTTTATATATTTCTTGGTTTCTTATTTTTAACTTTACATTTTCCGTTATTTCGTGAGCGAAACTAGGTCTTCTAGATTTTTCAGAATTTAATAGTCTCGCTATGAACACACCTCAAGGGAAGTATTCTATTATTTCATTCATTTTCGCAAGATTTATTTATTTATGTTATGTACAATTATAGTACAGGATCCGGATTCTCCGAAGAACATATATTTTAATCATCGAATTCGAATGCCTTAACAACAATATTATAGTGTAAGGTATGTTAATTGTAAATATACTCGTATAAGGCTCAGGGTTTATTAGTTGTACATTCGTTTTATAAATAAATAAAATAAATATATCATCACTCCATTTTACCTATCATTGATTGTGACAACCCAAGCAAATACAAACACATACATTCGAAAGGCTTAGAAATTATTACAATCTTTATACCGATAATTGGAATTAAATTTGTTGTTGTTTGTCGTACTTAAACATATGAATACGTTATTTAATTTGTAATTTGAAAATATATTAAGACGAAAATGTTTATTGTAGGAAGAGATGCATTAAACTGTATCTCTATCTTTTTATTATAATGTTAAAAAAATGTTAACAAAACTTGAATATGATGATGTTTCCAAACATACTAGATTTAAAGTTAGGAATTCAATTAGAAAGTAATATTTTGTATGATTCGCAAAATGAATCTAATACGGTTCTGTGGTTTAGCGCGTTCTGTTTTACAACTCGGATTATTGGCATATTTATCACAGCGGGAACTGCACTAACACTCCCTCGACGCACATCTATTAGCATCCGCATATATTACCATAACGTTTGTGTTATTTTTCATTCGCTTTCCGCTTTTCTCCTTCCACTTCCATGTCACCGCGTCTGCTTCAAATTCATAAAGGAAATTTCTGTTCATTGTTACACCATTAAGCATACAGAATGATTAGTTTTTTTTTTTACAGTTTCTAGCTTTAATAAATCATTATGAATAGAGAATGAAAATTTGTGAAAAATATTCAGCAGGATTGTTGGATAAGATTCATGGTATTATGTTTCCTGACAGCCTTGGGAAATATGAACGGTAAAATTTGACGAATTAGCATTTAAAATATGATGATGTGCGGTTACCAAACCACAGACGTGCACAATTTGGAGTAAACTACAGGCATATGCAAATATGTGCATAAATATTTCTGGTAACTTATTAACCTCGTTTGAATTTTGCATTTCTGTTTCTGAATATTATAATCATGCATTTCCTTTAATTTCAGGGAAACCTTTATGACATTTGCAAATTGTAATGTACTAGCATATTTTCTTTGTATATGTAATAACTGAAACCTAATATTTATTTATTTATTTATTTATGTTACACAGTACAACCGGAACTTAATCTCTATTACAGTACTGGCTCTGGATTTACCGAGCCGTAGTGTGTTAGTTTACATAAGTTTTAGATTGAGTGTAATTTGAACTCGGGATCTCCGGATTAGAATTCCGTAATGCTATCCACACTACTGTACTATTGCGGACTATTAGTAGATAATATAGATGTCTTAATATTAGTAGTCAAGTAGTCAATCATAATACATAATTTAAGTTTGTTACTAGAATTATTTATCTATCGTTTGATAGCGACGGAGTAAGTAAATAGATGCATCAGATTTCCGTCAGAAGAAGAGATTCCAATGATTACAATTCATTACTTACGAGTACGTAAACATAGATAAAGTAATAAGCACTCAGTACTATACACATTATAAAACGAATTTTGTACCGCGTAATGGCCTTACAAAGAACATATCGGCATATGACCTCTGTAGTTGGCCCTATATATATATATATATATAAACGAACTCATTTTTATCAAATACCTACTAAGATAGTAGGCACTTAATCTTTACTTAATTCATGTAATATAATGATTTTAAATTCTTCTTATAAGTAGTTACATATAAAATAACTTAATTCTGAGAATCCTGAAAATATTTACCACCTTCTTCTATTGAAGCAAGCGAACATTTATTATCTTTTTTCCACGTTGCCATTGGAAACGCGAGCGTTTAATATCTTTTTTCTTATTTATTGATTGTTCCACAAAATAACGCCAAATTTTCGAAAAGAAATGAGAACATAATTTCATAGCAAAAGTTTTAGCTAATCTTAAATTTTATTTTGTTCAAATTTTGAAGAAAAAAATTCCCAAACTATTTAAATAAATTCATAATAACTTTAGCTAATCTAAAATTGAAGATTAGCTAAATTTATATGGGACTCGTAATGTATATTTTTACTTACATGAAATTTAATTAAAAAATTTAAACTTTAGAAAAATATAAATATTATAATACGGAAGGTTTAAGGAATAAAATGTGATTTACATATCTTGTAGGGTCCTTAGAAACCGCATATAACTCAATATAAATATTCATCACCCTCTAACTAACTCTTCCATCATTTATTTTTGTTAGGTCCGTTGACTGTGGCGCTTGTAACCACATCCTACACCGGCACATCGCAGGTGCCAAGACGGCCACTCCACTACAACCAGGTGGAATCATAACCACAACCAACTAATTTGTGAGGAGGTGAAAATAACAGAGCGATTATCATATCGGTGGACGATCGCCGAGCTGCCAAACCCGAACAGATTAACCCTGGCGTTGGCGATCAGAGCCCAGTCAACATGTATATGAAACAGCCTCGGATGAGATTATTTACGAGTGCTGGTGTCGATTTGGTGAGCCGCTTCACGCCTTTGCTTGTGTGTATTAACCCCCGATGATTAACGGATAAAGAGTGCTTACATGTCGCTATAAATACTGAGGAAATTTGATACTTGATGTAGATAGGTGATTCCAAAACTGTACTGATTAGAGCTATTTTAGAATAACCAGTTCGACACAACTACAAATCGGGACATACGAATATTATGAAATATTGTTTTCAACGGACGATCCTGTATGCATGTAAACTCCAGGCCTTAATTTTTAAAATAACTTTTGAAATATTAAATATTGGGCGTTCATCTATCTCGTATGAAGAAATGATAAAAAAAAATACGCTGATAAAATTTAGTTGAGCACGATTTTAATTTTTAAAATATGACATTTGATAACGGTAAATTTACGACACTAAAACTTTTTAAATCATATGAATTTGAAAAATCTAAATAATATATGTTGCTTGGAATATGTTGATCCTGAGTTTCAATTTTGGAAAGGAATATATGGCTTTAAGATCCTTGAATACTTTTATTTATTTATTAGACGTTTCGATGGTTAACCCATCATCTTCAGCATTTAATAGAACAAAATTATTATCCAATCCAATTTTTTTAAATAAAGCTGAAATTGACAATGTAAAAAATAGATATATATATTAGGATTGGAAAATTATTTTGTTCTAATAAATGCTGAAGATGATGAGTTAACCATCGAAACGTCCAATAAATAAATAATAAAATTAAGGATCTTAAAGCCATATATTCCTTTCCAGAAAATAATATATGAATTATTTTGAATCTAAATATCAAATTAAAAATAATAACCTGTAGATACACAAATATGCAAATTTTTGTTATATTTTTAAATATTTGTCGAAGTATATTAAGTAATTGATATATGATTAGATATAGAGTTACTATGTAGTTAACATCTTAAGTATGATAACATATAGATATAAAAATTTTGGTGTGCTCTGGGTGCAGCAGTAAGCAATACCACGGTGTTGATAATATAATTACATCAGTTGACTCTGAAGATATATAACGCAGGTAATTGAAGGGGGAGAATACCTACACACTGCACTGCACGGCGTATGCTGTTCGCTGTTGCTGCACGTTGTACCTGTAGCCGTATCGTCGTATCGATATCCATTAATATACACACGCAGTGTGATAACTTCATAATTAGTTACTACTAGATGTGTAATTTAAGATGTTCTCGTGAAGTGCGTAACAAGCGCAATAATTTATGCAACGCTGGCTTGATCGTTTACTCCTTCACTAACATAGGACATATCTATAGATTCGTCCCGTTCTGTTTTGATACAATCCTCTATCTTGTAGAAATATAATTATTAACTATAATTACTATCTGTTCTTATTATTTTTCTAATCATATTTGCGAACTGAGATCAAATCTAAATGAAAATAAATATTTCATCACGTCTTTTACCCATTACTGGGCTTGGCACTCTGCTGTAGCAGATTTCGATATATGATATATGTTTACGCGTGAAATGCGGTTACCAATTGAGAAATTACGCCCAAAGATGTTAGTGAAGGAGGAACCACAAGCATAGTTTTAATGTGGTGAAAATTGTTTGTCTGCTGTGAGAATCAAAGCCGACAGGCCGACTCGATACCACTATGCCACCTACCCTATGTAAATCTAAATGATGATTGACAAATCAATGTTTTGAACATTAAATATTCACTTCCGCTATCAATGTAATATTTATATTGTTATTCAGATGATGTTATTATTGAGGAGGAGAGATTGCATGACGGCTTAAAAATAAATTGATGACTATCATCAAGATTTGTTGCATGAACGGAAGATTTCAAATACAACAAAAATATGACTGGTAAAAAAGAAGGCATGAATGTCAATAAATTCGAAATGAAACCGAATCGAAAACAATAATCGAAATATTTTTCGTTCTCACTATACTCTTGTTTCATGTATATTGAATTAATTTATAAAGAATTTAAATTAAGTCGGTTATGTTCATTTCATAAATGTATCAATATCCCCATTACTGGGTGTGGTACTCTGCCGAAGCAGATCTCGGTAAGTAATATATTTCTTCGCGTGAAGTGCGATTATTAGCCGTCAAATCACGGCCCTCAAAGATATTGGTAGAGGAGGAGCACAGGGGTAGATTTAATTTGGTGAAAATTGTTTGTCGGCTGTGGGGATCGAACCAGAGTTCTCAAGATCCACAGGCCGACTCGATACCACTAATATATACAAGCTACTATAACTTAGTTATTATCAGTATAACTAAGTTTTAAGTAGTCCTGCAATATCAGCAAAGCACGAAACAGAATGGCACCAGTTACAACAGAGGCCTACCTCTTTCTCATAGCTGTCTACAAAGTGTGAAATATCACTGGGATAAAATTTTAACGATTCGTCGATTCGCGAAACCGGTGACGTGTTAGCTGAGAAGATGATAAGGTGCGAGGATAATTAAATGTTTAACTCCTGTGGGAAGGACTGTTGCTTCTGCAGATTCGAAGATTGTGATGTTTTTATGTGCTCCGGTGTTGTACGCTTGTTATTATTTACTTGACGAGACTGTAGATTCATGGAACAATTAGGTGCTTGTTCAAGATAGCTGTTCTTTGTTGTTTCTTGTTGAAGTATTTTGTTCAATAATGATACCATTTGACTTTTTTTAATTTATTTTCCTTTCCATTTTTTTACGATTTTGCAAATAATGTCAGCATATCATATATATCAAAATGGTATAATAAAATATTTTGGCGACATGTACTTGTTATAATGGAAATATTTTTAAAATATATATTTTCAGAGTTGAGAGTTAGAGACAACACGCTCCGAGAAGTAACCCTCCTTTCGCCTTAAATTTTGAAAACTAGAAAAGAAAGTATTATTCTAGTCTAAGTTTCAAAAGTCAACAAAACTCTTATTTTGTTTTGTATTTATATATAAATGGTATACGTCAGGCTGGATTTCAGGTTCTGTAGGACCTGTTGCATTTGTATGTATTTCTACTACCTACATGAAATTTTAAGTTTTTTTTGACATTGTATTACAAGTAAATATACTGTATTTTTCTGATATTTGACATGTCAGTAGTTTGAGAATACGTAAAAATTATTCCAAATATTAGAAAAATACACTATAGTTTGATGGTAAATAATCGCAATTTTGTGTAGTAGAAATACGTCATAGGACAAAATTTACTTATTAGGTTACATGTTTTGTCTTATTCTTGCAACTATATGTATATATATATATATATATATATATATATATATATATATATATATATATGTATATATACCGGAAGTTTTTTTTATCAGTAAACATAGGGATATGTCATTACCATAGTTACAATTACAAAGTTTGACAGCAATGCATTAGAGCGTTTATTTTAAAAGTAAACATAGGGAAAATAATATATTCAGCAATGCATGGAGATGTAATAGTCTATTATAATAAAAGAAACATTTTAAGTTTAAACAAATTAAATGAATTTTAATTACTTTCAATTACATTAGTTTAAATAGAAATTTTAATATAATAATTTAATTTCAAAATTACCCCCATTAACCTGTGAACAATAGCCTAAACGATTATAAAATGAATTTATAAGATGATTTACTTGCTCTGGAGGAATCTCATGAGATGCAACACTAATTCTACGTTTTAATTGTTCTACTCTCATTCTATCACCATTATAAAATTTATTTTTTAAATGACCCCAAAGAAAGAAATCGTTTGGCGCAAGATTCGGTGACCTTGCAGGCCACTCCACTTCTCCACCTCATCCTATCCATTGTTGGGGGAATATACGGTGCAGATAATTTTGTACATTTTGAGTATAATGCAGGGGAGCACCATCCTTTTGAAATCACACTTCCTCAATATTTAAATTATTTATTGCCGGAATTACTCTCTTGTAATACTAAATAATTTTCCCCATTTAAATGTCCATTTATATAAAAACGCCCCACTATTTGATACCCTATTAATCCGGCCTGATTTTGAAAGAGGACAGTTTTATTACTTTGACTACTATAGATGACAGCAATGTTATTTTCCTTATGTTTACTTTTAAAATAGAAGCTCTAATGCATTACTATCAAACTTTTTAACTGTAACTATAGTAATGACATATCCCTATGTTTACTGATAAAAAAATTCCTGGTATATATATATATATATATATATATATATATATATATATATATATATAAATTGTACGCAGGAATCAATTTTACAAACATTAAACGGTTGTCAGATCAAATTTTATAAATGAGGTACTTACAGCACACACAATACAATAATATAACATTTAATTTATTAAAAAACAAACCTATAATGTTAATTTTTAATTTCTGTAATAATACCTATCCTTACGGTATCCCTCCTAAAATTTATTTTGGGCACTCATTGTAATTTGCAACACTTCTTTTACATTATGGATGTTATTGCTTTTTAACTTAGAAACCTTAATTTTAATTTTAGGTATTGGAACATGTTACATTGTTAAAAAGAAAATATTACGGCCTGTCCTTTCCAATAAAAAAGTACCCCTTCCATTCAAGAAAATATAATTATAATCTTCCCTGTCACATCTCCCTAATAATTGTATTTTTTCGCTAAATGTCACAGAGTAAAATGCAAGAACTAGTAAACATATGGAAAGAAAATGTAAAAAATATTCACCAAACCTAGCATATGCTACGACATACAAAAGATGACAGCGAGAGGAAAGAAGATTCAAAAATGGATAGGCTCATATTGAAATAAATGCCATACTACAATTACTTAGGAAGCATTATTATAAGCGATAAAAAGATAGATCCACAGGTCGACTCGATACCACTGAGTCACCTACCCCATTGATCAAAATACAAATAAGGTGAAAGATATCATAACATAATGATGATTTGTTACAGTCGACATTTATGTTTTTTCGCATATTCTATGTAAATAAAATAAATAAATATATCATCACGCCTTTTACACATTACTGGGTGTGGCACTCTGCGGCAAGCAGATCTCGGTAAGTGATATATTTCTTCGCGTGAAGTGCGGTTACCAACCGTCAAATCACGGCCCCCAAAGATGTTAGTGGTAGGGGAGCCACAGGGGTAGATTTTAAATTGGTGAAAATTGTTTGTCGGTTGTGGGGATCGAACCAGGTTTCTGAAGATTCACAGGCCGACTCGATACCACTGAGCCATCTATCCCATATCTATCTATGTATCGTCTATTATTCAAAATATGTTTACCCGTGTTAAATTTAGAATTATTTTTCTTTTTCTTTGATATTATTTTATTTACTTGTACACCTACAAGAGGTTGGAAAAAATATCCGATATCCTAATGCGATCTGATCCGATCCGAAATTGAAGCTCGATCCGAAATTCGGATAAAATATCCAATTGATATACAATCTGAATAAAGAACATATAAATATTTATTCGACTCTATAGAAATAATCGGATCGAGTCGATTCTTGAATCGAATGTCGGATTAGATTTCGAATCGGATTTCGAAACGGATCGGACTAGAACAGATCTTAAACCGAGTCGGATTATATGTCAAAATTTTCTAAATTGCCGATCTCTAATGCCTATCTTGTACTCAGAGATGGATATAGGATGTTTTTGCCATTTATAGAACTAAGAATTAATAAACTATAAACGAAGAACAGAAAGAAGATTTCTAATCAGCAACCAAATCTGAAAAAGAGTGAAATTCAAAGTAGTTTTGACACTTGTTTGTTAGTTAACCGAATTCGCAAAGTCATCGTTTTAATACAGAATAAAATTAAAGCCAAGTTATGCAATAAACTGAAAATACTCTTATTTATTTTCCTTTTAAATAGAAATATTTTGTTTCTCTAACAAGAGATCTTAATGTTCAGGAATCAATTTCAAGTTATAATCAAAACAATTATTATTTTTTATTTAAGTTAGGAATAGTCGAAAATTTCAACAATAAATTCAATATTTAATTTTTTTGGAAAATATTGTCTATAATTTGTAATATAAGAAATATAGAGAAATTTACTATTAACAAAAATAGATTTTCTATAAAAAAGAATTTAGGAAAATATAATCTCGATAAATGAGACTTTATCACGATAATTGCCGATTCATTATTACAATTACATTTAAAAACAACACAGCACGACATCTTACCTTTTATCAACAAATGTTCTAATTATATATAACAAAAAATCAAATTATTAAACGTCCGTTTCTTTTTGCTACCCTAGCCAGTAGCCTACTTAACCTTTAAGTAAATCTGAAATTGCTTGTGTCTATATATAACTTAAATAATAAAATAATAATATTCAAAAGTCAATTAATTTAGGGTGCCCAACCCTATTGGGTCGCTTGAGAAATTTTTCGCATATATATTTTGGAGAAAATCCGCACCTGCGTATTACTAATAAGTTTCTTAAAGGAATATACATGGGTGCTAACCCCATCAGTACTATATTACGTAGACCTATGAGACCTTAATTTACTACTGTATAGTTAATCTCCTGAAAATATCTTAAGATATTATCAATATTTTTATGTGTTATAAAAGTATACGTACATATATGTTATAAAAAATGATTAATTTGTCAACGTACAATAAAATACTTTCATAAAACAAATATTCGTGGGGATAATACAAGATGTATTTAAGATAAGACATGAATCATTCATATCTTTTTTATTTCAATTATCCTCAAATTAATACCAGAAGAAATTACACCATCCGAAAAATAATTACACGAATTTTATATTAATGATGGTACAAACAACTGCATATTGTAATTACTCAACTAGACAATACTTCAAACAGTCGAAACAAAGCATATTAAAGCAGCAGCAGCCGGACATCGAGCAAGGAAAACGAGGGAAGAAGACCAAAGACGAAATATACACCGTATGACTGATATCACGGCAGGTGTATCCATCCAACGCCTTGATCTTTACGACACGAGCCAAGATTGATGCGCACTGCCCCATTTTTGGTTCAACGACCAATTGTTTCAGGAAGAATTCAAAACGTGTCGGTATTTAATTAAACTAACATATTGTTATGAAGTAATTTACGACCTACCGCAGCTTGCCGCATCAGTAGCTGTTGTTTCAGCATTTGCATTGCTAAAAGCGTCGTTTTACATTTTGTACGTCTGCTAATGTGTCTTGATGTGAATCGGATCACTTTCATTATACTTAATTGGCTTGTTTTTCTTTGTTTCAATTACAATATTGCTGATGCCACAAAACAAGATGAATGACGAAGGAACATTTGTTTGGAGGTATGCTAATAAATTGTTTGCAAGATTCAGTTTCTGTAATTTAACATTTATATTAGGATTCGCAAAGGTGGTCTCGAGGAATTTTAGGGAGTTAATTAAGATTTCATCTTGGGTGTTTCACGTCATATCAAATTACTTAAAAGCGAATTTTAAGTGAAATGATTATACACAAATTAAAAACGCAAAAATTTTATGCAAATAAATTATAAGCTAATCATATTCCATACTTTTTTTTAGTTATGTTATTCCGACAGACTTTTTGTACTTAAAATCAAAACAAATATGAAAATATATTTTTCTGATGTTATTGTAATAGCATAGTCAAGCCATAGTATAAATGCTTATTGTTTGTGTCTATACAATTATTGTAATTATATCTAGTTGTTTAGTTTGAAAGGTTGAATTTAATTTTAAACCATTACAAATTCAATTTTCAGTCAAAATCATTTACCATTACTTTTAAATATAATTATCTAGAATATAATTGTAAGTACACTGTTAAATATTAAGCATCATTCTTCGAAAACTTATTGTTTTATATATACTGAGACGAAATGCGTCGTCAGTAGATTTGAGAAGCTGAGTTCTATTCCCGCAACTGACAAACTGTACTTTACTTTAAAATTACCGCTTTGGCTTCATCTCCACTAACATTTTTGGAGCCCGCGATTTAATGGTAAGTAACCCACTTTACTCACAAAATATATTACTTACCGAGAATGAATTTTCTACTCCCGTTAATAAAATATAATTTAATGAACTGGTTTCTATGGCGCTAAATAACATTTTAATCACATGTTGACAGGCCGTGGTTTCGAACGTTTTAGTCCCGGCTTGAGATATTAAACACGGGGCGATGTTAGCTTCAGATATCTCTCATTGTAAGTTAACCATAATTTTTAAATAATTCATAAAACTTTACACTTTTTTGTTATCTTAATTTGCAATCATAGAAAAAGTATGGTATGTGACTCGTTTTATAAACTTTTTAGATACTCAATTTTTATACATTCGCAACTAAAAAGACGTTTATAAAACTTGTTACATAAAATACTATTATATTTATAAATTTTCTAGGATTTATTATTTCCTTTAATTAATTTGTAACCTTCGTGTCCTAGACATATATTAATAATAAAATTTTCTATCGTATTGCAGGGGTGCACAATTTTTTTACTTTGCGTTCCTGTTTTCATTTTGTGACAAGGTTACGTTCCTATATTATGATTATTAATGTTTAGTTAATTACAGTTGAAGAAGCTTGCATTTTAAATTAAAACGTTTAACAATTTTCATAAAAGGACATTTTGTTTTAAGGAAAAGGGTTATAATTAATATTTTGACTATTTAATAGCAATATTTGAGACCAAATAATGACAATAATAATAAGATAATAAGAAAAAAAATTATAATTCGCTACTTTAGCAACGACATTGTGCTTTTCGGAATATCTTCTGAAATTGGGTGTAACCCCGATTTTACACATCTTTGTCATATGCGATCAAACTGAAGTACGTATTATTTCTAATTCAAATGTTTAATTTATTATTCCAATCGCTTATTACGTAAATGTTCACTAACAACGAAATAAATAATATATACTTGTAATATCTTTGGGGGTCGTGAATTGACGACTGGTAACCGCACTTACCGAGATCTGCTTAGGTAAAGTGCCATACCCAGTAATGGGTAAAAGGCGTGATGATATATTTATTTATTTATTTATATTCTTAAGTTTCTTAGCAAAACACCTAACGAAAGAGAGAAGCTCATGGAGAAACCTATGGAAAAGAAAGCCCATTGAAGAGGCAGAATGAAGATAATCTGCCCATGACCAGTCTTACACCCAAAACGGGTAGAAAGACTCTTGGATTAAGTAAGTAAGTAAGTAAATTTTTTTAATAATATAATTTAATAATTATTTTTCATCGATTATCGCGCGCTTTTCGATGAGTATGTCACAAGAATTATACGATTTAGAAGTTATAATACAAAATAGTTGTCGTTTTCTATAACAGCGTAGAGATGAAGAGAAAAATGTAACTATGTTACACGCGATATTGCGAGCACTCTTCGATTTCTGAAATCTTCTCACGGTAGGTAGACTGAGACACAGAGGTAGCGACGAACCAGTGCATCTTTCAAACCACAACGCTACGAAGCAACGTAATCCACACTGAAGCGTCAGTGCATCAATGCTTGTTGCTCGTGTGTACAATTATTGACAGCTATTGTCAGTTGTTTTGAAATCGACACTTTCTCTTCCCAAATTTATTTGTTATTTAACTCTTCATTGTGACATATGTCGTATTCGTGAGTACTATAATCATTTTGTCTATAACGTAGCTTCATATCAACATTCTTTCTTCCTATTCAGTATATTGAATAATGTGGATAAAAATGCCATTTAAGTATATTATTTAATTATTTAAAGTCTCTTGAGAATCACTGCAGGATTATGTGGAAAGCTGTAATTATTTTTGGTATAATGGATGAATGATTGTAATTATTGATGAATAAGTAATACGACTCACGTTGGTTCATTTATGTTAAATTACGTATGATCAAAAGATTATTTAATTAAAGGAATGTTATTGCGGTAACTATAAATTTGTATGTCATCGAGAAATACATTTTTAATTACTTTTTCATTACTACACAAATGTAACATTTTTTTTACTTTTCTTCAAAGCTACCTATTGCTGAGAAATTTTAATGAGAATTTATTACTTATTCCGTGTATTTTAAATACGTTCAACAGAGATATAAAAAAAGGTTTTTTTTTAAATCAAAAGTTTTCAGCATATAATTATGGCACCATTTTGCACATTTTAATATTAGATCTATCCACACAACTTATTTATTAGAGATTACATAATAGTAATAGCATAAATTAAAGAAATAAAATAAAATACTTTGAGAAAATCGCCTATAATATAAACAACAGCTGTCTCTGTGATTGTTAAATTTCTTATAAATATTAGAAATTAATAGACATTTTTATAGCAATATCTTAAATAGAATTTTCCACGCACTATTTAATATAAATTACCAACATCATTTTCTTGTCCTAAATTAGATAAATTAATGAAAATATTGCGGTAAAACATATAATTCTAGTATTTATAAAAAGTTGTCACAAAAATAGTATGTTATGCATCAAGGGAGGGAAACAAGCGATTATTTCCGAGTGTGAAGTTGGCAAACCGAGACGTAAGCGAGGGCCGAAGGCTCGAGCTGAAGTCGAGGTTTGCCAATTTCACACAAGGGATAATTGCGCCCTCCCGTGAAGCATATTATACTTTTCGTAACAAGTGCACAAAAATTACTGTCTTATCGGGACAAATGTCAAATATGGGTTGCGTAACTAGTTACCTAGGAAACGCCGCAAACAGCTAATAATCGTAGTCTCTAGGGAGAGAAACATGCTACCTAGGGGAGAAAAGCAGACAGGTAATAACTCACATTACCGCACGTGTGCGTTTTTTTCATATTAACGCATTCGTGCAGTAATATAAAATATAGGAAAAAAATTACACTAGAAAACATATTATTTATTGTAAACATTTATAACACAGTCTTTGCATTCATATAAATTGATGCCTGATGTCGACGTAGATGGTTTATTATTTCAGATAATACTCGTAGATATGTTAGTAGTTGAGGATGGAGGTACATTGTCTTTTCCTCCCAAAACTTGAACAACCGTTTTCTTTTTATTCTCAGCGGAAGTCTCAATGTATCCTTCTGCAACAGAATTTGATCTCCAACCACCGTGCCTTTTTACAGTCAATAGATATGCTCCAGAGTCACTCAGAAATATTGTTGATGATCTGAAGTAGTGACCAGTATACAGTTTTGAGTTTTGAGCAAATTCAAAAATTGAGTAATCAATTTTGGTATATTTCTAATTGTGTTTATACCAATTGTTTGTTAATACATTTACTATGTTTGTATACAAGAAAAAAGCGAGTTGTACAAATTTTAGGTCGAAATTTAATATATTGCCTGATAAATTATATAAGATTCACTTCATCAATATCTTCAAATGTTATAAAAAATTATCTGCATATTTTTGTTTTGGTATTTGAAACTAGGACTCGAAACCATGCTCCTTCATCTTGTACACCTTTTTGTTGTATATATGCCAGTTCTTCTCTTCTACATACACAAGTCAAACCAAAAATTAATACAATCGTAAAAAAATACTTTATTAATCCACAGATTACACAATTGTCTTATAAACGTTACCTACCTTCATACATAAGTATCTTACAATATCCGGGTTCTGTAAAAATCTTGTTATATTTTCGTTGCTCAACACTTGAGATTTTTTAGGCTGATATCCTTCCGATTTTCTTTTCAATATTATTAAATTAGTATATTATTTATGTCAACGTATTTCGTAATAAAAAAATTCTGTTTTTAACATAAAATAATAGCACCAGAGAGATGATGGTTTTTAAATCTTACTTAATTCACCAAAGTACCTACACTAAAGCCTTTTCATTTATTATGTCTTGATGTTTTTTCTTTTCGCACCATCTCTCATACCTATCATACGCCAATTCATGTTTTATTTGAGATTTACGTGGAACAAACCCCAAAATAACATTGGACGCTTCTGCTTCTATATCTGAAGGCAAATCTATGTCTGAAAGAGTCATTTTCATTTTAAAATCTTCTGTAGAAAACATTTAAAATATACTTGTTTATTTTGGTTACCGCGATTGTCAACACGATGCTATCATTTTAAAAACAATTCCGACCAGTTGCTACTTTAATTTGAAATTAATTAAATTTTTATTTCAATAAAACATCTAAATTTAACAATTTTACACAATTGTGAATAGTCGTGGATAAAATTTTGTACGCAATACGTGGAATACTACAACATTATCGCACTTATGTGATACACAAACTCGGCCTACGTCCTCATTCTGCAACTTTTACATGCGTGCGATAATTTTGTCTATATCCCACTTATTGCGTAAATAACTATTCCTACATATTATCATATGTAATTTAATATTTAGCATAATAGTTTACCGGATACTCCTGGTTTGTAAAATACGAGTATGTTCCAGTAATGTCTTGCCTTGTCGAACGTTTAATTTTACATGTAAATTACGAAACTTGAATTGAGATTAGAGTTTAAAAAAATATATATTTCACACAAAGATTTATTATAAACATATAAAAGTAGATCTTTACAAAACAGAGCTCAATTCTTAACTAACTACATTGTGAGAATACAACATAAAACATGAAATATGACTACAGCTACTAGTGTGGGGATTCTTGCGGATTCAGCGTCTCCTATGGAAATAATGGTTCGCTAACTTGTATGAAGCTAACTTCACCCCGTGCTTAATATCTCAAGCCGTGACTAAAACGTTCGAAGCTACAATTTGTCAACATGTGATTAAGGTGTTATTTAGCGTTATGGAAACCAGTATGTTAAATGACATTTTAATAACGGGGGTAAAAAAAATATTTGTATGCATGTATTTTAGCTGGAATAGGTAAACTGATAAATTTTATGTTTATAAAAGCGTTAAGCTACTTATTTTTTACTTATGTAAACAAGTTTAGCTCGGCCATTACAGGGGCAATCATGTGTTTGTCGTATTAACAAGAGACGTTTTTCGCTGACGGCACACGAGGAAGCTTTAAAAAATTAAATTTCAAATATTAAATACTTTTTCAAGGTGAAACATGTTCGATAAATATTTTAAGTAATGTATTCATTCTCTCAGAAAATAATAGAACAGAAATTGTGGAATGCTTTCAATCTAATATTATTTATAATGATATAAATATACTCGTATATTAAAGATTGAGGTAAAGGTTCATTCTCAGCTATAAAAATAAAATTATATTTAAATATAAAAATAAGGATCTAAGTAATAGATTCCTATGAAAGTATTTATAGCTATCTAAAATAAAAATAAACTTACCATATAAATACAAATATATGCAAATGTTAAATTTTACATAAACATACAATGCATTAAAAACAATCGATGAATATACTAGATGGCAGCAGATGCTAATTTATGTTTTATTTTCACTGCTGTGAACAAGAAGTCTTTTTTTAATAATTTTATTTATATTCTTTATTTTGGTAGTTGTAAATTGACCTTTAGAAATACAAAAATGATGTCTTATGAGAAAATAATCAAATACATTAATTTTGCAGTAAATTTTAATTCAGTCTATTAGTACAGCGTAACTGTAACTGTGATTACTGAAATGAGCAAGAAGCGCACAAGAAACATTAAGATGTTATAAATGAATGAACGATCGGTAAGTTTGTGAGTTTGCGTGTGGCCTGTGCTAACCCAGAATACACCTGCGTACCTGCTCATAATTGGCTATGATTTTTTTCATTATTTACTTATTAGCCCATTTAAGATGCTTATTTTAAAATTTACTTGATACGTGCGTCATTACTCATATTTCAGTTTTTCTACTACCATAAGCTTTTCTAATTAGCAGCATTATCAAACAAAGAAAAAAAAACTCGTAAAATTTATAATTTACGATCTATAAACCACAGGTTAATTTGTCGGCCTATATTTTTTTATTAATCTTCAGACTTTCGAACATTGCTGTTAAAATAAAAAATATGTCCAACAGTCTATAAAAATAAGTTTGAATTAATCACTGATAACTATCATATCGATATAATTTATAAATTATACACTAATTTAAATTCGGCGTGAAAAACATCAAAATGCTGATTTCCGATAAAGCTTAACAATTTTCTCTTTACATAAATTTAAATATTAATACAGAAACGTCAAAAACACATATCTCGGGTTGTTAGTTGATTTTTTTCTAATTTACACTTGACGTTGTCGAGCAGTCAGTTCAACTGAACGTTAACCGGGCACAGGGCTGACGTTTCGGGGGGCATAAAGCAAGTATAAAAGACACCGGGGGGCTTGTTTTTATAATGCAACCGCGTCCAAGGAATGTAAATTGTAGGAATCTTAGAACAGTAGCGAAGCGAAGGCGACGGTTCGCCCAGCCAGGCGGAAGATCTGATATTGAAGCGGTTAGTTGCTGTTGCTGTTACTTTGCTTCTCAGTTTGCTGCTCGTTGCTCCTGTGTCGTCGTTTCTTTTATACGTCCTTTTAGATGTATCACCGCGGGCTATGTTTTGTTCAATGTAGCAGAGATGTATTCAGATTATAGAAAGGATATTCATCAAATTAACATGAAAAGCAAACCGTGCACTAGTGTTGTAAATATCTCTACTCATTCTATGAAGAATTACTTGTATTGTATATTCCATGTCAAATAATATTATAAGTATGTAATTGAATTTGTTTTTGGTATGACACATACTTAAGATAGGTTACACATTTTATTATTTTCAATGTATTCTAAGAAAGCTATAACATGATTCATTTGTTGTTGCACTGTCATGGTTTCAAAGATGAAATAATTATCCAGCCTTTTGACATGATATGCTAGTATTCATTGAAAATGTTTATCGATTTGGAATTGATGTATAGTTGCACTCTATTTTCATATAAGAACTGTGCAATCTGTTAATATGATAAATAATGTTAAAAAATAGGTCTTTTTACTTCTTTTATCTTGTATGTCACAAAAATTTATTATAAATATTAATAAAAATAATCAGTATCATACCTAATATAGAACTAATCGAAGTTATTAGACATAATTGGAATTAAATAACAATTGAGTAAAAAATATGAAACTATTATTAACAAAAACAATAAGATAGGAATATAATTTATTAGTCATCAGGTAAAAAACGAAATATTTTGTTTATACAATATAAGAAATAAAATATATTTCAATTATACAGACATTTT
This sequence comes from Pterostichus niger, assembly GCA_947425015.1. Lineage (NCBI taxonomy): Eukaryota > Metazoa > Arthropoda > Insecta > Coleoptera > Carabidae > Pterostichus > Pterostichus niger. The sequence goes on along the minus strand of OX380334.1, from coordinate 17,723,314 downwards.
GAACTTAAAAGTGTTTAATTTCTTATCATATTTATTAATTAAAAATTAATAATCGAAGTGACATTATTATAAAAATATTTCCTATAGAATTTTAAATTTAATTAATTGTTTTACATTATATATAATATCTGATGTGGACACCACATGACTTCCTTGTACACGTATTAAACTATAGATATTTTTTTAATTGCACATATTTGACATTAAATCTTATTTTTTGTTCTAATCCATAGCAAACTTAATTTTTAAAAAAATCTAAAAATATATAATATTTAAATTTAGATATCTCGTTTATGCAAAAAGCTAATTTACAAATTCTTAATGTGCTAGACGCAGAATTTAATTCTCTAAAACTTTTATTTGCAGCATTCCTTTCTAAAATTAAAATAATACCATTTTTTTCAAGGAAAACTGTTAGCAGCTTCATGTAATGTGCCACTTCCGGTTAGTCTATTTTAACCAAAATCTATTATGTTATTTCCATTGATATAGTAGTCTTATATACCAAATTTGGAAAGTTTTAAATTATATTTGAATATAGTTTTTCATGAAAATCTATTATAGGCTTCAAGCAAAGTACCACTTCCGGTAGTTGTATAATGACCAAAAAGGGAGGTGCACAACTAGATGTTATAACAGTCCTAAATATAAAGTTTCAATTTTCTACGGCTTACCGTTTTTGAGTTATGCGAGATACGTACGTACGTACGTACAGACGGCATGACGAAATTAGTCAAAATGGATTCAGGGAGGGCCAAAACACCTATTTCCGTTGAAATCTGAGAACCAAAAATTTTCGCGATTACAATACTTCCTTTACTTCGTACAAGGAAGTAATAAGGTGCTAAAGTTGAGTTAATTTTGTAACTCGGACCGTCCAAAAACTTAAAAATATTATAAACGGATTCTCAAGCCTTTTAATTAATAATTATAAAATTTAACTATATTAATTCATACACGTGATAAATTATATAACTAGTGATTCATATTAAAAGTCTGTTTTTTACAAGGACATAATATATAACGGAAAAGTTAAAGTATTATAGTACCTACAAAAAGGTAACAGTAATAAATTTACAAAATGTAAATATTTACAAAACACATTTTGCAAATGAGTCCAACTCTTAACTTATAACATCTAGTTTCACACAAACTCCTTATTATAATGAAATATAACTCTACTTTAGCACAGTTGGAATAATAATTAAAAATCTATTTTCTAGTCCAGCAGGCGCTAAACAGATAATAAATTTGCAAACAGGTGATCCACGTTTCGGTACTAATTAATTACACTCATATACGCATATTTTTTCAAGCAGAAGTTGGCGGAAAGCCGAGAAGTCGTTATTAATGGATGGAGATTGCGGCATCGAAGAACGTTTAATTTGATGAGCACAGGCGCTGGAGTACAAACACTGGCCGTGTTGGCGCTGTAGTGCAGCGGTGAACCCTTGTCAGAATGACAGTGACCTGCCTGTCGTGCCTGATACAAAGATGAGTTATGTTTCTATGAGAAACTATCTTGTTTTTTTTTGAACAGGTTGATTAAAATGTCTGTTTTAATTTTGTTTCTAAGCTTCTATTGTTAATTTGTGCTCACTGGGTTGTACTCAAATATTTCTATTCAAGTTTTTTCATTTATAATTTTGTTTGAAAAGAATGGGTATTTTATTATAATCTGTTAATCTACTCTCTCCTTGTTCAAGGATACTTCTCATTTATTGTATTTAATTTGTTTATATTGAAAAAGCTAAGTTGTAAATTCTACTTAACTTTTTAAAAACAGAATATTAAACTAATTGATGCTAGGTTCAAATAAGTTTATGTCAGTGTCAGTGCCAAAATTACAACTCGGCTAAATTTGTATTACATACTATTTTTCTTACGACAATTTACCATTTTACACTACAAGAAATTATTTAACCTTTAAATAATTTTTAACAGTTTGTTGCGGATTCCATTGTCTCATTGTCATTTTTTGTATTTATTTATTTATTTATTTATTTATTTAAATCACTACCCAACAGGTAAAACCTAATAATAGGGTTGAAAAAACTTATGTAACGTTACACAGAAAATGAAGCGAATATAAAAGTTAATACAAGTTATACAGAAAAGTACAATTAATTGTGAGACATATAATTTATAATATTCTTATAGAAACAAGCGTAATTAGTTGAGAAGAGGTCAACCTCAAGATTCAAACCATTAAATAAACTACACATACGAACTATGGGAGATTGCAGAAGCAAATTTGTTCTTGCAGGTGGGAGGTAAAACATATTTTGACTTCGAGTACAAATAACAGGAACAAGAAAGTTTAAAAGATATAGGCAATTCGAATCATCTATAAAATAATTAATTAATTTATAAAGATACAAAACAGATGAAATGCTACGTCTGACTGCGAGAGAATGAAAGCTAAATATATGCAGCAATATTTCATATGAAACACGATGATCAGGATATGTACCGATTATTTTATAATAAATAAACTTCAAGAACTTAGATTGAACTGAATCGATAACTTTGCTGTGACTGTCATAGATTGGATTCCATATAATGGAGCAATATTCAAGTTTAGATCTTACAAGAGAGTAATATAAGGAAAATATTGCCTGAATGTTATGGAAATTGCGTGTATTACGAATTATGAATCCTAACATTTTAAATGATGATGATGATACATTATGAATATGGTTAATGAAGGTCAATTTGGAGTCAAAAATCACGCCTAGATCTCGTATTGAAGAACACTTAGTTAAACTTGTGCCATTAATTTGGTAATCGAAATTGATTTGTATTTTTTTGCGAGTATACGTCACAATTTTACACTTGTCAATATTTAGATCTAGTTTATTAAGATGACACCAATTAACTAGCAAGTCAAGATCATTTTGTAATATTAAACAGTCGTTGACAACTGTGTCATTCTGTTGACGTTTCAGTATAGAAAATAATCACTTTTTGTACAAAAATAAGTGCGGCAAGTAAAGTCTTTAAATTCAATCAGATCGCAACTTGCATTTTAGTATGACAAAGACTTGTTATACAAATATCAATTGTATTAAAACTTTTACTTGTATTATTTGTAAATGAATTTTAATGGTAACCAATAAAAGTAATAAATATGTTTGATTATTTTGTCGTACACCTATTTATCCGACCCACGAGCTGCCATTGTTTTATATAGGGTTTAAAAAATTTCGTTTTATAAATTTCTAGAGTACGTAGAGATCAAAATACAAACTTTTTGTTTTATAATATAAGATCGTTTATTTTTTTAAACCCTAAATATCCAGAAGTATGATCAAACTCAACAAATCTAATATGTGGAAGTCTAGTTCTGTAGTTGTTTTTTACATTGAGTTTTTATAAATCAGATAAAATGCGAATGAATCCTGGAATTTTTAAACGCACAAGACAGTCATTAATGTATCGTTGTCATTTATGTGCAGACGAAATTTTGAACACGGTTTAAAAACAGTTTTCCAATGAATATTTTGTTAGTTTCTTATTAATAATAGAGTTTATATTTTAGATTTTTCTACTTACTATAGAAATTTATAAAACTAATTTTTCAACACCCTGTTATTGTTTTTGACAAAATTCTTTATTTTTACTTCCTTGTACGAAGTAAAGGAAGTATTGTAATCGCGAAAATTTTCGGTTCTCAGATTTCAGTGGAAATACGCATTTTGGCCATCCCTGAATCTATTTTGACTAATTTCGTCGTGACATCTGTACGTACGTATATATCTCGCATAACTCAAAAACGGTAATCCGTAGAATGTTGAGATTTTGTATTTAGGACTGTTATAACATCTAGTTGTGCACCTCCCTTTTTGGCCATTATATAACTTCCGGAAGTGCTACTTTACTTGAAGCCTATAATAGATTTTCATGAAAAACTATATTCAAATATAATTTAAAACTTTCCAAATTTGGTATATAAGACTACTATATCAATGGAATAACATAATAGATTTTAGTTAAAATAGACTAACCGGAAGTGACACATTACATGAAGTTGCTAACAGTTTTCCTTGAAAAAAATGGTATTATTTTAATTTTAGAAATAAATGCTGCAAATAAAAGATTAAGAGAATTAAATTCTGCGTCTAGCACATTAAGAATTTTTGAATTAACCTTTTGCATAAGCAAGATATCTAAATTTAAATATTATATATTTTTGTTTTTTTTTTAATTAAGTTTGCTATGGATTAGAACAAAAAATAAAAGATTTAATGTGAAATATGTACAATTAAAAAATATCTATAGTTTAATACGCGTACAAGGAAGTCATGTGGTGTCCACATCAGATTTTGTATTTAAAGTATTGTATATTTTTTGGTTACAATAAATTATTAAATTTGATATTATTTTGAATTAGGATGTACGTACTTATATTATATCAGCGAAATATGTTAATAGATATATAAAATATTATGACAGTTAGTTATTATGTAGGTACTTTCATTTGTCTTTATGACTACATGCATCGGAAAATATGTCACACATATAGCCACAACTGAAATTAATGATTAACAAAAAGTTTCACCAACTGCTGTGTACATAACAAGCCAGCTATTTAAAATCAATAATTTGCATGAGAATACTTTTTCGCGTTAACCTATGTTGCTTTTATAGTCTACATATATACAGTGTCGATAAAAATGTACTCATAATACATTTTCCTATCAATTAATGCCATTAGGTATCACGCGACAGAAATGATTTGACTTGTTCGCGTAAAAATATAACGATTATCTCTGTATAATAATGTACATTAGCTGGTGACGTACGCCAATGCGAATAGGGCGGGAGGAGACTTCTGTATATGCCTCTTACCGGAAAACGGTCATTTGTTCGCGACATGAGTGTCGTGACACCTAGCGAGTGAAACTAACACTAGACGCAAGGTGTCTCAGAAAAATTATACAGTGTAGTGTGTGAAGGAGATCGAACATGTGTTGACAAATTGGATGATTGAGGTGTAGGGAATATTTATCGGAAATGGGTGGATTAATTATTGGTAAACGGTATTTTTTAAACTGTACTCTGTACTTAGTCTATTAATGAATTTTAAGTTTCTTAGGTGATAATATCCCTTGCTCGTATATTTGTAACCAAACATAATACAAAATAATATCAAAAGTATGAGCCGTTGGCACTTGGTGAAACATTATGAATAAGAATAAAGAACGTAGACACTTGATGTAGTTTCACAAAATTATTTATTAATAAATAATTTTGTGAAACTACATCAAGTGTCTACGTTCTTTATTCTTATAATACAAAATACTTGAAAATTGGACCAATAACCACAGTATTATACTGATTATTTTTTCAACCCCAATTTCGACCAATAAGAGCGTGACATTTAACATCACGTGGTACAACTAGGTCTAAATTATATGGATAATTTTTCGATAATTTCCCGGCTATGTTGCTAGGCGATAAACAATCTTGTTTACCTATGTTGTTGTAACCTATGCGCTATTCAGAATCATCAAAAATAATCAGCCGAATACTCCTTGAGCTTGAAAAGTTATCGGGTATTTCCCTCTTGTTTTCCTGCATAGCAACGAAACAATCGGGAAATACCCGATAATTTTCAAGCTCTCGGGGTATTATATTTGAAAATTTTTAGATGATATTTCGTAATTAAGCAATCAAATATATCCATTTCTAATCATGCAGCGAAATTAACCAGTTAAAATATTATTAGGTTGCTAGGTAACAAGCAGAGTTTGACATTTAATTGTTTTTAAATAACATTCTCGAGCTTTGATAAAGAATTCACAATTTCCTCAAGAAAGTTGTTTTTAGATGACAGTTCTTATTTTATGGCATCGGGGGATTTTAAGCAACCTGTTTTCGGAGTGTGATAAGAACTATGTTTCACTACTAACCTAACAAAATATTATTATTTACCTCTGTTTGAGTCATGAATTGATTTTTTACCGCTTGCTCGAAACGGTTAATAATAGGTTATTATTTATCAAGATAAATAATATAATGTGTTGTGTATTTCGATGAATGCAGTTTTTTCATAATGCACATTTTGCGGTTCTTCTTTAATTTATGTAGAAGTACAATTTTTAATCATTGTCACAAAACATTGTTACGGAAGTTTCAAATGAAATGTCAAAAAACAAAAAGAATATTAAGAAAAGATTTTTCGCACCATCGAATACTAAAATATAACTTACTTATATAACAACATAAATGTTAAATGGCTCATTTATCCTGCGTGATGGCCGCGCGGGTTGAGGACCTGACTCTTGGTCACAAGGTCCTTTAATTTTGGACCACTTCTATTTATTTTATTATATTTATTTATTCGTAATTAATATCATAAATTTCTAAAAGAATAAAATAACAATCTGCTGAGTGCATATTTTAAATGCATAAGTAAATTTGATTAACATTCAGTATCAACTTGATTGTAAGGTAGATAAGTAAAAGTTTTACTTAATATGATTATGTGAAAACAGTAATTTATATATGGTGAAAACATGAAGTATTATATCGTGTGAAGTATCAACACCTAAAATTTAATAAAACGCTCCAAAACAAGTGAAATTTATAGCACCTGTCTCCCCATAAACCAAAACCAAATTCGTTACGTGGTTTACCATCTCCGATCAAACCAACATTAACCTTTAACTAAGAGCAAAACAACCCAGAACCCTTAAAATCACATGAATAAAGATGCGACTGAAATTTATCTAAACAGTGATCAGTTTCGAGATGAAATACAGTGATGTTGGTATGGCATTAGCATACGTAATAACACGTATGTGCTATATGTTGTAGTTGTAATGAACGATGCATAATCAAGGCATTTAGCATCAATAAACGCGTGAATCGCCGCGGGAGTGCAGTGTGTATACCGCTTGAATCCGCCCGCGCACGGTTATGCCAAGCTGTAGCATATTCAATAATGCACCTGCTAATGTGCGACCCCGTGCGCTACTTCAGCGCCTCTGTGTGCCTAGAACTGCAGGCGGTTCGAAGAAGTGTCTCGCATTTACACATTAGGTTTGCAAACTTTTACCTACAGTCCTGTCTTTTGCAGAAGAGATGTTCATTTATTGTTGAAATATTTAAATTTAGGTGGTTAAGACTTCGGTTTATAATTATTCTATTTTGAACAATACATACATATAGTTAAAATCGAAGGTGAACTTTATAAATCACTATAAATAACATACAATTTTTTGTACAAAGCAAAAGTGAAACTGAGTTCAGATATATATTAAAAGAATAACCTCGAACATTTGGCGGTACAGTGGTTTGTGAAACTGCATATTAAAAACTTTTTATACTGAATTACATTTTGAAATATTATTTTGACTTCTTCTAGCATAGAGCTGCCATACTTGTATAAATGGAAAGGAATATGTTGGCTTTAGGATCCTAGATTTATTCAATTTCTTTAATGGACGTTTCGATTGTTAAACCCATCATCTTTAGCATTTTATTGTTTACAAAATTTTAAAAAATATAAATAATACCTACAATGTTTCAAGTAAAGTATTTTTATTAAAATGTAATAACATGATATTATTTAGATTTGAAAATATTTTGTAAACAATAAAATGCTGAAGATGGTGGGTTAACATCGAAACGTCCAACATAAAATAAATTGAACAATTCATGGGTCCTAAAGCCAACATATTCCTTTCCAAAAATAAACACAGGATCAACAAGAAATCAAAAAATACTTGTATAAACTAATTGAAAAAGCCAATTAGTGGTTTAAAAAAATATATTTTTCATAAGTTTTCAACATTTCTATTAAACAATGCCTTATCGAAATTTTAATTGTTTTACTCGTATCTTGGAATCAAGACTATAGTTGTTTAACATATTAATAAATATATTTAAATTAAATTTTTTGAGCTATTTTTGTTTTACTTCGAGTGGTTTTGACAATTATCAATAACAGAACAAGCGAAAACACGTTTTTACAATTTTTGAAAAATCTAAATATTCAACGATTCCGAAACCTCTTATCTGTACACAAGAATTTAAGGACACAAATCGGGACAATTTCGGCAAACCGGGACGTCTAGTGACCTTATTTTGGCGGAATAAACTTATTTTACTTTGAACTAAAAACCCAGATATGAGAAAAAGATTGACAATATAAATTTTTGTAACATTTCCAATATTTTTAGCTTTCCAATACCGATATTAGATGACATTTCATGTTTTATGCGATCACTGACAGAACTACACATGAATTAAATCAAAAGGTATTTTAAAATTATTATAATTTCTTTCGTAATTTTAATTCAAATACTGTACAATAAGCTGATTTTGAATGGTTATTTCCTTACAGATATGCTTAATTCATTGATGTAAAAAATATTTAATTACAAATAGATATAATGATTTTGACGAGAAAACTTTACAAATAAACAACACTGGTTTAAACATGCAAGTCTGCAGTTTTATGGGTCTGTAATTAACTTTGAATTTGTGATAAAAATTATCATTTGGGTTCGATTTGTTTCCTACTGAAAATCTTTCAGTTTTATAGAGCAGGTTTTGGAATACATAAATTAATTAAAAGAAATTCGTACTTACTCATAATTAGAATTGTGTATTCAAAGAAATAATGCTCATATTTTTATACGATTTTTGAGGATTACTAAATATACAATTAAAAAAAAAATCAATTTATACTCTCAATAAATATAATTCATTACAAAATTCTTCACACACACGAGAACTTCCATAGGTACTTACAATGCCTTTTAAATTGTGAATAACAAGTATAAATTATATGTTTTTTTTTTATAAATTATGAATTGAAAATTTATTTCGTTTGTTGGTGTGTTGTTCCGACACTAATCACAATTAAAGAAAAGTGCTAGCATATACAATTGTCAAATACCTTAATTATTCAACCAAATTGTTAACACTTACTTATATTAATTTATTTAATAATTAACTATCTGTTCTTTTGCATATTTATTGAACAGTTGAACAGATAATTTATAAATTAAAATTTCTCAGATGTCAAGAGAAAACTATTACCATTAAAAAATTGTGCTAATTAAATAAGAAAAACAAGTTTAAATAAAAAATATTCTATATACTATATCAAGAGTAATTACTATTAACTATTATTATTAAGAGTGCAATAAAAACAGGGTATTAATAAGTTAGATGCTTCCACCAGAATCGGAAACTCAACTACAAATTAAAAGCCACGTGTCCAAATTGCTCCAAAACAAAAATTCTCAAAAACACGCAAACAATTATACAACATTTCCTGTTTTGCTTCATCTATCGTTAAAACAAAATAGTAACCGAACATCCTATCAAAAACTAGCAACTATTTGTTGTCCCAATTTAATAAGTGCCCCTCGGAAGTCACGCCACTGCTAGAACTATGCTATTCCTACATTGCGTAGCGTAGCGTTATGCCGATGTAGATCACCTGCTCTGCTTCTAAGAAGCAAAGTGTAACAACGTCCGCCGACACACTGATATTAAAAAGACAGGAAAATTAGGCACTCGCGGCCTCCTAGGATATCGGATGCGCTGTTCTTCCGTTATCGGAAATCTCTATCACCGTTTATCGCGGGTATCGCGATCGGTTAAGGATTGTAATTTGCTGTGATGTTTATTGTTAGGTTCAGAATGCAAGGTGCAGAAATAGAAGTGGAGTGTGCTTATTTGTTAGATGATTTATTACTTGATGTGTGATTTTACTGAGATATTATTGGCTCTTTAGGCGAAATTGTTGCGATGATAATTTATTAGGTTTATATGCAGAAGATTGTTACAATGTATTCTGCAGTTACAGTTGGCATTAGGCCTTCATAGGGATTGTTTTTATTAATAATCAAAATAAAAGAAACATGTAGTAAAATAAAATTTAAAAAATAACCATTATCAAAGAGCATAAATTACATGTAATGTATGCTATTTGCCATTATGTTTTTATATAATATTAGTATTATCTTTTTTGCTTAAGCACGAAAACAAACTACGAATTTCGAGTCCGTAGCATGAGGATAGAATGACCATTTATTTTTAAAATAAAATCAGTACAAGATTTTTATTCCATAAAATTATTAGTATGCCATATGTGAGGAGAAAAATGTTTTGTTATATACGCTTAGATCTTTTCTTTCGAATAAATTATGTGTAATATTATATTATCACAATAAAATAATCACAAAAAAAATAGTTATTTACAACAACTCATATTACTTGATAAATATTAAATAAATAATAAAGACCAAAAACAAAAAAAATCATAAAAAGAAATAAATTATAAGTTGGTACACAGAAATAATTAGTATTTATTTATATTTTTCTGTGTAATGTTCTTCATTTAAGAGTGAAATATTTAAATTATTAAATCGCAGAATATACTTACCTTAGTTCTCAATTCAATTTGACTTCACTCGACTGTCCACAAATGATTATTTAAAGAAAATACAGGTTCATAGCTAGGAATTGTTCCAAGTAAACAAAATATAATACTAACAATAGTAAATACAATTCTTATATGAGTTTAAGATTGGGAAAAATAGATAAGATTTCATTACCTCTCATATCTACAGAACAGTCTGGATCTTTTCAGTCAGTAATCTTATTATTAGAATTTATAAATTCTTCAATATAATTTCTTTCATTAAAAATAGTTGGCAAAAATATGAATTACTATTTTGAGAAAATTTAAAAATCATTACAATAAGTACGATATGTAAAAAATATTTTTCAAATTATTTGTCAGCACAGGAGTCTGATATACAGTACTGTACTGAGAGAATAAGTACGAATCTACGAATGGTCACTCTAGACTACAAGTTTCCCCTATGTGATTAAATAAATCATTATGATTTTATTAAAGATTTCTCGTGGACAATTAAGACTGAAAATGTAAATTTCAGATATTCCGTTTTAATTTTTTAGATCTTTTCAAAATTTGAATTTTTGCACAAAAAATTAAGGGAACATATTATTTGATGTATTGATTACAACGCAAAAATATTTTTCCTAAATTTGCAAAAATATTTGCACATTACTTAAAACAAACACTTTTTTGCCACTGGACTGATAGATTATAGTAATGAATAATAATTAGTAAATATTGCATTATACGATATATAAAAAATATCACTAGTTATAATACTGTATACTGGCAATTTTTTTTAGATACGTATACTTTATCTTAATATATCTACGTATCTAGTTACATTTTGCATTTAATATAGTGTTTGTCATTTGCATTATCGAACTATCAATTATAAAATTAATTTATCGAAAGAGTATATAGTTACTGTAACTACATTACATTAAATTTCAATGCGATAATCAAGTAACAATTTATTATTCAATTCAAACTTCAAGTAAATTAAATAACAGTTATATCATTGCTTGACAAATAAAAGAGACTGCACTTAATGTAGTACAACATCCTCAATTTTCACTTTATAAAATCTACAAAAAACCAGAACATCAATAATCCATCAAATTTAATTAAGGAAAACATTAACTTAATTACCCATAAATGAAACAATACATTGTGCAGACCCACAATAAAAGTGCACTGGTGCAGCGAGTGAAAATGGAACGCTAATCACAAACCACATACACAGCCACAGACACTACCTCGTGTCGTTTGATGGATGTTCGCATTGCTGCAACGTTTGCAATTTCAAGTGGCCTAAGGCTGACTTGTGACGAGCTGATCTGGCCGCGCAGGACAGCAGCTCGGACAGGGCTGCGCAGCTACCTGCGCTGTAAGCGACAGCTTTACTTGCTACTTTATAGTTAGCGAGCAAGCCGTAGATTTGTTTTCATTATAAGATGAAATTAAATGGGATTTTTGTGGAATAATGCTTTGTGAACGTAGTTCTATGTATGAATATTTAGAATACAGACATTGTTTTCATTTTCTCTTCTTTTGTTATTCGATTTGTATGTACATAAAATAAAATAAACGTAGCGACAGATCGCCAGATTTGAGTTTGAGTTTCATAATTCAAGGAACACGAATGTATTCTACTTGACCCAATATGTAACCAACTGATTCGAAAGTTAATGTTACGAGTAATAAGTAATATTTCAGTGGGTACAATAAAAATTCTGTTAATATTAATTATGCAAAACTGCCATTTATTAATATCTATATTCACGAGTAGTTCAAAAGGATTTTTTAAAAGCATAAATAACTATTATAAATGATGAAGATTTGAATGAATTACAATAGATCTCAATACGGGCAGGTAATTATTTATCATACTTACAGTAAATATAAATACTAACCAAGAATGACATAGGGTATACTAAAATTTATGATAAAATAGAAATAAATGCGGCGGCAGAAATATAAACATATACGATTTGTGATACATTTTTTATGTTATGCCACCTTTATCGCAGAATTGCTTTGATTTAACTTGCAAAGCATAAATGAGAGCGCAGGCACTGTTGGATTTTAAGATTCTGCTCAGCATTAAAAAACTTACAGGTGTTTAGAAAAGGGCAAAAACTTTAAAGGAATAAATATTTCATTCAACTTATTCTCAGTCGAAAATTTTTTTTTTTCAAAATTTGCAAAAAAGGACATAGTTCTTAAAGTGTGTATTTTTAGAGACACTGGCCGACACGAAATTTCAAATAAAAATAATAATAAATTATTATTACATCATTAAAAAAACAGTGATGACGTGATGATATACGATATTTATTTTTATTTTATTTATAGTACATAATCACCACATCAAAATGTATTATCTCTCAAGGTTTTTTATTCTTTTTTACATCCTATATATTAGCGTTATTTATAAATTTTAAGTATATAAATAAATTAATAAATGTATCATCACGCCTTTTACCCATTACTGGGTGTGGCACTCTGCCTAAGCAGATCTCGGTAAGTGATATATTTTGTCGCGTGAAATGCGGTTACCCGCCGTCAAATCACGGCCCTCAAAGATATTAGTGGAGAGGGAGCCACAGGGATAGATTTTTAAATTGGTGAAAATTGTTTGTCGTCTGTGGGGATCGAACCAGGGTTCTCAAGATCCACAGGCCGACTCGATACCACTGAATATAATCAATTAAACAAATAAATATTTCATTTAAATATAAATTAAGATCGTTTTTCAATATTTGCCATGCAGTAGTAAACCATTTTCATAATTATATCAGACTCGACTTGGCTCGTTATCACCCGACAGACTTGATCTGACTTAATCCAATCTGACCCGATATATTCGTATCTAACCCACCCAGACCTAACCCGACTTACCCGTATCCAAACCGGTCAGACCCGGTCCGAATTATCCGTATTCAACCTGCTCAGACTCGACCCGACTATATCCAACACGACCCGAACATGAACAACTTACAACTGATCCGAAACCTGACCGCGTTGAATGCACATTCCGCCAAATATGATAAAGGAAATAAAACTTAAAACGATAATCCAAGTTAAAGTGTAGGTATCTACTTTTTGCAGCCAGTATTGTTGGTAACAATATTTTAATTTAAAGCTGCATTTATTATTGGTATTGTATATATCTAGGTCTTCTTACAATTCTACAGATTCTTCTGTTAATATTTGCATAAAGATCAAAACCCAAACGAGTTTATTCATTTCAAAAATATTTTCAAATTGTAAATTGACGTCAGAATGGATAGATAAGCAAATCTTCATCACGGTTATTTAAAATTCTCTAATCTTCTTTGTAATTCCAGTTCTCTCCTATTTTTATTCAACGAGTCCTTTCCCCCTATTACACCCGAAACTATTGCAAGCTGTTTGGATTGCTAAAACGCCCACTGGTTTATGCAATCTTTAATATAAAATTAATTTCAATAGATACTTATTCAATAAAATTTGCTGCACTTGAAGATCATTAAATTTTAATTTATAGTATTTTATAAAAAATAAAAGAAATGTTAAGAAAGAAAAGAATCATTACTTGCAGAATGAAACAAGAATCACAAAAGTATAAATAATGATTAAAAGATAAAAGCTCCAGCTGTAGCCAAAAGAGATTATTAATTTTCCACTCAACAATATAATTTCCATTATTCCCAAAAATTAATTGTTCGTCCAAGTGTACAATTTTTCAAAATAATAAGAGCAAATCCTTCACGGTAAACATTTTCAATAACAGGTCCCATCACAAACAACCGTTAAGAATAATTATTTCCCTGATGTCCGATAATGGAACTTTACAATATTTCAAAGGGATAGTTAAATTTGCTAAACGTGTTTTTAATTACTGACCATTATTGCCTCGGCCCTCGTATTATACCTTACGCTGACCCAAATATACAAACAGTGTAAGATGCGTTTACGCTCATTTTTCACAAGCGCGTGCGCAGATGTGTTTAACATGCGTGCAAGAACATTTGAGACTGTTTGAATACTTTACGTGATGTGTATTTTGATGAGGTGTTGATAAAATCGCACATTTAGTCATCTTTGGTAATTGATTTTAATAAGAATATTAATGGTACTAATTATCTTTAATGGCAAATCATTTATTATTTATTTTTAATTAACTTGTCAGGTGTCACTTCTAATATTTTTAGTTTTCAATTAAATTTATTGAAACTAATACGAGTAATATGTGTATCTTCAATCCTTTAGGAAAATAATATAAAATAGTCAAATACAATTTTAGTTAATTATAGTTACGTTATAAATAAGAAGATATGAAATAGTAAATTTCGTTAAAAATTTTGGTACTGCTTTACATTTTAATTCACTAATAATAATAACAGGCTTTATATTAGCGATGGAAAATTTTAAAACAGTACCTAACTATAAATTGTTTGCATGAAATATTTGAATTATAGTTTATTAAATTTAATTCTATTAACAATTTCCGTTATAATATTACGCTAATAATAGGTAAAAATTAAATAAAAAATATATATTTCTTGGGTGAGCACGGTATTTTGCAGATGCTCAATATCAAGGGGGTAAGCTGACAATCCCATCTTTTAAATAGTCTGAATACAAGTCATTATTAAATATTTGCCGTTTGAGGATTTGAGAATATTTATTTCTCAGTGACAATACGTCAGGCTGTGGTTTTGAGAACCAGAGTTAGTTTCAATTGAATTAATTGGCATTAATTGAATTAAATGAAATTAATTGGTATACATTTAATTAATTGGATTTAATGACGAATAATTTTTTTTTGTACATATTTTTAGAAGTGATTTGCCTCTCGCGGTAATGTGCCAGACAGTGTAATAAGACATGATGATATATTTATTTTATTTTTAAATACATTGGATGTTATTCAATGGGTTGTGTTAGACTGTTAAAAATAGTGTTACTATGGTAACAGTGTATTAATACAGACTTTAATATAATTCACTAAACTTTACCCAATATCACTAATAACAATGGCTGGTAACATAAGCTCTGTTTTTGCTTGTCTTAAGAGCAGTGTATTTGGGCATTTCAGCTATCTCTAACACGTTAATACTATGCTCTTAAAACACCCAAAAACAAAGCTTGTTGTACCAGCCATAGTTATTAGTAATATTGGGTGAAATTTAGTGAATTATATTAAAGTCTGTATTAATTACAAGATTTTCGCTTTGTAGTGATAGATTTTTTGGCATTTTGTCATGACAACGATAAATAATAGCGGGTTAAAATTAATTATTTATATCATGATTTTGGTGTCATTGAAACCAAATTTCTACTCCGGTCTTGGAAATATTACACTAAGCCGTAGAAAATAGTACAATTATATTATAAGTGAGTGAAATAAGTCATTATATACAATTGAGATGAATGACGCTCTAGCGCGTTTGTGCGAGTGTAATAATTCTTACAATCATAAAATGACATTTCACTCACGTGTAATATACAATGTTTTATCTTACAGTAGCGGTTTTCCTACAATAAAGTTAGAAAAAGATTAAAATAAATTGAAAAGAGATGTTATCAAATAAGTGAAATATTATTGTTTTCAAGCACAGCATTGGTATAAATTGTTAGTTTTTATGGTTGTCATGGATTTAAACATTTTAGTCACATGTGAATAATAACTGTTTTTAGTCACTAAAAACAATTGTTTAATGTACATCAAAAATCGCTACTGTAAGCTTAAAAATATTATGTACACCTCGTTCGTGACTTGTGTTTGGTGTTTTAGGAATGTCGTCTGTCTCAACTGTCAGTTCGACTGACGTGTTTATTCTTTGATTCATCCAACAGTCATTTCATAGTCAAGGGCTTAGTTATACAAATAACTATTACATTTTGTATTAAAGTATACTGTGTCAGTGCACAACAACGTGCACTTTTTATTTCCTTGTACGAAGTACGAAATACAAAATATAATTCAAAACTTTTCAAATTTTGTATATAAGACTACTATATTAATAGAAAATAACACAGTAGATTTTGGTTAAAATGGACTAATAGTAAGTGATATGAAGCTGCTAACAGTTTTTCTTGAAAAAAATGTTATTATTTTGATTTTAGAAATAAACAGTGTTAGAGAATTAAATTCTGCATCTACAACATTAAGAATTATTAAATTAGCCTTTGGATAAGCGAAATATGTAAATTTAAAATAACATATTTTTTGTTTTTTGTAATTAAGTTTGCTATGCATTAGAACAACAAATAAGAAAAAAGAAAAAATGTAATGTCAATATCAAATTACGTGAAATATGTGCAATAAAAAAAGTATGTATAATATAATAAACGTACAAGAAAGTCATGTGGTGTCCACATCAGATTTTTTTCTTTAAATGTCTTGATCTATCTACTTTTTTTATTCCATACAACGTATCTACAATTCAAGTATTCGATGTATGCTTTCATTATTCTATTCAAAATTCTAATAGAGAAACCAAATCAATGAAAAAAAAACACATTCATATAATTCTGCCCTCGAAAATAAAACAAACTGAATCAATACGAATGTGCCTATTACATCACACATCGCTACGTTGCTAGTCGCTACTCACATGTCACCGCCTAATGGAATCCATAAAATAGTTTTAATTTGGAGTCCAGTTTGGTGTAAACGTGATAACCGTGTAAAAAACAACGGGTAATGCGTTCGTTTGCCGTGAGAGGTGCGACATCTCGTGTAGCAGACACGCCGCTAAGAGTATCTGTTTACACTCACAAGCAATTGTTTCTCACAGCTGCCTAAGTAGACTCCATTATCATTAAATCACTGCCTCTTGATTTCTTTTTTATTGAAGATGAAATGTTTTATCTTTTATGAATGTAAAATAGATGTAACTGTTCAAGAAATACGTGTCAATATTCATTATGTTTGAGTACATATAAAATTTCAACTATTATTATAATTTTAAATTTTATCTAATCTATTTGTAGAATTTATATTTAATTAATTATATAGAAATATCATATTTTCATTTGACACAATTATAATAAAAAAATCATTGCTGTTGCTAACTATTTAACAAAAATAACAATTTTTGTTTAAAACTGAGCAGAAACCATAAACTTTATAAAAAAGATGACAAATAGTTTTGTATGCAACTTTTAATTCCGAACCCTGAAGATTTTGCTGTAAAGGAACAGAAGAACAGGAAATTGCATAAATTTAATATCATATGTTAAATTTCTGTTTACCCCTAACCGGCGTTAGCCCGTATACATACGAATATATGGTATATTTTTGTTTAATATTGATACATTACGTAAAAGATACAACTTTGTCATTCGGCCACTCCATTTTTATTAACAGACGTTCCAATTTTACTAATACTGTCCACACCAAATGAACACAAACAAATACCTTTCTTTGGTGCAGCGTCTATTCGACGAGGTGCACGCCCCAGGGCTCTGGAGTGGCATCAGGCCTAATATCAAATTTAAATACGTTATGAACTATTTTAACACAATCTAACAATATATACTTTTTTCTACAACTATCAAAAACTGTTAATTTCTTGTCACTAATTTACATTACCATGACAACGCGTATAGTGTGCAAAATGAGTATTTTGCGCACTGTTTCGTATTCTAGTGCGAAAAATGAGTATCTCGCACACGCTCCCAAATTATTTGTTGTCATGTTTCATTAGTACAGGCGCGGTGGCCGAGCGTGTTAAGGCACATCTCTTAACATACTGTGACGTCATCCGAGCCAAGGTTCTTCAGTTCGAATCCGCCTGTCGACAATGTGCGATTTGTCGTAAAATATAAAATACAGCTACATGTATTTATCACACTCGGGCGCTATAAGTTAGTCACTTATACGCCTTAAATAATGTAGCATTCGACTACGAAAACCGGCAGTACGGCAGTGTAAAAACTGCGGCTCGGTGTGTCCGGCAGGCCCAGGCCCGATTTGGGCTGTAGTGCCACAGATGATGATGATGATGTTTCATTAGTTACAACACATCAATAGTATCAAATTAATATTATTGTTGATTGTTTTCCTTCAATTTACTTAAATAAATCAATAATTATTGTATTATTCTTTATTTTTGAATGACTTTTATTGTCTCGACCTGCGGTCTCGACTAAAAGTAACATTCTTACGCACAACAAGAAAACACTCATTTTGCGCACTTAATACAAAAATAACTATTTTAATAAGAATCCGATATTTTACTCATATTGGTAGGTAAAAATACCGAAATATTAATATTAATTTTTATAATCTTGCATAATATTTTAATGTAAATAATTCTTTGAATTTACAAACAACAAAACTATTAATTCATAGAACAGCTGATTCACAACATCTAGTGTCCAGAACACAAAAAAATCTTGTGACGCATAAGGATAAATGAGGGCCAACATTAAAAGTAAACCACAATCGATATTAACATTCCGATATAGTTTATCTCTTAGTGCTCGTCATTCCTAGATTCTAAGGCAGCTATGAACAAACAGCTAGTTATAAGTTAAAAGGACCACCGATCTCGTTGACAAATTGTAAAAATTCAAGCGGTCAGCGTGCGTATCTACTAAGCAACCGACGGATTCTCGAGCCGAAGCACTCGTCGACATTGACAAATCATGAAACATAAAATATGGAAACAGGACCGGCCTCAACTTTTCTTGATGATAATTTCATTTTAGTATATTAAGAGATTTACAAATAAGTTTTTGCCAATCCAGAATTTTGCTTTGATCAAATTAAACTAAACTCTATTCTCGGAAATGTGAGATTGAATAACTTTTAATATCGGGTCAGACTAAGATTAGCTAAGCCAAAATTCAGTATTAGTTCAAACTATTTGTAAGAATCGAGCTAATAATGATTAGTTAAAATCAATTATGGTTATAAATTTGTGACTCTAGATTTCGGTTCTAAAATAATGAAAAATACGAAACTGTGATTCAAGATACAATAGATATTAATATAATTTGTAATAGTAAATTCTAATTTGTTTTGAAGTTAAAACTAAATGCATGTATGCATTCAATTAAAAATTTATTATTTCATAATTATGCAGGACCCCTATCCAGTAACTTTTAGAGCTAGCTCTATGCCATCAGTGTTTCTATATTCAGTGTTAGTATCTAGCAGAGAGTGATGGAAACAGCGTATATGACGTCATCTCAGTTTCTATCAGCTCAGCGAAATAGAGCTATCCTGTAGGTATTTTTATATCATAGAATTAGCTCCAATTTGACGTTTGTGATCGTATTGGTGAATCGATTTTATTTTCATATATTTTGTAATTTTAATTTTCTAGTTTATTTTATATTGGATTTCAAGTTTAATAGTATTATTGTAGGTTAATTAATTATACGTTTTAGTCCTTATTCTGTACAGAATAAATGTCCAGTATAAATCTGGTGTTCCGAGAAATGTTATTTTATTTATAAAATATATTTAAATTATTATATTATTTCGAATTTAATATATCACAAGATCTTGTAAATATGTATAATTATTTTTTCTCTGCTCCATAGGAACTTAATCGCAATTATAACTCAGTAGTACATTTTAGGTGGTCGAATCTCAAAGAAACGCGTTTAAATTATCGATTTGGGGTCTGTATTATCGGCAGAAATGGACACAGTCCCTAGATGACGAATTAGATGTATGTACGTATGGTGTTCACTCGGTCGTCAATAGTCGATCGATCGCTCTTTTTCTTGTTCGTCAAACTGATCCTGTAGTTTTCAAACAATTTGAATATATATATATATATATATATATATATATTTATAATTTAAGTTTGACGTATAGATGACCAAGATACTCTAACTGTTTTTATGTATTGCCAAGAAAAAGTATTTCTTTTATTGTAATCCTGCAGTTTTCAACCGATTTGAAACAAATTTTACAAGTCAAATTCGGCCTGTAGAAACATTTCAATTATTCTTAAATTATGCCAACTTTAGATGAAAAATATTTACATTTTGCAATGCTGCAATATTCAATATATTTGAACCAAATTTTGTTTATTGCCAACTTTAGATGAAAAAAAAATCTGCAATATTCAAAATTACGTACTTAGTTAATTTATGAGCTTAAGATCTGGGGTACAAGGATTGAAAAGAATATCTATTGTTAATCATTGTCGTACGAATGTAAACCCTATATGAAGTCTTGCAAAATTCAGCGAAGCCGACCTGATTCCTTCGATTTAACTTGAATTGAAGACAACAAGATTTGAACACTCGGTTGTGAGTTGAACATTGTATCCACTGGACTATGACTGTTAGTAATGGAATTATAAATATTACCTTCCTTTTGGTGTAGAAATAGCTGATCTCGGTATCAATATAGAGGTTTCTATATTTCTCAGCCCCAGTCAACTAATTACGAAATTCAGTAACGTTAACAATTCAAGAATAATTAACTTTTCGCACTAAACTTCAAAAGCAAATCTAGGAACTCAGTATTTTAAAATATAGACTAGTCATATGAATAATTATATATAAACAAAGTAAAATAGAAACTGAAAATGCCCACTAAGACGGTACTGTGGTAATCCAGCAGCGCCTGTGAATATTCTCGGACCTCAGCCGTAGCTGTCGTTAGCGTTGCGAATTTTACGAGAATGCTTACAAAGCTTCCGATGTAACATGGCGGGCGCATGCCTCTATCAATTAGAACGTAGACTTACCTCGACTATCGCGCTCTTAACAAGGCGATTAATAATTGTTTCGGCGGCCGACTAGTTAATACCCAATGACGGAGTTATTAATTTTAGTTAAAATTCCTTTATGGAATCTCGACCGCGTCTGAGTTCGTATGGGCTTCGGAATTTCTCGTTCGGAATCCGCTGAATCTGTTTGCTTGTAAGCGGTAGATTATTTGAATTCTGTTGGACTCCCAGTTTTCTGTTCCTTCACTTCACTACCTTTACGCTTTATAAATGGAAGGAGCTACAATTATACTGTATTATCTAGACCCATTGCTAAATTATTCGAAAATGTAAGTATTAAATAAATTGTACAAATATCATCCTTAAAGAATAATACATGATTTTAAAATTAGGTAAGCAATTAATTTTACTGCCTCGCACACTTTCTCTATATCTACTTGTCATTGATTTAAGCGACTTAAAATAATTACAAAATTAGGGAGCTTTATTATTACCAGTATAAAGTTAACAAGAGATGCAATATTTTTTTAGTAAAATTATCTTTTGTCAGTGTATTAAAAGGCAGTGAAATTAGTTTTTATAGTATTCATAACAAAGTGTTAAATTTATTTTTAGATTGGGGCTCGCTT
Source organism: Pterostichus niger (assembly GCA_947425015.1). NCBI lineage: Eukaryota > Metazoa > Arthropoda > Insecta > Coleoptera > Carabidae > Pterostichus > Pterostichus niger. The sequence continues at coordinate 17,701,604 of OX380334.1, read as the reverse complement.
CGCTTTTACTTTTAATATACAAGCCCTAAGCCCACTGAACTCACGCTTCAACCACTTACGCCGTTATACAAATAAATGTGTAAACATTTATAACCGCACTTTATTCTCAATTCATATTATCGTTTACACCACTTTGGCCTTAATTTTAACGATTCTCGCATTTTTGTGGATACAACCTTATTGGTAGACGCAAGGCATTTTTATTAAAAATTACGTGTCAACCAGTGGCACTAGAAATGTACTTTTCTAGAAGCATGTCCATAATTTTGCGAATTTTGAAAAAATTAATTTTGATTGTGAATCAGCACATCGAAATGTATATACCTTTAAAAAAAATTAACAGCCTGTATATGCGCTACGTCTGGTTATCCTACCTATCAGGTATATATATATATATATATATATATATATATATATACATATTTATATATCTAATGCTCACTCTCTGCCACTGAAAAGTGTTCATCTGCAAGAAGAGAGTTTTTTATGCTTGGCAAGCGTAAGTTACAATGCAACATGTCATTTATATTTATGGACTTCAGGATTCCAAAACGAGTATGATTGTAAATACATAATTTTATTTTCAATTTGCGGATCTTTCGAGTTTCCAAAAACTCTGTTTTGACGCAGGCTAATAACAAAATAAATGAGTTACTAATAAGACAAGTCATAATTTAACATTATATGCTCCTAATGACTACCAGTAAATAGAATCCCAAATTTGTATTTTAAATATACTATGTAGAAATATTTTTTTAAATATAAGTTTCTTATTATGATGTGTAACACTAAAAGCGGGCTATAGGAATTTAATATACAAAATTAGTTTCACCGCCGTCATTGTAGTAAAATTATTTTAGAGAAAATTACATCAAAAATAAGTTGGAAATATTAAAAGTTTGCATTTGGACCAATAAATTACTTTTTATAAGAGTGAACATAAAGTACGATAATTTACATACTCTTTGTAGTTCGTAAAGATTGACTTTTCATAAAAGCGCACTGATGCGTGAAAGCTACATCGTATCCATGAATACATAAAAACTGTCAACAATTTTAAGCGAATATCAAAGTAACAAAACAGTAAAAAAATTATATTCTTTATTAAGAGATTTTGAATAGTCCTAAAAAATATTGTACGGAACACGTGTGTAAAGTATCATTTTATACATCTGATATGTAACTAATTATTATAATCGCAAAACTAGATTTGAAAGTTACCAATAATTTAATTTTTATGATGGATTATGCTAGATGTGACTTAATGTTTGACATATTATTTGATATTTTAATCTTTTATTTTAATTTCTTATAAATTTAAATTTGTTATTATTAAATTATAAAACATTATAAAAGACAAAAGTACTACTGTTTTATTCAAATTTTAATTATTCATTTGTTTAAATTTCCATGGCAAACTATAAACTTAATAATAACATTTTTTTAATAAGTAATTTGGAAAGGTAGCAAACTGAAAAAAAATAATTTTAGATAAAGCATTTAAATTTTTTCCCTAAAATAAATTGGGGACCAATTGACGGAAAACCTAATTCCGCATTTAAAAGCTTGTTGCTTGCTTTTTGTGTTATACCCAGTACATGAAATAGGTCCTTTTGTATTTTAGCTTCTAGATAATTTTCAAACAAATGGAAAAACCGTAGTTATGGTTTTAGACTTATTTCCTAGCCAAAGATGCTCCTAATAGAGTTAGGCCTGCAAATTTTTAATATATTGCATGTACATTCAATAAGAGAACATGATAACAAACTTAATATGAGAATACTGCTTATTTAGATACTTGTATATACTGACTTTTCTTTCTGTTTCTTAACCAGAGGGAAATCATGAATGTCTCTCTTTGTTATTTTTATCTAAAAACATATATTTGTTAAATTTGTACTTATAAAATATTATCATCATGCCATTTATCCATTACTGGGTGTGGTACTCTGCCGTAGGAGATTTAGGTGATATTTTTATGCGCGTGAAGTGCAGTTATCAGCCGTGAAATCACGGCCCACCAAAGATATTAGTGGAGGAGAAATCACAGGGGTAGATATAATGCTGTGAAAATGGTATGTCGGCTATGGGAATCTAACTCGGGTTCTTAAATCCACAGGACGGTTCAATACCACTGAGCCACCTACCCCATATGTAACATTTTATGAGAAAAAATCAAATATAATTAATAGGTAAAAAAATAACGATAAAAAACGTACATGACGGTTCTGGTGAAAATACAGAAACAAAAGTAAATATAAATATACATTTAAATATGATTTCAAAATTTTAGTACATCTAGTATAAAAATTGTAAATAAAAGAAGGCAGTAACTTTATAACGAAACGCTTCCGAATATAATAATAATGAAAATTTATCGGTTTCCTCATGAAACACCTTGTATATATTTTTATGTAAATATTCATGTTTCTTCGCACACATTGTACCTGTGTTTACCGAAAATATAGTTATTTTTGTTATGTACGTGGACATTATAACTATTTCATATGTGTAAAATATCTTTACATTGCATTATTATTGATAAGAAGTAGTATTAAATTTATTTATCCAATTTTTCTGATAGCTTTATAATTGGAAAACTAACATAAATAGTTATAATTAAGCAATAAGTTTGGGAAAAATGGCAACCGAAAATAAGAAATGAATTTCGTATGTAAAATAACAAACTGTAATGGCTTGTTTTCGGCATTCCTGAGAGTTCATTGTGTGAGGCGATCGACCGATATTTGGTAATTTCGTTGATAGTGATAGCAGGCTGTGAGAATCAAATAAATCGAACGTGAGAAATCTTGTTAGAATTCGGTAGAAGGCAAATTAGCAGATACTTATCTTTAAAGTGCATATATGGCACATTCTCGCTGTAAGCTGATACAAGATTTTATCTCTAGAAAATTGGACCGTGAATAGAATTTTAATTGTATCTTTATAGTGGCAAAATACTAAAGTAGCAAGTAGCAACTGGCTTGTTCCGATAGATAATATGAAGAAAAAAATATGTGATCAGTAAAGTATTGATTTGTTATTCTACAAGATTTAAATATTTATATACCAAGTGCGCGAAATACCTGTTTAGCACATCGAGAGTAAAAGTTTACCGAGTCGAACAATTACTCGAAGGCACTAAAACATTTCTCATAAGAGGTGCTCACAATATATTTTTACAACTGAATTATAATATTTAAAAAATCTGATGTGGACACCACGTTACCTTATTGTACGCCTATTATACTATACCTACTTTTATTTATTGCACATATTTGACGTAATTTGACATTGCCATTAAATTTGTTATTTTTTGTTCTAATCCATAGTCAGCTTAATTTTTAAAAAAATATATAATTTTTCAATTTACATATCTCGCTTATACAAAAGGTTAATTTAATAATTCTTAATGTCTAAAACTTGTATTTGCAGTATTTATTTCTAAAATCAAAATAATACCATTTTTCAAGAAACACTGCAGCTTTATATAAAGTATCACTTACGGTTAGTACATTTTAACTAAAATCTATTATGTTATTTCCATTGATATAGTAGTCTTATATACCAAATTTGAAAAGTTTTGGATTATATTATAATATACTTTCTCACTAAAATCTATTATAGGCTTAAGTAAAGTATCACTTTCGGAAGTTATTCAATGACCAAATAGAGAGATGCACAACTAGATGTTATAACAGTCCTAAATACAAAATTTCAACTTTCTACGGTTTACCGTTTTCGAGTTATGCGAGATACATTCGTACGTACGTACAGACGTCACAACGAAATTAGTCAAAATGGATTCAGGGATGGTCAAAATGGATATTTCCGCTGAAAAAAAAAACAAATAAATATCACTACCGTACTTTTTGTGACATTCTATAACCGCTACGGCGATCAGACAAACACCGACACGAAAATTTAATCTCTATGCTGTAAAGTTACGAGTACGATGAGATAAAGTATAGTTCGCACACGGTGCATTGTAAGTTGTTATGAAAACGTAAACGACAAAAAAGTGGTTATTTTTACTTGAACATAATTTATTGTTTATTGCTACGATATTGATACGAAGTATACAGACGGTTTCACAACTTATGGCACTTATTTAAACCCCATATAGTAGTCAACGTAAAATTAAAATTTATTTAATTTAATTGAATGTGCAATTATTTTTTCAAATTTTGGAAAAAAAAAATCTGTTTCTTAACCAATACGTTGAATATTATATGCGGTTAAAATAAGTACCATAAATTGTGAAACACACTATATAAACTACACCATAATGACCGGAACATTATGATTCATAATGCCCGCTCCGCTCATAACTTCTCCTCATGACACCAGATCATAATGGCCACAGTTGATTACTACTCTTATACGCATTACTTTAATTATTCACCTTTAAAAACAAGCGCTGGGACATGCTCCCATTCTTTCTTATCTTTTTGATTCATTTTCTATTTTTAATATAGAGTGTTCAACTGCAATTGTGTGGAATTCAGTTTAAAAAACAAGAGCAGAGAGATACTCCCTTCCTTCCTCATCTTTTTTTCTTCATTTTCAGTTTTTACTATACAGCGTCTAACTGTAATTGTGCTAAATGTATTTTTAAACAAGCGCAGGCGATGCTGCCTTCATTTCTTATAGATTCGTTGTTAGACGTAAATGAGGATTTACGAAACAGGTGTACAGGAGCGAATGGATGGATGTTTGTTGCGTGATGATGGATTTTGGTTGTGAGGAAAGAAAGAGTTCGTATGGAGGAAGTGTTAATGTGGTCGAAACGAGTATCGTGTGTCAGGATGAGAATGTTGACGGGTTCGTGCTACCCCATTCAATGGGATATAGCGTGATGTTATGTATGTATGTACTTTAATTATAATTATAAATTAAAAATAATTTTACATGTAATGCCCTTGCTGCATAAATAATTAATATATAAATCCTGGACCGTGTCGCTAGATGATAAATCTAACTTTGGTTTAGGTGGATGCCGTTCGCTCAGCCATCGGTTATCGGTCGATCGCTTTTTGTCCTGTACACTTATTTTGCAGTTTTTAATCGATTTCAATTAAAAATGTGTAGATGACTGTGACGTTATTTTTAGGGTTTTTATCAAATTAGATTTTTATGTTATAGATATTTAAAATTCGTTTATTCAATAAAAATGTACATTTTTTATCAAATTTTTTCATACATTAACGAAAGATGTAAAATAACTTCAAAATTAATCAAATTAAAATATTTTGACAGCGACAATTATTTAATAATTCGACAAAAAATCACAGCTCCGTATGTCATCTAATACTGTATAATTAAATTAAATAATATATCATGGAAAAAAATATTATTTCATATATTTTCAGAGAAAAAAACCCAAAATTAAGAATTTCTCAGTTAATAAAATTAATAAATATATCATTACGCCATTTACCTATGTCAATTCCCGTAGCAGATCTCGGGAAATGATAGGTATTAGTAGTAGAGGAGGTACAGGAGTAATTTTAATATAGAAAAAACTGTTTGTCGGCAATGGGAATCAAACCCGGGTTCTCAAATTCATAGTCCGACTCGATGCCACTGAGCTACTTGCCCCATAAAATGTATTCAAACATTGAATTTTCTGTATAATGTGAAAATTTCTTGTAGTAATGTAGCATATCTAGATTAATTACTAAACATCAGACTTTAAAATTTTTGCTATAATCGGCTATATTAATCAATATTTAAATAACATTAAAAGCGTATTTATCATGTCTGCAGAATGTAAATTTGTTATATTAAACGGAACATGGAAATAGTCAATAATTCTTCGGAATTTTAACTATCAATTCATGTAAGCTCAACATTTTGACGTACATATTTAATGCAAGATTCGTGTCAGGAATTTATAGTCGAGTCCTAAATACTGGAATACGTTCAAAATGGTCATGAGTAATTTACGTGAGAACGTCTCAGATGCTGTCCGAAATGAAATCAGCAACAAGAACAAGACGAGATGGCAGGCGTGCGCTAAGCTAAATGTATCTAACGTTTCGGAATTATTTGCCGAACCTGTTGTTTATTAATTCAACGCTACGTCAAATTACCAGGTATGAATACCTTGTCGAGTAATGCTGAGCTGACTAAGTAAATTCTTAATCAATGTCCATTTGCAATCCACTCTACTAATGTGATATTTAAAATTAATATACATTTGCTGGTTCTTGTTGGTAGAAAGAAGACTATTATTACCATAATTTCCTTATTCTGAAATTCTTGCTATCCTAGCTTTGATAAACAATTTAATATTATTGAGCTGAATGTTGAATTAAGCATTTTTCTCTAATCTTCAAACCATTAGTAAATTTAACTTGTTTGTGTAACTTGTAAATATTGTATTAGATACGTTATTTATGTAGTTTCGATTTTGATAATAATTAATGCAGACTTTAGTGAATAACACATTTTTTAAACATCAAATGTGGTTATTTGGACTGTCAATATTAGAAAAATGTTCAGTCTGAGTATTGAGACTTCTATTTATCCGATATTCGAAAAATTTTATATCCGGATATTAAACTGATATCCACAGATCTGATATTCACAAAATTGGAATCCGAAATCCTGAAATCGAAATCCTAATAAACTTTGTCCGGCATCTGGCAGAAACGGGTTTCTAGATAATCCAGTATTTGTAAAAACCGGATTCTCAATATTCCGATATTTAGATAAATCGATGATTATGGTGAGTAGATAAACAATTAAATAACACCTTGAATATTGTCAGGATAGTGCGTATTGCTGTGCTCTGATTATTTTCATCATCTGCGCAGGAGCTCGGTTTTCTGTAATTCCCCGAGTTTTTCTACATATCCTGACAATATAAATAAATAAATATATCATCACGCTTTTTACCCATTACTGGTGTGGCAGATCTCGGTAAGTAATACATTTCTTCGAGTGAAGTGCGTTACCAGCCGTCAAAAACAAGGCCTCCAAAGATGTTAGTAGAGGGGGAGCCACCCGGGTAGATTTAATTTGGTGAAAACCAGGGTTTTCAAGATCCACAGGCCGACTCGATACCACTAAGCCAGCTACCCCATATTAATTGTCTTTGTATAAAATGACAAAGAACAATTAACATGAGTGATTATTAAAATATACACTATGGTTATACATGTCTTAATGATTAAAATTAGAAAATTAAAAAAAACATATATGTAACAAAACGTCAACATAACTAATTTGTCAAAATATAGTAATTTAAAAAAATATAAACACTTAATTTAGATTTTAAATAAAAATTATCGTTTGTTATGTCGGTACCTACTTCATATTTTGTTTAAATGCGAAACAAATCCAAATATTTTTTTTAAATCGATGCTTTCAGTTATTATTTCCGTAGTCAGCCGTAACTGCACACTGCAATGAATATTAAATACAGTAATACTCATACGAATTTACCTCAGTCTACATATGAATGGGAACGTATTCACGAAGTCATTAAATGATTGATTTACTTCGGTTTAACTCTAAACAAAATTTGCAGGTAGGAACAACAGTTGTGTTCGCAGCGTACACTTTAGGGCAGAATGTGCACACGCAAACCAGTGCGTTATGTTGAAGCTGTCACTCAAGTCCGAGTCTAATAATGTACTGCAAATAATAATTTTGCTTGATTTTTGTTCGAACAGACTATACATGTCAATCATCATTATAGAAAATCGCAATTCTGAAGAACAGAAGCGAATGAAGTATTTATAAGTACAGCTATCAGAAACATGTTTCATTTTATAATAATAGGACAACCGATAATATTTTTACTAGAAATGTAATAAAGTAACGACGAATAAAAATTATAAATATCAAGTTAAGTTATTTTACTCAAAAAATTATATCATGTTTTACTTGTGGAGGTGTGGGCAGGGTTATAATATTAGAAACCGAATTAGCATACTACGGCTCGGTAAGACCGTATCCAGGTACTGTAATTGGAATTAAGTTCATGTTGTACAGAGCTACATAAATAAATAAATGCATTACCCTAGTAACACACACGTGCTGCAACTAGAGAATCATAAGTTGCAAGTCCCAAAATAAAATTGTTATTAAAAAAATTGTAGCGAATGAGTGTGATTGATAATCGTTCGAAATGGACTATATAGTGCTTGGAGTTTTTCAGTAATTTCGAAAATCAACTTTTGAACTTATAGTTTTTGTTACAATTACCTAGTATACTATTTAGTTGTAGTAATCTTATATTTTTAGGTATAAATTACATTATAAGCTACTATAATAATAAATAAAAAATCCGGAAATATTAAACAAAATAAATTAAATCAAGTGGAAGAATTAGCAGCGAACTGAACTTTTTCGCAATAGATTTGTTATTATAAATAAATATTCACATAACTATGAGTTATAAAGACTCTAGTTTTATTAGGAGTTTGATTATTTTATTCTTCTCATGTCATAACAATTTTCTAAATGATTAAAATGGTACTAATTATAATACTGAAAATTAAATTAAAATTAAAAGCGTAAATATAATACCATCTTTTTTGGGATTATATTGGGTGAAGATTCGTCAAAATTTCGAAATATAGTAAAATAAAGTAAAATAAAGACAAAAGATGAACAAAACAATATTGTTTAAACATTTCAAAAAAATAAGTACCGAGATTAGAAAAGGTTTTCTCCTAGTGTCTTGTTGAATACTGTACTTCAATTATTTATAATTACAGAATGTGAAAAACACTAATTTCGAAATTTTGTATAGGAATAGTACAAACCTAGCAATAATTCCTCATATAAAACGATTTTAGAAAGAACATATATTACAAAGGTTCTCTCTAAGTATCAAACGTTCAAGATTTGTATCTAAACAACATAAACCCAGCATATGAAAAAAAGTATATTTAAGCACAATAAAAAGCACAAACTTTAGGAACTTTGCAAATATAACTGTTTAAGAAATTTTGAAGGATTGGGATAAGGGGTTTTTTAGCGTGATACTCATGAACTACCTACTAACTAGTGCAATGTGGTACGCAGTGGCGGATCTAGAAAATCGTTACGGGGCGAGATACTTTAAGAATTTTTCAAATTTATAAAAATACGCGGAATTTTATTCGTTGTATTATAGGAATTTTTTCGATAACAAGTAAAAAGATATTTTAGTAAATCGCAGAAAAGTAGTTATACCTTAGGTAAAAGCAGGTTTAGGTTTGAAAATTAAAAAAGAAGAGACTGTTATAACTAATTATAACAATTCTCATTTTACATTAGTAATAGTATTTCTAATCAAAATCACAAGTAAAAATCATATTAAGTTAAAAAATATATGTATGCACAGAAGAAAAAAAGTTAAATTAATGTTTATATATTGTTTTGCTGTGAGAACTTATGATTAAAGGAGTATAAAAAAGGAGAATTAAAATCATTTACATTACACGTATTAAATTGATATTCTAAATATATATTATATAATATCATGTCGCAAGGAAGAGAAATGGCGCCCTCTTGGATTCGCTACTGGTAGTAATCATACGCCCGAGCATACATGAAAGGTCATTAGAGAATACGTGGCAATTTTCAGTTATGCATCATACGAATGCAATTATAAGAAAAAAATAATAATTTTAAACATTTGTATTTCTCAATGAATATGAATTCTTCTAATTAAATTCTGATATTTATTTTTCATGAATAGTTTATTTATTGAAATCGACATTTACAATTAAATATTTATTTTCTTACTTTTTACTTCCTTGTACGAATTAAAGGTTTTTGGTTTTCAGATTTCAACGGAAATATCCATTTTGACCTACCCTGAAACCATTTTGACTAATTTCGTCGTGACGTCTATACGTACGTATGTATCTCGCATAACTCAAAAACGGTAAGCCATAAAAATTGAGATTTTGTATTTAGGGTTGCTATATCATCTAGTTGTGCATCTTTTTTTTTTGTTATTATATAACTATAATAGATTTTAATGAAAAACTTTTTAAAAATATAATCAAAAACTTTTCAAATACAACTACTATACCAATGGAAATAACATAATAGATTATGGTTAAAATGGACTAACAGGAAGTGATACATTACATAAAGCTGCTAATAGTTTTTCTTGATAAAAATGGTATTATTTTGATTTTAGAAATAAATACTGCAAATAAAAGTGTTAGAGAATTAAATTCTGCGTCTAGCACATTAAGAGATAAATTTAAAAATTATATATTTTTTGTAATTAAGTTTGCTACGGATTAGAACAAAAAATAAAAACAAAATAAAAAAATTAATGTCAATGCCAAATTTCGTCAAATATGTGCAATAAAAAAATGTAGGTATAGTATAATAGGCGCACAAGGAAGTAATGTGGTGTCAATATCAGATTTTTAAATTAATAAATATAGTAAATAAATATATCGTCACGCCTTTTACTAATTACTGTAGCCTCCAAAGATGTTAGTGGAAGAGGAGCTGCAGAGAAAATTTGTTTTATCGACTGTGAAAATTAAACGCGGGTTAATTAATAATATTCTGATATGGGGGTACTTATTAATAATGTAAATGAAGAAGGGATACACGGATATTGAAGTTTGAGAAACACTGAATTCATTAGTTTATTATCACAGAATAGAAGATTATCAAGAAGAAAATAATAATGATTACGTAACTCATATTTTATCTTTTAAAGGTCTCGTGGTCATAAACATCAAGCCACTTAAAGCACCTGTGTATAATCGCAATTTATGTGGTTATTAAAGATCTCAGTAATTACTCTGCATACGGACAGATGTAAAATTTTTGATTTAAACCTGTAATTGGAAACTACAAAATTCCAGTTTCTTGCACTTCAAATTAATAAAAGTTACCCATACATCATTTAACCAACAAATTAATTTTGATTTCTCTAAATTAACATATCGCATAATAATAAAATTAGTTTCAATAATTAAAAGTTTGCCTACAAAAGAAAAGAGAAATGTGCGAATGCTCTTTTAGTGTGGTTTGATTCAAACCATTAATACACGAAACAGAAATTCAAATGATCGAAGAATAAGTAACTGCAAATGTTAGAGGGGCAAGGAAAAAAGTACTTGTGCCCTGGGATGTACCGCGATTACAAATGGTAATAACCAATCGCTTATTCATGAGATTTAAATATGGAACGAGTACCACAGGTGATGTTCTTGACCATGAATAATCTAAATTGTAATGATAAAGAAACATGTGTCATTTTTTGTAGACATTCGAAGAAAGTAATATTGCTTTTACAGGAAATAAATTAGTCATAATTTGGGGTTCAGTTGAAAGCTAAAAAATTGATATAGGTGTTGTGATTATTAAAATGAATTGAACTAGTTTGACAAATTTACTAATTTATTGTAACAAATTTGTTGTCACATACCAATATGTAAATAATATAGGTTCAATTTGCATTAATAATATATAATTTTATAAATAAACCTAATGAGCTGCTTTGTATTTAATTAATTACTAGTTTAAAGTACAGAATTTAAATTACGAATCGAACTATTTTGCATATTTATGAGTTTTTATATTTTCCAATAAACATAATTAAATAAAGATGTAATATTTAATTATTGTAACACAACTGTTAACTTTATTGAACACTTAATGTTTAAATAAATCCTCTCTTCAGTACGTAAAAATAGTGAATTAAATAAATTTTAACTAAACAGAACATATTAAATGACGATTTTTTTTGTCCCGCGTGTAAGTCGCGCGGGTTGAGGGCCTGACTCGCAACCATAAGGTCGTGGGTTCGGGTCCCGCCCGTGGCGACCATACAAAGGACATATCGGCATATGACCTTAGTAGTTGGTCCGATATATAGATTAAAAATGACGATTTAAACAAATTGACCGAAGACGGCGAACAACAACAACATATGAACTTACGTTACTACATGGCAAGACTACATCTTGCCAATCCAAAAGCGAAGCTACCACTAACTATTTGTTGTTGTTTTCCATGGGATGTGCTGACAAGGGGTAAGAAGGTGGAATTGTTGCGTTAGTTCAAGATAATTGTTCCCATGCATGAGTTTACATTTAAAAACCCCCAGACGCTTGAAATATAAGGATAAAAAGCTATCTCAGACCTACGCACAGCTAATAATTTACTCAGATATGTCATCACATAATGGCTAACAAGCGCGACAAGTCAGAGAAGCCATAAACTTGATAAATAATGATCGTGGAATACTGAAATTATTACAAACATATGCACTAATAAATTTGATAACAATACTCTGTCAAATCAACTTTTAAAAAATGATACTTAAGATAATATATTGGCTCTATCTTTATATAGTGCAAAATCCTAATTATAACAAAATTCAATTCTGAATTGTTTCACTTTGTTACATTATTTATTGAATATTACAGGAATATACTAAAAATAAAAATGTTTATTAATAGTCTTTTTATATTTGCAATTATTTTAATTAATTTTAAATTCAAAAGCTTCCTTAATTTTTCAAACTAAATATAAAATAAGGCAAAGAATTTAGATATCATTATGTCGATAGTTTATAAAACTATATATTCCAATTAATTATAATATTTAATAATAAACCTTTATTATCAAACATGAATATATAACATAATATATAAATAAAAGTATATGAAAGTAGTATATAAACTACGAGTATATACAAATTTTTTACAAAATACCATTAAACCTTTATTAAATTCATTAAAATGAAAATCTAAATCAGAACACAAAGACTTGTTTGTAGTGCGACATGTCATGTTAACAGGAGACTTAAATGATAATTAGTGCGAGATAAATTATGGGTAAATGTATGATTGGATCTTATATTACATTGATTGACATAGAGATTAAATGCATTCAATAACTGAAAGTCATCTCTTTTATAAATTAAATGTTTCAACTAACACAGTAAGGCACAGGTAAAGCACAGTAAGTAAAGAAAAACATATTTTTCTACGATTGCTATGAAAAGTTAACAATTACGCTCTCATTTGTCATCGTAAAGTTGACATTTTCTGTGGAACAATCGAAAAATATCTTTTTTGCGCGTCTCCAATGGCAACGCGCGAAAAACGTATTAAATGCGCGCGTTTCCAATGCCAACGCGCGAAAAAGATATTAAATGCCCGCTTATTTTAATAGTTACCACGGATACAAACAAAACAAAAACTTGTCATATTGACAGTTGACAGAACGAATTTATTTTCAGTACGCATACATTTTTTAATAATTTTAAAATGCAATCGTAGAAAAATTTGTGTGTATCACGAGCGTAAAGTGTCTTTGTTCCTCTTACAGTTTACGCTCTTAATACACAAATAACTATTTTGGTTTAAATATGGTATATTTCTTTGCTAGGTATAACATAAGGTAAAATGTAGTAATGTGCTGCACATTTTTGAAATTTTAAACAAATAACTTATTTATTAAAATTATCATTGCGCAATGAATTAAAAAATATATATTAAGCAAAATTGAGAATTGTATACTGAACTAAATGTATGGTGTTCTGATTATAACTTTAGTGCTTTGTATGGAATCCGCCATCTCGATAGGTTGACAATCGTTGGAAACAAACTTTTAGTCAAATTTTATTATAGAGTGGAATGAATATACAGACTTGATTGAACTTGGGACCAATTAAACTTCGGTCATATGTATTATCACTGAGCTAAGGAATCAAATCGAATTCATATCTGCCACTGAATTATTAGGATATAGCCCGAGGGGGAGAAAACCGTGTCTTTGAAATATTTTCATGCAGTACCCCATGATTAAATTGTTCTAATAAACTTTATATGTAAACCCATCATAAAATAAATATGTCCAAATTAATTTTTGTATGCCCATTAACATGGAATTCCCAATTAAACAGCTACGAATTTATAATGATGAATAAAAAAGGAAAGATTTAGGAACGAGGAGACCAATAAATAAGTTATAGTTGATTACAGATTAAAATATAATTTTTTGTTATTATATGTATTATTTTTAAAAATTAAATGTATAATAAATAAAAAAAAATTATTTTCGTAATTAAAATAACTATAAATAAAAGTATTAATATTAGTACAGCCTTTAGTAATTTTCATTTACACAAATTGGCCGTTTAGAGAAAAAGTTTGCTAACAGCTGATATAGCTTAGCATGTGATTATTTAATTAAAGCAAGAGAGTATTTTTTTTCAGGTAAATAATAATAGTTTATAAAGAACATAAAAAAAGTTTGTCAGTAAACAAGTTACCCAATTATAGTACCTAAACAAGAACGAACAAAATTAAGTCTTTATCGAAACCCCATAAAAACATCGAAACTTAAAAACGGCGTTAAAAACCTCATTACTTGTGACGATTTTATAGGTTTTTTATTGTTTTCTGTTTCCTGAAAAGAGCCGATAAGGCAGATTTCCAAATACTCGTCCACTCGTCGTCCTCCCACGGTCGGGACAACAACGGTGTGACACTACACACTACCTAAGGAGCTTCAGTCGCTTCAAACGGCTTCTTATAATAAGCTTTAAGTACCTACAATCGGAAATAGTCATTCTTGGTGCCTAATCTGTGAATGAAACACAAGAAAAACGACACGGCCGTGGCGTATATACAGATAGAGATAAGGGAAAGAGAAATTGGACAAGTAGTTATGTCAAATAAACTTGCCTGACTAAATTCAACCTGTGCTAATACAGTTGCTCAGTTTAGTTGTGCAGGAAATCGACTACGGCTTTAGCCCACTAGTTCTGAATACCAATGAAACTGTAAGGATGTGTATATATATATATACAGGATGAGTCTCTTTTCAACGGTGTATTAGTTTTTATTAATGTATCTGAAAAAATTCGAGAAAAATAAGAAAATTGAGAAATACTAGAAATAATTTTTATACAAATATTATAGGTGGCTATGTGAAAATAATTTGTTTTAAGTTGTTTTTGTTACTGAATTTGTTGCTTTAGTTTGTTAAGTTGTATAACACTGTTACATTTTGTTTATTTTCACATAGCCACCTATAATATTTGTATAAAAATTATTTCTAGTATTTCTCAATTTTCTTATTTTTCTCGAATTTTTTCAGATACATTAATAAAAACTAATACACCGTTGAAAAGAGAAAAAAATGGCGGTTTTTATTTTAGTAAAATAATTATAGGTTGCTATTTAAAAAATAAAAGTTTATAGTCGTATCTTGTAAACCTGACTTTATAAAAAATATCTACATCTGCCATCAAATAGTATATTTAAAATAATAAAACTTTCATATGAACCATTTTTTTCTATTACTCATAATAAAAAAGTTAAAGGGGGGGGGGGGCGTCTTCCCAGACTCACCCTTGCAAACAAACTTGCAGCAAAGCTATAGGAACTTGCTGTAACAAATATGCTAACACCGAACTGAATTTATATATATTACAAATCTTAAAACTACTTAAGTAAAGTCTGAACATACCGGCCACTTTGAAAGGCTGTGCTTTCAATAAATATAACCAGTAAATAAACATTGCACTTATATGTCTGTAAGTATATATCAAGCACTGTAGCACTAACACTTTTTCACTAAAAAGGCCATAGAAATGTTTATAAACTAATCACCTAATTGCCACTGGGCAATAAACACAACTTTGCGGTAGCTCTCTTGAAGGATCCTCCTGATGTACGAACTGTGACAGCACGAACAATGCCGTCCTTCCCTGGATGGACGGATTCTATGCGTCCCATGGGCCACCGAAGAGGAGGCAGGTTGTCTTCGCGGATGATGTCCAGCTGTCCTGGTGCTAGATTATTCGATGTATTCGCCTTCCACTTGGACCGCTGCTGGAGTTGGCATAGATATTCTGTGGACCATCTGGACCAGAAGTGCTGGCGAAGTTGCTCGACACGCTGCCATCTCGATAGGCGATTGATTTGTACGCTAGATAGATTAGGTTCTACCGTACTCACTAATGAGTCTCCAATTAGGAAATGGCCAGGGGTGAGACAGGAAAGGTCATTGGGGTCGTTGCTTAGCGGAGAGAGGGGCCGAGAGTTCAAGACGGCCTCAATTTGAGTTAGGAGGGTAATCATTTCCTCCGTGTTCAGAGCTGCGTTGCCAACTATAGTTTTTAAATGCCTTTTAACGGACTTCACACTAGCTTCCCATAAGCCACCAAAGTGTGGTGATTTTGGCGGGATAAAATGCCAATTGATTTGACTATTGGGCATATCAGTTATAATGATATTCTTATTTGCTTCAGCACCAAAAAATTCGTATAGCTCCTTGAGCTCTCGTTTTGCTCCTACGAAGTTCGTTCCATTATCGGAATATATATGAACGGGTTTGCCTCTACGAGCAATGAATCTTTTTACTGCGTTTAAAAATGTTTCTGCTGTCAAGTCGCTCACTAGCTCAATATGCACGGCCATGGTTGCAAAGCATACAAAAATTGCACCATAAGCCTTGTAATACTTGCTGTTGCGCCTTTTTCCTTCGCGAACCATGACAGGGCCAAAATAATCAATTCCACAGCTTGAGAATGTACGTGACGGAGTGATACGATCTTTTGGTAGATTTCCCATAATATGTAATTGGCTAACTGGTTTTGATTTGGAACAAGTGACGCATTGTCGAAATTCATGTGATGAAGAAATCGTTATTGACAGTGATGACGATAAAAGTGTTGTGGTTGAAGAAGATGAAGTTAACATTGATGTTGATGTAGAAATCGCGGAAACTTCCGTCGAAGACATTGAGCAAACTCATGAAAAAATATGTAACTCAGATCTGAGATATAATTATGTTCAACTACCAAATGATAAATCGTCTTTTAAAGCAATTGTGATAAATATTATCGATTATCGTTCAATTGTAGTCGAACCTGAATTCATAGCTGGAGTTATGAGAGAAACAAGGGATCAGTTTAGCGCCATGTCTGAAGAAATAAATAATTGTTAACCAAAACTACCAGTGGTAGTTTCCCCTATTGTAGGAATGCCTTGTGTTGCATTATTCGGCGATGATAAGAAATGGTACAGAGCGGAAATATTAGATATTATGGATATCAAAGCCAATGAAATTAAGGTTTTATTTATAGACTACGGAAACGTAGAAATTGTTCCTCGCGATAATGTAAAAACTATCAAGCAAGAATGGCTCATTTTTCCAGTTTCAATGATGAATTTTAAAATTTGGGGAATCCAAAAAGTTCCTGATTATGATACAACAGATGTAAATACTGCTATGAGAGAGGCTGTTGTAGATAAAAACGTTATTTGTCAAATTCAACAGTACACTCCTAAAATTGAAGTCAAGTTAATTGATGAAGAAACTTATGATTTAGTATATAAGCAACTTCTAGATGATAAAATGATTGAAAATGTTGATTAGTGTAATTATTATCATTTTTATTCCTTTATTTTGTAAGAATTGTATAGCTGTAATACCATTTTTGTTTTTAAATTAGGTAAAATTCTTTGTTAAATAATACAATTATGTATTTTTCTCACTATATAATTCATTGTTATAGTTTTGATAATAAAGACGATTTGATTGAAAAAAATTGTGCAATTTTGGAGCCTAGCGGATAATTATTTTCTTCTTCTATAGCAAGCTGATTTAGCGATTTTATGGCCAGATACGATGCTGAAGCAGTGCCATATGTGACGGTATTTAGTTCAAATGTTTTTACCTCTTCATTGATTGTATCGCGCCAAAGAATTCGTTGAAATTGAACTTGTGATGAGTCCAGCAATACCTGACGATACATTTTAGCGATGTCGGCAGTGAGAACGTATTTGTGTAGACAAAACCGCATAATAATAGCTATAGGCTCCTGCTGAATAACCGGATCGACCATTAGCATATCATTTAACGAAGTGCCGGAACTGGATTTGGCAGATCCGTCAAATACAACCCGTAATTTTGTTGTCACACTTGCGTCTTTAATGACCGCGTGATGTGGCAGGTAGAAGTTTGGCTGGATCTCTACTTCGTCTTCAGGTACAATTCTCATGTGGCCCATAGAAAGATATTCTTGCATGAAAGCTGAATATTGCCTCTTCAATTCCGGTTGTTTGTTCAGTTTTCGCTCTAGGTTGTAAAACCGCTTCAGGGCCGTATTTTTTGAGTCTCCAAGACGAGATTCACATTTTGATTTGAATGGTAGTTTAACTACGAATCTACCGTCCGACGTCCGGCGGAAAGTCTCTTTAAAGTGGTTTTCGCATTCTCTTTCTTCAATTGTTCTTGGATTCTTTTCGGAATATTCTTCAATTTCCCAGAAACGCGTGAGGGCAGACTCTAATGATGCACCGATAGCCAGGTTACAGACTGGTGTTTGCTCGACTTTGTTATTAGTTGTAACTTTTCCGGAGACAAGATGGGTTTTTTGCAAGTAGGGTTGTAGATTTGACAGTTTGATTTGTCCAACACAAAGTAGTGACCAAAATATTTCAGCGCCGATTAACATGTCTATGCTGTTGGATATGTTGAATTGCGGGTCGGCTAGTTTAATATTTTGAGGTAATTTTATGTCGGCTGCAGAGATTGTTGTCGTCGGCAACTGTTCTGTGATTTGATTTAAAACAAGGCATTTCAAATTACTGGTGAATGCATTATATTTGGATTTTAATTTTTACATTGACGATATGCTTTAGGTACTTGCGAGAATCCCTGATTGATATCGGCCACGGGAATATTAACAGATGATGTAGTTATTTTTAAGCGTTTTACGAGCGAGTCTGTAATGAAGCATGATTGAGACCCGGAATCTAGCAGAGCACGACATTGTTGTAATTTGCCTGATTTATCATAGACATCAATTAGCGCGGTAGATAACAAAACGTGACATTGAGCATTTAGTCGCGAGCAGTTATTGGCGCTTGTCGACGCCTCTTGATCAACCGGATCCCGGACTGCAGGAAGTGGAATTGGCGCTTGTTCGATGTGAAGCAATGTATTGTGCCTCTTGTTACATTTTTTGCATGAGCTTGCAGTGCAGCTATTTGTAGAGTGATTTGCACAATTACGAGGAAGTCAGTTAGATCTTTGAGTACCGGAACTGAGGAGCTGGTTAATTTCGATTCCCACTCTTTGTTCGATACTGGATCAATTTTGCTAGTGATGACGTGTATAAGCAGATCATCCCAATGTTCCGTTGGACGTTTTAGTGAATTAAGAGCGAACATGTTTTAAAACCCCGTCTACTATTTGCCGTAGAACCGTGCAGCTTTCTTTATTGGTGTGGGAAGTTCATGAATGGCCTTAACATGCTTTTGTATTATGATTCGTTTGTTGTCGAAACGCTCTTTTAACATAGTCCAAGCGCTATTATAATTACTTTCCGTTATTTCTAAAGATTGCAAAACTTCCGCAGCCTCTCCGTTCAGTGCAGACTTCAGATAATGAAACTTTTGTATGTTTGAAATTGTAATATTTGAATGGATTAATGAATTGTAAGTATCATGGAAAGAATACCATTCTTCATACGCTCCATGGAAGGTAGGCAGATTGATTTTTGGGAGTCGAATTTGATTTTGAATCCCGACATTCAGCGGCGGCGAAGAGCTTGCTGACACATTTACCTTCATATTCATAGTAACTAGTTTCCAAAGCGGCGTACTGTTCTTCATCCGGTCCATTTGAATGGAGTGGAACTGTTTCCAGTCTTCCTCGAATCTATCATGCCGGGTCTTTAATGATGCATAGGCGATATTGTTGGAGGATAATGAGTTTAAGAATGTACCGAATCGTGTGATTGATGACTTTATTATAGTTCGTTTGGCAATAAGTGGCTTTAGTTGCGCGTCCATAATGATTTAAAGGACACGGAAGCTCGGGAATCTTGAAATGATTAGGAATAAGAGATAATTGGAGACTCACCTGTACTACTGAAGCCTAGCTATTGTGATAATGATCACGTCTGCCTGGACTGTTGTTGCAGATGCTGCGATGATGTATGATGCTTGAAGATCTTCGCTGTTGCTGATTCGCGGAATAATATCCGGCTCGAAGGACCAATGTTTTGGGTGTTGCGCGTTTTCTCGTAATAATAATACTCGTTAAAGTTTATATAATAACTTGATTTATTTTGCAACACAAACTTAATACATAAATATAAACACACTATATTACACTACTAATAATACAAAAACTTTAATTTATCTAATTAAAAGATGATTGACACGCCAAGAATGATAACTATTGATACGGCATTAGTGGGCGAACACTGTTTTGAATTATCCGTGGAAACAAACTTGCAGCAAAGCTATAGGAACTTGCTGTAACAAATATGCTAACACCGAACTGAATTTATTTTACTACAAAGCAAATACTTGTATGATTTTGAAATGTGTGAATGTTCGACTGATAACGAAGCTATAGGAACTTGTTATATTTGAGGCTGGTACAGAACTGCATTTTACTGAGCACTTGAAGCCCTAAGATTGATGTAAATCACGCCCTGCAGAAGTAGAAGGGCACCAATCGCAGGCTCTCAACGTGAGGATAACCAGATGACCAAAAATGGTTATGGAATAAACAAAACGGTGCAAGAACGCGAAAGCCGCCATACCTAACGGGACATGTCATTACAACTACACTGCTGTAAAGCAATTAGGCAAAGACCCTTTGAGAATTTACCGATAAACCGTTGTTCAGAGATAAGATGTGACAACAAACAATTCTGGCGGCTATCTGGGAATACAATAAACATCATAGCAATGACGGACAATGGAGCTTAAACATAATTAAAAAGGGTCTGGGTTGCAATAACCATTAAACGCCAATATAACAATTAGGTACACTGTACAATAACTTGAAGATGCCCATCTGGCAACCGTCTGCCATGCACAATGGGTTTTGTATACACATCAGACAATATCTTAAAACTACTTAAGTAAAGTCTGAACATATGTATATATATATATATAATGTGTCCAGATTACCTTTACAGCAATAAAATTGAAATAAAAACTGCAAAATTAATTAGTTCATTATTGATAAAGTCAATTTTAAAAGATGATAATATATTTAGTCATTAAAGTAAAACTAATGCAAACAAATATATAAGGGTTATCTTCCAAATATATTTTAAACTTGATTTAACAGAAACCAAATAAGTTAAATTAAATAGCTTTATCTTCCACCTAATACCGGTATAAACATAAAAAATATCAATAGCCTGGCTTGGATTCAGATCCACAATACAAGATACACTGATTAGTGGTCTCTAGTAGCTGAAAATTCCCACTGTTTATAATAAATAAATAAAATAAATATATCATCACGCCTTTTACCCATCACTGAGTGTGGCACTCTGCCTAAGCAGATCTCGGTAAGTGATATATTTTTTCGCGTGAAGTGCGGTTACCAGCCGTCAAATCACGGCCTCCAAAGATATTAGTGGTAGAGGAGCCACAGGGGTAGATTTTTTTAAATTGGTGAAAATTGTTTATGTTAAATTTAAATTATTTAAAACTCATTCAATCTAGAAACAAAAAGATTGACATGTTTTATTTTTATATTAAATTACTTTTATTCAAAAATCAAATTACTAACATCGATAGTACCTTTAGTTATCGAAGTATTGTAGACAGACAGTTATTTATGTCGCAAGTGAATAGCAGACAAAATTATTCACACGTAGAATGTATCTAAATTGGTCAGTAAAACTAATAATACTATTTAGTCTAACAAGGAATTTTTATTAAATTTTTGTAATTTCTCTATATGGGAAGAACTAAGAGCTAATACTAAAGAAATTAAGGCCTTAAGAGAAGAAATAAAAGCAAAAGAAAAGAAATGGGAAGAAGACAAGGAGATACTGCATACCAGAATTACATCTCTGGAAGTACGCCTGGAAAGACAAGACAAAACAAACAGGAAGAATAATATAGTGCTGAAGGGCATTGCAGGGAATATACAAGACAACAAAGAACAGATAAAAGAATTCTTCAAACAAAATCTAAACTTAGAGCCAGCAATAAAAAAGGTAAACATGTGGTACAATAAACAGAAAGAGAGGATTTTATTGGTAGAACTAGAAAAATGGGAAGATAAAAGAGAAATTATGACACATAAACGAGAATTGAGCAAAAAACAACCTCAGGTATATGTGGAAGATGACTTAACTAAACAAGAGAGAGAGATACAAGCAAAGATAAGAGAAATAGCAAGGGTAGAAAGAGGAAAGAAGAAAACAGCGAAAGTTGGCTACAAGAAGATAACAATAGATGGAAAACTATACGAATGGAGCGAACAAGAGCAGGGGGTGGTAGAATCAAATAAAAGCACAAAAAACTATTAAGTCCAGTCGAAGAGCGACGTACGAAAGATGACAGAGCAAAGGAAAAGGACGCGAATAACGGAAAAACAATAACACATACTAGATTCGGAACATGGAACGTAAGAAGTATAACAGGAAAAGAATATGAGATTACTGAAGAAATGCAAAAGGCAAGAAAAGACATTTTAGGCATTACTGAGACGAAAAGGAAAGATAAGGGACTGAAACAGCTAACAGAACACTACTGGATGTACTGGTCAGGAGTCGATAGTAACGAGAGGGCCGCAGGAGGAGTAGGCCTAATCGCGCACCACAAATATATATCACAAATGGAAAACATTAAATATATAAACGACAGAATCATGACCATAGACTGGAAGGCTGAGCAGAAAAATGAATATACGCTAATAGTAACATACGGGCCGAATGAAGACGATAAAAAAGAGGAAAAAGATAAATTCTATAGGGAACTACAAGAAGCAATAGATGATACAAAGAAAGGCATAATTATAATGGGAGACCTAAATGGCAGAATCGGCAACAATAACACAGGAATAGAGAGAACCATGGGAAGAGAAGGAGAAAAAACCATAAACAATAACGGCAGAAGAATAATAGAAATATGTAATGAAAACGACCTAATAATAACGAATTCTTTCTTCACACATAAAGACATCCACAAATACACACGAGAGCAACCTACAAGAAACGAAAAATCGATAATAGATTACTTTATCACCAGTGAAAACTTGAGAACGCGGATAAAAGACGTGAGAACATACAGAGAGCCAGAAATTGGTAGCGACCATTATATGTTAGTTATGAAGTTTAACTCGGCGGTACACGACAGGAAAGAAATAAAGAGAAAAACAATAACGAAAGTTAAAATAAGAAGCCACAGACTAAAAGAAGATGAAATTAAAAACAGGTACAGGTCAAGGGTAGAAGAAAGATTA
The DNA here is from genome assembly GCA_947425015.1 of Pterostichus niger. Lineage (NCBI taxonomy): Eukaryota > Metazoa > Arthropoda > Insecta > Coleoptera > Carabidae > Pterostichus > Pterostichus niger. The sequence continues at coordinate 17,678,375 of OX380334.1, read as the reverse complement.
GCAAACGTAAGTAAAGAAACGAGTATAGAGAACATGTGGGAGAAATTCAAGCATACCCTGCTAAGCGCAGCTGAGGAAACATGCGGAACAACAAAACTTAACAATAAACAAACGAAGAAGAGCTCATGGTGGACAGAAGAAATAAAAGCGACAATACAGAAGAAGAAACAGGCGTGGCGAAATTACTTAGCAAACAAAAGCACATGCAAATACGAAGAATACAAAAAGATTAGGACGGAAGTTAAAAAGTCAATAAAAGAGGCAAAGAAAGTAGAATGGATGAAGTTCGGGCAACGTCTGAATGAAGCACACAACGAGAATAGAAAACTGTTCTACGGAGCTATTAAAGCAATGCGCTCGGAGAAACAAACCACTCTAGGAGTCATTAAAAACAAAACAGGGAATGTATTACAGGCAGAGCATGAAATAATGGCGAGATGGAGAGAGCACTTTAAAGAACTGTTAGAAGAAGATAGCAGCCTAGTTAATACACAAAAGGAGAAAGATGTAACAATAAGAAGAGGCAAAATCTCACCCCGAGATACAAACCATATCACAGAGGAAGAACTTACAGTAGCAATAGGGAAAATGAAACTAGGAAAAGCACCGGGATACGACAAAATTACGGCGGAGATGCTAAAATTTATGGGCACAAGAGGACAAGAATGCCTGAGAAGTATTTTTAACAAAGTAGGAAAACAGGGCGCACCGCGAGATTGGCAAATAGGCGTGATAACCCCAATTTTTAAGAAAGGCGACAGCAAGGACTGTAAAAACTTCAGGGGTATTACCTTACTTAGCGCATCAGCAAAACTATATGCCAGAATTCTGGAAAACATAATAAGGAAGCAAGTAGAGAACACGATGGAAGAAACACAAAGCGGGTTCAGGCCGGGACGAAGTGTACAAGACCACATATTTACACTACGTCAATTAACAGAAAAAGCTAGGTCAGTAAATAAAAGCACGCATCTATGCTTCATCGATTTAGAAAAAGCGTTCGATAAAGTTAACAGGGAATTACTATGGAAATGTCTGGCATCAAGAGACGTAGACACAGAAACAATAAAAAATGTCAAAAGACTTTACGAACAAAATAAATGCTTCGTCAGAGTAAGAAACAACACATCAGAAATGTTTGAAACAACCACGGGCTTAAAGCAAGGATGCATACTGAGCCCCCTGCTTTTCAACTTATATCTGGATGAAGCAATGAAACAATTCAGAAACAGACTAAAGGTGTACAAAGTCGGCTACTGGAATATGGAAAAAATAACAATTGCGGAACTAAGTTATGCGGACGACATTGTTTTAATAGCAGAAAACGAAGGAGACCTTCAACACAACATCAATTTGGTTAAGGAGGGGCTTGACGCCTGGAACATGACAATTAACAAGGAAAAAACCAAAACCATGATAATAAACAACACGGGAATAATACATAGCACAAAAATAGGAAACACAATTATAGAGCAAGTGAAAAGCTTCAAATACCTTGGAGTGGCCATACACGAAAGCGGTAACCTTAATCAAGAGGTAACAGAAAGAGTTAATAAGGGCGGGAGACTCTTCAATGCCCTCAAAAGTAAATTCCTAGCAAAGAGAGAAGTACCTACACAGACAAAAATCGAAGTGTTCAAGAAAGTGGCAATCCCAGTTCTAACTTACGGCAGCGAATCATGGACAACAACGGAGAGAATACACAGCAGAATAAGAAACGTGGAAATGAGGTTCCTCAGAAGAATTGAAGGAAAAACAAAATACGACCGAATCAGAAACGAGACGTACAGAAGCAACCTAAACGTAAGACCGGTGCAAGAAGTAATAGAAGAGGGACAACTAAGGTGGAGAGGACATGTACACAGAATGCAGAAAGAGAGGATAGCCAAACGAGTTTTCGAAGCTAGAGTAACAGGAAAAAGAAAAAGAGGAAGACCTGCAAAGACATGGGAGGAAGACATCAGAACGGCAATAGAAAACAGAGGCTTAACAAATGCAGAAGCTAAGAAGATCATGGAAGACAGGAACGCCTGGAAAGACTACTGGAAAAGAAAACCCACGGAACAAGAGAGAAAAGAGTAAAGAAAAATTCCAGCCCTACACCGAAAGGTAGATGGGCTTTAGGATTAAGTAAAAGTAAGTAATTTCTCTATAAATTTATATATATTTTATTTCTGTGATATTTAAATTTTGCAAAAAATACAAAATAAAAATTATTTGAAGGTATATATGTTTTTATATATACGTTGTTGCACGGTTTGTGAAGTATAAACTCTTGTAACTAATAGTATTTTTGAGTGAGTACCAAAATAATTTATTGCTGCTAACGAAACAACAAACACCACGTTGCTAAAATTCCGGCTTTGCCATCATTGCAGGTATATCTTTCCAGAACAGTAACTAGATACTTTTACGCCCCAGGCTAGAATATAAAACGATTATTTATTGATAACCAAATTTTAAGGGCTTTCAAAGCTATGTTCGCAGATATTTAGATTCGTTGCGGATGATATGCTTTTGAAGACTGAAAAAAGGAAGTACGATTTGAATCTCCTGTCAAATAGATGCACCGCTATTTTGAAACTTCATTGAATCTTGAATAATTCGTTGAATATTTCTGATCAATATAATTGAGATTTTATGGACATTTCCAATTTTGACATCTTTAACATAAACAAGTGTACAAAAGAGAAATCAATAGATTTATCTAATTAATACAAATTCGGGACGGGAAAATGTAAATACGTAAATTGTAATTCTTTAAATTTACACGTTAAATCATATAGTTTCAAGGAGACAATTTCTAAAGAACGACGAAGAAAAATAATTAGAACTTTAGACGACGATTCAGCGTTTGGTCACACAAGCATATAGATCATAAAAGTTATATCCTGCCTTATTTATATTATTATATATTAATTATAAATAAAATAACTATATTATATAAGTATTAACTTTAAAAAATAATAAAAGAAGATTATTTAAATTTTATTCTGGATATTAATAACATTTTAAAAATATTTTTTAAATTGCAGAAAAATAAGAATATAATTTTATTTGAAAACAGGAAAATGATATAAATTTTTAGGCTACAAAAAAGCTCAACAAAAGACTGTTTCTTTAACAGCATCAAAGAATACATATGCGAACTGGGTTTCAGGTGTATTTATTAGATTAGAGATTGTATTTTTAAAAATGTGAACGAAGCGACTATTAAAAAAAAAACTTATTTTTATAATTTATTAATTTGAACCAAATTATTAGTTTGTTAAGAAACTCAACAATTAATTAAATTTGTATAAATAAATGTTAACAAAATAAATTAACATCAAATTCTGAAGCGAAATATATAAAATGTATTTACAATTTGGATATAATTATAATACGAGGTAGCTAGCTTATGTCTGCCCGTGGATTTGTAACCCGACTTCAGTTTCTACAACCGACAAATTTTATTCCACATTAAAATGAATTTATCCTTACTACAACTGCGTGTTGGTATATGCATTTATTTTATATTAAATAAATGCGTATATTCTTTACCATACGAATTCAACTGCGGCGCTCATCAAATTTGTGCGCCTGAGTTAGTGTCTCACTCGAGTCGCCCTTATTACAACATTCATATTTTTCTCTAATTTTTTTGTGGAATACCTCACATTTTAGTTTCAGTCTTGTAAAAAAATATATCCTAGCGTTTAGATATAGAGGAGAGTTGCCAAAATCATACTACTACAAGATTATTTTGGTTGATTAATAAATCAGGCTGAATTTGTAGGAAAATATTTGTCTCTCTAGGTTGATGTTTTATGGGGTAGGTGGCTCAGTGGTATCGAGTCGGCCTGTGGATCTTGAGAACCCTGGTTCGATCCCCACAGCCGACAAACAATTTTCACCAATTTAAAAAATCTATCCCTGTGGCTTCTGCACCACTAATATCATTGGAGGCCGTGATTTGACGGCTGGTAACCGCACTTCACGCGAAAAAATATATCACTTACCGAGATCTGCTTAGGCAGAGTGCCACACCCAGTGATGGGTAAAAGGCGTGATGATATATTTATTTATTTATTTATTTACGAATTAAACATTTTAAAAACACATGTGTTTTAATAAGGCAATATAGAAAGTACATTATTTAGGAATCCTGTCTTCCAAATCGTACTGCGTTGTTTCCAAAATCGTCTTTATGTCACATTTGGAATGGAAATAATATGTAAATTAGTTGTAAAGTTAGAATTTATTTGATTAATAACTTAACAATGAAAAAATAACTTAATAAAATAATATTGAAGATAATAAATATTTTTTTTAAAATATAAATATATTAAATATATTTTAATTACAAATTATAGATTAATTCCCGGAGTCGAACCCTAGTTCGATCCCCACAGTCGACAAACAATTTTTACCAAATTAAATCTACCCTTGTGGCTCCCCCTCCACTAACCTCTTTAGGGGTCGTGATTTTATGGCTGGTAACCGCACTTCACGCGAGAAAATATATCACTTACCGAGATCTGCTACAACAGAGTGTCACACCCAGTAATGGGTGAAAGGCGTGATGATATATTTATTTATATTTTTGTTTTCAACTTCTTTCTTGAACTATATAAATACTGATCAGTTGCGCACTGGTCCACCATACCGTGATTTATTTTCTAGTTCGCCGACTGAAATGGTCTCGGCCTTTATCGGCCGTTGCGTGAACAAATGAGTCCCGAACCGCACCCTAATGGTTCGGACGTGACTACCTAATGTGAACCAGTCATAAACATACATCAGTCGTCGCACTGGTTCTCGGTGCTGTCGGTTGTCGGGGCAGCTACCCTGAGTGCTACCCTGGCTACCCCATCAACATCAGACAACTAAACACACGTTGAGTTAAACGTTATGTTAAATAGGAACCGTACTGTGTACGAGATGGAAATTTAGATGTTGATGGTGAGCTTGTTAAGTTTAGTTGAGATATTGAAAGGTTAATGGGTCTTGGGCAATGGATGATATTTTAATTCTGGTGGACTAGGGATACAACTTAATGTATTTGTAGTACTCTAAAGTGAATGTCTAAAACTATTTTAATTATTTTATTAATTGAACGCATTTTTCATAAAGTAGTTGTCGTCTCTAAAAAGGTACTAGTTGATTTAGTTTTCTGCGGTTTATCAGTAATTACTAGAAGTTGGCCAAAAAATCCGATATCCGAATCCAATCAGATCCTATCTGAAATCGAAGTTCGGATCGGATCGGATTAGAACTCTTTCGGGTCGGATCCGATTCGAAGTTCGATAAGAAAATCTGATTTTAAGTTCGGCCGAAACATACGATCCGAAGTTCAGATTAAAATTCGAATCAATATTCTGATGAAAAATTCGACCCGAAATTTTCAAAGTATAAACTCTGATTAAAAAACATATAAATTCCAATTCGACTCTTTTAAAATGCAACGTTCTTAGTACTATGATATAAAATAATCAAATAGCGTTATGAAAAATGTGTCTCTTCAATTCACAACAAAATTATTAATTTAATTTTATCGATTTATTTTCTAGTATACAATTCACGTTACAATTAGTTTTACATAAATAAAAAAAAATTATTCGGGTTTAGTGGTATGCGGATCGGATCAGATATCAATTCGGATCTCGGACCGAATATTAGATTGGATTTTGGATCGGGTATCGGCGTGGATCAGATCAAATTTTGAAAATGTCAAAATGTCAAATGGTTAATTTTCTTAACATTCCATATCATCATACCTGCGGTTATTTTAATGTAAAACTTCATTACGATTTGAATATAAGAAATAATTTAAATAAACTAGCAATAATTATTATTTGTCATACAAAAGAGGAAAAGGTACATTCCTCTTTAGTTCATTTTATTTATGACATGTTTCAAAAAAGATTTATTCGAACTTTAAATAGTCGGGGAAAATTCTAGTGGGTTTAATATTTTAGTTATTTTATTCAAGTTTATAAGATAATAATATATGTAAAGTATATTACCATTAAATAAGAATATTCAAGAAAATAATTAATTTGTATAAGTATTTATTTCTTTTTAGAGAGGGAATTGATATGAAATTCTACCGTAGCAGATCGTCAAATTACGGTTCTGAAAAATTTTAGTGGAAGAAGAGCCATTGGTATAACTTTTAATGTGGTGAAAATTAGTGTTAGTACACAAAAAAAGCCAATTCTCGTTTCGTGTCATTTCTTCAACACATTTTTGACAGAAATAATGTCATATTTTGGTAATGCTAAATATTTTTTCCAGGTGCAAATATTCAAGAATTATCTTTTCCTCTTATACATTTCTCGTTTCGCCACTTGTTGGCGACATCGCTAAATGAAATATCTGTGAAAAAAATTATTTAGAGTAGTAGGAAACCATGAACGAAAAAATGAAGATGCTATAAAACTTATATACCTATAAGCGGTTATTTCTGATTTAGGATTATATTTGTTTCCAGTCCATCTGGAACAGAATAACAAAAGTGAAATTATATACTTATACAATTATTTGACATTTTAATTCTAGTAAATTGAGCAGTATCATTATTGCTTATACAAACTATCCATACTCCACAGCAGCAACAGCCTTTAATTAAATCCAGAACAGGGAATTTGGTCAAAGAGTGCCGTGTCACGGAAAGAAACAAAAGAACTCGGTCGACAGTCAGTTTACAACTTTATTTGTGGTCAGAATAATAATACAGAATACTTAAGCAACGTCGTTGAATTAATTACTTATATACCGTTGATAATTTCAACAGATCGCTTATCATTGTATATTTACCTTACACTGGTTTGTTCTGATTACAGACGACCGGGAAACCACATAAAGCAAAATACAGCAAGGGGCAATTAGACCAAGAAACACACACAACGGATATTTATTTTACTGTGGATAAAAATGAATCGTTAATGTTTTTGCGTTCAAGTTTTCCGTGTTCTTACTCATATTGCGTTTGTCGGTTTGTTTATAATTATTGGAATTGGAAATGTTTGTTTTATTATTAAATGGTGTTTTATATGAAGTTATTGAATGTTGTATGCTATTTAGTTAAATGTCTGGCTAATAGAAGGAAAGTTCAATAATGCAGGGGTTATTACAAGCCGGTAAAGTTGTCATTAATATTCTCTGTAATTGGTAGTGTACTTAGTAGATTGATAGTATTATTTGAGATTATGTGTTTATGTATAAGAATTGGGGATAAAAATGTAATGAGAAAGGCCGGATTTAATAAGTGTTGAACGCAAAATGCAATGTGTAAATATAGACAAGACATGGAATTTCTAGTACATACGAGTAATACAGAAATAAATACTCATCACTAGTTGTGGTACTGTACCGTAGCGGATCTCAGCAGGTGATAAATTTGCGTGTGAAGTACGGTTACCAGCCATCAAACCACGACATCCAAAGATGTTAGTGTCAGAGGAAAGGGATAATTTTGATGAGTAATAAAGTTTGTCAGTTGCGGAAATCTACAGGACGATAACGATACCACTGAGCTACCAACTTCATAATATAAGAACACCAAAATAGCTCAGGAAACTTTAACTGTATTCCCCTTTCCTTAATAAGAACAAATATAACAAATAAATAAGACAGTATTCTAAAAATATACGTTCTTAAATAAAAGTAAAGATAATTCATAGTTTTTATATTAAATAAATATATCATCACGCTTTTTACCCATTAATAGGTGTGGTACTCTACTGTACCAGATCTCGATAAGTGACATATTTTTTCGCGTTAAATGCGAATACAAGGCGTCAAATCACGGCCCCCAAAGATGTTAGTGAGTGGGGAGTCACAGGAGTAATTTTAATATGGTGAAAATTATTGGTCAACTGTAGGAATCGTACTCAAGTTCCCAAATCCACTGAGTCATCTATCTATTTGTTATTAAATCGCCTGTGGGAATCCAACCCGGGTTCTCAAATTTATAGACCGACTCGATATCGTTGAGCCACCTACCCCATAATAATAATAAAATGTAATCTATGGAGTAGATGGCTCAGTGGTATCAAGTTAGCCGCAGATTTGGAAATGTGGGTTCCATTTCTATAGCCGACAAATAATTTTCACCACATTTCACTTATCCCTGTTGCTTCCCCACCACTTATATCTTTGGGGACCATGTTTTGATGCACAAATATATCACTTACCAAGGTCTGCTACGGTATTAAATTTTAAATATCTATAAAACTTTAAATTGTTAAACACCCTAAAAATAATTTTCCAATATATTTTTTTGTAAATATTGACATGCTTAGATCATCTTCAGTTCGAAATAATAAAAAAAAATTTGAGGAATAAAAAAGTCGAACTACAGACGACTGAATGACCGACATACGTTCAATTCATCCACCTAAACCAAAGTCGCATTCGTCAGCTAGGAACTCAATCCAAAATTTCTGTATTTTTATTTTTGCAATGACACACCGTTCCGATCATTTTAGCTCGTCTCTTTGGCAGCTGACGAGCTAAAAATAGCTGAGCCTCAGAAATCAGAAATAATCAATACATGCTTATTATTACAAATTCTGAAATCTAGTTATTATGTTAAATAATGCCTCGAACTGAAAATACCAATATCTTTTAATTAATTAACTACACGTATAATAAATGTAACAGTGCCTTTAATATTATATTTATGGTTAACTTTCTACTATTGCTTACTAGGTACTAGCGCCAATAGCGGTTTAGTGCTAATACATGCAGTAAATTTAAATATTTAATAAATTCTACGCTATTACAAAATTACTTATTCCAATACACTTGCGCATTTCATAAGCTATACAATTATACTAAAGCTTTTATGAATAATGCAAATGAATTTCTTCGCACAGCCATCCATCTCATTCGTCGCCTTCATATTCAATCTCAATCCATTCGACATGTTTGTCCTACTGTATAAATCTACCATCTCTTCATTACGCACGTAGTTCAGTGCGAATGCGCACTTGAGAGTGACGTCACCACAGCACAATTAGTGAGCAGCGCTTTCTTATGCACCCTTTAGACTTTCCGGTCTATGAGGACCAATCACGGCACTGTGTACACCGCCCATTGGCCGAAATGTATGCGACGTAGTGGTGGGGATAATTATATTACAGTTTGTATAGTGCAGACTGTTATTTGCATAAGATAGTGGCTTATTACAAAAAATATAATGTGAACCAGAGCAATTACTTGTGAATATTGAATTTTTTTATTTTCTTAGGATTTTTTAACAGTTGTTTGTCTTTAAATATGTATGACATTGTGTGGGATTGTCTTCAGACCTCACGGTTTAATATGTATATTGGAATAATTACTAATAAACAATATAATTTTCTCATTTAGTTCATTTTATTTATGTATGATTCATTTATAACCTAATTTCTGTGGATTTAATGTTGGAAGATTAATTTTAATTTACTGTACGTATTTGGATAAAAAAGTATTTTGAAAAAAATGTTAACAATTTAATTTTTATTTTCCAAAAAACAATATAAGTGAAATATGACTTAATCTTCCACATTTTAGCATACATGCATATTCAAAAGAGGATAAAATTTGTTCCAGATTGAAATGTATTTATTTATGTTACTCTGTACAACAGGACTTGAATCCCAATTACAGTACAGGGTCCGCACTCACCGAACCGTCGTGCAGTAGTTCATATAATTTTTAGCTTTAGTGAAATTCGAATTCCATATTGCTATCCAGACCACCGTACTGACGGACAATTTTAATTAAAGTAGATAAACTTTGCTAAAACATTTATAGCTCAATTCTCAAAAAAGTTTTAGTTAATCCTGAATTTTGTATTAGTCAAATTAAGATAAACCATATTCTCAAGAAAGTTTAAATATATTCTAATATAAACTTGTAACCGTTTGGTTTTCGGATAGTGATTTGAATTAAACTTTTAAAATTGGACTAGAATAATATTAGGTAACTTAAAATTCAGAGTTATAGTTTAAACGTTTGTTATGGGGTTGGTGGCTCAGTGGCATCGAATCGGACTGTAGATTTGAAAACCCGGGTTCAATTCCCACAGCAATTTTCACCAAATTACCACTGTACCTACACTAATATGTTTGGGGGTGTGATCTAACGGCCGGTAATTTAATTTTACGCGCATAAATATCCGAGATATGTCAAGATATACTAGGTAGAGCGCCACACTCAGTAAACGGTGATGATATATTTATTTATTTTATTTATGTTGTATTTTTACCGCCTTAATACTTGGTGTTAATTATTTTTGTGAATTAAATTCATACTAAAAATTATGTTATTCTATGAATCTGCCTGATAGATTTTGAATACATACAATATATTTTTAGCTAAATACATCAGGATCCAAACAATTAGCAGCATTAATTATACAAATTAACTGCAATTTATTGAAGCGATATTTGTTAGGTATTTAACTATTATTTATTATTAATTAGCCACTTATAAATGCGATAAACCTAAGTTGCTTAAAAGATAATAAATTATGTATTGTAATTTTCATTTTGCAATTTTTATAGCTAGTGACAGCAGCTATTGATTGTAATCATTAGAGAGTAGATTCTAAGCAATTTTGCTTGTACATAATATTTGTAGCAAACCAAAATTATTTTACTGAATTTTAAATGAAAAAAGAAGTATATTATTATATACTCTTTTGGTGATTTATATACTTATTTTTATTTATTTTAAACTTAATTTTAATCCTTGAGCTTTTCTAAAATATATATTTGATCTTTTATTATTTATGATATTTAGAAAGTGAATAAATACGAACAATGCAAATAAATTCTCTTATGTTTCTTAGTTCTACAATATTAGCGCCGCATTTCATTGAAAATATGAACAGGAACATCACTATACTAAATATCTCTTTTTGTTTGTTTTTATATAAGAAACACAATGGTAATATTTTTATTTGGAGACAGATTCAGGATTCACCTCTATTAATTTATTGATACAATATATTCGTTGCGGTAGATGTGAAATAAAAGTTACAATTTTTTGATTGCTATGAGAAATAAAGACAATAACTTTAACGTGTGTATTGACACAATGTTAAACAATTTTTTTCAAGGAACGAAGAGTACCAAATGCACAAAAAAAATAGTAACCATCAGAAAATATGTAAAATGTGGTGTTAGATTTCTGGACATTGTTAAATCTTAACATGCTGTTTGCTGACAATTTAGTTAACCTCGCGTTATGCAACAAAGCCTTTAAACAATACTTAATTGGCAACACTTTCATCAATAAGCAATAAATGTATTTATTCTTATATTATATTTTGGATTTTTTGTTGTTGTATAATTTCTATTTACTCTTGTTTAGTCATTTTTGCCTGCTTGCCTCTTAACTTTTTTTCTTTAATTTAATGCCTTTTTTGGCAAAATTCTGATCTTTTTCGAGCACTTTTTTACAAAAAAAAACACGATTTTTTATGCACTGTACAATAATCACATACTTTCGACAAATTTCTGAATGTGTTGTAACATGACGATTAGCTAATAGTGAAATTTGGAACTTACAATTGAAAAAATATGTGATGATACGATTGAATACTTGATGAATGCGATATTTAAATATGTTGTTTATAAAATTTAGCATAATCCTTCTTTTATTTTTAGAAATTTAGTTCATTTGACAACTGACGCAAATAAATACCTATAGTTTATTTGTACAAGTAGGTGATTTATTCATTCTTTACGGGATTTAAATTTACAGACGTAGTTTTGTGAGAAAAATTTATGCAAATGTTGAAGAAGTGTAATAATTGTTGTTTTTATTGCTATTCTAATCAGTAATACAAAATTCTTTCGTTGGCTCTGAATTTTTTAGTTGTGTAATAAATCAGACCAATTAATTTAACATACTCACAACTTAAGTGTGCTGGCTAATAAAACGAAATTATCTCAAATATATCGGATCAAGTGAGATTGTTAATTGAATCCAATTAGAAAATTTATCGCAACTTGTATTTTACGATGAACTAGTTACAAATTTCTTCTTAGATATTTAAAATTTAATTGCATTTCTATATAAAAGCGAAAACCAGATAACAGATATCCGATCAGGTACAGGTGATGGATTATGGCCCTTGAATCTACTTTTACGACAAAATATTTTTACATTAAAATCGATACTGTGAATTTAGTTCACTCTGTCCTAATATTTAGCTATCAGTTGGTATGGGTTCTTCCAAATGTAATGTATCATTTTTTTCATTAATTATTAGTTGCTAAATATATATTATCAATATCTAACTAATTATTACTAATATAGGCGTTGTTGAATACAAAATTCATATTAATTTGATGGCCACAAAAATTTCAGCTACAAATAATTCATAATTGGTACCTGAAAAACTAGAGTCTGGTACCCTGTTTATCAATTTGAACAACAAATATTTAACATTGCTATCAGTAATATGATTTGACAGTCAATATTTCAGCATTCATATGTACAATATTTGTAACAAAAAATAGATATTAATGAAACGTAAATCTGATCAGTTAGCAAATAAATTATATCGGTGTACATTTAAATTATTCCCCTAATATATTCATGATTCTGATAAATTTATTAATAAACCTAACTGCTATAAAAAAAATGTAAATATTTATTTCTTAATTTCTTGGACTGAACTTGAAATATATTTGTACTCATCTATCTGACGATAACTTAAAGATCACTCAAGAAATTCCAAAAATTCTCGTAAAATCCAAATAATCAAAAAACATTAATCACAATCCGATAAGCGAGGAAAAAAACCAGTTTAAAAACAAGTCGTCAACCGCAGCAGACGTTTGTTCTAAAACCCACACGATCGGGCCACAGGCGAATAAGTCATTCACGTACGAAGGTGATGTATGGCCGCTCATTTTTCTATCGGACAAAATATGGCTTTCCTAATCAAGGCGCGTATACAACAGCTACGCAAGCGTGGAACGGCAGGCTTCAATCACGGTGGCGTCCTGCTTTGTACTGTTCTGTTTCGGAACATACGTTTTCCAAAACTAGTACCTAATATCTCTTTGAAAAGTAATAGTGTTCAAGTAGTACATCATTTTGAAATTATAAGAAAATTAAACAAAAATTTATATGTAGATTACAATAAGTACTGGATATTGTGTTCACTGGATCTAAGAATCAATAGTTTACTCGCATAAGAATCAAAACTCAAAGATCAAATACATTTGATTAATAATTATTTATATACCAAAGGCTTAAGATAACGTTTAACATTCGAGGAGTGAAAATTAAAGCAATTAACATTTTATATTATTATTTTCCAGCTTTCAGTCTCCTGAATGGCACTTACTTCCACTAATTACATTTCCCCATTCAATCAGCACAAACGGACAATTAAAATCATCATTTGAGGAATATCAACAGTACTACTTTCAAAATTAGAACAAGGAAATATTCACTTATTTTCTTTAAATTTAGAGATGGGACCACGGTGCGCTTCGCACTCAATTAAATATTCAATACCTTCGGTTTTTTTTTCGATTTAAACTAAGAAAAATTACTAAAATATTAACATGGAAGAATGCTGAAACTATTTTATTAATTTGGTTCAACCAAGTGATAAGAATTAATGTACGAGTCATACAGTCCCCTTCTTTGAGTTTAACAGCCAGAGGCACCAATGTCAAGGGTGCCAAATGACGCCTCTTAACATCGACGCCAATGGCACGTGATCTGCCTGCCAGACCCTAGATACGCCACTGTTACACCCTTAATTAAGCGTATGAAGTAACGAATGAAGCCCGAAACTACAGAAAATACATTATATTTCCATTTATTATGAAAATCAGATTTTCGATTATATATATATTTTTTTTAATTTATTGTGAAGTAATAGTATACTCGAACATAGATAATAAACACTAAATATATCGTATATCTCATGACACAAAAAGTATGAACACAATTTCATTAAATGCATTCGTGTGGCCTTATTTTATAGGGATTGTCAATACTTTTATAGAATTTCAAACAATTTCATATTTTTATTTTGTAAATGTAAGTTATTGACAACATTCAATTCACTTTTGTATTTAGGTCGAATTGTTTATATTTTTCTAGCTTAAAGATCATTCTTTTCTCAGTATAATTACCGTTTGTAAGGATGAAATTTCTCAAATAAACGTAATAATTAAAACTTGCAGTTACTACATTATTATCCAACAAAAAAAAACCTACCTGTATTGAGATCTAAAACCTAAATTGTATTTAACAGTTATGGGATTTTAAATTTTCTCAGGAATAATGAAAAAAATTATTCAAGTAAACTCAGAAAGCCAAATCGAAAGAATTCAGGTAAATCAGGATAATTAATCTTCATATAATTTCATTATTAGCTATATAGAGAAAAAAAGAGGTTTTTCAATACATGAAAATTTAAGATAATAATAATAAACTTATGTCCGTATTAGTCGATGATAAATAAATGTGTAAATTTTCGTGTTTGATCTTATATATTCCACAACTTGCACAATGATTTTATATGATAATACGAGTATTTTGGAAATATTTTATCATGTCTTATACGAGTATTATTAACTATAAAACGAAAACACATGATAACAATCTGATAATTATTATCATGTTGCACATGTAACACATTAAGTGCATCAATGTGTCTAAAATTTAAAAAAAATGTTAAAAAATACATTAAAAATTTTAAGCAAGTTACCTTAATATTTCTAATTTGTTTTAAATCAGAATTTTCTACATCTTTGTATTGAACAATACGACTTTTGCTGCATATGAACGTATAAAACAGGGGTATCAAACTGTCAGTCCGTGGCCTTCAAAACAATTTTTGGCAGCCCGCGTTTCCTTCGGGAAAGATACAAGGAACATAATAAAATAATAAATATAAATTATAATAGAAAAATATATTTATTTTTTTAGTTGTCATATTAATTATATTATTGTTTTATATATCTTGAAATGAGATAATAAATACAATTTCTTGATATCAAAAATATATGTAAAAATGTTTGTTTATGTCAAATTACATGATATTTCTAAACTGGAATACCAAGAATAAAGCAAAGAACTCCCGGAAGAATCACAAAAAAATATTGATATAGCTTCTGCATCTGTTATAAACTTATTACTAATGAAATATAATAAATTGTACTATGCAGCCTATAACCGCTTTGGAAAATGGTGTGTCGAAAAAAGCACGAATTTATACAAAAACATGCTGTTGGTGTATTTTAACCAAGAATCTTTAAAATTAAAAATCTCTAAATTATGGACTCAATACTCCAGGTAAGGTCACGTCTTCTAATTAACGGCAACATTGATATAAGCAAGTATTAATATTAATTTAAGTAATTATACTTCTTTATATATTAACATCAATGTAAATAAATAAGGTCTTAGGTTTTTACTTGTTTCATTGTACTCTATTCTATTTTATTTTTCACATGAATATTATTTGTTATTTATTGCTATGATACGAAGTATATAAATGATTCATTACGCCCACCCATCATTTACTTTATTTGTTGATAATCATAAACTAGCAAGATTCATTCTCTAATCGAATTGATTTTAATTTAGTTTTGTTTTACATAAATAGTGTTCACAAATAAGTATTTTGTTGTAGATTTTAATTAATAGCAACATCTGACAAATATAATATGGTAACATAGAAGAATCGGTAAATTTGTAGTTGATCTTATTTACTGATTCGAAAACCTATCTTCTGAACTGTCAGATGATATTATAATAATATTTCAGTACTGCAGGTCATCAGGCCCATGGCTTTGTTAACTACTGCTTTCCACTTTATCGTGTCTTTAGCTGTTTCTTGCCAGTCTCAGTCTCCCATTGTTAGATGATATTATTGATTTATAAACATCAATAATAGTGATATGTTATTATTACTATTACAAACACTAGTGTTTATACTATATGAATAATTGCGAAAGAAACAAAATATGATGTATAACTTTTTTTAAATACCAACAAACAATTAAAATTAGAAATGTCAACACTATCTTTTTCGTTCTCATTCAAATATCGGCTAAAGTACAAAATAGATATACTTGTCATCCAAAAATATAATTCCTCGCCCCTTTATTACCAGAAATTCTTAAACTTAAAAAAATTATATACGAGTAAGTTGATTTTCTAATTACTGATTTTGTTTTATTTGTCAGTCTTCAGAATAATACATACTTCTACGTAATAATATAGATCTTTTTAGAAAAAGTTCTTGTACATCCTCTGAATGTGGTAACTTGAATTAAAAAGGATAAGTTGTCCTTAATAAAACATTTACAAGATAAGAAACTTATTGGAACACAATATCCTTCTCCGAAATGTGATTGTTTGATGATTCTGTCTAGTGTCTACCTTTCATGAATCTGATTCTTACAGTGACGATGCCTTCATCAATCGGCTGGCAATCATCTTTGTATTTGGCGCAATATAGAAAAGATTCCTGGTTCTCTATTTCGAAGTTGACGTTGGCAGAAGTTCTTGTGATTACTTATTTCTGAGTTCAAGAATATCCCCAAAAATTTGTTCTTCGTTCCATATTTTCACAATTTCCTTGTCATTCAGATTTGATTAGGTTCTGCTTCTGTATTAAAATATTTGATACATTTTCCTATATCTTGCATTTATTTTCCATTTTAATTACTTATAATTCATATTTTTTAAATACATTTTGCTGTCCACTGGTTTATTTGTTTAATTATTTTTCGTGACTTTTCAAATTTATTATATCTTGCCAACTTGAAAATTGACAACCATTACTATTCTGCACATTTAACAAAATATCTTCAGATATATTAAATTCTTCGTCCATCATCTGTAAAAATTAAGAACGTAACGCAACTGTCGCTTAAAATGAATTTATTTTAGAAACAACATTTCAAACCAGTGGCAAAGAATAAAAACCTTAGTGATCAATAAGATGCTACAACATAAAATACATAATCATTTTAGTTCGATGATGTTAAAATTCGTTTTATTTTCATTATTAAAATATCACTTCACTTTAAAATATCTCAACTCAGTTTAAGACAAATGGGGATGAGATAATTTAAAACTGAATGTTACTTATATTACATACTGATATTATATTATAAATACTAACCATCTATTTTATAAACTTACCGATAGTTTTTGTACTAACCTCTTGCACTATTTCAGCTCTCGCCTTCGGCTCACGCTGCAATTACCGTTCTCGAGTAACAAAGACAGTTTACGCTCGTGATACACACATAATTTTTTCTACGATTGCATCTTAAAATTATTTAAAATCGTATACGTACTGAAAATAAATTAATTCTTTCAACTGTCAATATGACAAGTTTCTATTTTGTTTGTATTCCTGGTAACTATTGAAATAAGCGCGCATTTAATATCTTCTTCACGCGTTGCCATTGAAAACGCGCGCATTTAACGTCTTTTTCGCGCGTTGGCATTGAAGACGCGCAAAAAAGATATTTTTCGATTGTCCTACAGAAAAGTCAATTTACGAAGACAAATGAGAGCGTAATTGTCAACTTTTCATAGCAATCGTAGAAAAATTATATTATATACCCATTGAAATCGCATCACACACCACATTCAGGGAAGGTACCTACGCTATTATGCTTGCTAAGTATTGTTAATAATACATAAAAGATAGTGAGGTGAAACAGCACGGTACGAAAAAGCAGTTAACGTTGGTTCGGGATCGATGGCTACTACATTCTTGCCGCTAACACACACAAACGTCGGTAATTGGGCAATGTTCAATAACTTCATCTATTTACAAACGTCTAGCGGATCGCTCAATCACACGTCATCCCAGAACGGTTTTTATTTATGTTTGCGTCGTGATTTATTTTGGTTATAAATAATTCGTAAGTAGAATTATGGTGATTTAATAGAGCGAGGGTCCATGCTTGATTAGGATTTATTAGTATTTACTTTTAGCAAAAAAAATTGATTTTTTATTTGCATTTAAATTTTTTGTTACTTTAATACCTACATACTGATCACTAAGTTTATACTAACAATTAATAATTAAATATTAATATTATATTTATATATGAATAATAAATTCAAAGGTTCAACATGAAAGTGTTTTGATGAGTATAGCAGAAAGTAGAAGAAAAGAAATTATGGCAAATTTGCGAAATCAATTTTCGATTTGACAGCAAATCTGCTAGTATATTATATTTATTAAAATAATATTTCGGAATATAATACTGTTCTTCTGACTTCTTCTTTTAATAGAATGCTCAATGAATACTATATAGTCGTAGTTAAAGCCGTATTTTGCAATTCTTGCATTCAGGACAAAATAAAATTGTAGCTTCTCCTTTTCTAAAGTTTTTAATTATTGGTAATTCAAATAAAATTATTCTGATTTTACTATATTTATACTTCATTTTAACAAATTCTATGTATCTGGATACTGGAAATATAATTATGTTCTGCCGATAAGTTGCGTCATGCCGTTGTCGCCCGACTATACGCGCAAGATTTTACAGGAAATGACTTGTTTTAAGCTAGATCTTATAAATATGCACTGGACAGCATGATGTGTTATTTTAAGTTTGTAAGTCTTAGGCTTAACAACTTTAACAAATTGTTTTTTGGTAATTAATTTTTATATTCGGTTCTGTGACCATTGTTTAGACAACTGAAAATTTAATAAAGGTAAGTAAACTTTATGATATATTTCATTAATTTTTTTTATTGTTTGCTCAAAAATAAAAAAAATACGATATTTTAATAGGTCCATTTTTTATAAGTCATTCATTAACAATCATTAAGTATAAGGTGTATATATAGTTATTTTCCATTATTTAAGATCTACAATGGGGCAAGAAAGGCAACAGATATTAATATCAGAATTCGCTTTGAAAAAAAGCAAGAAAAGCAAAGTTTTTATTAACTTTTTGTATATTTAGTATAAGTACTTACATATGTATTTAATTTATGTATTTGCTTTATATTGTTGTATCACAGTAGGTATATGTACTTAATTTTTTATATTTTGTTATAATATGTTTATATCAATAATTACTGTATATACAAATTTATGATTTTAATAAATAAAATGTATATTTTTTACATATTCTGTGTCTGTATATTATTCAAGGTAAAAATATTTCAGAAACATTCCAGTTAATCAACAGGGGGAGAGGGAGGTCGCAAAATATTCTCGCACACGGGCTTCAAATACTCGAGGAACGCCACTGCTGTTTTTTTCCAATTTCAATTACTTCTAAGCTTGCTATGGCTTCATAATATTTACTAATAACTTTAGTTGTACACGTTGTAATTGATTTTCCTTAAAACTGTATTTATTTCATTTGTATCCAATGATTTTTAAATAATATATTCATAAATTACTTTTATACCATACTAAAAGTTTAAAAGCATAGATTATATGATTAAGTAATTTAGTTTTAGTTCTCAGTAAATAATTAATTATAACACTAGCTAGTAGCTAGTAATTTAATCAACTTTCTATCTCTTAAGGTTTCCGAAATCTCAATGCTGCAATAAAACTCATTACGTATCTTGTATATTTTTAGTATTTAAAAAAAAGGTTGTATATTGCAGAATGGATAAAGGGAGTGATAATATATTTATATAATTTATCTAAATAATTATATTATTATTATATATTGTAATGTTTCTTTCGTTTTTTGTTAAATATGGAATTTTCTTCTTCTGTCGCTATAATGTACAAAAATAATAATTGGCATAAAAATTAAAATCATAATTTTTTAATAAACATAATATCACTTCCAAACAGTAATCAAAGAAGAAAATAAAATATATATATATATATATATAACTAAAAATTAAATAATGTACACATGCACTTTTATTTACCGCAAGTAGGATTTCGGAATTAAACAAGAAAACAATTATTTCAATATACACATTTACAAATTATTATAAAAAAATAGTATTTATTACCTATTACTAGAATTACAAATTATAAATGTATTCTTTTCCTTTATGGTAGCCATATTATTTGTAAGCCTTTTCGTAGGTGCCTGTCTTATATTGGCACCCTTAGTAGGGTCCACATTGGCTATACCATAGTGAATTTGACCAACATAGATATTTGTTTGAGATAATTTATTATATTGAAAATGTAAATGGAAGAAACAGTAACACAAATAAATTGAATTATGAAACTATCTTCACATTTGATATGTCATATACATATCACTATCAAAACTGTGCTTTATATCATCACTAATTATCGACAGTTCTGTAACTACATCGAAGTTGGCCACTTGATAAAGCTTTGGTGGAATTCACTAAATCTTTAACTTCCGTGCAGTAACTCAATTTGCAAATAACCCTATCAAATTTGCTTATAGAAAAGGATTAAAAAATATATTATCCATTCCTATTAGGATATCTTATGTAATTTATAAATGAAAAATAATATTAAAATTAAATATTAGAATCCTCCAGTGCTGTCAAAAGTACTAATGCGTGAAAGTATGAATATATAATAAAAGACTCTTAATTACCTCGATTATTTTAATCAAGATATGCAAATGCTTCAACTGTCTTAAATTTTTATTAACGACAATAATTACTTTACATACTCGTCAGAACATCTGGAGCTCCTTGGCTTGTCTTACCGCAGCACCGCAACTCACTACAGCGGACCCCGCGGCCAACGTTAACCGGGCGTTAAAAGTATTTATTTAAAAATAATTACTCCATAATTACTTGTCTTTTTTATACGGTACCGGAAGTGATGCGATTTCTTCAAGTGTTTCCGACAAAATAAATTTAAATATCATACAGACAATTAAACACTCTATTAAAAACACCAAGATACTACTGATAAATATTTTGATATTGTATATTAGAATTTTAAATTAGATTCTGCCACCGAAAACAGGCTGGTGGGTCCCATCTGTTGTAAGGGAGGATTTTTAAAATGAATTATTTATTTTAGACTGTTTATCGTTATTGTTCTCGTTAGCATGAATTACTATAGATATTATATTTTCGTGTAAGTTAGATAAAATAAAAAAGAAACATGTTCAATTTGTTTCATACTAATAATAATTTATTTGGAATTGAAATGGAAAATTTCCATGCATTTGTTAATATTTCAAGATGTTGTTTCAGAGTTTTGTTTGGTTCTATTTTCTAGTTATTAAATATAAATCATGTAATAGATACGAAAATTACTCAAAATGCAGACAATCGACAATTATTTTTTGTCATGATATGAAGTTTGTCTCTTAGATATTATTGTCTTTCATGGCGATTTTTTTTTTACTATTTTTAAAATGATTGTTATTATTTCTTTAATTTCACTCTTTCTTGATGATCGCAAAAGTATGTGTCGAAACATCGGATTTATTAATAAAAAAGTTTATTTCCTGTTGAACAGTTGAACAATTATCTTTATTCAATTAACAATGTAAATTTATTCAGTTTTTGTTAATCAACGTATGTTTCGACTATAAAATTAAACCAAAGCCGGAATATCAGATTTTAAAAGCTAATAAGCAGAACATGTACAAAAATAATAGTTTTACAATATTAACATTTTTTCGGGTTCAATTCCCAAAAATTTATTATTATAAATACAATTATTTTTGTATCGGTATTAGCATTGACAAATTAGAATTGTTATGGTTTAAAAACATTTAGTATATTATTCCAAATATCCGAAAAGAAAGAGACAAGAAAGAACAAAAAGAAAGCATTTTGGAGAGGAAGATACGACATAATAATAATAATAATAATAATAATAATAATAATAATAATAATAATAATAATAATAATATTTATTTACTGGTACGCAAATACATGCATACATGCATACATAAGTGAGACATTGGATATAAGATATTTGAGATAAAATATTTATACCGTTTCTAATCATCTATTATCATTGAACTAAAAAGTCAAACATATGAAGTCTGAATTATGTATTCCTTGTTATGTTATTAGAAAAAGAGAGCTAAAATGAAATATCAAAGTAAACGAGATACTTTAAAAGTTGTTAAACAATATACAAAATACTGAGTAACTACAATAAGACAATCTGCAAATAATACTATTTTGGATTTTTCGGGACAGCGGGATATTTTCACAAATCAGCGGAATGTTTGGTAACTCTGAAGCAAAGTTCCGAAATGTCGTTTTTAAATATTATTTCGAATTCCAAATCAACTTTCAGGCTTAACTAAATTCGTTATTTCATAAAAATAATAATTTATTTATTAACATTTACAAGAAGAACTTGATTATCCACATTATCTAACTTGTTCGTATTTTATAATTTAATTATAGATGCAAGAGTTTAATGACTTTCTTCAATTCATGTAATAATTAAATAAGTGCAAAATGCAATATGTTGGTAAACACAGTTCAGAAATACCTACCTTACCTAACTCAAATGGTATTTCCGATGGTTTGAAAAGAATAGGATGTTGAATATGTTTAATACCATATAACTGATCCCCAGATAATTGTATCCCGACAATTTGATCTTGCAGTAATTGGTTTCCGAGCAAGTTTATCCAAATTGAGCCCGACAACTGTTTCTCGGAATTTGGGTAAAAGGATAATTTTTCTTCGAAAATTTTAACAATTTATGTTCATATTGTAACAAAGTAAATCAATTCAGAATGAGTTTTTATTATAATTAGGGTTTTTCACCATCAACTCAGCTTCGAAAGATACAGACAAATTAAATATTATCTTAAGTATTTTTAATGTAAACTCATGCATGGGAACATTTATCTCTAACCAAGTCATCGATTTCACCCTCTTACCCCTTGTCAGCACGTCCCATGGAAAACAACAACAAATAGTCAGTGGTGGTTTAGCTTTTGGATTGACAAGATGTAGTCTTGCCATGTGGTAACTTTAGTTCATATGTTGTTGTTGTTTGCCATCTTCGGTCAAGTTGTTTAAATAGAGATTTAATATGTTTCGTTTAATATCTATTACTTTTGTAATTTTATAACTTTTCTATTTATTTTTATGTTGTGAATATATCTTAATAAACATTGAAATTTAGAATAGTCGTCCAGCTCTTGCACGTGTTACAATATATTGAAATATTTGAATGGTTAGAAACTATTGTAACATTTATTAATTATTATCTATTAGTCCTATAAATTACAATGAATGTTTTTTGTTCATTTCTTCTTCAATAATTTAAAATTAGTCACGTATTTCTGGAGTCTAGATTCCAGTGGTTATTTAGCAAAACTCGTATTGAATTCATCGAATATTTTTTTTAAATTTTACTTTATTACATATTTTAAAGCAAATATTTTTATTATAAATTATTGAAAAAATGAAACACTCTTGTAAAATAAATATATAAGTTATTTATGAACTAAGTGCGGGAAGACGATGTTCCCGCATGAGCGCATTTTTAAAGCAGTAGCGACTGCAAGGAGCGAGAGTCTTTAATAGCGCGAATGAGCAGAAGACGTCTTCACGCACGTAGTTTGTATAATATTTTTTGTTGGAGTACTGATATTTAATCTTTAATTTCAACTTGTGTGAGTACACCAGAATCTGCAAATTATACACAATCTTTATCAATTGCAAACCAAGCTGCTCCAGGAACTTCGATTTGTAATTGTAAAAAATTTACTATAAATGTTTATAATAACACTTGTAACAATTGTGGATCTGCCCAATAAAAAAATATTGTTTTTTAGTTCAAATATCAAACTTAACGTAAAATAGATTAATTTAAGCATTGTATGTTGTTATAATCTTACTTTTCATTTAAACTAAGTTGTTATATTCCACAATATGTGTTTTTTCTTATTATTTATATAGTATTAGTCGCAATTTTTGTTTGATTACAATCTGCAAGAAGTTGTATCAATGACGTCATTAGGTCAAAAGTTGTCAGGTAGATGGCACAAACGCTGACAATTGTTGAAAGAATTTTAACAAAATACTCTTATTTTCCAAACTTTTAATAAAGGAAAATTTCATAAATTAGATTTTTATTTTATAATGTTCCAAAGGGCCAGTGTTTTTTGCAATTTTTACAGTCGAGTCGATCGGGAAGCACTTGTTTCAGATTGAGTGTTGCGTGCGGGAAGTGTCATTTTGAAGGTTACGAGTACAAAAATATATATAATACAGACAAAGTAAACTGCGGAATGCATTGTTAAATAATGTAAATGTTTCCAAAACCAGGTATACAGGCTTACTTGCGTGTGTGGTGTGGAATATGCTTTCCATGGCTTTGGATTTGCTTGTTTTAAACGGGAGCGACGCAAGCCTCGCTAAGAATGTGTTCCAATTCAAAAATACATAATAAATTATTACATTATTTATGTATGCTACTCGGTACAATAGGAATTTAATCTGAATTACAGTACAGGGTCCAGACTCACCAAGCCACATTGTCCTAGTTCATATATTGCTAGCTTGAATGGAATTCGAACACGGGTTTTATGGATTCAAATGCCGTAATGCTAACTAACTGTACTGCCATTATAACCATTTCTTAGTGTGGGGTGGTTACTTATACTATCGAGAGAGAGAAAACAAAATATTTTGAAATATATGGTAAAAATTAAATACAGTACCTACGTACGTAAATCAAATATCAAATAAAATATGAAATTCAATAAATCATAAAAACGAGTGAAATAAACTGCAAACAGTCAACATCAATTTAAATTTCAAATGTCACAACCGTTTCATAACTTATTACCATTACAAAAATAAACCTATCATGTCACGTACACGTTTAATATCTCATCATCAAATCTATATCTTTATACACACAATTTATGACATTCTGTTTTTGCTAATTTAAATACGATGACACAGGTAGTGTGTATATCGTGTCTCGATCAGATACGCACCTAACCTAACTAATAAGTACATCTGTTCCGTAACTGGCGACAGCAAAAAACACCTTCCGACCGGAAGAGGGACAACCGGACAACTGCTTCAGACGAGGTTGAATACTTGTAAGGCGTGGGGAGGGGGTGATATTGTGTTTTCAAGTAATTATTAGCACGATGTTTCACTTTTTATAACGTATAAAATTTAGTTTATTGTACTAAGAGAGGAATAGCTCGGTATAGATGGCGTGAAGTTATGTGTGATGACTGTTATAGCTAGTGGCGGTTCCATTTCAAAATACAATAGACTTATTTAGATGAAACAATAAAAAGTGAACTTAACATTGACAGTGATGTTCAAATTATTAAATAAATGTGTCAAAATAAAATATGAGAAGTAATTACAAAAATGGAATATGCAGAAAATTTACGCACGGTAAGTAATAGATAGTACTTAATTACTATAATTTTGATCTTTAAACTTATTTTAATAATAATTTGCAACTCATTTTCATTCTTGAATTTATTAAAAGATTTTACAATTCGATACGCAGTTTTTTTTTCTTTTTGTAAATTTCTTTACATGTTTACTTTGTATACCATATACATATTTCATGCTCCATATAGGAACAAAAATATGAACATCTGTTGAATTAGTCTGCCATTTAAAAGTCAATATTAATTAATATTATAATGTGTTACAGAACTTTTAATACACAACAAATTCAAGAGAAAATACGGTTCTAGACATTTTTCACAGGAAATCATTTTACAAAGGATTTAAATAAATGTTGAGATTTTAAATGCGCACAAGGTGTTCAAAATAATTGCAAAAAAATTAAACGTATATTTGATTTTTCCGAAATTCATAATAATAAATTGTATTGTATAAATTACTTACGGCAAAGATATTGCCTGTGATTGGACTGATAGGTTACAATAATAAATAAAAATATATAAACATAATACATTGAAGGAGTGTTATACAACTGTAATAAAAATAAAACCTATCAGTCCAGTGGTGCGAAAAATGTATTTTTGAGAATTTCGGAAACAATATTTTTGCGTTGTAATCAGTAAATCAAATTCATTTCATTTATTCATTTTTATTGCATTAATTTTAGACCATCATTTGCATGAATTATAAATTACATGAAATTGGAATATAAGGCTAGAAACTGTGAAATAAATATTTTAAGAGAAAAATAATATAATAATGAGTATCTATTTGGGAAATAATTAATATCTATTAATATTTTGAATTCAGAACTGGATTACTATGGTGTATTAAAATGACATAATTTATTGGATGTTAATTCTAAATATTTTTCAATTGATTCTCAATGTTTTATTTAGTTTTTTATTCTTTATCAATTTATATTTATATGACTAAGTAGTTTTTATATATAATTTGTACAAGAAAATAAACTAATCGACCTATAACACCATCTATGATAAAACTATGATCATAACCTAAACGAGATATTTAATAATGTAAAAACGAAATGAAATCATTAAACTAATGTCTAAAATAAGGTTAAAGATAAAAGAAGACTTACGCAAAATGAGTAGAATGTATGAGGGCAGCTGTGAAAAAGATGGAAATAAAGAATTTAAATGATAATATAAATAATATGTACAAAAATGTACACTAATTATGTAGTTTCTAAGTCGTTGGACATAAATAAAACTTATTATATGCGAGTATGTACATAGTTAATATCAGTCTAATTATTTATTTATTTATTTATTTATGTTACGCTGTACAACAGGAACTTAATCCCAATTACAGTACAGGGTCCGCACTCACCGAGCCGCAATGTAGTAGTTTATATAATATTTAGCTTGAGTGAGATTCGAACTCGGGATCTCCGGATTCGAATTCCATATTGCTATCCGCACCACCGTACTGACGGACATAAGAAACTGATGTCGATTTTCCACAACCGACAACTAATTTTCTTCACATTAAAATAACTTTCGAATCTCCCTCCACTAAAATCTTTAAGTTGGATGTGATTTAACAGCTGGTAAGCGCATTACAAGCACAAAAATATATCATTTATCGAGATATTCTACATGTAGTAATGAACCTATTTCAACTTTTGTTTAAATGAATAAGATAAAAATTTAATTAATTTACAATGAAAGTCCTGAATAAACATCGTTAATTAATGGCTCTATTTATTTATTTAAATTTAAATATTAAGTTGAGTATTTATAGTAGTAGAAATCCTTGTGAAACGCATAAATTGAAAGAACCCGTCGCATAATTACGAATTCATCACGAACTAATTTTAATATCATTGAGTAGATAATCAATATAGCTGTTGGGGAGCAAGTGGTACGCGCTAGATGGCGCTAAGCTTGCTCACTAGCAGTAGCAGTGCCGGCGGCGGCCATAGCCAAGTGCCATTTTGAAAAGCGCATGCGATTAGACGCCGGTGAGCAAGCGTTCCCATGCAGCAGCCACTGGCCGGGAATTGCTCTGTTTCCTTCCTCCCGACTCCGTGCCGGCATAAAATCTGCATTAATTACTGCGCCATTTTACACAATTGCTTCGCTGAGATCGAACGATAAGCGATAAGTACTACGTTTCGCAGCATGAACTTTGCCGTTACTGTGTGCTGTATTCACCGACTGATGTCAGAGAATGGACTCGACCATTCTCGCTAAGATTTATTATCGCGAGGAAATTTTTCATATTTGAATTCATTTATTTTCTAGCTGTATTTTTAGGTAACGAAAAATGTAGAGGAAAAATATATGGTAATTTGTTCAAGTTATGTACTTTCTTATTTTCATCTTATACAGGACTAGAATTAGACTGTACTAGATTTAAAAGCATTTGCGGTTCGTGAAAAGAGCAATTATATCGTTCCAGTATGATTGGTAACTAATAAATAATAAATATGTATATACACCAAAAAATTGCGGGTTTCATTTAAAATTAAATTATGAGGTTGCAGAAAACTGGAACTCTTATTTGATTTTCCTTTGATTGAGTTTATTCTATTTTTTTCGATCTTTTACTAAATCTTGTGCTTGCCTTGATGTCTTTTATGGTCTTCCTCTTTTTATACCTCGTGTCACTTAAAATAAAATAGTGAATCGAATTTTTGACAGCAATGTTTATTAATTTATTTGTCATTATTTCTCGATTCTATAAAGAATTTTGCTATTTTTAATTTGTTATATAAGTTTCGTTGCCGCACAGCAATTTTTTTTATAAAGATTTTCTTAAATGTTGTCATCTTCATTCTCAAAGATATCACTGATTTTACAAGGATAAAAACAATAGTTTCGCCTGAAGAGATAAATGACTTTCCATTTTATATCAAATGTGAGTTTTGCATTTAATCTAATATAGGGGTGGGAAATTGCTGTTCAGCGGGCCTCATTAGGCTCGGAAAATCATTTGGTTTGGTCCACCCAGGCAACCACAAGAAATAAAATAAATAATTTTAATTTTTGCGAACTTAAAAATGGTTATTGAATTTACGTCGATCTCGTGCAAAATTTGAACTCATTGGACGCAGTTTTTAGTTCTAAACTTTTATTCTAAAATTAACAGGGAAGAAATTATCGCCAATCACAATTTTACCATTTTATTTCCTAAAAAAAATTAACACTCGGTAAAAAATTTGGCCATTGATTGATGTTGCAAATATCAAATGGTCCTTGGCAGTAAATAGATTTCCCGCCCCTAATCTACATGAATAGTGTCTAATAATTCTGTATATCAAAGTTAGGTTTATATTTTGATGAATTTGTACAGCTATTTGTAAAAGTAACGTGCATATAACGACTAACAGGTGAAACTGAAAATCTTATTTCTTAGGACAAAAACAGTAGACCCAAAGTGAATGAAATAAAAAAATCAGAGAGCTATATTAAAATTAGATTATTGTTAAAATTGTAATAATAATTATAATATGGATAGGGTAGGGATTCATATTCTACTCGCAAATAGTACAATAGTTCGGTAAATATAAATAAAAATTAAATCGTAATAAACTTTTCATTATATTTTATCAAGGAATAGGAATTAAAATAAATAAATCATGTAGTTCTCAACTTCTTTCAAAATAAATTAACAATTAACCATTCTGATCCACACACGTCATTAGTTAGTAAACTAACCAGCAAATTCTCAGTTCATATTTAAAATATTCGTTACCTAACTTCCAACATCTTCCATGCTCATAAAATATCCAAACCTCAGCCAACAAAGAAATCAATTTCATAATAACACTCCACACCCTATTTCCGACATATTTTTCCCACTTAATACTGTTAATACTGAAATTGACTGTAAATAATTAACATAATAATTTATTGATGTGGAATTACGCTCGCCACGCTGTCCACCATTTAGCGTTTGTGCAGACACGAACAAAGCGGGTGAGGGCGGGTGGTGAATGTATTTACGTGACGTCAACGGATAACCATGACAACTAAAGCCTGTAATTTCGTGTAAAACAGCTATGGACGCGCGCAATAATTCACCGGTGTGGAATATTACTGAGCGATATGATAGAAGAGGTGAGGGGACTAATGATTGTTTTAAGGGTTTTGTGGTAGGGATATATACTCGTAAAAAGTGGGGATACAGACATGTTATTGTGTATATGTGGTCTAGAATTTATTTTATGTTATCTACTAATATTATATGCTTTACATTTCTGTTTTTATATTACATGTTATTTCATTTTTATTTGTAGCCTTATTATTCAAATTATATTTGATATTTATTTATTTATATTGTACTTTATTTATTCGGAAAATAATTATAATTCTTGTGAAAACGAAATATTATTAGTTAGTATTATTAGGACGGATACACTTTTTATAAAAATAATTTTAAATAGAAATTTATACATATTTATTCACAGTAAAATAATAATTAAAAAATTATTCAAGTTTTTAAAAATATTACATTAAAAAGAATTGCACTAATAAATCTTGAATAAAACTATCTCCCACTCTTGTAACTTAATTAAATTATAAGCATTTTTTCAAAATCATAAATAGTTCAGATTTTAGTTGCTTGAAGGCAATTGCTGTATGAAATGTAATGTCACAACTCTATTTTATATTATGTGATTTATTTGGAACTATATACATTGTTTATCAATTCACAATTACTTATTTATAGATTATTATTCATTTTTTCAATAATTATTACATTCCAGAGAAATTTACATATAAAAATGTTAACATCGTTGTTTAGATAGAGAATAATGTTTATTTATATAATTAATATTGATTAATATTATAATTCTAGATTACTTTTTAATCGCATTTATTTTTCTTTAATTGATTGTTTCGAGAGCCGCGCCGTATTTTAACAGCATATATCCTATAAAGTATGTATCTTCAAATTAAGTGCATAATCTCTCTATTTATTGTATAGAGAGAATACATTTTAATCAATTATTGTCAAATTTTATCATTTCAATATTTTATTTTAAAGTAGTATGATTATATGTATATAGGCACTAACTAATCTCTTAAAACTATTTAATAATAATAATTTAAAATAAATACTAAGACAAATATCATCAGTTTAATAAAGTATTCTATTCCAGTCCTAAAAGTGGACAATATCGCCCCCTAGGAGATGTTTGAATTATACAAGGGGCCGCCAGGTATGGCAGTGGCATAGAAATGGACGACAAAGGAGTCTCGCATCAAATAGTAAAATATTATTTTTCTTTTTTAATACTATGACCTATTAGGTAATTAATAATTATAATTAAGCAGCTCTTTTCTGACTTAATTTATGCAATTAGTACCTACAATTATAACTTTATTTATATAGTTATATTTACTGCAAAAAATCGATAAAATACAATATATAAATTTTCCTTTTTTATAATTCACATATACATGTGTCCAGGTTCGCATTTACACTTCTGGAGTAAACATCTATTTCAATTATTTGGTTTCACTTTATATAGGTGACAGGGCTCGAAATCTACGCAAGTAAATCGAAATGATGTTCCGGATTGTGATAATTATTATTCAGATTCGGGAAATTCAGATAGAAGATTACAATTATTATTAAGCATCCTAAAACACATTTCCATTCTAGTTCATTCGAAGACAATGCAGTGTTTAAAAAAAATCTATTTATCCACGCCTTTTATCCATTATTGAGTCTGGCACTCTGCCGAAGCAAATGCAGTTACTAGCTGTTATATCAAGGCCCTTAAAGATGTTAATGGAGGAGGAACCTCAGGAGTAAAAACTGGTTTTAGGCTGTAGGAATCGAACTCGAGTTCTCTAATTCACAGTTCTATTCGATACCACTGAGCCACTTACCCTATTTTTTTTTAAATTTAAATATCGGACCAACTACTCAGGTTATATGCCGATATGTCCTTTGTATGGCCGCCACGGGCGGGACCCGAATCCACGACCTTATGATCGTCAATCATGCCCTCAACCCGCGCGGCCACCATGCCGGACACCTACCCTATTAATAGGAGTTATTAATCCATATATTTAATATACAGACTATTTAATTTATGATTATATATTATTAGGAAATATCAAAAGATAATATTCCTTATATTAAATAAATACGAAAACTTTAACTATTTCTTCTATTGACCTATTACAAAAACATAAATTAAATATAAAAATTGGCTCAAATACAAGAAAGCAAAGGGAAGGTATCATCATATATAGAAGACTTTAATTACTTCTAATTATTCGATTTGTTTTTAAAAAATTCAAACTTAGTTTTTTCTAGAGCAACTGGCCATAATTATCTAACCAAAAAAACAATTGCAGTGGTTACGAAATAAAATTACATTCAGCTATAAAACAAACATACTTAAAACTCTAGGTAGACCAATAAATAAAAACCAGTATATTCCAATTTCAATTCCCAGTATAATTACAGAATTACCCGTATCACATTTACGAGCAATATTTCTCTTGCAACAGTGTCATTTATCGCGTCGTTCGCGCATAGCAACAATAACCCTGCGCCACAACAGTAACTGTGGGCTGTAGTAAACTGCTTCACGGCAGTCTATAGTATACACGTGTACGTGTAATTACACAAAAACGCTGTCGTGACTGCATACGATTTCAATATCCACGGCCCATCAAGCGCAATTAGATAGTTCATCACAGTGGTGAGTGGCGCTACCGTCGCTTTATACTCGTATATCGGGATATGCAGGGATATTACCTGTCGTGCATTCATTGTCTTTCTAAGTGACGATAGAATGAAACTAAATAATATTACTTTTTTAAATTCCCGAAGAAACTTCCAAATTTGAGCCTTTATTTTGATGACAGGATCATAATGCTAATACATATGCGTCAGCTACCTACAATATTTAATAATCAATGCTGTTTTTATTCAAGTGCAATAAAAAATTTAATACGGTAACGTAATTTAATTATTTGTTACAATGCACAACAAAACTTAATCGCAAGTACGGTACAGTTTAAAGTGGAATCCGTTTAAAATATAAACTGAAGTCAGCGAGAATTGAACGCATTTCCTCTTGCTTTATTTTATCTAATGAGCTTTGGGTTTGAGAACCCTGGTTCGATTCCCGACCAACAATTTTCACCACATAAAAAAATACCTATATGGCTCTCTCTCAACTAACATCTTTGGTGACCGTGATTTGCTACGGCAAGTGCCACACCTAGTAATGGGTAAAAGGCGTGATGATGAATTTATATATAAAAAAATTATGAAGATAAATTTTATAATTTGTTGTCTTAAGTTCCGGGAATCAGAATAAAAATTGTTGAGCTTGCAAGGTACATAGAGGTCGATAGTTCCCCGCTTTAATATATAGAATTTAGTTTTTATCTATTTTTTAAAGAAATATTTAGTGTTCCTTTACTTCAATGGTTTTGTTTTTTATGAATACGATTTTTTTTTAATATTAATATTTAAAAGTGATGATTATTGACAGGCTGCTTTAGCGATAGGTACTGGTGAATTTCGATTTTTCATTTCTTTCACAAATTTCGACCCAACCTAAAAAAGTCCATGAGTACAATGAACTGCTAAGATCCTAATAGATAGCAAAAATATGAAAAAGAGAACAAGGATCTACCATATACGTTCATTTGTAATATTATATGTTTTAATAAAGGTATTAACTTGATAAAAAAATTCTAAATACATTAAAATACCAAATTAATAGAGTTATTGTATTATCTTAAAACCAAGAGAATTTATACAATTGTGAAATAGTCTTTGATATGTTATTTTTGCAAGAGTAAGTTTTTATAATATCTATTTGTAGCATAAAATGCGGTAACTTTGTAAAGCATTACACATGATTTCGTCGATATCTTAAAAAATATTTGGTTTTAATAAAACTAAAAAATGTCTTTTAATATCAGATGTTTTATCGTAAACTTTGGAAAAAAAGCAAAATTAAAAATAAAATTACAACGGTCATGTCAAATATTACTAAATATTTATTATATAACTTAAAATCAAATACTCTAAACGGAAATGAGATTGAAGTACTGAAGTGAAAGCACAATTCCGCATGAATATTTGACGCTCAATGACACTTTCTGCGCACTCAGGACTGAGTTTACGATAGCGCTTTGCTTTTGCGTTTCTTTGTTGACGAGAAGCTTTTTCTCTTTTCACCTTAAATATTTATGTCGAAATGAAAAGGTTTGTAGTTTACAGAATATAAAATAAGGAAATGAGAATATGGCTAGATAAATGTTTCAATTTCAAACTTTTACAATTATTTCAAATGCCGACTGTACTTCTTCACTCTTCACAATTTACAACGATGGCATAAAATATTTACCTATTAAATTATTGTTATCTTGAATACGATGTAGTATAATAGATATTACAAAAATATGTTACTGGTGACACATGACACCTAGGCAGAATTAATTTAAAACTTTAGACGATAAATGATAATGCAAGCCTAACTAAAAGACACGTAAATCTTTAATCAAAATTAAAATTTGATTGAGAACAATGTTGCCAGACGAACTTTTATAAACGATAGAGAAGTATGATAAAAAAAATAGATATTGCACCAAATTGCTGGATATTATTTAAAAAATGTAGTAGGTACTACAATTTCATGTATTTTTATGGCTAGTACAAATATTGAACCAATAAAACTTAAATTTTAAATAAATAAGAGCATGTCGAATATTTAGCAGCAAACTCAATTATTCCATGTAAAATATAACTTCGATTAGCCTATATTAATTTAAGTCTTGTACGTATTTACATGATGTAAAATAAAAGAATAAATTGCATATACAAAAACTATAGTAGCATGAAATTTAAATTTATGTTTTATTATAAATATCAACAAAATACATTATAAAAATATACATGTAGTTATTACTGCAAAATCACTCAAATAAGCGATGTTAACTATGTTGTTAACTAACATGTTAAAAGTTGACAATAACTAGATGGCTGACACCACATTTCACGTATTTTCTGGATTTTATGTTATAATTAATTAATGTAACCATTAAAATACTTATTATTATCAAATACCAATGATAAAATAATATTTGTCTACGATTGCTATGAAAATTTGACAATTACGCTCTCATTTGTCATCGTAAAGTTGACATTTTCTGTGGAACAATCGAAAAATGTCTTTTTTGCGCGTCTCGAATGGCAACGCGCGAAAAAGACGTTAAATGCGCGCGTTTCCAATGGCAAGTCGCGAAAAAGATATTAAATGCGTTTATTTCAATAGTTACCAGGGAGACAAACAAAACAGAAATTTGTCATATTGACAATTAACAGAATTAATTTATTTTCAATACGTATACGTTTTTAAATAATTTTAAGATGCAATCGTAGAAAAAATGTCTTTGTTCCTCTTGCACTATTGCAATTATTATTAATGTAAAATTTATATTTACACAAACATGCGGGAGAAAATTAAAAATGCTAGAGAATAATTTATTTCTTTTCTAAAACTATAGAAATTCGGTAAAAGCTGAGTTTCTTTCAACGCTGTTGAGAAGTGAGTTAAAACAAAACTAAGTCTACTAGCAAACAAACTACGACTTGTTGACCGCATGTGCTTTGACAACATTTTTGTCGACATTCAACTGTACTAACTGATATTAGAACTCTTTTTTGACATTATTATGTGAAATTTGAATATATTGTAAATAAATGCTACAGTATACAACGTGTATATTTTTTATGGCGTACCATTTTTAATTTCTTTTATGCGACACTTCAACTCAAAAATTTGTTCATTCTTAGAGTAGCTGTATCGCAATAGTACAAGTAATATTCTTACTTAACTGTGCCAACGTCGCGCCTTTACAAGACGAGTAGCATCTGTCATCTGCTAATTATTGATCATTATTAAACTTTATTTTTCTCTGAATTTCAATGTAATATTTTTTATCAATTTTAGTGTTTGATAAAGATATAAAATTTGAGGTTGTTAAATACTTGTATTTCGTGTATTAGAATAAAAAAATATGAAGAAAAAATTCTAGTTTTACACTATAAATATTAAAATGCAATACCAATAAGAATATATCTTTGTCACATAAACAACAATTTATTAAACTATAGTGGGCGGTGCTAACTGACATTCCAGCGTAGAGTTTATAATAGAGCATTTCCATTGCGTTACATTGCGGTATATTGCGGTACACTGTTACCAAATATAATTTTACGAATTAGTATCAAATGTCGTTTAAAAATTTCTCGCAGATATAAAAACAAGTGATCAGTAAGTTTCAAATTTTTATGTAAAATCCGTATGTAACATAATTCTTTCTTACTGAAATGATGAAAGTTTGAATTAAAAATGACATGATTATTTTTTCGGCACCTTTTTTTTACGTATTAAAAAAGCAAAATTGCAAATATCTCTACTTTCGTACGATCAATCTTCTTTGAATTACGGTAGCATTTAGATTATATTTCAATTAAAATGTAATTTAAATTTCAGTGGACAAAAATAATTATGCGATACAATTATCTGAAACAAATTCACAAAACATTATTTTTACTATTTTATTTATCAAAATCTCGAAATCAGTAATATAATGGATTAAATCTTGTGTTACATATTTTTGATATTAATATAATTTAAAAGAAATATATTCTGAGAACGGATAAGAAAATTACTGATAATATTAAAAATAGAGTTAATAGGTAATCAATTTTATGAATTTATTTATTTAATAATAGAATTATTCTTATTGAATACCGTTTTATTTAAAAAGAAATAGATTAGTAAGTATACTTTGTTTACGTATTTCATTCATTCGAGTAGAATATCTAAATAAATAAATAAATATATCATCACGCCTATTACCCATTACTGGGTGTGGCTCTTTGCCTAAGCAGATCTCGGTAAGTGATATATTTTTTCGCGTGAAATGCGGTTACCAGCCGTCAAATCACGGCCCCAAAGATATTAGTGGAGGAGGAGCCACAGGGGTAGATTTAAATTGGTGAAAATTGTTTGTCGGCTGTGGGGATCGAACCAGGGTTCTCTAGATCTACAGGCCGACTCGATACCACTGAGTCACCTATCCCATATATGTATATCTGATTAGTCTATTTTAATTGCATAAGTGAATACTGAAAGAAATTAATTTGCTAGTCCCAAAAACTGGTAATACTCGTACTTTCTGATGAACCAAAAAATTAAATTCCTTTTTGAATATTGATTTGAATTTCGACACTAAAGACTATTTATGAGTATAAAGCAAGTCCACGGAAAGATGTTAGTTAAATAATAAATGTAAGAAATAATTATAACTTAAAGATCAGGTTTGTAGTTCAGTGAAGTTAAGCAATAATTAGTAGTTGATGAATTACGGTAATTACGGTTAGAAAGACAATGAAGATTGTCAAGTCGACAAAGGATGCGCATGTCATAAGTGAACAATAATGGTTTCTGCTATCTAATACACTGTATACTACAGGAAAGTAAAATCTAAAATATCATTTTATATGAGGACAGAATGGAAGATAATACATTCGGGTTGTTACAAAAATATTGATCCTAATTAGGAGAAATAAAAAAAAAAACTAGTATGGCGAGAGAAATTATGAATTGTTATATTGCGAAATTGTGGTCTGCTGGGAGCCAGGATAGAAATGTTTGACACTTTAGCAAATATTAATTTCATGAATATAAATATTGATAAACAAGGGTTCATGTTACAATATTTGAAATAAAGTTATATTATTAAATTGTATATCTAGCAGTAATGTAGTGCTTTCGACGTTCTTAAGCTTGTTGTGAATTCAAGTATTGTTGTATTAAAACTGAGTAATTTAGTTCACGCCTGGAACAGACTTTCGAGCAAAATTGAACCACTCATTTCTAAAAATAAATTCTTTAATATATTCATTAAATTATTGTAAATAATGTTTGATATTTTGTTTTGCTTAAATTATAATATATTCTAACCTATTATTTTCTTATAAATTGAGAGTATGAGGTTATCAATAAAAGCTACTATTATTATTATTATTTAATGATAGTTTACGTACGGTAGATTTTAACCACATTAAAATTAAAGAGTGTTCCATTTATTTATTTTACTGTTTAGTATAAAACCAGATTAAGAAATATAGTAATAACAAGAAAGTAAAACGAATATAAAAAATTAAATAAGCTATATAAAATCTTGATTTTCTTTATTTAATCATTAATAAGAATATGGAATGAAAAGAGACATTAAAGACGCGATTATTAAATATATTAGTAATATTTTATACTTCGTTATTAATGCATGCTGATGATTCAAATAGCATTTCCACTGGTGTACATGAAAACAATTGCATGTCAAAGGAAAAGATTAGCTGTGCCCGAGCGCGACTGAACTACAACATATAACCCAACTCATGTCTCAAATTATACCTTCTAGTCAATGAATTTATTATAGTTCTGATGAATACCCTTGTTCTCCACATTTGTATTTCTACCGTATTCAAAGATAATTCAGTCATTTATGGACGGATGACTACAAAATTTTACTATAATTTTAATATTTAGCTAACGTTATGTATCGTTATGAAAACGCTACGCTTCGCTGAAATATTTATGAATTCCTCAGTAGAAATCAAGTGTGGAGAATCACGAATGTCATAATATCTAGAAAAGTAAAATATAAACTTGTAATCTTGTTCCGTTGAAGAGTTCGGCGCGGGTAGAGCGGCTAGTTCTGTGCACGCCATTTTTGCTGAAAACCCAATATTATGGGAATGTTCCTGTCCAGATATTGGTTAGAAATTGAAAATATATGTAGTTATATCATTCGTTTCGATTGCTTGCATGTTTAGACATATAGACTCTTACACGAAATGACAAGCTACTCTAAATAATTGATATCGAATTTTTTTTTGTTGAATTATTTAGTTGCTGCGAAATAACAAACATAAATAATTCACAATATTTATTATCAAATAGTTAAGAATTAAATTTGAACAACTCTATAAACTATAGTTTTACATATCTCCTTCTAATTCGCTTGAATTTTTTACTAAAAGAATCGTTAATTATATGATTACGTTTAATATCTCTTTTTATTTATTTATATTTTGGTGATTCAGGACAAATGTGTGTTAGTATGTCGCAATAATTAAAATATTTTTCTGGTCAAAGTATATCGAATTTTGCAACACATAATTAATTTATGTAGCGCAAATAATATCCGTTAAATGTATGACGATGTAATATAAAAACTAAATTTTTATATAACAATTTCATTTTTTATAGACGAAAATTGCGTGACGAAAATCATGAAACTAATTCAGAGAAGTAGATAAACATTCTTATTATTTTATTCAATTACAAAAATGATTTCACAAACATTTTAGTGAAGCGGCACGTTAGTTGGGTCGTTATTTCGCTGCGTTCTAGTGGGTACCTAACCTAACTATTAAGAAGCAAACATCTACTAAACTGGTAACCGTTTATTACGTACGAAATTTATCAATTAACTGGTGTTCGTAACGACCTGAGGAAAAAAGGAAAATACTCTCACGCTATCATTGTAGCAGTTTCAGTTATTGTAACAAACAAAAGCAAATGTTCGTATTTCTCACATGATCACATGTAACTGTTGGTTCAACTGACCGGCTGCGTTAGTGTATGCCGTACTTTGCTCCAGATTGCACCAAACAATTTTTTAATATATGTTTTTTCTATTGAATACAGTCGTATAAATAAGTGAATGTTACTCAATATTTAGGTTAAAAATGAAATAGTTAAATGTGGAAAATAATGAAATATAAATAATAATATACACAGTAGCCAAGACTAATTGATGAGATATCTTATATTTTTAACTTTGAAATTGGGTTTCCCATCAGGTAAATCACGGAGCTCTATAGATTTAAAGGGAAACACTTTATTAATATTATTAATTTCGAAAATAATAATTCTGACATAAGTATCTTCATGGTGGAACAACTTAGATATAAATTATAGCTTTAAATAAGTACAATAACTGCTAATATAAATGTTATAGGATTAAGAGGTCATAAACTCAAAAATAATAACTAGGGAAAGAGTTCGGAGTAGTTACTGATCTTGAATTAACTATAGATAATAGACAAATCCATAACAAATGAATTAAGCAGAAAGCAGCTGTAAACATATTTTATATATTTGTAAATTAATCTTATACTATAATATGAGCCATTTTGGTCTATCTGTCTATTTGTCTGTTTATGTTAACGGTCTCGGAACCAGCTCTAACGATTTAGATGAAATTTGGTATTCTAATGTTTTTTTGCTCCGGAAATTTCATTTAGTATGTCATTTTGAAAGAAAATTGGAGAGGATATTTAAGAAAATTTAGCTATTCCAAATATTGGTAAGTGAGTACTTTAGAGTAATATAATTTGACTCAATAAATCCTCCGAGATTAAAATAAACTCGATATCACTAAATGTTTTGAGTTATGAGCAAAAATTCGAAAGATAATTGCGGAGAAAAATCATTTCTTTTATTTCTTCCTTGTTTTTTTTTTTATTGAAAGCTCGACCTTCCAGATATGAATGTATGAGTTTATATATATTTTATATTTTATTGATATGTATAGGTACTTTCAGCAAATTTTACATTCGAAAACTGTGGAGTATATATATAAAATATAAACATAGCTGCATTCTAAGTAGGACGTCATTCTGGTTATTATTGGAAGTTAACATGAAACTTAATTTAAAATTTTGGAAACTAGTGGATATTGTAGATTAGTTAGTATGAGACAAAATTGAAAATTAATCATTTTGGGGAACTCTTACTATGTAGTAAGTGCAGAAATATTGTTTGTTCAAACTTTCAAGTGCTTTGAGTTAAATTAACTTAGAAATTATAACTTATGAATAAAAATACGCCTTCAGGTTTCAACATAGTGCGTAGTGTCCCGAGTGTCGAAACAATTTATTGAACTGACTCCTGTAATTTTGACGCGTACCGTACGTAAACGATTCTGACATGGAAGCTCTCTCTTTCCTGTGAAACCAAACCGCCGAGCACACTGCGGCAATTGTTCGCCGATGCTGAAATGTTTCTATCGAACCCGTAATCTTACGATGAAAACAATAAACGCTCGACAACACTTACTTGGATCTAGCTGAACGTTTTTCATTCATTCTTTTGCGATGTGGAATATTTTAATTCTATGTTATCACAGCTTATTATAAGTTTGAAAAAGTCCAGTTAACGGTTGTGTGGTATTCATCGTTATGTTTTGGGCGTTACTTTTTTTTTAGTGTAAAGTGTTTAACACC
Source organism: Pterostichus niger (assembly GCA_947425015.1). NCBI lineage: Eukaryota > Metazoa > Arthropoda > Insecta > Coleoptera > Carabidae > Pterostichus > Pterostichus niger. The sequence continues at coordinate 17,637,725 of OX380334.1, read as the reverse complement.
TTTGATTCTAAAGTACTTAATATTGATCATTAAAAAGAAGAATTGAATATTTTAAAAATTATATCTATTCAAGTAGAAGGATAAGATTCGATATTTATTAGTCTTCGGTTATTGTAGAAGCAAAGCAAATTCATATAATTTTCACTATCATTTACTGCAATTTAAGTATAAGAATCTTCAATTTACCGAACGTCGATTCATGATAGAAAATGTAAAAATGCAGACTAAGACACTTTGTAAACCGTTGCTGTTGGCAATAGTACTGTTTGCGGATCACAAATATAAAAAAAATCGATTTACTTTTTATGTTTGTATTGTTGTCTGAGTTACCTTTATTCAATTTTTCATTTAATTACAATTAAAAATCGATTCATATATTTTAATGTCCGATCGTAAATAAAAACATGTTGAAAGTATCGTTATAGACTGCGACTAGGGGCAGTCTCGATCTATAAACGGCTATTTTAAAGTTTCAACCCTTGCATACAAATTACTGTTATGTAAATACTTTCAAATATAGAACTTTTCATCCGCGCCACTATTGGAGTCTCGAGAAATATGCAAAAATTTCGATTATATTAGATAAAACTTACTATTAGTAGGCTATTTTAATGATGTTATTGGTTTTTCAGTTAACTAGATATGAACGAAAATATAAAACAAGTAATTTTTATTTTTATTCATTACGTCACTAATTCATTACTAGGTGTGGCACTCTGCTGCAGCGGATCCCGGTAAATAATATATTTAGCACGAGATATACGATCACCAGCTATCAAGTCACGCTTTCCCCTCAAGATATTAGTAGAGAAGGAGACACTTTTTTCAAACAGTTTTTATTCATCATATGTACACAGAAAACATAAAATAAAATAAATATCATCACGCTTTTAACCCATTACTAGAGAATGTAGTGAAAATTCGTTTATGGCCGTGGGAATCGAACCTGAGTTTTCAAATCCACAGTTCGACTTGATACCATTGAGCCACCTAACCTAGAAAGCTTCAAATAAAAACTACACGAGCTAATGCTCCTTTCAGTGCTTCATTATAAGATTAATTAAATGATATCATTTTAAAATCGGTCCGAATTGATTTTAGCAATACAATTCAATTACTATTTTATATATCCCACGAGAAAATATAGAACTCGCGCACAAATGAATACATACCTATTCTATATATACCAATGGTATGAAAACATATTTGATCAAATTTCTAGATATACAGTTAAATTTATTAAAATTTATTTGGGAACCACAGCCTTCACACCAAATGAGTTACGAAAACCAGCATTAATTTTTGTCTTGTCCTTTAGCGATGATCGGTGAATAGACACAAAACTCAGGATTCTCTGGGTCACCGTTTCACCGTAATATGCAGATAAAATAGCAATTCAAAATAATATATCTTAAGTATAATACTTAAATAAACGGTGGATACTACCACAAGAAATAAATATACCTGATATTGGCAGAAGAGACATTTTTATAAGAATGGTAGGTCTCTATTCTTATCTAAATTATACTTATTTTGTTCTTATAGTGACAATTTATACAAAAAATAAAAATACGCTTTATAAATAACAATAATTTCACGAAAAACAGGTTGACATAATTTTTTTATGTTCAACCGCAAGAAAACCAAAATGTGTAGTATCTGAGTAACAATCAATACGAAAATGAATACATTAAGATATATACCTACCAGTATTTGTCCTCAGACGAAAATAATAATATTTTATGGCATTGTCAGCATCTGATGTCGATTATTGTTGACTCAATTTCGAGTAAAATTCACATTGGACATTTTTTAATGTATATAATTTTCAGTGCGACATCACAATTTTACAAAAATAGTAGCTGAAAGTGGCACATTTCAAGAGAAAGTGACAATACATGCAATTGTTCGTTATGTATATAATTTGCAATACAAAAAAATACAATTGTTTATTTATCTGGTTCTATTTCTTTCTGTATTTACTATAGGTATCATGTTTCTCTACAGTTGCTTAAATATTTAAATTTATTTTTGTTATCGTATTTCAAACTATGTAACTTAGTTAATTCATTTATGATGGTAACGTCATTGTCATTACTGTATTCGTAGAGAAGAGACGATATACAAATCTAACATGCATATGACGAAGACGGCGATAGATTTACTTGTCATTTCTTGGTTTCGAGTTAATAAATATTGACCACATTTAAAATCTTAGATCAATATGTTTCAAAATATAAATTACTTTAAAATTGAGAGCATTTGAATTTATTGTTATTTTTTTTTATTTATATATCGGACCAACTACTCAGGTCATATGCCGATATGTCCTTTAAAAGGCCGGCACGGGCGGGAGTCGAACCCACGACCTTTTGGTCGTGAGTCAGGCCCTCAACCCGCGCGGGCATCACGCGGGACAAATATTGCTATTATATTATTTATTATTAAAAATATATTTTTAAACCAGCACAATGTTATAATTTTTAAAATGGAACCCCATATTAAAATTAGTAATTTTCGTTAGTGTTTTTTATTTCTTTATACAGTAAGAATACTTTTAAAAATGCGATTGAAAGAAAAAGAAATATTATATACAAATTAATGTACAATATGCCAGGATAAAAGACCGTATAAATTATTATTAAGTAATAAATAATTATTAATTACTGCTTATAAATTATGTATTTGATTGCCAATATTTTCTAAATATATTTCTACAAAATTGTTTCAGAAGTAGCTTTGTTAATTATTTCTTGCGTTAAAGCAGCGCAATCTTCTCTAATTCGATCAATCAAATTTTGTTTCCACAGGTGTAAAAGTACTCGTATGCTCGTTCTTTGAGATATCCCTATCCTTACCAAATCAAGTCTGGAAAACGAGCGGGGCTTTTATATGGTCCATCTAGTGATGTTCAAACATTTCGTGAAGCCGTTCGTACGAATACGCTCGATGTGTATTATGACAGTTTGCTGAAACTACATACTTTGCGTTTCATTTCAATTTAAATTTACAAATAAATCCCTTAATCCATTTTTATAGAAATTTAAAAAACCTTCTCTATTTAAATTATATTCTAAAAATTAAGTTCAATAATTTTGTCTCCTCATATTCCAAATCATACATTAAAATTTTATTTTTCTACGATTGCTATGAAAAGTTGAAAATTACGCTCACATTTTTCATCGTAAAGTTGAAGTTTCTTGTGGACTAATCGAAAAATATCTTTGTTAAATGCACGCGTTCCCAATGGTTACGCGCGAAAAAGATAATAATTGCGCGCTTATTTCAATAGTTACCAGAGATACAAACAAAACAGAAACTTGTCATATTGACAGTTGACAGAACGAATTTATTTGCAGTACGTATAAGTTTTTTAATAATTTGAAGGTGCAATCGTAGAAAAATTATGTGTGTATCACGAGCGTAAAGTGTCTTTGTTCCCCTTGCACTATTGCAGTTCTCGCCTTCGGCTCGCGCTGCAATTACCGTGTTCGAGTAACAAAGAATTACTTTACGCTCTTAATACACAAATCACTATTTCATTGCAAGCTCCTTTCTCGAAATTTTGTTCTTTTGTTTTTCATCCATGTACACAAATTTATAATTGAAATTTCTTATATATTTAAATAAACTAGTAAACAGAAAAATGTATTTCAAAAACTTAAATGACAAGTACCGAAAAAGACAAGCAAATGAAAGAAATGAAAAAATGTGAAAAATATTTAAATATAAAAGCAGAACCTGACCAAATTTGAATGGCAAAGAAATTGAGAAAATATGGAACAAAAAACAAATTTGAATGGACAGTTTTGAACCCAGAAGTAAGTGGTCATAAGAATTGCCAACCGATTGATCACTGTATTGCCACTGATAAGAATTAAATTCATGAAAGGCAGACAGAACCATCAAACAATCACATTTCAAACAAATATATTGTATTACATTAATTTTCTTTTACATATTCCATTAAGGACAGCTTATCTTTTCGCAAAATATAAATACATAATTCATGATTCATATTATTTCGTAGACTTATATATTATTATGAAGAATGACAAATAAATCAAAATCTGTAAGAAGAAATGTCAAATTATATATTTCAAAAAGAGTTTAAGAATCACTGATAACAAAAGTGGTTTAACATTTGACATGAGAAATATACTATTCCTTTTTATAAATCTGTCTATTGCAGATGCACAATACTTACTCCGAAAATATAAATTACAATTTACCTAGATTTTGTTCTAAAGGATAATCCTCTGTTCAATGAAAATACGGATCTCGTTTTCGTATTTCTGATGTAATTTAGGAGACACGTATTTTGTGGCAAAATATTATTAATTAAAAAAAATAGAGAACCTTTTGGATGCAATTGTTTTTTTTCTTATAAGTTGAAATCAGCAAGGTTTGAGCTCATAAACGATCGCTTGTAAACTAATAGTGTAGTCATATCGTTACAACTAATATGATAAAGTTTAAATTTTAAATAAACTATTATATTACTTAGCTTGTTTTAAACTGCAGCAATAAAACCAAATAGAGTTATTACGATATCTAACAGTTAAATTGATACCTCATCCATATCTAGTACACGCGCAACCAGAAACGTCGAAAAGAACTTCAGTTGAAAATTATTCTTCCACGTAATTACTATTGATGTTAATAAGTGGTAGTTACTTTTCCTTCACTGTAAAAGAAAAATTCTGTGCTCGGCAGTGTCATGTGAGGACCAAGGTAAAAATACTACGGCATAAGGAATATGGGACACCTGTGCATAGTCGTGCAGCTAAAATGAACTCGGTATATTTTCTGTGGCACAAAGAGAAGTACAAATTTTAATTAGAATTGTACCTGTAATATTTTTGTTACATGTTCGATTATAAATATTTATAAATCGGCCATTTAGGATATTCTCTGAATTTGCATCAATAAATTTATTGCACTACAAAAATATACAATTACACAATATCTTTGTTACACGTACAATACAAAAGACGTAGTTTATGAAGATAAGATATAAAATCCAAACAAAGATATTGAAGATATAGCTTTTTATAAGATAATGATGAAAAATATCATAATAAATCTATTGAAAGTTATGAATCTGGTAATTAAATGTACTGAAATTTTACTTTCTATTTTTCACTTTGATCTATTTGTAAATACTCACTTTGCACTTTGATGCTTTGTACGGAATCTCCATCTATATCATATAAAAACTAACCAATGTTTCACTATTATACGCCGTAGGTTCAGGGCCGTCTTAAGCATCTCCTGGGCCCTAGGCAATATAATATTTAGGGCCAGAAAACATATAAATATAAATATAAATATATATATATATATATATATATATATATATATATATATATATATATATATATATATATATATATATATATATATATATATATATAGTCCGTCAGTACGGTGGTGTGAATAGCGATACGGAATTCGAATCCGGAGATCCCGAGTTCGAATCGCACTCAAGCTAAAAATTATATAAACTATCACACTGCGGCTCGGTGAGTGCGGACCCTGTACTGTAATTGGAATTAAATTTCTGTTGTACAGCGTAACATAAATAAATAAATAAATAAATAAATAAATATATATATATTAGGGTGGCCCTTATTTTGGGTAAGTTAGAATTTTGTCGGTCTCCACCCGAAATCTGGTTTAAAATCACAAAAAAGTAATAAATTAATTTTTTTAGATTTTTACAATAAGTTTAACCCGTGCCTCTAGGCAGTCGTTATGTTTCCATTTCCTTAACAACTCATAATTTATGTCAAAATATTTTCAGCAATTTTCATACTACTTATTATATTATATATGAAAATATTTGTATTCTTGAAACAATATTCTTGTTGTCCATGATCACTGAGTATTTGAATCCAGTCGATTTAAATTTTTAACTATGTAAAAATATCAACTTATTAACTTAAAGAAAGACCTTGCATTTATTGAAATAAGATTCATGTACAATAATTATAAAATTATTATGTAGCATTAACTGATCACCTGATTTATCATGATTCATATATGTGATATGCGCCACATACAAAGTATGTAATTTTAATATTAATATCATTTATATCTAGCTGATTGCATAAAAAAAATTTGTAGTACCTATATTACATAATATACCAAAATTCCAACTTTTATTTTAGTTACAGATATAATTAATATCTGTAAATAAAATCAAATCATAAAGTCAAAGTACTTTTTGCTTTTCCCTGCAAACTAATACGTAATAATAATGAAAAAATAAACAAGAAAGAATAAGCCAGCGTAATTAATGGTTTCTTGATCACATGCGATTAGAAATCAGCTTTGAATAGGCGGAGGTGTAACGAATTATGTCCATCGTTAATTCACTTTGATTTAAATGCTCCAGAAAGAAAACCATTATATTCAACAAAGAAAATGTACGCAAACTTGAGATTGGTCAGTAGAGATAGTACTGCGTCAGAAACATAATTAAAGGTAACGTTACTTACATGAAAATACTGGAGAAAAGAAATTATTAACTTATGCATATTCATGGGCGAATTCGATTCATAGAAATCGTAATTTATGCACTGTTTCCAAGAGATTTTTTTAATTATTCATACTTAGAAAATGTAATGCGAGTAAATCGCTAATAACGCGTTATTATTTGCTAATTTTATGATAATTTTTGTTTCCAATCACAATTTGTTTCGCACTATACATATTGATTTAACTAACTGAAAAAGAAATCATTAAAATGATAATAATGATTGAGTAAGGTCAGTGGCGGATTTGGGATGGGGTCCAAGCACCTCTCGATATAAAACGTGTTATATTTTTCGTTAAATTTTATACCATATTCTAATCTATAAATATTTATATAAAAGATGCATAATTGAAAACCAGTGAACATAAAAAAAATATTTCAATTACTTTGGTAACGACTCAGATGATGGATTTGAGAATCCGGGTTCGATGACAGCTGATAAATAATTTTCATTATATCTTTCAGTAACGACATGCTCAATTAAGCGTCTTTTTCGACATTGAAATTGTAGAAAACATATTTACATTCTACAATGATAGAGGACAGATTGTCGGAATTAACTTTATTTATATTTATTCTAGACCCCGCGAAAGTTACAAATAATTTTGCATTGTTACATCCGTGAAGAATACAATTACGAGATATTTAGATGTAGATGCGTGATGCATGTAGCTTTTATTTCTAACGGCAAATTATTATTTTTTATGTTTCATGTATTTCTCCTTTTTTGTTAAACTTATGTTTATTTTGATTTTGTTTATTGATTTTTCTTATAAATGATATTCATTATTTTATATTTGCTTAAATATACAAGGTGGTCTATTTTAAGTTGCGTTTGGAAATATTTCGAAAACTACGCATCGGATCAAAAATGTAAAAAATACGTGTCAAATATTTTTTAAGGGGCTATCCACTGACATCAAAGTCGATCCCCCAATCCCATCTCCTGGGGGTGCGGCGGGGGGTAACATTAAAATCTTAAAAAGGAACCCCCATTTTTATTACAGATTCGGATTCTACGTTTAAAATTAGGGAGGTTTTGTTCGAAACTTTTTTTTCGATTCGCGATAGATGGTGCTGTAATCGCAAAAAAAATATTTAACTTCTCCAACAAATTTCAATACTGTCCCTTGTCACCGCGAGAGGGAGTGCGGGGCAATGTTTAGTAAAAAAATTCGTTAACTTTTATCTAAATTATAAATCTACTGGATTTTTAAATTCTATTTTAAGTTTTCGTTGGTGAGAGGAGAGGGGACTCACCTAAATCAAGCATCCCGTAGGTGAGAGGCGAAAGAATCTGAATCTGCAATGAAAGTTCTCTTTTGAAAGATACATTTTACGCCCCCACAACCATCCCCACCCTCAAGGCAAGAGGGCTTTAAATGTAGCACCATTTGTTGTCCTTTGTCAAATCAAGGTACACGTATTTTTTATTTTTCACTTGCCAGTGTAATTTCTCGAAAAGTACGATAAGTCGATTTTTTTTGCGATTACAGCGCCATCTCGCATCGCGAATCAAAAAAAAAGTTTCGAACAAAACCTCCCTAATTTTAAACGTAGAATCCGAATTTGTAATAAAAAATGGGGGTTCCTATTTAAGATTTTAATGTCTTTAATGTTTAATCGTCTAATCACGCGTTTTCTTCAAAATATTTTTCTACGCCACTGGTTAGACAGTAAAAATATATACCCGTTTTATTTAAAGCATTTTTTTCTTTCTGTCCATATTTAGTGACCTGTGCATTTTTTCCGAAAAAATAAAACAATATTAAATTGGCCTATTAGTGTGGCAATTTTTGTCTAAAATAATCCTTATAGTTTTTGAGATCACAATGGTTAGTCTCTAAATTGAAACACACTGTATACAATGTGTTTATCCAAAACCCGAACATAATATGTTATATCAGTTTGGTGCGCATCGCGTCCTAGTTAATTCTACAGTAAAATACTTAAAATAAAAGTTATAGAGAATAAAATTACTGATTTTTTATATAAAACAAATATTATTTGTATATTTCATCACAGCGCAAAAATTAATTAAAGATTTGAAATATTCGCAAAAATAAAGGTTGCAATGAAAAAATCTAAATAATTGTCTACAAGGATATTGTTTTAAATATTTATTATAATTTTTATTATCTACTGATTTTTTCATAAAATAAATTATGCTATAAACTAAAATGACTTTGATTGAATTTTTTAAATAAAAGTATAAAATAATAATTGCAATACTAATAACATAATAAATAGTACGTTCATTATTGTCAAAAATATAAATCTTGTGTGATTAATCGTTCATTTGCAGGGAATAGTAGCACAGTGGATAAAACTGAGATAAAAGTTGTATTTTTGCATTGACTTCAACGTATATACATATATAAAAAAAAACAATTGTGTTTGAGTGATTGTGCAAAGTAATAAATAAATAAATAAATAATAAAATTTAAGGCAAATGTCAATATGAAAACTAAATATGTACTTATTATATATATATATTATAGAAAAAATAAGATCTTGATGAAACAGACACACTAATATAAATTATATTAATTAGTTTTTCTTGAGTTGCGAAAGCAATAATGTGCTGTCTATATTTATTTATAACAATTATATTTAGGATTCTGAATGACTGATACAGGATGTTAGCTGACTAAAGTTTTAGCCGCGGTAATCTAATCAAGTTTGTGGTTGTCCGTAGCCGCAGCATATATCACATATAATTGGAAATTTTAATTACAAGAAAGCGGACAGAGACACCAAATTAATAGTGTTATCTTCATAAACTCGTGCCACGATAAATTATCCAGATTGTCCTTGTTAATCAGACTCTGGTTTAGTAATTTATTTTAATCTCAATCATATGTAAATTAGTGTACGATTTCAAAAAAGTCTAAATTAGAGAACAGATTGAATAATTTAAGCAATTCTTGAGAACGCGACATGTTGAGTGAAAAAATCACGTGTCATTTGGGAGCTAGAAATATCATCAATAATCTATAAGATAGAGTCCTCTAAATACATGAGTGTTTTACCGATTTAATCAGGGGATTAGATATATGGTGTATTGCTTCAATGGGCGGTAGTTTTTTTTACGGATATAGAACTTACTTGCGTGTTAGTATAAATTTCAAAATTCAATCCATAGACTACTTAAGACGGTGCCACGTGTATTCTAACAGTGATGGTCAAACAATGGTAATCAGTTTCCGCCAATTGTTTTTATCTTATTCTGAATATTACCAAATCAAACAGTCTGATTAATAAGTAAATCAAATCTAATTACCATGTAATTAATGCAACTTAGAATTTTATGTGATAGGTATTCGTGTTCGCGCGAATGCATTTCGTGACTACCTTTAAGAAATTATAGATATAAAATATTCAAATTAACAGGCCATTAAATTAAAATAATTTGTAGTAATCATCTATCCCTAATTAACTTTCAGTTTCAACTTAAATGATTAATTTTCATACTTATTCGTATTGTAATATAAATATAATTCTTACACTTCAAATAAGAAATTAAGTTAAATGTTGAAATTATGGAATATATATATATATATATATATATATATATATATATATATATATATATATATATATATATATATATATATATATATATATATCTCAAAATATTGAAAAGCTGTCTGTATAATAATATAAACTATTAGAAATTTATATTTATTTAATTTATGTTGTGAAGAACTGTTACTTAAATTAAATTAATTTAATCATTATCAGCCAGTTTCGTGTCTCAAAAAATCATAGCTGGTACCACAAGCTCTGTCGCCACCACTGTAACAGCAAAACTGAAAAAGTTATGTGGACGGCTGCTTGAAATTAAGTTATTGTATTAAGCGGACATTAGTTATTAATTAATTATAACATAATATTTAATATTAAAACTATCTATTCAACTAGTGGACCAAAACATTGCCCTTGAAAAACCTCAAAAACTTATTTTCTAATTTTGAAAAAATATTTTTGTTCTGTGGGCAGTATATTAAATAGTATATGGCATTATAATAAGTTCCCCAAGTTATGGTACACCCCGTAGGTATATCCAGCATCATAAGAGAAAACATTTCCTGGAGCACATTTTCACATATAGTGTATATTAAATACATTATAAAATTTTGATTTGATTAAAATCTAATTTTTAAATTGTAAAATACCATAATAGTGTGAGAAAATAGTTATTTGTGTATTAAGAGCGTAAAGTGATTCTATGTTACTCGAACACGGTAATTGCAGCGCGAGTCAAAGGCGAGAGCTGCAATAATGTAAGAGAAACAAAAACACTACGCTCATGATACACACCTCATTTTTTCTACGATTGTATCTTAAATGATTAAAAAATGTATAGATACTCAAAATAAATTCATTCTGTCAACTGTCAATGTGACAAGTTTCTATTTTGTTTGTATCCCTGGTAACTATTGAAATAAGCGGGCATTTAATATCTTTTTCGCGCGTTGCCATCGGAAACGCGCGCAATTAACATTTTTTCATGCGTTGCCTTTGCATACGGGCGAAAAAGATTTCATGACAATCCTAGAAAAATAATATTTTTAAGTATTGATTTCATTTATACATTATAATGTACCCCTGGAAAAAGTACCTACTTTATCGAATGTACCTTGAAAGTATTGTTTTTAATTAAAACTTTTCTCCAGTATCGCTTGATTTCGAGCAGAACGTATTTACCAAAAAAAAAATGAAAAAAATCTGTTTTTTTTTCGTTTTTCCCGTTATATCTTGTCCTATATGAATTTTTGACAAATTATGGTAACCTAAAATATCATATTTTAGTTCACTCATTATTATTAAATATTATTTCATTTTATAGGTCTTTGATATGGTAGGTGTCAGTAATATCAATTTGGACTGTGGATTTGAGAATCAATTACCATGGTCCACAAACAATTTTCACTACATTCAAAAATTACCCGTGGCTCCCCCTCTTTGGAACCTAAGACTTGATTGTTAATCGAACTGCACGCCCATAAATATATTTCTTATCGAGATATACTATGGCAGAATGCCATTGCCAGTAATCGGCGAAAGGTGTAATATTATATTTATTTATTTATTTTAATTTCAAATATCTTTGTTGGAGATATCATCCAAATACAGATGAAAAATTTATACCTAACAAGTAACATTTCAAATACAATTTAATATTCTAGAGTTTCAAGACTCTTGACCCCATATCGAGAACATCTAAGAAATTTCTAGAAGAGTCAAGAGTCACTTTCAATTAGAAATTGCGCGAGAAGAGACGAGATAAGATTTACAATATCTCGATTAATCTTGAGGGATGAATACAAATTAATCACATTTATTGTCAAATAAGTATGAAATCATTAACAAATTAAATTGACTAGTCAAATTGTAGAAGTTAACGAAGATTAGTCAATCTGGCCGCGTTTTATGAATAAATAACTATTTTTTTTAAATAAAAAAAGCTAATTTTATTATATCCCTACGGTTAAAGTAGAAATGTTGTGTTGCTAGTTTATTCAAATAATACACATTTTATTATTTATTCAACAAATAAAAGTTACTCTTGAATTTCACAACTTAAAAAGATACAAGTGATTCCCTTCATTCTACACTTATTTTTCAATAGTGTCACTAGATGTCAGGTATATCCTATAAGTAAATCATGGAAATTATGCCATAAGCAAATACGAGTATAATGATTTGCATGTGCAACACTATGTTTGATGAAACGCGAGCAAAACGATCTTGGTGAAGAATACGTTGAATTTAGATAAGTATATAGGTAAAATTCAAAATAATTACAACTAAAATGAAATATCACGACTTGCGTATGTGAAACATGTATTCTGCGGGCATAGAAGATTTGAATGTTAGAAGTACGAGCGAAACGAGCCTCGCCAAAATTGCGTTATGTTAAACATTGTACTTATCTAAAGGCTCTGTATTCCTATATTGCTTGGATTTTATAGTCTGTCGGTAATATAATAACAGAAATAAATAGTTTAATTTTAAGATCTTTCATGATTATAATATATATTTTTGAATGCATTTATCAATTAGTTAAAAAGTATAAGATATTAGAATATGTCACATCTTTGTATTTTATGGGATTCACCGAATTTCGTGTGATTATCAAAGTGAAGCAATAACAAACACAATACATTATTAATTATTATTTTATCGATGTATCAAAATGATAAGTATATAAGTGCCTATATAAATGAATCCGCAATGAATTAAATTTAATTATTATAATAAATGATTAATATTATTTTAAATTGAAAATTATTTTATTGCATTGTTTATAATATAGAACAGAATACGCTTAATAATTTGGTAAGTTTCTTATTTTTTTAAATTTTCTATTTACCTATACATATACAGGGTGTTTCACAACTTAGAGCAAAAAATTAAAGGGTATATTCTGTACGACGTGCTGATCATGAAACAAAAAGATTTTTTTTTAAATTCGAAAAATAATAATTGTTAACCTAAAACATTTTTTGTAGTACTGCACTGAATTCGCTTTCCTATTAAACACAAACAATGAATTATTAGCAGTTATTTATAATAGAATTTTATTTAATTAATAACTTTAACATAATCATCCACCCAGTGGCAGTGCCAACGAAAAATTTTGGACTGGGAAACATGGAAAATAGTTTTGCGATTTAAAAAAAAATTCTTTTTGTTTCATGATCAGCACGTCGTACAGAATATACCCTTTAATTTTTTGCTCTAAGTTGTGAAACATCCTGTATAACGAGTACTTGCTAATAAAGTAGAGAGTGCATTTGCATTCGCATTCGAATTCGGAGATCCTGGGTTCGAATCTTACTCATGTTATATGAACTACTACACTGCGGCTCGATGAGTCCGAACCCTGTACTGTAATTGAGATTAAGTTCCTCTTGTGTAGAGTAGTTCGGCAGTACTGTGGTGTGGTAGCGTTAATGAGGGGCAAATCACTTATAAAAAATTTCAAATTCCATTTAATAACAATTATTCCAGCTAATTCAATTCATCCTAATTAATTCTATTTAATCCAATTAATTCCAATTAATTTCAGTTAATACAGTTACTTACATTTGATTTAATTAATTCCTAAAATATAATTTTACATTTGTTAGTTATTTATTGCTTATTGCACATACAAAACGTATTCTTGTATATTTATATTTTGTTCAATTTTGCATTCAGTAATATTTTTCCCCTATTTGTGTTACCATTAAATTATATAGGATTATCCACGAAAACTGTGAAATAAATTTGTCGTTACTATTGCTTTCCTGGTTACTATACAGAAAAAAATTTAAAAAATATTTGTTTATAGTAATTTTTGCTTCTAAATTAGTCTTATTATTATTTAGGTAACTGTTAAAATAAAATTTTATTTTTAAAACTGAGGACAGATCAAAAACTTAATAAAAAATGTAAAAATTATTTTGAAGGCCGCCCCCAATATACTCGCATATATATATATATATATATATATATATATATATATATATATATATATATATATATTATAAATAAATATATAAAATATTGAAGCTAACCATTTTTCTCAATTTTCTTGCATAATTTTAATATCATTGTAACGGTATTATAAAATAAAATTGTAATCGTTTTTCATATTTTTTTCAATACTGATATGGAATAATTCGCGATAAAATGTGTATGTATATCATAAACAATAACATTGTTTAACTCTTGTGATTTAAATATTATAAAAATGACTCTAGAATAGAAAAAAAGAATTCCTTCTGTTTGTTTTTAAGTGTAATTACTTAAAGAATAAATAAAGATATACGAGTACACTTTTGTATATTTATAATTCTTCAGTGTAATAATAACAAGATTACTTAGCCTTGATCTGTATACTCTTTTGTTTTATAAATACATATATACATATGGTTTTCTTCCACTGTTTGTCCTTATTTTGAAGTTCGTTCAATTTCTTTTCTAAATTGTTCTTGTCTTTATATATTTGTCTCGTTCAGATGTTCTTTTCTTTATATCTAGGTTTTGTTTCGTGATATCATTATTTTATTTTCTAATATATGTCTTTTCTTCTCTTTTTCGTAGTTTGTTATGTGTTCTTTCAATTTTTGTCTATTCTTCTTCGATTGATATATTTTCGACCAGTATATTCTAAATAGTCTATGTAGGCATTAGGCATATTTATTGCTTTCTTATATAAGTTAATTTGCTTACTCATTATTTTGCTACATAATTAAATAATTTTTACGTAAGTGTTCAAAATTCTGTTTGCAGCTAATTCAATGGAAAAATGTCAGTATCAGACAAAATGCTAGAATTAGAATCTGATCATCGCAAAAATCCAGAATTATTACACCAAGCAGCATCAGACGGTAATTATGAAGAAATTGAACGATTATCAGCATCTGGAACAGACATAAATTTACAAGACGGGGACGGAAATTCTCCTCTTTCAATTGCTGCTTCCCGTGGCCACACAGATATTGTCGGCTTCCTACTACAGAACAACGCGGACATCAACAGCAAGAACAATTCGGGGCAGACAGCGTTTCACATTGCTTCTTTGGAAAAACATGAAGAAACGATGGAAGTGCTTCTTAATAATGGGGCTCACATAGACTGTACGAATAATAAACACTACACACCGCTATTGGACGCAGCTAGTCGCGGTGATCTTAATACTGTTCAATTCCTCGCAGATAGAAAGGCTGATATCTATTATAAAACCGATAAAGGGGTAACAGCTCTTCATGCAGCTTCCTGGAAAAATTATATCGAAGTAGTAAGTTATTTGGCTAATTTAGGTGCTGACATAAATAACTTAAATGAAAAAGGGAATACACCAATCATGGATGCTGCATTTAACGGCAATTTAGATATGGTTAAATGTCTCAAAGAACATGACGCTATTATTTATGTTAAAAATTATGAAGCACTGCACTGGACATAGCTTGTATTAGTAATCTTGTTGATATTATTGAATATTTTGTAACATTAGGTTTTGATGATAAAACTACTAATAATATATCTTTGCTTTCTGTTGCAACATATAATGGACATATAGATCTAGCAAAAAAAATCGTAAAAGAAGGTGCTGATGTAAATTATATAAGTCCAACACAAAACACTGCATTACATAATGCTGTTCAAAAGAATTATATAGAAATAGTCCAGTTGTTATTAGAAAACGGCGCTGATGTCAATATAAGAAATAAAAATAATGAGTCTGCGTTAAATATTGCTGCACAATTTAGTAGCATTGAAATCATAAAGCTTTTAGTGAAATATGGAGCAAAGGTTAACCCTTTTCATAACTACGAATTACCGCCACTCTTCAATGCTATAGAACATAATACAGTTGAAGTCGTTAAATATCTTATTAGTAAGGGAGCCAACATTTCGCAGAAATGTTATTTAAAAAAATTCCCGCTACACTTGGCAGTTGAACATAATAAATTTTCTGTTGTTAAGTTGCTTATCGATATGGGACTTGATGTGAATATTACTGATGCTAAAAATTTAACTCCGCTATATGAAGCAGTATCTCAGTGTCACGTAGACATGATAAGATTATTAGTTAAAAACGGAGCTAATCTTTTACATTCAAATGTCAAAGGAAAATCTATCTTGCACTTTGCTGTTAAATATAATAAAGTTGCTAGTGCAGAAATTCTTATAAATTTAGGATGTGATATTGACATAACAGATGATTTTAACAATACCCCATTATTTCAAGCGGTGTACGGAAACAACGTTGCCATGGTCAAGTTTTTAGTTGAAAAAGGAGCTAACATTTTACACAAGAATTCCAAAGGAAAATCTGTATTGCATAATTGCAGTGAAGTTGCTAGTGCAGAAATTCTTATAAATTTGGGATGTGATATTAATATTACAGATGATTATAATACTACCCCATTATTGGAAGCAGTATACGAAAACAACGTTGACATGGTACAATTTTTAGTTGCGAAAGGAGCTAATATTTTACATTTAAATGCCAAAGGCAAATCTGTCTTACACATTGCTGCTAAATATAATAATTTAGGTAGTGCAGAAATTCTTATTAATTTGGGAATGGATGTGAATATTACCGATCAAAATAATGTCACCCCTCTACATACTGCGGTTCTAAATAATCAAATTGATATGGTTGAATTTTTAGTGGAGAAAGGTGCTAATATTTCAAATAAAACGTTAAGAGGACATAATGCATTAGACCTCGCGCAGAAACTACGCTTTTACGACATAATTGATTATTTGAACAACTTGTAAATACAATTTTTCATTATAAAGTTATATGTTAATAGCAAATATCAATTATATCCATGAATGGTCATATTTAAATTACTAACTTTTAAATTTATAGAAATAACAATTTATAGAAATAACAACAGTTACTTTCTCATAAGTAGGTATTTTTTGTATTTCATTGTTTATATTTTTTTTTGTATTATGTATTCAATATAATATAATAACTTTTCTCGAAAGATGAACATATTTACCATTATTTTTCTATTGTTATATATAACGAGATTTCGAGACGAGACAGGAAATGGCTTTTATCGAAAATCATCACTATATATATACCGGGTGTCTTTTTATTTATTTATTTATTTATTTATTTATTCGAGCATTTAATTTAATAATAAAATTAATTATAGCAACTATTTTTTTTCTACACAATCTAGACAAATAAATACCTGTTATTAAGTTATCTAATTTGTTTTATTTCTCATAACACTTTGATAATTGCTTTAAAGCGTGTATTTTCTTTTGCTTCTAACGCGGATATAAGAAACAATTGAACAACAAACTTATACTCTATAAATGCAGTTTTTCATTCTGAACATTTTTCTTTCGTGCAATTTTGTTCTAAAATTAATAGGTAAAGAGATATCGCTAAATCAAAATTTTAACATTGAATTTCCTGTTCGGAAATAAAGGTAGACACCCGGTATATATATATATGTCATGTGAGACATACAAATCCATATTTAACACAGAATAACAATTTTTTCTGCATTAAAAAAATTAATTAATTATTTTAAAAGTTAAATAAGATTCAATAAAATAACATTTTCCGCTGTTTCTATGTGTATACAGTTGCTAACAATTCTTATTAATTTATTTTACTTCTACTTCGGCGGAGAAAAAGTTATACTTCTACCTTGTGTCCTAAGTTGTAAAAGTGTCACTTTTATGACGATAGAAATTATATTTTTACAGTCAATTTCTAATAGTGATTACGCAACAATTTAATTCATTTTGTGAATTCACAGTTAATGTTTAAGCAAACTGTAGTCCTACTCTAATCAGTGACCAGAAACAATCACCTAACTGTATTCATCCCTTGGGGGCATAGACCTTTCTCATCTTCGTGCTCTAAATATGCCAAGACATTAATTTTCCAAACCATAAATCTCCCGATGAAACTGTTTAATAAATTACAGATAAGTGATTATTCACACGCTCTGCTAAACTGTCTAACGGGACTCATTGTTTAGCAGAGACTCAAACCTCATGTCCGGACGAATCAATCCGCAACCAACTGCGATGTGATGTTTCGCGTGCGCGTGAACGTAGCTGACCACACCCGATGGCGGTTAGGTTAGAATGAAATGGTTTAGTAATTTAGTTCGTATTTTACGTTAAGTGTTGCAATTTTCTGATCCCTTTATTGCGGTTTAGGGTTGAAAATTGTACACGTAGAAACCTATGCGGTTTTTTTTTTCATTGATGATGGTATATTAGAAAGTTAGATGATTATGTAATTGAAGTATGAGTAGAAGAACCACAGGAACAGTATTGTACAGATTATAACAGAATACAAAATTGTAAAACAAAACATTGCCGAAAGTTTTTTTTATTAATATAATAGGCTCTCGTAGTTCATCGATCATTGATGAACAAATGACTTTTAATTACTTTTATAAAAACAAATCGATGCTATTGTAATTTTATTTTCGTTTCTTAATCAATGGCCACCACTGGGATCTCGAGAACTATAAGAGCTATGACTTCGGTTAAATTAGATACAAGTGGTCACTTGAATAGGAAAATTTAATGAAGTTTTTGTTTCCCCAAAAAAGTGCATAAATTAAAAGTTTCAAATAAAAATTATAAATACTAAAACCTTCTCTACAGCAAATATTGTCTATGATATTTGAATTCATCATAATTTATTAATTTCAGTAAAGAAATTTCAAATTCATAGGCCACTTGACTACAGTTAGTAATTTATTATTTATTATTATTTTTATCAAATCAAGCACATTTGGCATCAATAAAAAAAAATAACAATAGGCTATTGAAATATATAATTTTTCATATATTTATATAAATAAATAAATATCTCATCACGCGTATTATCTGCGAGTGACACTCTGTCGTAGTGATATATTTTTTCGCGTTAAGTGTAGTTACCGGCCGTCAGGTCACGGCCCCTAAAGATGTTAGTGGAGGGAGTGCCACTGGGTAAGTAGTTTTAATGTGGATTCTCAAATCCACAGGCCGATTCGATAGCACTGATCCATCTACCCCATTCATTGCATTTAAATAATGTATTTTTATGTCATATCTCCAAAATGTACATTTGAAAAAAATATTTTTTTCTACAACCATCAAAAAACGTTAATTTTTTTCACTAATATCAATACGCGAAGTATGTGATTTTTTATCACTTACATTACCATGACAACGCGCACCCTAGAGCGCAAAATGAGTATTTTTCGCACTGTTTCGTATTCTAGTGCGCAAAATGAGTATCTCGCGCACGCTCCCAAATTATTTGTTGTCAGGTTTCATTAGCCAGAACACATCAATAGTATCAAATTAATATTATTGTTGATTGTTTTCCTTTAATTTACTTTAATAAATCTATAATTATTGTATTATTCTTTATTTACAGTTGTAGGAAAATATTGTTTATATTTCGTGGGCAAAATTCTTGTTTTTTGGCGCGTTCAAATGACTTTTATTGTCTCGACATGCGGTCTCGACTAAAAATAACATTCTCACGCGCAAGAAAAAAAACACTTATTTTGCGCACTTAATACAAAAATAACTATTTTATTCTTTGCAATACAGGGAGCTTTAATATCTAAATTTATTATTTAAACCCTTTCTCTCAGTCTATCATGTCTTAAGATTTATTTTTTTAAATCACTGATTCTACATTTTTTACTTGTGTAGTAATCTACATTTAAAAAAAAAACAGAATTGAAATCTTAATGCAATACATTTGGTTAATATAATTGAAGTCATAATACTCATTGTGCTTGAGATATCAAAACCGAATAGGATTGCAAATTATTAAAATATTACTCGTTTTTTTAATTTTTAATTATTATTACCGGGTTCGATTCCCACAGCAATATCCACCACATTAAAACTACCCCTGTGGCTTCCCCTCCACTAACATCTTTAGAGACCGTGATTTGACGACTGATAACCGCACTTCACGCAAATAAATATATCGCCGATCTAGATCTCCTACAACAGAGTGCCATACCTAGTAATGGGTAAAAAGTGTGATGGTATATGTATTTTTATTTATTTATATTAACATATTGTGCCTTACGATAATGTAAACCAATCGGATATCTCGATTGTTTTCATCACTCTTAGTAGATAGAAGGTATGTATAAAAACCATCTTGTATATTTATAACCTAATATTTTTTAAATGTCGAATCTAATTTAGACAACATCAAGAATATTAAATTAAATACCTTCATCCATCATCATTTTTATAAGAAACGGATTCCATGTTTTACCCTTAATAAAATTACTGACAACCTAATTTTCAATTAGTTGTATACTATCGTTTTCGGCATCTGGTGTTGTTAATGTGAACTTTTTTTATCCCATATAAAAATTAAATGTGCTCTGGTTAAAGACACTAAATTGAAAAATAATTGTTTCGTAGGTAGATATTTTAGTTCACATCACTACTAAAGATAAAATAATACATATTATCATATCTAAATGTACAATTAATATTGAAATATATGTATGTATTATTATACCTGCCTATTTAAGAAAAAAAATATACAAAACAAGCCCTAGTTAGCAATATTAAAATTTAAAATGATTACCATATGTTGTCGAACTTTTCATCACATCCTTAAACAAAAAAATATATTTCCATAAATATAATTTACTGAATTTAATAATTACAAGTCGGGAATTCAATATTTTTATTTATCTTTTTTATCAGTGACACCGAACAGAAGAGTTCGTTTCTTCAAACAGAAACTCGTAAGATCCATACAATGCGATGTGTAACATATGTTCCTCCATAAATAATAGCATAAAGGGCCGATTCTGGCTAATTACGGGGCTAACCAAGGCAAACACTGTTGAAACCACAAGAGAATCATTGTGTCAAACAGCATCTGGCGCTCAGAATAAATGTTTTTATTAATTATATGCCTTGCGAGACTACTATTTATGTGTAATGATATCCCTATAATCTTGGGTAAGTGCCACGTTTTGCTTGAAAAAACTTAAGATCTTTTTGTTTAGCGTTTAATTATAGGCGAATTTTGGGCACATTCACAATAAGTTTCTGAGAAAATAGTGTCATTTATTTGCAGGTGTCACTTATTTTGAGACATGCAAATTTTGAATTAGACTGCAAATGTTGTTTTAAAAGCGATATTAGACTCATCAAAGCTATTAATTCAAAATTAATTTCTTCGTCGCTATTTTATAATTATTATTTAAAGATGTAATTTTTTATTCATATTTTTATGGAATACAATTTTAAATATCATGTATTACTCATCATACACTCTTTGTAAACAAGTCTGAAGAAATGCTGTTAACAGCCAAAATTATAAATATGAAAGTAGTATTATACTGCTTTTTTTATATGACATGACTGAAAGTACAGTGATGATGATAATTTTAAGTTAAATTTATGACAGAAAAATTAATATGACAAAAAATCAGTTCGTGGTATGATTTCCTTTAAATCAGACACGCGTCGCTGTAGACGAAACCCGTTGTCAATACCTATCATTTATGAGTATTGGGATCGATGCTACGTTAGACACTATGACAGAAGAATTCGGTTGATGCCATACGTCGGACACAGGTGACGTGGTGTAGCGGTTAACATATCTGCCCGGCAAGCGGAGGATCCCTGGTTCGAATCCAGGTGTCATCTGAATTTTTCTGTCATAAATTTAACTTTAAACAGTATTATACTAATTAAAATTTATATCAGTGTGAAATAGTAAACGGGTCAACGGGTAAAATAGTAAATTAAATGTTTCATCCGGCATTTAAGATGAAAATATTAATAAGAAAATCGGATTCCTGATTATAACATATTTGTACATCATACAAATGACCGCGGATTGAGTTTACAAGAGGAAATAAATTCTTATTTTGAATTTTACGAAAAGATCTTTGATTTAAAATGTTTTTTCGTATTTCGTTTTCGTAATAATACAGTTATTATAATGAATCAAACCTTATTTTAATTAGCTTTTAAATAATGACAAATTAGTATTAATTCTCACTACTATACTTGCTTCATTTTCTTTACATTATTTACGAAGCCAGTTCTTAAAAACTCTGTACACCCATGCGTGACATATAAATACGAGCCAGGAAACTTTTCACTAAATTTTTCAATTACGTAGTGGCAACTTTTATCATCCATACAAAAATATTGTAGTTACAAGATTTTTTGTTCTAATGTTAACATTTTCCTTAATAAACTGTATCTATTTTAAACAATACCTTCTTATTTTATGATAATAAGAATTACTTTTCAAATTTAACCATTGTTAATATTTCAAAGTTATACTAAAATAATGTTTAATTCATTATAATAATTGTAAAAATACGTTATAATAAAAAAAACCTTGCATTCATTAAAAGTTTTATTAACTAAAATGTTCTTCCCTTGGCATTATTGAATAAAATCAAAAATAATATTTTTTCTCTTTTAAATTCAAACCGTGGATACACATGGTTGGAAGAAGCTCAGAAACTGAATTTATACAAAAAAGAAGTTGGCGGATATGTCGTAAGAAAAATTGTTTATTATAAAAAATAAACAAACAATATGAGATCTTTTTATTAAGTATACGATAAAACAAAGGAGTAGATACATATCCGTACGTGTTAAAACTAAAATCACAAAAGTGCGTATTTATTATTTAAATAGCAAACTAAATAAATAAATATCAACATAGCATAGAGCAGTGATTCACAACCCTTTTTTTGTCGCGGTACACTTTTAACAATTTCAAAATTTGGCGGCACACTAACAATAAGATAAGTTTAAAAGAATTTTAGTTACCTGTAATATACTATGTAAAATAGTTTATGATAATAATTTTGGACTATACTGTAAAATAAAATAATATGTACTACAAAGACAACAAAATTGAGTGATTAATTATAAATAAATTATAAGAATACATTTAATGCGAAATTTGAGTTTGATGTTTTTTGATAATTTCGTTTATATTTGGTCGTAAAAATGATAATGCCACTCTAATTTCGTCATCTACATATAAAAGTCTCGATATTTTTTTCGTTTATATTTGGTTAATGTTGAAAATCCGAATTTGCACAAATAAGATGTAGAAAATTGTAACAATATATTTTATTATATAAAAGTTGGCGGCACACTTCAAAAATTTTGCGGCATACAAAAGTGTCGTAGAATATGTAACTTTGTCAGTTACACATTAAATACATTTTTATACGATTGCTATGAAAAGTTGACAATTACGCTCTCATTTGTCATCGCAAAGTTGACGTTTTCTGTGGAACAATCGAAAAATATCTTTGTCGCGCATCTTCTATGGCAACGCGCAAAAAAGATGTTAAATGCGCGCGTTTCCAATGGCAACGCGCGAAATTTATTTTCAATACGTATACGTTTTTTTAATAATTTTAAGATTGTTACGTTTTTTTTTTTGTATTCTCCAGTTCTGTTTTATCTTCATGTTTCCGTACGTTTTTTTTTGTTGTTGTTTATTTTTCCTTCGTCGACAAATTCCTGAAACGTAATTATTGATTAGATATTGACCACTTAGATCCTTCTGATACTTAGCTTCATTTAGATTTCACTCTCGTTGTAGTATTCCAGTTTATAGTAAAACTTAGATTCAGTTCCTCTTGGTTTCATTGCTTTTTTGTAGGTTATTTACATCTGTTTGTTTAGCTGTCAACGCTCTGCCGATAATACGATCTGCGAGGTAGGATCTTTACCGGCACCGTTCAGATTTAGGCGGAGGCTGTCTCTGTCTTCGCGCATCGCGCGCTCTTTCTTGGCGGAATTTGACAAGTTCGTTTTCGAACGGGATTCTTGTCTTTTGTCTGTTGCGAACAACGTAGTTGCAAAAGTGTGAATTTTGAATATTGGAAAATTGGGCTATTTTCATTTATTTTTCGGCAAACCAGTTTGTTTGCGAAATACCCGTGTGGGGATTTTAGAGATAGTGCCATTGAGTGAGTGGTGCATTGGTAGATATTGCACTACTCAGCGGAATCGTTCCGGATTAAGTTTCCGATAGGAAAGATCACATACTTTCTACCACTTGAAAGCCGCACAAGAACCCAGGTAAAGTTTTCTTTCTTTGTTATTGAATCTGCCTTTCTGTCAAGTAAAGTTAGGCCGACCCGTAGTTTTACATGGTCGTAATTACAGTCTTTTGTTTTAGGCTTTTTCTTTTCGTTTTCGTTTTATGGTTGACGACAGCCAGTTCGTTTTATGTACGTTTTGTTGTACGTTGTACGTGTTTACGTATTTTTGTGGCTGGTCAGCTGTTCGTGCCATTGTTGGTTTATGCTGTGTGCCCGTGTTCCTGGCATCGAAGCTGTTGTGAGCGCACTAGCTCGTTGGCGTTGCATTGGAGGAGTTCCTGTTGATTGTCGCCAAGGGAGTAAAGCCCAGCAGCTGTGGGAAAAGCAGCCACGTGTAGCGGAAGTGACGCTGCGTGACGTTCCAATTCCACGTGACAGCCCGCCATCTTGGGAAGTGACGATTCTGGACATCCGGTTGGCATATCGAGTTGTACCACTGCTGCCACACTCCGTTAGCGCCTCAGCGCCACTACAGCTAAGCCACAATTATTACTTTCTTTATTTAGTATTGTGTTTAAGTTTATTGTATTGTTATACCTTGGCTCGTGTGCCTTCTGTGCACGAGATTATTTAAGTTTTTGTTGAGCGAGTTAATTTAAGAGTAGTTACGGGATTATTTGTGAAAATCCAATTAAGAACATTTTGCGTAGAGTCAATAGTCGTGACGTTGTTGTCACTTACGAGGTGTGTCGCTCGTACGACGCAATAGCCATTAGGGTCTACAGTTCGGTAGTCACGTTCAGTCAGACGCGCCGCGTAAAACGCCTTCGCTGGCCAGCGGACCGTCATACGTCGGAATACGTCAGTTCACTTCAGCGCCATTTAGGTGTTGACTGTACCGCGATCCTAGCCGCTACGGTGAGACACAGCGCCCCGCCTTCGTTTATGCTAGTATCCGCTTTGAAGCGTTCTGTCTTAAGTGGATTTATGATCCAGCTGTCTTGCAAATTCAACTACTGTGTTCTGTGTAATTTTCTCGTGAGTGTTCTAATATATCGTTAGTTTTTCGTATTACCATCTTGTTATTGAAGAAGTTGGCACCTCTCGTAGTCCTGTCCTGGGAAGTATCCCGTACCTTGTCGGCCGTAGTACTTTTGTTGAACCGGACGCGGCTCAGGCCGGCTGGCGCCCATTCATTTGTGATTTATCACCCCTTCTCCGACTCACTCCCATCTTCACTGAGTTTAGCCGCGGTTCAACCGTCCAGCCCGGGCTCATCCCCCAGGGAGCGTAAGGTTGATTCATTGTAGCACAACGAAAGTTGCGTTACAAATTTGGCGCCCAACGTGGGGCCTTGAGAAACGTGAAGCCTCGAGAAAAATAGGCCTGAGAATTCTGAGGGCCTCGAGAAAAAGAGGCGAGAGAAAAAGAGGCCACGAGCAGAAGAGGCTCGCTTTTGTTGTTGTCGTTTTCATGTTTGGCTCGTTTTTGTGATTTTTTTGTTTTACCCTGCTTGTTTTTGAAAATTGGCTCTTAGTTAGGGAATTAAATTTTTGGTTTGGATAGTATTCTACAACTAGTTCTTAAATTAGTTTAGTTTAGTTACATTTGGTTATCATTGAGTTCTCGTACGATGGAGGCTAAAATGGAGATAAATAGGCTAGGCAGGGATGAGTTAGTTTATGAGCTAAAGCTCAGAGGTGTTGATGAGGTTGGTACGGTTGAGTTCATGAGACAATCGCTCCGTGCATTGCTCAAATTGGAGAAGAGTTCTAGTTTTGTTTTTCCTGATTATCCGTTTGCATTCGCAGAGGATCACGCAGCTTTGGAAGCTCAGATTAAACGAATTTCTGATCTAATTAGCGCATTTACCGATGTGAAAAATTCGTCAGCATATAAGAAGATCGAAACTAAGATAGCACAAGCAGTAGGTCGAGCTTCTCGTTGCATGCCAGCCAACAATGACGAAGTCAAAAAGCGGGCGCAGATCCAATTAAAAATTGTCACATTAGAATCAAATCTCTTGGCGAAAGCAAAACTGGTGAAGCACTCGTCCACCTTAGTTAATCCGTTAGTAGACGCATCCTTTGCCGAGTTGAAATTGTCCGGGTCAGACTCAGATTCGTCAGAGGGCGAAACCGCGAGTGAGAGGGCTAGATTAGGTTGTAAATCTGTTCCAGTAGAGAAATGGGGAATTAAATTTAGTGCCGATCGGAGACAAATGTCAATTAACGCATTTCTTGAGCGTGTGGAGGAATTGCGTAGTGCGCGTAATGTCACTAAGTCGCAATTAATTGTTTCGGCGATAGATTTATTCGAAGGTAGTGCCTTGGTATGGTTTAGGGCAAATCGACACTTGTATCGAACTTGGGATGAGCTTGTGGAGGGACTGCGGGAGGAATTCTTGCCAGTCAATTACGAAGAAAAACTTTTCGAGGAAATCAAGCGTCGTACTCAAGGTCCAGATGAATCGATAGGGGAATATCTTGCGAGTATGACATTGTTATTCGCCAGGTTAAAATCTAGGCTGTCAGACGAGTACAAGGTCAGCATACTACTTCGTAATATTCTACCGTTCTACCAGAATCAACTAGCGTTGGTCGAAGTGAAATCAGCCACCGAACTGCAACGGCTTTGTAGGAGACTCGATCAGAGGAAAGAGTCCATTCAATGTTTTACGCCACCACCTAGAAAAAACCAATCATTAGAACCAGATTTAGCTTATGTTGACGCTGCTTCACTCTCGCATATATCCACTTCTTCAGCTTCTTCAGCTCGCGTGACTACCGTCAGCAATAACAGTGCTCGCCGCTGTTGGAATTGCGGCAAAGCAGGGCATCTCGCTCTAGAATGCAATGCTCCACGCAAGCTTCATTGCTATAAATGTGGTAAGCCTGACGTTAACCACCGGTCTTGTCCGAATTGTCGCCCGGGAAACGCCAGACGGATGCCGTAAGTGGTCGTGAACGGCACCGACAAGCAGACATAGCGACCGCTATAACCGATGCACGGTTGGAATTTATTTTAGCCCATGTTCAGGGTGATGAGCGCCCATATTTAGAAGTTTTTATATTCGGGAAATCATTTAAGGGATTATTAGACTCGGGTGCATCATGCACAATCGTTGGGAAAATGGGTTGGGAAATTTTGAGTAGCTTACATTTACCATTACAGAAATCATTCATGCATTGCACCGTCGCGAACGGACAACGTTGCGCTAGCATTGGAAGTATCTCTGTCCCAGTTCGGTTACGTGACTGTGTGAGAGTCATTGACATTCTCGTCGTGCCGGAACTACCGCATCTGTTGATTTTAGGGGCAAATTTTTGGAAAATTATGGGCATTGTGCCAGATCTTCGTCGCGGGGAATGGTCATTTTCTCACTTACCGGTAGTTTCAGTTGACGCGATTTATCCTCGTAGCCATTTGTCAGTGGAGCAGGAAGGTAGATTATCGGAGGTCGTGGATAAAATGTTTATGGGAATGGATAAGGATCGGATAGGATGTACGGACAGGATTGAACTTAAAATCTATACGGATAGCGAGCCGATCAAGCAACGCTACTATCCAATCTCTCCTGCGATGCAGAAGCATGTCAACAGCGAGCTAGATTTTATGTTGGCAAATGGGATTGTGGAGAAATCGCAGAGCCCATGGTCGTCTCCAATTCTGCTAGTACCTAAAAAGGATGGTACGTATAGATTCTGCGTGGATTTTAGGAAATTAAACAAAGTTAGTCGTCGCGACGCCTACCCGATTCCATATGTTTCCGATACGCTTGACAAGTTACGTGATGCAAAGTATCTCACGTCGTTGGATATTAAGTCCGCCTATTGGCAAATACCTGTTGCGGAAGATGCAAAGCAATACACAGCTTTCACCGTACCAAATCGTGGTTTATTCCAATTCAGACGCATGCCTTTTGGCCTGCACAGCGCACCTGCAACATGGCAACGCTTTATTAACTCCGTTATTGGTACAGACTTGGATCCACACGTATTCGTTTACCTAGACGACATCGTCATAGTTACGTCTACCTTTGATAAACACTTGGAGATACTGGAGGAAGTCTCCAATCGACTTCGTGACGCAGGACTGACGTTAGGGCGCGATAAGTGTCATTTTTGTAGAGATGAGTTGAAGTATTTGGGATACGTGGTGAACAAGCGCGGTCTTCACGTTGACCCAGACAAGGTACGTGCCATTTTAAACATTCCAGTGCCGAAATCGGTATCTGAGGTTCGTCGGTTGGTTGGAATGGCGTCGTGGTACCGTCGTTTTGTGCCACATTTTTCTTCGGTCATCGCTCCGCTCACTAGTCTTCTGAAGAAAAATTCTACATTTAAGTGGGACAACCGTTGTGATCAGGCTTGGCAGGGCATTAAAACTCACCTGGTGTCTGCTCCAATTCTGACATGTCCCGACTTTGACCGAGAATTCGTTCTGCAGACTGACGCATCGAATTTTGGACTTGGTGCTGTGCTGAGTCAACAACATGACGATGGCGAGAAAGTCATTTGTTATCTGTCTCGCTCATTGACGCGGCAAGAACGGAACTACTCGACGACAGAAAAAGAACTGTTGGCACTTCTGTGGGCGATAGAGAAGTTACGTCCGTATTTGGAGGGCACGGAGTTCACTGCGATTACAGACCATTACTCCTTGTTATGGTTACATAAGCTAGAAAACCCTTCAGGTCGTTTAGCTAGATGGTCGGTGCGATTGCAGCAGTATAATTTTAAAATTGTGCACCGCAAAGGAAAAGAGCATGTTGTTCCGGATGCGTTATCTCGTGCTGTACCGATCGTGGATGATATTAGTGTGAATGTTGATGGTGTGAAAGATGCATGGTTCTTAAGAATGGTGAAACTGGTTAGGGAGGATTCGCTTCACTATCCAGATTATTGCATTAGGGATAGTAAATTATATAGATTTATTAAAAATACTTATTTAGGGTTAGTTGAGGATAGGGAGCAATGGAAGGAGATTGTGCCGAAGGAAAGGCGGAAGGATGTAATTAGGGAATGTCACGACGTACCGACAAGTGGACATTTGGGAGCGTTTAAAACGTTCCATCGTTTGGCGGAACGTTATTACTGGCCGAAGATGAAGGCAGACGTGGCTCGGTATGTCCAGGGCTGCGGGGTCTGCATCAAGTCAAAGCCGGTACAAAGAGCTGCACCTGGACGCATGGGAGGTCATTCCACCATTACCAAACCATGGGAGGTGATCAGCATTGATTTGGTTGGTCCACTGCCGCCGTCGAAGGGTTTTACGTTTATCCTGTCCGTCTACGACGTTTTTAGTAAGTTTGCCATGTTCTTTCCGCTGCGTCAAGCTAAGGCAACCTCGATCGTGAAGGCATTGGAGGAACATGTATTTTTAGTCTTTGGGGTTCCTAGAGCTGTCATCTCCGACAATGGGACACAATTCCGTTCGCACGAGTACCGGCGCCTTCTGACGAAATATCAGGTAAAAAGTAGGTACACTTCGCTTTATCATCCGCAGGCAAACCCGGTGGAGCGCGTCAACAGGGTATTAAAGACCATGTTGGTATCGTACGTGTCCGATAATCACCGCACGTGGTGTGAGTACTTGCCGCAGATTGGCTGTGCCGTAAGGACGGCTGTGCACGAAGTCACTGGAGTGAGCCCATACTTCATAAATTTTGGACGGCACATGCAGCTATCCGGCGAATGGCATCAACCAGCCGAGGAGGACACTGTGGAGCCTGTGAACGAAGAGAGGCAGTTAAAACGCTCGTACTGTTTTGCGAAACTGTATCAGGACGTACGGAAGAGACTGCAAGCTTCTTACGTAAAGTCGAAAGCCCGCTACGACCTACGACATCGTAACGTCATCCTGTATGACAATCAGCTTGTGTGGCGTAGGAACTACGTTTTATCGGACGCGTCGAAGTATTATACGGCGAAGTTGGCTGCCAAGTATCTAGGTCCATTTATGGTACATCGACGTATAGCGGCTGATACTTACGTATTGAAGGACATGAATGGCACCGTACTCACCGGCAATTGGAATATTAAGGACCTCAAGGCTCATCCTGAGCTTGAACAAGACTCGTCTTGATGTAGTTTTATTTTCTTTTACGTAGTACTTTTCTTCTGAATTTTTTTGCGTCTGTAGAGTTTTCTTATCGGAAATTCTCAAGAAAATTTCCTGGATAAGTAGGGGGAGAGTTGTTACGTTTTTTTTTTTGTATTCTCCAGTTCTGTTTTATCTTCATGTTTCCGTACGTTTTTTTTTGTTGTTGTTTATTTTTCCTTCGTCGACAAATTCCTGAAACGTAATTATTGATTAGATATTGACCACTTAGATCCTTCTGATACTTAGCTTCATTTAGATTTCACTCTCGTTGTAGTATTCCAGTTTATAGTAAAACTTAGATTCAGTTCCTCTTGGTTTCATTGCTTTTTTGTAGGTTATTTACATCTGTTTGTTTAGCTGTCAACGCTCTGCCGATAATACGATCTGCGAGGTAGGATCTTTACCGGCACCGTTCAGATTTAGGCGGAGGCTGTCTCTGTCTTCGCGCATCGCGCGCTCTTTCTTGGCGGAATTTGACAAGTTCGTTTTCGAACGGGATTCTTGTCTTTTGTCTGTTGCGAACAACGTAGTTGCAAAAGTGTGAATTTTGAATATTGGAAAATTGGGCTATTTTCATTTATTTTTCGGCAAACCAGTTTGTTTGCGAAATACCCGTGTGGGGATTTTAGAGATAGTGCCATTGAGTGAGTGGTGCATTGGTAGATATTGCACTACTCAGCGGAATCGTTCCGGATTAAGTTTCCGATAGGAAAGATCACATACTTTCTACCACTTGAAAGCCGCACAAGAACCCAGGTAAAGTTTTCTTTCTTTGTTATTGAATCTGCCTTTCTGTCAAGTAAAGTTAGGCCGACCCGTAGTTTTACATGGTCGTAATTACAGTCTTTTGTTTTAGGCTTTTTCTTTTCGTTTTCGTTTTATGGTTGACGACAGCCAGTTCGTTTTATGTACGTTTTGTTGTACGTTGTACGTGTTTACGTATTTTTGTGGCTGGTCAGCTGTTCGTGCCATTGTTGGTTTATGCTGTGTGCCCGTGTTCCTGGCATCGAAGCTGTTGTGAGCGCACTAGCTCGTTGGCGTTGCATTGGAGGAGTTCCTGTTGATTGTCGCCAAGGGAGTAAAGCCCAGCAGCTGTGGGAAAAGCAGCCACGTGTAGCGGAAGTGACGCTGCGTGACGTTCCAATTCCACGTGACAGCCCGCCATCTTGGGAAGTGACGATTCTGGACATCCGGTTGGCATATCGAGTTGTACCACTGCTGCCACACTCCGTTAGCGCCTCAGCGCCACTACAGCTAAGCCACAATTATTACTTTCTTTATTTAGTATTGTGTTTAAGTTTATTGTATTGTTATACCTTGGCTCGTGTGCCTTCTGTGCACGAGATTATTTAAGTTTTTGTTGAGCGAGTTAATTTAAGAGTAGTTACGGGATTATTTGTGAAAATCCAATTAAGAACATTTTGCGTAGAGTCAATAGTCGTGACGTTGTTGTCACTTACGAGGTGTGTCGCTCGTACGACGCAATAGCCATTAGGGTCTACAGTTCGGTAGTCACGTTCAGTCAGACGCGCCGCGTAAAACGCCTTCGCTGGCCAGCGGACCGTCATACGTCGGAATACGTCAGTTCACTTCAGCGCCATTTAGGTGTTGACTGTACCGCGATCCTAGCCGCTACGGTGAGACACAGCGCCCCGCCTTCGTTTATGCTAGTATCCGCTTTGAAGCGTTCTGTCTTAAGTGGATTTATGATCCAGCTGTCTTGCAAATTCAACTACTGTGTTCTGTGTAATTTTCTCGTGAGTGTTCTAATATATCGTTAGTTTTTCGTATTACCATCTTGTTATTGAAGAAGTTGGCACCTCTCGTAGTCCTGTCCTGGGAAGTATCCCGTACCTTGTCGGCCGTAGTACTTTTGTTGAACCGGACGCGGCTCAGGCCGGCTGGCGCCCATTCATTTGTGATTTATCACCCCTTCTCCGACTCACTCCCATCTTCACTGAGTTTAGCCGCGGTTCAACCGTCCAGCCCGGGCTCATCCCCCAGGGAGCGTAAGGTTGATTCATTGTAGCACAACGAAAGTTGCGTTACAAGATGCAATCGTAGAAAAAATTATGTGTGTATCACCAGCGTAAAGTGATTCTTTGTTTCTCGACCACGGTAATTGCAGCGCGAGCCGAAGGCAAATAACTATTTATGCCTTACTTCGTTCTCATTTATAAATGCATCAACTTATGATTGTTGATAGTGCAAAGTTGAGACCTTATTGTATTGTTATTAAGTAGATATATTTTATTGGTGTAAATTTGTAAAAGATTTTTAAGGTGAGCAGAAAGTAATTAGAATGGTACTTCAAACATTATTAAAAAAAATTAAAAACTCTTGCAATAACTTTTTTGATATTGAATTGACGTTTGATACAAATTCAAAAATTTCATTGACTGCATTTCCATTTCTCATTATATTGAAACATTAATATAGTAGCTAATTATGTAACAATTAATGTATAGGCGAATGCAGGCCCTGACTACATCCACCTAAACCAAAGTCAAATTTGTTATTTAGCAATCCTGTCCGGGATTTCTAAGGATTTATAAAAAATACATATAAATGATGAGGTACCAATCACTCAAGCTCGTCTTTTTAAGTCTACGAGTAAAAATACTTATATTTTTGTCCGTGTCCAAGAATAATAAATTAAATACTCGTATGAAGGCAACAAATTTATTGGAGTTCAAAATCTTTGAAATATTAGTTGATATTTAGCAACATTCATGTAAAATGACAAGTAAATCGCATGCAAATATCTCTTTTGAATACTAACTGCATAATAAATGTATACTCATAT
Organism: Pterostichus niger; assembly: GCA_947425015.1. Classification (NCBI taxonomy): domain Eukaryota; kingdom Metazoa; phylum Arthropoda; class Insecta; order Coleoptera; family Carabidae; genus Pterostichus; species Pterostichus niger. The sequence continues at coordinate 17,604,709 of OX380334.1, read as the reverse complement.
GATAATCTTCATAATAACACAGTCCCCATCATTAACGAATACACATCTAGTTACATCTCTCATTACACTGTATCTGCTGTGAGATCATCTTCTGTTGTTGGCGTCACACGTGCGCATATTAAACACTAGCGAGGGACATTCTCTGTCCGTGGGCGCCGCGGGCCAGCTGTCAAACCAGCGCTGGTGCTGCAGGTGGAGTGTGCGGCACTTGTAGTCGCCGCTGAGGTAGTGGAAGTGGTTTCTTTAACTCGTTAGCTTTGTGGCGAGGTAACGGGTTGTAATATATGCTCGTTAGGGGTGTAGTTATATTGAAATTCATAAGAATGAGGTGGTTTCTGTGTTTTTAGTAATTGGTATGGTTTAATGTGTAGATAGTATAATCGTTTTATATCTTTTAATCTAATACTAGAAAATTATTAATAAAAATCCTTAATTAATTAGTGCAAAGCAGATAGCAATTGTTTATAATAATGATAATAATATTTATTGATTACATATTGTTTCAGTACAACTGATGACGAGTCAGAAATTCAAACTCAGAATGTTAATACGGTATCGAAAATGTCAATAAAATTCATCAAGTGAATTATTTTAGATATTCTGCTGAGATTAGAATCAATATTGTAATGCATTTGATCTAACAGAATAAAAACTTAGATACAAATAAATTTTATATTTGATCAAGAATATAAAAAACAAACATATAACACACTAGCAAAGTAAGCATATGCTTGGAGTGGCATATTTCCAAGAGTGATACTTCATCAACATACATAAATAATTTTTTTAATGTAACATTAATATTTTCAATTATTTTAATGCCTGTTAATGAATTCAACTTTAAATCAATAATAAGAAGCCATTTAGATTATTCATCTTTTTGATAATAAATGCATGGGAATATCTTTTTGAAACTAATTTTTAGGTGTACTCGCTTCGCTCGCTTTTTTCCAAATGAACTTAAAGAAATGGGTCGGAAAAATTATTTTGCTTGGGGCCCCAAAATCTAGAGTTGGCTCTGGCTAAACAAAAAGACAAATCGTCAAAAACTGAAGGTGAATTCAAGGTTCACGTAACGTAACTTAACAAAATATTCAGTATATGTAACGCCATATAGTACCTATTTCATAGTTATCGTAACTTTGAATACAATCAAATTTTATATCGTAAGTAAAGTTACGTATAGTTTCTGTGTAATCAAAATACTTCAGTTCGATGTCGGAACTGATCGGAATTAACTGTTATTTGTGATAATTCAATTGTTTAATTAATATATTAATTATAATAATTTTTTACTATCTTAAGAAAAAAAATAAAAAATTATGAAGGTAAATTAATAGGTTTAGTTGACAAAATGAGTTGCTGTTTAATAAATCATTAAAAAATATTAAAAATAATCAGTTATCATGACATCAATTGGCGATGGCACGAGCAATAACTTCTACTTCTTCAAACATTTAAAAATTAATTAACTACAAATGTCAAAATAAACGTATATTACATTTGAAGTTTCGGCAACTGTGAAATGTCAATTTTTTGTTTAACTATGTTAAGTTAAGTTACCTCACATAAACTCCGAATCCGGCTTGACTGCCATTGCTTACTACGGCAAATAAACAGGATTCTTAGATCATTGGCCATTAAGAGCGGAGATCTATATACGTTTCATATTGATAATTACGCAAATAGTTAATAAAAGTTCACAATAACAGCTGTAACACTCCTTCACGCAAATAAATTCAACACGATGTTACGAGATGTCACATAATCACACTCTAGATACAGGCGAAGTCTTGTAATTAATTTACTTTTCCTTTTATGCACCCGTAGAAATATTACCTTCGATAAGCTTATTCTTACAGCTTTATATATTTCTTATATAATCCTGCAAAATATAATGAGTTTTTCTGTTGAAAACTAAATTTCTCACAAGGTGTGAAATGATGTGGTAGTGAAACTACTTGCGGTGCTAGTAAGTAACATTACTTACGAATGAAAATACCGGAGACGGAATTTGCAACGATGATTTATGAATTTACCGGCTATGCTAATAAGAGTTATCATTATGCAAAAAAATTGTCTGTGGTATTTTTCTAAAATTTTGATAGGTTGGATCAGGAGTCACCAACCTTTTTGAGAAGAAAAGCTTACTAAATTTTAAGATGGCGGGCCAGAATATATATATTTATTTATTTAGTTACTTGGGAAACCGACAGATACCTAATAACGGGCTTAAACATAATTACAGAATACAAATTAGATTATGAACACAGTCATACAATAAATATAGAAAAATAGTATCTAATATAAACAAAGATTTTGGATTTATACAAACTAAACAGTCTGTTTCTGAATTGCTTTAAATTTAAACAAAAGATCTAAATGCTGAAAAGTATTGGTGTAAAATGACATTATTCTATTGGCAGGTGAGTTTTTGTAAATATAATAAATTTAAACTTCTTATATTGGCAGACGTTAAGTAAAAATTTAATGTATTGATAATGATAGTGATTACCAACTATTAAATAATTTGTATAAAAATACCATATCAACGTTTCTCCTTCTTTGCCCAAGTGACAATAATTTTATATATTCAGAGATATTTTCGTATATTGTCCATTTTTAATTTATATTTTTAAAACGATAGAAATTTTATTTAAACAGATTCAATAAGGATAATATATTTCTTATACAAGTATAGTACGTCCAGCGATCATTTCGAAAAATAACTTTTAAATACCTCCATTTACACTAATCGATGTTACTGTTAAAAATTCTTGTTTCCAGACAAATGTATGCTCTAGTTAGATTGCAAAATATATCTAGGAAAAATGAAAATTGCTTGAAAACTATTCATATACAGATAGATTATGGGGTCTGGCGCGACCGTAGTTACTCAGTAAAATACGTCTCCCGGGATGCTATTCTTGGCTCCACAACGTATATACAATACTGAACTGCCTAGCTGACTATACATTCGCCTTATTTTGTACAAGTTACAGAATTGTATTGACATATAATTTTTAATTCTTCTGTATATTAGATATATCCATCCATATTATTATATTATTATTTTTAATTCAATTGGTATAAAAATTAGTAATTTTCATTAAATTTTGAAGTGAAAATTAGATAATTCGATTGGTTATCTCTGCCCACAATAAAAAGGGTTAATGACATGATAGTATTACTTCACGGGTGGTTATGAAAATCTATTATTACATGACATATTTATTTTATTGAAAAATAATGTGCAGTTTCTATATTAACTATTATGTATATAAATTTAATATCATTCTGTAACTTTCGCCTACATGCGGTACAACATACTACCCATTGCATAGTTTAGTATTGTGCACACGGTCACGGTACTAAGCCAAGAAAAGGTTCACAGGATAAGTATTTTACTGACTATCTACGGTCGCGCCAAGCTCCACAACCTCGATCTGTATTTGAGTAGTTTTATAGTTTTCGAGCAATTTTCATCTTTCTTAGATATATTTTATAATTTACGTAGAGCATATATTTGCCTGAAAACCAAAAGTTTTAACAGTGCATCGATTAGTGTGAATGAGGGATTTAAATGTATTTTTTCCAAATGATCGCTGGACGTACTATACATGATGTTCCATATTTGTGTCACGTATTCCACAAATAGGCATACGTAAATGTTATAACAAAACTAATGTTTCCTTTTTATCAAAGAATTTGGACATGCTATAAACAAAGCCTAGAGCTTCATACGCTTTTAAACTATAAAATGTACATACTCAATTAAGAATAGTGTCGAGTCAAATATCATCCAAGATCACGAATGGATGTTTTAAGTACAATATTAATTCCATGTATATGTTGTTTTATTTCTATAATAACGGACGAGTACTATATAATATATATTTAAATTTAATTTAATATTATTTGCAGAACACAATTACTATCCTCAAGCTTCGGAAAGTTTAAGACTGTCTGCAAATAGTAAGAAATCACTATGTATAACGCATTTATATAGGTATACATATATACAAGACAAAGAACAACATTTTGAGAATTGATGATGTAAAAGGCTAATGCAGATAGGCATTTTATTTAGAATTCACCACACGTCACTGTCAACCAATAGAATCACGAATTTGTTTGAAAATGAACCAATGAAATGTACATTTCGTTGGAAATTCATCACTAGTGAAATTTCATCGGAAATACCACTGTTATTAATATCCTTGGTTACGAATAAAATAAATGATATTTTCAATATTTTCATAAACGTCAATTTTGAATATTAAATGTACACTGAAAAAATGTAGAATTTTCATCACTGTGCAAATAAATACCTAACTATTCTTGTTAATTAAGTCTTGTTTGGTAAATTCTCAAGCCGAATACAACTCGTAGTATGAAAATTGACAGATAATATTTTGACATAAATATACATTCGTTGTTACGGAAATAGGAAACACAACTGATAATTTATGTCAAAATATTTTCAGCAATTTTCATACTACTTGTTATATTATATATGAAAATATTTGCTTTTCCGACGAATGCAATTTTACTCTGCATAATAAGCCAAATGTGCAAAATTTTAGATATTGGGTTGAAACTAATGCTCACGAATATGTTACAACTCATACTCAATATCCTCAAAATGTAAATGTTTGAATAGGTATATTAAAAAATAATATTATTGGACCATATTTTATTAAAGCATCTTTAAATGGTCAGTGCTGCTACTACATGCTAGTAAATAATATTGGACCGGAAATAGACAATCTCGCTGATGATCGCCAGATAATATGGTTTCAACAAGACGGCTGCCCAGCGCATAAGGGTATAATAGTCAGACAATATCTTGACCAAGTATTTCCCAATACCTGGATTAGTAGGTATGGACCAGTTCACTGTCCTGCAAGGTACCTAGATCTAGCGCCGAATGTTTTTTTCCTATGGGGACGTTGCAGATCTCGGTAAGTGATATATTTCTTCACGTGAAGAAGCCTTCAAATCACGGCCCCCAAATATGTTAGTAGAGTGGGAGTCACAGGGATAGTTTTACCATGGTAAAAATTGTTTATCAGCTGAGGGAATCTAACTCGGGTTCTCAAATCCACAGGCCGACTCAATACTACTGATCCAGCTACCCCATAATTGAATAAAACTGGTCCTAGATGCGATCCTTCACCGGAAGTTATTTTAATTATACGTGACTTGAAACCATTGCAGGCAATTAATTGTGATATGCCATTCAATCTAACGTAACAATGATTTGATAATTTGGAGTATTTGACGAGATAGAAGGCTTTACTAAAATCTGTAACACTATATCCATACATTTACTTACTTATTGTATTAAATTATTTTTTTTTTTGAGCAAAATTGTTGATATATTACTAAATTCTGATTTATTTTTTTAGTTATTCTATTAGATTATAATTGTAAAGAAGCTGAATTTATATTTTTCTGATGCTGATCAGAAAATTAGCTGTTTCTGATAACTTTTTAAATTGAAAAATAATGGTCTAGATCGAAAAATTCGACCAGAGAGATCGGTAAAACTTTATCGTTCCCCAAATAGAAAAAAGTAGATCAGAAAAACCAACAACGAATATACTATAAAGTATCACTTGACTTATAAATAAATAAATTTAACAAAGTCATAAAACTAATCGTAGTTGAACACTAATCGAAAGTTACAAAAAGATTGCACTGCTATTAAGATCAATTCAAAAATAATCGTAGGTCGGACACAAACTTCTCGCGAGCTGGATTTGGTCCGCCGTAGTATGAGCACCGCTGGATTAGATAGATACAATAAAAATACTCATAGATGCGAAATAAAAGACTGGAATCTCAAGAATCAAACTCTATCGCATAAAAAATAAACAGACATTCCTCATCAAAATTATTTTAATAAGTGAATAATACAAACAATTAATTTCTCATGCCTTACTCATTCCCATTACCCATTGTTTCATTGTTCCAAAATTTACAGTCGTTGAATGCAATTGTTTGAAACCCGCATCATATTTTTATTTACAATTTTACGTTAACACTTACGTTCAAAAACTTTCTAAAAATATTTGCATCTTAAACAGCACAAAATTAGAGCTATATTTATCTAGCTAATCTTACTTGCATCTCGTCGTTTAACGAAACAAAGGATTACAATAGATAAGCGAAGATAAAGAACTATAGCAATTAATTAATGTACAACTGCGGTAATAAACAATGATGTTAATGACCCCGCTCTAAAATAATTAGTGACGCGAGGATGTTTTCAGTTACTCGGCCAACGCTTTATAAATATTTATACCTACTATGTTGTACTACATACGAATAATGACGTACCTATTCTATGTTTTTTCAAAACAGGTAAAATTTGTAATGAACCCATTATGTAACCTAGCACCGAAATTACGGATTAATTAATACAAATGTAAATATGTGAAACATTGGGTTTTTTAACTGTATAGTAATTTAATTAAATTATTTGTCTCCTAGCTGTATACACATTGTTACTCATTTAGTGTGAACTATAATAACTAGAGAATCTGGAAACTATTTATGCGTAACACTACAGTATTAGTACAAGTAGTGAAAATTAAATGAAAAGGAAATCTAATTTATTCCATTTTTACTTCCTTGTACGAAGTAAAGGAAGTAATGTAATCGCGAAAATTTTCGGTTCTCAGATTTCAGCGGAAATACACATTTTGGCCATCCCTGAATCCATTTTGACTAAATTCGTCGTGACGTCTGTACGTACGTACGTATGTATCTCGCATAACTCAAAAACGGTAAGCCGTAGAAAGTTGAGATTTTGTATTTATGACTGCTATAACATCTAGTTGTGCACCTCTCTTTTTGGTTATTATATAACTTCCGGAAGTGGTACTTTACTTGAAGCCTATAATATGTTTTAATGAAAAACTATATTAAAATATAAACTTTTCAAATTTGATATATAAGACAACTATATCAATAGAAATAACATAATACGAGTAGGTTTTGGTTAAAATGGACTAACAGGAAGTAAAACATTACATGAAGCTGCTAACAAGAAAAGAATAGTATTATTTTGATTTTAGAAATAAATGCTGCAAATTAAAGTTTTAGTGAATTAAATTCTGCGTCTAGCACATTATGAATTATTAAATTATGCTTTTGTATAAGCGAAATTTTAAAAATATATATTTTTCGTTTTTTGTAATTAAGTTTGCTATGGATTAGAACTAAAAATAAAAACAAAATAAAAAATCTGATGTGGACACCACATGACTTCCTTGTACGCGTATTAAACTATAGATATTATTTTAATTGCACATATTTGACATTCAATCTTTTATTTTTTGTTCTAATCCATAGCAAACTTTTTTTTGTAAATAAAAAAATATATAATATTTAAATTTATGCAAAATGCTAATTTAAAAATTCTTAATGTACTAGACGCAGAATTTAATTCTCTAAAACTTTTATTTGCAGCATTTATTTCTAAAATTAAAATAATAAAATTTTTTCCAAGGAAAACTGTTAGCAGCTTCATGTAATGTGCCACTTCCGGTTAGTCTATTTTAACCAAAATCTATTATGTTATTTCCATTGATATAGTAGTCGTATATACCAAATATGGAAAGTTTTAAATTATATTTGAATATAGTTTTTCATGAAAATCTATTTTAGGCTTCAAGTAAAGTACCACTTCCGGTAGTTGTATAATGACCAAAAAAGGAGGTGCACAACTAGATGTTATAACAGTCCTAAATATAAAGTTTCAATTTTCTACGGTTTACCGTTTTTGAGTTATGCGAAATACATACGTACGTACATACGTACGTACAGACGGCACGACGAAATTAGTCAAAATGGATTCAGGGAGGGCCAAATACCTATTTCCGTTGAAATCTGAGAACCGAAAATTATTACAATACTTCCTTTACTTTGTACAAGGAAGTAAAAATGTAATGTCATTGCAAATTACGTCAAATATGTGCAATAAAAATATCTGATGTGGACACCACATGACTTCCTTGTACACGTATTAAACTATAGATATTTTTTTAATTGCACATATTTGACATTAAATCTTTTATTTTTTGTTCTAATCCATAGCAAACTTAATTTTAAAAAAATCAAAAAATTTATAATATTTAAATTTAGATATCTCGTTGATGCAAAAAGCTAATTTAAAAATTCTTAATGTGCTAGACGCAGAATTTAATTCTCTAAAACTTTTATTTGCAGCATTCATTTCTAAAATTAAAATAATACCATTTTTTTCAAGGAAAACTGTTAGCAGCTTCATGTAATGTGCCACTTCCGGTTAGTCTATTTTAACCAAAATCTATTATGTTATTTCCATTGATATAGTAGTCTTATGTACCAAATTTGGAAAGTTTTAAATTATATTTGAATATAGTTTTTCATGAAAATCTATTATAGGCTTCAAGTAAAGTACCACTTCCGGTAGTTGTATAATGACCAAAAAGGGAGGTGCACAACTAGATGTTATAACAGTCCTAAATATAAAGTTTCAATTTTCTACGGTTTACCGTTTTTGAGTTATGCGAGATACGTACGTACGTACATACGTACGTACAGACGGCATGACGAAATTAGTCAAAATGGATTCAGGGAGGGCCAAAACACCTATTTCCGTTGTAATCTGAGAACCGAAAATTTTCGCGATTACAATACTTCCTTTACTTCGTACAAGGAAGTAAAAAATGTAGGTATAGTATAATAGGCGTGCAAGGAAGTAATGTGGTGTTCACATCAGATTTTTATTTATATTTTCATTTAAATACGTTCCAATTTATTGATGTACTCGTATACAATCAAGTACTCCACTGCTGAATCACAACTTCCTTTCTAACTTTATTCTTTATTTAATCATATTTCAAATGATTCCTAGTTCCGGCATGTACCTAAATCATATTTAATTTAATAATTCCACATATAATAACCTAAGTTTACTTTTCACACTGCAGTTATGTTTGTACTGACTTCACTAATCCCTAGTATAGTAAATGGTGTTCAATCTACGGAAATTCTTCTGTAAAATTTTCCCTAGACTTTCCTCCTCAGATATTTCAAATCGGGGGAGAGAGAGATTTATAATTTTGAAACAATAACCACTCAATCTCTTTAGTAAAGTGTCTAGCATAAGAAGCCCGTCATTGCTAACTTTTTTTTATTGATGAGAGATTTAAAGAGGTAAAATACAATATTTTTTCCACTAAATTTAGTGGTGTAAAATTCAAAATAACCAAAGAAATTATAAGCGAGCTATAACCAATACATCTTTTAAAGACACACCTTTTTATTTGCTTAATTACTATTTTTTTTTTATATAAACTTTAACTTTAAATATCTCGGTTAACATTAACTATAGTAATATTATTATAATGGGCATTCTGTTAAGCTATCGGATGGTTCCATTTTCAATATGACGTTCTATTAAAAATAAGGCTCCTTTATTTGATCTACAATTGTTGAATTTTACATTGTTAAATTTGTCGAAAAAAACGGCATTTATCCGTTCCTATATCTCTTCAGTCAAAATAATTAACAATAGTGTGTTGTTAATTTCGTTCATCAAAGTAAAGCGAGAATATAAATGGTACATTAGATACAAAAAAGAATACAGGTAAGTCATAATAAAATTTTATTTTTTGTAGATAAAACTAAATAATATATTCCTAATTTAGGGGTAGAGGAATTAAATTCCCTATCCTCCTACCTTGTGTACGCGCCTGAGTGTCGTTCATAGCTATCTGTAGAGTTAATTCGGTGTTCACAAAAGATCCTCTAAAATAATGTTTTGATCCAATTAATATTTCTCTAGTATCTACTTTTAAATCTCAATAGATCTTTAGATGTAGAGAAACAACCAAATACTAAATAAAAGTATACAATAAAGAAGAAGACATAACCTATCGAACTAAATGAAGATACATATTTTAATTTGATTAATCTGAGAAAAAAGAGGCGAAATATTAAAAAATATGGACGAATGAATTATATTTTTTTTTTAAATTAGAGATGTTCTTTCGGAAATAATGGATAAATGTGTAGAAAACATTAAAGAACCTAATGAACTATTTGAAGCAACATGCCAATTACTAATGAAACGTAAGGTTTTGAACAAGAGAGAATATACTAGTATATATATGAAATAACTATTTATCATTTATTGATGGTTTATATTTAGGTATATAACTGATTGAATGTCTGGTTGTCGTTTGGTAGCGGGCAAGCCTAACCAAAATTAAAATTCTTGAGCTAATTACAAAAAAAAACAACATGGTTCTGGGTGCAGCACTTACGCCGCACTATCAGCGGCGAATAGAGGCGTCAAATGAAATATATCGAACGTGTTTAAGGGTGTTTCTGTATCCTTTAACTGGCGATACTGCGGCCGATAACGCGAGACGGCCCGGGATTGAAACATTTGACCTAATCGTGTCCGAGCGCTGCTGTAAATCACTGCCACTGGCCGAGAACGACAACCTGGCGCGTTGCGGATTACACTGGGAAAACTACTTTGGAGACATTGGAATAGGTGTTTAATTGGTTGCTGGTTTTAGTGAGGTAATTTGGGGTTGTCAGTTTCTGTGGTTTTAAAATGGAAGTAATTTATTATGTATGTAGGTACTTATTTGTCGACGCTAAAATAGCTCTATTTGTAGTATTAGTAATGAAAACTGTTTAATGTAGATGATATTGAAAAGAAAACATTTGCTACCCATTCAGTATCATTATTGTTTTTAAGAAATCAAAACTTTACAATACTAATTCAGAGCAGAAAAAAATATTACTTCTTTGTATCAAAAATATAATAAAATATGACATATAAAAATAGATTCGGTTTATTATAATAGAATATATGTATGATAACTGTTTTTTTTTAACTTAAAATTGTAAATTTTACTGAAGTTATTAATGGTTATTTATGTTTCAATGTGCTGATCAAATATTTTATTTTTATATTATTTTATAAAACTTCAAAACAAAATATATCGATCAGTGAAAGCCCGGATTCAAAATTCTCAATATTAAGGAACGTATGATTTTTTAAAAGTTCAAAATTGATTTATCACTTTGTCTGTACCATCTGATTTTGATAATCCTGCTATTTAATTCGTATTATATTCGTTAAAATTTAAATTGATATTGTATTTTAGAATTGTTCAATATTTATATTCAATGAAGTTAAAAATATATATATATATATATATATATATATTTCTAAACAATTTGACAGCTGAGTGGCGATAATATTACTTAATCAATATCACCAGCTCTAAATGTTTTAGTACCATTCAAGGTGTCATAAAAATTTTCATCCAATGAGATGTTTCATTTCAAAGTATATATAGATGACGTTACAATATTTATAAACATTCATAATTCAGTACTAAATGAATTTTTAATAAATTAAAAAATAAATATCTCGATAAATGATATATTTCTTTGCGTGAACTGCGGTTACAAGCCGTCAAACCCCGGGCCCCAAAGATTTTAGTGGAGGGGAAGCCACAAAGGTAGTTCTTAATGTGGTGAAAATTGTGGGAATCGATACCCCTTATAATTTTTGTTCTACTAATAAAAATGGCAGAACAACTGCAATTTCACAAGAAATGTATCAGCTTATATTATTATATTAATAAAAATGATTAAATAAGTAGTTTATACTGATTATTGTTGATCTGCCCATTGTTAAAAATGTCACGTTACTGCACATGTGGAAAGTTTGCAGGCTGCAAATTATAGCACGAACCATTTGGTTAGTGTTGCAAAAACCATGAATGCAATTCTCATTTTGAACTTCAAAATACTTGTTTTTATACGATCATGCGAAAAATGAGTCATTATGTACTCATTTGCCGTGAAATAAACGATTATTTATCGATGCGGTCAAATGTTTAGTTGCTTAACAACATAACCTAAAATGAAAACAAATGTTTTTGACATTTGAAATGCAATGGATTTTTCCCCAATAATCAATAAATATTGTACATTTTCTTAGTTAAGTGTAGTAAAGTTTGGTTCATAGCAAGTACTTTATTTGCATGCTGTGCAGTAAACAATAACTTTTTGCACTGAAAATTATTGTATAATGACTCACTTTTCGTACAATCATAGAAAAAGTAACTCTTTTTGGAATGGACGAAACATTACACTTTTCCAATATATTATATATTTATTTTTATCCGAAAAAATCATTATTCCCACATATTACAGTTGTCGCCAGACAACAAAAAATAACAGCAAGGGAATAACTTTTACAAATTAGGCCGGAAAAATGACGTTTATAAATGAAAATAAAATAATATTCTTTTTGTATACTCCGATCGGGAAAAAATAGCTGTGTAATTCATAGGAAAAGTGAACTGCATAATTGCTACCAAATTAGAGTTGGAAGCTTCAAAATTTTACAAATAGGGTACACATAGTACATACAATACAAGAATAAATAAAAGATAACCAAATTGAGTTAAAAAAAAATATTGTAACATTATAAGTTTTTATTAAAAATAGAAAATATAGGTAAGTAATTAGAAAACAACAATTTAAAAATTTGCATAATGAAAAATATTGTTTCAAATTTACATATTAAATTAATACAATAAATATTAGGAATAAAATTTAATATATATCGTAAAATTGTATTAGTTTACAAAACCTTATCTTAAAATTCTTTGCAAATCATTTTGTAATTCGATTTCATTAGCAATTTCTGTCCTTTCGCAAGGCATTAAACATTAGACTAAGTTCACTTACAGAGTTAGAATGTGACAAAGCGAAAACAAAATAGATAATTATTTCTAAATTAGCAGCTTTACATAAACTAAAAAACTTGTAAAAAAATGATTAAAAATTAACTTATATACGAGATATCATGTCATTTATCTATTACTGGATTTGGCACTCCGCCGTAGCAGGTCTCGATAAGTGATATAATTATGCGCGGTTACCACCCTTCAAATCATGTCCACAGCGATAAATTTAATGTGGTTAAATCTGTTTGTCGGCTGGGAGAATCGAACCCGGATTCTCCAACTCATAGGCTGATTCGATACATTTGGCAACTCTATACCAAAGTTACCAGTTTAAAATAAAAATGTAAATAAACTTGTGGCATTCATGAAATTAATATTCTGTGTAGGTAAATTTCGATGGTGTGATAGAAGCTTAAACCGTTGAACGTCAGATAAGTAGTCGAACGGTGGACAGTTGCTCAGCAACAAGTAACAAGCAGCAGTCACAGACACAGTTTATCATCGGCCCTATATCACCGTGAAATAGAGGCGATGTTGGCGCACTCGTCGCCAGATTACGTGAACCACGTAAATCTCAGTGCTGACAACGTAGGGAAGTGCTGGGCCTGGCAATAAATTCAGCCGCCACTCTTCACTAATTTGCTGTCAAAATAGCCGGACTCGTCGACGTGTCAATTTGGGAACTATGTAATTAACACTTGAGGTTCACACCAGCTCTCCTGATGTTTCACATATTAATTGATATTTAAATTTATGGTACTTTGAAACTGTTAAAATGACTGTAGAATTTGATACGTGGTTATTTATGGACACTGTTTTTAATTTATGTCATAGGTACGCAAATGTCATTTTGGCGTTTGAAAGAATCTGTTATCTGTTGTTAATATGTACCGTAATTTAAAACAATTTATTTTAATTTTACAGATTCATTAATTACACACAGATACCTGTACGTAAATAATATGAAGAATATATTTTTTGTTGTACTATTTAGTATTTTCAGTAAATGAATATTTAAATCACAGCTGGATCGAAAGGGACTGGATTTGACTACGTCTAAATTGTTTATATTTTTTTTTCTTGTGTATTATTGCACTTTTGTATTTTTTAATTGCCATGTTATACACAATGTATTTTGTAAATAAATATCTTATCTTATTACTATCTATTTTTCTGATTTTATGTTTGTTTTGTACCCAACAAAAATAGTAAGAATCAAATTTGTATTGCAGTATGAATGCTTCATTATTACATGCAACTAGACTAACAAATCTTTTTCCTTAATTATCCTTTTTCCTTGGAAAAGAACAATAGACATTTTAAAGTTTTTTCTAAAATCTATCTATATTCAAACATTTTTATATCGAATAGAATAAATTGTTATTCCTTAATTAAATTAGTAGTATGGTGTATAAGTTTATGGTAGAATTTGGGAGGAGTATGTTGGTATACTTATGTATTTAATCATGTACTATTATATTCCTAGTTCATTGATCAGTTGACGGTAATCGTGACATTGTTCTTTTACATGTTTTCAATAGGATGTCAGCAAACACTTCGATTCATTGTTACTTACGCGTGCACAAAAACCAACAGTTCAGTTCACCTTGAGCAAGCACCCAACGCCATTTGACGTCCGAACAATGGAACGACAACGTTAGGGTGCCAAGACCAAGAGTGATACCAAGAACAACAAGAATACGTTTACACAAGAACACTGGCCAGCCTGGAGAAATTCCTATTTGGAGTAAATGAATTTTCAAGCTGATTTCACGGCCGATTAGCCGATCATCAACGGTTAGCGGTCGACACAACACGTCAACACCTCGGTACCGACATCCATTAAATCGATACTAACTATGGAATAGATAATAGTTGATGGCACTAAAGAATTTAACGCGTGCAAGTAAGTACTTGATTCAATATAAAAGCATTGTGCTGAGAAGCATGGATAAATAACAAATTTCATCATTGTTCTTTGTACATTGAATAAGTTTTTGCTATTTGTTTGCTACAGATGACTTCAGAAAATATCTAGGGGTCAGTTTTTCCATCCTCGGATAAAGTTTCCGAAATTAATAATTGAAATAATATCGTATCAAAAAATGGCACTCAGTATAATTATTACCATTTGTGCTATGATTTTGATGTCTTTTTTTTATCCCGCTGATAGTTATAGGAAACTTTATCCGGAGAATGGAATATACATTAAAATTTTACAGGGATCTATAATAAAGATTGATATCAAGCCAGGGTCATTGCAAGTTCTAATTTAGTATCGATATGGTCGCTTTTCACTGCAATAATAAGGTACCAGAGTGGCAATTATTACATACTAATCTAGATAGTTATTTGTAGAATTTGGAGGGACGAAAGGTTTTTTCTTGTAGGTAATGTTTAAAGCCCAAAGCGTAGCTGAGGGCAATAATCACACAAGAGAGGAAATGACACTTTACTCCTGAGGTATACATATGTTTATTCTACAACCATTTTTTCATGTCATTCAAATAAAAAAAAATTAATTACTTACGGTATATGAATACATAAATAAATATCTAAGACTGTGTTGAAGGTTGTTATGAAAGTAACTATAAATAATGGAGTAAAACAGTTATTGACCAGCAATGTAAGGAAAGAAAAGCTTATTTTCGGTTAACGGTATAGAAAAACATTTTCAAACAAACTGCATTGATATGTAGTCTTCCTTTGAAGATCTCAGTATTTACCAATTTTGATTTTTTTGTCGCATTTGGACGCAATATCAGTTACATTTATTAATTGTACTTACGTAGTATTAGTGTTTCAAAATTATACATACATAACATCAGGCTATACCGCGTTTATACAGGATGTTTCTATACCTCTGCAAGAAACTTTAATGACATATATATAATTTGATATACTGATTATAGAACAAAAAGAATTTTTTTGAAATTCGCAAAAATTAGAGTATTTCATTCCTAGCGAACATTTTTAGTGTTACTTGTTTAATAGTACATTTAATTATTTATAATTATGTTACTAATGAAATAAAAGTATAAACACTGCCTACAAATAATCATTTATTAATTAGTTATTATGTAGGTACCTGGTGTAATGCCTTATTTTTATTATTTTTAATTCAATGTGCTATTAAACCAGTGACACTAAAATGTTCGCTAGGAATAAAATACGCTAAATTTTGCGAATTAATAAAAAATCTTTTTGTTTTATAACCAGTATATCAAATTATATATCATTAAAGAAGGTATAGAAACACTTTTTATATTAGTTCAATGGAAGCGCCTCAAATTCAAACACAAACATCACACTCATCTCAAAAGTTATGTATAAAATGATGAAATAAACTATTCAATTCGAAATACTTTTTGTTCGATTTAAACTGCCATTATATTAAAATTAAAGAGTCGATTTCAGAGTGACATGTAGGAACAATTAAATAATTAACTATAGAGTTAAAATATTTATTTCTGATCATAGCCTTGAATCACTTCAATATATTGTTAAGTTACTTTTCCACAATAGCACAATAGCCATAATATTTAATTATAGTTAATTTCTATTTAACTTTTAGTCACGGTTAATGGTTACTCTAATTAACCATATTTACACAAAATGGAATCCGTTGAACTCAAATAATTATCCGTGTGAAGTTTGCCCTAAGTTAACTAGTAATAACAATTTGGCATATGGAAAGCAATGACGCAGCAAAACATTTCTAATGGGAGAAGGGGATTTAGAATTTTGTACCAATAATCACTCAATCTCTTTAAAGAACGCTTGTTCTGAGTGTCTACTTTTTTGATTGAACAGATAAAGTTTTAAATGCGCAAAGTAATACCATTTTACCCCTCAAATGTAATTATATAAAATTCAAAACAATTAAAGAACAAATATGTGAGTTATAAACTTTTTTAATGAAGAAAATAATAGCATCCTTTAATTTGATAAATTAAAGATATCATTGGTTCTTATGTAAACGTTAAATTTAAATATCTCGATTAACATTAACTTTTTGTTAAGTACCGGAAAACTATCTGATAGTATTTAATATGGTACACTAAAAACGAAAAGTAGTATAAATCAAAACAATTTTATTATTTATATACAAAGTTATATTTATTCTCAACAATTAGGGGGAAGGATAGGATTGTACTTTATATTCCCTCCCGCCCCTTGTA
Organism: Pterostichus niger; assembly: GCA_947425015.1. Classification (NCBI taxonomy): domain Eukaryota; kingdom Metazoa; phylum Arthropoda; class Insecta; order Coleoptera; family Carabidae; genus Pterostichus; species Pterostichus niger. Next base: position 17,587,749 of record OX380334.1, on the reverse strand, counting down.
TTTGCGTCTGCTGAAAATAATACCTGAGTAAGCAAGGAAGGTCAATCACCAGCACTTAAACAATCGTATCTCTTTGGTGATCTGGCTAGAGTCAATCCATACCCAACTGCGAGCTGCATTTTTGGCAGCTTGGCTAAAATTCTAGTAAAGTCTAAAACTCTTTCTCGATCCAATTTACATATCACCCTCCACTACACTTATGCCATCAAGGAATCCTTTCACATCCAAATTAACCTGAATATCCTTCGGAACTCACCATTATCTAACTCGTCAAACGCCGAACGAAAAACTATCATAAGGAATTCGACGATTTAGTGAAATAAAAATGAATCATTACATAATAGTACAGTATAAGTGAGTATAATATATCATTATACGCGAGTGGAATAAGTGATGCACGATCGAGTAAGCGCGAGTTTGAGAATTTTCACGAGCATATGACATTTTTACATTAAAGTTAGCAACAGGTTCAAACAAAATTGAATGAAAATGCTGTCAAATAAGTGAAATATCACCGTTGTCAAGGTGTTACAATGGTATCAATTGTGACTTGTTTATAGTTGTCATGGATTTAAACATTTTAAATCAATGTGAATAATTGTTAATTTTAGTAACTTAAAACGGTTGTATAATGTACATAAAAAACTGCACGCATTACATGCAAGATCTATATAGCCAAATTTTTATAATAAATAGACTTCTAAAAACATTTTGACATGTTTTCAAATTTACAGGATTGTGATTTATTTTGTTATTTTCTACAATTAAGAGTAGGTCAGTATCACAATTTCGATCTGGTTGCCTAGCTGTTGTTTACAAATAATAATTTGTGAAAAATATCGGTTAGTTATCTCGTATTAATTTGAAAAATGAGTGATTCTGAATTTAATTTTGATATCGAAAATGCAGCAGAAGTTGGCATGAATACCCTTATACCTGAGAAATCAAAATCAGCATATGAAGCAACTTAGCAAAGAAAAGTTGCACAGTCAATATTTATAAACAATAAACTTTTTATTTTGTCTTTGTTGGCGTTTTTTGCTTATATACTTCTAGAATAAAAAAGATATTTCTTTAGAGCACTTAATGCTTTAATAAATAAATAATATTACTTTAAAGCACTCAGTACATAAAAATATGTCATTTCGAAACCATAGTGACAATTTATATATCGATTAAAGAAACATACATATATTCAGTTTAACAAAAAGGAATAATATAAGAGCAGTCAAGGATAACTAACAAAATTAATGAAATGAAATAATAGTGATTATGAGACAAGTATGTTTAAAAAAATGGCTTTTACATTTACTAGATTTGTAAAATAATTGTAGTATTAAAGTAAATGTAGGTGTGATTTTTGTTGTACAAAATTAGATTTTATTTCATTTACATAACCAATACAATTAAACAGTAGCTATTATGTAATTGAATTATTGTGATCTTTAATTATCCTAACATAATTGAATAATATTTCAATGTCATTACTATAAAAGTTTATAATGAATATTGTCCGGGACTTGACTATTGAATAAATTATAAATTGCATTTGATTACTTACGGAGTTTGTTAAAATATTGCTAATCAATATTGATACACAGTCATGGGAATCTGCTTCGTCGAGAATTTATAATAGCGAAACAGTGTGGTTAAGTTTACCCGTGTCTTTTGTTCAAAACTGCACAATCATTCTACCGTATAATCGATATTTTTATATTAAAGGATAGGTACTTCAACTTCGACAAAAGAGTTCTCATTGTGTAAACGATTGGGTAGTAAAACAAAATTAACATGTTAACTGGAGATAAAATACATTTACAAAATAATATTATTATAATTTTAATATAGATATTATTCACTGTCATCAAATATTTTATTTCTTCAAATATACGAATACTTACCTCAAAATTGTTACTAGTATCTTTTATGACCTTTTTGTATAAGTATGTTTTATTTTTATTTATCACTGAATCGTATTTGAAATATAGGTAATTATCAAAATGTGTAAGGTGTCTATTATTCTTCTTGTAAGTTAGTTAAGTATACATAGTAAATTTCAAGTACTATAACAGTGTATTAATTAATTTAATTTGGTATGGTTATGCAAGAAAATTATTGGGAAAACATTTGATTCGTCTGTTTCTTTCTTTCTTCAACCTAAATAACTTCCAATTTCCAATTAAGGGGACACAACACAATTTGCCACGAAACTATAATATAGCATTTGGATATGAATATCTCTCTTAGTCGACAACAGAATTACAAAAACATTCCAATGATTTATCAGAAAATTTTTCGATGCAATTAATTAATGCGGTGTATTTTCTTAAAAATGACATTAATGCCAATACAACTATACAGGATATGACAGATATTATTTTAATCAATTATTCCTTCATAGAAAGTGATATATGTGAAGTTTGCATTACCTTATTACTATTTTTAAGCATTCCTGTCACTGTGGCTACAGCAGAAAGATCCTTTAGCAAATAAATATATAATTAAATCATATCTTAGAAACAGCAGGAATCAAGATAGATTAAGTAATCTCGCTCTTTTGACAATAGAACATCATGCAGCAGAAAATTTAAATTTTATATGAAGTATGTGATTTATTACGTATTTTTTTTACCTTTAAAAATTATAAAAAATATTGCACTTATTACTTTTTTCCTTGTACCCAAATCATTGAATTTTCCAAATATTATTGGGGCCTACATATGTTTGTATATGAATTATAGTTTGATACAAAGTAATTCAAATATTTGATATAATTTTGCTCTAGTATAGATATTAATTGATATAAAGGAAAAGTGACTTCATAACTTATCTGAATAGATATCTTATTATTCTTACAAATATTATGTAATATGCCAAATAAACTAACTGTTGGTAAGTAGTTATAGAGAGCAATAAATCGAGTGTGAAGCAATAAAAAAACATTTCCATATAAAAACTTCTTTTGGATAACTGAATTATTTCTTTCTAATAGCTACCTACATCGAAGATTTTTTTACTTCCAAATTAATTCAATGTCATATCGAATTATATAAATTGTTTGAATGATTCACAAAAAAATTTTGCCGATTCAACATGACGGCGAGTGTATCAAATTCATCCGGGCCAGTTGTAAAACTGAAAATACGTTTTTTGCTGGTTGGTTACACTTCTTTACGCAGACATGTTTCAGTGTAAACATATTCTACAACACGAGAAAAAATGACGCGTAGTGGCCATGCTTGTCAGCCCGTTTAGTTTCGGCTCTGTCATCCAGCTGATTACCGCTTTTGTCGCACCTACATACACGGCATGGTGTGAGCAAGCTCTTATATAGAATCGAACCTGATCATTTTCAAACCAATGTTGGGATCTATAAGGTTCATTATTGAGAACGAGATGAACCTGTACTTAATAGCTCTTGTGCAAAGATAAACATGGTTGTGTAAATTGAATAAATTTAAGTATTCAACTTTCATTGCTTCTTTTTTGTGTCTATATATACAATTAGATATCTGATAGATCTATACAAGATAGTAGGTAGTTAAGTTAGATGCAATGAATGTGAACGAATATATTTTCATGGATAGACAATTATGGCATTTTTCAACGCAACAGTTGATTTCTTTAGAAATATTGTAATTGTAAAAGATAAAAACTAAATGAGTTATATATGTCTAGCACCACAAACAAATTTAATGACGTAATTATCAAATCACTTGACATAGTATACACATAGTTTTATTAAATTATTAATTAATATGTTAGGTACCAAATTTATCGTAGAAACTATATAGGTACATTTAATGCAAAATATGTAACAAAACATATGTAACAAAATTTAAGGATATATTGTATATATAATGGGGTAGATGGCTCAGTGGTATCGAGTCGGCCTGTGGATTTGAGAACCCGGATTCGATTCCCACAACCAAATAACAATTTCCACCAGATTAAAAAACTACCCCTATGGCTACTACACCCAGTAATGGGTAAAGGATGTGATGATATATTTATTTATTAGTATAATCAAATAGAATTTTGTCGAAAGTCGTAAATTGAAAAATGGGTTTAAACAAACGAAACATTTTTTGCCACTTGGTTGATAGCTACTTTTAGTATTATAATATTATACACAAACATTACATACATCAGTAATTGTAATTAAATAGATATTGTGTAATACACAAATAAATCGAATAATGTTAATATTTATTCTCTCGGTGAATCTTTCGCAGTAACGTAGTGAGATTTGAATAATTAAATTTTTGTTAATTACACTTATGAATACTGCATAACATTTTGTTGTTTTTTTTTCGGATCAGAATGTGGTAACCAGTGGTACCCAAAATGTTTTGTTTTGCTAATTTATTTTTTTTTTATTCATGATCACTACATCCAATACTATAATAAATAAATATAAATATATCATCACGCCTGTACCCATTACTGGGTTTGGCACTCTACCTAACCAGATCTCGGTAAGTTATATATTTTTGTCGTGTGAAGTGCGGTTACCAGCTGTCAAGTCACGACCCCGAAAGATATTAGTGGAGGGGGAGCCATAGGGGTAGATTTAAATTGGTGAAAATTGATTGTCGGCTATGGGGATCGAACCAGGGTTCTCAAAATCCACAGGCCGATTCGATACCACTAAGCACAGGTTTAGTTACACTTAGACTTAATAAATAATATTGAGGCAATAATACTCTAATACCCGATTTTATAAAGAATTTAACATTACTGCAATAAATTAGATCTAACTTTATTTATTTATTTATTTGTATATAACGAGTAAACGGTCATAAAAGTCTAAATTATGGAGTGGTACACGAATTATAATAGCTATTATGAATAGGTATACAAGTTTAAACATATTGTGGGAAATCAAGGTTTCCGTTCGTATGTATATTACAGAGGTAGTTTGGATGTGGTGAAAATTGTTTGTCGGCTTTGTGAATCGAACCCGACTTTCCAAATCTACAGATCGACTCGATACCACTGAGCCACCTACTCCATAAAACATTTATGTTGAATTTAACAAATTAAATATTAAAATATAATAACATCATATTACCTATTAATTTTAACATAAAAAAAATAAACGAATGAAAATCTAATACTGGTTCCGTCTTAGATTGAATTTGAGGTTGAGCTTCAACTAGTAGTTTCGATAACTCGTGATAGCAGCTGTTAAAATATTTGACAGCCAAGTATGATCTACCAATCATGTTTAGTATAGGTTAATAAGAAAATATATATATCAATAACTCGAGGCAACGAAATTGAAAAAAGCAAGCTTGAATAGGGATATAAAACTCAGGCTAATATATATCTCGGAATATATTCTGATTTACCGTCGTTACAAAATAATCCGAATGAATTACAATCATATTAAAGGTCAGCATAAAATTTTTAATAGGTATTCAATAGTTACCTATTTATATTATTACGTTTTTCCATCGCATATCGCTCTTTAAGACACCAAAAAGCAAATAAAGAAAATAATAAAGCAGAAAGAAAAAGAGATTTATTGCGGCCTCGTATGTAAATGAAATCGTCACAGCGGTCACACATACACATCGATTTGCGGCTGAGTTCCGAGTTCCAGTACGGGACGCGGGCACTTCAGGCAGCATGCGTGGCTAGAAGTACTCTTAAATATAAATTTGTCGCCACGAAACGCGGGTTTATCGCGTCACCAAATCCAAGATGGCCGCCGGTAATATATCATAAGAGCTGCAGTAACATTATTTTGGAATTTGAATAAGTGGTGAGATAAGAGCGGATTTGCATAATAATATAAATCGCGTTTAATGTCGTGTGCGTGCCCACAGCACTCGCGGGTAGCTAGTGCTGGTGCGGTGTCGTCCCCTTGCCACCCCTGCCACCCGCTGACCTGCCCCCGATGTATTGTTTTCGAATTTGCATACACCGCTAGCTCGGTGGCGCCTGACGCGTGATAACCCCGCTATACCGCACACAACGCCGGCTATAACCAGAAACCCATGTTTAAATACCTACATTTATTTCATAAAATTCCTATATACCTACCTATCTACGGGTATATACATATTTATACCTAGTTTACACTTGAACAAGAATCTTCACTCAACACGTACAGTACTACCTATTTTAATTACGTATTTTAATTTTTATTTCACCGGTCCACGACATCATAATTTTCGTTTGCCTAAGAGTTTTCAAAATAATCTTTAGAATTATATATAAAAACGGTATGCCTTTTATTGAATCATTAGATAGGGTAGATACGTATTAATTGTATAAATTAACAATACGTACAATAATTTATATTCTAGTTCCCAACCTACTGAAAATTATAATTATCTACGTACCTATGCCTTTATGAAACTTTAGGGTAGATTTTGTTTACTTCTTATTTACATAAATCATTCAGTAGGAAGATAACTGCCTAAAGAAAACTTTATTTAGTACAATTTTTAAATTATCTTATGTTTTACACTGGTAAATTATTTGTGTTTTGGGTTAAATAGAAAAGAAGCCCTTAACGAAATCATACTCCTGACTTTAGGTGTAAATAAAAACTAATAAAAATAAATTAAATAATATATTCTGGAGGACTGTATATCTATCTTTAATGGCTACGTTTACACCTTATACATATATTACAAATGACCTATATTAGAACTAAGTAAGTAAAAAAAAACGCACATGTTTACAACGAACAAACATTTGATCTAAATCAAATAAATGTAGGTATAATCTAGATTTGGGTAAATAAAATTTTGATCTTTCGATTTTGTTTGATAGGTTATGTAAAATTGTTATTTACAAATTTACAAATATGGGCAATACAATAATACGTAAAATATTATTTTACATTTTGGTTATTATTTATTTTATTTTGTACAAACCACGTAAGCATAACAATGTTTTGATTTTGACGTTCAGTAGATATACCTAACCTACAAATATTTAAGTCAAGCCTGTTTACTTCAGATGTAAATCCATTTGCATATTATTTAGGGCGGGGCAAATAAAAAGTAGACCTGAAGTCAGGTTACTACAATTGGAGCCAATTATTTTAATTTAAATGGACTATAGTGTTTAATATAGATCTGCGGTATAAACGTGATCATTGATTTATTTTATCTTCAATTTTGAATAATGGCTGTTTTAGTTTTATCCTCTATCTGCCATTTACAACTATAATCATTTTTATTTAAGTACTTGTCTCTTTGTTAAAAAAATAGTGAAATAATTAGGCAAATTAAACTTAATATACAGTTAGTAGATTAATATTTAGTCATAAGTTTTGTCGACAATTACGGTCATAAATAAAAAAAAACTAACAATTATGTATCATCTTTCCTGCAGGTATTCACCAAAAAAAAAATATAATCTGCTCTTACTATTCCATTTAAAATTTGTTATTAACTAGAAAAAAATCTATTTTTACCAAAAGGTGACATTAGATCACATGTCGCACAGCGTAACTTTTTAAGAAAATGTAAATGTGTCGTATGAATATACATGAGCGTAGGTGGAGTTCGGCAAAGCAGGGACAGGGGGATGTATACAACTACAACAGCAATGGCAAGTAATTGTTACAGTGGTATGACGTGAGGGATTGGATCCGCATGCTTTTTACACTTGCGTGCGTATTATGTGCGCGGTATTTAGAGGTGATTATCAGTAAATAGCCTAGGACCACTGAATGTATGTATAACGATGACTTTTGCTGCGCCGTCATCTTGAATTATCGTTGAAGCGGAACGGTTCAATGTGCAATATGAGGGGGAAGTACAGAGCCCACGGTGATTCATCAAAAGTTGCTCCCTTTTTTGAATAATAATAAAATGATATTGAAACACTGTTGTATTTTTATAGATAAGTAATAGTTATTTACATTGCAAGACCGTTATACAGAAATTTGCAGGCTAGCATAGAAAGGTAACGGGCGAGCGCTAGCGAGCCTGTTATCTGTGTGAGCCTGTAAATTTCAGTTAACGGTCGAGCATTGTACAATGTTGTGCATTTGAATCGCAATATATGTATATTTAATAAAATTAATTGCAATAGTATAACGTAATAACTAAAATGTTCAATCAAGGTAGACTTCGAAAATCTGACAGATTTTGTTAAATCAAAAAATATTTAAATGTCAAACGTTTAAAATTAGATATGTTGTCATGATAACCAATGTCAACAGCCCGTTATAAATTTTACACGGGCTAGCACGTTATAAGTCTCGTAACCCCTAGAGACAGAGTTAAGTAAACAGTTCATTACGATTCAAATGTACGTAAAAAATCTTACAGAATTTCCAACTTAATTTCCCATATCAAATAGTTTCATGTTTGTCCATCTGCTGCTATTAATAGATACCTGAGTTTTGCCGTAGCTATCTCAGTTCTCGAAAGTAACTCTTGTCCGGATGTAGCAAAATACTATCTAGTGTTTCCTCATACCATTTAAAATTAATCTACGGATACAATGTTGTGTACAATAGGAAATTTATACAAGGTGCTAAATAAAACTCAGATCATAATTGGCGCTTAAAATGAGAAATAACTTTTGTTAGGTACAGTTTATTTTTCATATGGTGATGGTCATATTTCGTCATTGATATTTGAACGGTTTAAATTAAATGTAGTATGAGAGAGGAAACATGTCATACAATTATAACATGTGACAAAGAAGGAGATATATTATAAAGTAATGACTTGAATATCACCACACTTAAAACAAACTGTGCTTGTTTGAATTCTGCATCAAAGAAAATAAAATAATTTATTTATGTCAGTTTTTATCAAAATTATCTTCTTGTTAATATTTAATTTCCTGGTTACCCAAATATCTATTATAAAATATAATTCAACATATTTTAATTTGTTTTCATTTATAATGAACAAAAATTAATCTGCTGACTCTTTCTCTACGATTTTGGCTCTATTCTATTTATCTTATTTTTAAGAATTGGTCGACGACGTAGGTACCAGCAAATAATTATGCTTAAATCTTAACAAGAAAAATCAAGTTAAATAATAATTACTGCTTGAATAAATGGAAGCAGAAGTGTGTTTTTGGCCCAAACTCCAAATCGTGCGTTTATGACCCATCTATCTGTGCACGAGTACTAGTTCGACCCTACATTCCTATTTCAAATTCTGTTACCTGGGTCTAATCTTAGTAGGCCTCTACATGAGCACTGCGCATATTTATCAAAAGAAAGAACAAGACTAACAAATAATGATAAATTTCCGTGCTAATTGCTACAAATATTTTTTCACCAGTGCTATATAGTAGGTGGTTCAGTGGTATCGAGTCAGCCTATAGATTTGAGAATACAGTTAGAATTCTACAGCTAAAAACAATTTTCACTACATTAAACCTACCCCTCTAGTTCCGCCACCATCTATATTTTAGGCCGTAATTTGACGGCTGATAACTGCACTTCACGCGAATAAATATATCACTTACCGAGCTCTACTACGGCTGTGTACCACAGTCAGTTATGAGCAAAAGGCATATTTATTTATTTATTTTATAATTTACCTTACGGCTTAATTGTTTGATTATGCTGGATGTAAAAATATGAGTGTCACATCTACATGCTTCTGTCAGACGTAATTCATTAAAATTTAATTCAGTTGAATATTTATTTATTTATTTAGTTTCAAATGTTTAAATTTTTCTGAATATGAATAGTGTAAATCTTAATGATTAAATAAATTAAATGAGATGGTAAAATATAACAAAATTCCAAAAGTTATAAATTAAATGATGGTAAATAACAACAACATATGAACTTAAGTTACTAAGTTCTATTGCAAGATTACATTTTGTCGATCCCAAAGACAAGCGCTACCACTATTTACAATTTATTAATTATACGACAAGTCTCCACCTTGCATACCAAACAAGAAAGATGGCTACTCTCAACCAAAGCTAAACTACCACTAAATGTTTGTTGTTCTCTATACGACTTGCTGACAAGAAGTAAGAGGGTGATATAGTTGCGTTGGTTTAAGACAACTGTTACGTTTACAAGGGATGAAATACAAAGGTCAAATCTATCTCAAACCAATACACAGCTAATAATTTACCCAGATATGTCCTCACACATTACAGTCTAACAAGCGCGACAATTCAGAAAAGCCACAAACTCAATAAATAATGATTGAAGAATACTGAAATTATTACAAACATATCCACTAATATATTTTATAACCAAAACGCTGTTAAGTCAACTTTTAAAAAGATACTTAAGATATAATTTAATTAGTTTGTATCTTTCGAAGCTGAATTGGTAGTGAAAAATCCTAAATATATCAAAATCCAATTCTGAATTGTATCACTTTGTTACAACAGTGTCCCCTATGGAAGCCTATTAAGTTTATACCCCAAAAATGCATCTTGAGCTGAATCAACACTCATCCGCAGGTAGATGGGCCCTAGACGCATGATTTGCAGCTTGGGTCGTACATACACGCAACGTGGACGCACGTCGCCATGTCAACTATAATACAATAGCGACTGGACTCTCTAGGACTGTAATATTTCGTTGATCAAAGAACTAAAAACAAGTACCTATTTACCACTTACAACATTTTATAGAAATATTTGGTATAGTCTGTACTAATATTAAATAAAATAAATAAATATATCATCACGTCTTTTATACCCATTACTGGGTGTGGCACTCTGCATAAGCAGCTTTCGGTAAGTGATATATTTTTTCGCGGGAAGTGCGGTTACCAGCCGTCAAAACACATCTCTCAAAGATATTAGTGGAGAGGGAGCCACAGGTGTAGATTTAAATTGGTGAAAATTGTTTGTCGGCTGTGGGGATCGAATCAGGGTTCTCAAGATCCACAGGCCGACTCGATACCACTAAGCCACCTATCCCATAATTTATTTAACATGAAATATGTATGCAATAAATGTTTTAGTGATAATTAAATTATTGAATTTCTCAATTGTAAGGATTGTCCCATTAGGCCCAATAGATATAGTACCTACTGATCGAACATATGGCTGAAATTGAACATAGAATCGAATCCAGGACTGAATTAAGACGTCCTTAAGCGCTAAGCACAAAATATTAATCTGTTTTGACCCTCCAACCCTATTAGATAGGCTATAGTGCATTAAAAAAACTGATTTAGGTAAATGTTTTTTTTAAAATTTATTTATAGCCTGCCTGTTTATATTTTCCCTTTCAAATTGTATTCATTTGTCAATTTGGGGTTTACAACAGTCCTATTAGTATTATTTGCCGCTACGAAACTACTGAAAATATTTAGAATATATGATATGCAGACTATTTAATCTGAGTATTACAATATTGTAATGAAGTGAGAAGATGCATTTATATGTTAAATAAAAATTTTAAAAAGTAGTATTAATATACAGTCGCTCATGTAGTAAATTTTATTCAAATGTAAATATTGTATCAATGGATGTTAATATTGATAATTAACTTATAAAGCAAGTAGTCTTGAATACAATATATATGTAAATATTATTAATTTAGTTCTTATAGTTACGGGTATTTAAAAAAAATGGATAAAGTGATTATAGTAAATAATTAACATGATCTCGCTGCCCTTTCTCTCTTGAAGCCCTAAGAATGTACTTAATTTGCATATTGGGTAATCCAGCCCTGGATATATCATGTTTTGTTTCTTTTACAAATTTATACATTTTTACTATTTAAATATCTATACCTACTACAATCTTAAATTATTATGATAATTATAGCTAAAATGCTTCAAATCATGTATCATTATGTTATTAAAAATAACTAAACTTTTATCAAATAACCCTTAGTCGCCCTGTATTCCAATACTAACCTACTACCTTCATAAAAATTTTAATACGATTTTATTTCAATTAGAACACAATATTCAATAAAATATTTATTAATGAATATGTAATCACGTATATTTCCAACTTAAAATTACCTTTCAATAATGTACGGGCCTCAATAAAATATTCCAGCGCGCAAGCGAAAAATATCAATAATATAGTTATATCTGTTTATATTTCATAACGTTCAATCGAATCGAGTAATTACTATGAAAAGTGTTCAAATACAGCGCTAATACATTAGCCACCATCACTTATCAAACGCTGCGTCGATGTCAACTAACGGTAGGCGCGGCGACTGAGGCGCCCACGGGGCAAGTCTTTCCTTGCTCCCGCCTCGGCTTGCGCTTGTGATTGGTGGATCGCTGTACCCACCATTGGGCACACACAGCTTGTGCACAGGCGCGTAGCCAATGAGCATGCAGGAAGCGCTACCTGCTCACAAAAAACCTTATTCAAGCAGAATCGAATTAAATACGGATTACGAGGCTCTGATTTGCATAGCTTGGAAAAAATGTAGATTACGGTGGAAGGTGAAGCGAATAGTAATGGAAATCTGACTGTTTATTCACATTGCTCAGATACATATTCATTTTGCTAATCGATGATTTTGGATATTTAGCAAATAGACAAATTTGTGACCATAACGACTTAAACTAATTCCACGCGATTTTAAATCCTTCATAAGTTGATCTTGATTTCGCAAATATATAAAAAACGTAGATATTTATACATAAGTATCTACATAGGTACTTACCAAATATAAACGCTAAATCAAATTTATCTTTCTTATTATAATACGAAATGTAAATTATAGTATATCTATCTACTGATATACATATATACTAGTTCAGACTTTTTTGTTAGAATTTAAAACTATTTACACAATAGAAGGTTTTTGTAAATGCTTAGGTATGAAAACTAATTATTATGAATTGAATAATATTTTTAATCTAATATTTCTAGAACTAAATTGAAATCTATATTTTAGATATTAGTAGATTGGTCATTGATTTCTATTATAATAATAAATCAATTTAAAATGTTTCTTTTTGAGAATTTTACTTGAGATTTAAGATAATTTTTGAAAAATCAATGGGAATTCGTCGAGATTTTATTTTTTTAACAAGCTAAGTAAGTGCTCGTCTATTTGATCTAAAAGTACATGGCAAAATTCTCATGATTTTTTGTCAAAAACTTAATTCTTACAGGAATTATAGTAAGTAATAATTTGATAGTTATCTGGTCATTGCTTAAACGTTTAGAGTCCCTACATTTATGTTACACTCATAGATTATCTGCAATCAAGAAGAAATAACTGTAATGAAATTGTAGGTATTATAAATGTACTTTAAAATTTGATTTATAGACATAAATATTTACGGTCTACATTATTTCAAATACAGTAAGTAGGTACTTTCTTCTAATCACCAATTTTTAATATTTGGATAATAATTGGGTAGGTATCAGGGTAAATTCCTATAGGTAATTGAAATTGATTTACAACACTTAGTTATATAAACAATCAGTGGTTAGTATGTTTGTTGAATAAAGCGTGAACGCTGGTGAAGCAGGCAGTTCGCGGTGATCCGGAGGTGTGGAGCGCGCCAGGGGAGGGGGCCGTGGCGGCGCGCGGGGGCAGCCGGAGGTGCAAGCCTGCCTATCGTGTAGCCTTCGAGAGCACAGGTAGCCAACCAAACGTTGGTAGCGGCCGCTTACCTGGCAGGTAGCGGGCCGACGAGTGCTCCTGAGCAGTCATTCAGTGTCGTGATCGCCGCGGCTGGCCTTAGTGGGCTTCAACACAAACATCCGCGCGGACGCACATCGCACCTACGATCCTGCTGCATGTGTGCTTCAAAGTGACTGATCATCAGTAAATGTGAATAACTCAAAGTGTGCATCGAACTCTAGTGACTCTAGATGCGGTGTTAGACAGTTTGGTGTTTGATTGAAATCGTTATTGAATGATGCTGATATCGAGTGGACAGACGCTGGGCGCGGCGACGGACTTCTCGAGCGTGGCGGGCTTGTCAGCGGGCTGCTGTCCTGTGCCCGTGGCCCCGGCGCGCTCCGGCCCCGTCATCAACTGGAAGATGGACCCCGTGGCACACACGGCGCCCAGTGTCATGCCCTCGTCACTGCCGCTATCACCCACAGGTAATACAACGACATCACGCATAATTCCTACCCGTACATTGTTGACTGATAAACATGCTAGTGTTTCAGTTGTGAAAATTGTTATGAAGTTCGATGCTCACTACTCATCTTATTACCAGCAGAGTTCTTGTATACAAAATAAAATATTTATAAATACATAAACATTTAAATCAAAATGTAAATTGCTGTTTTTATCGCATAATCTATTAAGTATTCAGATTACGTACAAGATAAAAATATGCATTGTTCTTGAGGGTTCCTACCGGAAACGTGATATTAACTACTTTATCGTTACAATAATGTGTAAATATATTGAAATTTATAAAAAATTTCAAGACATATATCTACCTATTTACAGAAAAATAAAAGTACTTGTGTCATTTTCGATATACGAGATCTTATAAACTATTTTTGTGACACTATCAAATATTTTGGAACACGATTTTGTTTTATACGTACTTATAGGCAGAAGAAAGTGTCATTAAATTTGGTAAAAATCTGCCTATCCTAGGTACAAAATGTGATAGGTAGCTAAAACATGTATATACTTAAAGAGCTATATCTATGTAAATAAAAAATCCCAGAGTTATTTATATATAGATACTTGCTACCAACATACATTATTGTTCTATAAAATTTCTGAAGTATTATAGGATTTATTAAAACAAACTAATAGATCTACTTCTTGCATATAGACAAATTCAATGTAATAATTTATTGAGGGAAATATTTAACATTATTTATCCCATTTAGATATCTATTGCTAACTAATGTGCCTGTATAGTTTTTGAATTTAACTAAATTCTTTTACACAAACATTTTAAATGTAAATATTCAAACAAGTGAAGCATCTTATTTCTCAAGCAGAATAATTCAGTGTCATATATAATAACATCATCGTTAGACACTAGTACAATTATACAATCACTGGACGCCAATACATCACAGTTTTACACATCATTCTAAAAAAGGAAACACGACAAGTAAAACGCATTATAACAGCAACATCAACATCCCGAAGTATCATAAGTCAAAAACCACAGCACATTTATCGACTATCCATCCCATAATTCAATCGTTGATCTCTGGCAGTACAACATTTCTGAAATAGTTCAAATTATTTTTATTGACTGTCAGGTAAGAAGCATTCTTACGATTTTTCATCCGTCGGTAGACTTCGACTCGTCGTATTTCATGATGTACCGTTTTGGTAATTCAAATACTAATAGGTTTCAATCTTTTATGATTATTAATTATTTGTAACATCAATATATTGTGGTTTTATTTTCAACTACATTAGCAGTGGAATATCTACTACTGAAAAAGAACTGAATTGTTAAAAAGTTTTTATTATTTAAATAGATATCAATTTTCGATTCTTGTTATCCTTTTTGAGTATTGGCAATACATTAATAATTAGGTATTGGATTAAAATATACTTATTTATATCTTCCAAAAGACTTTATTTCAAACAGTTCCGATGACGAAATATATATATATATATTATATATATATATATATATATATATATATATATATATATATATATATATATATATATATATATATATATATATATATATATATGATGTTAAATAACGAGTCATTTTATATACCATGGCTAGCAACTTTGAATTAAATTTTGAAGTATTTTTTATATTTAGACGTAGTCTTATGAGCTCGTAGATACGCCTTTGGATTCAGTTTGAATAAACATTTCATTTCTCAATCAGCGAATGACTGCGCGAGACCTATGGTTTAACAACTATTAGAATTTCATCTGCCTATATCACAGTTTGAAGTTAAAATTTAATATCGATTAGACATCACAATTATTTTGGAAACCTTTCCATGGGTGTTAGTGTTAGTGATACTCAGTTTTACAATTGATAATTACAGCAAAATTCATTAAAATATAACTGCAGCTGTGACGCAGTCATGTTGATTGTTGTCAAGCAATCAAACAATCTTGCTTGATAATAGAACAGTTGCAATACTTGATCCATGTATACGCCCAGGTTCGCGGCAGTGAAAAGATACAAGAGGTGAACCTCATTAGGCAAATACTGAAGAGCGGCAAATACTAATTCTGCATAAAAACACACCTGCTGCATTTTTTTTTATAAACGCTAAGAAATAAATTTAGTTATTTATTAAAAAGGACGAAAAATGCTGTTATTCGTACGAATGTAGCCAATTGACGACCGAGACAAAGTTAAGTTAGGCAACTATATGAGTGCCAAAAGCTGTTTTGTCTACAAATTATATACTACTTTTATTGGATTGTCAGGAATTTTTATAAAGAAATTACTTTTTATCCTAGACTGAAAAGTATTATACATATTGTATAATAATATCACTTAGCAACCACAACAAACATTAAACTTAAATCAAAAGTTTAACTTTTCGTATAAATATCCTAACAAAAAAATGTCACTTTTTGACACAATCACTAAAAAATATAACACAAAACTGGAGATAAGAATGATATACGAGTATACAATTTTGCACTAGGGCGGCAATATGGTTTGTTGCGGCCTTTTAGTAAAGCTCTTTCTTGCATTTACATCTCCGCATCTTCAGTACTTACTAAACTGAGGTATCAATCACGCCACTCTTGATGAGGCTTGCAATTTCGAATCGCGAATAAGTCAAATTGGGTGTTGCGATCCCGTCATTACGCGCAACTGGGAATCAGGGGCGTCCGTGAAGGAGGATATATGAGGGGACAATTACACCATTCACGGCAGTTATTAAAGACATCATGGTGATTATTTTGTTATGACGTTAAAAATGTTGTTAATGTTTACTTTGGTTTGTTATGAGCAGGCTGCGTGATGCGGAAACGCAAATGTCAGTAATTGAGGATTTAATACGAGGAATTGTAAGGAAGTCGTGATTTTTTCTGAAATGTTGAGCACTTGCACACTTTATTAATTAAGAATTACAGTTTCAACTTTTTCGTAGACACATATGCATATCTTTTACATAATAAGAAAGTTAGTTTACTTTAAAGGTTTCCTTGTAAATAGCTTTATTGAATCATTTAATATTCATATATTAGAACGGTAAGTATTATTAGAAATATCTAGTGAAAATAATATGGTTCAATTTATTTACGAATTTCCTGAAAAATTTAAATTGTTAAATTAGTAAAAAAAATGAATTCGAATTCCACAGCCGACAAACTTTTCTTTACATTAAAATTATTATTGTGGCTCCTCCTTCACTAGTATCTTTGGGGACCATGATTTAACGGTTGGTAACCGTACTTCATTCCTACTGAGATCTGCTACGGCGAGTGCTGTACCCACAATGAGTAGTGAAATATATTTGTTTTTAAATTTCTATATAATTCAATATTAAACAATATAACAAATACGTTCAAAAAAATCTTTTTTGTCTTCTGCACCTATTAGTCACATAGATATTTCTAAAATCTTTTTACATCATTTACCATAGTAAATAATATAGGTAATTATTCAGTGTAAATTTATTTCGAAAATACGTAGTATCACTATACAATACTTATATTGATATTGATCATAAAAAAATATGATATCTACCAATAAAACTAGTATGAAATTATATATAATTAACTTGTAAAGTAATTAATAATTTACTTCAGTTCCACAAAGTAGTTATTAATTCAGTTAACTTATTTATTTTTGGATTTTGTTTGGCAGTTTGCAAGTTGTAAATCACGTTAATTAATTAACATCGTCAAACACCAAAAACTGAATACGGAAACTTTAATAGCTACTAAATGAACAAAAAAACTAAATATTTTGATCGCTTATAAAGGTTGAGGTTAAATCAAATACGACAGTTACAGTTACAAAATGCCGGTGATAATAATTTCACATATTTCATTTGTCATTTCTCTATTACAATCAATATTAGTCATGGGAACTAAACAAAAATATAAAAGAAGGAGAAAAACTCAGTGAAACTAATTTGACATTTAGCAGCTACCAATATAACTAGCTAAATTCTAAGTAAATTCTCGTTACAGTGATGGCTTGACTAACAAGTTTATATGATGCTTAAAGATTAATTAATGATGTCTTGTTTGAAAACTTCAATATTCTAGAATAAGTTGCTTGCTTATTATCGATGTAATTTTATTATGTTCGACTAATTTTCGTGTCTATTTATGGGCATCTTCATGCACTTAACAAATTCAGGTAATTATTGAATAATAAAAATAAAAACGTACCTGAACTCCCAACTTTTTTTACTTGTTTGTGATTCGATTTAAAAAAAAAATTAATTGCGTATCTAATATTTTCAGGTTAGCGATACGTTAGGTATGTTAAAAAAATTAACCAAACATTTTAATTGTCTAGTTTTTAAATATTTTAAGTACTTGTTTACGAATAGATACTTTATTAAAATAGTTCTAAAAAAATATAAATAATGTATAGTCTTTAGCGAGTTTTACTGACAAAAAACTGATAATTTAACACGAATTTACAAATTTTTCATCAAACTACATATATTCACGCCAGCTAAAAATATATAAACTTCCACATTGCCGCTCGATGAATCCGAACCCTGTACTGTAATAGGATTTAAGTTTCTGTTTTACAGAATTGCATAAATAAATAAATATAATCAACATACTGTTGTCATCACATCAATTGCACTATATTGAATAATAATAAATAACCATAATTTAGTAGAATACTAATGTGCTATAGGATAAAACTTCAAAACATTATATATGCCTTACAATTATTTTTAAGATTTTTTTTTGAAATTTATTAACTATTAGTAGATAATTTATTATAATACTTGTATTATAGCGATGAGTATATAAGTATATACCATTGTCTCACTCAAATATGAAGGTACAAAATTATTTATCTTATGTATAAAATTTATAGATATTACTTGCATTTAATTTCATGTGTTTAATTAAATTGAATTAAAACAGAACTCAAAAACGAGTGCGCAATAGGTAAAAAGAGGTTTGGTAGCATTCAATTTTCATACTACAACACAAACATACGTGTATGATACTATAATCCAATATAATAACTCATTTAAAACTTTGATATTTTAAAATGCTATAAATTTAATTAGAAATAAGGCACATCTTTACTGTAAAGTGGATCAACTACAAATAAAAAATATTCGAGTATTTCATACACTAATTTATATTTTTTGCACCATTCAATAACTTTTCCATATCAATGTATATTTAAATTTTGTTACTGTTGTAATATTTACATATGTCTAATGATATTAAAGTAATTTGTTTTTATTTTTTTTACAAAATTTACGCATATCAGATAATCTTGAGTTTCTTAATAACATATTAACAGATTATTTTGTTAATGTAGAAATGCTACAAAATGAGATCGATGATACACGAGCATACGTTGTAATGATATTGACAAAAAGATATAATAAATAACTTGGCAAGAGGTGAGTTGGGGTAATTCAACCGTTTTTGGTACGAATTAATTTTTAATCATTCAGGTTAGCATACTGAGACAAAAATAATAAGCAAGTGAAAACACGGCATAAATAATTTTTGGGCAAACTTCTTTTAAAATAAAGAAAAAATCAGTGTGTAAGACTTCATTGTTATATTGAGATCAGAAAGTTTTCATAATCTTTGTATATTTCTCGATATTGTGATAAACGTGAATATAGATTCAAAGGAATTATTTTAAGCCTAACTTATCATCAATCACAAAATAACATAAAGCAAATATTATATCATGACTCACTGTAATATTTCATTCTGTTGACAAAAGTAGGACAGATTTCCAAAATAAATCGAAACTACCGTGTACAGCAATCTACAGACAATCACAAATCCATTACAAAACACGAGTCTGACGTCTTCATAAAGCCAAGTGTTGCACGACACGGCTCCGTATTGAAATCACAGTCTGCCGACAGCCCATCAGCAAAAACCGACTTCGTAATATGACAGATACAACGCGGATAACATAACCCACATTACGATAATATTTGAATTATTAATGTCTGCATCTCACTGCAATATATCGCCGTACGCTTGGAAACGTGACGTGAATCAAAATCGCTTATTAAATCCCAAAAGAGACAAAATCGATCGAGAAACGCTGAAAAAATTCGGTCTGATCTACATAAATATGGTTTATAAAAGATATCGTTCTATTCTGTTCTGTCACAAACTAACCGAGCATAATTATCAAATTATTTGTCTCCAATTTTGACAATAATGAAATTAATCTTTACCATTTCAATATATCAGTACAGGAATGATTCATACAATCATAATTGATCTACCTGAAACTATATAGGTTTGTATATAGTACTTAATAAATAATATTTTGAAGTTCTATTATATCTGACTTGAAAAAACTTACCTGTTTGCAGAAAATTATGCCTGCTACCTGTGTAATAAAAGTGATTCAAATTTCATGAAACCCGTTTATCAAATAAATGTAGCACTAATCCATATTAATTCAGGGAATAATATAAAGTGATCGCTTAAGTTAAGGTCGCAGATACGATTTCAATCAATATTCACTATATTTGAAATATTATTTTGCAATCTGAAAATCAAGTCTGCAATAGGCTATAGTATACCGTTCACGTGCCTGGATTAGGATTACTAACAATGTCATTTTAGATTTAACAATATTTCTCCAGTCTACAGTTTTGCTGATAATTTCTCCAGGAATATGATAAATATAAATTTGAAAAATCTCGGAGGAAGTTTAAACTTAAATGCCATTTCTAAGTCTAAATTGGAATTTGGAAAATTTTGCAGTTAATAATCAGCAGTCACTTTTAATAATCGAAAAAACATTTTCTTTTGTACTAGCGTTTGTATTCATTACTTCTATGGTTAAATCGACGACTCAAGTTGCGGATTCAAATCCCAGTGAAGGCAAGATTATTTTTTCAAATAAAATAATTAGAACTCTCTTAGATTTTTTTACTAACACTCCAAGTGAGTGCTAACCTGGCTACGAAATTTGTTGAATGAAACTTCTTCTAACGTAATTTCCAAAATTATAGAGCTGCTGCACGTACAAGAATAGAGGGCAAAAACGTTAATAAAAATTTATTTGGATTTAATAAAAATACATAGTTAGGTAATCTTAATCTAATACAAATTTTGTGGTAACTTTAGAATTATTTTCAGATTCATCTAAATGAAATTAAATTTGAGGAAATATATGCTTCATTTAAGAGTGTTCGTTTGATACATTTTTATAATAATTTAAAATAATATGAGAAACTAAAAAATCTACCTAATTTATTATTGAAATTATAACTGACACACAACGTACATATAGATATATTTGTCAGTCATTACTAGATATCTATCAGATGATGGATGATTACTGTTTATTACAAATATGCGTTTGCATAAATGAGATAATAATATTTCTTTGTACCAGGACGAATAGCGCCAGTCCAAAAGATATGTCTTCTTATGAAATATTGGTTTTTAAACTGCGCCAATTATATAACCGTTGGCTTTCTTTTAACGGGGCACAAATTTAAATTCATTAGTTAAATAGGGGGACGCACCGTGAAACATCTGCGGAAAGAATGAAATCTGTTTTAACGTCTTGTTTGTGTTGTGAACACATGTTTGGCCTTTTAATTTGAGCGATATCGGCTGCATCTATTTTGTGTGTAAATTTAGTGCTGCAGTGTATAAAGAATTATTACACGCACCTGTTATTTTAGGTAGCTGGTAGCTTGTTCTTGCTCACTTGCACTGCACATCTGGGAGCTAAATTGACCTGTGTTCGGCTCAATTAAGTACTGAATTTTATTTAAATTACCGTGAATAAAATTATGAAATTCATATGCGATTCATAGTGTTTCATACATTATTTTATGCAGATATAATACGACCTTGTATAAAAGCATTTAGTAAATTAATAAATTTGTTATACTTTGCATTCACAATCGATTCATTATTATACTGAAAACCGTTTAATAATAGAGACTATTGTTGAATCGTTTTTGGTAACTTTATATTTTGTAAGAATGGCACGCAGCCATTCGTTAAATGTCATTTCAAAGTGTTATCACTTTAAAATGTAAGATATTTCCAACAGCAGATAATTATTTCTTCATGTTATTATTAATAAAACGGAATAAAAAAGAACAATTTTTAAAATGATATAACAATTTAGTGAGCCAAAACCTAAGAATATGAATACTTAATATATCAAACTCAGCAGGATAGTAAGGGTTGTATTTAGAATTTTCATAATGTACCTACTTAATTGAGCTAATGATATAAATACGGATTTGTTTTAATTGAAATTTTAATATTTACCGTTATATATGCTCATTCTATTTCGGAATTATATATATATATATATATATATATATATATATATATATATATATATATATATATATATATATATATATATATATATATATAGAGGTAGAGTATGAGGTAAATAGAAATGTGAAAATTACCACATGTCACATAAATCCTGGTAGTTCGATATTTTTGCAATTGATATTGCAAAATTTGGATAAAGTAAATAACGCAAAGGAAAAAATTTACTCGTATATTATAGTATTATATTAATAAGATAATATCGGTACCTACATTTTTTAAAATTAAACTTATATTTTTTTTTCAAAATTTATATTTAAATAAACGTTTGTACCTGGCCGTCGGCTCTAATTAATTTATAATATAAAACTAACTAATTCCGGGGAAAGTCTTATAAAATTAAACACATTTTTATTTTATATAATTTCTTTTGTTGATATGCAATACAGGGTTTGCAATATTGTTGCTTGGGTGACAGAATAGAAGATTTATGGCAAATAACATGAAAAATAAATAAGTAAATTCGCTATATAATTCTTTCCTTTATGACATAATACTAAATATTCAGCACATTAGAACATAATTAATTTCGTTCTCCGTCTACAGGTTATGGTTCCTTTGATCCGGCAATACAGTTGTGTGATTAGCGTAACTGTATTCGAATTCGGAGATCCTGAATTCGAATTCCACTCAAGTTAAAAATATATGAACTATCACATGCGGCTCGTTGAGTCCGGTTCCTGTACTGTAATTGGGATTAGTTCCTGTTGTACAAAGTAACATAAATAAATAAATTTGCAGAATACAGATTTTTTTGTAGACTCTTTTTATATGGAGCAGTGTATATTGCGGGTAAAAACAGAACTATAAGAAATATTCAGCTAAATTATATCCTATCTTACATTGCCCTTATCTTACGGCACAGAAAAAAATATTTGATATTTAAACTTTGTTGACAATGGAAAAACTTTAAGAAGACATCTTGCAAATAATCATATAAAATACAACTTTTAATTGTAGTAAGAAATTAGACATTGAAGTGACAAAGCAACGAGTGATCGATTTTACTCATTTTCGAGTCATCAGATATCCACTTTTTTATTATTAGAAAATATAATGGTAAGCTTTTCATTTGACGATAGATCTTCTCTATCAATTTTAGAACCAAGTTGTAAATACAAAGATGTTCAGAATTAAAAACTGCAAGTAATAAGGTCAAATTTATTGATATAATACATTCCTGTCACGAGATAGATGCAAATTAATATTTTAAGCTTTCTATCAGCGCCATATAAAATAATATTTGCGCCGAATAACATTAACAAGCTTTGAAGTACTACTTTTATAGCCTAGGCTTGACATAAAAATTATTTAATAAATATAATTACAATCGTATGTCACTTCTTTTTAAATTGTAAACTCCTAATTTATTTCTACATAATATAGCAATCGCTCAACAAACGCATAACATGATATCTATGATGATGCTGACGACATTAAAAATATTGAAAATAATCACAAAATTAATACTAATTTTAAACAATCGGCAAAAATTTATGATTAATGTGGTAAAAAAGCAGATTTACTGCCTCGGCTATTAAACTTTTCCTAGTTAAACAAACAACTATTAATTTTTATATTGACAGGTCTGTCATATTATTCTCCTGTATTTGTGAACAGATACCGCAGATTAAATAGATCGCAACTCATTTTGCTCCGAACATATTACCTTGTAACAAAACACACATAGAACTAATTTGATAAAATATTATAAATGCATAATTATTACTGTTACAAAAAAAAAATTCTTTATGATATTTTTATATAACCAGCACAGACGCACTATAATTTTTTAAAGGAAGCTTAAGCCCCATTTTCAATGGTTCCGTTGCCCTTAATTTAGTTTCGGCTTCTATCTGCATATAGTCATAGACTTACACTATTTTGATTAGGAGAAATAGTACTAACGTTCTTAGAAAATTGGACGTTTCGAAAATTAATGTATGATTAATAATGTTTATTTATTTATTTATTTATTTCTGCTATTCTGTACAACAGGTTATGCTCTTATGTATTTACACTGCTAATATAAGTACGTAGGTAGATAATATTTTAAAATTTTTCTCTGAAAAAAATACATAAATAATATTTACGCAGGAAATGATATCACAATAAACCAAAAAAAATCGGTCAAACATTATAAAAGCGTAACAAAATCTATTCCAAATTTATAACATGTTAATTTTTTTTTCAAATAATGAATAATGAACAGATGAACACCCATTACGTGAAATACAGAAAGAATCACAGAGAGAATTTCCGCTGTCCAACCTCCATTTCCTGATTTGTAACTGTAACCAAATTCTCTTTGTGATGCGCGCGCATTCGTCAAACAATGCGCTGCTCTCTGTGAGTAACCGAGAGTCGAGAGGACAAATAATGAGACAATTCATCCGAACAGAGGGAGGGACCGTGTATAGGTAACAGGTAATCTAATGCCAAATAAGAATCAAGTTTAGCTTTTGTGTTAGAACTAGATTTGTTTGGCCTCATGGTGAGAAAATTGACTACTTGTTCCTTAAATAGGTTCTTGGTAGCATGGTAGCTGTTTTAAATTAGATACCTATATGATGTATGATTTAAAATAATAGATATTCTTATTCTCACAGGTTATAAAATACATGAATACCTGTTGTGTTGAATAGCATACTACCTAGCAATTTTTTACTCAATATAATTTTATTGATAATCAAGCATGAATTAAGCAGACAGTTATGAGTATAATTAAATAAATTTTATTATTGTTGATAAGTTCTTAGCAAGAAACATAATGTAATATATAAATTAGATGAGATAAAAACTACTGGCACTAGTGCAGTTATAATATTCGCAAATTTTAATAATTACATATAGTGTCAGAATGTCAAACTGGATTAAGTATGACTACCTTCATTTTCCAGCTGTCAATAGTTCAAAAATTATTTTATTTGGCTCAAATAACAGTGCTAGGATATTTTTTAGATCTATATACACTTCATTTGAATAAAGATTTGAAAACAATGACGGTGGAAAAGTAAGGTGTTAGTTAATAATCAATTGTATTTTTTATCTAACATTCCTATTCCAATTTATAGAATTGTTTGTAGGCATGCGGTATACTATTAGTAAAATTAACCACAAAAAAAAGAAACAAGGATAGTAATGCTACGTTTATGTAGATACAAAATACTAAATATTGGCTCAGTGGAGAAAACCAAGAGAAAATTTGTATTTACTAAGCAAGAGGTAGTGTGTTCAATTCTCGCAAATTTCAACTTATTTTCAATAAATACAAATGGCTCTGAATAGTTCGGATTTCACTATAAGCTTCCTGTATTATAATTGGAATTCAGTTCCTGTTATGCAGAGTAACAAATAAATAACAGGAACTTAATCCCAATTCCTGTACAAAAGCCCTACAGATTCAAGTGAAATTTGAACTCCGTACCATCCAGATTAGGTCGTATTTTTTTGATATAATAAATAAGACGCTACTTGTATTCACTCATCCTCTGAACTACGACTGTCAAAAGTTAATGTAATTTGTTCTCTCTGTGCTGCTCGTTTCATTATTGTTGTTAAAATGAAAACTGCAAACGATATATTATTATAAAATGTTCTGTTTATTTATTTGAATATAGGGGTAGATAGCACAATGGCAACAGCAGTGACGTAGTTAGCGCTTGGTTTTAAACATTTCCATAGGGGTCAAAGGATAAGTGCTATGGATACCGCGCTAGCCGCGCTTACGAAGTCATCCTGAACACGAGGCTTTATTTTTACAAAATATAAACGGCGTAAGAATAACCTGCTTCTCAGACTTATATTTATTGATGGTTGTATAAGAAACAACTAATATTTTTTGACAGTAGTGCGCAATTTTTATTATGTTTTAGTGGTTACGACACATCAATAATACCAGATTCATATTATTTTTTATGTTGTTCTTTCAATTAACTTAAATAAATCTATAGTTATTGTTTTTTTAACAGCAGTAAAAAATGTTTGTGTTTCCTGGGCGAAATTCTTGTTTTTTGACGCGTTCGAATGACTTTTTTTTGTCATTTTCACGCACAACAAAAAAAAACTAATTTCGCACACTTAATACTTAAATAACAATCAAATTTTGTCAGACCACCTTCTATATCGTTGAGCTAAAGAGCCGAATATTGTATACCTAAATATATTTTGTTGTAATTATTTATTATATTTATTTATTTGTGTTTACAAAAGTCATTTAAATCTTAACATTATTACTATTACTACAAGTTAGGTCCACCGAATAATTATCCTTTATGTAGACAAGAAATTTAGAAATCAATATTGGTGATACATAAAATATATTTTTAATTTCAAAAATAATTATGTGTATAAGTACATTTAGTATTTCTATTAATTTTTGCACAAATGATTCAAACAAAAACAAAGAGTACCAACATGCAAATAATTGTTAAGTTTTGTTTTGATACGATCAGCTCCATCTATTAACACGTCTCGTTTTTGTTTACAGTAGCATCATCTCCATCCATCAGTTCGACGGCCGCGGTAACCACCTCTACCGCAGCGACGGCAAGCTCGGGTGCGCTGGCGCCGCCACCGGCCGCGCTGCGCGACCTGTACGCCGCCTCCAGCGCCGCGCCCGCTGGGCACCCGCTTGCCTCGCTCGTGTCGCAACAGCGTCTGCTCGAGCTCTCGCGCTTCGGCATCCGCCACTACGACCTGGCGCAGCACATGCTCACACAGCAGGGCGCTGTCACCAAGCTGCTTGGTGAGTATAAACACTCTGCTAGCAATAAATATGTATTTACTATTTCCAATGTGATATAGTTCAACTGAAAGTTTATTCAATATGGGTACTTCATAATAGTATTTCACTGTTCTTACTTATTATAAAGTATCTCTAGTTCAAATTAAACTTGGTTTCAATAAATAAAAGCAAAGCGAGGTTTATGTCATATGGAATAAACGTCATTACAAACATTCGATTTTCGTTTATTTATTTAAACTAAACAAATTAACTTCTGACAATTGTCCATACGTATTCGGAAACGATGCTAAATAAATTCGCGCCCACAACAGACGAATAAAGTCAAATGTGTACAAACAAACACAATCGAACACGAATAAGCACACGAACGTAAGTCTTCTCACATGTTTTTCAGTAATCCGACTATTTATGTAAAGCACACAAGTGTATGGTTTGACCACTTCATTTTAATTATCATCAACCACCAATTTCATTAACACAGTCTACACCAGACGAACTTGAACGAACAAGTTCCATTGATGTACGAACAGTTGACGGAACATATTGAACAGTGTACCTGTACGATTGTTCGTGTATGTTCGTATTCGTTGTGCCATGTTCATTTTTGGTTGTTCGTTTACGTTTTGTGCTCATTCGTGTTCGTTCAGTTGGTGTGGATAGAGCTTAAAGCATATTTAACTGTAGCTATTTAATATACCTATGTGCTAATTTAAATTTAATTTTATCTAAATATGTACGTAAATGTAAAATAAATTATACAACAAATATATTCTATAATTTTTCAATGGTGACAAATCAATAACAAGTCTTGTAGATCTTACAGTTTAGCAATTGTGGCTAGTCGATTCCTGCATACACTGCGTAAACAAGTTTCTTTTAATTAATATATATTAAATTTATTGACAATAATGTTATAAATATTGATATAACAATTCAAGTAGTTGGCTAGATGTTAGTATATGTAGAAATCAAGAAATAAGCAAATATGTACTATATTTATTTTGATGGAATTGTGTAGGTACACAATTTGCAAAGTATAGGTACGTAAGTAAACTAGATTGCAATAAATATGTACCATCCGATTATTATAGAATATTAATGACTATTTGAATCCAGCATATTGTATGGATTTATTGTTTCCACTACTATGTATTAGGTAATAGCATTTCTGTTTATAGTTATAATTGCAATAGCAGTATGTATCACCAATGTGAAAAATGGGATCAAATAAGCTAATGATTTAAGAAATACCTGCATATGTATAATTAAATTACATGTTACATAATCAAAATCTAGAGTTATTAACATTCTTTATCAGATTTCAAATCGATTTTACACAAAATCAATTTAAAATTCACACACTTTGCAACTATGTAACTGATATATTCGTGGTAATTACTTACGATAACTATTCATAATTACATAGTCAGTATTGTTTGCCATGACAAAAATTGCTAATTTAAAGCAAAACAGTGGGATAATGACTGCAGCAACAAGGATCATTTAACGAGCGAATTAATATTTCAAATTATTTACAAGTTGCAACATTATTGCCCAGCGCACAACACAAATAAATTAGAGAAAATAAAAGTACAGTCTACATATCTAGACAGAGACCAGAAAAGTAACAAGAGCTAAGGAACTTACCGGACGAGTTACAACGTAACAAGTGTTCGTTGGTGTGAATGTACACAAAGCAAGAGTTATTTAAATCTGTAACAAATACACGGATTACAGTGTCTTTTATGTGGCAGCCAAGGGTGTGTACATAAATAACCGGCACTCATAAATCGTGAACATTTCACCAACAATTACGTTGAAATTTATGACGCCTAGAATCGTCGGGTCTCCCGCCCTGGAGAGATAACAATGCCGCAGTTAATAAACGATTACAGACTCTAAACCTCTGGCGCACAGATCCGTATCTCACAATACTACTGTGGGTGCCACACTAGAGCTCTAGCGCGTAGCCACGACCACGAGATGCGGTCGATATGCTAAAATATTTATAATTGCATGGTTAGAAGTTTAATTATCGCAGTCTCTAGGCGAGGAAATGTGTTAATCTGATTGTGAACCGAGCAGAAAGATATTCCGAACTTATCCTGAGGTCACTGCGCACAATAGATTCACAGATAGGTTATTGTGAACGGCTCACACATGGCACGAGATTGGGTGAGATAATCTCGCGCCAGAGAAGTGGAAGAGTTACGAACGCTGATTATCTTTATTGTTGTTTTAATTTTTTGTCAAACTGTGCGCGCTGTAAGGATTACACTCGTGTAAAGAGTTTATTAGCGGAGAAAGTTTCGTCTGTAGGTGCCAGCGCGATGCAGCACAAGGTGTCATCACGTTTCGTGCAATACCGGCTCGGGACGTTTCCTCAAACTCTCGAACTAGGCTGCATGCTTTCAGTTTTTAGTATCAGTTTGTACATGAGGCATGGGCAACCTTTTGAAGGGCTAGGGCCAATTAATTATTCATTTCTACATCATGACCAGCGGCCGTAAAGAACAATAAACATATATTAAATCTTTTTAAAATACTTACGTTATTCATGCCTACGTACATTATTGATGCTCGTGCGGTGATTATAAGCTTGAATCTAAGCAAAGCAGTGATTTTAACGTAGAATAGTACTAAAATACTGCTTTTAATTCAGGCCAAACTTAGCTTGTACCTACTACTACCTCTGGCTCTAGAATATCTAAGTTTATGTGATTGTTTTACAGATTAACAATAATAAATGAATTATTCTGCGACGAATAAAATGATTTGAAGTCTGAAAGCAAATATTTGTGTTAATTAGATATTTTTAAATGGATCATATGTATTCCTTGATTTGACTGATCGAGCCATCCAAAAGTATGAAATTTACTTTTGGATGTACCAGTTGTCGAGACCCACCGTATAGTTACTCTAAATATTATTTATGTGGATTCGACTTCCTGTTATATTCAAATGAATGCACATTGTTCTATCTAACGGTCAATTATATCATAAAACTTAAATTTTAACTTTAATTTGGTTTAAAAGTCATGTTACATAAAATAATTGCATTGCTTTCAAATATGCAACTCCGATGTTATTAATTTAACACCCTCATAAAATGTTACAGTTGATGAACTAGTCCTTACTTTGTGAGTCAAACTTAAAGTAACTTAGCATATTTGTTAAAAAACAAATCAGGAGGATTTATTTAAAATGAAATTCGTTCAATTTGTAACAAAATTGAGTTAAGCTGTTTTGTTTTGCATTTGATTCAAAGGTCCCTTTTATACAAAATGATATTTACGGTATTAATATTAGGTACATGTCAGTGCTAAATCAGAAACTTGCTTCTAAAATGTTTTAAATAAACGGGTTCTTACTGTTTTCTCAAAAAATGTATCTGCACATATCCTAGTTGTAATTAATCTTTCACAAATAGTCATTGATATGTTGATTACTCGTATATAATTAAAGGTAGGTATATTACTCTAAAATAAATATTTGAATATTTCATGATACTATAAATGTACCTATTCTCGTTTAACCTATTTGTGTCCCGTGTCCTCGAACAGCACGGCACAAAGGATGACGGCGCCGTAGGAAGAAGAACCCCGTGTACGCTGTGTTGTTTGTCTGCGAAGGCGTCCGGGATTTATTGCGACACATGGAAAATATGTGACGCTTCGAGATTTGGTCTTGTAATGGGTAATTGCGGGACGATTAACGGAGCTGAAAGGAACGTTCAAGCGTAAATCACTGAACACGAACAATGCTGAATTTATCAATACAAACTAACATTAAATGTCAAGCTAATTCAAGGATTTTGAAATAACTGATGCAGCTAATCTTATTATATACCATAACGTAGCTAGAACCCATGACTATATCTATGCGTGTTACACAATTCTACGTACTACAATCTCAAGTAAATTAACGCTATTGAGTTATTTGAGTTATGATTATTATTCATTTGTTTCCACTGCACCTTCTAGTATAGGACGGTGTCGCGAAAAATACAGTATTGGTATTTCGAAAAGGCTCGCTTCTTTCTTGCACGCAATAAATATTGAAATCTACAAAAGAAATACATACAGCCTACTAAATTTTAAGATTAGTTCAAAATCGGAATTTATGGCCGATAATTTTTATTACTTTCTGTATCCCTATTTAAAATGGCAATCAATATCAATCTAATTATTCTGTAATCATTAGCTCCAATTACATACTTATCTTTAACTTTAAAAACATATCTATAACAGGTGTATGAGTGTTGAATGTAATCATGAAAATATCTTGCATATTTTTCTTATTTATTTTTGTTCCATAAAGTTTTCATTATTTATTAATTTTAGAACAGCTCCTTGAAATACGACTGCAGTGGTTCGCATTCCAGCATAATCTGTAGACTTGCTACAGTGTATAAATACTGCAGAAGACGATTAAGGGTTTAGGTTATAAAACTGTATATTTTATGAAATTTTAATTGTTTTATATATTTTTTAAATAAACCATTCAATTTACTTGTACATAAAAACAAATATACGGACTGACAAAACAAAGTGTACATGGTAGTATTAGACTTATTCGGCCACGTTCGTCTCAATGAAAATACTCTGGTCATTCAATAGGCCTTCAGTTCAGTCAGTGTATGTACACAGATGGGGTACGCGAATTTCAGATAGTATACATTTGCATGTCTACTACTTACTTCGTAAAGAATCGTCTACAATTTACTTCATACGGCACAGTTTTCGTTACTTTTTGAACTGCTTTTATGGAAAATATCTTTATTGGAAAATTAATGTTTCTATAATATTTTAAATTATCTGCAATAAGGAAGATAAATTATTAAAATATAATACATATACATATAATTAATGCAAACACTCAGTACATTTGTAAATATTTCAGCAAATTACAAATAATATGAAGATAATAGAATTGTACCGTGCTTTTGTTTTTTATAAGAATTATACTATTTCTTTTCAAATATCGTATTTTTTTAATACATGCAATTGCTTTGAATTTTCCGTGTATGCTGTAATGTAATAGTTATTTACATTACAAGCTATTTTAGTCGATGTATTTTTATGACCGAGGCGAAAGCCGATGTCTATAAAACTTCCGAAACCAAAAACTCTTTATGCAGCGTGTAATGTATTACATTTTTTTCCTAGTGACTACAATAAATATTAAAATTATATGTTCAATAATAATTTTTATTGATAAATCTGTGAATATGATCACAACGCGCTGATACTAAGTAAACAAATAAACAAGTAACTATTGTTCGAACTTTCCGGTCAATTTTCATAAATGTTCTCTTGAAAAGCTTTAATAATTATTGTGCGTTGCTTGCGTTTTATGATTTTTATGACTATGGCCTAATTTTTTGGAGAACGTGGTATGGACGACATAGAGGAAATTGCAAATATGTGCATCTCTATCTATTATCAGACAAATCAGGAATAAGATACAACCAAACATATGAAGTTTTTTTAAATGGTAATCACAAAGAACGTTCAACAGATTAATAAAAACGTAATGCTGGTTTATTTTGTGGAGAGATTCAAATTTCTGAAGTTTGCAACGAGTTATTGAAGTGAGAACTTAATGTTAAAACTCAATATTACTGTATAAAAAATCAAGATATTTCAAAATTTACTAAACTTATTCAAATTGTAGTATTAGTTTCAATATTAATAAATAAAAATGTTAAACGATGAACCTGTGCTGTTTTACTTACGCATTCTTACTTACTTACGTGTATCTGGTGAAGTTTCACTTTCTTTTATTTAAGCGTAGCTAGGGTACTTAATTTGATTTATGATAACAGTAGGAGAAAAAATATAATTGTGCTTAATCTCTCTATTCACTAACTGGATCATTATTTACCATCGGTCGATATGTTCATGACAACTTTTTACATTTCATGCTTGAAATTTCCTTATTCTATAATCAGAAGAGTTTAACCTGTTCTTTTTGTTATTTTCATACATTTTCCTTACTTACGTTATGTAGCTATTAATATAAAAGGGAATATAATGACAGCTTCGTAAAATGTGTCGTTAAAAAATTTAAATTAGCAATGATAACTGATATTAATTACATAATTTCGAAATGGTGGTAACCTATAGAGTAATAATAAAAAATATGGGGTATCATTAATTTATCAACTGGTAACAGATAATGATACAGCAGAAGGGTTAAATTTACTTTGTGCAGAGTAACCTATAATAGGCATGACGAGTAATTAAAAATCCTAAATCCTAAATTCAGCATGTGTTTATATGTGATGAATTTAATTTTGGAATAATTATTTCTTTATAGAACGTAAAAAATTATAGTAAAGGATGGCAGGCTTGTTATTAATAGAGGATTATTTTGTGGTTTTACAGGTATTTTAAAAATACATTGCTTTGCAATATCAAATTTACATAGAAATTTAAATAAAAAGTAATTTATATATATATATATATATATATATATATATATATATATATATATATATATATATACAATTCCGAAATAGAATGTGCATATATAACTATTAAATATTAAAATTCCAATTGAAACAAACCCGTATTTATTACATTAACTCAATTAAGTAGGTACATTGGGAAAAACCTAAATACTGCCAGTACTATTCTGCTGTGTAAGGTTCCAATTTACCTATTACGACTTACATCCAAATTCATTATAAATTTGGACACAGTATACTTTAATTTATGCTAGTTAAATTATTATGCAATATATCAATGATAAAATAATGTTTATTTAGTATTGTTTCATACAGTAAAAGTAGAAAAAGGTAAGAACTCCGTAGTTTAAAGTCCGATATTTTTTTAAAATGCGAGATTTACTGAGCTTATTTCATTCACTCAAATATATTCTTAAAATTAATTTTAAGTTTTAAGTATTATTTCTAATCAATATTACAATATGAACTGCGTATTCAATTTCAAATATTCACAAACAGTACCTCTTCTATTGAATAACATAATTAATTATGTTAAAGAAATATGTATTATTCCACCCGTATTTAAATATTGATTAACAGAACATACAAGAGCGGTACGCTTTCAATGATAAAAAATGTATATAAGTAGGTACATTTATTATTAGGGGTGTAATTAATAACGGAAACATATGTTCAGTTCCACCAGTAACAAGAAATTTATTCATGTGTAAAAAATAGATAATTATTGAACATGACAAAAATTAACTTCAATTCGAGGTTACATAAATTATGAATAAGCAAAAAATAAATATGTTCAAAAAGTTTGATTCATGCCTGCTTATTTTAGTATACGAAATTTAGAAATAAAGAAACATGAATAGATTATATTCCTATTAAAATATATAAACAGAATGTCTTAGTATGAAAATTTATAGGTTCTCTTGGTATGAATTTAATTTTAGTTTTACTATTTATTTAAATATATACATATCTAAGCTATTATATACAAATATAACAAATAATAACTTTCTTTTCAGCCACATTAATAAATCTTAATTAATTCAAATGAAAAGAAATTACAAAAAGCTAATAAGTCTAATTTAAAAGTGTTATTACAGAATCTCATGTTAATATAGTTTATATTCAAGATAAATTATAAAATAATTATACAACTATACAGAAATCAATTAAGTAGAAATAAATCAACAGCGCTGAAAGAATCACATTCAACACCAATCCATCCATTTCAACCTAACCTAACTTTCTAGAACAAGTGACAGCGACAGCTTTGTGACGCAACGCCGCCAATTCACAGAGAGATTAAAGAAAAACCTCGCCAACTAGATTGATAGCAATAGTTTAATTCCCAAGTAAATGCTGGCATTTAATTTGACGTTTAATTATTATGATAAGTGAATACACGGCCATAATGCATACCCGTTAGTCCGGAGCAAATTGCTGCTTGTTCATTATAGCATTATGGAGGAATTAAAGTGTGCCCCTGAGTGATCCGCCGTGTTGATATATTATAATGCGAAATGCAATTATCTGCATTGCTTTCGTGTGCGGCACTTGACTCAAATTGAATACATTTTGCATAATATATAAAATGATAGCAATCTGACGCTGAATTATTTGAATGTCTCGTGTAATTACCGTCATTGGTTATTGTATGTATCTGGATTTTGGCCTTGGTGTCAGATTTTGAAGGATTCACTGATTCGTTTGATCGTTGAACAGCGGACAGATGCAATGATGCCGCATCATGTTTCAAAATTCTATGGAAATTTATGTAATTTTAATTTGTGATTATTGGTTGTTTTATGCAAATTACCCCAATGAAATTGTGCTATAATTAACTGTTAATTGTAGTTATTTCAGAATTACTGTTTTTATTTTGCTGTTTAATATTAATTATGTTTATGTTAGTATTATTCAAAACCAACACACCTAAGATGACTGTTAATTTACAATTTCTATTACGGCAAATTGACAACTAACAAAATTACCTAATAATAATTAATGATGAAAACAACAATAAATATAAAATATTGAAATTTAATTTATATGTTTAATAAACTTGTATGTTTGCTTAAATAAATAATTACTGGAGAAGTTAATTCAAAACATTATTTAATGTTTCGGATTGTCTACATTGTAGAAGTATTGTATTCTATGAGGTGCTTATTAAAAATGAAATAAAACGGGCATAAAGAACATCACCGTTTTACTACAATTAGTTGTTGGTAAAAGGCGCTTTGTTTCATGAATAATAACAAAACTCTTACCTGAGCCACGCACCATGAAATGAAGCAGTAAAATTCCAGCGGTTGCTGATCGCGCCTTTCCCGCTGCAGAATGCAGACAAAATATAATTGCACACAAGCTTCTTAATTCATTTATGCCGATATTCGGATGTTCTTCCGCCATTTGTTCTGCGGCGCGCGGCCGGAACGCAGCGAGTTACGTAAAACAACGCACAATTACACCCAGCGCAAGCCGCCTGCGATATTTACATCGGAACCGCAATATGCGCTGATTTAATGAGCAATCCCATTGTTTTACACCAAGCTGGGCGCTTTCTTTTTTTCAATATTTACATGATGTATAATTTATACCTTTTTCTATACATCCGGAGAGTAATTGATTACCAGTCAAGTTTTTATTTTGTAGATAAGGTTAATAAACGAACGCACTATTATTGTACCTATAGGATAGCTCTAGAAGATATAAATCTTGATGATTTTTTAAATGTGACATCTCGCTAATTGTATGTATACATAGTTTGTTGTAATCAGTCTAAATTTTCCATTCGAAAATCACACAAGTCATATACACGTCAAATTAACACAATTAAAATAAATTACGTCGAATTAACTACACAGATTAAAAATCTCGTGATACCTTGATTCGTTGCTTCTCATCTTTTCAGAACAACGATATTTAACAAGAACCGAACAATTAAAAGTCGCACTGGGACAATTATTTCGGATTTACCATCATGTCACATAACACACGGCATTCAGCCAGACTTATATATGTGTTTGTATGTGTGCCTACGTGTATACGTACACATTGTTCAAACATTCTGGCTGATGCTAATTGCGTATTAAATACAAAGACGTATAATTTCATATAATCGAGTCACCAATGACTACAATGCTCGGGCCGCGAGTCGAGACGTCAATGTCGAGGCGGCCATGCAACCGTGACAACTGACTGTCGACTGTCAACACAAAACATGGCTTCTTGGTTTGTTTACATGTTATCAATGTCAAATATTATCTTGAAACATATCGCATTATATATAACTTATTAAATTAGAATTCTTTTAAATTTTTCTTTGTTCTTGATGGTATGATTATGACAGTTATGCTTCCCTATTTACGTATATGATAAAATATTGTTTATCAAAGCGACATATTCTATAAATATAAAGATCATAATTGTTACACATTATAGTTTGCGTAAAAGTCACAAAAAAAGTAATATAATATATAATAATATATGTTAGAATTTTTGAAAAATCATGAATATTCGCCGAGTATTTGTAGCTCAAGTGGTAGAGCAGTCACCTAGCGAGTGAAAAGTTCTGGGTTCAAATCCCGGCGAATGCTCATGATTTTTCAAAAATTCTAACATATTTACTGGACAGACAGAGATGTCGAATATATAATTCTTAAACTATAATAATATAGTTCATATTAGTAGATCCCTAAATCATAAGAAGTTTTTCTACGATTGTTATGAAAAGTTGATAGTTACGCTCTCATTTGTCTTCGCAAAGTTGACTTTTTGTTGTGGACAATCAAAAAATATCAAAAAGATGTTAAATGCGCGCTTATTTCAATAGTTACCAAGGATACAAACAAAACATAAACTTGTCATATTGACAGTTGACACAATGTATTTATTTTCTGTACGTATACGTTTTTTAATAATTTAAGAATCAATCGTAGAAAAAAATATGTGTGTATCACGAGCGTAAAGTGTCTTTGTTCCTCTTACACTATTGCAGCTCTCGCCTTCGGTTCGAGTAACAAAGAATCACTTTACGCTCTTAATACACAAATAACTATTATCGGGCATAAAAGGAATAAGACAAATTTTGAATCATTTTATCGACGACAAAAATAAAACTACCTAGTATGTTTAAGAAGTAACACGTAAATATATCTCCATCTTTGTTATACGAGTATCATGTTTGTATACATCTTCTCTCACTCCTATTATTTATTCTACTACTTTTAAAATCGTATCCATACCAGTAAAGACGGGTGCTTCAGTATGGATACGAAGTATATTCTGTTTTTACTTCCTTGTACGAAGTAAAGGAAGTATTGTAATCGCGAAAATTTTCGGTTCTCATATTTCAACGGAAATAGGTGTTTTGGCCCTCCCTGAATCCATTTTGACTAATTTCGTCATGCCGTCTTTACGTACGTATGTACGTACGTACGTACGTATCTCGCATAACTCAAAAACGGTAAGCCGTAGAAAATTGAAACTTTATATTTAGAACTGTAATAACAGCTAGTTGTGCACCTCCCTTTTTGGTCATTATACAACTACCGGAAGCGGTACTTTACTTGAAGCCTATTATAGATTTTCATGAAAAACTATATTCAAATATAATTTAAAAGTTTCCAAATTTGGTATATAAGACTACTATATCAATGGAAATAACATAATAGATTTTGGTTAAAATAGACTAACCGGAAGTGACACATTATATGAAGCTGCTAACAGTTTTCCTTGAAAAAAATGGTATTATTTTAATTTTAGAAATAAATGCTGCAAATAAAAGTTTTAGAGAATTAAATTCTGCGTCTAGCACATTAAGAATTTTTAAATTAGCTTTTTGCATAAACGAGATATCTAAATTTAAATATTATATATTTTTTGATTTTTTTTAAAATTAAGTTTGCTATGGATTAGAACAAAAAATAAAAGATTTAATGTGAAATATGTGGAATTAAAAAAATATCTATAGTTTAATACGGGTACAAGGAAGTCATGTGGTGTCCACATCAGATATTTTAAACTTTAATTTTTGTTATTCATACTAAATGGACTTATTATAATTTGAAGTAATCTAGTTTTTTTAAATTAGTTAATTTAAATAAATAATTCTTCTCGCAAGGATCGTTTTACTCATCCTGTATATTCTTACGC
Source organism: Pterostichus niger (assembly GCA_947425015.1). Lineage (NCBI taxonomy): Eukaryota > Metazoa > Arthropoda > Insecta > Coleoptera > Carabidae > Pterostichus > Pterostichus niger. The sequence goes on along the minus strand of OX380334.1, from coordinate 17,548,986 downwards.
ACGTACTTATGCACATATTACACTCTAATATTTGATATACTAAAATTCCAGTACTGAGATTTGACAACTAATATGTACAAAATAAAGAAAAAAATAAAGAAAAAAGTAACAATAAATCATAATTTTTTATCGATATATATTTGGTTCTAGAAAATCGATTTCTGGTGGAGTCGACTTGTGTAGAGTGTGATTTGAAAGAATTGAAAAGAAATATTTCATCACGCCTTTTACTCATTACTGGTTGTGGCACGCTGTCATAGCAGATTTCGGTAGATGCTATATTTTACTCGTGTAGTGCGGTTGCCAGCCGTCATATATAAAGTCACAAAGATATTAGTAGTGATGAAGCTACAGACGTAATTTTAATGTGGAATAAAGATTGTCGGCTGTGGAAATTGAACTCCATTTGATTCTCAAACTCACAAGCCGACTCAATATCACTGAGTTAACCCATTTCGCCCCGTTGTACTCATATGGGTACACGCAATTTAAAGTTCTGTAAAACCTATATTATTAATGTCATAAATAAATACAAAACATAAGGTTTTACTAAAAGATTCAGAAAAAAAATGTTGTGGGATCAAATGGGTTAACTACTCCACAAAATTTACTGCTCTTATATTGTTCTGCAAGCCATTTTTTCTCAATATCGAATACAAAACATTTTTCTCGCTTACTTTAATTTGTTAATCGATACTATCATTTGTCTGCCTGCTGCAAGCGAGAAAACAATCGAAAATTATGTCAAAATTTGAATTTAAGTCGCTGCACCATATTTAAAATGTATTATTTAATCTTTGATAATATGCATGAAAATAATGGGTAATATCGGGTTGTATTTATGTGATAAATTTAAGCATTAGTCTCTACTACGAGTATTTCTATTTTTTATATTTCTGGAAAAAGTAGCAACGTATTTTGTTTGTTCACCATTCAGAAATGTTTAAAAATGGCCTCAAGTATAATCTAAGCTTACTTGTGTTTGACGAATAATAATGAATAACTGCGAAATTACTGTTCAAGGAAGTGAATATTTTCCTGTTCATTATTTCCATTGTTCAAAATCGTGGTTAGTCCTGCTCTGTTCGTTCAGGAGACAACTATTAACCAACTTACAGCACACAAACACGGTCAGTCGCACCATTTAGCGGTCAGGAGACAGACATTGCGTTACAAACAAACAAAAGCAGAAACAAACGCAGGACTCACGCACAAACATAACATTCGTGCGTCAACAAAGCGTCGGCAACGACAACGGCGGCGTAAGACATATGTTGCATGTTCCCAGTCACACGCGCGCTACACTACACTCTGCACTTCGACCGATAAAACGATCGGAAAGGTTAAATGCGATGTTTTGATGCAAACAGTTTCAAAACATGCGAGGATTTATAACATAACGTTAGCAAGATGTTCACATTGAAATTCTGTTAATAATTGTGTTTCTTAAAACGTTATTTTAAGTAATTAATGTGTATGTTGTATTTAGTATGGTCCATATGTTGCTGGTAATTAAATTTCCGTGTTTATAATCATCTTAGACTTTTTTTAAAATTTTGTAATATATTTTTGTTCATTTCCTAGATATCGAGTTCAAATTCCAACATGAAACGGCTGCTATTTTTGGTGAGTGAACACCATACAAAATTTTAAAAATCATATTTTTTATGATTCGTATAATAATAATAAAAATAAATTGTTAGTTTATTTTTGATTGATACTATTAAGTTTTAAATAATAAAACTTTTCGGCATAATATTATAAGTTGAACTGATAAATATTGATTGAATAATGAAGTAACAAGTGTTAATAACTACGCTATTTAACAAATTTAATATGCAATTTTAATTATACTTATTTAATCTAAAATAAATAAGGTATCCAATTAAAAACTAATGTAAATATGATACTTTGAAACATTTAGATTACATTAAATACTACAGGCAATATTTCGTCATATTCCTAAGGTGATAGTAATTTAATTTGAATTTAAAATATTCCCCTTTAGTAAAATATTTATTCCAGAACTGCACTTTTACTTGAACCGACAATTTTCATCAAGTAAATGGCTTATTACAACCGCTCACAAAATGCCTTGTCCATCAACGTACTACAAGTAACGGAATATTTATAAAAAGCGTGCGAGTTCGGCCAAGCACTTCCCTAGAAAGGGTTGCGCAGGAAAACGTAGCAGGCAGCAGGAGGCTTCTCCTGCACCAACACAGCGTGCGTGGTTCTGTGCAGTCACGAGGGTGCCGCACAGTCACGACTCGAGCGGGCCGCGCAGAAAATTGATAGGTGTCATAAAGTAATTGCTCAAGAGAGTTTACAAGTTATTATCATTGCTCAAGTTGCCTGCCATTTGCGGTTTGATGTCTCGTCATCGTTGCGGATACCGTCCGTGAGCACATGCGATCTTCAACAACAAAATGGCAACCAAACTGCCCATCAAAGCATCAAGCTCCGACGCAAACGTACTGAGATGCACGATGCATGGATCGTGGATGCACTCAGAGATGGCAGCACGAGCGCTCGAGCGTAATGGGTTCTGGTTAAATGCGAAATTAACTCTAGGTAATTATAATTAGTTGGAGATCGTAGCTGCGCAAGAAATACTGGTAATTTAAAACCAGAAATGTTTTTATATACTCAGTTTTTTTACAAAAATATTCTTTGGTTCTATAAGAGAAAAGGTTTACAAGATATTTAATAATTTAACTACTTGAAAGCATTTTAAGACAATGATTTTTTATATACAACAATACTGAAATGGTTATTAATGTAAGGTACCTAGAGAGATAGACTAATTCAGAGCAATTAAAATGAACATTTTAGAAAAATCCTATGAAGTATTAAGAGACACATTATTTGGCTCGGATTCGGTTGTTCGCCTTTGATATGTACGAGCATATATGCACATAATATATATGAAGAAATAGAGTATATCTAAATGTAGGTACATAGGTATTTCATTTAGATAATAATAATATACGGCTGGTAACCGCACTTCACGCGAAAAAATATATCACTTACCGAGATCTGCTTAGACAGAGTGCCACACCCTATAATGGGTAAAAGGCGTGATGATATATTTATTTTATTTTATTTTATAATACTTTATATGAATATTTTTGTTTATAAAAACCTAACGACCTAATTCTAAAAAAAAGCTAGTACTAAATTTTGAATTAGCAAGTCTTATTCGAACAAATAATTAAAAGTTCAACTAAATCACATTCCCAAAACTAAATGGTAACAGGATTATATTAGGATTTACTTAAACTATTTTGCGAATATGCTTTAACTTAATTTACCTAAACTGAACTTCAAGATTAACTAAAACTTTTTGATTATTGTGCTTTAAATAAGTTAAATTATCTTCGTTAAATTCGTAGAATTTTGAACCTAATAAATATAGAAGAATCTTAATATATTAGTATGAAATAGTATGCATTATATATAACACGCCGTTTGATCATTATTGGGTGTGGCACTGTGCCGTAGTTGATTTAAGTGATATATAGTTCCTCAAAATGTTAGTGGTGAGAAGCCACAGGGGCAATTGTTCAATGTGGTGAAACTCAGTTATTGATTGTGGGAATCGAACTAAGAATCTCAAATCCACTGAGCTACTATAAATTCAAATACTCAAAAGTTCCTGCATTTTCTTGACAGATACTAAAAATGAGAAAAAATAAATGATCAACGTGTCTTGCACTAAAAATAAATTTTCAAGTAATCTGACGTATAAATGTAGATTAACTTTCTTTGCATAATTTAAAATATTGTTGAAAAGTGGAAACAATGTATGAGTAAATATGTCTGTAATATGAAAATATGAAACATTGAAGGAACAATTGCTGCTGGTCAAATTAGTCATAACGATTGGTTTTAGTGGTTTGAAAAACATGTGTTGGTTTCCGGTCTTCAACTAAATTACTACTTAGTCTTAATTACTGACAAATGAGGCGATTAGTGAAAATTTGTGTTTTTTCATGTCCGGCTCAAGATACATGTCCTGTGCCGTATACTTATGTCGCACGTGTAGAAAAATAATTGAGGTTAACATACATTCAATACCACATTATTTTGTTTTAAAATATTATTTCTAGGGGAGACTCAAATTTCAATCTTTTTAAAAATATTTTTACTCAACTTCTGCATGTTATATACGTATAATAGCTGTATTATGTATATTAAATAACAAGTTTTATAAACGTTTTTTTAGTTACGAGTGTATATAAAACGAGTATCTAAAGAGTTTATAAATCGAGTCACATGCTATACGTTTTCTACGCTCGCAAATTAAGACAACAACAAAATGTAAAGTTGTATGAATTATTTTAAAAGTAAGTTTAAGTTACAATAAAACTAATTCGCCCCGTGCTTGTTGTCTCAAGCCATGACTAAAACCTTCAAAGCTACGGCTTATCAACGTGATTAAGATGTTATTTAATGCCATGAAAACCAGTACGTTAAATGCCATTTTAATAACGGGAGTAGAGAAAAATTATATTTCAAACAATGCATAACAATGTTGCTATTCAACAGTAGATATATAGAGGTATATTCAGTTATTTTTAAAAAAATATATTATTTCTTAATATTAGTGACAATGGTGATATTCAGGTATAATTAGTATATCTCGAAAACGAACCGCGATGTGGTCACGGTCTAACCACAGTTACAGTTTAACCGTTACCATGGTAAAGAGACGAAATATGCCAGAAATATTTCTGGAACTATGTACTGAAACGTTACTGGTATATTGCAAATTTAACATGGTAATCGTAGTCTGTTTTCAAAATATATCTACTCCTAATTAATATGGCCCATGGGTGTTTTTAACATGGAAAAACAGATTTTTGTCCAAACTATTTTAGAGAAAAATCCTTTAAATAAAAATTATTGAGCTTAAAATTCTGCATGTATATCAGGAAACTAATTACTAATTTACAAAATTGCAATTAAATAGCGTTAGCCAATTAATTAAAACAAATATGTAACGATTTTCTGTCAAATATTTTAACATTATTATTTGTTTTATTTAAAAGTAAATTTTGGAACTGCGAATTACACATTTATTTGTAAAAATAATGTATTTATTGAAACAATAATCTTACTTAATTTATTTTCTTATTGCAGTTAACAGTTAATATAATGAAAAAATAAATATTTGACAAGAAAACTTTAGACATTTATTTCTTATTTTGTTTAAAATCCATGACGAACACTATTTAATTATAATTTTATAAATTAATTATTAGTTTACTGATTTAAATGTACAATTTTAAGTTCTATAACTTTTATTAGAAGCATTTTTGCCTGAAATAATTTGGTATATAATGCACACGAAAATACTGTTCACCCACTTCTGTGGCCTACATTTCGTGTTACATCGTATATATTACGAGTACTAAAACTATGACTAGTTTAACGGTTTAATTTGCAACCCCAGTCCCTTTCTTCTATTCTTTGGTAATATAAACGTAGGAACAATAATCGCGGAAACATATTTTCAGATTTAATAAAATTTCTCTATTTAAATCATTTATATGATAAAATCAGAAATATATAAATAGCATGTCTTGTTTGACATAGGTATCTTTTGTATTTTAACAATAATGCAAGAGTGTAGTTTCCTTTAACCTCGTGTTTATCGGCAAAGTGATTTGCCTTTCCCGGCCCTTGTAATCTATAAAGTACTTTATGCCTATTCTTTAAGACTTAAAATTGAGATTTAGAATTGCTCTATTAATGTCAATTGCATATTCCTTTGTACATAACATAGAATTTTCATAAAAGGAATACAACAGAGAAGTGTTCATAGCAGGAAATATTCAATATCATGCCATTTAGTTCATGAAATCTCTTTGCGTGCAAGCAATGTAGGATGTAAAAGAAATTATACATATGTCGTACAAAAATAAATAAAAAGAACATGGCTACCAACTTGCTTAAATAATAACTATTACAGCAAAAAAAAACGTTTTTTCTGTTCGCAATGACTATGCGCAAAGTTAATTTGTCAAATAAAATAATGTAAGAGCTGTGTTGAGTAAGCCAGGTTATACATATTCAGTAATTATTAACGCAATTAACTGTAATAGTCGGCCGAGTAGAGGAAACATAGCAAACAGCTTCTGTAAACGTTATAAAACATTACGGGTAGGTAACTAGTTCATGTAGACATGCCCAGAGGCGCTAGTGTCTACGTCAAGTATAAAAATACCATTAAAAAATGACAAGTAACGTCACAGCGTTTTTGAGGTGTTTCCCTGGAGGCCATGTGCGCCTTGGTTGCAATTTGCAATTACAACAGTTTTTGTAGCTTTAAAATATTCATAATTAATATTTACCTTAACCTAACCTAACTATTTTCTTGTTAAACAATTCCTGAGCATCAGTGTTGTATTATTATGCGTACAACTAACTGGAGTACAAATATAATTAATCAGATACAACAGTACTTAAATAAAATATAAGATGATAATTGATGAGTAAAAATATTAGATAGTGGTTTTCTTAGACAGTGTGTACATTATTTTAAAGTTTATAATATAGTAAACTAAATTATACATTTACAACAAATTGTACCAACAAAACTTAATTTCAATAAATACATGCAATATTAATTATGACATGATATTTCAATATACTTTTATTAATTTAAATTAAGTATAAAATTGTATTTGTGCAACTAGCTATTATAATTACAAATGAAAGATAATAATTTATTTTAGAAAGATTAAAATATTTTTAAAAATACCCTTTTTCGTAACTAATTTTTAATGGCTAAATTTCATTAAATATGTTAGTATTTCTGTCAATTATTATTTTTAAGTACCTATTTACATTAATTCTTTTCATTGTAGTCGATTGCGTAATAAAAATAACCTTCGGGAGACGTTAATTTGATTTGAGAGGTTCGGAACAAATATTGTTATTATTGCTATTTTCATAATTTGATAATCATTTACGGTTTGGCAAGAATTCGTGTTTTATAGGAATTATAGTTTTTTGTGAAGCTGAAATTCAAAAGAATCGTCGTGAAATCACGAATTCGTATTTTAATTTGGGTGCCTGTTCTCTTCAGGTAATATGATTGCATGAATTTGATTGTTCCTACTAATTTCAACTTAAAATTAAACAATTTTGAATGATTCGTATGAGCGACATCCTATTATTATATTTTATCTTCTTTGTTCCTATAAAAATATGTAGATTTACCTTTTCGCATTAATTTTATATAAGAATGGTTCGTAGTAAAAATAATAATGTAGTATTTTTGACTAAAGAAATATTTGTTATTGCCAAATAATTCTAAGCTTATACATATATACATATTAAACTATTAAATAAGAAATGCATATCGGAAAATTAAATTACTGTTAATTGAATAAATTTAAATTATATAATCGAATAATCGAAGTGCAAAAATAACATTGTTTATAATAATCAATGTGTTTGACGTCAATAGTTATATGCACAATATTTCCAATGACTTCAACAAAATGTAGGTACATGTTTGTATATTTTAAAATAAGAATAAATTATTAGCATAGATATTTAAATCTGAAAACTATGCTATATATTTGTTATTGTTGCTGTAATTTGTCAGCTAGCATACTTAACTATTTACTTTTTTAACTAGAGGTATACAGAAGACTAATTTGTAAGTTTGTTACGGTTCATATTTTGTCACAGAAAATAATAGTATATTATGCAACAAGCGTTTTATGATAGCAATTATTTATGAGGATGAAGTTTGCCTATGAGTACTGCAATCATTTTAATGAATAATTTTCATAACACGCAACTTGAATTCTATAATTTTTCTACGACCATTCAACAGGTTCTGACACTGTTAGGATATAGTTTGAGGAAAATAATAAATTTTAGAGGCTACATGGATAAACTTGCAACTTGATAATTACAATAATAATAATCAGAGCGCTGCGATACTGATTAACTTAAAAATTGTTGAATAATCATTATTAAACACTTCTTTTAATTATATTGCAGTTTGCCATAAGCCATCTTATCTACCTAGAAACGTACATGTAACTAATGTATTATGTAATGGCCACGAAAAAAATGTATTATAGTGCTTCTTGTGTTGTCCGGTTCAAACTGTTAACAAAATTTCGAATTAACAGCATGTATACATAACGAATAAATGATATAAACCGAACAAGATCACAGTATGTTGTATAAATGAGTATGCAGGTAGTTATATTTCACGGTACAAGAAATTAAATAGCAATTGATATAGCACATCTACATAGAAAACTATAAATGAATGGTATGCGATTATTTGAAGTGTGTGAATTACATAAAATATAATTTTGTTTAGTTTTAGTTTTGACACAATTAGCGTCAGTAGTAAAAAACCCCAATAACATTTATTTATTGTTCTCAATATCAAATAAAATATAAAAGTTTAAGTACACGTCGAAGAATCGGACGCAACAGTAATCTGAAGTCTTGAGAGCCAGTGATTCTCGTCGAAGCGTTGCGTGCCAGCCGTGCAGCGTCGCGTGTGTAACCGGCGGGCCCGAGGCGAGCGGCTACCTGGAACACTTCGCCCGCGACATGCAACACCGTCCCGCACCCCCGCACCCCGCCAACCCTAACCTACAGTAATTACTTCTTCTTTCATAATCCTTTAGCGTTCGTTATTCATTTCTCCCGGACATTTTAAATACGGTCGCATTATGTTATTATATATGTTATAGCTAGTTCTGGGTGACCAATTATCCGCGGAGCAGCGCGCTTGGAATGTTGGGAACCGCTGGTCGCTAATTTGTACGATATGCAGATAGCTATCTTGCCACGGTAGTTTCTGGGATTGCCGCTAGGGTTTCAAAGCGCCACTGTAGCTGAGCTTAAACGTTGGGTTAATAAGGGGTCGAGATTTCGGTTCAGATTTTCGACTGTCGTGTGAAAGTTTGCCTTTTAAGGACGGTAGTTGTTAGTTGTTGCTACGGGACTTGTAATTATTTATAAGTAACTGGCGTGTTAAAATGTGGATTTATTGGGCAGGTAGCTATAAATACACAAAGATTAACTACCTTTATTAATTGCGTTTACTTCAATTCGTGATTAGTTAATCCAGGGATTAGGAACCGCTGTATCAATGATACGCGGCTTTATTTATTATTTTTTATTATTTATAATTTATTTAAACACACTAATCCATTACTGCGACATTCTTTTATGGAAGGAGCTGATTGAAATGTTTCAAACAGAAGCCATTAAGCTCTAGCTACGCTACTGACTTAATATGAATTAATTATATGAACAGAATAATAGATCAATATATTTTTAGATATAGCTATTTAAAAAAACAAAAACGTAACAATACTGCAACTCATATTAACTCTGTAGCTTTCATGAAAGCTACAGAGTTAATGTGGATATGTGAGCCGTGATTTTACGGCTGGTAACAGCACTTCACATGCAAAAATATACTACTTACCAGGATCTGGTACTGCAGGACAATGTGAATATAAAGATGAATTTGAATGAAATTTGGATAAGAATACTAGAGCATCTGAAAACAGACAGGTTTTACATATTTGCGACATTCGAATTACTAATTCAAAATCAAAATAACATCTTTTAAGAAATCTCCAACAATATGTAAAGAAAATCTAAATTTATAGTTACTACTGATGATACTCGTTTTTCTCATTTTTTTATTGAATCAATTAATACATTTTTAGTTAGATGCATACTTTTCAACATTTTTTTTGTGAGAAACTTATTAATTAAAATTTGAAGAATTAACTAAACGAATAACGCATAATAAAATGTGAAGTTATTTAACGTGTTTTTATTTCAACTTGAAATTTAATACCTGAAACATTTCTGACAGTCCCAATAAAGCATCGCATACTTTTTACACTCGATAAAACAATAAATATGAGAGCATTTTATCTTGAAATAAACAATTGATTTTACACGTCAGGAATTTTCAATCGGACAATCTCAATTTTGATATTCGATAAAGCTTAAGCTTCATTTTTCTCTCTAGTTTTTCGAAGATTTTTTCCGCGGATTCACATCTTAACCAGCGTTTATATTTGAAACATGTTCTGGCATCCGCAAAAGTATCGTGAAGGCTCGTAGTCTACATATAAATAATATGTATTAACCAGTATCGCATAACCTGACCATAAACGAATTTTATTTGTATCACCATGAGATAATGTCCAACCACTTTTTACGCGTTCAAAATTTATCAACCATTTAATATCAACATGCCTGACATTATAAATGTCGATTCGAATTTATACACCAAGTCGCGGGACGCAATTCTAAGTACATTTCTGTATACTATGATGAACATTATTATGTACGTATTATATATACTCAAATTATTTTTCAATATATCTTGATCACAAGTAAAAAAGTTTGTAGGTTATGTGGATCCAAAAGAATTCTTGAAAATAGGTAATTAGGCCTTAGTAATCCTTGGATAGTGGAATAAATTAACAATTCTGTTTCATTTAAACTTTATTGGACGTTTCGAACGTTAAAACACGTTCATCTTCAGCAGTAATACAAGGTGCTACGAAAAAACAGTTGAATGGTTTAAATATTTTAAACAAGCATCACTGAGGCGAAAAATTTTTTTATAATTTTTGAAAACTTCAACAAAAGATTGTGAAGTGCATTCATTGGAGTTCGGTGAATGAATTTATTTAGTACCTCGTATAATAATTCAAAATGGTTTTTCTTATTTATATTTTCTTTTTACCAAGAAACTAATATTGTATTTATGCACAAATGCAAATTGATAATATAATAGTAACGAATTTCCGTATTAAGACCGTGTTTCTGCTATCACCTTGAAACAATTAAAACAGGCAAAATTATTGCTACCACGTAGTTAACATTGAAGTTAACCAGGAGTCTTACATGGTAACAATTTGTTATTGTTTCTACGAAAATGTTGCTAGGTCGAAACGTTTAATATTATATGTTCCAATATCACGTTTACATAGTTAATTTTGTGCAACTGTTTTTGTCAAAATTAATGTTACAAAGTTTAACATTGTACAATTGGTTTGCTTATAAAAATATCAAACATATATCTCTCAGTTTAGGTATCATTGCTTAACTCATATAAAATTATTGTAACTATTTTTTTTGCAACTGCAAAACGCTTCTTTATTAAAAATTAAAGGTATTTAGTTTTATAACATAACTAAGTAATTATTAATTTTAACTTTAAGCTAATATCAAGAAATGACAAAATAAATTACATTCAAATGTTTATTAAGTCTGTATGTGCTGTCACCTTGAAATTTTAGATTTAGTTTTTTAATAAAAATTTTAAAATAAATTACCATAATTTGATATACAAAGTATTTCTATACCTCTGCATGAAACTTTAAGAACATATATAATTTGATATACTGATTATAGAACAAAAAGAATGTTTTTGATATTCGCAAAAATTAGGGTATTTCATTTCTAGTGATCATTTTTAGTGTCACCAGTTCAATAATTATTATTTATAATTATGTTACTAATGAAATAAAAGTATAAACACTGTTTACAAATAATCATTTATTAAATAGTTATTACATGGATACCTGGTGTAAGGCCTTATTTTTATTTGAGTACCTAGTCTGATTTCGTATACGGTATTGAAAGGGTAAGTTGTTGTGGGATAAATTTGAGAAAAATGTATAGCAACAGTGAATTAGTGGATCTGCTCTTAGGGTATGAAGAAGCGGCGCAAAACTCCGAATTAGCAGCTTGAATCAAACCAGTGACACTAAAAATGTTCGCTAGGAATGAAATACCCAAATTATATACGTATAGAAACACCCTATATGAAGGAAATAAGAGTTCAATATTGTAAAAATAGATCATAGCAAAAGGGAACCTATTTAAAAGGCATATGGAGTACAATAATCTTTCTATAAGACAGATTAATGGACTACAATTTGTATCTGATTAAATGATTAACGGTTCAATTAAGTTTCAAAGGGTTTGAAAAGTATTTAGGCTCATCCGATAACAGTTTTTGTACTGATTAGAATGAGCCTTCAGTTTCTTAGAATAAATATTTGTACCATGATTTATACATTTTCTACATATTGGATGAACCTAACAATTTCTTCTTTATGCCTTCTACTTAAATGCCACCATATTAAAACAGTATCATTGGTGTCGCCAGATAATGACATGATTGCTAGAGATTGAGACAAATACTAACTCGTTGCTTCCATGTGAAAGTTACACAATTTCCTCTTTAACATGGAATAATATTGCATACATAAATTGTTAGTAATAGTTCTTATAAAGATCGCATTATTATCAATTCATATTACAACCAAAGTGATAAAACAAATATAGTTGATTACAGTGATACAAAAATCCATGCCATATATCAGGCATGTCAAACTCGTTTACCACCAAGGGCCATATCAAGTATTACTCATAAGCCACGGGCCGCATTACCAAAAAAAAACTACAATTGAAAACAAACAGATATTTTATTAACATGGTAATTACACACAAAATAATGTATAAGTATTAAAAAAAAACTGTCTTTTCAAACTAACATTAGTTAAATAAAACTGCATAAATATATCATATAATTTTTTTTTAAGAAACTTGGCAACCAAATCTTCAAAATTTGATTGAATTTGTTGAGCAGTAGCTATTTTTAAAATGGATTGCACGTGCTAATTTGTTAATCTCTATCTTTCCGCCGATTTGTTATTTTTCAAAGTTGAAAATAATTGTTCGCACAAATATGTGCTACCAAACATAGCTAAAATACGCCTAATTACACATAACACATTGGGATATCGGTCCACTGATAAATAATTATAGAAATTTGGTATTCCAACTTCCATATATTTTTGTTTCAATAAGGAATCACACTGAATTTTGATTAATTCCAGTTGGTTACGTTTAAAATCAGCGGTTTTCGTGCACATTCAACAAAGTTCGACTACGATAGTTCATGGCCCACCCAAGAAGTGCGCTATTGTCGCTTTTATCCGCGATATTCAAAAATAGTATTGTAATTTTTATATCAGTATATTCCCAAGACATCATATTTTTTTATAAATGTTAAATTGATAAATTTATATATTAATATTATCAATTTATGACACTTGTAACAAAATATGATATCTTGGGAATTTTTTTTTGTAGATTATATGAAAAACAATGATTTTTACCTTGTATGGAAATAATTTTTTTAAATATTTGATACCAACCTTGCCGGGCCGCAGACAACTTGTAGGCGGGCCGCAGGTTTGACATGCCTGCCGTATATGATAAGATAATCTTCCTAAAACGATCTTCATTTTAGATTATGAATACGAGATGAATAAATATTTATACGCAGTTTTTATTGTCAATGTAACCGAAAATATTGACTTCGGTTTTCACTTCATCCATATACATCACTATGTCCTTAGTTACAAAACTAGGGTAGCTGGTCGCATACGTTACTGCACTGTCATTACTCTGTCAGTTTGCAGATGTCAGTTCTGAACATTGTCGTGTTTGTAGCGCGACGGTCGCGCTCGATGCTCGTTTGTCTTGCCCGTCGCGTGCGGAGGGTCCCCACAAACAATCGCCGATCGCCGATCAACAATCAACATCGGCAGGTGCTGCACCGTATCGTCACGACTGTCGATTGTTGATTGTCCACTGTTTTTATCGCAGAATGATCGGGTATGTTTCTATAAAAATATTAAGTGTTTTTCTTCTGAAATGATATTTCGGCTTTTTGAAGACGTCTTATTATTACTTACTATAATATTCTGGACACGTTTTCTACTTCCTTTAACAATGAAATTTGTTGATACTGATGAGTACAAATTATACAGTTTTAGTATGTGCTTTTTGTATTATTATAAATGACTGCTCACTGAGTGTTCAAGCATCACCTATAATTAATTGCAAACATCCTAACTCACAGTTAGTAGCCAATAAACAAAATAACGTTCAACTAGCACTTAATTTAATTTTGTGTTTTATTCAAGTCAAGGCTAAAATTTGTGTATATACAATTTGGTTATTAATAAGGCGAGTGAAGTGAGCTTTATCAAATAGTTATTTATGTAACTAGTGTTATAAGTGGCACTTTATGGCACGAGTGAGAGGTTTGCAGCACGAGACGTAGGCGAGTGTTGCAAATTCGTTAGTGTAATAAGAAGTAATTTTTAACATGAATTATATGCAAGTTGTATGTATTTCATCTACGGACGAGCTTTATTTAATTTTAATAATCACTTTTCAAACCTTAAAAACATTTATTTTGTAAAGTTGTACGGAAATAATCTATTTTGCACAGGAAATCGAATCAAATCCTAACACTCAAATTAACTTTTAAAAAATCTGAATTTGAATCCGTACTATAATTTCCAGAATTAAAAAAGCTAAGACCGGCTCCTGTTCTTTATTTTATCCGCTTAGCCTATACTCGTAAACATATTGGTTCACATAGGAGTATACAAAATTGGTATAGTTGTAGGCATCCATTGAAATAATTACAAATTTGTAAATTTTTTGTTTTAATTTTTAATTTGCTTAGATTAATAATATTTCATCAAAATGTCATAAATAGTATCATTATAAGTATTAGTAATTCAATATACATTCGACTTTAAAAAAATGTTTTTTCAGTATTTATTAGAGCTTAGGGTAAAAACATTTCTTTTGCTATAATTTATAAATGTGATTTAAGGAATCAACTTTTAAATGAATTTTCTCTGCGAAATATGTGTGTTTTGAACCCAAACCAGTACTAACGATATCCCTGAACCTTTATATTGTTTAGAACTGAATCCGAACCTAAAAACAATATGGTTTGATTCCCGTGCACTCAAAATAGTACCTAAAAGCTTGCTTCATGGTTGTAGAAAAAACGTTTTTTTGCACTAAAATGAGTAAAAAATAATTATATACGTACTTGGATATAATTATTATCTGGGAGTAGCAAATATGTTATTTAACTGCAAAATGACGATTGTAGTTACTTTCTTAAAAAAAATTCAGAAATAATAAGATATTACTTAGGTACTTATTTGAAAATGTATTAAAACATCAAAATAAAATTGTATTTTTGAAATTTAAAACAGTGAAAATATATTTTAGTGGTATTCTTTTAGACAATATTTATATACGTATTTCATTTCACATGTTAGGTGGCCATGATTTGATGGTCAGTAATTGTTCTTCACGCTGTTTAATAGTTATAGTGGCAATGACTGTGGAAGTACAAATAATCCCAGTACAATTTTCAGAATAATTAGTTTTCACCTCATTGTTACTGTCCCTCCAATAACATATTTCGGGGTCGTAATTTGATGACTAAGAACTGGACTTTGCTAACGTTAGTATATTCGCTGTTTACAGTCTGCATATTTAAAATGCTGAATATAACTTGATTCTTCTCTCATATTTATGACGTAAAGCCCGGATATTTAGGCACTTAAAAACTCCCAAATAAGCAGGCATATAGGCCGGTAATTACTCTAAAATAGGCGGGATTTTAGGCAGCCTAAATGTAAATAATTTGTTTTAAAAAAATAAACGAATCCTTTTTCTAATATTGGTACTCGTATCTACTCTTCGTTAGAAAAAAATAATCATTTTAAACAAAAATTAACACAATCTGAAAAATAATAATGTAGGATTCTCATTTTATGAACTATTATGCAAATTCAAATTATGTAGTATACTTTAATTCACAAAATATTACGAGGAATTGCTCTATGAAATTTTCGGAAAGGGACTGTCATCGGTCTGTCAGAACTTGCTTGTAAGTTGAAAACTTCGTTCGACATCCATATCGTCTAAAGTTACCTCAGCTCCATTGATTAATGGCAAAGACACAATTGAATTGTCACGTAAAATTTTGACTAAAAAACGTTTTTTTTTCGGCATTTTAAATTCACACACAAAAACTTGTTTAAAGTAAGTACTTTAAATATTATAGGTTAGGTTGAGACACTTTGTGTGCTGAATTAGTCAACGAAGTAGATGATAGATGGCGCTGATAAACCTTGTCTGCTCAATAAAAGTTAGAATAGGCAACAAAAATAGGCAAAATAGGCTGTATAAGGTAAAATAGGCACAATAACCAAAATATAGAAAAAATAGGCTCTAAGGCACGAAAAAAAAACCTTCCATTACACATAAACATATTACCTACGTATAGAAAATCGAAATTGCCTGAAGTATATTAAAATTTGAATCTAGGCAATTGCCTAAAAATCCGGGCTTTATTTATGAGTACTTTACGGTCCAGTGGCGAATAAATAACTCTTATTCTTTCAAATTAGTTTCGTAGATTAAGTTTACTAATCATGAAATTATTCGGTATATTTCTTTTTATTTAGGCAAGTATCTATATTATAAACGATTTACGTTAATTAATGAGCAGTAGTAACTTTATAATTATCATGCAGGCCTACAACCAATAAATAAAGGAGTAAATAAAACCATCATAGCAAGACAGAACATTGTAAGCAGATAGTATCATGCTGGAGAGCCGAGAAAAAGGCGAGAAGAACAAGTTCATGGTGAATCAACAAAATAAAAACCAAAACTCAAACACATACATACAAAGTTTCAAACACACACATTTCTTTTTAGTGAAGGAATAATCCTTCCAGTACTGCGGTTCGTATTTTATTACTGCATTACACACCGCTATCTGTTAAATCATCGAATTATATATAGCAGAATAGCGCCGGTGGCAACAGGAGCGCGAAAACTTTTAAGTGGCATGGTTGGCGGGGCAAAGCGGGGAACTAGGGAGCAGCGAAGCACGGGGCGCGAGACAACGACGTATGCGATACCTCTGGCGACACAATATAACAGATCATTAAACCGCAGCGGGAGAGACGAGAGCAGTTACCGCGCTCCTGGGTCGGACTAGGAGGACCACGACAGGATTTACACGGGACAAGTGTTGGAGACATGAATTATTGTCGTAACTACGGGATAGCGTATATAATAAAATGACAAGGGCCCAAGAAGAGTTGACACCCTTGTGACTGTGACATAAAAAACAAAATAATGTTTCTTTTTCTTGTATCTACTTACATCATACATATTACTTTTTTAAAATTAAATATTTCTTTAAAAGTGCAAAAAATTAATAAATGCATACGAAAAAACTAAATGATTATAACTTTTAATTATTTTTAAATATTGTTTTATAAAATGTAAGTTTGTCAAAAATATTTTCAATAAAGAAAACTTTAATTTGCTCAGTGACAAAATGTTAGACTGTGGATTCAAGAACCCGAATTCAATTTCCTGATAAACTGAGTTTCCTCTACTAAGATGTTTTGGGGCCGTGATTTGACAGTTGGTAGCCGTATTTTACGCGCATAAATTATATGACTTACCACAATCTGCCATGAGAGAATACCGCATCCATTTATTTTATTTATTTTTAGTATACCTTGAAACAAACTAGCGTTAACACTTTATTATAGATGTAAAAATAATTGAAATAGAGGCTTTAAATATAACAATTTACAAAATTTATATATTTGATTGTAATTTCGTAATGAGAAAAAACAAAAATGTTTAATTTTCGAAATAATATTAAGTTTGTGTCCAGCTTCCTAAAAATAGAGATACAATTTGTAATATGCTATACCTCTTGGTCAAATAACATTTATAATTGAAAATTATATAATTTATCTTCATGATAAAATCTAGAAAAATATTTTCTCAACTTATGTATATGAAAATATATTAAACATAATTCCTAATTTATCTAAATTATATCTGGATTGCTGGCTAGGTTATAAATTATCAAATTAATTGCAGTAATAAAAACATATATTCGGTATTCCATTCATCAGTTTTCTTCACGAGTATATATGAAACAATAGTAATTATGGACATGCAGTTTCATATGAATAATACAAATTAAAACTGCGATTAATTAATCATTTCAAGATTTAAACCTTTTGAAAAATAGTACAACATATGCGATTTTTAAAAATACGATTATTTTAAATTTAAAGAGAAAGGACAGATATAAGCCAAGTCATTTATGAAACTGTAGCTTACGATAAATCTGTAAAGTAGCATGATTTTCTATAAACTATAGATCTATAAAAACTTACTGATTTGCTTAAAATAAGCCTATTAATACTCGTATAATTGCCTCAATAAACGGTGTAATAAAATATGGATTGGAATATAATTTGAAATACTACTTTTAGAGTCTGCGAAATCCTCTAGCAATGTGAGGCTCAGCTGGTTACATAAAATGCCGTTCAACTTGTTTTTTAATGTATTCTTTTAGATTTATTATTAACAAAATACGATAGATATAAAGATATCATTTTATAAAAATTGAACATTAGAATTCTCCATCTGAATAATGGCTAATTCATGTTAGTACGTTCCTGCACGGCTGTACAAGAGCGCCAGAGCAAACGCGAAGGACGCGAATAAGGAAATTATCATACGAACAACACCTTGCAATTGGCCGCTACTGCTCTTACACAATAGAGCAGCTTCAGGCGCAAAAACGTCCGCATATTAAAACAGACCGGAATTGAAAAAAATCAGGAACATTCCGTAGGCAGCGGGACTTTGTGTAGCTGTAGCACGAGAACGAGGTGTCTATGAATAATGTATCAATGGCAGATGCCTGACGAAGCGTCTCGTTGACATGGGATGCGACTAGGTTTGACAAAACGACACGCGAACTGCTGAAGAAAGGCTACAAATAATTAGTGATCCCTCGAATTGAGGAGTTTTTGTTCTGGGATCTTGTTTCTATTGTAATTGAAATGGACCTAAATTAGGTAAATTGAGGTAGGTAGCAGATGATAAATAAATGGCAGTTGTACTATGGTGGCTAGTTAAATATGCCACGATTTTATTTTACGAAAATATTTTGACAGAAATATCTTTAAATTATTTAAACAGCCAAGAAATGGGCGGTAGTGAGCATTCATTCATATAAAATAAAGATTTAGTACTTTTATATATTTAAAAGAGAGAGAGACAGGAAAAAAATCAATATATTTTACACAAAAATGTTGGGTTCATCGCAAATATAGTACCTCGTTCTGGATTCTGCTTAATGGATCACTATCACTAATATTGTCTGGCGGTACGCTGGTGTGGTTAGTGTTAAGGCATTCAAATTCGAAGATACCGAGTTCGAATTTTACTCAAGCTAAAATACATATGTGAATTACCACACCGTGGTTCGATGAACCCTGTATTGTAATTGGAATTAAGTTTTTGTTGTACAGAGTAACATAATTAAATGAATATCAGGATGGATATGTTTAAGATGAAATATGCGCCTAATTGAGTCTGAATTTGCACTTACATTTGATCTAACTTGATTTTTTTAAACAAAATATTATTGTTGTTCTAAACCAAACCTTTAACTTTGAGATTTTTTTAAAACTTATATACTGGGAATTATCACATCAAATTGTATGTACATTTAAAGATTTTTACTCATTTTTTAACATCCTGTGCATATTGTTATTTGAAAATATAGTAGTTTAATTTTAATAATTTTTCTTAGTTGCTACACGTGAACAAATAATGCATACCAATGTAGCAATTATATGTCTACATGTATTGTAGGTTAATTATTGCAATTCTTTAAATTAAACTATTATTTGCAAAATTACTTAATTTGAATAATTTACTTCTCAACAATATTAATTTTAGTTCGTTAAAGTAATTACTAAACATTACTCAGAGTTCTACACATTGAATGTTGTATTTAGACACCTGTATTTAGTGGTTTTACTATCTTTCCACATAGGTACTTAATTCCATTTGTAATGTTTCTGTAACTAATTGGCATTAAAAAAAACTAGAAACAACTGATATAATCTTCTACTGCCATCAACGCATGTACAATACATACGGGTATGAAACAGTTTTTTGTCATTTATTTTGTCTTAAAAAAAACTAGTAGCACCAGCACGTTAAATCTATTTAAATAGTCTATAAAAAGATTTAAAATTATAAAATGTTACTAAATTCATCTTTACTATTGTAATATAAAGATATCTCTGATCTGTATAATTTGTTTCATGTTAGATTAAACCCGTTGTTACAAAAAATATTAAACTGCCAATCAGATAACAATAAGACTACATACGCCAGCGACGTGCGTTTACGTCCCGTGCGGCTTCGGCTCAAGCTCAAAATTATGCGTCTATGTACATGAGCGCTGATTCGGCCCAAGATCTTTTTGTTCTTTCTGTTACTTAGTTCTAATTTTACGCCACCACAGGAACACTGTTCATATTTAGAAAGATTAAAATATTTGAAATTAAATAAATTAATGAAACATTCTGCTGAATTGACTAGGAAATATTTTTCTTTTAATGAAATACGTCTGACAGAATCATGTAGTTGAAATATTTTCATATTCGGCATAGGCAAAGAATGAAACCGAAGGGTTAATTATAAAGTAAAAAAAATATATTATTACACCTTTTTTTCCATTACTGGGTGCGATTCTTTACCGCGGCAGATAAGTGATATATTTTGCGAGTGAAATGGGGTTAGCATATCTAATATTTAAAATAAGAATTATGTGTAGATACCTCTCTTGTTGTGTTACTTATAGTAAATGACATTGATGTCTCCTAAATATAGAAATTTTAAATAAAACTGGTAAAAAAGAGAATTGTAGTATTTAGCACTAAAATTTGTCATTATTTGTTAACCTTTTTTTTCTTATGAAAAAATATTGGACTCAGGTAATTAAACCCCAAAACGGTATCTCGGACCGCACTCATGTACCGGTAGATGGATTGTAGACGTCCGATATGAAGCTTGGGTCATAGATGCACGATATGGAGGCAGAGCTTGGCCTGTAGATGCACGGAACGAATGTAGAAAACACCACATACGCTACATAATGCATTTTAATTGCTGTTATAATGTAATTTGTATAATTGTTTTTGTGTGACATAACAATCTTTTATCAAACATCAGATAACCAAAATTGGACAGATGTGACAATAACTATACAGGTTTAGATAATTCAGAAGTTGTGTAAAAAAAGAACCATGCTTTTTCTTTTATTTAATGTACAATTGGTTCTAAAATGTACCTATATATTAGAAAAAGGAAATAGTGTTATTTTTGTATTCGAAATTCGTTGGTCTTGTTAGTATTATAGGTACAGGCTATAAAATATAAGAAAAACTTCAAGTAGATAAATTTTCATCATCATAGTTATTATAACCTAACTAGTAAAAAGAAAAGAATGTAAATTGTCTATTATGAAGCATAGATAAATCGTTCGTTGAACGATTTAACCTTAGAAATGAGCAATCACGTTGGTAAAGCCTAACAACTACTGTTTTATTACAAATCAGGCAGTTCGTTTCCGATACAATCAGTTTGCAGCAAGAAGCAAAGCAGTAGGTAGCTTTTCCTATCAGCGAAACATGTGCAGCAGCTTGCTCTCATTATTGAGATACAAGAGCACTTGAGCGTACAACTACAACTACTGAGAACAATAAGATTAGACATCAGAGTTTCTCTTTAGGCGATGAATATTTAATTTCGAAGCACTAATATTAAAGATAATACTTTCGTTTATCTGTTGCATCGAATGCTTCCTCTTCAGGCAAATGCTACTCGAGATAGAACAATAATTCTTCGTGTTTTTATTGTCCGCACATATTTTGATGACGGAGTTAATAATTTAGTTTTGATATATTGTGTTTGTTATGCTAACATGACGATATGAATAATTAATTGATTGATTCTAATCGAATTGCTCAAGGGATTAGAATTTTGTTGGTGTTGGACTAACAAATAGGATGACTATTTGATTTATTTCATTAAGAATATATTACTTAGACCTTCTTCCTGCGTACCTGTAGTTTTTATGATATCTTTCAGTATAAATCATGTGTTATAAAAGAATTATATTGCATTTTATTCTTTTTAATTAATTTCCAAACTATCTTTTTAAATTTATAGGTACAGCACATACATATTACGCAAAAAAATTCGTAAATGGCCCTCTTCTTGGAAAAAGTTGGTGACTCCTGTTGTACACTATAAGCATAAGTATCTGTACATCTGCTGCCAGAATCTGGACGGATGCAGTGTTGTATATTTTTCATGTCTATTTATTTACTTCGTTGATTCTATACTGAGGAAAATGTAAATAATTTAGGAATGATTGTAAGATTTTCTAATATAAAACAGACGCGCACTGGGATTCTGTAACTTAAAATCTATATTTTCGTATCATTTTGAGATGATTGATAACACGATTTCATGGTATTTTGTAAATAATGCAAATGATTCAGTGTTTTGTTTCGAATTAAGACTAAATATATTTTGATGCTACTTAGATATTTATAGTTAGAATTACAGATTATTAATACTAAATAATACTAAAGTAGATGATTTCATTCATTCAAGATAAGTTATTTTCGTATACTTCAAAATTATTAGAACACCAGTTTTACAAAACTATTTACGAATTCATTGTAATATGATAATTTTTGTTACAGGAACACTAAGGCCCCCAGGTCTGATTGGGGGTAGCAAACCAAAAGTAGCTACCCCCGCCGTTGTCTCAAAAATCGAGCAATACAAACGCGAGAACCCCACCATTTTCGCCTGGGAAATCAGGGAACGACTTATCTCAGAAGGTTAGTCACGTTATTAAAATTATTATGGTGTTTAAACTTATGTTTAAATTAATAACTTAAGCATTCATTTTAAATGTTAATTAGCGTATAACTTAACACGTCATTTAAATACATTTATCCACCAATAATTAAATAAACACCTTGAAATGCTTATGCAGTTTATACGACAGTTTTGCTAAACAGGTTTAGTTATATTTTAAATTTCATTCAAGTATGTTACTTGTTTGCAGATATTTTTCCCGAAGACATTAAAATAACGATCTATTTACGCTTATACCTACATAAATTTATTTCTCTATTTATGGGTGAAGCTAGTCAATGCGCAAGAATTATAGATAGTCTCATAATTACAACATACATTTCTCGTGTAATCATTTCAATTCGAAATTTATGCAGATTTTTTATGTATTTAATCGTTAATGAATCGATAAAAATTTTTGATTTTATTTTATTCTGCCAAATATTAGAGCGTTAGGCAGCTAGGAGTCAAATTAAAAATTGTTGACAATTCAAAATATACTGCTACAGTCAAAATTATTTATTTATTTATGCTACTTTGTACAATAGGCACTTAATTCCAATTAAAGTACAGTGTCCAGATTCACTAAGCCGCAGTGCGGTAGTTCATATATTTTTAACTAGAGTGGGATTCAAACTCAGGATTTTCGGATTAGAATGTATTAAAGATGATATAATTTATATTTTCTATTTTGCGTTCATAAGGAAGTCATTATGAAATCCAGTTGCGAGTTGCGTATCAAAAGAGCGTTTATAACAATACGCATTTTGTTTTAGACGGTTGATAGTAGCGGATGACATACTGACACTGTCAAGCTGAGAATATCAAAATTTCAATATAACCTCAAATATATAAATGTTAATAACAGCTACCAACTACAACATTTCATATACAAATTTCCTTAATTCAACTCAGTTTAAAATATTGCAATTAAAAAAAATTATTGAAGACGCAAAATAGACAAAAATAGTATAAATAATTCATTTTATAAGATTTTTATCGCATTTGTCCTTTAGAAAGCTCGTTTTTTAAACTTGGACGCGTGCGAAAAAACATGTCTTATAAAACTCGTTCTTGAATATACTATTTTGATATAATCATAAAATACACTGATAATAATTTTTGATAAAAATGGTTTGCTACAATATTTTTAGTTTATAATTATTATGTTAGATTTAAATGATCATTTTTTACGAACATATTTAAGTAAATACAAACTGAAATACAATTTTTAGAGAACTAAGAACTTAAGATAAATTACAATATTTTCTCCGTTAAAAAAAAAAACAGAAAAAAATATTTAATTGAAAATAATTGAAATGTCAATAAATAAATCATAATAATCACTTCATTAATGCTTGTAGAAAACATACTTTATGGCACAAATAAATATTAGAACAAATTTTTTTTCTACGATTCGAAAGTAGCTTTTCTTCTTTTATATGCGGGTTAGTAAATGAATATTTTCTCCCTATAGGCAGGAAGGTAACTATTTTCCTCTCATCATATTTTTTTATAAATTTATTCTAAGTATTTTAAAACATTTGTTTAAATGACAAAAGAATGGTCTCACAGCAAATCATATACAGGGTGTTTCACAACTTAGAGCAAAAAATTAAAGGGTATAATTCTGTACGACGTGCTGATTATGAAACAAAATATAATAAATATATATATATATATATATATATATATATATATATATATATATATTTAAACTGCTTGTTATACAAATAGCTATTTTAGACTCATGTGGCGCAAATTTTCGGGGTGTGGATGTCTTCTATCCGCTGTGTCACTTTCTTTTTGTTTCTTTTGGCAGGCCCTTCATAAGAGTTAGGTAGGGAATTACCTAACTCTTATTTATAAGAATATGAATATTCATTAGTATTTTATTAGATATTGAATTATTCATAGCAATGTAAAAGTTGGTCAATAAAATATTAAGAATTGATTGATTGCTTCCGAAATAAATAATTTCTACAAATTCATTCCATGAACGATAGAAACGAAGAAAAATTAGACATCAATCTAGCTTCGGGCAGATCAGATTTAGTCAATAATAAAAGAACAAATCGAAATGAATGGTTATTCCAGACCACAGATAATTAATAGTCTTCGAAATATTGGGGGTGGAACTTTAGAAAATAGTGGGCACTTTAACAAGTCTATGTTTTAGGCGGCTGTGTTGGAGTTCCGGTCAGCCCTGGGGCCAAGCGCACTTAAAATACAAATTAGCAAATTTCGGTTTCGAAATCCCGCAAATTATACAGAATCGCAATCGGAAACAAGTCGCCTGCGAATACCGCCGAGGGCGTATATTTTCGCAGCTGCCTAGCGCGCATCTGATAGTGATTTGTTTCGCCAAACGGTTTCTGTGTTTATCTATCGTATCTAAACGAGACGAATAAAGACTCATTTACATAATTAATACAGAGTCCATAACGCTATTCGTATAGGAAATTTTCAGATGCTGTGCGAATTTTCTAACCGGTGCGGATAGTTCTGCCTAATTGCTATGGTTTATAGACTTGTTAGCTGTAGAACAAGGTGTTCTGAAGCAAGTCTTGTTTGGTTTACAATTTATTATCTACATCCATACGAATTTTTTAGCAAAAGAAAAAATGCCGGGTGTTTTTGGAACATTTTGACAGTGTGATCTAATTTAAATTTTAGATCAATGGCTCTAATCGCCTACGTAACTGAAATATTAATATTTCTTTTTCAATTATAATCACAAAATAAAAATTTGTCCAAATTAAAAACTCAAAAATTCGACAACATCTGTACTAATAATTTTTATATTTCTTGGAAATAAATTTTAATTCATTAATTAGTAGAATTAGCTTTGACCAATTATTATAATTTCCGGCTATAAAAATATGGTTAATAACCAATAATTTTCGTAATAAATCCAATTTCTCATGTCTGTACTATAATAAAATCTAAATAACTGCTGCTGTTTATTTACAACCTTCTACAATATTTAATTATCTATAATATTTCAACAAGATACAAATCTGAACGGTTTTAAATTTATTAACAACAAAAATATTCATTATAAGTCCATTCATAAAACGAGCTGTTACAAAGTTGCGAGAAGCAATAAGGAGCGAATAAAAAGGCATATCCTTTTACAATAAATCCAGACTGACAATCGTGTTATGGTTGAAACACACCGAAGTAATTAAAAACGAAGTTGCAATTATTCACCACCCACATTAATTTATTTACGGATACTTGTTAATAATTTTTCAATCACGCCTTGTTGCTCAAGCTAGAGTACGCATGCGCACTGCCAATTGCACCTCAAACGCAGACATCATTCGTTACTAGTTATTGTTACAATCGTGCAGTAACGGACTTGCGAATTTCAAATATTAAGTAGAATTTTATTCGATATTTTGCAAACAAATTTATTATCAGTGATTTGAAAATTGTTAAAAAATCTACATCAATCATTTTTAGGCAGATTCATAAAAAGGGTTAGATATGGAGCTATAATTGGTGCTTCATATTAGATATTTTTGTCGCCATAACATTTGATACCATAATTATCAGTTAGTTTTGTGAATTAAAAACGGTTTTGCCATGGTTAATCTGCCGGTATAGTATTATTTATGTCTTGAATTGATAGAATAAAATATTTTTTTTTATTGATTTTGCACTGAATTTATATTCCTTTACGTCCCTTCGATTCTAACTAGTGCAGTTTTAAAGCTTGGAAAAGCTTTTTGCGATCCATTTGAGACATACATTTACGGAAAATGGGCCTCAGTTCAATTAAATTTGACACCTTTCATCTACTGTGTTACTTTTTATAGACCACATGGTTGTAATATCTATTTATTTAAAGTCCATTAAAAATAATAAAGACAAGCTATGAAAAAGAGATACATTCATTCATTTTGTGAAGTATTTAAGTAGCTGAGGTATCGTCTTTTGTTATGTAGAGTTTTTATTCACATAAAATAAATATATTACATTTAATATTCATATATTTAAAAGGAAAACACTGTTACACAGTAATAACATAAAGATTTATTTAGTTCATCGCAAACATAGTACTAACATATCTAGGTACAATAATTTGCTAATACATATATTAAATAAATATATCATCACGCCTTTTTACCTATTACTGAGTCTCTATCTTACCAAGTCTCTCTAAGTAATATATTTATATGAAGTCAAATCACAGGCCCCAAAGGTGTTAATGCCAAAGGTAATTTAATGTGGTGAAAATTATTGGTCAACTGTAGGAATCGTACCCGATTTCTCAAATCCACTGAGCTATCTATATATTTGTTATTAAATATATTTCATCATTTATATCTCGATGTATTGTAATTTACAAAAATTGAAGTAACTTGACATTTCACACAAATTTGAATTGTTATATTTATTTCATTGTAAAATAAGAAAGTTGATACTGAATTGATTGAATACGTTATACTCATATTTCTTTACATTGTTGATATCTTGAAAACTGATTGTTCTCCAAACTCTAAAAGCTGTAAACTATTCTTTATCATGCTTAGTTGTTGAGCAGCAAAATCAAAACACAGACAAACTGTAAAAAAATCTAAATATTTTCGGAACTCATTTTCAAAATAAGAGAAAAATTTATAAAATCCTTTCTAAATGCTCAGCTATATCAATATAAAACATGAGTCTGCCAGTATTATCACAGTAATACTGTGTGAACGGAATAATTCAGTTTTCTGTGGAGAAATCTTCTACATTTGTAGTGAAATACTTATATTTAACGTATGATACTATTCTAATTTTGGGTGAATTTAAAACAGGTACTTAATAGTCTTAGCTATTCCATATTTTTTTATATTTAGATTTTTTGAATCATGT
Organism: Pterostichus niger; assembly: GCA_947425015.1. Taxonomy (NCBI): domain Eukaryota; kingdom Metazoa; phylum Arthropoda; class Insecta; order Coleoptera; family Carabidae; genus Pterostichus; species Pterostichus niger. Next base: position 17,521,422 of record OX380334.1, on the reverse strand, counting down.
TTGATTTAAATTTTAAATATTATATTTGCTTTCCTTTATGAGCGAGCGCCCATGCATTCAATTCATCCACAATGGCCAGTTTGATTGGAACGCGTCTCCCAAGCCCCGATCGTAATTACACTGTGACTGATGAATGATAAATAATTGTATATTTATCACGCGAGCCAAGGCGTTTGCAATGACGCCGCCGAAGACGCGCGCAGCGCAACGGCGGCCAACGCGATACCATCTACGCATATATCGCACTCTGCCGGACTGTGGTCGGTACTCGGGCTGTGTTTGATTTATCATTACGTTAATTCACTATTCAGCCCTGTGGCAATGGAACCAGCTATCAATAAATTTCTGTCTTGGGTGTGTTCGTCTGTTTACTAACGGATGTTATTGAAACTTATGCTGGACCAGTTTTTGATGAAGGGAAAGGGGCGATGCTGTTGTGGTTTCATTTCTATTTTGAATAAGAATCATTTAACTAATGTTAACTAATGATTGACAATTTTAATTTACCTAATAAAAATTTGTTTAAAGTTATTTGATACAAAATAAATTTCTGTCGTTAATAAATATTTTATTCATAAAGATATCATTTGCATTCATCGATTTTATAATTTAGAATTTATGTTTTAGTCCAAGAATCCAGGTCGAATCTATCATAGTTATTACAAAAATTATATTTTTTATATGATAACATAATTAAATGGACGTTATAAAAAGAAAATCAGCATAAACGGAATGGATACATTTATCCTTCATTTATAAAATATTGTTATTTTCTTTGAATTTTGTTAACTTCTAATTAATAGTTAATATTTTATTTGCTCGTATAACTATTGAAATGTTTATCTTACAAATCGATAGAATTTAATTATGCAGTGAATATAGGTATATGTTGTTCCTTTATTATTAGATGGTTAAATTACATACAGTTCTCCTCTCATTCTCCAATTAATGGTCTTTTAGAAATAGGTTTTCTCAAAACATTCTATTCTGACATGATTTTTATCATCGTAAAAATCGACACATTTTCGATTCATGCTTATCATTCATCTCGAAGATTGTATTTCATTTTCGCACCATTTACGGCTACTTTCTCTTATTCTTTTATCCGTTTCGTTTAACCAACTCAACTCACACACATATCAGTGATCTTTCATATAGCGTGACGTAAATTATTAGCTTCATTTTTTGTATCTCTTCTCATCATTCGTAAAATACTATTTTGAATACACAATTGTAATATTTTCAAACATGACATTTCTTTAATTTAATTAAATGTAAATTCTAGATTCCTTCTTAATTGTGGGAATCATATTGACATGCTATTTCAAATTTATAATATATTTAATTTATTCTTCATGTTAAAATTTTCAACTAATTCAATTTGAAATTTCTTGCATCATAATGTAAATTACAACGATTGAAATTATCTGCTGCGAAAATAATCCATTTTGACGGCTTCAGTAATCATAACCTCAATTTAGAAACACATTTCCGCCGCATTTTGAGTTGAACAGCGAATTAATTTATTCAATAATAGAATTCGAATAAGTCAACGACGACTTAGGAATGTTCACAAAAAAAGTCCTGTGTAGAAAAAAAGAGAGAAGATTGGATATAATGGTGGTTGAACAAAGATGTAAACTCACTTGACGGACAATGGAAAGATGGTTTTTCGAGTCGCGTGTCCAATTGAATGACCATAGCCAACGTGTCTTTTGAATTCGTGCAGACAAACTGTTGTGTTATTATATTTTATTATATTTCAAAGGTGTGATTATACGACTTTTGCTTACTCGGGTGCAATTGGCGGCCGTCCGACTTACAATGGGAAACTGCACTGGCTATTTCAAAGCAATGAATAGCTCGAAATGCGAGAACTTGTGCAAATTGCAGCATCGTTCTGGGAATTAAATTACAGCAAGCGATTCGCAGCGATGATTTTTGTTAATACCGCTCATTTCACAATAAGCAGAATTGAAAATACTGGTGTTTTATTTTTGGTTATAATATGAAGTGATAGTTCTTAGTAAGGTATATTGATTTTGTTTTCGCCGAAAGTCCAATCTACAACAGCTACACATCTCTGAGTATTATTTCACAAGAAAAAAACATTATATATTCATTCGTATGCTTTATGTATTTTTGTTAACGTTGAAAGTTAAAATTAACATTGTATAACTCATAAAATAAATAAATAAATATGTCATCACGCCTTTTACCCATTACTCGGTAAGTGATATATGTTTCGCGTGAAGTGCGGTTATCTGTCGTCAAATCGCGGCCCTCAAAGATGTTAGTGGAGGGGGAGCCACAGGGGTAGATTTAAATTGGTGAAAATTGTTTGTCGGCTGTGGGGATCAAACCAGGGTTCTCAAAATCCACAGACCGACTCGATACCACTGAGCCACCCACCTCATATACAAGTATAATTTGACGGCTGGTAAACGCACAAAATATATTTCTTACCGGGATCTGGTACGGAGATGTGCTACACTCAAAAATAGATAGAAGCCGTGATATTTAAATATTTATTTATTTTATGATGAGACCTTATTTTTACCATTCATTGTCGACATGCTGAAGTTGAGTAATAGATGTGGAAGTTACAATTAAGTTAAAAAGTAATAAATATTTTATTAAAACAACATAATGAATAATAACTTAAAACAAAAGATAACGATCTAAATAAACAACAAATTAATAACACCATATTTTAAGGATAGACACCATAGAATATTTTTATCTGAACTCATTATTACCGGCTAGTTATCAATTCTTCTGTCAAATACTTAAACTATGGCATTTATAAATAAATGCTAGATCGCAATTATTTTGCTGAATATTATACCAGGATCGCACATGTCTCAAAAAGTGACTAACATGCCATAACAAAATTTAATCAATAATTTTGCATGATATTGATTCTAACATATCCTATTTGTTTTACTTTATGGATATACAATATAAGATGTACTGATAATGAAACTATAATAAAATTAAACTATTTATCACCACTGATTTGAAAGTTGTTTCTAATACATACATATATATATATATATATATATATTAATAATTATATTACGGAGTTGTACACATTACAATACATTATATATCAAATAAATGTAGTGTTTACAAATAAAATTTAATTATTATTATATTAGAAATGTTTATCAAATCGATAGTATTAAAAATATTTACTTCAAGTAAATCAGCATCCATTTTATGAATAAAAAAAGTCATTATACCCTTCAAGTTTAATCAACATGTATACAAACATGCTGCTTATTTTTGTACATATCTATTTTACGAGTGTGAGTGTCATTGATAAATTTGTAAAGAATCTTTGTCCCGCAGCATTTGACATTGAAATTTTGAAATGAAAATGTAAATTTCAGTGGATAATAAAATATCATCAAAATTCCAATTTCTACATACCAAACCATCAGTAGTTTCACAAAAACCAAAACTAATTTTATGAAAGAAAAAGCAGCGTATCCTAATCCGCAGAGTCAAAACATCTCACCTCGTAAAGTATATCAGTAAACAATGTTCCATAGCGAATGGCGGGATTCTCGGTAGAGTAACCACAGCGTGCCCGGGACCACCTGTTGCCGGGTCCCTCGATCTCAGCGCGCCAGGGGGCGAGATTAAGCTCTGCGCGGATCTAGTGAATCTTGCCGCGGACACAGCCTGTGACAAATGCACTTGTAACTAGTTTGCTTAGCGAACCGTTCAGGGCCGACGTGCATTCTTTGTGAATTGAGTGTCACTTGGTGATGGTTTGTTGAAATGTTTTGTTTGGATTTCGTAATGAGATTTTATTAGGAAGGAAAGATCTAATGATGAATCTGAGTTTGAATTATGTTTGATGAAGATGGATATCTTAATTTATCGTAGGGTTGTTATGATCTGAATGAAAAATTAATTAAATTAATTTTGTTGTGTCATATTTAAATTTTAAATGTGAAGATGTATAGTTTAGGCAGCAGGGGCAAAAATTTGAAAATCTTAGAGATGTATAAAGATGATTATATTTGTTATTAATATGCAATGTAAATTTTGTAATATTTAGCTTCCAATAGTTATAAAAAAGTAAATCGCCCCATTTTTCAAAGTAACGTTTTATTCTACAAATTTCCAACCAATTTTCACCACGTTCAAACTACCCCTGTGGCACTCGCTCCACTAACATTTTTGGTGGCTGTGATTTAACAACCGAGATCTGCTACGGCAGAGCACCACACTCAGTAATGGATAAAAGGCGTGATGATATATTTATTTTACAAAGATAATTCGTAATTTGATCTGTCTCTATGCTGGCAATATCATAAATAAACACAGAAGCGCAGTCTTTTCGTACAGATGAAGTGATAAAGCATTCTAGAATATATGTGGACAGCTTTTTTTCTAGCGGACAGAAGAGAATCATTCGGATAATATGTATATTTGTTATCAACATGTGATATTTTTTCGGCATCAGTTTGATATTTTTTAAACTGTGAAAAGTTATTTAATTTTGTTATATTAAAACGGATTACGAACGATTGTAGGGACATCTGCTGGTAACTGCATTCTTATTTTCTTATTTTCATATTTTCTTTTGTATAAGTTAAAGCCAACGAAATTTGAACTCAAAAGTTATTGTGGAATGCGAGGAGTGATTGAAAAGTTTTCTTGATATAGAGAGGGCAGCATAAAACTTACAATTATTTTTTTAAAGTAAGATGCATTGTTTTGTATCCAATTAGTAACATTTATAGAAAATTGTTTTGTTGTTGAGCGTGTACCCTTTTTTAAAATGGAAAATATTGGCTTTATTAAATGGATAGAAAAGGATGTTGTAACATCGAAACAAATAGATGAAGACATAAAAAATAGGGAGCTTTATGCTGCACTTTCTATATCAGGCCGTGAACTGGTCAATTGTCCGTCGTACATTTTCCTATTAGATTATAATGTTTATTTTCCGCACAACATGACCTTAACCATAATAACAATACAGGAGGGCTTTAGCATTTAGTGAAGTCCGAACCACTTAGACACAATTTTTTTGAAATAGTTTGAATTTACGACTTTACTCATAATATCGCGATATTATCCACTGGGCTACAATTGTCAGTAAATATTAAAATGAGAGAACAAATTAATAAATTGGGAATAATATAAGTAATATAACTAATAATTATCATCAGATAACCACTAACCAAAATAAACAGAATATAAAAATTTGATATTACACTATTTGTAATTAAATTAAAAAGACTTCGATGAGAGCATATTTGATGAACTTTGTAAAGCATAAATAAAAATAATTTTTCTTAGCTGTCTTACATTTGTGCTACGCCGTTTAGCCTACATGATATTGAATGGGATAAGACAATTGAGTTATTTTTAAAACCATGACAATTAAACAGCATACGAAATATGTTTCCTTGAGATATAATAGAAGAAAAAAATGTAACGTAAGTCTTGTTCCATAAGCAAATTCAGTGACGTACTTGTCATTCTTTTCATACGGAGTACAAATATATGAGACACTGCAATGACAAATGCATGTGTAGCGCAGTTTTTTTTTACAATTTAAATGCGGACGTAGTAAACGTAGGATTGTAATGTTGCTTGATCACATTAACTACCAGTAGTAAAATTTTTATTGCAATAAATTATTATTTTGCTATGTAAGCAATTCATTGTTGTACTGTAAATTATAGCTATTTTAACTGCGTGTAGTAGTAGTACGATAAGTATTGTGTAAATGTCTAGAAATGATAGTGAAGTGTAAAAAGTAGAAAAGTCTCGGCAAAAGTTAAGAGGATTGAAGTGATACCTTTCTATCATTTCATCCTAAATAAACAACATGAGAACCAAAGAAACATTCGAATCTTTACCCTAACTACTTTATGAAATGATATTTAAGTGGAATAGGAGGCGAGTGTTCAGCTAGCGGGTGTCAAAATTGTCATTATTTCGCGAGACAAAAAGTTGAGTGCTGTTTCCCAAGCGTGCCAATTCTGAGAATGTCAGATGGTGCGTTCGCATTGTGCATCGCAGCAATCATTTCGTAGAATTTTACTACCATCATGTTCGACTGTTAATTATATTGTTAATTACCCACTTAAATTACTCAAGCACACATATAATAAAACGTATGTAGAATCTGGTCCTTGTTAATCGTGTTCATGAGATTTGTAATTTTATACTTTTCACAGTAGCTACTCGACAGTCGAGTGCTAAATTATTTTAATTTTATAACAAAATTTAGTTCAAACTGTATATAATAATTATAAAATATTTTTGTACATGAATAAAAATATACATTTGTATTATTATTTCATGTCAAGAAGGTGGTTGAATTAGTTCAGCTGCTATGGACATGAAAACAAATTGACGAGTAAATTATTTTTAGTTAATAGATTAGAATGGATGAATTTATATTACAGAAATTATAATGAATTTGAATGAAGCAAAGTAATGTGCAATAAGAAAGGTTAAGAAGATTGATTATTATTAAAGCTAGGAATAGATGTTATCTGAACTAAGAAAATAATTATTTAAGTACCAAGGGCAGCAACCCAGTAAGTATTTCCTACTAGTTGAAGCTGATTTTGAATATACGTATCAGACACTGGTAGAACACGTACTGAACGTAATACTTGTTACGTTTTTGTACGATCAACGTAATATCAAAATGATAATTAATAAATATTTGAAACTCACTTAGAGCGGTAAGTAATATTGCTCTGTCGAAACTATGACAACTAGTAAACAAACGGTAGTTTTTATTCGTTTCTAATATTTTCCCAATAAAGATATACATATCATGCAGGTAGTTTAAAAATTATGTTTAATTGTAAACATAATTTACTGCTTGGGAAACCCTGTCGATAAACATAAAAAACTCGATCTTGCTTTGCTTTTTCGCTACTATTTCGTCACTTTAAGGAAAAATATTTTAATAATATGTTAGCATCAAGGGAGGGAAACAAGGGATAATCGCGCCCTCCCGTGAAGCATATTATACTTTTCGTAACAAGTGCACAAAAATTACTGTCTTATCGGGACAAATGTCAAATATGGGTTGCGTAACTAGTTACCTAGGAAACGACGCAAACAGCTATTAATCGTAGTCTCTAGGGAGAGAAACATATCCCTAGGGAGAGAAACATACTACCTAGGGGAGAAAAGCAGTGTTGCTCTCTCTAAAATTAGGGAATAAGAACGTGTTTCTTGTGCATGTGTTACGAAAATAAAATAATATACCTATGTCTGGCTTAACGTTTGATTTTTACATGATAATTCAAAGTTATAGATGGTTTAAAAACTTGCAAATAAAGTAGACGAAATTTCTTACAGGTGTGTGTACAAATGCAACAGCACCATCCGTGAGCAGCATCAACCGCATCCTTCGCAATCGTGCCGCCGAACGCGCTGCCGCCGAGTTCGCCCGCGCCGCTGGGTACGGGCTCTACCATCCGCACCCGTACGCCGCCGCCGCTGCTGCCTTCCCCTGGCACTCACATCTATGGCCCAACTCTGCGTTGGGTCTACAGGGACCGGGCGGCGCTGGCGGTGTTATGGCCGGCTCGCCTGGTTCCTCCATTTCCCCACATGGCGACCAAGGCCTGCTGGGCTCTCCACCTGGTTCCCGCCTCCTCGACATGGATGGCAAGGATGACTCGGGCAGCCTCGACGGATCCGAGCAACCCAAATTCAGGAGGAACAGAACTACGTTTAGTCCTGACCAACTGGAAGAACTGGAGAAGGAATTTGAGAAGAGTCACTACCCCTGCGTGTCAACTAGAGAAAGACTGGCGTCGAAGACTTCATTGTCAGAAGCTAGAGTACAGGTATGTCCCACTTGTATAGATCGTCTAATCTGCTTTCTACATGTGGACATATACTAATATTTTACCATCAGCGCAAATTTCGTTACTTTTTTTATTAAACATATCAAATAATTTGCAAATTGAAACACATGCGACAGATAAAATTTATTTTACGCTTCTCTGTTTTAACTGCTTTATTTTAAAAATCACTGCAAATATGAGTTGTTTGTAATGTAAGCTTTATTTAAAATATCGAGAAAACACATGTATTAAATATAAATGAATAATATTTTGGTGCTATAAATTGTGGTAAATTCATTGATTTTGTAATTTTTGTGTACAATGAAGTATTTGAAGTTAGTTTAGTGTAGTACTGATTGAGCATATGGCGACATGTAGAATTAGCGGTGGGCGATCTATACGATAATTTCGTAATTACGCGTTAACCGTGACTAATACCCTGCACTGTTAACCAGGTTTGGTTTTCCAACAGACGGGCAAAGTGGAGACGGCACCAGCGCATGAACCTGCTGAAACGGTCTTCGCCGCTGCCGCGCCAATCACGCCAATCGCCGCTGTACGGCGGACGGCTGACGCCCTCGCCTCACTACCCGCAGCACGCTTCCACCCCTGGCTCTCCCCTTACTACGCACCGAGCCTCCGGGCCGCCGCCTCCGCCGGTCTCCTCGCTGCTCCTACAGATGGGCGGAGAAAATAGCGCGTTCAAAGCACTTGTGCCCGGAGCCGGCTTGTTCCCCAGCCACGCAGCAGCAGTCGCTGTCGCTGCCGCCAATGCCTACGCCTCCGACTCCGACGAGGAGATCAACGTGAACGACGAGAGCGACGTGGAGGAACTCACGCCACGGCAGCAGCATCGGAACGACAGGTCTCACTCCAGATCCTGTAGTCCCGTCGACGTCGATATTACTGACCGTCCTAATCAGCCGCTGCAGCTTACTATGCACGACCGTGACTGAGTGATAGACTAGTGCAGTGTTTTTCCAAATGTACACAAGTGCCCCAAAATTTACGATTAGAAAGTTTAGGGATTCGAATTTGGGAAACACTGTCGTAGTGATTCAAGCACAATATTACCAAAGCAAGACCTATTTTAATATTTAAAATAACTTAATTTTAAACATTGCATGTTTGTAAAAAGTAATTATAATAACAGTTTCCTCGATGTTCCTTCAGTGCACGTAATCAACCGTACTTAAAGCACGAACTATTCTCTGATTAGATAAATCAAAGTTGTTCACAACAAAATGGTGCCGCGATCTGCGATGGTTGACGCCGTTAAGCAATTAACTCTTTTCCGAGACGTTGATGTTGCAGCGCGAATGAAAGGCGTACGAACAGTTGTTCCGTTCCACGTAATTTAAAAGAAAGCAATTTCCGCATTTTGCTCAAAATGATACATGCATGCGATCTAATTTAAGATCAAATAATAGCAAATTAAAAATTGTCTGTGTATACTTGCTGATATATGTAAATGTAAACACCTGTTTTCGTTTGCTGGTAGAATCTCGCGCGTCATGGCAAACAATAAGACGAGAAGAGACAATGCCGTGGGTGGTAGGTGAGGCATGGAGCGAGGGACGTACGCGGCTTCTACCTGCAAACGAATCCACTGTGCAATACAGCGTCATTGTACAGAACTTGTAAGAAAATGTAATTGTAAAGCGAATTACAATTTGCATAAACGTTTTCATTGTTTATGAATGGTATTGGCGGTAACGCTTTTACCGACTGCCACCTTCTCACGTGCTCCTCCATTTCCTGTCTCACTACCCACTTCCGCATTTACACATTCATTGTCAGCCGCTACAACGTTCAATCTTCCGGCAATCAGGTAGGTCAATTGTAATAAATAATATGAACCCATAAATGCCTGTTCTTTGTTTATTAATTTACAAATTTCCTAATGGTCGCATGAAGTACACTTTTAATTTTCATAAAATTTCCAAACTGAATAGAATAGGACCCGGATTAAGATTAATGGATATATTGGAAATCTTTCTATTTGTTTGCTACGAGTATTAGATATTTCCGATTAACACATCATAGTAAGACATCTGATAATAAAATTTAGTACTAAATCTTGGCATCTTTCTACTATAAAATATATACATGCGTACATGATTGATTTTGAATCACAAAATATTTAATTAAAATTTTTTTTTTACTGTTATTCTACAAACATTAGTTAGTAATGAAATGGTGCACGGTTTAGAACCAGCTCGAGCTACCAATATTCGGTCATGTTTTACTGCCACAACACTCCTTTCATGTGCCAATTGCGAATAGATACCATAATTTTGTGGCAAACATGAATTATAGATAATTAATTTTATATTTTTCTGAACAAGCGTATTAAAGCATCTAAATTAATAAAGTAGCGAAATTTTTCTGCATAGCTTTATTTGTCTACCTTCAACATAAATATGTGCTCAACATTTTAAAACAATAATATATATTATAAAACGAAAGAAACCATAATCCTGGATTGATTAATTACACTTTCTGTAAGTTATTTATACCTTTTGATTATTAGTTATTGTAACAAATATTATTATTTGTAGTCTTTACCGGTCCTGATAATGGGCATATGAATGTCATAAATTGGTCAAGACAATTTTTTATTGTTTTTTAATTTACTTTTTGATTAATAATATATGTTATATCAGTAGGTATTAAGTAAATGGCGAATAACTACTACAGTAAACTCGTACAGTGTTTAGTGCACAATTGATCTCTTTACAGTATAACAATCTTGCCTCACTTCCCTTTGATTTTGCATGATGAATTCTTCAAATTTAAATTTTCAACAACATGATATTACAGTTATAATTTTTGTACAGTATTAATATAGGAAAGGAGGAGTTAATGAGTACAGTTCTGTCTCATCGCCACGAACTATGTCAATTTCAATCAGGTATGAAATTAGTTCCTTTATATATGTATAGAGGTAGGTATGTTTTATTATTGTTTACTTTAAAAACTGAACTAAATTAATGTCTAGGTCTACTAAATCATGTAACTGAATGCATAGGTCTATACCTTTTGCCCTTTTCCGTAATCATTAATCTTATAGTTACAATTCGAATACTATATATTCAATTGAATTAGGCTAATATTACTGCAAATAGTGTATAAATTAACTAAAATAAATGTGCAATCGGCGAACAGAGCAATAATCAATATGTCCTTAAGTATTAAAACTAAAGCTAGCTCAGCACAATATTTGAAACTTTAGAGACTGGGAATGTTTTGTTTCTGACCATTTGTTTAGCCCTAATATCCATAGATAAAATTTTAATAATTATTATACTCCTGACAGTTTAAATTGAGATATTATTTTTAAAGTGCAAAATAATTCAAAGAAAACAGTTTAAATTTAGTATTTCATTTTGTCATAATCTTTTAAGCAGTTTATAGAAATATTGCAACATTTTTAATCTAAAAATTGTATGCCTGTGAATTTATCAAGTTCGGTATTGAAAATATTATCTTGAATTATAACAATTCATTACGACGTAGAGATTTTCAGATATACTTTTTCTATCCATGTATCTATAGCTTTTTATATGCAGATTCCGATATCTGATTAATATATGTCGATTATTTGTGAAAAACAAAATTAAGATTATTTACTATTTCATTTCGTGGGCGATACAAATCTTTTTTTAATCAGTTCCAATTAATTATTACCGAATGTTTTCGAAAACTGTGGACACTGTTGAAAACACCTATAAATAACTAAGGACGGTTGCTTTTTACTGTTTCTTAATAACGTATAAAGCAGCAAACAACACGATAAATAGTTCAGTTCGACTGGACGAAGTGCTACAAATTACAACACTCGCTCTGAACATACAATCCTGTAAATCCAGTTTTGCTTCAGTGCGCTAAACATTATGAGGATTCATTGCTCTTGGCTCGCTGACTGATGCCCATTATTATTTACTCTATTGTTTAAAAATGATTATAAAACGAAAATATTAAATTAATGCGCACAGTTATCTAAAATTGGTGTTCGATGATATGTTTAGTACTTAATTAATAGTTTGACAAGGACAATAGAACAAATGAAAATTTATGATCCGTAATAAAATGAACAAGAAAGTAAAATGATAGTTAATATTCCTTGATAGGTACTTTGTAAAGCTATAAACCTTTGCATTGGAATTCGAGTTTATCAGTATATTTACTGTTTACTCTCTGTCATTTATTCTTACATTTACAGACGCTTCAATGAAATATGCATCTATCTTCAAATAACAAATTTAATTTTAACGACTACGGTATTACATATATCACACGTCAAATTAAAGAAGCTCAGTTTACAAATTCAATTAATTTACAAATGAAATAACACTAAACATACAGAAATATGAATGTGAGGTAAACAGTTCAATGGTATCATGTCGAACAGTACATTTGTGAACCCGAGGTCAAAATTCCCGCAGCCGACAAACTTTATACCACATAAAATTTATCCTTTCGCTCTTTCTCTAATAACTTTGAGGACCGTTATTTTACGGCTAGTAACCGCACTTCAAACGCATAAATATATCACACACCGAGATACAAGATAGAACTACATTGATTCAACATTGACATCAATTTAATTATAATTGGTAATTGTGCATGAGGTGAGAGATTAAAGTGTGGTTATATTCGACGTATTTTATTTTTTATTCTGATTGACTGACCAAAACGTCAGACTAAAGACATGTTAGCATAAAAACTAATGACAGTGACAGCACTGTACCAATTTTATTATTTCATAAATGAATCTATAGGGTACTTTAGAAAATCTAATTAAAATGAACAACATGTTTATTTAAAGCACAATTAACTTTGTCGTTGTCATAATTTTTTATTCTATGTAAATATATCTTCATTTTGATTTTACTCAACCAATGAGAATAAAAATTAAGTATGTTCTTTGCAACCACACTGTATTTTCTCACCAAACGAATTTCAGACAACGGATGTTTACTTGTAATCTTGTCATTGTCGATGCGGTGGAGTGCCATGCTCAGTAATGGGTAAAAGGAGTGATGACATATTTAATTTATGTATTTTTAAATATGAATGAATATCATTCTTTGTTATATATCATCACGCCTTTTTCCCATTACTGGGTGTAGCACTCTGCCTAAACAGACCTCGGTAAGTGATATATTTTTTAGCGTGAAGTGCGGTTACCAGCCGTCAAATCGCCCCCAAAGATATTAGTAGAGGGAAAGCCACAGGGGTAGATTTAAATTAGTGAAAATTGTTTGTCGGCAGTGGGGATCAAATCAGGGTTCTCAAGATCCACAGGTCGACCCGATATCAGTGAGCCACCTACCCTATATATTAATTTGTATTTCTTACCACGAGTTGTTTCGGCGCACGTTGAAAATATTCTTAAAATGAAGAAATTATATCCTAACCTTTCTTTTAATACTAATTCACTCACTGCAGCAGTCGATAGCTGCTGACGGACAGGAAGCGAGGAGTCAAGAGAGAGATATGGTGTTACGGGCTGGACGCAGAGTGCAGAGCTAAGGTAGCGCATGAATTTATGGTCTCCCGCGTGCGATGTGGGCTGATAACTTGGACACAACAAGCATCCATCGTACGAAGGTGTGCGACTCTATAAAATAAAACACTGGGCTAAGTGAGAACATATTTGTTCGATCCATGCTGCTTCGAGGCAGTCACTGGTGATATATTTTATTTAGTTATAGAATATTTTTTTTTACTTTTAAGTCCATCTTTTATCATATATTACATATGAATATCAGGGAACGGAAGTCGAACGGAACCTGATTTGAAACCCATTCGGAACCGATGTTATTTGGGAACCTAAACCCGAGCCTAATCGTTGTTAAATTTATCATGGTTTTTGTATTAAATAAGTGTATAATTAATAATTTTTCAGTAAATAAAAATAATGAATGTATTTTAATAATTTTTTATGGGGTAGGTGGCTTAGTGGTATCGAGTCGGCCTGTGGATTTGAGAACCCGGGTTCGATTCTTACAGCCGACGAACAATTTCTACTACGTTAAAAGTACCCCTGTGACTCCCCCTTCACTAGTATCTTTGAGAGGGGGCGCGATTTGACGGCTGGTAACCACAATTAACGCGAAGTAAAATATCACTTATCAAGATTTATTAAGGAAACCCCCAGTAATGGGTATTTATTTATTTGTTTTTATAAACTTTTCATGCATAAAATGACTTTTATGTAAAATTTAATGACATATTTTGCCGTATTTATGTGCATAAAAGTGTTATCTTGAATATAATAATTCAATTTCAATTTCTGCACTGTAACTACTAATTTGCAATATCATCACTAACATTGGGTATATCAGATCGTTCGACTCAGCCAGATAAACGGATCTCGATCGTGAAAAAGATCCGACTTATTAATCCAGATCTGTGAAATCCGGTACACTTTATACATCTTTCTGATTTTTGTCAATGGAGCGGTTCCCAGCTTCCCTACTCTGCGGATGCACGAACCATAAAGCGAATGAATAACTCAAACGATAGAATGTAAGTATCTTTATCTCAGGTAGCGCATTACATTCGTTAATTAATATTTTATTTGTTATTGTAATTAAAGTTATTTCTAATGAGTTCATGAAAAATTAACTCAATATGGAGACATTTTACTGATTTAGGTGACAATATAGTAAAATGTGGTTATTGTTCCCAAATTCTAAGTTTTAAAGACGGATCAATAGGAAACCTTAATAGACATTTAAAAGAAAAACATTTTACTGTCTTCAACTTCACATCTTTTTTGTATTGTTTGGAACAAAAATATGGTTACTTACAGTAACTTTTTGTCTCTATGATATGATTACCTATAACTAATAAGGAATTTAAACTGGGATAAAACAGAACGGTACCAATCAGCAGGTTACATTCTCCTTGATGCTTTTGGAGAGGAATGTGTGTACGCGCGTTCTTATCTATATTACGGACCGTGTGGACGAAGACCGCTCCGTGTAGTCACAAACTGCGCGACAATAACGATGTTGTACGGCGTGAGATTAACGTCCAATACATCTTTTGCTTTTTCGCTCTTAGTTGCGGTCTTGCTCGTTGCTCGTGGCTTTTTGCTTTCTCCGTGTTCACTGTCAACTGTATGTTTTGTTGGAATATCAAAAGGTGAGTTTTTCACTAAATGTGATTGATAGCAATGTATGTAGACATTAAGTTAGTATTCTTGATGACATTATAAAGATTTGTACTTATTCTTCTTCTTGTTCTGCAAGAAACAATATTTAAGTCTGGTTTTCTAAAAGTTAGTATTTTTTTTAACAAGAGTAACTATTGAACCTAGAACCAAACTGTACTATGAAATTTCAACCAAAAATATGTAAGCCCATAATAACAAACATTAAACAATAAGAAAGGGAACTTGCGTTCTTACCTTATTTGCAGACGTTTCGGTTGCATAATACTCATCATCAGTGCAATAAAAACCACAAAAACATGCTTCAAATAACAGATTATATATATATATATATATATATATATATATAATTTAATATGACGTTACATTATGTGCCAGTATAAAATTTCGACTTATTTAGGGTAAAGGGAATTCAGAAAAATGAATAAAATCTGGGAAACTTTGAATATTGTAAATAAAATAAATAAATATATCATCACGCCTATTACCCATTACTGGGTGTGGCACTCTGCCTAAGCAGATCTCGGTAAGTGATATATTTTTCGCGTGAAGTGTGGTTACCAGCCGTCAAATCACGGAATATTGTTTTTGTAATAAATGAAGGACTGGTTGGAATAATGATTTAACTCAACTTAGGGAGTTATTTTCGATATAGTGTTTTTACGTTCCATACAGATTTGAACATGTACATGAAGGAAAGGAATGGCAAACTATAAATTAAATAGTTATTTCGAATTACGAGATTTTGTTTAATTAAATGGCGGGTAGCTGAAGTGAGGCTATAAATACAATGTAGTTAAATAAGGAATCAGATTTTGCCACTTCAATATGTATAATTTAGTGATCGTACCAATGAATATGAATTAGTAGAATATAAAAAGGAATGAGACAGTTACAGCCAAGAAGAGGAATAGGTTTAATACCTTTCACCATTAATTTAGTGTTCGAAGTTCGAATTCCAATAAGATTTAATTAATTTTTAGAAATATATTATATTGTAATATCTTTGATGTAAAATAATATTTAAGAAATTATTTCAGGATTTTAGCTAGCAGTAGATAATAAAAAAAAGAATAAATAACAAATAACTACCTAACCAAAGATTATTTAATTATGTTTATTTAATCATGTGAACATTAAACTAATAAAAAATATAAAATATATTTAAAATGTCTAGATTGATAGTTATTTTGATCATGCATAGCTTCGAGTTTAATTTAGTAATTATTTAATGACGTAAAAAGTTTTTTTTTATTATACTCGGAACTATACGTTATTCCAAATACAAAAAATAAAATTGTTGTACTAATATGTTAATTTTCCATTACATCCTTGTTACCAAAGGTACTAGAAAAAAAATTTGTATGCAATATTTTTTTACAACTGAGTTAAAATATTTAAAAAAAAGAACACACACAAATTAATATTTCCTTTATAAAACTGTCAAAAAATATCAATAACATATATTTTCCATTTCAGCGTGCGCGAAATAAGTATTACGCGCCCTGGAACGTATTTGTTACACATTTAAATACGATTTGAAAAATTCATGGCAGTCTAGAGCATTTATAAGAAAAACGTATAGGTAATTATTATTTTTCTATGATCGTATATAAAATACAAACTTTACACACTCATTACAATTCGTAAAGAATCACTTTTCATAAAAATTTGAGTGATTCACATTTTTGTTATGTACACCATTTTTCAAACGATCACAAAGTATTTACAAAAAAAGTTATTAAGCGCATTCTTGCTACAGGGCGGTAAATAAAAATTTAATATTATTTTTATGGTAACAATACATAATTCATTTCAGTTAATAGATATTTATATTCCAAAATATTTAAGACATTAGAATTTATTTTTTGGAAAGAAAATGGTATATACCAAGAGCGACAAGTGATGCTTTAAGGTCGAAACCTTTAAATTAATTTAACGCTTGTGGTATATAAAATTATTCTTCCAGCAGCAAAAGATAAACATTTTAAATGTCACAAATATTTTGAAATATATTTGTCAAATATGTTTATTATTTTTGATAAATAATATTTTGTTACGATAATAATAATGTCAAAGGTTTCATAACCGGACATGGGAAGTAAATGATTTATTACATCTCTGTTACCAAGGATTTAATGAAGTACTTACATAATATCTGAAACAAAAATTGTTTGTAAACGTATAAATAATAGTACATGACAAATGGACGAAAAAGCTTTCACCCTAATACGGTTTCCGAATCCGATTTCGTCTCGGCCGGTAATTTCCCGTTTTAAATTTCATTTTTCATCCTTGTGCCATAAATGACAATTACCTTGTTTTAGAAATTTTATTTTATATATTGGTTAATGTAATGTTTTCTTAAATTTTAGTCTTAGTGTCATCTTGACAAATCATGTTGATGAGCTTGTCGTCTCCTTACAATTTCATTGTAAATATCTAGAATTAGAGTATAGCTAATAAAGATAATTTTGAAATAAATTCAGATGAAATAAAATTGAAAATATTAATCTCAGTGGTATCGAGTCGACCTGTGGATTCTGAGAACCTCGATTCGATCCCACAGCCGACAAACAATTTTCACCAAATTAAATCTACCCCTGTGGCTCCTCCTATACTAACATATTTGGGGGCCGTGATTTGACGGCCGGTAACCGCACTTCACGCGAAGAAATATATCACTTACCGAGATCTGCTTCGGCAGAGTGCCACACTCAGTAATGGGTAAAAGGCGTGATGATATATTTATTTTATTTATATTATCTATAAATTCGTTTTCAATTTAAGTCTCAAGTAAGCCATCCTATCTCAGTGACTCAGTGGGCTACTTTTTTTCGCAAAACAGTTAAACTCCTTACTAAATTAAAAGCGCTATTTCCAGAATGTGACTTAATTCCCAGCAGAGCAATCTTCAGCCACATTGGCTTGGGCTATTAAGCGCCCGAATGTGTCCCAATTTGAGTCCGCACGCAGCAGCACCGCTCCACCGACCGCTATCTGATGTTGTGTTTCACTTAATTAAAGACATCGCGTGCTGTGCCTCGCCTGTCAAATACTTACACCGATTTTTCGTAATCGGGAAGGTTTTGCTTCGCTGTTCACTAATAAATTGTAGATTCGGTTCTCGGTTTTGGGTTTCGGTCTCTGGTTCCCGAAATATTTGAGCCCCTGTGATTGTCTGGGTGTTTTTTGTCTGATTGAGGGTAATCTTAAAAGAATTCAGACTAAATTTGTTGGATTACTTTTTTGTTGTCTAGGAAGATGATAATTTGAGTTTTTATAAATTTTACATTATATTTTGTATTTATTTTTATTGTGCATAAAGTTTGATTGACGTATTTTTTACCGTTACGCAAAATATGAGAAGTTAAACATTTCGTTGAAATAAAAACTGTATACAAAACTAATAAAGAACTATAAAAACATTATATCAGTTAAAAATAGATTATAACTTAAAACGTTTAATTATAAAATAGCAAATTATGAATATAGATTTAATTATATTTAACAGTCAAATAATTGAAGCATTATAAACAAACAGTGAAATTCATTTCCTTATCAGCATTGTCTGTAATGTGAAAGAATAATATTGCTTTTACATATCTTATATTAAATTTTACTTACGCACAATGTTCCAAGAAAGTTGTACCCTTCACGATTAATATATGGGAAATAAATTTTCTGATGATACCATAGCTTAATTGATTACTGTATAGTAAAAGGTGTCAAATACATTTTATACAGAATTAAATACTACATTAAAATTAGATTATACAATTTATTTAACTAATGTTAAAATTAATTTTAGTCCAAAATTACGGACTTGAAACAAATGACGCGAACATATTCTTATAATATGAACCTGATTTTAAAATTTAATAAATAAATAAAAAAATAAATATGTAAATTCAATCATTTAGAATATTTATTTGAACGTTTTTAAGGTAAAGTGTCCAGAAAAGAACTAGAAGGACAAAAATGTTTATCGTATGTAATTAGCTTCTTTACGATATAGTTTTCTGGGACATTTTGTATATAGCATATATCAAAAAGTGGACAAAATCATCCAAATTTTTGACTACCTGTATCATACTAATGACATACAAAAATATTAAAAGAAAATTATATCTGCTTCCTGATAGGTGAAATAAGTATTCTTAATTAAAGAAAAAATATTATAAAATTTCAATAGTTGGTTGCGAAATTTGGAAACCCGATAATTACATTACAAATTAGATAGGTACATATACATAATATAAGTAAATATAATAGTTATTTGTTTCATTAGGACTAAAAATACAAGTTTCCAATATAGAAGACTATATATTCGGTAATGTGCCTTATACTGTATATATTAGTCATGTTCTTTTTACGTGATATCTCACTTCGTCTTAGCTCACCTCAATTGTCTCAGTAAAATTGTCCGTTCTTTTTGTCTGAACTGAGAATGAAGTGAGATGAATATCTTCCCCCTTGCCTATGCTGAGCTACTTAGCGGGGTAATGCTTGTTGAGATTCTCACCTCGGTTCATGAGTGGGGGTTATTGTTTTGAAGTGTTTGACACATTGATGAGTAAAGCCCGGATTTTTAGACAATTGCCTAGATTTAAATTTTAATATACTTCAGGCAATTTCGTTTTTCTATACATAGGTAATATGTTTACGTGTAATAGAAGGTTTTTTTTTCGTGCCTTAGAGCCTATTTTTTCTATATTTTGGTTATTCTGCCTATCTTGCCTATTTTTGTTGCCTATTCTAACTTTTATTGAGCAGACAAGGTTTACCATCTACTTCGTTGACTAATTCAGCACTCGACAAAGTGTTTCAACCTAACCTATAATATTTAAAGTACTTACTTTAATCAAATTTTTGTGTGTGAATTTAAAATGCCAACAGAAAAAACGTTTTTTAGTCAAAATTTTACGTGGCAATTCAATTGTGTCTTTGCCATTAATCAATGGAGCTGAGGTAAGTTTAGACGATATGGCTAAATATAAGAACGCTCCTGTCACATTTTGTGATGTCGAACGAAGTTTTCAGCTTACAAACAAGTTCTGACAGACCGAAAACAGTCCCTATCCGAAAATTTCATAGAGCAATTGCTCGTAATATTTTGTGAATTAAAGTATACTACATAATTTGAATTTGCATAATAGTTAATAAAATGAGAACCCTACATTATTATTTTTCAGATTGCGTTAATTTTTGTTCAAAATGATTATTTTTTTCTAACGAAGAGTAGATAGGAGTACCAATATTAGAAGAAGGATTCGTTTTTTTTTAAACAAATTATTTACATTTAGGCTGCCTAAAATCCCGCCTATTTTAGAGTAATTACCGGCCTATATGCCTGCTTATTTGGGTGTTTTTAAGAGCCTAAATATCCGGGTTTTATTGATGAGCATTATCAAATTATTTCAAAATGAATACTGTTAATGTTAATAAAAGTATGAAATATTTACAAAACGAATTTATAAGTTTATAATATCAACAAATTATTATGAATTATCATACCTACAGCAGAACTACAGCTAGGTTTTGAATTCATCATTTAGCATTTAAAGTTTGACGTTTGACAGCGATAGGTAACAGAGAAAGATATATGTATACCGTTCTTTGTGTGCATTCTATTTAAAAATCAACTATTTCAGCTCGCTTCACTTTAATCTCATCTCATTTTGATAACTAGTGAGGTGAGTTGTTGGTAACAAAAATGCAACTATTGGCGGTAAATAATTCAAAGTTTTGTTTGCCTCCACGTATTCAATGTAAGATCGTAACAATTCGAATGTAATAAATGCATTTGATTAGCGTTGCGGTAGACAACAGCAAATATATTTTCTAAATAAATAATTATAATGTTCTAAATAAATAATTATAATAAATAATATGGGGTAGGTGGCTCCCACAACCAACAAATAATTTTCACCCCTGTGGCTCACCCACAGCTAATATCGTGATTTGATACCTGGCAATTGCACTGTACATACAGAAATATATCATTTACTGAGATCTGCAATAGCAGACTGCGACGCCCAATAATGGATAAAAGGCGTAATGATATATTTTCATTTAATTTTCTAAATACATATGATAGAAATATATTGTAAAAATAAATTAATATTATAATATACAAAATAGCACCGCTAGATTTGCTTCTTCTATTGCCCTAAAAAGGTAAAAATACCATTGCGAAAAGTTATATGATAAATCAAATCATATCTTAGCCTCAAATTGCAAAGATCGTAAACAGCAATATCTTCAATTTTAGTATCCGTTAGTATAAAATCTTATATCGCTTTTCGTTGTCACAACGTTGTGCACTAAGTTATCAACAGTACCTAACATATAAAGTGTTAACTTATTGCTCCGTGTGGCTTCAGTCTTCAGATCATTAAAAATTCTAATGAGACTGCCCGCATCAAAACTTTTTACGAGTTGACATCTTCAATACAATAAATGAAATAAGATCCAATTTAAAAAAACGAGAAAAAAGAAGAAACAAACTATAAAATTTTATTACATTAGAGATAATTAGTCACTACTTAGCGCTTTACAGTGCCATTCTATTTTATTGTTGCCCTATAACTCTGAACCTAAACATCTTAATCAGAAAAGAGCCTGTTCAACACTTAGTGTAATTAAATAGGTATTGCTATAGAATATAGATAAATCTAGCAGTTCTTCTATAGTTATGCTGCAATGCTAATTGGATTCAAGTATTTATTGACACTTATGCTTACAGAATTACTGAAATAAATTGCTACAGAAACAATGAATTTTTCATTTCTTTCTGATTTTTAAAGACAACATAAAATATTTCTGAAAATTATAATTAATTATAAACTACAAAGGCTAAAATTATTGCTGAAAGTATTGTTGGAAGACAACCTGGGGTTTAAGTTTTTCCAGGATTTTCTTATTATCATAATTAGAAACCTAAACCCTAAACTCTAATTACAGACGGTTTCAGTTTTAGAATACATATAAATTAAGATGATACTATTTCGAACTATAAAATGATCAAAAACAGTAAATTAGCGGGCCACAAAAAATCACATATAATAATTTTCACAAATTTGTATAAGGAAACATTAGAAATTACAAAATACATATTTTAATACTTTTTTATACTAATAAAATATATTGTTTCAAACATCATGTACACTTTTAAATAGAATTTAAAAATAAAATAAATGAATCTTTATTTAGACAATAATTAATTTTGAAGTTGATTCAGTAATAATAGTGGCTTTGTTGCTCATTTTCTGAAATTAAATTTAAACATGGAGTCGAAATCGGAATCCGTACATTTTTTCCGACCGTCGAATATTAAGATATCTATGACTTTTCACATGTTCAGCTATTAATAATTCACGACCAAATGTGTACTCTTAATAATAGGATATTATAATTGCATGACCGATATTTTAAATAACGACAAAAGATGTAAATGACCGTCAAAATATATATTTTAATGGTAAAAACAGTAAATGAACAAAATAAAATCTTAAACTCTTTGAATACACATTTCACGCCCTCAAGCCATTATTCTAGATTTTAGTGGAACTTATTTTTAAGCACGGATACAAAACGTAATGTAGCGTTATCCGATAACGTTATAATAACGTTTAATTTATTAATATTTTCCAATTAACATAACAATTACAATAAACATTATGTAATCGTAACGAAACTTATAGCGATCAGAATTTTGCTGTTGAGAATATAATTTCGTAATTTTGCGATAGTTTGTTGTTTATTGTTGTATAAATAATATCACTATTACTACATGAATGGCAAATTGACAATAATAATATATTCAAATAATAAAAATCTAAATTTGAATTTGTTTTATAATTATATCTTTATTTAGCTATGATTTTTATAATACGTAATTTTAATTTCTAAAATAAAGTATTGTGTAATAAAATAATATGTTTTTCTCATTTCCAATAAATTTATTAAAAAATAAGACGAAAATAAAGTTAAACTTGTGGCGGCGCTATCTGTCCTAGCACCCCCCCCCCCCCCCCCCCTGCAAATTTCAAGTATATCGCCACCGTTTCTCAAGGATATCATGAAAAAGTAAAAGCTATATGTTACTGAAATTTGTAATAATTCCTTAAAAACTTATTTATTCCTTACACTCGGATTCTTTCATCACGCAACTAATCTTCAATTGCATCCATCCATTCTCTCTAGGTATACCTGTTCCTTAAATGTATTATTCAACTTTTGTTCCATGTGCTCAAATCATCTCAATTTACTCATGCCCACGCTTGTAACAACGAATCTGAAAAGATAAGAAAAGAAGTGTACGTCGCTTGCACTTGTTTTTGAAACAAAGTCCACATAATTACAGAAGATACTTTATAGCCTAACTCCAATTAGGCACGCTATGTAAGAATTGAAAACGAATCATGATAAGAAAGAAAGGAAATATCGGGGTGCGCTTGTTTTTGAAAGTAAATTTCATACAATTGTGAATTATTGTAATAACATAATAACGAATTAAAAATCAATAATCCTGTGCTTATCTTAATGCAAGCCTGTTCATTCCTCTTTCATTCAAGCAACAATTCTTCAGTAATATTTATGCATTTATTCGTAGGTCGTATACGCAATCTATCACACTCAATTTCATCAACATACGAGTATACATGTTTCACCAATCGTTCATTTGACATACGTTCCATTTATTTAATATGCTTGAAGAAGAGATGAATATATCTTTCATAACTTTGTAATAATATTTTGGCCATAATGCAAATGTGAATCATTTTATATTTGTTACTATTCAAATACCACAGAGAATCCGACATTTATTATCTGTGCTACTAACTACTACTTATCCTGCGGTGTCGGCCGCGGCCTCTAACATTTTACGCCCACGTGCTTTACCTGGCTTACTGCCCAGAGCCATCCCTGATTGTAACGAAACAAAAATAACGTTATTATAATATTTACCGGTTTCAGGATATTAAACCTAAGTTAACATGCACAAAAGTAGGCTGGTAAGTAAGTAATAACTATATTCTGTACAGTAATATTACTATACTGACTTGTCAAAACAGTCAAGAAAATGAAAATAATACCCAATGATAATATAACACTATTAATACAAACGGAACTCAAAACAACAATAATACAAAGATTACTTGTCCTGTTTATCATAATATATATTAATTGTCTTAACAGTCTTTCAAATTAGAGATGACCACGTTATGACGTTTAAATAAAAAATTTATTTATAAATATGATACAAAACAATTGTAACCATGGCGTGAAATAAAAACATACAGACCACAGACTTATTTGATCATCTTCTAAAATGTTGCTAATGACGTTATTTATAAAAGAATTTCAAAAAATCATATTTATTAATGACGTTAACGTGTTTACATTCTGAAACCGGTAAACTATTGGACAAACAACGGATGTTATGAGTTATAATAGGCCTTAGATGTCTTAAAATCCTCGCTCTATGAGCTTGGATTTCAAACTGGCATCTTCGACTGTAATGATACTCATAACATTCCTACGTATGTTAATAGCTATTTTTTTAAGGTTATTTATAACGTTATGTAACGAATTCATATATTTATACCGATACGAAACAACGTAATGTTTTGCAAACATTATCCCATCCCTGTTTTTAAGTTGGTTCGTTTTCTTCGCACTTTTAATAAATAAAACCATAAATATACTGAATTTACGCTTAAAACAGTCAAGTCGTTGTACTTCCTTTTACTGAAAACTATTTTTAGATCGAGAATGAATTTCTTTATTCTCGTGCTTATATTAAAATTGACTTTATAAGATAGTTCTTTAATTTTTTATTTTCTCGAACCCTTCCTCTGGTTCCGATTATGATATTCACAAATGTGGCAACCTTATTTACGATTCTTATTCAGGTAACTATAAATATGGTAAAATATAATTTGTATTAAAATAGAAATAGGAATTTCCACAAATACAATGAATTCATGCAAATATAGATGTTGTCAGATGATCTGTAAAGCAAGTAAAGATCTGCATTTTTTACTTTCCGTCATCAATCGAGGTTTGAAAATTCTATATTTTTAGTTATAGAAAAAAATAAATACAAAATATTAAAATTAATTCGTCAAAAATGAAAAAAAAAACAGTATCTTAGTTATACGATCAGGATAGAAATTATCAAAACTATGATAAGAAATATCGGGTAACGCGGCAATAAGTAGAGTGTTCTTTGCTGTTTTCATGTTTGTTAAATCTCAAATAACGTTAGTCGAATAAATTGAGGTTCCGACATGTTCGAAAGATTATAAAGAATGTAAATGAAAA
Source organism: Pterostichus niger (assembly GCA_947425015.1). Classification (NCBI taxonomy): domain Eukaryota; kingdom Metazoa; phylum Arthropoda; class Insecta; order Coleoptera; family Carabidae; genus Pterostichus; species Pterostichus niger. Next base: position 17,496,057 of record OX380334.1, on the reverse strand, counting down.
CTTTAGGTGCATAAGTACATGGAAGTCAGACACCACTAATATTGTTATGAATTTGCTGTGCCCTTGTGCACCATTTAAAATATTTACATTTTACAAATTTTACATCAAGTATAAATAGTAGATGTCATAATTAACACGAATATATTCATACAATTAAAACAATTTTAGGAACTATCTTGATTGATTAATAATAATTAACTGTATAATTAAAGGTACCTATTATGTAGTAAGAAGAACTTTATGCATAAAGTTCTATTAACGTAAATATTAAATTACCATAATATTTGTAGTTTATTTATGGTTATACTCATACTTAAAGTGCAAAGAAAAATCTATAGCATGCGCTGCTTAGTAATCTATAATAATACTCTGAATAAAACTGAAATTATCATTTGCATTAATGAAAACGTGCATAAAATAGAGCTATCAAGTGGGACGTGCCTATTCATATTAGCTGCTCGCTGCTTGGAGATGCACATTGATGCGATGGCTCTGACTCTGCTTAAGGAAACGATTGATTCTAAGGAATGTAAAATAATCAAATTTATTACAATCATAATTTGTTTTAACATGTTTTCAGGTTGAAATGGGTTTTATATTACAGTTTATCACTATGACTCTTGTATTAATAGTCTGTTTAAGTAATAAATAAAACACCTTGACGTGTTTTGTATTTAGTCTGAGTATCTATAGCTGAAATTAGTTTTATATTTATTATTACGGTGTAACCCATAAACTCAAAAAATTTATATTCATTTGATAATAAGTACCAATATTTGCAATTTCATACTGGGATACGAAACAAAAAATTTCTGTTTTGTTTCGGTTCGCGGTTCAATTTATGATTTTGTTTCGGTTTTTTATTCCGGTTTGGTAGTTTTCTTCTGGTTTGGTATGCAAACCAGTTCAATTTGGGTTCATTTAACGATAAATTTTTTATTTAAAGTAGAAATATGTACATTCAGTAATAAATTATTAATTTATGAAAGAATTTGTGAAAATAAATAATTAATAAATTATTATTACACTAAAAAGGAAACCAAATACGGTCATACTAATTTTTACGATAAAAACTTACATATCAGCAGTTAAAACAACTGCGTACTGTGTCGATCCGCTTTTAACGAACCAATAGTTTAATGGACCGGTTTATCGAACCGCTTTAATAGTTACGACTCGGTAAATTTTCTCGTGCTTGAATGTTAAGAAAAGGTTTATGTTTCGATTAATTTTTATTAAAAATATGCCGGTGCAATCCAGTTTTGGTTCATATTCTGATTTGGTTCAAGTCCTTGCTTACAAATAAACTTTTACAATATAATTTTTAATAGTAATTAATTTTTCACTTGAACATGATACGACGTATATAAACAACTGACTCAAGCATTATATGAGTGCATTATGAATCGTAATACCTGCTCCGTTTGCGTAAACGGAGCAGGTATTACGATTGATTAATATTTTTATTCACTGCCACCAAAGATGTTATTGGAGAGGGAGCCACAGGAGCAGGTAAGTTATATAATTGGTTATTTTTCATAAGTCCTAATGAAAGATAGATAGTTAGGTTAAAAAATTGATAGAAATCAATTATTTTTGTTGGATTACTGGCTTTTTATTTATGTTATGTTTTTAAAGTGATCCGATGATAGCATTATTATATTATCGGAAAAAAGTATTTAAAAGAAGAGGGTCTCAAAATTTGATTGCGTTTGGGGCTTAAACCTTCACTGCAAGGATACAAAAATAAATAAATTTTATCTTATAATTGGCCTATCATAAAATAAAAATATGTTAGGCAAATAATAATGTATCCAATCGAATATTCAATTGAAAGATGAAATTAATTTATTAAAATCTGAATTAAAAAAAATATAATGAAATAACTGTTATATAACAAGAAAATCTACTTTCAGCTTTTGGAATATAGGACAAATTTCTGGAATTGTTATAGTTTAATATTCAACGTAAAAACAAACAATCAGCTTATGTATTAAGTTTAAATAAATAATAAATAAGTATTAAAATTTTATTTTTTCCGTAGAACTATTTAAATACATTATTTCGTACATGCATATTGGCTATAAGTATACTAATATCGATTGATATAAACAACATATTTTATTACAAATATCGTCTGTATCTAACCTTGGGCGATAGATATAATCTCATTTTTATGCAATTTTACGATACCATGCATGTACATGACCTATTTAAAGAGGATAACTACAAGTATTATAGTAAATTAAATTATAAATTTTCATTTATATCTGCATGTTGCATTGAAGTGCACGCAGATTACCACATTCAATTCGTTCTTATTTACATATCTGCGTATTATATTACATTAGGTCGATATTAAATTATGAAAATTCTTCATTGCATTTATTAAAATTAATATAAATTTTTGCATTATTGGCTTTAGCTAGTTTCAAAATGAATACATTGTAGTTGTAGTTAGAAAATAGTTATTTATGTATTAAGACCGTAAAGTGACTCTTTATTATACGCTCACAGTAATTGTTAAAAAATGTATATTAAAAATAAAATTGTTTTGTCAATATGACAAATTTCTGATTGCCCTGGTAACTGTTGAAGTAATTGCTCATTTCATATGATTACTATTGAAAACGCACGCATTTAATATTTTTATCGGGCGATGCCATTGAAAACGCGCGACAATGTTTTATTTCGATTGCTCCACGTAAAACGTCAACTTTACGATGACTAATAAGGGCGTAATAATCAAATTTTCATAGCAACCGTAGAAAAAAAAATTCCTTTTAATAAATGAAGAACGGATATGATCGGTGATTCATAACGTATGTCATGCCATTTTCGTCATAGCCCAGCAAAATTAATGTTATAAAGGAAAATATTAAACTTGAAATGCATTATGTTTTGTTTCCATCCAATCCCTGGTCTTCCTTTTATAGTTTGGGTACAAGAAACAGCATAACTGAAATCGCTTTCAATATCGAGTCGATTGCAATGTTGTCGTTTAATAACTAAAAGTTGAGAAATCCCAGCTTCAAATACGTATGCTTATAGAATGTTTATTTATTTTCGTGTAAATATGCTGATACGTTATCCAAAATTGGTATATATATATATATATATATATATATATATATATATATATATATATATATATATATGAAACCAACATAATTCTTGCATATAATGTCCCGGTTGTTATGAAGTTGTTTATATATTTCATATAATATTAATAAACAATAAATAATGATGATATATATATATTGTTAAACATCATCATTATTTATTGTTTATTGATATTATATGAAATATATAAACAACTTCATAACAACCGGGACATTATATGCAAGAATTATGTTTCATAACGCCCGCGCAGAATACCAGCTCTGTTCACACAACACCACCATCATACTTACTACTATAATTGTTATAAAATTAAACTAAGTCAACACATTTTAGTGAAAAAAAAAATCATGTATGCACTACGGGCCTTACTAGATGATAATGTCCTCGGCAATATTCATTGAGGCCAGAGGCCCTCGAAATGGATAATGTCGTCCTCTTTGAATTATCATCTACCTGATGCAGTTGATGCTTCAATTATTAATAATTATTTTTATTGCTCTAGTAATTAATTTTGTGATCCTGCCTATATTTTTATAAATTTGGCACGTGCTTCCCTCGATTTCATCTTACTTATTTAATCATTTTAAATATCATAGGAATCTACAGGAATACTAAGCAAGTATGGGTAAGATTAATTGATTACGATCATATTAGCAATAATTGTCTGAATATATTAATTAACAATGATTTGTCCGCATATAAATCTCATTTGTTTGTAAATGAAACAGTGCCAAGACCTTCCTTAAGCATTAAAATGTGGAAATCAAATCAATTGCAGTGCAAATGAAGAAATTAAAATAGTACTACACAACATGTGAATCTCGTTCACAAGAAGTATGCGTGTGGGTTGCTAATGCGTCCTGCTCCTCGTGAATATTCATAAAAATTTGCAAATAACAGTGCGTGTTGTCAACCACTGATTGCTTATTCGATTATGCTAATTATTTCACACTGCTGATTAACCTTGATACAATCGGCTCAATTATTAAGAACATATTATAATACCACTTTATCTAAATGGTTACGTGCTCGATATTGACATTTAAATTACTTCTTCTTCCTGTAGCACTACAATCTGATGAGGATTTGAGCCTACCGAGCACACCGAGCCGCAGTTTTTACACTGCCGTATTGACGGTTTTCGTAGTCTAATGCTACATTATTTAAGGCGTATAAGTGACTAACTTATAGCGCTTGAGTGTGATAAATACATGTAAGTGTATTTTATAACAAATCACACATTGTCGACAGGCAGATTCAAACTGACGAACATTGGTTCGGGTGACGTCACAATATGTCGGCTACCGCACCTGTTTAAATTAATTATAAATGCAAATTTTTATTTAGAAGAAATAACCAGTAACTTGTGCTTATGAAAATCAAAATGAATATCTGGTAAGTTCGTTTCTTTTGCTAAACAATTATTAGAAAACAATAGTCACAAAGTTACTAAACTAACTTTTCTGACAGTTCAAATATCATGCAGTTGTTTGTAATTTTGTTTAAATTTCATGGCTATCACAATAAATGACCAATATTTATGAAACTTATAACTTGATTTTACGGACGGGTAAAATAGAATCTGATTAATGATTTTGATACGTAATTTAATTGTCTACAACTTTTATTTGAAGAATTTTTGTCTAAAATAATGTGGGGACTTTTGCGCAAAGAATAACTTATTCTACATGTTAAACGTCTATGGCCCGTTTTTTAATTAACACCCTGTATAAGTTAACTATGGGTACTGATATACTTTCTTCTCTATCGAGTTGATAATTTAGTGCATATATCATAATAATAAATTACTGGTATAAAATAATACTATATTCTTTGGAAAGATTGGTTAGGATAGAGCGAAGCTAGTTGGCAACTTCTTACAAATATACCCTCGGAGAAAACAGAGGGGGTGCAACGCATTCCGAGTGAACTAACAGTGAACGAATATCTAATGTCATTTCCAAAATTGCAACAGAGTGCAAAAAGTTTTAAATAGAACTTTGAGTTTATAAAGCCCTCTTTATAATGAGGTACAATTAAAATTTTATAATGCCTAATTTTGAAGATGTGACAACTGAATATTTCTTTAAATAGTACTCGTACAAGCACTAGTTGAAAATAAGTAGCATATTTCTTTCTGATTTTAATGATGTTTTACTTTCTCAATTTTTAAATAAAATCATGTTTTATTTGTCGTTTATGCTAATAATATTCACACTAGCTATGAAACAATTGGAAATACAGTCATATTAAATTATATCGCGTAATGATATTTGGAAATTCTTCAAACATATCTGGAAGATTTATTGGGAGATTTACCTTTGGCACAAAATTTTCGAATATGTTATCAGCAGGCTGGCGCTCCTGCACATAATGCTAAAAAATTTATTAATGATTTAAATCATCGTTTTAATAATAGAATCATAGCAACTATCACACTCATATCATGGCTAAAATAAATATTTCTCAAAATATACCTGTTAAAATTGGTGCACAGTTATATAAAATGCTTTCCCTTGAATATCGGCTGCTACCGATAAAAAAATTGTATAAAAGATATTCTTTTAGAGAAAGCTTTCTATAGCATAGATGAATATCTTAACTATAAATTTTTATTAGTTTTTTTTTTCTTTTGCGACGTGATTTTATATACTTTGTAGTTTTGATATACTCAATCAATATCTATCAATCAAAACACCCCATTACTGAATACTGCTGTATGTTTTTCACAAATGATCATACATCCATAGTAAATATATGAATAGGTAGGTTATTTGCCTGACTTGTTATTGAGAAAAATACGAAAATGCTTCTAATAAAACTTAGTTCAATAGTTCAATAGGCCCTATGTATAAAGATTAGTTGGTATAGTATGTGGGACTAGATGACTTATAATTTGTACGAATATTTTAAAGAATCACTTAACCTAAAAATAAAGGAAAACAATAAATAAATAAATTATGATAAGATATTTATTAAAATCAAATTGAAATAAAAAGATAAAAATTGGGATAACGCCAGGATTTTAACTTGGGACTTATGAACTTCTGTTATATGCCTTAACCAACTAAGCTACGATCGCCAAGCGTTTCAAATATCATATTATTTCAAGTTTTCTTTCTTTTTTGCTGTATTAGGTTTCAATTCTGGTGGTATCCCAATTTTTCTTTATATAATTCCATTTTATTTTAACAATTGTTAACTATTTATTTCAAATACTGATTAACGTTAAAACTATTTTAATAATACAAAATACAGTATCCATATTGGTAGCAACATTAAATCGTATTAATGAGAATCTTGACCTTAAATAAGGTTTAAAAGCTTAACAAATCTTGATTAGTTTTAATTTCATTATATAAATATAATCCTTATAAAAGAACATCAACGTTATATTGCAAAAAATGAGCAATGATTACAAAGTCATTATGTAGTCAGATCCTGTCACAATATAGAAGCACTTTTAACGAGTTTAAAGATGTTTAAAATGATTTTTGTACATTTTACCGCATGCTATGTTATCTCGAAGGCTTTTTTTGTTGAAAACATTTCGTCATTTACTAAATATGTCAATTTACCATATTTTGGGCCGTAAACTAGGTTAAGAAAACCTGGAATAAAAATATACTTTGTTCAGTGTCCTGCATTAGGTTATTTGTCGGACAGCCTAAATTAACATTAAGATTTTAGTTCGTGGAGGGGGAGCCACAGAGGTAAGTGTAATATACCTAGTGACAATTGATTTTACTGTACTGGAACGTCGAATTAAATAAATTATACATAACAAAAATTAATTTTAATTATTTAAACATGAGTTTTGAAACTTTTTTCCATATGTTATTATACTCGTATATACTACTTATTATGAGACTAACATAATTTCAGACTAAAGTTTTTAAAATAAGAATATTTAAGCTCTTTATAATAAAAATTTCTACATAATTGTTTAAACTACATATTGTTCGATATACTATGATTGAAATAACCATATATTCTAGCTTTAAAGTAAATATATTGCACTCAAGAATATGTTTTAAAAATACTCAAATGACAAATAAATATTTTCTATATTATATCTTTGTCCATTAACATGTGTTTACTCGTACATATATCTTCACATCTTTTAGCTACAGGTAATGTCGAAAATTAAAATGTGGAAATTGTTTGTCACTATAAATGGGTGGATATTTTTTATGTTGTCGTATTAAATAATTCAAAATCAGTTTCTAACTGATTATTGTCGATTCCTGATTCAAACAAGCTTATCTGGTTTCTTAATTAAACACGAAGCTTATCTTGGACGGAAATATAAATGTCAGGGTCTTCTTAACGTCTCTATTTAGAGTATAATGTAAGTGCTGTTTTTGTCTCTTTACGCAGAATTATAAGATTTATAGTTATATTATGTAGGTATTTTTTAAATCTGTAAGAATTACCAACGGATACTAATTAATTAACAATCTTATTGATTATCTATCAAGGTTGAAATTAATTGACTCTACAAAGTTTATTGTCTTTATAAGTTTGACATCGCGTGATTGGAAAGAGTTTAAAAGATTGTTTGGTTCTTGTAATAGGAATTCGAAATTAGATATAAAATTTTAATTAGATGTAACAACTACCAAATAGTTTACTTCTAATTATAATTCAAATTGTTCATAATTAAGTAAATATGCGATCTAGATTTTTAAAATGTCGTAACTTCCAAAATTAACGGAATAATATGATTTGAGGATTTAAACATAGAATGAGCAAGTCTAAAAGAAAGATAATACAAATACACACATTATATAAAAACAAAGTTTATGCATTAATTTAATTTACCTACTAAAATAAATTTGTATTCCAAATTCCAATTATTTCTAATATATCTACAAACTTGTCTATAATCTAATAATTTTATGTTCGTTCGTTTTCTTTTAAAGAGTAATATATATTAGATATTTATTATTTATATACCTATCTAGTGCGCGAAATGTCTGAGAATATTAATTTGTTTGACTGAATTATAATAAATAAAAAATAATAATATTTTTATACAACTGTCAAAAATTATGAATATAAGTTGTGAAATAACTATTTCACTAACTCGAGTGCAAAAATATCTACTTTATTGTCATTGATATGTAAATAATGAAAAAAATTAACTATTTTCCACACTGATAGTAGTAAGTTGTATTTTCACGACATTAAAATTATCTATGTGGCTCCCCTTCCACTAATATTTTTGATGGCTGTTAACCGCACTTCACACGCATAAATATATCATTTATCGAGATTTGCTATGGCAATGTGCCACAACTAATATTGGGTACAATTAAAAAAAAGAGTATAGTTTACTATTATAATTAAATTCATTTGTAATTAGTTAGCCTCGTTTCGTTCCATTGAAGATTTCGTCTTTTTGTTTCGGAATATTAAAATAAACCCCTAGAAAACTATGAATGAATTCATCACGAATGAAACATTACTTTTAGTTTCGAACTCATTTAAATACAAAAATAATTAGGCTCTATTATAAATTTGCATGCATAATTTGCAGTTGATCCGTGCAATTTGACTGGGTGTTTTTAACTGGAAGCTGAAGAATCTAAGCCCACGCAAGTCAGGAACAACTAATTCGCGCAAAATTGAGAACTCAAAAATATGCCCCTTAGGCTTCATTCAACATTCAGAGAGTTTGATTATATATTAAATTTAAACATAAAATTGGAACAAATTTGTAATATGTTTAAAAATTTAACATATATGACTTTACACAAATTACTCGTATCACGAATTTGTTCCACAATCTAGCTACAAATTGATTTAAAATAATGATATCCAAAATTGAGTACCGAATATTATTTATAAATAGGCTAAAGCTAGCCTATGATTCAAGCATTGCTAACAGATGAACTTGAACTGCCCGTAAGTACAAAATAATCTTTAAACCTTTCAAATAATTATTTTTTATGGTGTCTCAAAATCTCCATTTTATCAGACCAACAATTAGTCTATCTTCATCATAACAATAATACAAAACAATCACATCTATCGCAAGCAAGCCATCAGGCATCGACTATCATTCTTCTCCGTTGATTGAGACGCTATGTTAATATATTACATTGATTGGGAGACATGAACAAGGCTTACACGATATGAGACTGGACGAAAACACTTCTCTGTTCACACTCTTGTAGCATTTGCATAACCGGCCTGGCTTCGTCCCGACCAAGTGATCCTCCGATGCCTGATTGTGGAACTGACGTTGACATTGAAAAAACATATAGAACTCAACAGTATAAAATTGTATGTGGCATAAGGTGCTAATTTGTATTTAGATTAAAAGATCTTTTTATTTTTTGTTAGAATGCATATTATAAACCACTTCGTTACATATTTCAATTATATAAAATACCAACCTTAAGGACAATGTTGAGTCTCATTTTCATCTCGTTTCTTAATTCTTAAGATGACACAAGCAATATTTCTGAACACGATTTTATTTTTTCAATAGACGTAAATTCGTTGCCACTCTACGAAAAATGCATGTGACAAACTAAATTTTCTAAATCTGTTACTAGTTAAGAATTCTTTACTATTATATTTGTTAGTACTATTGTATTTAAATTATTCTCTAAATATCGAGATTTTCAGTTGAGATGAAAATTGACCTTTAATTTTTGTTGATTATGCAGAATATGGAATAAAAGTTTTCCCTTACCTTCGTCGAAATTAAATTTCGACTACGATTTTTAAATTATCTATTTATATATGTATATACATATATGAAAATTATATAAATACTCAGTTATTATTTCCGAATTTTCTTCTAAATAGTGACATTTTGATTTTTATGTTAAGTAGGTATTTAAGCCTAACTAACTAGCTATATTGCCACATTTACTTAGATTAGTCGTTTCTTGAAAGCCTTTATTTTAGAAAATCCTTGTTAGGTTAGTATCCATTAATTAGTTCTCTACTTATATAAGTTGTAAAAAATAAAATAAATGAAGAAACCTAATGTGTTACCTCTATAATTGAAATTAGGGAGTCGGTATTGAGCTGGTGACAGATTTATAGTGCCATGTTTCGTTGTTTTATATGTCTAATTCAAGATAAAATTAATGACAATCGAAATGCGTTCAGAATGAATAAACATTCGAGCAGCATCCAAGCGATTTCCTCTTAAATTGGGTTCATAGGACTGTTAATGTTTCACCTATCAGATTATACTTAAAAACTGTAATTTGGTGTGAGTACCATTATCATTACTAATACCATTATTGTCTGTTTATGAAATTTATTTTTACCTTTAAATTTTATAAGACAAGAAAAAATAATAAAATTCAAACAATGTTTTGATATGTATGATAATTTCACAAAATCACTATAAAACGGTACTATATTGTTATGTGTAGCAAATATAGTTTAAATAATTATATGAGTATGAGTATCCGTATTTAGAAGAGAATGAGTTTAAAATGCTAATTGCCATAAAATTTATAGCTACATTTGTCGAGAAAAATGTCATTGCTGTAAGAAAATACTTGCACATAGAATGATAATTAAATTCGTGCCGTAAAAGTGTTAATTCAGCAACAACCATTTCAAATATGTGCATGGAAAGGAAAGTAAGTAATTATAATAATAATCGGACTCCTTCGCCGTGATTACATTGATTCAACAAGTACTCGATGCCAAATGGAAGAGTACGTGACAATTTGTTGCCCCTAAGTAGACTTTCATTGCAAAATAATGAACAAAAACTAGTTCGGTGAGTTGACATCTCCGTGAAAATATAAAACCAGTGCAGATGGTTCAAGGAATACACTGTCCAATTAAGCCATCAGCTAAGGGGCCATTTAAATTCAAAGCTGTACACTTTATAGCGCTTGATAAACACGCCAGATCAAGAAGGTAACCGGTTAATCAATCCGGAGGTGCCAACTTTTCTATAAATGTTCGATTCTCGGTTTAGTGCCGGTACAGCGGCTCAGCCAAGGCTTCAGATTTTTGACTCGCGCCAGCCTGGCGGACGACATCTCAATTTGGTCATTCCTGTTTCATCCTCTTTCAATTTTTCGAAATATTTCAATTAGTAATCGAAATTATAATGTTTAAATAATCATGAATATTTTGAACAAGCAATCACAGTAAAACATATTGGCTGGTAGCACAAGCTCTGTTTTTGCCTGTTTTAAGAGCAGTATTTTTGGGTGTTTTAGCTATCTCTAACATGTTAAAACGGTGCTCTTAAAACATCCAAAAACAGAGCTTGTGCTACCAGCCATTTATTTTATCGCTAAAATCTAAAAAAATGGCACTCTAAGAATTATGACAGAAAGCTAATTAAAATATTGCAAATAATTGACTAAAATCTGATGATATGAACGTTATTTTTGATATTCGAACTATTTAAATGAAGCGTAATAGAAGTGGAGAAAGACATTAAATAACTGAAACATGTATTGGTATATGACATAGGAGATAAAAATAAATGTGCGGTTACCAGTCATCAAATCACGGCCTCTAAAGATGTAAGTAGAGAAGGAGCCACCTACCCCATACAGAAGAAGATATCTGAATATATATTTGTAATTTATTAATTAAAATACCACAATTAAAAAATGAACAAACTTTTGTTATGTACTATTTTATACAAGAAGATGGCTGACACTGAACAATGAAATAAGGAAATATGATATGCATAATTTAGATAGTTCATATATTTATCTAGAACTATTAAATAAAATCTTGTTTATGAAATATCTAACTCTAAATATATAAAGCTTATGTTACACTAGTGTAATATGAAATTTCAAAATACATGGCCTATTTCCAACCGATATCAATAAAATATTTTCTTATGATTCAAGCATTTAACTGTCGTTTGTTAATCCTGGTAGATAAAGTATAGTATTTGACTCGCACATAATGTTTATATTACATATTATACTCAGATGATTATAATACTCTCCTCTGGCTCGTATTGCAAACGTCATCCTCGTGTAATATAACCTTCTTTATATGCTCATTATATAATGTACTATTATGTTTTTGTTTATACCTATATATTGATATAGAGAAATATGTTTGAATAAAAATTTAACTTCTAGAAATGTGTGCTTAAAATAAACAATCTGGTCTTTTGTGATAAATAATTGCCCACCTATGTTATAAAGGTTTCATTTCGCATGGAGAGCAGTATGCCAATACTTAAGCAAAAAAAATGTTCATTAAGTTGGCAATGGTCAGTGACCAAATCAGGTTGATACCAACTGTCGTCGGAGAGCTCAGCGACCAGCTCCGTGCTTTACAAGAACTACTAGAAGAATCCGGTGTAAGCAATTAAAGAAAAGGTAACAATAAAAGCCGTCCGCGTTCGGTGCAGAGGATCGGGCGATAAACGGGGATTGATTTAGTGCGTGCGTTCGCGCTGGCCGTGATTTCAGATAACAGTTTTACAACTGGCGACTGCAGCATGAATGAAGATATCTACGACGGTATCGGCCCGTGTAACAACACTTTTAGAACCAACGATTTATTTTATGTAAATATTTGAGTTAATGAGAGGTGATGAATTGAATGTGGTACCACTTGATGGCTTTCTGTTAACGCTTATTGTTTGAAACTAATATTCTTTATTATTTTAAAACTACATATACATTGTAAATAATCAGTCAAGAGTAATAAACAGTTGTAGTTTTACATTGTTATTTAAGAACTACCTAATAAATCTGACAAATAGAAAAGTTTTTTACGACTAAAAAATATATATTTGTTATTAGCAATCTAGCACCATCACATGCAGAGACAGATTTTGGTTGAGGCAAAAAGGAAAGTGCGTAAGTCTCAAATATTTTAAAATTTGCTTTACAGTAAAATCCTAATATGCGTATTCATAAACAATTCATTAAAGGAAAGGTTTATTATAGAGACAAACAATTACATCGGGACCTATCCAAATTTATTGAATAATTACCTAAACGATTCGTTAAATAATTTTATGAATAAGAGAATTAGTCTATTAAACACATTTCCGCAGGACTCGTTTAGTTCGTGTTTTAAATAATAAAACTTAAATAAGATAAATACGTCATAACACTGTTAACTATGTGGTGATGTATATCTGGAAAAGTGAAAATTTGTAACAGAAGAATGCACTACACAATAAAAGCATATCATAACGAAACATATTTATAACAGGACTCGTTTCACTTGCTGTTTATAAATTATAACTCAAATATATAAAATTAGGCTGATAATCTTAGAAAAACATACGAAAGTGCTATTTGGCTACTGTAGATTACAGCTCGAATAGGAAGGGCTCAAATATGTGCTATTTTGGGCAGAATTTATAGGTACATATATATTCTTTTTTGCCTTTCCTTTTTGCCCTCCTCCCTTCTATTATCAATTAAACATCAAAAACATATAGGTATGTATTAGCTTAACAATATGACATAAAAGGTAGATTTGTATGTTTTCGTTTAGACACAAAACGCAATGAATACATAACTTTATGCCACCTTGTTTTTATTATTTATATATCCGTTAAGTAATATTACGTAACGGATATATAAATATTTCTTTAACTATTTTATTAAGGGTAGGTGGCACATTGGTATCGAGCCTGTGGATTTGTGAACAAGGTTTGATTTCTACAGTTTTTACCACATTAAAATTAACCCTGTGGCTTCTCCTCCACTAGCCGCACTTCACGCTATGAAGTATATTACATAGCGAGATTTACTACAGTAGAGTATCACATTCAGTATTGGGTGATGATACGAGATATTTATTTATATTAAGAATGGTGCTTGCAAATTTAAAAATTTGAATTTACTAGTAGGTAATCGTGCAGTATTTATTGAAAATGTTATTTTATAATTTTTCTGTTATTTCTCTCTGTGTAAAAAATGACAATTATGACTAGTGAAGTACCTACGTAATTCAAATCTATTCTTGTCTAAGCCACTCTTCACTGTTCCGTGTATTTAAGAAATGTAAATAATAATTTTAAAAATGTCAAATATCATATAAATCTATACCATGCTAGGAGATAATTAACACTGATTTACAATATTGATATATAAATGGACAACTCAAAATGAAAATGCTATCGCCTACTCTAATCAAAGAAATCGAAACATTCCATAAAAGGTATTTAAATATTTCATGCTTCAGACTTGATTAAATTGATGAACAGATGAACTCTCATAAAACTGCGTATAATAAAATCATCAGTATTAATTTAGCTCCGCACACAAACAGATAAATTAATGCTTGAGTGGCGAGCAAGATAAAGCATTTATAGCTCGGCATATATTGTCGCCAATATATCTATATTGTGCTCAGTTCGATACACTGGAAACCAAAGGCTGACTCCTCCGTGAAGTCCAGTGACCTTCAATGATAGCCTACCGTTTTACGATCATGATCAACCATATTTTAGTGCTATTCGCGCAATATATCCGCACTTAAAATTGGCAGTAACGGGCTTAAGCATGGAAATAAAAATAAATAGATTTGTTGCCATTTTATCCAAGGTTTGTAACATGGCAGATTATTATCGCATAAAACTTCGTGGAAACATTAATGTCATATCAAATGTTGCACTGTCGTTATAATATTGCGAGATAACCAACGTTATGCGTCTGAAATAATTGATTTAAGAACAATTTCTTTTAGATTTGACTTGCGAGTTATTTTCACTCCATACAACTTATGGCGTTAAAATGAATTGTGATACAATTAGACATTAGTTAATATTGATTATAGATAAAAAGGAATTCTTAAAAAAGTTCTTTTCAGGTAATATAGATTTATAACCTCACGCAAGTTTCGTTTTTTACTTCCTTGTACGAAGTAAAGGAAGTATTGTTATCGCGAAAATTTTCGGTTCTCAGATTTCAGTGGAAATATGCATTTTGGCCCTCCCTGAGTCCATTTTGACTAATTTCGTCGTGACGTCTGTACGTACGTATGTACGTATGTACGTACGTACGTATGTATCTCGCATAACTCAAAAACGGTAAGCCGTAGAAAATTGAAATTTTATATTTAGGACTGTTATAACATCTAGTTGTGCACCTCCCTTTTTGGTCATTATATAACTTCCGGAAGTGGTACTTTACTTGAAGCCTATAATAGATTTTCATGAAAAACTATATTCAAATATAATTTAAAACTTTCCAAATTTGGTATATAAGACTACTATATCAATGGAAATAATATAATAGATTTTGGTTAAAATACACTAACCGGAAGTGACACATTACATGAAGCTGCTAACAGTTTTCCTTGAAAAAAATGGTATTATTTTAATTTTAGAAATAAATGCTTCAAATAAAAGTTTTAGAGAATTAAATTCTGCGTCTAGCACATTAAGAATTTTTAAATTAGCCTTTTGCATAAGCGAGCTATCTAAATTTAAATAGTATATATTTTGTGTTTTTTTTTAATTAAGTTTGCTATGGATTAGAACAAAAAATAAAAAATAAAAGATTTTATGACAAATATGTGCAATTAAAAAATATCTATAGTTAATACGCGTACAAGGAAGTCATGTGGTGTCCACATCAGATTTTTTATATAAAGATATTAAAATTAAACATTATATTTTCAAATACATTTTTGGAATAGATTATTAAGACGTAAATTGATTTTGGAAAAAATACATTTTTAAAATCTGTTATCAAACAACATTGCCTTGTCCACAATCAGATATAAAATACATTTTAGCCCACCATACCGTTATTAACTATGACTGCATTTTTCTCTCATTGTCAAATGAGAAGAAATAATATAACAAATTTTAATCGTCAATTTATATATATACGAGGGTAGTTCAATAAGTAATGCAACCCATTTTTTTCTCAACCAATTTTGATTGAAAAAACCGGACATTTCTTGTGGAACATTTTCAAACATTCCCGCTTCGTCTTGTAGAGTTTCATTGACTTCCGACAGGTGACAGCGCTGTACGGAGCTGTTAAAATGGCGTCTGTAATGGATGTTCGTTCCAAATAATGGGCAGTTTCTTTTGGCGGAAAATCAGAGCATCTCAGATATTCATAAGCGCTTGCAGAATATCTACGGTGATCTGACAGTGGACAAAGCACGGTGAGTCGTTGGGCAAAGCGTGTGTCCCTCGATGTCTAACCGAAGACTATAAAGGAGAACCATCTGTGCGGAATTTCTTGGTCGTCATAAGGCTGAGGGTGACAATTTCTTGTCAAACATTGTTACAGGCGATGAAATATGGGTTCATCACTTCGAACCCGAAACAAAACGGCAATCAATGGAGTCGCACCACAACCACTTCCCTGCCAAGATAAAGTTTAAAGTCATACCCTTAGCCGGTAAAGTAATGGCTACAGTCTTCTGAGACGCTGAAGGGTTTATTCTGGTCGATGTCCTTCCCCATGGTCAAACGATCAACTCTGAAGTGTATTGTGCTACTTTTCGAAAATTGAAGAAACGACTTCAGCGTGTTCGTAGGCACAAACATCAGAACGAACTTCTTCTTCTTCATGACAACGCAAGACCTCACACAAGTCTTCGCACCCGAGAGGAGCTCACAAAGCTTCAGTGGACTGTTCTTCCTCATCCACCCTACAGCACCGTTCTCGCACCGTCGGATTTCCATATGTTTGGCCCAATGAAGGACGCAATCCGTGGGACGCACTACGCGGATGTTGAAGAAGTTATTGATGCATTACGACGTTGGCTCCGACATCAATCAGTGGAATGGTACCGTCCAGGCATACAGACCCTAATTTCAAGGTACCGTAAATCCGTAGCATTGAATGGAGATTACGTTGAAAAATATTGTTGTGTAGCTAAAATATTGTGGAATAACATGGTGTATTTGAATGTTGAATAAAACAACCCCTGTTTTGGGTTAAAAATTATTGCATTACCTATTGAACTGACCTCGTATATATGTATATATATATATACTGACTGGTCTATTTAAAGTGTTTTTCGCAAGTATTTCTAAAGCAAAATATTTTACGACCTGAGTGAAAAATAATCTAATAAAAGGGGGCCATAATTTTGTAATATTGGTTTTGTCACAGATCGGTATAACAAGGTCAACTCACTTTTTAAATAGGAACCCCTATTTTTTATTGCAGATTCAGATTCCTTGTAAAATAATAAGTAGAATTTTCTCATTTTATCGTCAGCATGATATCGAAATCAATATTACAGAATTATGGCCTCCTTCTATTTGATTGTTTTTCACTTCTGCGTTTTATTTTCGAAATATTTGCGAAAAACACATTATATGGGCCACCTAGCATATATATATATATATATATATATATATAATAGTGGTTTTTAATATATCTTAAAATGTATACTGCGATATACATATTCAAATGTATGAAATGCTCTGGGGTTATAATATGAGCATTATAGATTAATAATATGAATATATAAAACCATGCTTGATTTGCGATTATGTCTTATATTCTTAATTTTTAAATAACATTTAATATTTAGTTTTGTTTTTCCAAAATATATCCCGTATAAGAAAATTATTATTTAAATTTACTATGTATGTTCTACTGACAAGGGTTTTATATCCACCTTTGGATATTTCTTCCAATACTGTGTCGCGTATTTACCTATAACTGACGTCTTACTGCCTGCCTTAAGTTATCTGCGATATTTTTTATTACTATCGACCTTTCGATCTCCAAACGACTTATAAGCAGTTATAACCTTCCGAAAGTTGATTACTCCAAAATCTGAAAATTTTGCAGTGTGGCCAAAACAATGTCGAGAAAAGCTACAAAAATAGCAATAGCTGCTTACTTATATGATTAACATATTTTGTAATTTATTCATTCTGAAGATGAGCCCAATTGCTGACCGAAATGTCAACTGTATGAGAAATTATACAATATTATACCAAAGTAAGTCTATGTATGCTGCATTTTCCACCCAACAACATAATTATAATAGTTATAATAAAATCGAGAAATATATAAAATATATACGAGTACGTTTGGTAGTTCGACGGTTTTTCGAGTGAAATAATAATGTATAGAAGAGCCGAAGAAACTATATGAAGAAGAGATTGTGAATAAAAGAAAAATGATAAATCGGGATAGACATTTTGAAAAAGATTGATGTTTGCCAATTATATGGGTGAAATAGTGTGAGATCTACCAAAATATACGAAGTCAGTTAAATGGAATAAATCGATGATCGGTTTCAGTAAATAGTTGGATCTGATCAAAATATCAAGTGGATTACGTCTAATGTATGCCTATCAATATTATTATAAAGTTCAAACTTAATTGTATATTATGTTCATCTTCATAATTACGATCACTAAAAGAATACAAATATAATTTCAAACATGTATCAACAAACAGATAAATAATAAACGTCTATAAAATTAATTGTCTGAGTTTTATTGTTTGTTAATACTTATTGAGACTTATATAGGACTTGTTTTGTTTGATAAAAAATGTAATTGAGTAATTTGTAATACTGTCTTTAATAATTATACAGTAGTTGTCGATTTTACTGTCTCCAAGATGGAATTAATGACTAAGGCATTAAGGCTTAAGGCGTCGACAATTTACTTTTGCAGTATCAACATCGCAAGTATATAAAATTAAATATGAAGTACGACGTTGGTATTATATAAGGAATATATCCTTTACATTTGTTTCAGAAGAATTCAGGGTTTGAAGTTAAACATTATAATGACAATAGTCAAGAAAAATAAAATTATTTTAGTCGTTTACAGGCGCGATTCTTGTTGATGTTAATTAATTTAATTAATATAGTGTAAAGTTTTGGCTCGTTGTTAAACCTTGTCAAGATACAAACTCACATTTAAATAATTTAATAAAAATATAACAATATTTTTTTTTACATTTTACTTATCTAATTAAAAGTCAAGTATACTCCAAGTTAGTGCTATATTTAAAGTGAATTTCAGTTTAATCTTTTGCTGTTTTAACAATAAAAGAGTCGAATATTGTCTAATTAAAATATTCAAAACAAATTTAAACTTAAATTTTACGATGGTGGGGCTCTCTACAAGTCAAAGTTAAAACTAAAAAGTAAAGTAAGTATCGATCAAGAAGATTCATGAGGAAAATATTGGTAAATATTTTGATACTGCGAACTAGAAATCGAAATATTTACTAAGCTTTCAAAAATGCTTTGAGCTTTCAGAATGTAGAATTTTATAATTTTGAAAATCAGTAATTTACAGCTTAATCTTTAAACAATAACAGCACTATGGCTGTTGTTGGATTAAACAAAATTATATTAGTGTTGTTTTATATGACTTCTAATACACTGACGGTCGTTGTAAGTACAAGACAAATAAATAATAGAAATAAATGGATGAAATTTAGCACAGAAGTAATTTATTATTTGTAGTGTAAATAATTAAACTTTTATATGAATTAAAAGTACAGAATATAATAAATTCAATAAGAAGTATGTCCTTCGTGTGCTTTAATCACCGCTTCTACACGTCGAGATAGGGATTCAATAAGATGTCGAATAACATTTTGTGATATTCCATTCCAAGTTCTTTCAACAGTGATGTACCGCTCTCACAATACGGCCTGTTTTTCAAATTCACTACTTACTTATTTTGACGTTATCGTATTCGATGAAGTATATTGACTTAATCAGGATAAAATTTCGATTGAACTATAATTATTTTGCTAAAACAATTAACAAACAAGTTTGTACTAAAATTATGCTCAAACATTAATTATTTACACTAGAAATAATAAAGTACTTTTGTGTTAAATTTAATTTTTTTAATTCTATAATTTTTGGTATTGTTCTGTCAACAACCACCAGTATATATTGTTTGATTTCATCCACATATAAAGAATCACAATGCGAACATTTGATCTTATTACTTACTTTTCCCTGTTAACTTTTGATTTGAATAAGTCAAAATACAAAATTTTATCTAATATTTATTAAAAGTAAATGACGATCGATTCCATTATGTACGAGCACCATAAGTACTGTGCAATAAGTATTATATATTATAAGTATATTAATAAATATATAATATAATAACAATTTACGAACTCAATCATCTAATCTAATAACCATTCTAAAATATTTAAGTAATTTATACATTTACCATCTTCATAATTATATTTTATTTAGTAGGACCAAGGTTTAGTATATTCCTAAAATGATGTTAGAATGTATGTTGTGTCATAATAAAGAACAAATTATGTATTTAAATGTGTTAACAATATGTTTGCAAAAAGTCTTAACATATCATAAAAGAATAGGAATGGATATGTATTGTACATCCGGTCAAAAAATTACCAGGAAAATAATTTATTTCGTAATGAATAAAATCATTGCGTGTTGAAAATTAATTTAATTTGTCTGTCTTAATATAATTTTCACACGTCAATTTTAACCATTTTTTAATATCCTTCAATTTTCTAATAGGCACAATTTAATAACTAAGAAATTTCATCGTTTAAAAATCATAAATAATAACATTCGATGAGTTTTAATTATTTTTTAAAGATATAATTACAAGAAACTGGTATTCAAGTAAATTAAACATTTTTATAAAAACAGTTCTTGAACGTCTGCATTCTGAAAGTAAATTGTACGTTCTCTTTATAATCTGAAAGATGATCTAGTATTTAGTGAGCAGGTGGATTTCATTTATTTTATAAATATTTGTTGAAAGTTCTGAACAAAACAAATTAAAGAACAACGATTAAGAATGAAGGTCAAATCATTTTATATGTCGTGACGTGCTGCATCGCGTGCGTGTCTCGACAAAAAGAAACTCATATTTTCGATACGTCTTCAATAGTACTCATTAGAAGAAAACAAAAAAAGCTGGAGTAAAGGAAAAAGAAGAAGGCAATTCAAAAAACATGAGAAACCTTGTTTCGAATTCCAGCTTTTATTCTAATAATTTTCTTAATTATATAGAATTATAATTTTGTTTCTGAGTTTATACCCCTTAATTCTATAATACTAATTTTAAATTTTGAATCCACTTTTTATAATTTTTTAATCAAATTGTATATGAGTAATATTATTTTATCACTAATTCTAATTTGTGAAGATACAAGTTAATAAAAGTTTATTGTGGTACTCGAATACAATTACGAGCAGCATCGGGCTTCCTTATAAGCAAACCCAACTAGTTTTCATTCTGTGCAATATATAAAAAAGTTCCTCAATATATGAATTAAATATTTATTACTTATTAATAATTATTATCTATAGCGTTGAAAGCGATACATTTAGGATTTAATATCATTTTATAATTTGTAAATAGTAATTTAATAACATATGTTGTTTTAACAATTATATGATCACATTTTTTATCTATTGCAGTCTGCTATAGCAGATCTTGGTAAGTGATATATTTATGAGGTTAGCAGATGTCAAATCATAATCTTCCGAGATTTTACTGGAAAGAGAGCCATAGCTAAGCTATCTACCCAATATTATATTTCTTAGTAATTGCTCACAATTGAATGAAATTATACAAAATAAATTACTAAATTGTAATTATTTGTATAAACAATTAAGACATTAAATTTATGGTCTACACCATAGAGAGGTTTATTTATTTCACGTCTTGGCATCTACAGTTTATAGGAGAAGTAACTTTTCGTTTCTATTTGTACAATAGTAATTTATTTAATTAGGCAAAAAAGTAGCAGACTTATTGTTGCGTTTATAAATCTAGCAAGGCATTAAAATTACTTTTTTGCTGTATTAAGTACAATTTTTTGCCGATTGTTTAAAATTAATATAAATTTTGTGATTATTTTCAATAGTTTTAATGTTATTGTGTTGGTATGCATTTATTAAACCGCTTATATATAAAAACAAATTTAACATTTATAATTTTATGTACGTCATTCTGCTTTTTGTGTAGGTTGTCAATCATTGTGTATTAATTAAATTTACAATACATAATGCAAAGTGACGAAGGAATGTTAACCCCACTCGAGATAAATAAGCGGCATACGGTTGTAATTATATTTATTAAATTAATCACAAAAGTCAAATTTGTTATTATACCATAGCAATACTTTTACAACCTGGACAGTAAAAATAGACAATTCAAAGCTTGTGAATTTTCATATATAATACCATTGTCGCAAATTTTTGTCGTCATGATCACGACTGCTTGTTGCGACGAAAATCTGCACGAGTACGACAGCACGAGTGTAGATTTTCTTAAAGCAACAAGCCGGAGTGATCTAGGCAAAAATTACCAAAGGAAAATCATAGTCACGTATGGTATTCGGCTTGACAATTCCTCGAAATATTTTATTTACTCCAAAAAAATGTTACCTGCAGTATTTTAAATACAATGTCTGAACTACTATTACCTTGGTGATCAATTTACATTGTTTAATTTTTTGACATAACTAAACAAAGTCAAATGAAATTCAACAATATTAATCTACTAAAAATAGTTAACAAACATTATATATATAAGTAACGATTTGCGACAATTTTCACAAGTGAAATTGTCGCTGTAATACTACTGTGATTGGTTCAATTCTTCAAACTACTGTAATTGGATGAAAAGTTATGAGTGGAATTGTCAACAAAACCCCACTTTTAATGTATATATATTCATACAAAATAATATTGTTCAATTTAATAAATAATTATAGACTTTTTATTTACCGTCGTTCGAAGAGTAAAATTTTTAATAATCGTTGCCTTAAATAGAAACGAGTAAACTTTATTTATACTAACTATAGTCTAATAACTTATACAGATATAGATGCAAATTAGATATAACCGCAGTAATCTTCAATACCACAAGTATAATAATTTCTCCGTACCACAGCATTACATACACTCAGTTCATTACATGAACTGACTCATCGACTACAACCATTTAGAAAACAAAACAAGATCACCGACGTGATGATATTAACACGGCCAACGTGACCATATGATCATAATATGAAATTCAAATGATTTATGATTAGAATAAGTGAGCGATGTGGCTCATCACATCTAGCAACCGTTGTGTTGCTCCGAACACAGCTCCTTGTGGAATTCCGGTAGCGTGCCAGACTGCTTGATCCGGCGTCGCCTTCGGCCACAGTGTTGAGCAGCGCCGCTCATTTGTTTCTTGCACGAAACGCGACCGACCACCGCCACCGTTGTCTAGATTTGGGTTTGGCTGGGTTCGGATTGCCTTCACGTGTTATTAATTATTAAATGAGATTTATATACTTGACTTGAATACCTACTAGATCATTAATGGTTGGCTTTCTTGTTTATTTTTTAGGTGGTTATTGTGTGGGGGTATTCTATTACTAAAATTTCTTTGAGAATCTAATAAGGTTGATATACTTAATATCAAAGCAGCTTACCCAATTACATTTTTATAATTTACAAGGTACAAGAATTCAATCGATTATTAGGTAATCATAGATACTTTCTTTAGTTTATATTTGACAAACGGGAAGTACAATTACACGACATGGTGAACGTAGGCATTCCATTCGACTAAATTACCCAGATGAATATTCTAGTGCACAGCATGTAATACAATTTCTATTCAAGATTACATTTGAAGACACAAAATTATTTGCCAGGCATAAATATATGAATGATCCAATGATCAAAGAAGCAATTGAAATTTGCAAGAAAGCAAGATCAACAACTATGAAGGCTGCAAATTGTATAAAACTTGGCTATCGTTGATTAAGAAATTATAATTGCTTGCTTACTTCTTTTCTTGTTACTTAGTTGCTATGTACTTGTTGTTACTTAATTACTTATTTATAGTTACGTTTTGTTGATTTGTAATTTATCCTAACAGAACTTAAACTGAAATTTATTTTTAATTATTTAAATGTAACGTTCATAATTTCATAAGTGTCATTTTGCTTTTTGTTAATATCCATCACTATATATGAATTACAATGGAAAGTGATGAAGGATTGTTATCTCTATTCGACATTAAAGAAGGCATTTATTAAATTAAGTTTATTTTTATATTATTGGTTGTTATGAAATATTTGAATTTACTATCTATGTTTTATTATTATTGTGTTAGTTACTATAAACAAGTTGATGAAAAATAAAATATTTTGTGTTTGGTTTAGTTAATTTATTCTACAAGTTTATATAATTTAACAATTATCCTAAATTCATTTAACATATATACAGGGTGAGTCTGGGAAGACGCCCCCCCCTTTAACTTTTTTATTATGAGTAATAGAAAAAAATGGTTCATATGAAAGTTTTATTATTTTAAATATAATATTTGATGGCAGATGTAGATATTTTTTATAAAGTCAGGTTTACAAGATACGACTATCAACTTTTATTTTTTAAATAGCAACCTATAATTATTTTACTAAAATAAAAACCGCCATTTTTTCTCTTTTCAACGGTGTATTAGTTTTTATTAATGTATCTGAAAAAATTCGAGAAAAATAAGAAAATTGAGAAATACTAGAAATAATTTTTATACAAATATTATAGGTGGCTATGTGAAAATAATTTGTTTTAAGTTGTTTTTGTTACTGAATTTGTTGCTTTAGTTTGTTAAGTTGTATAACACTGTTACATTTTGTTTATTTTCACATAGCCACCTATAATATTTGTATAAAAATTATTTCTAGTATTTCTCAATTTTCTTATTTTTCTCGAATTTTTTCAGATACATTAATAAAAACTAATACACCGTTGAAAAGAGAAAAAAATGGCGGTTTTTATTTTAGTAAAATAATTATAGGTTGCTATTTAAAAAATAAAAGTTGATAGTCGTATCTTGTAAACCTGACTTTATAAAAAATATCTACATCTGCCATCAAATAGTATATTTAAAATAATAAAACTTTCATATGAACCATTTTTTTCTATTACTCATAATAAAAAAGTTAAAGGGGGGGGCGTCTTCCCAGACTCATATATATATATATATATATATATATATATATATATATATATATATATATATATATATATATATATATATATATATATATATATATATATATATATATATATATATATCTGTATATCAAATTTGTTATTTTTCCATAGCAATTATTTTACTGCCTAGGCTGTACAAGTAACACTTGAGAGTCTGTGAATTGTCAATAAAAATATATATATATATATATATATATATATATATATATCTGTATATCAAATTTGTTATTTTTCCATAGCAATTATTTTACTGCCTAGGCTGTACAAGTAACACTTGAGAGTCTGTGAATTGTCAATAAAACCACACTTTAAATGCAATCAGTAATAAAATTACGTTTTTAAAAACAAGCAATTCTTGGCTACTCATTTCTGTATTATTATTATTTATCGTTTTTATTTTTATATAATATATTAGTTTTAAATTAAATAATTCAAAAGAAAATATTATCAATTTAATCTATAATTTAATAAATTTAAATGAATCTTTATTACATGAAAGTTTTTGGTTACCTCGACTCGAAATTACTAGACGAGAATTAAGTTTGCCTTAGAGATGAATTCTAGACCTATAGACGAGACAAGAATGAGAATAAGAAAAAATATAAAATGAAATAGAATTTAAAGACAAACAGTGCCCGCATATTTATGATTATGACAGGTAAATTGTGATGCATGTCGCGCAAGCATGGATGGCGGTGCAACGATCAAGCAAGCCATGAAACATTCATAAACAACAAAACGATGCCGAGTCACAGAATCATGTATCATATTTTTACGGCTCGATTATAAACGGTTTTTGCGTTTACATTAAGGTGTTTTAATGGTTGTATATTATCGCAATTAAAACATGTGTACATAATTTTTATCCGCGAGAAGAAAAACGACCGGTAATGAAGAATACTGCATGATGATTTAAATGAAGGCTGTGGACTAAATAATTAATAAATATTATAAATCGCTACAGATAATAACTTAATACAATGCCGCGAAAGATATTTGTAATTGCAAGTCGATTTAAGAAATGATATGTTAGCATCTTGATTGTGGTTCAAATCAGACATGAATCGAAAAAATCGTCATTGTCTATTTGTATAATTAGATACAGAAATATAATTATATAATTACACAAAGCATTGAAAGTATCGGATCGGAGAACGCAATTAAAAAACTATTTACAATTCCACTTATTTCATGCTCCTTCTACTATATTATTGCTGTTTTGACAGTTTACTAGCGACTAAAATGATACTTCTACTCAGTAAATGTCCCATTTGTCACAGAACGATTTATGATTAGCCAATATTAAAATTATAATATTACCTTCGAGTAGTAGTAGAATTTATAACTACCCATCATAAATAATAATGTTACAATTTACATAAATTATTGTTTGCTGACTAAATGTTGTTATTTAATACCAGTGTATCGGACAAATACAAAAACATGGATACCTTCTTTCGCAGTATGATAATTTATTATGAAAATAAAATATTGGATTTATTTTCGTTGGTTAAATATTTTGTTTTTAAATGTTTATTTGAGAGAAATATTTGGTTATAATTTTCATATCACAAAAAGAAATGTACAATCTATTTTAAACTAATACACCGTCATCCTCAAATAGATTTTATTTTTATTTTCATGTTTGTGTTATAGTGTTCTTCAAATTTCCAGATTTTTTTTGCTTACAAATTTTTACTTTATTGTGTTTCATAGTTTTCATTAATTTGAAAATAGTGATTAGGTAAATAAGAAATGTTATATCAATTTATCAGTATATAAAAGTTTTTTTTTATATAACATTTGTGTTTGTGCTCAATATTAAGTATATTGATGTTCGTGTTTTACTGACTAATATGTAAATTTGTGTATTGTGAAAGGTTCGAAATAGAAGCCGAAATTTAAAATTAGAAGTAAAAATAGACATTGAAAACTACGGAGTTCTACATGCAGCTACAATCAACTGTTAACTAAAAATTGTAAGTTGGTATACCCGGATAGATATGTAATGACCCTAATAAATATCATAGGGTTTAGATTAGCTGGAATACGAAATAAAATAATTGTATTGAAATTATAATATATAACTGTATTAGCAAGTCTTTTATCCATTACTAGGTGTAGCACTCTGCCGTAGTAGATTTCCGTAAGTGATATATAGGTATATGTGTGTGTGCGAGTGCGCACGCGTATGTGTATATGTGTGTAATATGGTTACCAGTCGTTAAACCACTGCCCCCAAAGATCCTAGTACAGAGGGAGAAATAGGGATAATTTAAATTTACCGTGAAAATGCTAGGGAGGCACAATTTACAGTTCAACTTTTAAGATTAATTATACAATGCATAGTTTGACAATTTATTACAAAAATTATTTTTTCTACTCCCGTTATTAAAACGTCATTTAACATACTGGTTTCAATGGCGCTAAATAACATCTTAGTCACATGTTGACAAGCCGAGACTTCAAACGTTTTAATCACGGCTTGAGATATTATTAAGCGGGGTGAAATTATTTTCAGGTATCTGTCATTGTAACTTAATCTTACTTTTTAAATAATTCACAAAACTTAAAATTTTGTTGTTGCCTTAATTTGCGATCGTAGAAAAAGTATAAATGTGTCTCGTTTTATAAACTCTTTAGATACTCGTTTTTATACACTCGTAACTAAAGAGACGTTTATAAAACTCATTACATAATATACTATAAATTACTGTACAATTAAATACATATCTAGAGTATAAAATATATAATGCTCCGTTCTTTTATATTTCTGCTAGTTGTCTGTAGAATGACAATATATTAAGAATTCAAGTCGTATGATGGTTTGTTATTGATGCTTTACTCTGTCACAATTTCTGCTGCCCTTTCATTACTTTTACTAATCACTGTTAAATGTATATTTTCTTAATTTTCTTAATACTGTATGTATTCATCATACTCTCGTTCTGTTTTTTACCCATCTTCTTTTTATTACTATCAACAACTTTCCACTCGTCTCTTGTCACACTCACGCAGTATTGCTAACAGAATTACCTTAACTATATTTTATTATATTGAGTTACAATGATTTTCATTAAATTTGTAATTGTTTAATATATTGTCATTATAGTTTTGTTTTTTTAATGTAATTTGATTAGAGCAAAGCAAAAATGTACTTTGTGTTTTGAAAGTGTTTATTTCATCAAAATTGGATTAACACTAACCTACATATACACATTATTTGTTCAATCCAAATTTACCGACATAAGTTTGTTAGGTATCTGTTCTGTCTATAGAATATTTGTTTGTTGAAAATAAAAATAGGTTTAGAAAACAACTTCAAAAAATATTCCAGTGATCACTATTACTTTATCGATTTCAAAAACTACAAAAACAAGTCCTTTCAACACGGAATCTATCTTTCACTCACAGCTAAGTAACCAAATAACTCAAGATTAATTTAAAATAAGAATAAACGAATTAAGGAGAAAAGTAGTTTTGAACCGGACAATATTCCTTTTGTGTTCATTAAGCTCCTTCCAAATAACATCTTCACCTATATTCTAAATATATTCAATTATAACCTATAACATTATTCGCAAATAATATCGATCCTTAACAATTATTTCAATATTTAAATCCAAAGAAAAAACTTACAAATTACAGACTCATTGCACATTCAAATACCCTACAATACCCTTCTCCTAAACACCCAATAGCCAAAAATATCATTGAAGAGCTATAGCACTTATAATCTCATAACCATAACAACACCATAATGTTTTATGGATTCCTGTCCAAGTTAATATCCTAAATAACTAAAAAGTAGATATCGCAGCGAAAGAAGTCCTACAAATTGAAAACATCATCAATATTCCCCCAATAAATACAGGACTGAAAACCCACATAAAAATAAAAATATCGCACTATTGGCTCAACAACAATTAACAGTTAGAACCAAGTCGTGAGTATCACAAAGATAAAAAAGGACAAAATAATAATCACTAAGATAGGCCACATAAAATTCTCCCACACTCACCTACGAGTACTATCAATGACAGATTCCCGAAAATGTGAAAACTGCATTAACCACATTATAGAAGATTGCCCGAATTAGGCACTAAAACGAAACCAGTACGACATACCCACTAACATGAACAGAGCACAGCTCAAAACAAACAGACAAAAGAAAGTATTATATTATACTCGTACCTTAAAGACATCAACTTATACAATGACCTATTGTAAAATATCTATACTGAATTGAAATAAAATGTACTGCTACAAATATTCAAATAACCACGTAAATGTTAAAGAACTTCTAAATATATATATATATATATATATAATAATAATAATAAAATACATGAAAGTGTGATTTTTTTTACTAAATTTGGATTATAATTTTAGACCAATATCTATATATACAACCTAACCAAAACTACTGGTGTCAAACTGCTTGACGAAAATGTAATTTTATTGGAAGAATAATAGTTTACTGGACTTTAGTCTAATAATTCACTTAACCGGTTTTCAACCCCACATGGTAGATATAACATTTATATGTCATCACAAAAAGTTATATCTTCTAGAAACTTCTACATTGCGGATACGTGAGCAAAATGTTAATACCAACAAATAATAATAATTGTAATAATGAAAATAAAAGTTTGCACTCTGTTTATAACTAAAATAACTGATACAAAATCTTATACACTAACGCTGATCATAACAACTCATGTGAGGTTCGAACCGGTTAAGTGAATTTTTCAATAATAAATTAACTGAATTCTAGTAAACTTTTCTACTATTGTTCTTCTACTATTATCACAGTCAAGCAGCTCACTAATCATATAATTTTTTATTCTAAAATGTAATAAATTAATTAGATTACCTATTTCGTACAGGTTCAGTGTACTTGTACTATATTACTGAAATGTGAGGTTTGTTGCTGTATCATACTCAATCTCTCTACTCTTACGTCACGGTCATTATTAATTTTTTCCGTACGTGATTCAGTTCATTACCAATGCGTCAAATGAGGAGCACACTTTAATTATAATAATTAGAATTTATATTAGCTCGGGAGCAGTGTGAGATGTCAAAGTTTGAAATATTACGGGTAGCATTACTTTCCGACTACTGAAATTTAATTAATTAATTAATTATTATGTTAGTAGTATGGAGGTAGATACTAATTTTAATTTTTTCTGTGCTACTGGCTTCTGTGCTGTACGTACTCAGTACGAGTATGTGACGTAAATTAATTTATTTGTGACTTAGATAGCGTTTTAATAACATGTTCATTTTTATAAATTTTTGTTGTTACTCGTTTCGCAGTTTTATGAAGTACATAATAACTTCAACATTGTTGCCATATTTCTTATTTTATACTATTTTATCAGTTTCTAATTATAGTTAGCCCCGGAATTCAAACAATATATTCTTAACAAACTCAAATTCGTTATTTGCGTAGCATAATATTTTTAAAAATGTATCCATGTGTATTTATATCGGGTGTCTACTTTCATTTGTTATAAAGGAATACAACGCTCAAGTATTCAATTGGCGATAAACTATTCCCTGTTAATAGTGAAATGATGGAAAAAATCTTAGGAATTTTTTTTTTTCAAAAAGTCTTAATCACACTGTTCTATGACTTTGATTCTCACCGGTATTGCCTGATAGTGATCTTCATAATTATAGATACCAGGAGCACGATTGGAATAAATTCGCTAAATTAAACAGAAAAATAGTGGTAACTGTAGCTTCACTGCTTTATTAAGTTGCTTATTCTGTTTTTGTTAATAGCACAAAACTCGTTCGAACCGTAGAACGTCGGTTCCACATCGGTGATTGTTCATCCGACAACCATGTCAGTCCGCCGTTGATATCATGAAATAGTTATCTGATTGGAGTATTAATCTAAATTATACTAATATACACAGTAGAATCCAGTTAAAATTGGCTTCGAAGGGCCAACCTAGTGTCTGTTTTTTATCAAATATTTTTATGTTGTTATCTTAGAAACCTATTCATATAAATTGACTACAAATCTCAAATCGATGTGTCCAATCGTTTGGCGAACATTTAATTTGAATAAATTTGTGTGTTTTTAATAATAAATAAAAAAGATATTCGAGGAGTTAAAAATTTTTATTAATCGGAGGAAAAATTCGCAACGGAAACCAAATTTAGATTTGATGCTGTTCTTTAATTTTTTTAATTAGTTTAGTAATTCAAGCGTAGATGCACGAATTTAAATGATGAACTATATTCTGGAAAAATGTCTAAAGGATAAAATCTGTGATATAGTTTTAGCAGATTAATCTTTTTCGAACGTACAGATCATATTTTACATAAAGAATTGGGGCGAAGAAAATTTTATGCAAGATGAGTGCCCCATTTGAACAGTCCTGAGCAAAATGAATTCACGCGCGATCCTCAGCCGATAAAACTTGTATCTACCAGAAACAGAAATTCAATCAAAACAGTGGACTAGACTTCTTACAAAGAAGATAATTTTATTGACTGGATAGATGATGACATCAGTTTTCTGGAGCGACGAAAGTGTTCTATTACTCGATTTTCTTGAAAAAAAACTATTACTGCACAATACTATACAATACTTTTGAACTAAATGAAAGCAACAATTCAGGAAAAACATCCAGGAATAAGTAACAAAAATGTGTTTCGTTACGATAATGCGCTTGCTCATTAACGTGATATAAATAAGTAAAAATTCGAAATCAAGTTCAAAAATCTGTTTGCATCCATTGTATTTATGTCATTTGGTTTCCTTGAACCTTCACCTTTCCTTAAAACATGAAAAATTCATGGCTGGAAAGAGATTTTGGTCGAATGAAGACTGATTGAAACTGCAAACGATAATTTTAGGAATTTCGAAGAGTCACATCCAGGTGAAAATCGGGAAGCTGGAAAGAAATTGGACCAATTGCGTTGAACTTCGAGCAGATTATGTTAAAAAATAAATTATAACTTAAATTATTTTTTGTTTGTTTTCATTGTAAATCCGGAAACGTTTGAATCCATCCTCGTATGTGAAATAAAATTCACTGATACTTTGTCATCTCAATTTTTATTGCGCGAATTAAAGGGATACATCGTATAAAACTTCTCTTAAAATGGACCAAAATAACGAAATGTAGTTAGTTATAGGTGAAAGTTTGTTATAATCAAATATATTATAACCAAATATTTTATCTGGAACTTAAGAAATTTATCTATTATCAACAAGTTTTCATTATTAGAAATATGGAGCCCTCTGTACCTACTATATAGTATTGAAATAGTTCATTTACTTCTCAGCCTATTTAGAAATTTAAATACCACACACATTCAATAATTTCTCTTAATCCACTGTCACTTGAACTAATTCAAAGTCATCCCCACAAGCAAAATTCTCCAGAAACCTACACACACACTTCACGCCCAAGCCACTCTAATAAATCTTCATTATTACAAAAGCTCAGTGTCGGTCCCAGTTCCGCCCTTGGGCAACGCTACTTCGTCGCAGCGGCAGCAGCTCCGGCTCTCGTCGCAGACCTACCGGACACCGGCCACGGCAACTAATTAATACAGCGGTCAAAACGCAATCAAAACCGTGTTAATGTGTAATTTAGTAATTAAGCTGCGCGGTCGCTTTGAAGAGGCGCGCCCGATCGCCTTTTAATGAATTACCAACGGCAGAGACAAGTGTTTTCTGAACTAAAAGGAAGGGTACGTGAACAGATGGCGCAATTTTATGCAGAAATTATTTTTGCACAATACATCATGACACAGATATTATAAATGTAAACCCGGGGCCAATTCGGAACCTTGTTATATCATATATTTTATGTGCGGTAAAAGACAAGTAATAATTTAGTCTCATATCAGCAATCAAATTATTTCTTTCAGGGTGTCTAAAAATATGATTTTTCAATTTGATAGTAAGAGTTAAATATAATCTTCGGTGATATACAAAAGATTCATTTGAAGTAAATGTTAATTTTAAAAAGGTAACAGCGATCTTGGATTTATTTATTTTCAAATATTATGATGTCAAACTTTTACCTAGCCATGAACAAATTTGATCTATATGAAGACATAAAATATCTTATTTTATGTAAATATTTTATTCGAGTAGACTGACTTTTATATAATGTTCATTGTTCATATAAAATGTTATAATATGGAACATATAACTTTTGTAATAAAAATAACAGTTCCAATACATGCATTCCGTCATTTATTAGAATTTCTAAAGAAAACAACAATGTACTCGTTAATAATATAATCTTTTAATATCACATTGAAATTGACGATGAAATGAGATTTCGAATTCACCAGATATTTCAAACTGAATGAATTAACTTGTTTTCTTATAAACTGGAAGAAACCGTTCAAGGAAAGTTTATTAACAATAATTACAATACATTGTAAAACTTAAAGCTTTAATTATAGTTAATTGAAAATAAAAATGTATTGAGACGTAATGATGCTTGATGTATTACTATTTAGTTTAAAATTTACGCAAAAATAAATATATTTGCTAAACTGAATAGTTGAAATCTTTCTATTTAGTTAAAGAGAATTTTAGAAATAAATCGATATTTAATAGACCATCATACATAAACTTTTCATTTTCTCTACTCTAAATTCTGAAATTTGTACAAAGATTAATATTTAGTTAAATAAATCATTTACAATTTGTATCTTATTGGCACATTATGATACCGATAGGAAGTAGTATGTGGCGTGATCATAGTTCGGTAATTCCATGCAAGTTGTACATGTTAATAAGTGTGTTCCGATTCCACAATTTTAACGTGGCAATCAAGTGAATAATCCCAACAATACAGCAATCCGTGAGATATGGAAATATATGTACAATATACTATATTTTTTCAGTAATGACTAGCATACATCTTAATGCAAGTAGAAAAAAATATTTTAAAATTTATTCAGACTATTATATTTTTAATATTCAGATATTTAAGAATATGTCGTGTATGTTCATTATATTACGTATATTTAACGTACTTGGTTTATGGCCTTTTAGATACAAAGAAAAAACTATTAGTCGATGAAAATTTATAAAATAATTTAAGTAATTTACTTATTCATTTAAATAGTGGCCTCACTTGTATTGAGTCGGCTTCTGGATTTGAGAACCCTGTTTCGATTCCTATTTTTAGCACAATAAAATTACTACTGTGGCTCCCCTTAACCAACATTTTTGAGGACAGTGATTTAACAGCTAGTAATCGCACTTTACGCGCATAAATATATCACTTACCAAGATTTGCTATGGAAAGTGCCACACCAAGTAATGGATAAAAGGCTTGATGATATATTTTTTAAATATTTTTATTTATTTACTTAATAGTAGTACTTGAAGGTTTATTTTAACTGAAAAATAATTTCTTTGACATTTATGATTTTAAAGATTAGACCAACTTAAATTCTTCAAATCTACTCTTTAGTCTTTACATTTTTTACACCACCTACACAGAAACAATCAACAATCAACAGTAATGTAAACAAATATCTTTCTAAATTTTCACATTAAACAAATATCACGTCGCTCATCTAACTGGTAACGAACTCGAGTTAGATGCCCAAAGCCCACGTATCCAGCACAAGAACACAGAAGAGAATAGAACAGAGCAGCAACAGTGAACAGTGCGTTGTGCGTTGTTGGGTAGGAATCCATTCTTGAGTGTCTAACGTTTTCTCAATGATCACGTGGGTACGAAACATGATTGTGTGAGTACACAATCCGTTCAAAGTTCCGACTACTTCACACTTCACATCGTTATATCAGAGTTTTAAAAACTGTTTTAACAATTAAGGCTAAGTCCACTAAACACTGAACTGATCTCAGACAAATGCGAAAAGAAAATTATTTGTCCTGTCCAATAGTCAATTAAAATACTAAAAATTTAATTGACTATAGACATATTCTATCGGATGCTTATTGGTAAAATATACAATGTAGCTGAAAGTTATACCTCAAAAGTTTCGAAAATAATCGAAAATATTGTCCACTGATTGCCATAGAAAAGTTCCTGAGCTCTACGGAGATGCGTCATACGAGGAGGCAAAAGTATTTTCTGTTATTTTCAATATTTGAAATTGAATAAATTCAACAGCAACATGCACCATAACGACTCAGTTTAGATATTTTGACCCCTAATTACAAAATGAACAAAACAGGTAGAGCACACTGTTTATTTTTTGTCATGGTTACGGAGAATATACCCATAGTATGGGTATGTTTGCTGTAATACCGATTAGCTATCAAAATAATTGTTATTATATTGGGTCCCTATGAAAAATAAAGCATTTTGATTGGTTTCAAACATGATGAAAGAAATATTCAGTAACCATATAACAAGAACTGATGTATTATCATAGAAACTCTTCCGAGATCGTGAAAGGAGGGATATTTTGCGGCAATACATAGAACTAGGAAGTACAAATATTTTGTTTTATATTCGATACTCGAGTGGTATACGTATTGACCATTTTACAAATTCAATAAATTCAACAACATTCTCGACTAAAATTAATTTTAGATATTTTAACTCAAATTAAACAAAACAGGTAAAACATATTATCATGGTTATGGTTAATATATACATAGTATGCGTATATTCTGTTGTTCGAAAATTACCAAATATACAGTTAAAAGGACGAGATGTGTTGCCAAGAAACACGAGACCGTAGGTGTGTTTTTAGGTAACACATCGAGTCCATAGTCTGTATGTTCAGGTAATTTTCGAAGATCGAGTTGTATATGGATATCACGACTATACAATGAGCCAAACAGCTACATTAAACAGATTATTTATTATAAGGAATATTAAATGTACAATTTTTATAGATTATATTGCCAGTCGCAGTATTCCTAGAGAAAATGTAAAAACATTACTTGTTTTGTCCATAAATACGACTCATTTGTCTGTGACCGAAATACGCATAGGTTTGTGTTTCGCGAACCACGCTTAGTAACGCAATAATATGCAATGTTGTACAGCGTAACTAAGAAAATTTTAGCTATCTGATTGACCAAGTTTTAGATGAATAGTATAGTGATATATAGTACAATATGTATGTTTAAATAGTTATTTGTTATTAAGAGAGTAAAGTGATTCTTTGTTACTCGAACACGGTATAATAGTGTAAGAGGAACAAAGACACTTTACGTTCGTGATACACACATTTTAATTTTTTTCCGATTGCATAATAAAATTATTAAATAACGTATACGTACTAAAAATAAATTCGTTCTGTCAATTGTCAATACGACAAGTTTCTGTTTTGTTTGTATCCCTAGTAACTATTGAAATAAGCGCGCATTTAACATCTTTTTCGCGCGTTGCCATTGGAGGCGCGCAAAACATATATTTTTCGATTGTTTCACAGAAAACTTCAACTTTACGATGACAAATAAGAGCGAAATTGTCAACTTTTCAAAGCAATCGTAGAAAAATTATCGAATATAATGTGTTGCCACGAAACAAAATAATAAAGAAATATATTAATTTTTTCTGTCAAATATTTTGACATTTAATTTCTTAATGTAAAAGTTCAATATATCAAAATATTGCGATCATATTAAATTGCGCATTTGTTCGTTATTTTGTTTTAATTCTGAGGTTAACATTATTAAATTGTAATTTTGTAAATTTTCATATTTTATTTCTGACGTAACAAAACATAGGATATGAAATTAATTTATTGATTTAGATGCATAATCTTAAGCTATAAAACTTTTATTTGAAGTATTTTTATCTAAAATAATTTGGAAAGCAATGCGCATGGAAAAAAATGTAATATTAAGATTTCGAAATGAACAAAAAGAAATATAAAATCTTGCATCTACAAATTCATCAAAAAGCATCATTGTCATAATAAAAAAGTCTTAATTACGTTTATAAATAAATATATCATCACGCCTTTTTACCCATTACTGGTTGTGGAACTCTGCCATAGCAGATCTCGAGTGAAGTGCTGTTACCAGTCGTCAAATAACGCCCCCAAAAGATGTTAGTGGAAAGGCAAAATCCACAGACCGACTCAATTTCCACTAAGCCACCTACCCTATACATCACGGATGTTCAAAATTATTAGAATATATTGTATTGATTCACGCAACATATTATTTTAGAAAACCATTCGTCCTACGGACTCATGATTTTCCAAAATAATACATTTCGTGGCAACACAATATATTTGATAATTTTGAACACACTTGTTGTAACCTATTATGTATGAATATGTACAATATGTTTAATAAAATCGTGACATTCCTTAAATTAATATAAGGAATAATTGAATTTTTGACGTTTTTATATAAATAAATAAAACTCGGTTACTAACATGTTACTATAACGACAATAATGTTTTTACAATTACATCTTATTTTAGTACTAGATATATATATATATATATACGAAATTAAATATCATTTGGATATATAATCGCCATAATACCGCTTAATTACCTGTTCGGAGAAAATTCAAAACTGCATATTTTATTTAATAGTTACGGAATTGTTATACTTACATTTCGAGCTGGTTCCTCATTTGAAAAATTAGGTAGCTGTACATATTTTTGAAATAAGTTATAGATAAGCAAAATTGTTCACTTAGATACATATCTAAAGCTAGGTATACATCTAAAGTGACTCCAAATGTGGAAAGGTATGTAATCCAAAATATTTGCATCTCAATTCAACAAGTCATCGTGCACGGCAAATTTTCGCGCTTTGAACGTCGTACACAAATAAGTAATCATTCGTGCTCTTCTTACATCATTTGTATTCATGCTCAGAGATATACACAGTTTTATAATTCTTCTCAATTTTTTTTCATTCAAACCTATACTAAATCTGAAAACCAAAAAATACTTCGTGAAGAATAGCAACGAAAAGTGACCAAAACATTTAAAATTACCATATAGAAAAGTAAACAATATGATTAAAATTGTGCTTCGTTTTATACTGGTTGAGATTCTCTGTTTTAATATGCCTTGAATTACCAATCCGATGATACGTAATATCTGTGTAGTCACGGCACTGAGGCGACGGGCAATGGTACACAAATACAGAGATGCACTCAGCCCATTGTGTGGCGTGCAATGCGTGCCATTATACCTTCTCGAACTACAAGAAGCGAGGTGTGAACCAGGAGAGGATGCACAAGAACTGAACAACAACACGGGATGTTCTTAACGGTAGTCTAATTGAATTCAGAACAATTTGACAATTTTTTACTTATAATTTCCCTAGAGTATTGATTCTATCCGGAAATGTTTTTAAAGTGCATTCCAACAACAAATTAATTTGCACGAGTGAATTTCCCGGATATGAATTAGTGCTGGAGGACAGATTCGGTAAGAAAATTGTAACGACACCGATACAAAAAGTAAAAATAATTTAGGTTTTATATTTTGCATTGCAACTTGTATCAAGTAAAAATAATTGACAATAAGAACACTTTTTACATTTCAATCTGACATATTTGACATAACAAAAATTCAACTTATTATGTTGTCTTAGTCAAGTCAAGTATAAAAATTGTCCAATACATTTTCAAATTACCATGTTAACCATACTCAATACAATGTTTCCATTAGCTGTTAGTTAGTGTCGTACGATGTTCAATAAAATTTATTAATAAGTAAATAATACCTCATGTAAATCATACCTTATATTCAATGACGTAATATTTGACAAACCAATTAACTTGGCTATGAAGAGGGCAAAAATATTTGTACTATATAATATATTCAAGAAATGTATTATACCGTTAAAAAGTCTAAAGCTGCGTACACACATTTGAGCGCGAATTTGAGTGACGCAACACAAGCAAGAACGAATTTCTAGAAAGTACCAAGACGCGAAATAATTTTCATGTTACTAAGCGAACAGCGGAATCCTTTCCAACAAAATACATATGCATAATTTAGGTAGTTGTTAGCAATATTTATTTAACATTCGATTGATAAACCGAGCTTATGATTTATTCATTTGTTATAAATTATTGTTATGCATTTCCCGAAGTTATTGTTTTTACTTCCTTGTACGAAGTAAAGGAAGTATTGTAATCGCGAAAATTTTCGGTTCTCAGATTTCAACGGAAATAGGTATTTTGGCCCTCCCTGAATCCATTTTGACTAATTTCGTCATGCCGTCTGTACGTACGTACGTACGTATGTATCTCGAATAACTCAAAAACGGTAAGCCGTAGAAAATTTAAACTTTATATTTAGGACTGTTATAACATCTAGTTGTGCACCTCCCTTTTTGGTCATTATACAACTACCGGAAGTGGTACTTTACTTGAAGCCTATAATAGATTTTCATGAAAAACTATATTCAAATATAATTTAAAACTTTACAAACTTGGTATATAAGACCACTATATCAATGGAACTAACATAATAGATTTTGGTTAAAATAGATAAATCGGAAGTGGCACATTACATGAAGCTGCTAACAGTTTTCCTTGAAAAAAAATGGTATTATTTTAATTTTAGAAATGAATGCTGCAAATAAAAGTTTTAGAGAATTAAATTCTGCGTTCACATTAAGAATTTTTAAATTAGCTTTTTGCATAAACGAGATATTTAAATTTAAATATTATATATTTTTAGCTTTTAAAGAAAAATTAAGAGTAGAACATAAAATAAAAGATTTAATGTCAAATATGTGCAATGTAAAAAATATCTATAGTTTAATACGCGTACAAGGAAGTCATGTGGTGTCCACATCAGATTTTTTTCTATACAAGTAGAGTTTGTATGTACACATCCAGATGGAACGTCTCAGCGTAGGTAAGGTAAGCAAGTCGAACTGTCGTTGATCGGGCACTTGACTGCGAGCCCAAGACGGTGAAGAGCCGTCCGATTGTTCGCGCAGACAACAATGGCGGCCAACAGAGCGCCAACTCACCGAAAGACTAATTGTTTTCTATCTGTCATGTCAACAATATGTATCCACAACAAACTAGCGTCGTGATAAATTAATGACAACCGCACCAGCCGCGGCTATAAAAGGAAATGAAATTATGTTCTCTTGCAGCTTCGTCATCACGCGTATCGCGCACCGCCACCTATGACTTTAATTGAAATCAATGTGGTTTTATTTAACTCCCGAAATGATCGCCAATCGAAAATGAAACGCTGTCCATCGTCAAGTACCTACCTATCTCTTCATCTCTGCTAATTGGAAATGCTTATTTTTGTGTTTTTTAAGAACATATACACCTCTTTAGTAATTATATTTAGATTTATCTTGTATATCAATAGTCAAAATGCTTAATATTAATTAGAAAGCTTCGATTATTGTTTTGTTGTTAGATATAAAGTCAGTTTACAAATAAATAAAAAAACCTCTTTTATTTACTAGTATTGACTACGCGGATTTTGATTCTGAAGCCATTAGCCAGTCTGCATTGTTATTGGTTTTATTGTAACAACATATCTGAGATTATTGTATCTAAATATGTAACATATGTATTAGAAGATCAAACGTATTATAAATTCAAATATCTGTTTACGGTCAATGTTTGACTAAAAATTATATTTTTTGAAAAACACGCCTCGACTTGTTACTTTTTTCGTTTTTTAAAGATGAGCCACGGAAGTAATAAAGTAATGTTTTTAAACTTTGTATGTAGTAGGTGGCTCAGTGGTATCGAGTCGGCCTGTGGATTCTGAGAATTCTGGATCTCCACAGCCGAC
This sequence comes from Pterostichus niger, assembly GCA_947425015.1. Taxonomy (NCBI): domain Eukaryota; kingdom Metazoa; phylum Arthropoda; class Insecta; order Coleoptera; family Carabidae; genus Pterostichus; species Pterostichus niger. Next base: position 17,455,242 of record OX380334.1, on the reverse strand, counting down.
AAACAATTTTCACCAAATTAAATCTACCTCTGTGGCTCTTCCTCCACTAACATCTTTGCTGGCTGTGATTTGACGGCTGGTAGCCGCACTTCCGCGAAGAAATATATCACTTACCGAGATTTATTACGGTGCCACACCCACTAATAGGTTAAATGCGTGATGATAGATTTATTTATTTATTTTATACTTATGTTTAAATAACATCATATTTAATTTAGAAATAGATTAAATTTTCATGTAAATTAGGTCATTAATTAAAAACCGTTTTAAATGTTTAGTGTTCAGAAGGAACACAAATAAATTGGGACCAGAATTTTGAAAGGACATATAATATCAGTCTGATCCCAGATTTAAATTAAATAGTCTGCTATCTGCTAATTGTAAACACTGTAATCATTTTTTATCTGATATTCTATAACGATAAACTGACTATTGTATATTTTACAGTTACAAGTCAATTTAATATATTAAAAAATATCAATCAAACCAGTTGTACTAAAAATTTAACCTTTGATTATTATATCACTACATCACCTAATATATATATATATATATATATATATATATATATTCAAATTTTGATTATTAAGTTTAGAAACAGCATGTATTAAAATGAAAGATGTTAAATTTTATAAAATAGAACTAACAAAATATTTTTTGTCAAATTTATTTTCAACATATATTACTCTTTTCATTTAAAAATAGGTGACATTTAATTAAATTTAAACGATACATTAAACTGCTGAATAATTAATACCTACTGACAATTATGGAATTGTAATATATTCGTATTAATACAATAATAATTAATTCATTTAGCAAGTTTAGCACCAAATGACAAAAAAATGATTTATTAAACAGAATATCTGAATCCGTCCACATACGTCCAGTAAATTTCCACAAAAAGACTGTGAATGGGACACGGAGGCAATATTTTAAACGATTCGCACGAACATAATGCAGACATTCCATTAGCATTGTAAGCTGACACAGAGCAATTATTGAGTAATTATTTTATTGAGGAATGGAAGAAAGAAACCAGAATATGCCGTCAATATCTATATCGAACTGACATTCCTCACGTGCAATTACAATTTCAAATAAAATTACCAATCGCGTTTACAAACAGCCTACGTCAATTATACACTCAGAATGCCGTGACAATTATAACTTACGTTTACCAATAAAACCAGTGCGAATGGCCCGTGGAATTAATCAGCGGGAAAAACGTTAATTATAATTGACTGGACGATACAGTTAGGCGCAAAGGATATGGGTTTCGCGCAGCTACTGTAAACGGCGCTGTAGGATGCGTGCCGCTGTGTTTAACGTTCAATGTTTGTTGTTCGTGAGGAAGTCGATGACGTTGTGACAACCAATTTCCGTTACCGAGATTTATACACGAATTTTTCGTTTGTTTTTCAGAAAGGTACTGGTTCTGACCATTAATAAAATAATGACGAACACAATCATATTAACATCTAAGCCAGTTCATAATATATCATTCTTCTCAAATGAACTCTAACATTGTCACATTTTTATATACGAGTAAAAGAAGATTTTTAATTCAAGTTAAGGGTATCTATGCGTATATAATTAGAATTTTCAGTATGATGTCTGAAATTCTAGATTCTAGAAGATGTACTGTACTAAAATATTTTACTCGTTATATATTTATTTTAGTATATTCAAGTACTTGTTTGTTGTAATCTAAAGCTGTATTTAAGAAGAAGCATATACGGTATGAGCACAAAACCTAGGATAATTTTCAAATATTTTGTGGAAATATATATACAGGCATTCAGAATGAAATAAACTTCAATTCATAGCTTATTTATCTTGCAATTATATAACTTTTAAATATCTAATCGCTAGTATAAGTTTCTACTTTCGTGGAGTATCGATGGATGATTAAGTAATTCTTTATAATTTTATAATTATGTATATGATTTATACCTAATATTTCTACTTTTTAAATAAAGTATATTCCTTTAATAATAAGATATAGTTTTTTTAAGGGATTTGATCAAGGATGAAATGAGTTTATTGGAGGAAAAGGTGTATATAGGTTGTGACTGCTTTCCTAATTACTTTAGACTAAAAGTGTAAGATAAAAATCTGATGTGGACACCACATGACTTCCTTGTACGCGTATTGAACTATAGATATTTTTTTAATTGCACATATTTGACATAAAATCTTTTATTTTTTATTTTTTGTTCTAATCCATAGCAAACTTAATTACAAAAAAAAAACACAAAATATATACTATTTAAATTTAGATATCTCGCTTATGCAAAAAGCTAATTAAAAAATTCTTAATGTGCTAGACGCAGAATTTAATTCTCTAAAACTTTTATTTGAAGCATTTATTTCTAAAATTCAAATAATACCATTTTTTTCAAGGAAAATTGTTAGCAGCTTCATGTAATGTGTCACTTCCGGTTAGTGTATTTTAACCAAAATCTATTATATTATTTCCATTGATATAGTAGTCTTATATACCAAATTTGGAAAGTTTTAAATTATATTTGAATATAGTTTTTCATGAAAATCTATTATAGGCTTCAAGTAAAGTACCACTTCCGGAAGTTATATAATGACCAAAAAGGGAGGTGCACAACTAGATGTTATAACAGTCCTAAATATAAAATTTCAATTTTCTACGGCTTACCGTTTTTGAGTTATGCGAGATACATACGTACGTACACACGTACGTACAGAAGTCACGACGAAATTAGTCAAAATGGACTCAGGGAGTGCCAAAATGCGTATTTCCACTGAAATCTGAGAACCGAAAATTTTCGCGATTACAATACTTCCTTTACTTCGTACAAGGAAGTAAAAATATACTAACCTTACTATTTCGAAATTCTTTCTGGAAAGATATTATTTAATCATTTATCTGAACTATGTAAGCAAGTAAACAATTGATGTTGATTTGCTACATATTGGCAGCATTTAACTATCAGTGTTGCTGTTTATTTAATTTTAGTATCAGAATAAAAATTAGTTAATAACAAAATTAAATTATAAGGAGAATAATAGATAAATCTAGTCTAGATCTTAATTTTTCGCATATTTGATAGATGCCGGGTTGTAATTTTCCTGTATTTCTCTGCAACTCTTATTTCAAAGAATTTTTAAATACCCCCACAGAAAGAAGTCATTAGATAACAAGTCCGAGAACCGAGCAAGTCAATTTATTTGTCCACTGCAATTTGGGAAATACTGATTTAAATATGAAGGTATCTGTAATTGTAAAATGTGCCGAACAACCGTTTTGCTGACACCAAACAATATTTTCTCCTGCAATATTGTCAATAGCATGTTCAACTACTGAAGTAATTCTAGATATTTATTACTATCCAGTTTTCCATGAATAAAAAATTACATTAAGGCCAAATATTCCTACCCAAAATTAACTCTACCATGATACTATGAATGATTATTTAGAACCCAATTTGTATTTTCTTTGTACCAATTTTATTATTTAAAGCATACAAAATTTTTAGGTATTTATAAAAATATATATATAAGGTAAAGTTAGTCGTGAATTATCAATTATAGAACAGGTTCCTGTAAATAGACTATAATACCGCCAAAATCTTTAAATATCAAGAACATAATAATTTAATAATTTATATTATATTTAAAATAATAGGTCTTATTCAAGTTTCATTATATATTTCATAATATTTAAAACTTTAATGGCCAGATGCACGAACAAAGCTTAAATTTTAAACTTGGCTTAAATAAATAAAAGTTAGTTATCATATGGAATAATTTACATTGCTGTCAAATATTCGATTTGCTATAATTTAATTAAACCAAGTTTAAAATTTAAGCTTTGTTGGTGCAACTGGTTCGATCCCCACAGCCGACAAATAATTTTCACCAATTTAAATCTATCCCTGTTGCTCTCCCTCCACTAACATCTTTTAAGGGCGTGATTTGACGGCTGGTAACCGCATTTCACGCGAATAAATATATCACTTACCTAGATCTGCTACGGCAGAGTGCCACACCCAGTATTGGGTAAAAAGAGAGATGATATTTTTATTTAAATCTATTTTATAAACAGATTTTTATTTTAAATTTCAACTTATTAATAAAATTTTAACTAATAATTCTTATATTTATTTACTAATGAAATTTACTTATAATTTTCTGAATAACCGCAACTGCTGGCACAAAATTTGTTAATATTAAAATTTATTCCTAATTCTTAAATAATTTAAATTAAATACTGCAAATAAAGTAATTTAAATAAACTATTAAAATTTATATAAAAATTTACATTTAAAGAAAAATAAATATTTAAGCTAGAATTAAATTTAATTATATAACAGGTATATAAAATCATATAATTAAAACGAACAAATTAGTTATTATACAGGTATATTCAATTAAAAATATCTACAAAAATTCCTCCCATTACGTTAAAAAAATTTAAAAAATATGTTTTTTTTAGGAATTGGCTTTATTTTTATTGGTTTAGAGATAATATATAGAACTGTAGAAATGTTCCACCACATTCGTTATATCCGTCTACGGTCGTTATACTTCCGAATCTGTTTCTCATCTTAAGGGTTTGTATTATATAATGTACCTACCAATCATAGAACATACAGTCATTTATCTGATGTATATGGAATAAATTGACTATTGTAGTTTTTACTTTAATAATATAATTATTAATACATTAGAAATACCTATCCAACTATTGATAATAAAAATGTTTACTTACGGTAAATTACTCTTAATTTTCCAAATTAAAAAAAAAAGTTTTTGTTTTATGATCAATATTTATACAGATGTCCCAGATTTAAACATAAATAATAGATTAAACACCTAAAATTAAGGTAACAAGTTCATTTGAGAAAATGAAATATTCTAAATGGAGTAGCGCTGCTGTAAAATAATATCAACTTTATCAAGAGATACCAAATATATCTTATTAAAGTGTGACATAATGATTCAATTAAACATGAATTGTTATTAGCTAAATTTAGCACAAAATTGAGTTTGATTGTAACAATTTAACATCATATTTGTCTATAGTTTTTGTAATGGTAAAATGAATGGTGTTCGTCGTGAATATTTGCAATGGTTTTTTAACAGAAAGTTTAGCACAATAGAACTGCTTTCGTTAAATTGTGTCAGCGACTTAGAGATACTGGTGTCACATACTGATGGTTTATTTGCACCTTTTCAAAATGAAGGAAAAACTGAAATATCCATTTTGATGAAAATCCTCCGACAAATGTTCAACAAACTGCGTCAACAATAAATTCAACCCGAATTGAAGTGTGGAGACCTCTAAAAGTAGCTGGACGTTATCCGTACCATATTCAAAAAGTTATTACCACAGTTATTACCGAAGATTTTGGGCGAAGGAGATAATTTTGTGCTCGGTACTTAAAAAATTAAATAATATACCTCAGTTTTCTACCTACATTTTCTGGACTGATGAAGCAACATTTACACAGCGTGGAATATTGAATCAAAGAAATTCTCATCTTTGTTTACATGAAAATCCGCATACAAGTAAAGAGAAAAATTTTCAATATGAATTTCAATGTAATGTATGGCCAGTAATTATTGGGCATATGTTAGTAGACCTTTACTATTTACCTCCGCGTTTAAATTCAGAGAGAAACTACAATTTTCTAAATATTGATTTAATTGAATTGATGAAAGAAGTGAGCTTAGACGTAAGAAAAATTTTTTCGCTGCAGTTCGATGACTGTTCTGCACAATATGACCACAACCAAGAGTGTATCGAGGCCTGCACTTTCGACCTTTAGATTTCTTTGCTTGGGGACTCATAAAAGAAAGAATTTATGATAACCCGATAGATAATTGGACATATTCAAGTTTGCTAAACCATATCTCTTGAGCAATGTCATGCAGCAACCAATACAGTGACAGATCGTTGTCGTGCCTGTATAATTTGTTACACAAAATAAATATGGGGTAGGTGGCTCAGTGGTATCGAGTCGGCCTGTGGATCTTGAGAACCCTGGTTCGATCCCCACAGCCGACAAACAATTTTCACCAATTTAAAAAATCTACCCCTGTGGCTCCTCCTCCACTAATAACCGTGATTTGACGGCTGGTAACCGCACGCGAAAAAATATATCACTTACCGAGATCTGCTTAGGCAGAGTGCCACACTCAGTAATGGGTAAAAGGCGTGATGATATATTTATTTATTTATTTTACAAAATAAAGCACTTCTATCTAGTTAAATAAATAGCTACTACGAAATTTTATGATGTTGTTTCTTTAATATAAATAAAAATAAATTTGTACCCAGACGTCAGTGAATAAAGCATTTACGGATATTTGCTTAAATGAACTTGTTATCTTATTTTTAGGTGTTTAATCTATAATTTCACTTAGGCCGTTCAAATCTGGAAATACAGAATTTCGAAATAGTTAAATGATTCAAAAAGGGATCTTGATCCGAATTAGCACTCATATGCATATATGAGCCGTAAAGACGTAATATTAATTCTTCTTCAATTTCTGCAGTCGACATTTGAGTGTATCCATATAATTACAGTATATTATTAAAATTTCGGAATATAACTTAATCGTAGTAGTTTAGATTCCACTATAAACTATAGGTCCTATAATATAATAGTAAATATGAAGGTAAATATACTGACTTTATACATAACTTGTGTATGTAACATAATAAAAAATAGATTCGTGACTATATCCAAGTTTGTATTTCAGATTCCTGGGAAAATTAATAATCATCATTATTTAACAATCAGAATATTAATAAGGAATGAGTTATTGCCTTGAATAAAGTTAGCGCAATAATTTTCTCACTAATTTATTAATTATTTTTAAATGAATGATAGCTAGTCGTATTTGACATAGATCAATTTTATATAATTTAGGCAACGTAAGAGTTGATAGTTGATAGACAACTATAGAAATCATAAATGATTAAGCATTTAGCAATCAGAAACTGCAATAATATGAAATTGATTTGTGTAAGGTATACTTATCTGATGTGACTTGCAATTAAATCGTCAGTCATTATATCTATTAAATTTATATTCATGTATATTTTGGTGTCGACGTTTGTCCAAAAACATTTCATGTTAATTTGTAGACTTCGTGGCTACAGAAATAATAGTATTATAAGTAGGTATAAAATATAAGTTGCATACATACATACATTATTCAATAATTCACTTATATTATTTTAATTATGAATAAATAAATAAAAATATATGACACAAATATAAATTAATATATCATTACACCGTTTTACCTTTTACTCGGTGTGGCATTCTGCTGCAGAAGAACTTGGCAAGTCTCTGTATCTTATCTTTGCTAATGTCTTTTCTAATAGGTGTTTAATTTGATGGAACATGCAAATTTAAATATTTATGTACCTTTCTTCAAAAGTTTTATCTAATTATGTATTTTTACTAGAGATGGGCGAATATCAAATTTCTCGAATTCGAATATCGAATACGAATATTAATCAGATCTCGAATATTCGAAGTACTCGAATATTCGAATACTCCTAAAAGTTAATATATTTATTATTAATAATTATTTAATTATGTCCTTTTCATTATTTGAATGAAATTGTTAAGATAAAATAAAATTAAAACAAAAAGTACAAACAAAAAAGAAAAAGACGAAAACTTCAAATTTAAGGTGAAACGTACGGGCTGATGTTGGCGATAAACAAATTTGAAATATGGTACGTCTTCATGGTTTTGAAACCAAATATCTTTGTTATTAATAACTTCAAAGTATTGTAATAGCTTTAAGTTTATGTACAAATGATAAAGAAAAACATAGTCAAAAATTGAGGTCAACATAAAGCGCGATATTCGAGGTATTCGAATGTTCACTATACTGACGTTAATATTCGAAAATCTCGAATATCGAATAATGTCAATATTCGCGGATGATATTCGCCCATCTCTAATTTTTACGCTAACCTTACTTTAACCTGGTATTAAAAAGTTAATCCAAATCATAATCTAAAATCCAAATGGTAACAGGAATATATTAAAGTTTAATTAAACTTTTTTGAAAATTTGTCTTAAACAAAATTCAAGATTATCTAAAACATTTTTGAGAATCGGATTGTAAGAGCGCTTTACAGACGTATATTGCTTTTGTATAAAAAGTTAATATTTGTGTTTTGTTAAAATTTAATAATAAATAGTCACAAGCTAGTGAAATATTTAACAAAAGGATATACATTTTTATTTCGACTGTTTTTAAAATTATGAAATAATACTTCTTTTTCTGACTGAATTCCGAAAAGAAGTATTATTTCATGAAATATTTAACATTAGGTAATAATTTCTTTTTTAGATTACATAAATACAAATGCATATGATACTATTCCGTTTATCAAATTATTTACGCGTTGCTTTCTAAACCTGAATACAATCAACACAAGATGCCAGATTACAGATTACATTTCAAACCAGTTTTCTGAACCAGAAATCCCACAAATAACAATCAACAATGCAATTTCTCACTTAAAATCAAAATTCTACCCATACTACTTTATACTACATCTATTCACACAGCCTATCATAAATCAATGATCATTTTTCCATACAAGTAATTTTAATAAACCAGCAACTGCTCTCGGGAAAAAACCGAGAACCAGAAAAAGAAAATGAAGTAAAGTGCGCGAAGAGATAGGTGTGTACGCATGTGAATAGAAGCCGTTTGTTACTGTTAGGCCATCGTCAGCCAGGCAAGCGCGTTGGATTTATTGCAAGTCAGACTACTCCTATTATTCGTCTAGTTTATTAAGAACACAGCGGGGTACTAGCCGCTGCATATCACCCGAGAACCAAATTATATCTAATTATAACAGTAATGTAGTTTCGATTTAACCATGTAAACATTGATGGATTCTTCATGCTACTTTTTACTGCAACGAGAGAGGAGAATGCTGGAGTTGGAGCTGGAGCTAAAGCTGGTGATGATGCCAAACTATGGTCAGTGGCGCCACACAATTTTTATATTTAGGAAAATCAAGTTGCACTGAATATTGGTGATTCGGTTAACATAAAAAAATCCATTTCATTCTCGCCTACATAGAGTTTTCGAGGCTCAAAGTATATTGTAATTACAGATCGAGAGGGAATAAATTATAAACTTAAAATATTTGAACAGGAACAACAAGTAAATTGTCGAGAAATATCCGAGACAAGAAAAGCTGTTTTTCTGGTTTTGAGCCAAGATGACAGTTGACTATTTATTGTGATATGACTACTAAAATGCTATAAATCAGTACATTTCTCATAAATATTTCAATATTGCATAACAACAAATTAATTCTTATTACAGTTACATAAGCCCACAATAATATCCCAGGTAACTTACTACTAATATAAAATTAATAATAAATAAAAATACATCATCATGCCTTTTACCATTAATGGGTGTAGTATTCCGCTGTAACAAAAGTGATTTATTTATGCATGTGAAGTGAGATTGATAGCCATCAAATCACGCCTCCCCAAAGATGTTAGTGGAGAGGGAGCCACAGGAGTCATTTTAATGTGGAATGAATAACATTTGTCGGCTGTGGGAATCGAACTCGGGTTTTTAAATAATCCGACCGATGTGTTTTCACTGTGCTATTTAGCGCCATAAAATTAATAATAATATTATATTATTACTAATAAAATGTGATGTTAAAATTCTTAGGTATATTCCTAGTTGAATTTATTCTAATACTTGAAAATTATTTAATTTTTTCAAAAATAATTGTTTATTTTATAAATGTCAAAATTTTATCTATAGTTAGCGATAAATGCGCATAAAAATATTGATAATACCAGCCAATAGAATGTCATACTTTTATTAAAATAATGTAGTAAATTAATTAATTAAATAAATAGATATAAAAATCAAATACAAACTTACGAGTATTTTATAGATTAGACATAACATAACAGCAATAATTTCAGTACGAGTAAATACTATGCTTTAAACATACAGTTTGTGCAGTACGCGTAGATTTATTTAAAAGTTCATATTATGGATAAAATAGGACCGCCACTGACTTGATTTGCTTTAACATTTGGAAGCGATTGGTGCGTGTTATGAAATGAATACGTGACTAGATAATTTCTAAAACAATGTTTTGTTTGATTCGTTCTGTGATTTGTATTGCTTCAGGATTTTAATAATGTAATAACGAAAATTGTGTAGGGTTTAATTTAATGGATTAATATGAAAATGTGTGACGAAATATTATAGGAACGGTTCATTATCAAATTAAACAAAATATTTATAGTATCAAATATAATAAATAGTAGATAAATATCCTAACATCGTAACTACATGAAGATAAAGCTATGGAGAAACAAAAAATCTTTTTGTACCATTAGCATTTCATTTTATACCTTTATATTATAATATGAAAGTATAATGAATCTGTGGTGACAACATAATAATAAACCGCAACCAAAGTTACCCTGCTTTTATATTATTTTAAACGCAACTAACCTACAAATTGAAATACGTTTTTTTATTTTTTTTCTGTTTTTTTTTTTACTGTTAAATATTCGCATGTGTACGTACCTAATGTATCATATTACAAATTATTTCGTACAATATAGTTATTTGTGTATTAAGAGCGTAAAGTGACTCGTTGTTACTCGAACACGGTAATTATAGCGCGAGCCGAAAGCGAGAGCTGCAATAGTGTAAGAACAACAAAGACACTTTACGCTATGATTGCATCTTAAATTATTAAAAAACGTTTACGTACTAAAAATAAATCCATTCTGCCAAGTGTCAATATGACAAGTTTCAGTTTTGTTTGTATCCCTGGTAACTATTGAAATAAGCGCGCATTTAATATCTTTTTCGCGTGTTGTTATTGGAGATGTGCGACAAAGATATTTTTCGATTGTTCCACAGAAAACGTCAACTTGACGATAACAAATGAGAGCGTAATTGTCAACTTTTCACAGCAATCGTAGAAAAATATAATTTTATTATACAAGGAAAATTAAGATACCACTAGGATTCGACACTCGAACCTTTGAACTCCAAACAAATGCTGTTGCCGAATAAGTTACGATAACTTTATAATTCAAATATGATTCTAATTTTTCTCCCTATTTTTATTAAGTATCAAAGGCAGACTCGATCCTATGATTCCTTCAAATACTGAGAGATAGCGTTTCAGTTTTGTCTCATCTCGTATCGGATTTTACAGAAATGCTTAGACAATCGAGACAACCTCGAGGCCGAGACGATACTGACTATAGGTCTTGTTTTATCTCTCGACAACATGGCACAGGGTTTGCTTGCAGCGACACTGTTATTGGCAACTGAAATTCAATTAGCACATTTTTTAAGTTAAATAAATATTTAACAATTGATAAAATCTAATTGTACTATAGCGAGAGAAATGGCATGCTTACATGTAAGTGGTACGAAATACAACAATTCTGCAAGTAGATCACGGAATCTAATTATCTTATAAATTATTGATTCTATTATTTTATATATACATTTTTTTCTTTCGTAAAATTATTACATCATAGTAAAAATCCACTTAATGAACAATTTTATTTTTTCCTTGCATACAATTACGAATATTTGGCTCGTTTGGTGGCTAAATACCTCCACATATTGCTGAGAAAATAACACACCACGAATGAAAATTCATTCAGGCCATAACACGGTTTCCCGTTGATCAGAGTTGACGTGAATTGTCGATCGACAGCGTCTATACAAGTGCGAAGAGTCATTACTTACTGATCACCTGTCTCGTTACAATTTTGATTAATTTTCAATCAATTGTTAGCTGATGATTAATTATTGTGTCGGACTACCGAAGCGGCAGGCAGGTAGCCATGGACTAACCTTTTGCCACCCCCTATTTACGGCGGAAAGAATAGTTCTATGTTTATAATTTTATGCTTTAAAAACTGCTAGCGATAGTCGTGCGTCATCACACAGCTGAATTGGAAATCGAGATTTTGTATTATAGGTTCTAATCGATTTTTACTTTCTATTATTGGTGCTTTTGTGTTTGTACACTATCAGATTTTTAGTGGCGTACCACAACAGAAAAGACTACTTTTAACTTTTAAAACAAATTACATGAAACACTTGGTACCAATTTACTACGTTTTGGTTTCCGTTTTTTCATGCATGTAGTGACGCTTTTAATTTTTAAGTACAGTGAAATTAATTATTTTTCAATATCGGTATAACATATATACCTTCTTTCGACTATTTATCTTTTAACAAAACATAGATAAAACATCTAGTAAACTGTAAAATGTGAATAAAACTGTCATTTTTTTGTTAATTCTCATGCATTGAGAGTACACATTTTGTGATTACATGTTTGATTTGATATGATAAAGAACTATTTGTAAATCAAAAATCTCATTCTATTGTGTATCATGAAATCTAGGTACTAGCCTCGAAATCACGGTAACTGCAAATATAAATAGGATAATAATATTACATGTTGTACGTATTCGCGATTCAAATTAGTTGTTTTATCTTGCGACGCTACAAAACATAAAACAAACGGTTTGTTTTCAGTGTTTCTTTTTATTTACTTGTATCAAAAAGTAACATTTTTTTATTTGAATATTTGTGCGCAAAGTTAACCTTTTCAGTAAAGTATGAATGTTTGCTATGTGATTACCGTCAGTACGTACTTTGCGGCCTAGGACAAAAAGTACTTTTCAACCGATAAACTAGTATTTAAATTTAAAAATTTCTTAAAAATAAAAATTCCTTACAATCAAATAAAAAAATGGTGTATGACTCGCAAACGAAAAAGCTTTTCGTACTCATATGGTAGCCAAACTCGACTTCGTCTGGTCCAGCTTTTTCCTTAACCTTATTTTTTGTCCTTGAGTAATATAATTATTTTGTTTCTATTGAAATAATCAGTAAAACAATTATAAAGACAAACTTTATACTTGCAATATGAACAGTACATAATCTAATAAATAAATATAAAACATTAATAACTCTTCAAAACAATAATATAAAATTACTCTCTAGTCGTCTAACACTTCAAGCACGCGTCTTTACTCAGCTTCTTAAATCTCATATAACTATTGGAATCAAACCATAAATCTCCATGTTCATATTTTGCCTATTTTTCTTAGATTTACATATTTTCGGGACATGATGCATTAATTCTTATTTTTCGTACATTTTTCTCGTATCGCATCAACTTGACAAGTAAACCAATATGTGAAAACCAACTAGATGTATCATTTCAGGATCTAGAACTCCAAGTGTGGTGCTACCGAATTCGATTTCTCCGATCGATGTACGCTGGGCGCTCATTGTTTCAGAAGCGGCTGGAGCGTCGCTCGAGGTGAGATTATGTCAGATCGGTTGTTAATAATAACCAGTAATCAAGCGACTGACTTTTTGTTAATCTCCGCAGCCCGCCCTCATCAGTGCTAACAAAAGGCGACCAATAATCTTTTTATGGTACGCATTGTGATCGAGGATGGTCAGCGGGATGTCTCGCTCTCGGATGGTAGTCTTGGAACAACAGCGCAGGGTCGGACTTGCTCAAATTAACAGCGTGATACATCAGAATTTCTGCAGAATGATAAATAATTAAAATAACACAAAAATTTATGAGAGTTTTATATTTTGAAGTAGTTGTTGAACTCATGATATTATTTATTAAAATTGTTATTATTTCTTTACCGACAACAATTATTTCTTCTCAAATTAAAATATGTATTTATATATTTATATTCTGGTGATATTTTTTAATCCAATTAAAATTTCATTTCCGATACGATGACAAAGCAATAACAAACGGATAAAGGGAAAAAGGAAACTACCGGGTATTTTTCATATAAAATGGTCTTACGACAATAAGAGAGTTATGAACAAAATGAAATAATTTATCTTTAGATAGAAATTCTAAAATATTATATAATGAATCAATTAAACGTAAATATAAGAATTCTCACGAGTATATTTGACATTTTATTCATATGTGATATACAACGCTTTATCTTATATTTGCGGTTTTCCTACAATAGAATTAAAAAATATTTTGAATAGTTATTAAATAAGTGAAATATCACTGTTATCAAGCTGTTGCATTGGAATAAATTATTAGTTGTTTGCGGTTGTCATGGATTTAAATCTTTTAGTCACATGTGGATAAATGTTGATTGTAGACACTAAAAGCGATTGTATAATGTAAACCAAAAATCGCTATTACAAAATAATAGTATATTGCGAGTGTATGTAAAACAAGTATATAAAACGAGTCGCATACATAAGTATTCTACGACGGCATATTAAGACAACAACAAAAATGTAAACTTTTATTAATTATTTGAAATTAAGGTTCAGTTACAATGACAGATGCAAGAAGCTAATTTCACTTCGTACTTAATACGGCAAGTGTTATCTTCACACCGTGACTAAAACGTTCGAAGCTACATGTGATTAAGATGTAATTTAGTGCCATGAAAACCAGTACGTTAAATGACATTATGATAACGGGAGTAGAACGGGAGCGAGATGAATTGTCGAATATATGATCCTTAAAATTTAATGAAGGCTGCGCAACTACCCATTATTGCAATAAATTTAATTACAGGCATTTTTACTGAGAATAATTACTAACTATTACCAGCATTCAATTACCAAAATCATGCCATGCTAATGAATGAGCAGTGTGATACATATGATACATATTTGATATTTGATTTGGACTATTTTGTTTTCTTCACTATTTAATAAGAGACTAAGATGTATATGCGTCCCAAAATAAAGGTGAGATGCTAACGTATTATTTCTGGTTTGTAAAAGATGACTTATTTTTATATAAAGTTCACTAGTTGTTAATAGTTAGTTATCGTGAAGAATAGAATAGAAAATTAAATTCGGACCACAATATATTTCCAAAATCTAAAATATTTTATGACATATTGGTAACGAACACTTTTTTGCTTATACCCTATATTTAAAGTAAACAAAATTTTAACTAAGTATTTACGAATTACACAAAAATAAGTTAAGATTCTTATTTTAAGTTTATTTTTAATCCTAGAGCTTTTCTAAAATAAATATTTTATTTCTTATACATACCATCACGCTATATCCCATCAAATGGAATAGCACAAACCCTAGAAACATTCATAAAACTCATTAGATTCATAAAAAAATAAGTCATTGACAAACCATTCTCATCCTAACACACCATCCTCGCTTCAATTACATTTATAGTTCGCTCCGTACAAGTTTATTTATTTATCACACTAGGAATCATTAAAAACGCAACTAAGCTTCAATCGTATTCTTCCATTAAATTTTATACACCTTTTTCATTAATCTGTCATTGAACATACTTTTACATGCTCAAAGTGTCTAACTTAACTTATTTTAATTCCGCTATTAACGAATTTAACAATGAATGTAAAAATATATTAAGGGAAATGAGGGACAGCCTGCGCGTGCATTAAAAAATATTCCACGCAATTGCAGTTAGATACTTCATAGTAAGGAACTGAAAACGAAACGAAAAGATAAGTTTTCCATTCTGTAATAATGAAATTTGAAAAGACTAAAATGCACTTGGGGAAACATTTGTATTGTACATATTTAATTCAATTTTAGAATAATTAATATTTCGACTACCGTTTCGATTTGAACTATCTTTTTAAAAAAAAATTAATAAAGATTAATTTATAAATATTCGAGGAATCTAGTGCTATCCTATAATTTATAGCATCTTAGTAACGAAATATAATCTTGGCATGAATTTTCAAAATAAAGATTTATAGTTTTCTTAATTTAGAACTATTACTATAACTTTTGACAGTAGAATGATAGACTAAAATCGATTACGCTATTCAACCCATTTAAAATCAAAGTAATGCTTTCTTGCAAATGAATGAATTAGATATAATTAATTATATCTAAGAACTCTGCTGTCTGCTGTGTTCAATACAGCAGTGAATTAAGAAATGAAATTAAAATTGTAGTCCGGTCCTGCTAGCGATTATTCATTATGTACACGTCATGCGCGGCTGTCGATGAGGCAGTATGCACTCGTCAGAGCGTCAGCGCATCTCCTGATGTGCTTCTACCGCCACTCGTTACCAACCCCTGCCTCTCCATATGGGAAGTGTTTTGTATTCTGCTCTGTTCTGACTGCACCACTGCTCAAAAGATTCCCTTCATCATATTTCCTATAATTATTTCCATGTTTGTAAAGCCTGAAATGGTTTATGATTTGATACGGCGTATCCAATATATGATTGAAGCCCTGTTAGTCTTGGAGATGTTTGCTTTTGTAATAGACGATTGAAGTTTTTTGTTCGTTGTTCGCTGAGAAGTGCGTGATGCAAATGAAAAGAATATTAACTTTCAATTGTCCTAATGGAATTATTCCGTGGGAAATTAGAAAGTATTTTCTTAGATTCCAGCATACCAAATTTAGGAAGAATTTAAAAAATAAACGATACTCTTTTTTTAAAAAGATTAAAATTAACATTTTAGTGCAATATTTATCAACTTAGTTCTAGTATATTATTTATGTTGAATGTCGTATCGATGGGACTCAAGGGGCGAACCACAGATGAAATACCTTTTTAAAATAATAATATTTTATTATTAATTTTATTTAATCAATTATAAGTTTGTATCATAACTCGATAATGGTATAAAGTATAAAAATATTTACCATTTTTATAAAAAAGTTTTGAAATTTAATATACCTATGTCTGTACCTACGTGTATAAGTACAAAGAAAAGATCTTTAGAAACTGTTGCATTCGAGGTTTTCTTAAAAATATAATTATTTATTGTTTTGGTTGTAACAACGGTATTTATTGTAGAATTAATATTTTAATTTTAAACAACATAGATCAAAATAATTCAACTTTCAAAGCACGTATGATTTGAATTTTTACAATTTAGAGTTCGTTACTTTTGCAGAATATTTTTGAAACCGCAATGTTTGAACAATACTTAATTTCATGAGTAATATTCGAGTTTTAGATCAACTTCGATGCAGAGTTAGGTATATTTGTCACATAAATAACTTTTTTAATTAATTTTGTAATTGTGCCTGTGTCATAAACCTAATTTCATTTAAAGAAAAATGATAAAATATATTTTTATGGTTATCTTTTAGCTAAAGATAACTGTTTACTAAGTTATTAAAATATTTTGGGTTCTAATTTTTATATTTTATGGTAAATATGCTTTGGAAACTTAATTACTGTCACAATTGTAACAAATAATAAAAATTTGCCAATAGATGTTAGATAAGTTTTCTTCAAAGTATTTTATATAATTTATTTGATTTTATGTATCAATTTTTATCTAATAAGTTATTAGTAAAAAGCAGTTTAAAAAAGACTGTTTGCATTAAGTAGAACAAAAATAGTTAGAAAAAAGGGTAAGACGTAATAGTTATTCTTTTGTAGAATTAAATTGTTACTTTTGCTAAATATGTTTTTAAATACAGTAAACAATAATTAAATTCATTCCAAAAATTTAAAATATATATATATATCTATATATATATATATTCTTGGTTATGTTGAAGTATTGTTCCAAAGTTTAGTTGCATAAAACGATGTTAACTATATTGTTAGCTAATAAAATGGATGGCTGATATCTCATTTTACACATTTTCCAATTTTCAGTAATTTTATTCTAGCATTTCTTATAGCCGTTAAAGTGATTTGTATTATTTCTCATGACAATCTGTAAATAGCAACAAATTGTAACTTTTATTTTACGGCTATTACAATGTATTACATCAATAAGTTTGGACTCATTGGATACATTTTTTTTTATCTGAACATCTTTTGTATTTACACTTTTATTCTAAAATTAATAAAAAGAACCTATCACAAATAAAAATTTAAAAATTTGTATTTTATAATACATAAAATAATAGACATGTGGTGCTAATGAGTCAAAAAAATATATTTACATAACTGACATTTACCAACTTAGATATCATAAATAATAAAAGACCAAACTAACTCTAGGATTAAAAATAAGCATAAAATATGAAATAATTAAAATCAACAAAAAAGGAAAAAAGCAGGTCAAATAACTTCTTTTTTGAGTAATTTATGCAAAGCAGTAAAATTTTTGTTTGTTTTCAATATTGGGTGTAAAAAAAAGAAGCTTAAATTTCAATATTTCTGAAAAGATATAATATTATCGTGTCATGGAAGAATAATATTTGCCAAATCATAATCAAACTATTTAAAATAAGATTATTCGTTATTTTTCAAATTTTCTGTTCATTTGCAAATATTGAAATATTAAAATCTACTTAAAATCATATATAAATCAATGCACCCATAATTAAATAACCAACAAACTTACATATAATTAAAACCACAAAATAAATAAAACTTCTCCAGAAAATTACTGTAAAAAATCGCAATTTAAAAATATGCGGTTATATTAAGTAATTACAAGTTTCGGTAAAAAATTACAGGCCGTTCATTAGCGTGCGAGACCGTGGCGGTACACGTGCAGATCGCATCGGCTCGGGCGTGGTTCCCGTGCTGGCCACCGGACATCGCGGCGCTGCGGAGCAGATGTGCGCGACCGGCGCTTTGGTTTAAATGTTAAGCAGGTGCTTTACACACGTTAATAATGTACAGTGCAGGTTTATCAGTGCTGTATGCCGTGTGCCGCGACAGTAATAAAAGTGAAAGTGGAACGTCGGATTTGCGCTGCTAATAATTCAAAAAGGTGGAAGGCGAGAATTTAGGTTCCGATGCATCGGCGCCGACGTTGGGGACTCGTCTGCATAAATTTATTTTATGTGTTAGTTTAATTAATGATGTTCGATTCATGCAGATAATTTTTATACATATATAATAATTTATGTTATATGAGGCGAAATATACAAATTTGTGTAAAATGTCAGCAGTTTAATTATATTCTAATTAACTTATTAATATTATTTATCAAATAATTTATATATATATTAGGGTGGGTCGAAAAAAATAGATTTCGTTCTCTAGGGTCTCAAATGAAAGAGTTCCATCCAAAAAGTTGTGGAGATGTGCTGAAACATTTTTCTGATGAATACCCAGGCAGCACCGAACACCTCAAAACGCCGTTTTTGCACCTTTTTTTAGATTCTGGCCAATAACTTTTTTCAATTTGCTTCAAATTGGCTGAATTTTTTTCTGGTATACCCAGATCAGGTTTTTCAGGTATTTTGTTATTCCTGAATAACCTGATTTTTAAATACTTTCAGGATTTTTTCTTCGCCTTTAGGAAAGGGTAAACCCCAATGTAGGTTATATTGACTTATTCGGTATTGATCTGGGAATACCAGAAAAAAAAATTATTAATATATGTTCTAAATAATTTTGCAGTAAAAATATAATAATAGTAGTTTATATAACAAGTACATAATTTAGGTCTTTATTGGATGAGCCGAATTTTATGGCAGAGCGAGCGCAGCGAGCGAGGCTAATAAATAAGGCGAGTCTATAAAGTCCGATTATGTACGAGTTGCATACAACGTTTTATGTTTGACTGCATGAAGAATATTTTCTCTTAAAATATGATTACGTCAATACCTATATTTAAAACATTTAATTGCATCTCAAAGTGTGCTTCGTTATGCATTTGTTGCTTTATTTATCAAATTGTCAAAGTGAAAAAGTGTTGAGATGGATGAAGACATTGAAGACGTTCCAAAAGAAATAAAAGATCTTGCATGTAATGCAAGAGAATATCTAACAATTGTAAGAAGACACATATAATATATACAGAAAATGGTGTTTAAATATTTCTTTTGAATTTTGTTTTAATGTGACATTGACAGCAGTCCAATTTTTCATTTTTATCGTACTAGTCCAATAAAGTACCCGATTATGGACAGTAAACAGTGTCGTAAGACAAGGCAATATGATGCAGTCGAACATAAACATTATTTATGTACTACCTGGTACAAAAAGCATCGATTATTTTTTCTAAATTAGTTAAAATAATAATTTTTATTTGACAGATGACAGTGATGTTATTGCCACAAATAGAATTCTACATCCGAGGGCTGTTATACAGAGTGAGATAAATAAATTACCAGATAATAATATACATATGTATTATAATTCAGGTTAATAGATGTAATGAAGAGAAATTTATTACAAATATAAATACATATTCTATGACAAAACAAAAAAATAAAACTTTAGGAAACAAACGCTTAATAAATGAGACTTTATCCCGGCCTCTATTCCGGCACTATTTAGCTCATCCTTACAGTCAACACTTGCTATGAACAGTTGCTATTTGATAGCTAAATGTAAAATTTTATAACCTCATATTACTAGGTAAGAATATATCATCTACTGAAATCTATAATATTTCTATTTCTACTGTATTTGATGTACCCATAAATAAATAAAAGTTCATGATGATATTTATTTATTTCCAGTAGCAATCATAAAATAAAGAAACAAGTATATAATATAAAATTTCGCCTTCAGTTGTGGTCATAACACAATAAAATTAATTGTGAACAGACGAACGCCTGTATGTACTGACACTCTGATCCATCGTATCAGCAAACAGATATCTGCACCTTGTAACACCGATAAAATTTCTTGACGCTTGTCATACTAAGCGATACGCATCATTAGTATCATGAAATTGCAGGGTTTCCTCTCCTTAAAGTGTCACAGATGAGGCTACTTAACGTGTTTTTATTAAATTTAATTATAATAAAATTACTGTTATTGAACGGCGAATCCCGAAATTATAGAATACAGACGTCATTATGTACGTCAACATCCAATAACAACAGATGCTTTCAGCGTGGAACGCTATTAAAAGGGATACAGTAAGTTTCACCTCTGTCGTTCGTTGCTGCATTATTTGCATAATGTTTATAATTTTGGGAAGGAGAATTAATGATAAACAAGGAGATATAAAAGTGATATTAATCTCAATTAGGGCAAGTTGACCAAGGTTGGAAAGGTGGACAATCACATTACATAAGAAGGTGAAAGGGATTATTTTAAAAGATTGGACACATGTTTAAAGTGTTGAGGAAATCTTGCATTTTTTGGTGGCTCGAGTTACTTGACATGTACGCTGTATGAATTTTAAATACTAGCATTTTGTTCAGAAAAGATAAATTATGACTTAATTTAGTAATGATTTTTAAACGCAAGTACATGAAATGTACCATACCATATATGAACAATAATTTGACTGAAAGTGAAATTTATTATGCACATATTTAACATGTGGCATAATGAGACGGTTTGACTTTTTAAAAGATATATAGTTTTAAAGGAGAACATGAAACAGACAATATTCCTCAGACTGATACGTGAAACAAAAGAAATAAGGATAAGAACCTTGCATCATATTATTTAAAGTGTCAAATAATTATTTATTTGAGTTTGTTACGAAAATTATTAATAGAGTTAATAAATATAATTGAAACTAAGAAAATATTATATAGATTACAATAAATTAAAAATAAATATAAATATAACTTTTATTCATTACTGGTTGTGATACTATTTAAATAGACAAACTGTTTATGGTGTTTATAGTAATACTTAACTGCTTCTACATTCTCCCCCAGTTAATCATTGTGTACATAGCTACATTACTTAACGAGGAATATGTGCATGGAACAGCTATTTCACTGGGTAACTACGGTGGGGAGATCTGTTTTTCCTATTTAAATAATGGCAAGTAATTTTTAACTTTCAAAGATTTATTTTATAAGCGAAGAGAATATATTTTTATGAAAAAAATTCATAATAAGATCGATTAGTATTTATAGAAACATTTAAATTTATTTGTTTAAATTTTTGATGGACTTTCACATTTCATATTTTATAAGTAGATAGGTACCTTTATTTTTACACCGCATATTGTAAAAAAATAAAAATACTTTGTAAAACATGCCTACTAATTTAATTTATTTGTGTATAAGGATGTAATTGTAATATATACCTATGGAAATAACAACTGTCTTGTTAGAAATGACTTATTATTGAAAAAGGTATTTAAAATTATAGATATTATTCGTATATTATAAAATAAATTGAATATCAAACGGTTTCGGTGTAGTTGTATAATTACATATAACATAAAACCATTAAGAAATTGCAAACTCTCCCAATCTTCAGGTAGGTAAAGCTACACAGTAACTTTATAATTAAGTGCTTTGCCTTTATTTTAATATGAGAGTCAATAAAACCCCTTATTGAAACAATTATTTAATACTCTCTTACGTATGAGCCGTATAATTAATAATACATTATGCTTTACATTAAGAACTAATTGATCGTGTGTCTGTGTGTGGCACGCGTGTTCGAACATATGCATCTTATACGTGGATGTGAAAAAAACTTGATGGCCCGCTGTATTCAAATTAAGGCACGAGCTGGTATAATGCACTTCATTTTTAGTTTGTTTTGAAAAGGATTTTAAAGATGAAAGAATATGCATCTATTTAGAGAGAGAGAGAGAAAGATAGTTGTTAGTATTACAAAGATAATAATACTTTGTAAACTGATAGTCACACAAGAACAGACAGAGAACTAGTAATGCTTTAATTATAATCATTGAATATATAAACACTAAGAGTTTATATATTCAATGTTATAATTTAGTTCAATATACGAAAGATATTAGTCATTAATTGCAGTATTTTCAAATTAAAATGAAAATAACAAACTTAAATTTTTCTTAACACTGCTCATACAAACATGTCACCGCATACCCTACTGAGGACAGGTAAAACCTACCGATAAGTCAGTCAAGTGGTTTTACTTAATTTTGGCAAGCATTGTTCATTTTACTTGTGAACTAAGAAATTTAAAAAGACTTTAGATAACCAGAGATAAGCTAATGAACCTATTACGTAGTATAAAGGGATAAGCCACAATCGGAGCTTATGTTAATAAATGCAAGATCTAAAAATGTCGCTCTTTTAAAGTGTGCTTTGTACTTTGAACTATGGGTCAAGTTAGGTAAACCTGAGAAAAATAAACGTAAAAATAAAATAAATTTCAATACGACCTTTTCGTATACTTATTTGAAAGCCAAGAGGCGAATTAAGGTGGGGCTGATTGGGCTGCAGCCGGAGACCCCAACGTTACAAAGATACTATAATACTCCTATACCTATTTTTTTAAATGAAACTACCCGATAAGCTATAATGATAAGTGAAAACGCGGGTTTAAAATTCCATATATTACAAAAGATATGACTTTTAAAGTTTTATATCGCAGTTCTGACGTCACAAGTATCGTTCAGTGGTACTTAACTTGTTTCATTTAAAGAGTGCAAATAATAAACGATTTAAATCTTAAAAAATAATCAGAATATTATATTAATTGAGACACGGTATAAGATCCAGTAGATGAATCCAATTGGTTAGTTCCGGTATAAATTTTCTGTCCCTAATGTGTAGAGCTGCTTATGTCATCTGTCAACATTTGTAAGAATTTAATTCGCTCAAATAAATTGATATTATTATATTTAATTAATGTTCCTAGGTGTTGGAAAGTATAGTAACAATAATAAAATAGTTTGTCATGATATATAATATGTATAAATTTTTTAGAACTTAAAAAAATAACGGACTAAGTTTATGTGATTTTAAGCATTATATACAGAAATAATTTTATATTGGCGTTTCCGAATTAAAAAGAAATATAATAATTTTCTACAGGCAAAACCTAGGAGCTGATTCATGCCAAATTTTAATTACCTAGCTTTATTTTTGGCTGCACATTAAACTGTATTTAGGAACTGCTGAAATATAGTCGTGTACAAAGCCAAAAAAATGAGAGGTCCGTATTAAGATTTAATAATTTTGGTACACTATATTAGTGCTTAATAAAATTGTATTAAATACATAAATATTGTAACATTATAGATATCAATTCTATAAAAACGACAAATATTTAGTACCATAACTTCATGGCTATCCCTGCACTATTTTCAAATGATTGTCGAAGTAGGAACCCGAAAAATTATGACAACTGTTAATACAATTCCGACTATTTTTCAGCTTCCAATCTGAATCAAAATATAAACCATCAGGGTAGGATACACATTATTTAAAGCAAAGCGTACAGAAATAAAATGTCCCATTAGTGATAAAAGGTAAGTATAGACAAATTTTAATAAATATGGAATGAATTTAAAATTTTATATAAAATTTATTAATAATGATTTTAAGATTACGTATCAATGAAAATACTCTTAAAAACCTATTTATATCAGATTTTAAACTTTAAATGAATTGGCTTAAGAATGATGAAAATTTAATTACTGGACAGAATTGGTTATGTTCGATTGGTTTGAAAGCGATTTAGTTACTTAAAATATGTTATGGTGATTATTTTTTCAACCCCAATTTCGACCAATAAAAGCGTGGCATTTAACATCACGTGGTACAACTAGGTCTAAATTATATCAATAATTTTTCTGACAATTGTAACCTATGCGCTATTCAGAATCATCAAAAATAATCAGTCGAATACC
This sequence comes from Pterostichus niger, assembly GCA_947425015.1. Lineage (NCBI taxonomy): Eukaryota > Metazoa > Arthropoda > Insecta > Coleoptera > Carabidae > Pterostichus > Pterostichus niger. The sequence continues at coordinate 17,430,690 of OX380334.1, read as the reverse complement.
CCTCGAGCTTGAAAATTAATCGGGTATTTCCCTCTTGTTTCCCTGCGTAGCATCGATTGAGATAAGTTTTGCTTAAAAAAATCTCGAGCGCGAAACAATCGGGAAATACCCGATAATTTTCAAGCTCTCGGGGTATTATATTTGAAAATCTAAGTTGTATCTTTTGCCTATAATTTTTTTTATAATTATCAAATTGTCAATTTTTTAATATAACAGTGAAACAAATGTGTTCATAATATCCCAAAACTTAGAAGAAAACCAAAAGTAGTAAAAAATTGCAATAAATGCAAGGGAATTAATTAATTAAGTAAATATAAAAATTATTATGATTAACAACATTAACAGGAATCCAATTTTGATTTATAGTCCAATAAAGTATTATTTTATGAACACTAAACAGTGCCATAAATTAAGCAGTTATGATGCAGTTAAACATAAAAATAATTATTTAATATTGCTTTAGTTTTTCATATTTAATGATTATTTCAGATGTAGTTATTTAGTATATTTATTATTACACTTATGTTATGCTAATAATCGAGTTAAGTAGTTTGTGTCAAATTTAAGTACGAATATCTTAAAAAATATTTCTTCATTTACTAATATGTATTTCCCACCGCACAAACAACTAACGCCTTGCGGCTAAACTAACTGAATGATGGAGGATATAATCGTTGCCATGAAATTTAATTTGTCAAACACAAGTCAATGCACCTCAAGTCCGTTCGGCGAGAGATTATAGTGTTGTTGCATAGGACTAATTTTATTTCCATTCTGTTTGGCTAACCAAATTGTTAAAATGAAGACATATTTACATATTTACATAGAATAGAATAATAGTGACAGCGCTAATTGATCTCCAAATAAACATGGTGTACAATTACATGTTCTAAAATGTTCTATATGTATATTCATTTTATAAAACTTTTATCATTTATAAAAATGGGAAACAATAAATTTAGTATAGCGCTATCACAGTCACAAGTTCTTTATGCAATATCTTTATTTTGACGTCCTTAATAACCACATTGTAATCTTTCACCGATCGGACTATATATACAGGGTGTTTCACAACTTAGAGCAAAAAATTAAAGGGTATATTCTGTACGACGTGCTGATCATGAGACAAAAAGAATTTTTTTTAAATTCGAAAAATTAAGGGTTGTTAACCTAAAACATTTTTTGTAGTACTGCACTGGATTCGCTTTCCTATTAAACACAAACAATGAAGTAGGTATCAACTACGAAAGAATAATTACACAATTCAATTATTAGCAGTTATTTATAATAGAATTTTATTTAATTAATAACTTTAACATAATCATCCACCCAGTGGCAGTGACAACGAAAAATTTATTGGTGCGGTAAGAGACTAAGAAGAAGACAAATAAATAACATATTTGAATTTTATTGTTAGATCTTTACTAAAAGTCAGACTTTGCACTGTCCAGACTATATAATTGACCGAATCAAAAAAATATATATTCTATTTGGGAATCATTCTATGAAAAATAAATAAATAAAATATAACTGAATATAAAATTTACTGCCTCTAGTTTTCATTTAACATTTAACAATCGATTTGAGTAGGCCGACTTCACTTTTTGAAATACTTATATAATATGGTATTTTGTAACATATGTAAGTTTTGTAATAAAAATAAATTAATAGATCTGAGACAAAAATATGTGATACTAATAAAATCTGTTCAGCGGAGATATACGTGAGGTATATTGACATATTTTTGGTTCACTTCTGTGATTAAGTTAAAGCTTTAAATTGCATCACTTAGACTTTATACATAATTGTATTAATTATTGCAATTGAAAATTAACTGAACATATGAGAAATCTTCCATAAAAAATAAATAATTGTTTTCTACACTTTTACTTTTGTCGTTGTCATATTTATTTTCAACGGCAAATTGATTTCATTTCAATAAATTTACATCCGTTCGACAAGCCTTATGTAGAATGAAATATGAGTTTAAAACTTGACATTTTGATGTCCACCTAAATTTATGGTCATAAATTTCCAATGTCATCTTTAATGCTGTCAGTTACGTGAAGAATAATTAGCTACCAGTACCTGCAAAACCAGGTTAAACATTATTTCATATTCAGCTCAAAATTTTCCGAGTGAAATGATTGAAATATAATAATTAACTCGGAATTAAATTTTTCATTCGTTTCGGTTTAATCCCGATGAAAATAATTTCGTTTCGGTTAATATCGTTTGTGCTTAAAAATGTTTCGTTGTTGTTTGAACGAAGAACATACTTCGTTCCATATCGGCTATTTTGATTCTAATATATTTAAATAACGATCTTTGTCTAACAAGTCTAATAATTTTGGGTTGATTATTCGAGTATATATTCGTAAATTACTTTGTGGTGTGGTGGTTCCATAGAAACAGACAAGCATTTTACTAAATACGTGTGTAGAAATACACTTGATTATTATGATTTTCTAAAAATAAATTGAACACAAAGCATATTTTGAGAATGAAAAAATATAGTTATGTTATTAACCAGAATTTATATTTCGGCTTATAATTTTTACTCCTGGAGTAAGATTAAGAATTTCGTCTCGTTTCTGTTTCTGCTCCGGAAAATTATTTCGTATTTTTCCCTTATTGTTTTCGTTTCCGTTCTGGTTTAGATCCTGGTTATTATATAAATATACTATATATATATATATAATATCAAAATAAAAATTTTACATAATATACAATTATATTCTATAAAATGCATATTCATCATTAATACAATTAAATAAAATACAATATACTACTTGTAATGCATATAGTTTACTCGATTTGTTGTGTAACTATCTTTTTGGTACATCGCTTGTAATTTAAATTTGTAAATGTTTTTGGCACAGGAAGTGTATAAAATTGTGCAAGAGGATATGAATATGCGTGTTCTTTAATTTAAATTTAATTTGAAGTGATTCTTCATAAGTTAGATGTATAGTAATATCCTGTTATATAGAGCCTGAGAATATATTCTATGATTAAGACTATCTAGAATGTTTGTTAATGCCTATTTGTTTACTTATGAAAAGTAAAATAGAAAGTGGTTAGTAATAGTGACGTAACTAGGGAGTGTTGGCCGGGTGCGCTCACCCTCCTAGCAAGATTTAGGTGATTATTTTCTAAATTAACAAACTCTTTATCTTTTATAGGTAACACTTAAAATGATCAGCGAGTATACATATATAGTTTGTGCTATTATTTAAACATTTATTATTGAAAAATCATCTCCTTTTGCTATTATTCAGTTAAAGTTTGTATTAATTGTTAAATAAATTTGGAAAATTTTAGGTCATCATTTTATTGACAAAAAGCCATCTATTAATTAACTGTAATTACTCCACTGGTACCCTAGTGGTAGTGCATTTAATTAAACATTAAATTTTGTTCAAATACGAATAAAGTCAATTATGAAATTTATTAGTTTAGTTATTAGTTAGTAATTATGTTTTATAATTAAGTAGCTGATTCAAATTAAATTTGACATAAATCTTTGAATAAGTTTTTACAAATTTACAATAAGAAAAATAATAATTGAGTTCTGTCAAGGAAGAACCGATCATTGACATCTTGTGAGGAAGACGGTCTTCAGCCTCGCCGCTGAAGTTAATTCAGCGTTCTTATTTGCACGTAATTACATTTAACGTGCACAAAAAGTATCAGAGATAAAGACAATGTCCATTTCATCAATCGGCAACACAAAGAGTAATGTTGCGTACCTCTGAGCCGTTGTTCTCAGCACAATGTCCGTACGAGTGCTAACTAGACAGTTACCTGTCGAATCCTTCTTATTCTTTTCGCTCGTACAGCGCCCTTGTCTATCAAAGCAGAAAATTACATTGTCTCGTTTTATACTCATCAGGTGTAAAAAAGACAACACGCGCGCTTAGACTGTGACCGTCAGTTATTAATCAAGCCCGAGCTAAGAACAATATGAGGTCGGACCTCCCGGCACAAAGCAGAAGCTACGAGCTTCACAAACTATTAAAGAATTAGTTTGTGCTACATCATTGTGGAATGTGAACATTTGATTTGAAGATACCCGATACGTTATTACCCGGCCGTTTTCATTTATAATAAAGTATCATCTGACATCCGACCGTTTGGTTTAGATGAGTTTGGAGGTTATGTTTATTGGACGGACTGTATGTGAAGTGACTGTTGGCTTGTATCTTGTACTTGCTCTCATCCAGATACTAATAAGATTTATTGAGAGATGTAGGTGATTAAATCTATAACTCGTATCACTAATAAATTTAAAGAATTGTACAAATTTGATATATTCTCATTATCCAGAACACAATTAAATTTGTCTAAATCATACATTTTACCATATTATCGATGTATCCCTTTTTATTATCTGCGATGTGAATTAATTGATCTATAATTATAAAGAAAACAAGTTTCTTTTCTGTATTACTTAAAATTCATATGGGTTCTTGAGATAAGTATCCCAACAATATAGATCAATACTTTAAAATTTAATTATTTATATAGGAACAAATGTATATTTTCTTTACCATCAATTTAAGCTTTATAGTTTAATTAAAGGTCCTGTATTTTAAAACTGGATATATATATATATAAATTATAGTAAATAGAGTATAAACTTTCAAATAGAAATCATAGATATTGGAATCCTTATAATAGAGAAATAAGACAAAATTACACTTTTATGAAGTAGGTGGTACCATGCCGGACTGTGAATTTGAGAACTCGTGTTCGATTCCCACAGATGACAAATAATTTTCACAACATTAAAATTATCCGTGGCTTCCCTCCACTAATATATTTACTAACCACACTTCACGCGCAAAAATATATACTTATTAAGATCTGCTTCGAAAGAGTGCCACACTCTGTAATGGAAAAAAGTGTGATAATATATTTATTTATTTATTAAATGAAGTGAATAGTTGACAATTACATTATTAAAAAAGTTATATTTTTTCTCTTCTCTAAGATTGCTTGATTTAATAACATGATGAATAAATTAAAGATTATTTCATTTTTGAGATTGAAAATCTACAAATAAATTATTAAACAGTAATCAAGATTCCCAAGAATTTGATTTTTCTTTGCTGAAGTAAAGTTTGATGAATTCAAATATCACAAAAACAATAAGGCTGATTCATTAATTTTTAACAACATTGTACTGCTATTAAACATATTTCTTAATGAATAGTATCTTCTAATGGGCAGCTAAAATTAAATTAATACTACATTATAAAGAAAGCTTTAGTATTTGTTATAAATTTTTCTCGCTATCTACTATTATTTAAGAATAAAATTATTTGAAAAATTTCGCTATTTCCGAATTTTTGGTCATATCTAGTGACCTATGGTTTAAAAAAAGCGGAAGTAGAAATTAGGATCTCTTCACACTAAATAATGCTATTTAAGTTTGTCCTAATTTTAGAATTTAAACTACAAATCTTCAAATTAATAGTAGTTGTCCCTGTTTTTCCAATCACCCTATTTTAAGGTTATATGACACCAATAGTCTAATTTATGTAGATATTTTGTTAAAAGAAATATTGGTAATAAACACAGGACAGATATTTTTCTAGCTTCAAATATTAGAGAATTGTTTTATTTATTTGTATGTCTTATGGTGCTTCAATTCGAGAAATATGTTCAACTTATTTCTATAATTTGAAACGACACAAGAATCATTATATGTTTTTACGTAAAGCAAACAGATTAACTACACTAAATTTAAAAGACTTGAAAATAATTGTAATTGCACAAACTTTCAATATACATAAATCTAACTACAAAAAAGTATCAATTTAAAAAATGGTTACAAAAAGTGACACACATTTAACGAACCAACTTCAATGCAATTCAATTGAAAGGGAAACACTTGCACATGTTTATCCAAAAAAAAAACGAAGTAATAACATTTTTTAATTACGCGTACGATTACGAAACAGCCGATGCCGATATAATAAAATCGAGAGCGAGCGACAATCCTTGGGTGACGAGCTCGTCTGCTGTGGCAGATGGCGCGGGCGACTCTTGCGTCGTGGTAAATTAGCACGCGTGGAACACGGGGCGAATAATATCCGGAACAAGCACTGCACTAAATAAAAAATTCGCTAAATGTAACAGCTAATTAAAGAATGCCGTACTGAAGAAACGGGTGCAGAAACACGATATTTCTCGTTCATTACTAACCGAGGACATCGCAAACAGATGTTGCTTTTAATTCTTGCGATACTATCGATTGGACTGATCAGAAACTGAATATTTATTGGAGATGTTCAATGACATCACTTTAAAAATTATTATGCAGTTGCTGCTGTATTTATTGTTCCATTTAACAGGCACGCGATACAACATAAAAATTTATCTTTGTTCTACTTTTCTTATGAATAATCGTTTAATTTTATAGTTATATAGATAAAAAATTGCGAGTACCACAAGAAATGGCCTCTGTTTTAGCTCTCTTAATTAAAAGATTTAACTGTTTGTGTAATTAAAATTTCAATATACATAAGAAAGAAAATCCCGAAGTAACGAAACAAGTAAATGTTTCGGCTATATACTCGTACATACATATAATTTATTTATTTATTTATATTACACTGTATAACAAGAACTTTATCCCATCATCGAGCATATCATACTATGTCTCATTAAATGAGGTAGAATAAATTCTTGAAACATTCACTGAAAAGTTATTCTTCAGATTAATCCAGAAATTATACTTCATCAAGCGTTCATATTACAAAAAATATATGAACCACCACACTGACTCGGCAAGTCCGGATTCTGTGGGAGTAAGTTCCTGTTGCACAGAGTATAATAATCATACTCGAACCTTACCACATTGGATAAATTCACATGCAATCATGTTTATTCCTCCCATTCAAAATCTTTCGTTCAAGTAACAAACCTTTAATTATACACAATTCATTTATTTATTCGTACGTTGTCCATGCCATGTCACACTGTCAATTTCAGCAACATACACCTGTTTCACTAATCTTTCAATCAATATATGCTGCACATAACCAAACTATCTATATTGATTTACACCAATTCTTATAAAAATATTTTTTCTTAATCTCATACTTACGTATTACGGACATGATCTCTTATTTATATCCAGAATCAGCGTTGTTACTTATCTAAATAAATTTAAATAAAATGAAAATATTATATCTACTATCTTATTTAGATATTATTTATTATTTTATCTAAATAAAATTATTATTTAGGTATCTTTATTTTGAAAATGTCATATAGATCTTCTTAAATATAAATAAATAAATATATCATCAAGCCCATTACTGGGTGTGGCACACTCCCGTAGCAGATCTCGGTAAGTGATATATTTTTTCGCGTGAAGTGCGATTAAAAGCCGTCATATCACGGTCCCTAAAGATGTAAGTGGTGGGGGAGCCACAGGGGTAAATTTAATTTGGTGAAAATTGTTTGTCGTCTGTCGGGATCGAACCAGGGTTTTCAAGATCCACAGGCCGACTCGATACCACTGAGCCACCTACCCCATATCTTCTTAAATAATAACCAATATTAATATCGTCTTCACAATATAAATAAAAATCAAAAAAATTCAATTCGATTCTGTTCTCACTGAAAAGATTAAATTATTTAGTTAATTCGTTCCAAGTCGACACAGGAATAAAAGATTAGTTCATGTTCGGCACACCAAACATTAATTTCGCTCCAATAAATAAAATTAAATATTTTATCACGCCTTTTACCTTTTCCTGGGTTCAGCAAGCTCCCGTAGCAGATCTCGACGATATATTTATAAAAGTGCGGTCAAGTCACAGCTGTCAAAGAGTGGTAAAAATCCGTTGTGGGTATCGAACTTGGATTCTCCAATCTACAGATCGAAGCATTCTCACTGAGCATTTTAGAATGATAAACGCTCAATCAGTGTTCTCATTTTAGCCATTTTAAACCAGCTATTTATTCAACAAATATATGTATTATGAACGTAATTTGTAGTTTCTAGTTGTCAAATTACGTCACCATGGATGTTAGTGCTGTGAGAGTATAAAACTTGTTTATATCTCTATGTATTAAATACTTACATTAAATCTTATAGTAATGCTTTCCAGTAGGGTCCAGTTAGTAACCAGCTAAACAACATTAATTTTACATGGTGCAAAATTTATCATCTTAGTTATTATAGATGTGAGTACGTGCACATTTATAAAATATTACAGTAGACGACTATATCCAGTAAAACTAATTGTTTCAATTGTTATATGTAGATTTTTCAACTGTATAAAATAAGATCTATAAATAAAATATTATATTGGCATATATTCATAAAATATATACAAATAAATTAAGTATTTAATAAATATTATTAAAATTTATTCAAAACTAATAAATATTTTTGGGAATGAAGGACATAAATTTTATGGGCCCCTCGTTCATTGTGTTGCATCCGAGAAAGTACAAATACAACTGTTTAAATTTTACGTGTCAATAAAAGTGTTTTTTTTTTCGTATAAATTTTGTAATTCGGTAATGTATATAATTGAATTATCGATGTTATCAACAAAATATGTACCTGCATCTGATAACTTGCATTTGTGCCTTATACCTTATGCAGTTTATCAGCTATCTGAGTTGTGATATTCGCGACCTTTTAAGGAGAAAGCTTCAATAAAAATTATTTATAATCTTGTCGCAAAATTAATTCCGCAGATGTATTGCAAATGGTCAATACGCAGTGCAATGGTAATCGTGTCGCATACTGTTCAATATTGCGCCGATTATGCTGCCACCTGTGGGAAATTTTATAAATTAGTTCGGAGTTTTAAAATAACGCAACAAAAAAACTTAATTAATTCGCCTGTTTCCTTTGCTGCTATACACTGACTGAACCAACAAAGTTTTGGAGTAACCGAGACTCAAATGATGATTAATATCGTTCGGGTTTTGTTTGTTTTGGTAGATGATCTTTTTCTTCAATTTTACGGTTTTCATTTACGCAGAAACGCCCGAGTCGTAAATTATTTTACACCGAAATGTGAAGTTAATAACAGTGCTCCGCGCATAAAGCATGGAATTAATCAACAGCCGAATTTGAGTTTTTCGTGTGCCTACACGGACGTTATTTGCTATTTCTTGTAGGTGTTTTAAATGAACTACACTTTTGATTACGTACATAATTGTGAGAAACTTGTCGGTTGTTATAGAAACTTTTTATAAAGCCCCCATACAATATAAATGTAAATTATACATTAATATCTTTTTAATCAAACATTTAATCTTAGGCCACTGACATTATAACAATTATTTGTTAATTAAAAAACATTATAAAATTAAATATTACATACGAATATTGCAATTATGAGTTAATATTTATGGAACGAATAATGATATGAATTGGAATCTAATTATTTAAAATCTAAAAAAAAACGATATCTATTATTGGAATTTTTGACGAATATTAAAAATGTGAACATATTAAAAGTATTTCATGAGATATACAGAATAAGCGGTCGATACTTAATCGATGGTAGGTAGATCTGGTCATATAGATAGTAAATCTGGTAATCATTTTTGTTTCACGTGCTTTCCATAAGTACTAGAGCATCTTAAAACTAACTTATTACGTCATGTTTCTTAATTTTGTAAGAAAATGAAAATCAATGTGTTCTCTGAAAACAAAAGTTGATTGTCAAAATTTAAGTAAAAGGTAATTTTGAACATCTTCTGTAATAGCTATTAACATACCTAGCAATGTCAGTGAAATTCGAGCTCGGAGAGCTCAGATTTTAAGACATCTAAGACCTGTTATGATTCATAACATCCATAGTTTATTCAATAGTTTATCGGTTTCTGAATATGAACTCGTTAACATCATTAATAAATATTATTTTTCGAAATTCTTTTATGAATTACGTCATTGTCATTATTTTAGAAGGTGATCAAGTAAGTCTGTGGTCTGTATAATTTTATTTAACGCCATGGTTACAATTGTTTTGTATCATATTTATAAATAATTTTTTAATTTAAACGGCATCTCTAATTTTGAAGATATATATATATATATATATATATATATATATATATATATATATATATATATATATATATATATATATATATATATATATATATATATATATATATATATATATATATATATATATATATATATACATATATATATATATATATATATATATATATATATATATATATATATATATATATATATATATATATATATATATATATATTTGAATTTGGCAAAGTAAACATTTTCTTTACAAAAAATGTACACTTCAGAATAAAAAACTAACAGATGGAACAAAAATATAAAATTGTCAATAAAAAGTTTGTACGAAATTTGCAAAGGAACAGTAAAAAGTGCAAAATGAAGTGATGCCAAGTGTTTGGTGGAACAAGCCCCTGGACTGTAACTGTTTATAAGTCTAAATAAAATATTATTTGGAAATACTTTTTTATGTTTGCTGTAAAAATCTGACATCTGTATTTGCAGATCTTGATTTAAGTACTTACATTGTGATGACCTAATAGCACCCAACCAGCAATTTGAATAAATATAATAAAAAGTATATTATGAAGAAATGCCTAAATTTTATCTACTAGTGCCTATTATGATATTCCAGAATTATAAATTTCACTGAAACATTTAAACTTCAATAAGAGTAACGGTTTTGGTTTGTTGGATTTGCATTTTGTCGACTAAAATGACAAAACTGTGTATGTTATTGTTATCAAACTGATAAAAAAATATTTTCACCATATTTTATCTTTGGGGACACCTTATGCCATGTTATTCTAAAAGATTTTTGTATTGTGAAATATATTTAAATATTTGATGTTCATTAAAATTACATTTTATGTATCTGTGCGGACAAAAAGGTAAAACACCAAAATAAATCTACTATAAATGTTTGTATTTAGATACTGAATAAAAACTATTGAACATTTTAAAATAACTGCTATTACTCGTAGTTCTTCGTTAAGTACACAACAGTAAAATTTCTTCGTAGTTTAATCGAATTAAATTCTAATATAAAATTTAAAGTTGCTTCCAATTGATTTGTTAATAATAACAACTTTCTGTCTTCCACCTTCCGCATGTATGTATATGCAAATAAACCAAGAACAGAATAAATTTATCACTTCAAGATATTTACATTTGGCATTGCACTGTTTGCACATAATCTAAATTTAAATTTCCAATTTAAATACGTATCTATATTTTCGAATAGAAACTTATAGCAGAAGATACATTCTTTATTCGATATCTACACTAATAAATATGAAACTTACGGTGGTATGCGGTGCTGGCAAGAACGCAGAGTGAACAATATTCCCAGTAAAGAGTGAGAGAGACAGTTGTCTTTTTTCCCTCACAAATAAAACCATCCGCGAGCAGGATTTAATCCCCGCATTAGCATGTCACAAGCCAGCGATACCAATTTCTCTACCTTTCGCACCACATCCACAACTATATTACCCAAGATGAATACCTGAAAATCAGCGTGCAAGAGTAAAAGAACACACTGTCGTTTAGTTTCCTCTGATTTGCGGCGCGGCGCACCGACATCTAGTTAGCGCTGGAATAACTCGCTGATATATGAGTTGTCCTCAATGAATTGCTGAAATTTTAAGCCTCCACGCGTAAAATATGAGTTTTTAGGATTAATGTCTGCTTCTGCATGAGTTATTGAGAGCCAGCGATCTTTATACGCATGCGCACAACGATCTGCTCGCATATAATCAACACGCGTTTATCACTCTCGCGGACTTCACAAGACCATCCTTCGCCTTCGAACTGTGGTTATCACACACTTTTAACATTTTTTATTTATACGGGTTTATTCGAAACTTATTACATCTGATTATGATTTCAAGGTGCGAAATACTTTATTAATGAAAATTATTAGGTGCTACCGTGCTATTTCAAGAAATGTAGTTAGTTTCTTTTAAATTAGTATATAAATCTTGATAAGATTTGTGTTCATACTACCGGCACTTCCATTTAGAGCCTCATTTAACCCTGCTATTCTGTTATTTTTTAGCTACACACTTGTGACGTTCGAATCAATATGACTTGAGGACAAAATTTCAATACAATTAGCAAAATATGTAAATACTAACAATTCCAATCACTAAAATAAAATAAATAAATAAATATATCATCATTCTTTTTACCCATCATAGGGTGTGGTAGTCTGCCGGAGCAGAACTTATAAAATATTTATGCGCATGAAGTGCGGGGTCGTTAAATTATGATAGTATGAGGAGACCTGCAGGTTTGTTTTATGCTATGTAAATATGTCTTCATTTTGATGTTTTGGATAGCCATTCAGAATTAAATTATGTTCTAAACAACCACGCTGTAATCTCTTACCAAATGTATTATAACAATGTCGTTGAACGGCATAACATCTTGATGAACAGAGTATTTATTAACAATAGAAATTAATTTTAAGTCAGAAAGACATAAACAGAAGAGCAGGGTTAAACCTAACAATCTTGCTAACAGAATATATAATAATTAATGCATTAATAATTTTTTTACCCCTTAACTTTAATATAAATTTGTCTCATTATTTTATTTTATAATAATCTGTATATCATCATTATTTCACCTTACCCTGTATTAAAATTTAACTCTTCGTATAGATCTCGGCAAATATCATATTTACATAAAAGTGACTACCACATATCGGATATTAAATTACGGCACTCAGAAATTATATCACTTCCTGGATAACCCGCATTGAATCCTGTCTTAATACCAAGAAAATATTATTGGCTTGCATCTATTTTTAGGTTGTTATTTGACAGCTAGGAAATAAGTAAACTATACTTGAATAAAATAGATCATATTCAATTCAATATTTTTATTATAACTCATATTAAATAAAACTATTCTTACATAATTTTTTTGTTAGTGTACGAGTATATAATTTTTAACGATTGATCATGTTTCATAAAGTCGAAATAATTCTTCACAAATTATTTCAATATGTTAAACCACAATACAAAAGTAATCTAATCCCAAAAAGCAAAACAATCCCATCCCATTGAAAAATCACGAAATCCAATCCTTCAGTCAGTAGGGTGTTATTCGCTACCTGTTTAACGATAACATCACTCGAGGGTGGTACACTTACACATCATCAACCAGACAAGCCACGTCCATGTTGCCACCCTCGCATGCTCAATTAATCGCCAGGTACGCGGTCTTCTCATCTCCTGGCCAGAATAAGGGTGTTGGTTAGATTCGACCAGTGAGTATTCGTACCAAGATAAAGTCAATACCCTTGCTATTATATCATAAGACTTCAAAAAGAGTAATGTTACATTTATAGTTACACGCTAAGCTATGGTTCCTAAACAGATAAGTTGAGTAAATGCTGCCAAGCTGGTCAATTTTAGTAATCTTAAAAGGGGAGAATGATGATGCACCTAGCGTATGTTTCTGCAATTATTTGGAAGAAATGTGCAAAATATGGATCATAACGAACTTACAAATATTTCAAGGAACAAAAGTGCAAATATGTAAAAAAAACAGTTTTTTGTATAAGTACATTCTTAAGTTGTTATTATATGGGGTAGATGGCTCAGTGGTATCGAGTCGGCCTGTGGATCTTGAGAACCCTGGTTCGATCCCCACAGCCGACAAACAATTTTCACCAATTTATCTACCCCTGTGGCTCCCTCTCCACTAATATCTTTCAGGGCCGTGATTTGACAACTGGTAACCGCACTTCACGCGACAAAATATATCACTTACCTACATCTGCTTAGGCAGAGTGCCACACCCAGTAATGGATAAAAGGCGTGATGATATATTTATTTATATTTTTAAGTTGTCATTATTTGACACTTTTCAGTGTCTAATACGTGTCATTGTTGTTATAATTCGGTGTATGCGTATAAATTCCAATTAGGATGTGCAAGAAAAGAAAAAGATAATTTTATTCAGGTAAGAAAATTTTTACACGTATTTGTTTACTTATATGTCCGAGCAATGTTTTATTAAACTATACAAGCGCTGTAAAAGTTCTCTCTTGCGACAGGTGAGTGAAGTATGTCGGTAATGCCGATTCCTCAACAATTATTTAAAAGTTTGAAATAAAAAAATAACTATAAAATAAAAAAAAATTGAAATAAAAAACCACCAGAACTGAACAAGATTAACTAAAATGTATTTGAATAGAGCTGTTATGAATATTATTAATATTTAATACAGGAACTATACGTTCTTTTGAAGTTGATGCTGAGTTTTCTATATAAACTTGTGGTTTTGATGTTTTTTACTTCCTTGTACGAAGTAAAGGAAGTATTGTAATCGCGAAAATTTTCGGTTCTCAGATTTCAACGCAAATAGGTGTTTTGGCCCTCCCTGAATCCATTTTGACTAATTTCGTCATGTCGTCTGTACGTACGTATCTCGCATAACTCAAAAACGGTAAGCCGTAGAAAATTGAAACTTTATATTTAGGACTGTTATAACATCTAGTTACGCACCTCCCTTTTTGGTCATTATACAACTACCGGAAGTGGTACTTTACTAGAAGCCTATAATAGATTTTCATGAAAAACTATATTCAAATATAATTTAAAACTTTCCAAATTTGGTATATAAGACTACTATATCAATGGAAATAACATAATAGATTTCGGTTAAAATAGACTAACCGGAAGTGGCACATTACATGAAGCTGCTAACAGTTTTCCTTGAAAAAAATGGTATTATTTTAATTTTAGAAATGAATGCTGCAAATAAAAGTTTTAGAGAATTAAATTCTGCGTCTAGCACATTAAGAATTTTTAAATTAGCTTTTTGCATAAACGAGATATCTAAATTTAACTATTATATATTTTTTGATTTTTTTAAAAATTAAGTTTGCTATGGATTAGAACCAAAAATAAAAGATTTAATGTCAAATATGTGCAATTAAAAAAATATCTATAGTTTAATACGTGTACAAGGAAGTCATGTGGTGTCCACATCAGATATTTTTTGTATTGAAAGGATTTTCACAGTTATGGAATTGCCAATCAAAGGAATTAATCCCCTGGAAATTTATGATAAATATGCTTCTCTTCGTCCTGCTCACACAAGTCATGGCAACTTTTTTATTCAATACCATAAAGAAAAATGCAGTGTACAACGTGTGGGTATCAATCAATTTTCAATAATACCTAGTATAATCGCAAAATATCTTCAGCTCCCTACACCTGAATGTTATACAGGCCATGCATTCAGAAGATCTTCTGCTTCCCTTTTAGCTGGTACTGGTGCTGATATTTTAAGTATTATTAGCACTAACGCTAGTTATTTGGTTTTGCTTACATCATGTCATGAAAAGATCATATTCTACTTCATAAATTTTTCTAGATTTAGCCGGCAATAACTCCAAACTTGCGGCTTTCGCTTTTTCTTTAATTTCCGGCGGAATACCACATATTTCTTCTTCACTGCTAATAAGTAATTTTCGTTCATTTTTATCAGTTTAAAATTGCAAGATGACATTTGCAAAATAAAACAAATCAAACAATCAAACCAAAACAAAATAGAGTTAGTGAACTCTGATCTTTATTTTGATGAATATGACGATTTTCTTTCAAAATTTATTTTAAATCTGTTCAACTTCAGAATGTAGTGATACAAAAAATAATGTATATAACTAGTGACTAAACGGTGCTTTTTTTCACTCGTGAGCTTTATAGCACTCGCTGGCGCCCGTGCTCTAAACGGCTCACTCATGAAAAAAAAGCACTGTTTAGCCACTTGTTATATAAAATACTATTATTTTTGTTATTTTCTTAATATGAGTATTTTTCCTAAGTTTTATTTTACTTTCATAAATTATAATAATGGGACTCGTATAATGCCATAATATTTCAACTGATGTTGAGAATAGTAATAAATAAATACCTTGGGTGTAAACTGTATTATTTTTACTCTTTTCTTCTATGGACGAATCCACTGTGCACGAAGTAACTTTCCTGTGGCCAGGACTGCAGTTATCGAGGATGCTCCAATGAAGGGTCTCTGACAGGCCGGCCCTTTGTGCTTGCTCAACAAGTGAAAACACGAGTCATCCGTGTTGGATGTTATTTCTATGACAGAGGGCGTAGCGGTAATCTGGATAGCTTTTCAGTCTATTGTCCGGGAATACCTTGGGGTGTGTTAATAGTTATAAAGTATTAATTTCCAGATTTGGAAATAGGTTTTGTATTTTCTTTTCAAGTGAATTGACCTTTTAAATTGGTATTTCATGGAGAAATGGTGATGAAATTGGAACTAAAGTTTTGGAGGGTGTAAAATATTAAATTTTTATTTTTTTTAGATAATCATATTTTTCTATAAAGAATTAAAAATTTTATGCTTTTACCTACCTATTTGATCCTAACGATTCTTGTTTTGGTTCATCATCGTCGTATAAAGACAATTTTCCAGTGCTTACCTTCATCAATTTAATTGTGCGTCCTCCATAAAAAGCAAATAACTGATAACCATATAATAAAATAACAACTTATGAAAGCTATTAAGATCAAGAACCATAGATCTGTTAATTGTCAGAAAAAGACAAATAGTAAACGGTGTATTTTTATATATTAATATTTAACCGGGAGAAAAATGTAGTCTCATTCCCATTTCATACATAAAATTTGTATATATAAATGCTGATATTTTAGGATAAATACATAAATAAATTAAATATATCATCACTATTTTCCTGGGTGCTGAATGTGGTACTCAGTGGTATCAAATTTCAGAAAGTGACATATTTTTATGTACACAGTACATCAGCCGGCTAATCACGGTCCACAAAAATATTAGTGAAGGAGAAGCCACATAAAAAAATTCGAATTGAAAACAAACTCAGGTTCTTATTTCGGTATCCCCAGTTTAGGAAATCAAAATATATTATAGAAATTAAATCAAATTAAATTATGAAGAGAACAATTGGGATACCGTCAGCATTTGAATCTAAGATCTTATGAACTCCGCGTATATGCTTTAACCAAGTAAGCCACGGTCATCTGTGATTCAAATCTGATTTTATTTTATTTTTTTCCTCTATATTTGTTATAAATCATAGGCATCCTCGATTCCATGATTCTTTCATAAATTGAAAGGCTTGACACAGAAGTCGTCTTTATAATTTAATTTGATTTTCATTAATTAAGTATTTACTTAAAACAATATTAAGTAAATATTTTAATGGGTTACTATTCTTCTTAAATAATAATGTCATTGTAGCTGGTTATTGTGTGAAGTGTTTCAGTTTATGAAAGAGTCATGGGATCGAGGCTGCCTATGACACATAACAAATATAGAGGAAAACATAAAATAAAATCAGATTTGAATCACAGACGAGCCTGGCTTAGTTGTTTAAATCATATGATCGGAGTTCATACGATCCTACGTTCAAATTTTGGCAGTATCCCAATTTTTCTCTTATAATTTAATTAGATGTTGGTAGTTACTGAAATATATGATAAAAGTGTTAATTACATTTAATGTCAATCTTTGTCCAAAAACACCATACATACATAACATCACGCTATATTCCATTAAATGGGGTAGCACGAACACTCACTAGTCAGATTCACTAAAATATCAGTTCCCGTTTAACATTCTCATCCTGACACACCATACTCGCTTTAACCACATTCACGTTCCCGTCATACAAGCTCTTTTATTCCTCACTCGAAATCTTCCATCACGCAACAAACCTACAATTACGTCCATCCTTTCGCTCCTAACACTTGTTTCAATAATCTTTAACTTACTCCCACTCCTGTACACAACGAATCTATAAACTCAATTGCAGTTAGACACTCTATTGAAGAACAGTAAACGAATCAAAAGATATGAATGGAAAGGGAGTGTCAGACAGTGCTTGCTTTGAAAGTGGATTTTACAAAATTGTAGGTAAACAATTGAAAAAAAATCTAAACAACGAATCTAAAATTGAAAATCAAGCGCTTGTTTTTATCATCCGATTTATCCCGCAATTAATCTTCGTAAAATATTCCTATCCTAAAGCACCACTTTCGCTTCATCCACATTCATAATTCCTGTCCTACAAACTTCTTTGTTCCTCACACTAGGAACTATTCGTTCAGACAACAATCCTTCAATTATATTAATGCTTTTATTTCTAGCTCGTAGACGCAACTTTCACTCTCAATTTCATAAACATACACCTACCTCACCAATCTTTCATTTAATATACGTTCCACATGCCCAAACCATTTCAACTGACATATTATTACAATATTATTCTCAATTTCACATTCATTGTACAAAACACGAACTCTTCTAGTATATCCGCACACACCTCGTAAATAATTTATTTCCACAGCAGTTATACACCTAACATTCACTACCATACAACAACGTGGGCACTATTATAAACACTCAATCGAACATCTGGATACATTCACGTTTCGAGCAAAGGTTCTCAGAGCACCTCGCAGATCTTCTTTTTTCAATCTCTCGACCAATACATCCATTATTCGTTAAAATACTACCCAAATATACAAATTCAATCACTTGACTAAATCTCACACCATTCACCGAAACATTACAGTCAGTCTTCAAATCGGTTTTCTCTCAAACACTAATGCCTATGGCACACTGGTCGATGAGCGTCGATGAGCATCGATGAGCTCTTCGATGAAACAACAGAACGCACTCTTTATTGACAAACAATAAAAGCTGCTAAAGTTGAGAAAGAAAAACTAAATTTCAAAAATATGCTAACGTGAAGTGAGACACAAAAGATACGAGTGAAATGATATACGTTCGTTTCATCGATGAGCTCATCGATGGAAATAGAGAAGCCTCTAATTTTCGTCGATGACGGGTGCGTCCTGTTGTTTCATCGAAGATCTCATCGATGCTCATCGACGCTCATCGACCAGTGTGCCATAGGCATAATACTTTAAATTTATCAATATTCAATAACAGATTTAAACCTTTGCCTACTTCATTCATCTCAATTGCTCTTCAGGTTCACCCATTACAACAACATCCGCAAAAGCTAATGCAGGCATTGCACTACCACCAGTATGTACATCATGCATTTAAACTAAATTAAATACTTTATAAAAGAAGAAGTTAATTTTATTGGAAATGAATCTTTATATTTTTAATTCTTCACAGATGAATTTACAACGTTATAACTTTTAATGCCCTAAACAACGAAATCTCAATCCTTAACTATGTCCTTAAGCTACGACTTTGACGCGTTTTATAGAGTTGTTTACACTAATGTAGCAAAATTTATGTATAATCGTATATAACATTGATTAATGCAACGTATTGATAATAATTTTAAGCTCAAAGCAAACATGGCAATTATGAACACATTATTATTTTAAGCTGTAAATATTTGGACTATAAATGTCAACAAAAGCTCTGCAATATTAGTTGTATCTGTAACTTTCTATGTAGCCAATACTTCAGTTAGAATCCTTCCAACATTGTTGTTTATTATGCAATATAAAGTTTACACCCATGAAGATGTAAAAATTCCTATGCAGAATATGAAAAATGAATCTCTTCAAAACACATAAATCATAATATATTGTACAAATGCTTGTATAAGTACGTATATACATACTATATAAACTCAAGCCGGTAATGCCTGGCAATAAATAAAACGTATAATTTACAAGCTACAAATTAAAGTCGTGTATTTCGAAGTACTACTTGCTTGCACACAATTATCATCCATAAAACGCTAACAACTTACTCCGGAGGTGGCTCTCTGGCTGCTGGACACACATACGAGAACAACGTATAGCCACATCCGTACAAAGAGGTCACATGGCTAATAGATCCAAATTATAATTTATTGATATCAAGTAGGTACACAAATGTGTACATATGAGAAAACCTTACTGTTTCTGCAGGGTGTTTTTATACTTCAGAAATATATATATATATATATATATATATATATATATATATATAATTTAATGTATTGATTACAATACAAATAGAATTTTCGGAAATACGCATAATAATTGCACATTACTTGCAGAAAACATTTTTCGTGGCACTGGACTGATAACTTACAGTAATATACAAAAATTAATGAACACAATTAAATAAACATCAATGTTTACTCATTTTTATTTATTCAAACTACAATTAATGTTATAAAAATTAAATATAATTAATTAATAACAAATATGGCAAATTACATTAACTTTTCTAATGTTACCTACCTCACTTTTTTAGACAATTTCCGTAATTTTTATTAATTTTGTTTGTCTTTATTATTAATGACAACTTGACAACAATAAAATAATTTCGTCCTTTTTTAGATTGATCATCTGTTGTGATATATTTTATGCACAAACGCATATACAAATACTCTTATCATTTTTATGAATAATATTTGATTCAAAATTATGTATTTGATTTTAAATATACATATGTATCCTGTCATATGGCTTTTGTGAGAATATGAAATTACAAATGTAAGATTAGAATGTAAAATTTCAAGTTTATCTACATTGACAGTCAGTAACAATATACCGATGATGTACCTTTTTAATACTAGCCCTCATATATGAATACGACTGTACAGTTCGAAGTCGAGATGTGCACAAGTGGCGAATATCAGCGGAACACATAGATCAGCGTTGGCTGCGACGGTGGCGGGCAAAACAAAACAATAACCCTCCGCAGTCCGCTATCCGCCTGGCTCAGAACAAAAGTGCGTCCCAGTAAATTCCAAGTTAACGATCATCTCTCTATATAGACATGTTACATTGTGAATGGCTGCTAACTAAGTAGAAGTAGTTAAAGCGATCGTTAAAGACGAGAGAGGTCGCATTATTGTCGGTTATATGGCTTTAGCACGGCCACGGGCAATCAGAGAATGTTAATGTACCCATTTCATAAGTGATTGATCATGGGAATGAGTAAAGAGTGGCTACACCCGTGTCGCTAACGCTGCCTCTGCCTTTACGTTCACGCTACGCGTTCATGCTATGTTTACGTTCTGCTTATGATGTCAATTGTTCAGGTAAACGATCCAATAGAATTGTGATTATGTATTGTACGCTGTTTGGCATACATTAACTAACAAATTATTTTTCATAAATACCTTAGGTCTTCAGATGTGTTAAAATATATATTTACTGATTTTACTACTTAGGAATTATTGTGGGCATGTCAATTATGACGCTCAAATTCTTAAAAATATAATACTTACCGAAATCTGCTTCGAGAGAGTGCCACATCCAGCAATTAGTCAAATTATATGATGATGTGAACGTGAAAAATACGACGTATTTTTGGAATATGCTACAATCTCGTACGTTTGCAGAAATAAATTCTAATTCGTAAATCGGTCAACTATTAAGATATGTTCTACGAGAACTCAAAAGCAGGAAGAAATAACTGCACTAATTAAACAAATGACCAGTAATTCATTTATTGATAAAGTTATCAGTAGTCAATTAACTCATCTTATTAACGAAATTAAGTAACTGAAAGCTGAACTTTCAAGAAAGGACGAAATCATCACGAATGTTTCCAACGAAATCGATAGTTTAAAACAGAATAGCCGTTGAAACTGCAGGAAAATAATAATGTTCTGCAGCTCTTCAAGAACAAACTTAAAATCTTCATCTGCTCCATCAGCCATAGACAGATCCCATCATGTTGGATAAAATGGGAAAGATAAATGCGAACCTTTTCTAGTCAAATTTATTCGTCATAACGATCAAACGAAACTTTATTCCAATAAAAAAAATGCTTAAAAATTAGCAGCCAAATATAATTGAAGTGGCAAATTCGACTAGAAAAAGGTTCGGGAAACGTTTGGTCATGAGATGGAATGGAGATATGATTTAAAAATAATGTCAATAAAAGAGATCAATGAATTTAAATTTTAAAATAAAGTTGTGGCCTTGCTTTGCTTAACTAATCGAACAATGTCTGCATATTATTTAAATTAAATTTACTATCTTTGTTTGTACACACTTAAACAGTGCATTAAAAGTTTTAATATATATTTTTTAGAATCTTTAGAGATATAATTTAAAGGGAGATTCTCATATAATTGTACGCAAATGACCGAAACTTTAAAATTTATTTTTGAGAAACTAGTATGATTAGAGATCTGCTTTTTTAGAACTCTAGAGTTGACAAAATGGCGTCCAATATGGCGGCTACAAAACTGGAATTAAAAACAAACGCAAACTACGGGCATCTCAGAGGTCGGAAGTCATCAACTAGAAACAGAAAGCCAAAATGACAATTAAACGGAGATTAAAATATTACGATTTTATAGCTCTATTCCATGGAGAATTTTGTTATCTTTCGTCATGGCCAAACGCGAAGTTGATTGGTTGAACGGTTGAAGAGTTACAATGCCCGCCGATTTAAAAATCTTGTTTCGAGAAAACCCCGTTTAAAGTTTTGGTAATGGTTTCCACTCATACAATTTGAATTACTCGATCAATTTTCCCAACAAGAAGTGAATATTTAGGTTTTTGGGGTTGCTGAACAGGATTCTGAAGTCGGATTTGAAAAATTCAAAATGGCGGATCCAATATGGCACTACTGCAAGAATAAGCACTATTAAGAGTCCAATCGGTCGACATAGAAACCCGTTCGGGAGCGCGTGACGAACTTTATGCCTGAGCGTCCCTCAGCGCTCGGGACACCGGTACGTTCAAAACTGTGTAGCAACGAAATTAATTCGCGGATCGAATAATCCTTTTACCCACATATAATAGACACTTATAGCTTTAAATTATGTAAAAACGTTATATAAAAATTTCAAAACGTGTTAAAATTAGGGCACTTAAATATTACATCTCTATTATTACAATTTAAGGAATTTAAGGAATTTCTACTTATCAATAACTATGATAATTTCGGACCATCTGAAACATGGTTAGTAGCGAATTATTTTCAATCGCTATATGCCCGCCCCTACTGAGTACTTCAATATGTATAATAACGTCCCATCATTCCGTTTCGTAACATAGGGCCGGACAAACCGAGCCGCAGTTTTTATACTGCCGTATTGCCGGTTTTTTTAGTCAAATTATTCAAGGCGTATTAATGACTAACTTATAGCACACGAGTATGAGAAATACATGTAATTGTATTTTTAAATTTAACGACAAATCATACATTATCGGCAGACGAGGTCTGTTAGAAAAGTATCCGACCTTTGGCTGGAAAAAAACTAGCACATATGAAGCGTTGGAATCTAAAAAGTAGCCTCATTGTTGAAAGCATTCCGAGAAAGCCTCTTTCGGAATGGAGTTTAGCTCGGCTGCCGTTGCAGCCATAATGTCATCTTTTGTCTGAAATCGTGTTCCTTTCAATGGTCCCTTGAAGATGGGGAACATTCAGAAGTCGCAGGGGGCCATATCAGGAGAGTAAGGAGCCTGTTGAACCATAGGAGTCTGATTTTTCGTCAAAAAAGTCTGAATCAAGTGCGAGAAATGTACTGGAGCATTGTCGTGATGGACGCACCAATTTCCTTTGACCACAACTTCGGTCTCTTGCGCCGCACAGCATCACGTAGGCGCGAAGGACATTCCTGTAGTACTTTAGGTGACTGTTTGACCCTGTGGTCATACTCGGGGTGTACCACACCGCGGGAGTCAAAGAAAGCAGTCAGCATCACTTTGACGTTGCTGCGCACTTGACGGGCCTTCTTTGGTCTTGGTGACGTGGAATGCTTCCACCGAAAGCCGTCTAAAACTTCCGAATGGTTTCCACTTGGCTGTCGCCCAGTTTATGGCAAAATTTGATGCAGTAACACTGCTCCAATCGTTCCGTCATTTTTCGTGCAAGGAAAAACCGACGAGAGCACTATACACTACCTCACTGAAATGCTGCTTGCCAGCAACATACGCTATCGGCAGGCAGGAAAAACTTCACGCTTGCGCACAGCTCATGTAAGCGCGCTTGAGTCAAATCCATCAGGTTTTCGCAAAATAAAGTCGGATACTTTTTTAACCGACCTCATATATATATTGTATTTAATGTATTTAGTTTTGTTGAATCTGGGACCTATGAATTCTTGTTATATGTTTTAACAGACGTTGAGTATTACTTCTCTCCTTTTACGAGCATTTACCCAGCTCCGGGAGATTCTGGAACATGTTTTGTCGATTTAATATTTTATAGTTAAAAATGAAAGAAATCAGTAAAAATGTGACTTTGTTGACAAGAAGTATAGATATAGATTTGCAAATTAAAAAAATTGTTGTATGCTACCATTGAGTGATCAAATAAGCACTAAATTTTATCTTCAGATGCTACTTACACTTAGCCACTCATATATTACCGTCGAATTAATTCGGATAAAAAGTAATTAATAAAATAATTATTCTTTTAGAAAAGGATATTTTTTTAAAATATCGGAATTAATCAACCAATCTATGTATTTTTTTTCTAACCAGACATAT
Organism: Pterostichus niger; assembly: GCA_947425015.1. NCBI lineage: Eukaryota > Metazoa > Arthropoda > Insecta > Coleoptera > Carabidae > Pterostichus > Pterostichus niger. The sequence continues at coordinate 17,406,198 of OX380334.1, read as the reverse complement.
ATTGAATTTACTCGATACCAATTAAAAAAATATATTAATTATTAATAACAAATTATTGTTTTCTGTCAAATGATTGAATTAAAAATCCGGAGACACCGAATACACTATTTTGTAATGTCCAAAATTCGGCCAATATGTCAAAACAATTTTAAGAGATAAATTGTACACAAGCAAACGATGTAGTTTGCACATTCTTTTGTTTGAATTCTTGTAGGTATCAGTAACACATTTAACTCAGTGTTTTGTAACAAATTACTAACACTGTTGTCAGAGAATACTGCCGAGTAATCTGTAATTTCATAAGAGCCGGAGAACCAGGATGCTTATTTTCACTTACGTTGTTCTTATTTTCATGAAAATTTTTATTCGTAAATGTACATGGCTCATTTTAAATTGAATAAGAATTAACTTATTATCTAGTATGTTTAAAGAATTATAATATCCTGTTTCATACAATAATATTTCTATTAGAATTAGACAAACATGGTAACATGCGATACAGTAAGTAAAGCTGGTTTATGCTACTTTTCATAAAGTATTAGGAATAAAAAATAAAATATAAATGTATGCATAAACATTTAACAGGTTACGCAATTTTGAAATAAAACATATAGGTACATAAGATGCATAAACATACATGATAAGAAATGACCAAATTTTATTTCTTATATTTTATCAAAAAACTCTCGACAGTGCATGCTTAGATTTCAATGACTGTATGTACTTCATACATGAAAACTCACTAAGCTCATTAGTATTTTGACTTTAATACGGCTTTTCTAACCTAACTTTATATAACATACTTGACACAGATGTAGGTAATAAAATAAAATAATAAAAAAAATGTCAAATTGCATTTCAGTGCAGTATATTTTTACTGGTATCCTTGATTGCTGCGACATTGGTACATAAGAAAATCTTTTCTGTCATTAGTTGAAAATTATGTTTTATGAATGGTGCATAAACTGATGCTGATGTTTTATGTTTATCATTATGTTTTATTCTTATGCGTTATAAAAAGTTGCATAAACCAAGCTGCGAACTTAGCAAGTTCTAAATTCTAAAAATATGAACAGTAAAGAACAGTATGAAATTTAACATAAAATTAATGTCCATTAAAACATAATAGGTATTTTTCATCACCAGAAAGTTCTAAATTCAAGTACATAGAAATATTGGTACAGGAATAGAGGGATAAAATATATAGTCAGATGTATTAAAAATAATATATAAAATTTGTATTTCTGAATTTATTTCGTTATTTAACAAGTTTTTATCGATTTAACTAAAAATAAATCTGGCGAAAATGATAAAAGGTAAGACCAGTTTGATTTGGTGGCGTTTATAAATACGCATACGGGTGGTTGAATGAGATCTCGAGGCAGCTGTGAAATGAACAGTGCAAACTTCTGGCCGCAGCCACCCTCGATTCGTGACTTGGCAAGTATCGAGAGCACTGATGATTGACTAATGATAATCATACCTAATACTAACGCGCTGCTAGTGACGAAGCGAAGCAGTGGTCTGTGTTGTGCTAATGAGATGGCGTGAAACTAAACACGATTTTAGATTAATCGACTTTTTGTTTTGTTATTGGTGAAGATAACTTTTCATTTTTTTGTTAGGTAGTATATTTATTAACAATCATTAGACTGATAATTAAATTGATCATGTTTTTTACTATAGAATTTAATTTTTGTTCTTCTATAATTAAATATTTAGTAACTCATATTAGAAACATAATATATCTACTTATATCTATTTTGAATCAAATAATATCTGCTTTAGAACATTTTCTGTCAAACATTTAATGGCCGTAACGAAACAAATAAGAATAAATACACTTCCCGTCCTAATATTCATAAAAAAATGATACTGTAACGTTTATTACAGTTTCGGGTTCGGTGAAGTTTTTTATTAAATAAAACACGAACAATGAAAATACAAACAAAATATTTATTTAAAACAAAAATAATGTAGTATAACTACTAAGACATATATTTATTTAAAACACGTATTTATATTCACATTAAAATACTAAGCAATGACTTGCACTGTTCACACTTCTATACAGACTGACAGTTGCCGGGTCAAATTCTCCCTTTTATACTGAATTAAGTTACTTCTACAATATTTCAGAACTTCTGGAACATTGTAGAAGCATATCACGGGTATATTGTAGAACTATTTCAACGCATTACGGTCATCTCACTTCTGCTATAGCTTAGGGCCCCCACTTTCTTGGGGGACCCCAAACTGACATAGAATATAGGGCCCTATATCTCAAATAGCTTAGAGCCTTATCTAGTTCAAATCCGGCCCTGACAATTTACTAGTTTGTTGCTTAAACATAACAGTAGTTGGTAGAATTGTTCTATGAACCAATTGTAGTTTGTCGAATTAATTTGTGATAATAAGTTAATATATTTTTTTTTATTTATATTTAAAATGAAATAATCAGTTCGGAACTAAACTAAACTAATACGAAATTAACTGAAACAAAACTATTTTTAACGAAACTAAACTAAAACGAAACAAAAAATGTTTCCGTTCCGGATATCTGCTTTAGAGCATATTAAAATTAGCTCAATGACAACGCATCGGACTGTAGATTTCAGAACTCAGGTTCGATTACCACAGCCGACAAACAATTTTTACCACATTAAAACTAACTCTGAGGCTTTCCCTCCACTAACATCTTTAGAGGCCGTGATTTGTCGACTGGTATGCACAGTTCACACTCGTAAATATATCACTTAGCGAGATCTGCTTCGCCATACCACGTCGAATAATGGGTAAATAGCATCATGTTATACTTATATTTTATTTTACGAATTGAACAAAAATAGAGTAAATATGTGTCTATTATACCTATACAGTTTCACATTCTTTTAAAATTATCCAGTCCTCTAATTTAGGGATCACCTAGCTTTTTGATACGAGGACCACATATAAATAAATATATCATCACGCCTTTTACCCATTACTGGGTGTGGCACTATGCCGTAGCAGATCTCGGTAAGTGATATCTTTCTTCGTGAAGTGCGGTTATCAGCCGTCAATTCACGGCCCTCAAAGATGTTAGTGGAGGGGGAGCCACAGGGGTAGATTTAATTTGATGAAAATTGTTTGCCGACTGTGGGGATCAAACCAGGGTTCTCAAGATCCACAGGCCGACTCGATACCACTGAGCCACCTACCTCATGAGAACCACATATGAACTTTATAATGTATGGTCGGGCGGGAAAATAATTCATATTGGAAATATAAATATTTATAAATAAAAATAATATATTATCACGCCTTCTACCCATTATTGGGTGTGTTACTCTGGCGTAGTAGATCTTGATAGGTGATATATTTTTACGTGTAAAGTTCTATCAAAAGTCATCAAATCATGGCTCTCGAAGATGTTAGTGGAGTTGTCATATTTACCATTTATTTTTACATCAGAACGCATTCTTGACGAGGCACGCTTCGCTCGCAATTTTAATGAATAAATCCTAAGTCAGTGTACATGTTCCACAAACAAAAGTGTGGAAAAAGTGTGGAATAAAGTTCTTCTTTTTGCATATGTAGGTATGTGCGGTACATACAAATTTAAAATAATAATTTGGATATCAATAAAAAAATAGGTTACGACCGCCTTTAAAATTAATTGTTTTTGATTACATTTTAGACGGGAAAATCCGAATTTACGATATAAAATTTAAATAAACACTCTACCGTGGCAGATCTTGATGAATGATATATTTACAGCCCCCAAAGTTGTTAGTAGAGGGGAAGCCTCAGGGGTAATTTTAATTTAGTGAACACTGTTTGTCGGCTGTTGAACTTGAGTTGTCAAATCCACACTAATAATCTTTATCGGAAAATATGAAGAAGGTGGTCGATAAAACTTAACCGATACCTAAATTACAAAAATTAATCAGAAAAATCAAAAACGAACGTGCTTGCTCACAATGTTTTGCTACGTAAATAACGTGAATATATTTAATAATGTCATAAAACCATTCCTAGCGGAACATAAATCGAAAATTACAAAAAGATTGCAGTAACATCAAAATCAGTTCAAAAATTACTGTGGGCTGAATATAAACCTTTCGCGTGGCGGATTTAGTCCGTGGGCCATAGGTTGAGAACGGCTGCTAAAATTTAACAGATAATGGGTACGATATATTCATTTATTGCAAAAAAAAGTAAATAATATTATGTTGTCTTTCTTTAATGGTGTTTAGGTTTATGATGCCACAGCCGCATGTTTTTTGTTAATTTTATTTAATATTTTAATCTGAAAACCGCGACAGATAATTATAGCTCAATTTGCTTCTATTAAGTAAAAGTTCGTAAGTAGAAACTTTATTCTATAAGGGTTATGTAGCATACTAACAAACAACAAAATTAACATAAACCAACATCTCGACATACTCAATCAATAAATAAAAAATAAATAAATATTTTATTACGCCTTCTACCTATTTCTGGGTGTGCTACTCTACCGTAGCAGATCTTGATAAGTGATATATTTACGCGCGTGAAGTGTGATTACCAGCAGTAAATCGTGGTTCCCAAAGATGTTAGTGGAGGGGGAGCCACAATATTAATGTGGTAATAATTGTTTATCGGGTATGGGAATTAAACCAAAGTTCTCCAATTTACAATATACAACTCTATACCACTGAGCCGCCTACCCTATTGCTGACAATATGATCCTATATTATTACAAATTATCGAGAATGTTGTTCAAAACTGGATACATTTTTTAAAAGGTTTATAAATTTATATATATATGATTATATATGGTGAACAATTCGATAATTTTATGATCATCTGAAAGAATTTTAATTCTGAACACAAATTCTCAAAGTACTAGACTTTACAACGGAGTTATCTACTCTAAAAATTGACACGCGTTAACGTATGTTCGGAGAGCGTGCCTTACATGCTTAAACCCACCTTGCTACCGGTGATGCATAAGCTGATATGGAAGCGATTTATACGACACTGAAGCTATCATTCACACATCTTGGAATTATGCCACCTGAATTGGTAATTTAAGTAAAAAGTTATGATTAAGTTTACATTACCAAAGAAATATATTTAAGTTACATTATAACATTAAAAATTATTTCTAGGTACATCAAATTAAATGCGGCAAATGTTATAAAAGATTTCTGTAGATGAATTTTTATCAATGTAACTTTACTTACACACCATACAGCATTTTCAAAATTTTACTGGTACAGACCAGAAATTGAAGGATCTTCGAAATTATATTCATAAAGTAAAATTTTTAAAGAAGAAATTAGAAATTTCTTTGATATTTAGATATTGTAACATGGTTGATTGATTTTAAGTATATTGTTGCACTTTTAACCATTGATTACAGCTATTATTAAGTCAAGTATTAAATGAAATTCAGATTGTTTAGACAAATTATAAAAGAAAATTTGTGTTAAACAAGATATATTTTGAAGTGTACCTTTCAGATCAATAGCCAAATCCCATCAATACAGAATGTCTTCCGTACGAGGGTTACCATTGTGATTTCAGAAACTGTAAGAGCTACAATTTCGATTAAATTAAATTAAGTTGTCACATTAGTAAGCCAATTTAACGATGTAATGGTTCTTCAAAGAAAAAAAGAGCGTCACTAGAACTGAGTAGACATATGATCATAGTGATTTGTTTCAAATAGTTTTTATTAGATAACAATAGTAGACGAGAGAACAGTGTCTAAAAAAAATTAAAATACTAAACGCATATTGCAATTATTAAAGTATTTTTTCAGTTGTCCAAAATGATATATTATATATTTTTTAAATGGAATAAAGAATTGAAAATTTCATATTTCAAAGGCATTTTAATGGTGGTTTGCTTCAATAAATTATATATTATTAATCGTTAATGAAGTAGCTTATAAATTTTATTTTTCAACTAAAGTAAATGAAATATGATGAATTAATCATAGAAAGAATAAAGTTGATAAACTATTTCATAAATTTTTATCAAAATTTTTTGAACTACAATAAACACATTTAGCAACGAATTAAAACAAATTACAAAACAAAGCAAATTTAACATTGTTGGAAAGGGGATAAATGCCACTTAAAATGTAATTATCAACTATCCGTTCCATGTAATTTATATCACATCTAAAAAACGAGCAGCTGAAAAATTAATTTTAATACTATAGTGTAAAGGGAACTTTATTATCTTCAATTTTTATTTAAAACTTTGTTTCTTTCTGCTATTATTTACTAATTAAAATTATTTGGAAAAAATCTATATTTCATAATGTTTGCCAATTTCTAGCATTTTTTTTTAAATAGAAAAATTATCATTAAATTGTCTTGCAAAAATATCAAATTTTGTATAATTTCACCGAATACTTGCAGTTCTTGAGATCCCAATGGTGGCTCTCTTACAAGAGACTCCCTGTATCAATGGTGTAGCCAGAAATTTCTAATGGGGAATGATATATATTTTGTAAACAATAATCGCTTAATTTCTTTAAACAGGATGTGTACCATAATAAATCCGCCATTGCAAACTTTTTTGGTTGAATAGATAGACAATTAAATAAACAAACATATCCAAAAAATGTAATAGTATACAATTAAAAGAATATCAAAGAAGCGAGTTATAACTAAAATATCACTTTTTATAATATAATACGAAAATAATACCATCCGATACCTGTCGAATACATATCGGATGGTATTAATTTTAATATCACATTCCATTTAAAAAATATAATTTTTTTGTTATAATTTGGTAATTTAAAATACAATTGTTTCACACAATTTGATTTGTTGAAAAAATGGCACTAATTTGTTCATTTAACTGTTTCCCCTTCTCTATCTCTTGAAATAAAAAAATAATAATGTTGTGCTGTCAACTTCACCCATAAAAGTCTAGCGGAAATTTTATTGATACTGTCGAATCAAAAAGTAAATAATAAAATTGTATCTTTTATTTCATTATTTGTAATAAAACAATACTGTTTACACTAAATGAGGGGAGGTAGATTGATGCCAGCTTTATTCATAAATTTCAATAATGCCACGTAATTCAGATATAATATTGTTTTGTTCTAATTCTCAAATTTAGTCTTAACTAATGAATTAGATGTAGACATTTTTCAAAACGTAAAGTTTGAATCATAAAAGCGGCTTTTTAAAAATGCAAGTACATGATTAACAATTTAAGCACTTACCTGTTTATAATGTATAGCAACAGGTGTAAACAACCTTCTAAATTTTTAATTGAAATAAAACTTAAATAATGTTTTTCAAGTAGCACTTATCTAGTGAAAATAAGAACAAACAACAATTCACTCCATCAGATATTTCTCATTATCAAATTTTTATGCGTCAATAAAAAATTCAATTAAACCACCGAACATCCCGCGGTATTAAAAAGGGGTACACATCTGCCTATTAGAACAACAAGAACTCTATTCCGTATTTACTTATTCATCCAGTAAGTGATTTTATGTTCTTTTTTCCAGGGGGAAGAATGACAAGGTGCACGGGTTGAAGTAATCAGCTTCCTAGTTTATAATTATCTCGATGGACAAGAAGTCAAGAAGCCACCGCTCACGCGCCGTCGTGAAAAAATGCCCAAATTAATAGGGGAGATTGGAAGATGCTGCCGTAAAGTGGATAATTTGAATATTTGATAGGGAGTGATATATAAGTGGCAATATGTCTAGTGAGGTTGGGTGGTGAGGGAGAAAGAAAGAAGAGATTTGACGCTCCCGGCTCTGGCTCACTGCTTGACATATTGATGCTATTACAGTGTGATGTTGTAGATGGGGCTCGCGTATTTGATTAGCTTTAAGGATATTTGAATTATTATAAAATTATACTGCTTAAGATTTATTAAGTTGTGTATAATTTTCAACTCTCAATCAGAATTATTAGGTATTCATATACGGAAGATTGATTTATTTAATCATGTAAACGTAAAATGTAATTCTAAAAAATTAATATAAATTAAACATATTTGTAATATGTCATTTTATTTATATCACTATTCTGTTCTATTACAAAATTTGTATTGCAGCTGAAACAATCAAGAGCTCAAGTTAAAATTAAAAGACACTAATTAATCCCATTTCCAATTCATTGCTATATGATATTCAACATTTTTGATCCGTAATCAAGAATTGTTCAATTAATTTGAAAATTATGTAGTTTGTAGTTGTAAATGGTACTCTTTCTTCTGTATTGTGCCTTTATTATGTGAAAGTAAGAATCACTGATATAATTACAAGCATAACATCGAACAATCTCGAGTTTAGAATAAAACTGATTTCAATTAATATGTATTACATTTAAAAATTTTCAGACTATAACACTTCAATCTTATTTTAAAAAGAAATTGGGACTCTTACATTTTATTCTCTGAAACCCTGGTCCAATTAATTAAAAAATGTTTAAAATATTAATTATATATCAATTATCTGCAAATAATTTTAATAACATATTACATAAATTATGTAGTTTTTTTAAAACTACAGTTAAACAAATTTTGCAAAAAATGCTTTGAAAAAAGTAGTCGTTTATAATCAAATTTCATCTTACTAGCGAAAGTTCGTGAATTTAAACCTAGCTGACCTCATATTATATAAAAGGTACGAATATGTCTGTCTCTTCCACAAGGAGCTGTAGGTCTTCTTATACTGTATTAAAATAAATAATTATATTTTTAAGAAAATTAAATAAGAAGAAAATTCTTTTATATATTATAATTTGAAAAATTAAAAATATTAAAAATCATTTATATGACTTTATACAGACATACAAACTATATTGTCCTCGTGAACAGAAATATCTAAAGAAAGCAATTAAGTGGAGTTAGGAAATCTAAACTCGATCTAGTTATTAGTTACAATAACATATACTTATGTATATAAGTACATCAAAGATTTGCTTTGAATAATATCCCTAATTTGAATCAATTAGATATTAGTATAAATATGAATTCAATATTATTGAATTTATAATTCCACATTTGAAAAATATTACAAATCTACTGCGCATGTATAATTTATTAGGTTAGCAAGAATGAAATATTTCATTGCAATAAAAAGATTAAATTTTGTTAATAGAACAAGGCATCTAAAAAGTGATTGTGCGGCTGAAGATTCTAATGCGCGGTCTTAGAAACATGTGCTCATTTGAATTTTTAAATTAAAAATTACAGGCATTAGATGTAGTTGTTTTTTGGAGCGTATGTTGATTTAAGGAGGACCATTGATTCATCTCATGCCAGGTGGTCAGAGCAGAACTGGTCACTGGTTTTGTCGTGGTCAGTGAGCCAGCCGCCGGCAGATGATTGCTCTCGAAGTCGAAGGTTACCCAATTTTTTGTTATGTTCATATATATTTTGTAGGTATATTTATATTTTATACTGGATGTATCCATAGAAATATAACTAGATGTTTAACGAATTTATCGCTGCGCTTGTAAAAGTAGCAGATCAGATAATTAAATTTTATATCCTAGGCTAGAAATATCAATTGACTCTTGGATAACTAAGTAACAGCAACATAAATATTACATATTTACTTCTAACAGAAGGATAATTAGAATAGTTACATACCAGTCAATATATTTCATCTTACTTATTTAATAGTAATTAATTAAGTTCATAAGCTTAATAGATACTTTATAATATCATAATTTCTGAGTTTTAGGTAACGCTGTATCATATAGCTGTAGCGTCGCTATCAAGTAGTTTGGCGATGTTACATTATTTCGTCTCCAAGGCAATTCTTATTGTTATTCTTCTGTTCATGTGTACCTTTTGAACAACTGTTCTATTATTTTCTTTTAATTTCTTTTTTTAAAGTATTAACATCTTTTGTTGTATTAAATTATATTTTGTTATATATATATATATGGGGTAGGTGGCTCAGTGGTATCGAGTCGGCCTGTGGATCTTGAGAACCCTGGTTCGATCCCCACAGCCGACAAACAATTTTCACCAATTTAAAAAAAAAATCTACCCCTGTGGCTCCTCTACCACTAATATCTTTGGAGGCCGTGATTTGACGGCTGGTAACCGCACTTCACGCGAAAAAATATATCACTTACCGAGATCTGCTTAGGCAGAGTGCCACACTCAGTAATGGGTACAAGGCGTGATGATATATTTATTTATTTATTTTGTTATATATATATATATATATATATATATATATATATATATATATATATATATATATATCACGCTTTTTATCCATTACTGAGTGTGCAGACGTAGCATATTTCGGTAAGTGATATATTTTTTCGCGTGAAATGCGATTACCAGCCGTCAAATCATAGCCCACAAAGATGTTAGTGGCGAGAGAGCCACAGGGGTAGTTTTAATGTGGTCAAAATTGTTCTCATACTCCGACTCGATACTACTGAGCAAACTACCCCATATTTATTAAAACAAACTCATTGCCGGCTACTGAAAGTACTTATGACGTCACAAGCTGAATACATAACTTTGAAAGATCACATATCTCTTAATCTAATGTTTTACAATGCGTTGACACTAACCGTCATAGACTTAATAAATTTCCATAAAGTTTAATAAAAAATATTTTTAAAAAATACGTTAGAGGAGCCTATTATCTAATATTATATTTAAATTCAATTTGCGCTTTTTTAAAATTTTAACTAAGTTTAAAATTTAAGTTGTTGGTGAAACTGCAATTTCTGATTTACGTCATTGTTTTGGTTTAAAGTATTCATATATGTTATATATATATATATATATATATATATATATATATATATATATATATATATATATATATATAAAATTGTGGAAGTGTTATTTTATATTATTATTGAAGAAAAAGAAATGTCATTTTTCTTTCGACTATATTAAGGAGTACTTAATATTGAACAATTCATTCCTTAAAATTACATTTAGAACGTTAATAAATTACAGAATAAAGATTCACAACTTTATTTTGCAAAAAACAACTGTCAGATAAATGTTAAATGTACGAAATTAAATATAGAATTGGCGGAGTTTCAGTCGCAAACAGTGAAATAAACAATTACATTTACTGCTGTTTCAATCTTAGATTTTATATCACTTAAAATGTTTATTTTATGCTAAATTATTATTACTTATACTTAATTTCTTTGGAGGTACCAAGCATTGTTGTTGTAATTGAGTATTTTAATGGCATAAAATTATAAATATCTTCATTGAAATATATACTTAGATCTCTAACATAATAACAAAAATTGTTTGATACTAAGCCACATTATTCAATATGTAAAATACCTATCGCATGAATATAAAAATTAGATACATAATACTCTGTATATGTATTTAGATAAAATTTAATATTTCAGCCAGGATGTGTACATATTCTGTAAATAGACTTAACTAAGAGTTAAATTCCATCTTGTATACATTTTTTATTATTTTTGTTTCAAAAATTTTTGAAGGAAGTTATATACTTCATGTAACATGCTGTGAGACAGCGTATATATAATAAGATAGCTGTTACATGTGACTTTGCACAATGAAGTCAGAACTCGCAGGCAAAGCGATCGGATCGATTTATATCTTCGACTGGCCACCGGCCGTGAAATTTATTATTTTCCACTGCAAAATACTTGACAATAAAGAGATATCTTATGTCATTTATTTACTGAAGACAAGTTTACACTGATGCAATATTTCCCTATCGGTATGAAATTCTATATTCTACAATACGTAATTAACATAATGCAGCATTTTGTATTTACTTTAATTCTTTGAGAAATGTAAAACGTGATTACATATTTCATTTATATATTGACAATAAAAAATATTTGTATTTCCCAAATTGTATCTATTTATGATTAAACTCTTTGCACTGAAAAATCTTATATCTATAATAATGAATACTGTTTGAGTTATATTTTGAAGGTGTAAATTTATCCATTGTAAATCAGATTTCCATTTCTGTCAATAAAAATAACAGAAAAAATACATATGTAAGCATATCTCAACACAGAAAAAAAATGTGTCCCATTGTAGGTATGAGTTATAGCGCCCCACAAATTCCTAGATTACGTGCTTTCGTGATTTCGTTAAGTTATGTTAGGATTATTAAGTTATTCCCAGTGGCAGCCAGCACAGGTATACTTACCCTACCGTAACCTGTTCAAATGTAGTCCTTATTTATCTCTGCTTTAAGACGGTATTCACTTAAATTTATTTTTATTCAAGTATACGTAAGGGAATAAATTTGTGTTAGTGAGAGAAGTACTTACAAGCTTCCAGTATCGGTTACATGTAAATCATAACCGTTGTGTGTATGAACCGGATCCCGGTTCCACAAAGTGTAACCGCTGGTAACTGATTTATAACTGACTAGACATTGGCGCAAAATGCGAGTACCCTCTTGTAATTGTCACAAGTAACAGCAAAAGACCTGATTTTATCGACAAATTTTTATTTTGATGAATTTTTTTGTGCTTACCAACAAGCAGAAGAGCATGGCGAATCTCGAATCCAGAAGGAAAGTTTTACCTAATGCCAATTTGCTCGTGTGATTACCCAAGCAAAAAAATGAGTATTTAAAAAAAGATAATTTCACGATACAAATAAAATAATTTTGTGTCAATATGAGAGCATAAAATAAGTTTTATAAACGTCTCTTTAGGTACGAGTATATACAAATTTAATATCTGAAGAAGTCACATACTATACTTTTTCTACGATCGCAAATTAAGACAACAAAAAAATGTAAAGTATTATGAATTATTTGAAAAGTTTAATTACAATACAGATGCGGAGAGCTAACTTCACGCCATATTTAATGTATCGATTGATATTACATGCCGTGAATAAAATATTTGAAGCCACAGTTTGTCAACAAATGATTAAAATGTTATTTAGTGTAATGGAAATCAATACGCTAAATGACAATTTAATAACGGGATTGAAAAAATACATTTATTTGGCAGTGCTTATTGGTTGAATTTTACCATGTTTTACATTATGATTGGTTGAAAATTATCAAGGGTAATACCACAAGAGGTTTACAAAATATTTTATTTACAAAATCGTAATTGCTGGGCAAAACTAACAAGCAGTGGCGTATCCAGATATAAACCTTAGAAGGGGATATAAATAATGAAATGTTTTGTAAAAAAGTAATTATTTAGTATAACCGCCAGCCGGTCGTTCGTCCGTCTGATTGCGAGCTCTGTATGCAAACGTAGAATTTTTTTTCTACTCATATCTCAAACTTGAAAATATATACAGGTACTCTGTATAAATTGTACTTCAAACTAGAATTTTTATTGTCAAAATCAAAAGAGTGTAAGTTTTCGAAAAAAATATTTGAACTTTAGCACCGTTTTTAGCATGTAAAATCGACTTTTTCCAAAGTCACAATAAAAAAAAACAGGAAAAAATCTAGCGACCCATATTTTTGAAATATTTTTGTGACTGTCGAAGGGCAACGCTAATGAGTTGAATACCGCGCGTTTTGGGTAAAAACGGACCTCACCTCGCCGGGTGGCACGTTTGGCGTGGATGCTCTCAAACTAGATATTTCAAAAATATTGCAAAATTAAATTAAGAATATATATTACTGTATATACTGATTACAACGATAAAATAATTTTTCCGAAATTCACAATATAATTGCACATTACTTGAATCAAACATGTTTCGTGCCATTGGACTGATAGGTTACATTAATGATTAAAATTAGTAAACATTGAAACAATTGCTACTTAATTTTAATTAAATTAAATTATTATTTAATTTTAACTTATTTTTATTCATTACTGTAATCTGTCAATCTAGTGACTTGGAAAATTTTTGCTTGAAGTAATATGCAAATATTTTTGCAAATTTCGGAAAAATTATTATTGCGTTGTATTAAATACATCAAATAATATATACCAATTAATATTTCTGCAATAATTTTGAAACACCTGGTATGTATGTATTTCTATATGTAGATATTAATTTTTACTTCCCCTCTGGATCATAGGAGGGGATATATCACCCTTATTCCCTCCCCCACCATAAATATGCTACTGGTAACCAGAGCAATTCACATTAAAATTTAGACAGAAGATGGAGTAGTTTTGTATTATGTCAAATTTTTCCAGTCCTTTTACTTCAAAGCAATCAAGTTTGAGTAGAGTTTACTTGAGAAAAAACATCAACTGGTATTTAATGATAAGATAAATACAAATATATCTACTTGCAAGCAGTTCTATGCCTTTTCCAGACTTCAAACTGACAAAAGTTCTGTTTTATATGAAGTTTTTATGGGGTAGGTGGCTCAGTGGTATCGAGTCGGCCTGTGGATCTTGAGAACCCTGGTTCGATCCCTACAGTTGACAAACAATATTCACCAAATTAAATCTATCCCTGTGGCTCTCCCTCCATTAACATCTTCGGGGGCTGTGATTTAGCGGCTGGTAACCGCACTTCACGCAAAGAAATATATCACTTAACTTGATCTGCTACAGCAGAGTGCCACACCCAGTAATGGGTAAAAGTCGTTATGATATATTTATTTACAAAAAATATTTGATCACAAATTCGTATTTTAAAATGAAGACTTTTCAGTAACTATAATATAGTTGTTTTATTAAGATAAAATAAATTATATTAAATTAGTATCCGGCCAATATATTGCATATTGAAAATAATAAATTAAATCATCCCCCATTTTTATTAAGTTCTGAATGTGGTACGAGTACCTTTGTAATTGCAGGTGACGATTTTACATTATGATAAAATAACATCACCCGTAGTAGTGACTTAGCCCAAGGAAGGGGTCGAAGGGGTCAGGACCCCTTGCCGGAAGTAATTGACATCCTATATTATTATGTTAATTCTGTAAGATCTTGGAGAATTGTCAAATTCACCATCTTCTCATTGGTCATACCGCCAGTCACCATCGCCATTTTAGCGCGCTCCTTTTTGACAATGAAAAGGTTGCAATCTCTACTTAGAAATAGAACCAGTAATAAAAGTTTAAGCAATCTAGCCTTAATTTTAAGAAACTGGAAGGTTGAAGATAGTCCTAAAAAAGTCTTGGGCATTAAGGCTGAGCAGAAATTCAGATAATTACTATTTTAATATATTTATGTTTGCGCAAATGAAATTTAAATTTAACTTAATGTCTTCATATAATATTTCACTTTGTTTCCCTTTTATTTATTTAAATCAGACTAAAAATTTAAGTTACGTTGGTGCATTAATATTTTATTTTATTTTTGAATTTTAAATTCATTTCGATAGAATATAGTCAAATATATTAAATACCGTATTTTGATGAATGTTTACATTTAATTACAAATTTCAAGAAATGCATAACTGTATGTACATTCGAAATCATGCAACTTTTTACAATTTTTATGTACCTATATTTCCAAAAAATGTCCGGAATTAATCCCGACTTCCGAATAAAAATCCTGGCTACGTCACTACTCATATGTTGAACAACAACCAAGTAGTAGACAAATTTTCAATGCTAAAGAAACAAAAAATTTACATTATCGTTCTTTATGATCTAATTAGTAGTTTTTAACTTTTATGGTATGACCCAGTATAAAATTATTTCAATTAAAATCAATTTTCCCTAAAAGAATACAAAACAATTCATTATGAATATGCATGCAGTTATATCTACTCGTATTATTAAATCCAAAAGACAATATCAACAAAATTTATGTATAAAAATATATTCTTTATAAGGAGTTAGTATAGTTGTAACAATAATTTATAATGTCTAATTTACATTATTTATAAAATTAAAAATATTAAGAACGTTCCAATAAACATGTTTTGAATTATAAATAATGCTAATTTGAATACAAGCACAAGAAATATTCTTAAAATATCATCACCAGCTGATCCGGTACTACAAATATGTAGTTTCAATTAAAAACACATTTCAAAACGGCATGTGTTTCATAAAATTTGCAAATTTATGTATTATTTTCGCCAAATATAACAAATAACTTCCTTTACCAATTGTCACACAAATAGCCCAATAACTCCAGTCAGAAACCAGTTTTAAAAATTATTAATATAGTTATTAAAAAGACATCACAATAAAATACAAATAAATTTACATACATAAAATTACACAGTAGAAACGGTCGTTAAAATTACTAGAATGACCAATTTCAATTTTCTTTTACACCATAATTAAATAAAAGGATGTTCTAATAAAATAAACGAGCAGAAAAAATTTCTTCTAAGGGATGATATAATCTAGGGGATGATATTTAATAATTACAGCGACAAATTGTTAGAAAAATGCTACACGGAAGGGTTGAAACCCTTGGAATGTGTGGGGTAGAAATCAAGATGTACCTTAGGCAGGTGAAGGTATAATAACACATCAGGACATTGACATAAAAAACTACCACCTGGTTTCATGGATCCCTAGAAATGTGCTCTAAAAGTAGGTATATCTTAAGATGCAAATGACACTAAATTTTTTTAATCCAATTATTTTATTGTTATATCCAGTATATTTTCTGAATGTATACGACAACCCTTTTGATATGGACAGTTGTGTTTATTTAATTAGATTAACTATAGTGATATTTATCATTACTTAAGTCAACCTCATTTGAATATGCTTAGTTTATGATGCTTGCTGGCACGTGTATTTGAAGGGTTTGTGGAATCTGGTATTACAGTTTAGGGATGTTTATCTTAATTAATACTAAAATTAATTGAAGTAAGGTATTGACAAGTGGATATATCATTAAAATATACTAATTATATTTTTACATATTTATAGAATAATTTGCATACTTATCATTATCATAATTTATTAGTCATTAATAAATTAAAAATTTAATGGCCGATACACTACTTAATGTTTTTGTTCATTATTAAAAGAATATATCAAAATAATTTTACAATTTTAAAAATTTTGAAAAGGGACGAATAGAACAAATGAAAAATTAATATATCATCACGCCATTTTATTCATTATTGGAACTCAGCTGTTAAATATGTGAAATATAATTATCAGCTGTCAAATCACGTCTCCAGACGATTTTAGTGGAGAGAGAAACAAAGTAGTATTTTTTAATATACTGATAGAGAAAATATGTTATCTCTACCACTTATGTCATTTTACACACGTTATTAGTGTACAAGAGAAGTTGTATTGTAATCGTATCTAAACCGAATTATCTTCCAAAAAAAAAAGTATAATTCTTATAACATAAAGGTAACAATTTTGTATATATATATATATATATATATATATATATATATATATATATATATACGAGTATGTATAATTATTTTTCGGTTTTATTTAAATTTGATATACTTACTACTATAATCCGCTTTGTTTAGTTCGAATTCGACGAAAACATAATCATCATCGCTCTATAAAAGATTTCAAAATATCTTAAAAGTTGTTTAATATCCAGTTGTATTACAGAAACTTACATGCCGATTTTTTTAAAAAGCTTTATTTCTAATTCTAACCTCGCTTCTACTTTACAAAAATACATAATATTTATGGTTGCCAGATGTTTTACTTATGACAAGAGGACTATTTAATTTCAAAAAGAGGTTATTCTAAAGACGTATCTATACTCGTATGTGAATACTTTTTATTTGTACTTAAAAGCAAAAATAATGGGGTCCTTCATAATGTTTTATTTGATGTAACAAAAATAAAATGTAAGAATGATTTAAAAATAAGTGTTCGGTAGCTAACAAACATTTTATTATAACCACATATTAATCTCTTAGTTATAAGTTAAAATTAAATTTCAATAAACAATTTTCTTTCAATTTTTGGGCTCTTTCGAATACTAAGAAAACGGGTCGCGAAATTTTAAATGAGTATATATCCAAGAAGAATTCATAAATTTATTTGATCTGTTTATTATTTGTAATAGGAAATAGTACATATCGGAAAATTGTGTTAAACATGTATTTATAATTATGATAAATGACACGTGATCTATATTAGTAAATCGTAATTTATGGCAAATATTTAAGTGCCAAATTTATAATACAGAAATGTACAGAAAACCATAAATATATGCGGCTTATAAAAATAAATCATGAACAACAGGTCGTAATAATAAAAAAATATTTAACTATTTTAATTAAAATTTGGTCTAATTTACACAAATTAGATATATATTTATTACATTTAAATAGCTAGGATTAAAATACTATAAAAAATTAAACACCAGAAAAAAGACCAGGTGAAAATAGCTTAATCAAAATTTATTAGGCAGATTTGTTCTAGATAGGTATCATTTCTCTAATTCGCTAATATTTGTAATTCTTATTATGAGTGACTAATATGAGTTATTTATCATAGATAGTATTATTGGTAAGTATAATAAAAAAATAACATCTGTAGGAAATAAATAACGAAATTAAAGCAAACAAAATACAAATATGCATAAATTATTTAAATTAAACTTTTTGCGAGATCATCTGTTACACGTTTAAGTGTCTATGACATCATGTTAAACATATTGAAATTTGTATACAGTGTGTTTCACGAAACCTGCGCCATAGGCTATTAATGTGCGTAAAAATCACACCTGTCCGGAATACAATAATTATGATATAATATTTTAAATGATCCTTATAGTTTACGTCATTTTTGATAAATTAAACAAAATGTAACAGTGTTATACAACTTAACAAACTAAAGCAACAAATTCAGTAACAAAAACAAATTAAAACAAATTATTTTCACATAGCCACCTATAATATTTGTATAAAAATTATTTCTAGTATTTCTCAATTTTCTTATTTTTCTCGAATTTTTTCAGATACATTAATAAAAACTAATACACCGTTGAAAAGAGAAAAAAATGGCGGTTTTTATTTTAGTAAAATAATTATAGGTTGCTATTTAAAAAATAAAAGTTGATAGTCGTATCTTGTAAACCTGACTTTATAAAAAATATCTACATCTGCCATCAAATAGTATATTTAAAATAATAAAACTTTCATATGAACCATTTTTTTCTATTACTCTTAATAAAAAAGTTAAAGGGGGGGGCGTCTTCCCAGACTCACCCTGTATATGTATATAGGTTGGTGAAATAGAAAAACGCACTTTAGCGTTTTGATTGTTATTTTTGTAATGTTCAATTTTCCATCAAAAATGTTAAATAGTTTATTGTAGAGGAAACATTTCGGTATCTTTTGACACTAATATTTATAATTTTATTCAACCTGGTACTAATAAAATGTTTATTGGTAATTTACCAATTACAAGTTATTGTTTTTATCTGTTATTATTATATTAAATAACTTTTCTATTGTAAGACTTAGTGCAAAAGTAAATCAAATGGCAACAGCTGTTAAATTTAATTTATATAAAAATAAATTTATTGAAATATAAAAATGAAATGGTAAAATTTACAGAATGAATTAGAAATTAATGTTAAAGTAACTAAACAGACTGAATATCGATGACAAAAGAGTAGAAACGTTGCGTTGGTTCAAAATATCTGTTCCTTCTGCATGAGTTTACATAAAAAACCTAGACACTTGTAAGGGATGAAATATAAATGTCAAATCTATCTCAAACCAACGCACAGCTAATAATTTACTAAGATATGTCATCATACATACGGTCTATCAAGCGCGATAATTCAGAAAATCCATAAACTCGATAAATAATTATCGAAGAATATTGAAATTATTACAAACATATGCACTAATAAATTTGATAACCAAAACGCTGTCAAGTCAACTTCTATAAAGATACATAATTTAACATTTATTTTGTCTGTATCTTTTGATGCTTAGCTGATAGTGAAAAATCCTAATTATAACAAAAACGATTTCTGAATTCTTTCACTTTATTATACTATTTGTTGTAAATGTTACATGTGCACATTTTGTTTCATTAATTTCAATGCGCCATATTTGTGTCAAATTTTTAACTCCATTGAGTGAATTTTGAATCAGATTGCCTGCATCCATTGGATTGATATGAGGGGCCAGGATTGCTGTATCATCAGCATATGTAGCTATTAATGTATTTAGGTTACGAGGTAAATATGATGTGTATAGTTGATAAGCAGCGGTTCCAACACGCTTCCTTGTGGTTCACCAGCTTTAAATCAGGGGCGGATCCAGACTTCAAATTAAGGGGGGGTCATGGAGTGAATTTTGTCTCTGGGACAGGGGGGGGGGCTTCACCTCAAAATTTTTTCCTAAGAACGCCAACACTTTTTAAATAACAAAGTTTCAATATCTAAACGGTTCTTCGATAGAATACAAAAATTATTGAATTAGAAGTGCAAATGTTGGCAGTCACATACTTGACTAGGTCTTAAATAGAATACCTCTTCCATCTGCGGGTCGAAATAATATCTTCACAAAATATTGATTTTTTGATATTTATTAGAATAATAAATCAAACAATAGTTCTTAATTATCTTAGAATTTTAATTTCTTAGATAATATTTTCTATTTAATTTGTTTAACAAATTGAGTTATCGTAAATAATGATATCATTATTCATTATTTTGTATTAGGGCCAACATTTAAAAAAAAGTCTATGCTGGGGTGGGGGGTCATGACCCCCATGACCCCCCAGCTGAATCCGCCACTGCTTTAAATCCATATATTTTTTCAAATGTCCGCTGACTTGTTACTTGAAAATATCTATTAAGTAAGTGAGAAGGTAATATTGTCTCGGAAGTTTTTGTTTGATTTTATAAATAAATCAACCCAGTATGCTACACCTTATAGAATACTTGACAATGCTCAAGAAGACTCCCGTGAATAAAAAATATAATAATATAGACTTAAACTATCTAAATTAACACTGTTTATGTGTTAAATTTTTTTATGTGCTTTCATTTTTATCTGTTTTGCTGTATTTGCAGTAATAAGTGCAAAATTATATTTCGCATAACACGTTCGGAGGTAAAACAAGGCCCTGGTTGCGTGCTCGAGGATGGTAACAAATCTACTTTATAGACGTTAGAACATCGGATCGATTTCTGAACAATTGTTTAATTTTTAATTTTATTTTTGTATAAAATTACTGTTAAAATTAAAATATTACTATTTTATTTAATATATGATATATAAATAAATATATCATCACACCTTTTACCAATTACTGGGTATGGTACTCTGCCGAAGCAGATCACGGTAAGAGATATATTTCATCGCGTGAAGTGCGTTTACCAGCCGTCAAATCACGGCCCCTAAAGGTGTTAGTTGCGGGGGAGCCACAAGGGTAGATTTAATTTGGTGAAAATTGTTTGTCGCCTGTGGGAATAAATATATGGTATATTGAGTATTAATCGTTCTTCTATAAAACCGCTAATCTAGGTTTCAATGTTGACGTTATTGCTTTCCCATTTTAATATGCCCTATATTTTTATTTCCACACTTTAAAACGTCTACAAAAGGCTATAAAGTATGATATATAATCAACAAGATACACGAATACGAGTTTACAAATGTAAATGAGTAGACTTCCGTACAATAACTAGTTTATATCTTCCCTACAGGTAAATATAACAAAAAAAAAACATAAGTTTAACCTATTACGCACCCCTGTTCCTGTTCCACTTGCCCTGAATTCAGCTCCCAAGCAACCACTGAACGCTATGAATAAATTATGCGGCGATTCTAAGTACAATTATAATATTCATGCGTGGAACTAATATATCGTTCCACCCTTTACCTGCGGGCGCGTGCCGTCACTACCACACAGCCCAGAATAAATATTAATATTTCAGATTATTACTTAAGATATTTAAATTAACCGAAATATTAAACGCCAAAGCACGTTAAAAGTAGGCGGTGTTCCTGTGTTGTTTTAATGGAAAAAATGAAATTTAAATTAATATATCCGGCTACCTGGAATTTTTTATAAAATATAGGTTCACAGGTTTCTGATTTTATTGATCATATTAGCTGGCTATGTGGTTTAACAGTGAGAACCTGTTTGTGTACATGCCTGCGGCTGTTTATTAATTCTGCGTTAATTTAATTTGTAAATTAGATATTTAATGTGCCTGTTTTATCAGTAGGCTGAGGTTCTATATCGATTTTAACAGTAGAATTTTAAAATAGTAGAAAACGAATAGTTCAAGTTCTGCGAATTTCGAGAAATAACTTTGGCGGGCGCCAGATAATATTATATAGTTTACCACAGATTACAAGTTTAAATTTCCCGTCAATAAATAATCTATTATTAAACAATATTCCATTAGCTAAACCCAAAAAAAATTCCTACGATATAATGTATAGGTTAATATACTCAGTGGCGGGTCTAGAAAATCGTTACAAGGATCTAATTTTTGTTTTTTTCATTATAGAAAGAGTTTTCTGTTGACAAGTAAAATGATATATTAGTAAACAGCAGAAAATTTAAACAGAAGGCACTATTATAAATAATTATAATAATTGTTATTTTACATCCAAAATTTATTTTAATAGTATTACAAATAAAAATCACAAGTAAAAATTATGTTTAGTTATAAAAAATATAAAGTACCATATCACAGGAGAAACAAAGTTCAATTAATTTTTACATGTAGTAAAATGAAAAGGTGAATAAAAATAATTATTCTATATATTATATACGTATAACAAAATTCATAACACAATGACGCAAGCGGAACGGCCGGGGGTTGGGGTGCTACATGACCATCATGGCCTCTCTTGAATCCAATACTGTGTATATTTATGTATAGTTCGTTCTAGATAATAATATATAATGATTATAGCGCGTTATAGTATGTCTTCAATATTAATAATATTAATATGTATTATTTTCAGCAAGAAACAAATTTTGTATTAGTGAAATTTATAAAGTAGTTATAGATTGCAAAAGATCTAGGTAAAGAAAATATCAATAACTATATTTTAAAATATATTCAAAGTGTTTTAAAATTATTGCAAACAAATTTAAAGGTATATATTATTTGATGCACTGATTATAACGCAAAAAGTTATGTCGCAAAAACAACTGCATATTACTTGAAGCAAACATTTTTCGTGCAACTAGACCAGGGGTGGGTAACCTTTTGTATAACAGGTGCCAGAATAAGATTTACGTTTAGTCCGCTGGCCGTAATAGTTAATTGTCACATTTTTGTCACTTATCATTTTGTTGCTATTAAGTGTTCCTTATTCTTATTTTCTGTATTATTATGACAAAAAAATATTATTTGAATTATTTGCTTGGCCTACTTGCTGTATAAAACAATATTAAATCAAAATTCATATTCCAATAAAATTTTAAAACTCAAAACTTCAAATTCAATAGTAAATCGAAATCTTTTTTTTCAAATTCGAAACAAATATAAATAAATATATTATCACGCCTTTTACCAATTGTTGCAGTGTTGCAGTCGGCTGTAGAAGAATTTTGTAAGTTACCTATGTGTGATAATTTTAAAGTGGTGAAAATTGTTTGTTCTCAAATCCAAAGTTCGACTCGACACTGAACCACATACCATATTTGAAACGAAATTTCAAATTCTATTTTTTCTGAAATTAACAGCACTATGAAATATATTAATTACCGAAATCTGTTACGGCAGTGTGTCAATAATTGATAAAAAATGTGATGAGATATTTGTCTTCTTATATATATATATATATATATATATATATATATATATATATATATATATATATATATATATATATATATATTTACCAAAGCTTAGGTATTTCTAAATTTATTGATACTAATAATTTGTTAAAATAAAAATCACTTGCTATCTTATAACAATATACAGGTATCCAATCTGAGAAACCTTAAGATGTGTTAGACAATTAAACAAAAATTTCCAATAAACGGCATTATGTAACAAGTTTTATTTTTGCTAAATAAATTTTGTATGTTTAGAAATATATAGCTATACCTATATATTTTATTTGGAAGTCGATATTTTATAATCATACATTAGTGACGCTGTTTTTTTCCAAAATTATTAAACTAGAAGTAAACAAATGTTACAGCAAAGATCAATCTGATGCTCCTCTAGATATACCAGATCCCTATTAATTTTCTTTTAGATACTTTGTATACAAATTATATGAAAGTGCCTATTTATAATAAATAAAATATCTAAAAAATAATACAATATAGTCTTTTGTAAACAAAAAATTAGCAAATAAATTACTTTGTTTCCCAACAGTTGATTATGAGTATACTTAAATTAAAATTTTAATAATTAGTTTATTAAATTTTTTGTCTTCACTATTATTATTATTATTATTATTATTATTATAGGTGTCTCAGTGGTATCGACTCGGCCTGTGAATCTTGAGAACCCTGGTTCGATGCCCTCAGCCGACAAACAATTTTCACCAATTTAAATCTACCCCTGTGGCTCCCCCTCCACTAATATCTTCGGGGGGCGTGATTAGACGGCTGGTAACCGCACTTCACGCGAAAAATCTATCACTTACCGAGATCTGCTTAGGCAGAGTTCGACATCCAGTAACGGGTAAAAGGCGTGATGATATATTTATTTTATTTATATTTCAACAAGTACCGATTAAAAATTCATTTTCAATTTAATTATTTTTTTTAACTAAATAGTTTCAATATGATATAATATTTTTATTTGATGGAATCAAAGTTAATTTTAAATAGAAAAATTGAGTTAGCGTCAGGATTTGAACTTGGAATCTATGAATATCGGTCATATGCTGTAACCACCTAAACTTTTGGTCGCCATGTAATTTAAATCTAATATAAATGTAATTCAAATCTGATTAATAAATGTTTTGTATTAAATAAGTGTCTTTGCATAAGTTACTAATTACCATTTTAGATATAAATATTCAGAATAATCTGTAAAATATATAACTTTTTTATTTCCACCTAATATTGCAGCTATGTCGTAACCTGAAAGCAGATGCGTTCTATCATTTTACTACTAAGAGAAAACGATATAATCATCGCTTGACACAATCTGTCGCCTTCGCGGAGAATGTCTCTGGCTTTTTCCTCACCCCCGTACCCAGACGGCACACGGAAAGTGAGATGACACCGGAAACGTTACTTCGACTCTAGCTTCGGCTTCATGCATTATTCATCTGCGTCGAAACGACAACCGCTAGTTATTTCGTACACGCGTCGCTGTAATGTGGATTATTAGAGAGAATGTAAGAGGTCGATGATGAGGTGAATGGGATGTTACGAGGTTTAGATGAAGAAGATCGTGCGTACTCATTTCCTTTCTTATTTTTTTGTTTTGTAATTATTACGTTAAGTATTACACGAAACTAATATAATTATTAGTAGGGAATAATCAGTTTAATTGTAGTACATATAGTATACTTAAAATTTAGGTAAAACAATATCTTTTAGATTTAATTTATTCATTCATATTTTGCTTATTTTTATTGTTTCTTAATTGACTATGTAATAAATGATCCTAAAGTCGCAAACTCATTTATAAAATGTTCTGCATATCCTTTGAGTAGTAAATTCGTACAAATAGAAACAACACCTCACACGTACACGTTTATACGTCATACATCATATCACAGACATATGATATAATTTACAATACTACCAAACATACAAATCGATATTATCTATTTAAAACTGCGGCATGGCTCAAACTGCGATCTGAGGGAGAGGGCGAGAAGTTTTCGGGCCAATATCTAAATTTTCTAATCGTATATAATAATTTATAAGATAAATACAAGCTTTCAATTACTTATTTTATTAAGCAATTTTTTTCTAAAACTACTTAGTATTTCGCTATACAATATACAAATATATCGTGTGTCCCCAAATAAACGAAGATGAAGGCACTTAACACGGAAAATCGGTTTTGTAAACATAAAAAGTGTCCCAGGAAACAATTATTATGGTATGAAATTGCACACAGTCTTATAAGAACTGTCCACTCACTTATTTAGCACAGATTACCTCATTTTAATGCCACAATTAGAAGAATTTAATTAAAATAATTGGGAAAAAACTACTTATGATTTGTTTGTGACAAGTAAAGCATGGAAACAACAACTCTCTCTCCCTCTCTGTGTGGTACAGTTAGATTTGTTGCAAATATTAGAAATGGTAGATATTTTGATCTAAATATTTAAATTAATTAAAGAAATTCATTAAAATATTATAATAAAAATGCCTACAAATTTCTAATAGTTATCTAGTCTACTATCAAAATGAGTAATAGGAATATCCAATATCCCTAATCGGCAAAGATAAATTATTTATACATAAATCCTGGACAGAAATCCTAGATGATGAATCCGACTTTGGTTTATGTGAATGTATGTCGTTTATTCGGTCGGCGATTGTCTAGAAGGAATAGGACCTATGTTCATATGACATTTTTGGCTCAAAATGACTTTAGGAATAAACTGTTAAAGTTTGTTACACTAGTCCTGAAACACCCTGTATATATATATATATATATATATATATATATATATATATATATATATATATATATATATATATATATATATATATATATATATATATATATATATATTTAAAAAATAAATTGAAACGACTGCATTTTATTTAAGATGTCTTTTAATATAAAAAAAGCCATAGTGTACTAGATATAGGTAATAATTAAAATAAATACATAATATTGTAAGTAACTGAAACTCATCAGAACTAGATAGATAGATAAAGTTTATTTTGTTTTTAGATTTTTACAAATCTTGTACAAAAGATTGACAAATAATTGTTACATATAAACTTAATAATACACTTATATAGTAATACTTAACGAGAGTTATTCATTTATATCCCTATCTAAATTGTGTAAAATCATGAAAAAGTTTGATAGCTCTAAATTATTAATATTATAAAATTTTAAGTACTGATTTCATAAAACGATATAAATTGGGCAAATGAAAAGAAAATGGTAGAGGTTTTCAAGTTCTTGTAAGTTACAAATTGAGCTATTAACGGAGGTATCAATAGTGTACCTAACCTTATTGAATTGCAGTGATATTATTTTCTTACTCGACAATCTTAAGGCTGCGTTCATGTATAGATGGTTGCATAGTAAAAATCGTGAATTTTTGTTCAACAATTATACAATTACTAGAACACTTATGAATATGAAATAAACTGTAATGAAAAGATTATTTTTTGTTACAGGGCACTAGTATATTCGCTAATAAATATTTTTCTTAGTTAATTATATATTGTTTCTAAATTTTAAATAACATATTAAATTACAACTATATTATACTTAGGACATGGATACCATATTTAAATATATAAATATCATAATTTTAACATCTATATTTCAATATTCAGTCAGAAAATGTTGAACAAAAATTATATATGCTGAGTAGATTTTAGGTAGTTTGTTGTATGAAAAATAGTTCACGCTATTTTCAACAGATGTCAGCACTTCCGAATTCAAAACCATGTCGATAATGCAGTTGAATGTAGGTTTTCTTTTAAAATTACTTATGAATGTATTTTGTAACTGATGCGTGTATTTTAACCAATGCACAAATAATTTAAATTTTATTTGATACAATCATTTTTATTAGTTAAAATTTTAATATGTTACAGAATACGTCCATGACTCTATTAATTTTAAACGCCCGTTATTATTATCTAATTACAATAGACGATGACAATAAATAAAAATAGAAAATATCAGTTGCTAAGTATATTTTATTAGTTCTAATTTTAAATATTGTAAAAAAGTTTACGTAATCAACACAAATTATGCGGAGTTTAGATATGCTCACGTTTAGTTGTAAGTAGTTTGTTAGTTTATGATCAACTTTTAGATATTTATAATAATTATTGAAGCTTGAAAGCGAGCATTTGTTTACATCTTCCGCTTCCAATTTGTGTTCAATTTTTCAAGGATATCTTTTATTAAATTTTTATTAATTCATTCATTTTCCCAATTTTGTTCGTAGCCTAAAGAAATTAGATTTTTTTTTATTTGACTACACCAATTGTAATTAGGTTTGTTATTAGAAGCTAGATTTAATTCTCTTAGACGTTTATATAAAAATTTTGGTATTCTGTTATCATCCATGCAAGTTACTTTTAACCACCACACAAGTACTTGCTTCCAAATCTCCACTTCTGCCGGAATAAGACCAGTCTCCATTCGGACCATATAATTAGGTGCATTTCTTGGGCAATGTGTTATACTTTTAACAAAATTAATTTGACATCTTTAACTCATCAGAACTAGAACACTTTTAATTACAATTAAGAAGCTTTCACAAATCTGTGTTGTTCTAAACAAAATTAAGAGACAAATATATATTATTACAATAAATTTTGCAATAAATAATATATATTACAGAGAAACAATACATATTTACTCAAAAAAAATCTAAATACAACTTAAGAACATTTTTAAGTCTTACTGTCGAAATTAAACCACATAATGTTTCATCCCAAATAAGCAAAGAATATTTTTTCGATTTATTTCTGTTCTTTAAAATTTGCCTGCAACGGGTAACCCAATTAAACGAAATAACGATGGTTATATATCTGCGAGAGTTAAACTTTGAATATGAAATTATTTTGTCTATTAAAAAACTATATATAATCCTTTTTCCCACTATGTTCCATTCCGTTTCTACAGAGTTGAAGCTGTTCAGCAAACAAAAATATTTTAATACTTGACTATAACTATGAGTAATTTTGCAGAACTGATTCTTGACAATTATTGTTTAAAAGAAAAGCAATCTTATTTTATTTGCAACACAGCATAATATTACTTGAGTAACTAAAAATTACAGAAGAAAAACTGCAAACGGCAACTGCACCTCATGTAGGTTACAATTTTTAAGAACATTTTAATAACATGCCATCTACTATAATAGTTGGCGACATTGGTCAACTCGGTAAAAGGGTATGTAAAAATAAAATAGTTAGCTTATAAGTGTTACGGAAATACAATTTGTTGCACAAAAGTCAATAAAAACGGGCGAGTTTCTCGGGATAATTAGTGTTAAATACGTCATCACGCGGTTTCCGGGAGCGAGCGTGTTATTTCATAGATAAAAATCGAGGGAATAATGAGGTGAACTCGATAAATGCCTGCGGGTAAGCGCAGTTTGTGTCATTGCGAAATTTCATATAATTACATGCACACATCACGCGAATTTCATTTGTTTATTTCGCTGATGTGCGCCAGCTCGAACTAGAAGTACTATGCAGAAGCTAAGAACAAGAATATAAGTGCGCAGTTTGTGTGGTCCTCATATAATAAGAGACAATTATTTGCATATTCGCTGAAAATGTTAAAGAAACACAAATAGTATTTATTTTAAGCAGAAAGAAAAAAACAAGAATCTTATTTTGTTCCCCACCGCTAATAACTGAAAGTCTCATTATATAAAAATTGTATAAATGGATTGCCTTCCAGTAACATATTTAGGAGCTATGATTTGTTAGTGAGTAATAAACAAGAAAATATTTTATATGTTTTATTTTAAAATTAATTTTTTTATATGTTAGTATGTAAATCAGCTGTGTGCTTTTGGATCAGAGACACTTGTTTTATACTATATCCGACTCTGTTTTTAAATCCAAGATCCGTTTCTTATTTATGATTGCCAATTCTTTTTATTATTTAGTTCCGAATAATTATATCATTATGTTGCTTAATACGTTTACAAATATTTATTTATTATTCTGAATTATGTATACATAGTTAAATTAAAGAAACTATTATTACAATTTTAAGATTGCTATTGCCATCTATGTATGGTGGGTGGAACTACGTCGGTGAAAGTATAAATTTCTGTTGCGATCGTAGTTCGTAAGGAAAATGAACAGATGGCACCATACATATTTTTACTAATATCTACTATATATTGGCAATTTATGTGTAGTTAATGTACAGTCTGTAAATTTTAATAATCTAATAGAAAAATATTTAAAAAATTATATTTGAAAATGTTTCAAACTAAAATTATTTTATTATTGTACTTCGAAAGTATATAAAAATGAAAAAAACTAAAACGTGTATTTAACAAAAAATAGACTCAATATCCCGTACTATATTTCCCAAGTGAAAAGAAACATAGGCAGCAATCAGTGTTTTTTACAAAAAAAAATTTGTCCGATAAACAAATATTGCACATGGCATAGCAAAACTAATCCTGTTCAAATACTTTGTTGAAGCAATTAGTGTTGAAACTTTTATGCACTTAAAAATAGGGAAATATGCACATAATATGTCGGAAAATTTACATTAAAATACTATATAGTTATTTATGACATAAGGACGAAAAATATAGGACGGAAATTGCTGGACGAGACGTAATCAGGTTCGTTAACCATTTGAGTACGAAAATTTTTATCATCAGTTTTTTATTTTTTATTCGATTGTGAGAAATTTTGTTCTTAAAGAATGTTTTTTAATCAAATATTATTTTGCGGTGTATAATTACCTTTCTATATGACAACAAGACAGCTGAATAGTTATCACATTACATCCGGCAAATAAGTTTTTCGGTATGAGTAAGATGTTTCGGGATGAGTAACGAAAAAAAATTTACAAACGTAAGACATACGAGATCGTTTTATTTCATAACAGATCTCGGTATGTGATATATTTTTTCGCGTGGAGTGCGGTTGTCAACCGTCAAATTACGGCCTCCAAACACGTTAGTAGGTAGATTTATTTTGGTGAAAATTATTTTATATTAATAAAATAATTCTAAGGTCCCATTTGAAAAATAAAAATTTATAGTCGTATCATGTAAACCTGAATTTATAAAAAAAATTCTATATGTATCATAAAATAGTATATTTAATATACTAAAACTTCCATATGAATAAAATTTTTCTATTTCTTATAATAAAGATAAGGGGGGTTCGTCTTACCAGACCCACCATATATATATATATATATATATATATATATATATATATATATATATATAGAAAAAACTCTGTGGGAAAATGCAAAATATATTTGATTTTTCTCAAAATTTGCAGGATTCTTAAAGTGGACATTTTAGTGGCACTGATACATGATAAAATCTTGAATAAAAATTATAATAAATTGTTTAATCGCGTAACTGATGTGGAACAATAAATAATTCAACGTAAATCTAATGTTTTTAGCATGTACTGTCATTGCTCACAAAATTAAGCAGTTTATAATATGTTTATAAACATTTATTATTGAAACTATTCATTCATAAACAAATCAATTTTATATAATATCCGCATTTATATTCTTATTAATGTTATGAATTACAAAATATTTAATTTATTTGAACATTAGTTATGCGATTAAATAACTTATTAAAAATTGTATTAAAGATTTCACGCCGACCAGTGGTACTAAATATGTCCACTTTACGAACTCTGCTATTAATTTAAAGAAATTTGAAAAATTATTTTTTATTAAGAATCAAGACATCGATATGTATATACTTTTTTAGATCCTTTTATTCAACATAAATATGGTGTAAAAAAGTTGATATAGAAAAATACAATTAATTATTCACGATTTTGTTACAATAACATATTATTTATTACTCAATATTAATATTAATCATATTTAAATCTACTAATTGTTTAACAATTTAATGTTCGATATCATCCAAAACTAAAGATATATTTTTTTAAATACTTCGTCAAAACAACATAAAGATACAAATGCAAAACAATATTCTTTAAATATGCATGAAATATGCACATAAACATATATGTACAGAATTATAAAATATGCACGAAATTGTAAATTATGCATTTTATGCAGTACCTGTCAATTTGAAAATAGAAACTACATTTTATCAGATTCACGCAGAAATCAAGATACAATTGAAACATGTATTAGTAAACAAAACATTAATTTGCATAGAAATGTTGTCTTCATGTAATCTCATATTAATTCCATAAATTAGAGAAATTAATGTAAACTTTATTATATATCGGTAGTTAGTCTTGGTATTATTCACTCATGTTAAGAAAGTTGCGTATCATGTCTTAATATTATGCTATATTCACTGAATATATCAATATACATATGTTAGTCTCTTCAGTGATTATAATAATCAAATACTGAATTTAAAATTATAGGCATCTCCCATGTAAAATATTTCATATTTATATCTATAATATAATAAATTGATGATTTCATCTTGGAATAGTTCGTTATCGGATATTTTCCGAAATAAAAAGTTTCTAATATATTTTATATATAATTCTTTAAATAAAAGTTACGGAAATATATATATATATATATATATATATATATATATATATACAGGGTGAGTCTGGGAAGACGCCCCCCACCCTTTAACTTATTTATTATGAGTAATAGAAAAAAATGGTTCATATGAAAGTTTTATTATTTTAAATATACTATTTAATGGCAGATGTAGATATTTTTTATAAAGTCAGGTTTACAAGATACGACTATCAACTTTTATTTTTTAAGTAGCAACCTATAATTATTTTACTAAAATAAAAACCGCCATTTTTTTCTCTTTTCAACGGTGTATTAGTTTTTATTAATTTATCTGAAAAAATTCGAGAAAAATAAGAAAATTGAGAAATACTAGAAATAATTTTTATACAAATATTATAGGTGGCTATGTGAAAATAAACAAAATGTAACAGTGTTAAATTAATGTCAAAAAAATATACATTTGCTGGTTACTTTATTTAACTTATTTTGCAAACAATAAAAAAAACGTTTTCAAATGTTTACGAAAGAAGAATTAATAGATATGATTCTAATAGTATATTTAAAATAATAAAACTTTCATATGAACCATTTTTTTCTATTTCTCTAATAAAAATTATAAACGGACAAATATACGACGTAGGTACCTGTACCTGTATGTATAAAATTACAACAAAAATAATTCATAGTTTTATGTTCCAACGTAATTAACTTGAATACAAAAATATGCTATTTGTTATTTTTTGAATAAAAGACTGCAAATATTTAATGAAGTTAAACAAAACTTTTCAAATATTTTTAGTAAAAAAATATTCAATAACATGTTTTACAACAACTCTAGCGTAAAACAAACAATCATTATCTGAATCAAATTAGCCTGAGAGCTATGGAACGTTTTTGACCAGCAAAATTTTAATAATTACATACCCACGCACATGTACAAACAAACAAACAAACAAATGTTTGTTCGGTTACAGAGACACAATGTGAATGTGCACTCGGCGTGCGCCTGCGTACGTTTCCTTGCTTGTTTGTATTGTGACACTGAATGCACAATGAATAACGAACAATCTCTGGAAGTCTGAAATAATGTAAATACGATCCTTTGCACTGCGGTGATAGATACACTCTGCAGTTGATTCTGTTGTTTATAAGTGAGTCGTTATCACATTACAACATTGTTGCGTTATTATTAAAAGTTGAGTCAATGTCAAATTAAAATACATGTTAATATTATTTAAAATTTGTGATAATAAGGGGCCCTATGTCATTCTGCAGTAGTTTTAGTGAGAAATTACGAGAGTAGTTATAATTGTTTCAAAACTACTCCTCAATTATAATTTCCGTAACCATTTAACGTTTCAAGCGTAGAATTCTTATTCGTCATGAAAATGCATAGAAATGCGTATATAACAACTTACCTCTATTTATAGAAATTATATTAAATAACAATTATAAACTTTGAATGATTTCAGCCTTTACTTTATGATACATTTTAAAAATAGTTACAAATTTTGTTAATAAAGTGATATAAAACAAGTTACTACAATTTATTTAAATAAGAATTATTATTACGTGGTAAATACTTCATGTTTTTGACAAACTTAATAATAAAAGGATATAAATTTTTAGTTTGACTGTTATATTAAATAAATATGAAGACATAAATAGATAGAATAATAATTTGACTAAAATCTGTAAAAAAACCTGTTTTCGTATAAACTTAATAATGTTTTAAACGGAGTTTTATAAATATTTGTATTAATTTTCAAATGAAATTTTTATGTATTATATCGTCTAATCAGGTATTAGATATTTGTACTTACTTTTTAAATTATAAAATTATGTGTTGAATATATTACAGGCTATATAAGTATCTTATTGAAAACAAAAATAGTTAAAAGATAGTAAAAATGTACTACTTAATTAATTGAACATTCTAACGAAAAGATAAAACAAATGTAGTTAACAGTCTGTAAGAATATTCAAGACTTGCTTGCGTCAAGATATCGATTTTGACTTCGAGATTCAACTATGGTCTCGTCTCGGCTTCTCAAGACGAGACGAAAATCGAGACTGGTGTTGAGTCTCGCAACACTAATTTTGACGACAGTTTTCATCTGAGTTCTTGTGTGCTCCATTCCAGCATTAGACGTCTTTAAACGTTTCTTTTTGTAGCGACGATAATGAATAATATTGAATATATAATCCTGTTTATAAAATGTATCACTTATATTGAATAATACAGATATTGATTTTCTATAACTCATACAAACGGTTTTTATTTTCCTTACGATTGCAATGTGTCAGGATTCATTTTAAAGGTATTTTTTCTATGAAAATAATAACACAAAAAACACCTAAATAAACTAATTTTCAAGAGAATTAGGAAAATAAGTAAATTTATAATTTTTTATAATTCTAGCATACGCGTGATAATTTTCGTGAAAAAAAGGGTAAAGTATAAATATACTTTATTGATAAAAATAATATTGAGATGGAATTTAATTAAGACTTCATTCTAATTTAATTGACGTCATCAAGTCGTCGATGCGATAACTAGTATACCTGAGCGCTTTTTATTAACGCAAGTAGTGATCTCAGTCTCCTCGATTAGTGTTGGAATATTATAATATCGATAGTGATACAATGTAAATGAAAAGTTCGCTTTTTTAAATTAAATTTTCAGTATAACTGTACACTTTCGGACAGTCAGTTATTATAAACCAGCGATTCGTACGACAGTTAACAATCGACTTTTGCAAGTGAGTTCTTTAAGAGGCTGCAGCTCGAAAAGCCATATTTTCTGGCTAGTCATGAAGCTGTATTATACAACCTAGGTTATTGAAATTTTGTATAATGAATATTAAAGGATAGATTTAGTGCGCTATAGAACATTTTTTTCATTTTTTTTACTTAATATTGAGTTAATATGCAATTCAAATATGTATATATCTTGAAACAGGCAAATTTTCGGCTAATCCTGAGCCTGTAAATTAACAAATAAACTGTTCAAATTTTATATACTATATAAGAAACTATATATAAAGTACGCTATAGGCTAGAATTTGGCATATTGATTGCTATAATTAAATAAATTAAATCTCAAGTTGACCATTTTCGGACAACGTTTTTAACACTTACAATCATAAAAAATTCATATCTATTTATACAATTCGTAAGTTTATACATTTCTGAATACAGTTTATTTTGTACATTTTCAATTTTTGCGTTAATAACAACAATATTTTGCATCTGAAACATGCCGATATCGTGCAATTTAGTTCATATCACTCTCGCTAGATAAAGCGCGTAGATCACTATTCCAGCAATTAATGGCTTATATTTTGATTGGATCACTAACACTGTAGAGGGTGGAGCTTCATATGTTCAAGAGAGCGTTGAAAGAATAATGCATTCGCCAACAAATTTAAAACTTCTATCATTTTTATTATTTGTGGACTGTGTAGTGACAATTATAATCGTAGGATATTATTACATATTATCTTGATTTCTCGCTTATTGTTTATTTTTTATCATGGACAGAAAAAATACGAAAAATTTAAAACTTACAAAAGTGAGAAGAAGTATAAAAAATAAATTAAAAAAAGTGCGTGCAGTTAAATTAAAGTTATCTGAGGATATCCTGATTTGGTAGGTTTTATCTCTTATTCATTGTATGTACTACTTATACCCTTAAAAATTTATAATTATGTAGGAACCAGAAACTTATACAGAGCAGGTTACTGTGGCAGTTTGTAGGAAAAAATTATTTCATTGCGATGAAATATCAGATGAAGTTGACGTTGACAACGATGAATTATCCGTATGTATATTTTTTTAAAGTAGGTATGTATAAACAGGCAGGTAGGGCTGGTACTAGGATTTCTGATGCCTATCGATAATTTACAAATATGCACCCATATGAATAAATTCAGCTCTCTAAAATCGCTTCTAATCTAAATACACAAGAAATCAAAGAATATAAAATTAGATAAATAAACTAAAATGAATCACGATACAAGCCGATGTAGGCAGAGACAATGCTACATTGTGCACAAATGTTTCTGCTGAGCGAAAAACAATAATACATATAGACAAAATAAAAATAGACGCATTCTTATCGGGATTCATAATTCTTCTGCAAACGTGTCAAAAACGTAACAATCTTCTGCCAATTTTATTTGGTTGTAATTATTTATGTACATTTTTAGTTATCATTTATTAGTTATAACAAGAAAAAGTATTTCTTGAAATATATTTTATTGTAACAAATTTATTGAAAAGTTTGTAAAGCAATAGTTAATGTAATTATTATTTAAATACCTAACAATGAAAATATTTTCAGAATGTAATACAGGAGAGCGCCGCAAAACAAAATGCATGCGAAAGGAGATTTGTAGACATATTTTATTTTTTTAATGAATTAAAAACGTTTGACCATAATTCTTTATTTTCTTGTTCCATGAAGAATTTAAATATTAGTACAGAAAAGCGTGACGGATTTTTTAGTACATTTACAATAAAATGCGATATGTGTCAAAAAAATAAGCAAGTAAGATCTGAAGGTGTTACAGATATGGATATAAATAGAGCTGCTGTTCTTGGTATAACATCAGTAGGTTGCGGATTTTCACAACTTGAGGAATTAACTTCCATTTGTAATATCCCTTGTATGACAAATAAGACATACACAGCGTATGAAAATGAATTAGCTGAACATATTCACAATGTCCGCGTCAATCAAGAAATTTACCAATCAGAACATTTACAAAATCAAATAAATAATAGTCCAATTATATGAGTACCTATTTACAATAAAATATTTATTTGCATGAATACCTAACTATTATTGTTATTATTTACTGAGATTTTAGCATTGTCAGATGTTTACCTATTTTATTATTTATATTATTTGTCAAATATAATATTTTATTTTAATAATGTTATAATATAATTTATTTTTTAATATGCATTAATGTGTATTGTGTACTTATTATAACATAATAAATGCATATTTGTAAAAATAACCATGAATACTCCTAATCTATACAAGTCGGCCACGGCAATATCATGTTTATATTTCTAAAAGTAAAGTAATTATATATTAAAAGAGTAAATATTTGCTTTATAAATACTACAATAAATATAGTAAAATAGTAATCAATACAAACATATTAATAGTTTTAATTTAAATATCAAATTTATTCTATGTAATAATATGTAATAGTTTCTATTATCCATTAAAAGAGGGCTAAGTGCAAATAGTTTAAAAAGTTAACACTAGAGAAAAACAAACTAATAGCGACATGCATGTAGTTCTCAAATTAACCACCAAAATATATTAAAAGAGTAAATATTTGCTTTATAAATACTTCAATAAATATAGTAAAATAGTAATCAATACAAACATATTAATAGTTTTAATTTAAATATCAAATTTATTCTATGTATAATATGTAATAGTTTCTATTATCCATGAAAACAGGGCTCTACTGACGTGACAACCTTTGTCTGATTACAGTTTTCGAGATTCACTCATTGTTTTTGTGCTGCAACACTGTGTGATTTAAAATTAATCTACCTTAAATAAATATATCATTGCGCCTTTATCCGACACATTTAAACCCAGAAATTCTCACTTATGAACTGTAAGTAAATATTAAACATAATTGTAACTTTTAACAATTATTTTTCACCACTCAATCAATCAGCCTCTAGCTTATTTGGTTTTTTTTTTATTAAATACTTTTCAGAACTCGTTAAAAATAAAACAAGAAATGCGTTGTTTTATTTTAGCCGCCCAACCACCCTCGAGCTCAAAATAATTTAGAATATTCTTACTAAATATCATTGCACCTTTATACACTTCTGAGTGGGACAGATCTGCAATTGTGGATCACAATAGAAGACATATTTCACCGTTAAATACAGTATATCGATTTACAACACAGAATTAATTTTAAATATAGTAACGAATTGAATCAGAAACCTCTAAAATGATAAGCCATTAAATATAAATATTTACAGTAAATTTTGTAAATGAGTTTTGCAGATAATTTTGTTATTAAAATATAAAAAATATTAGTTGTCCTTCAGGCATCACAGAAATAAACTGAGATAAAAAAAGTTAGAAGAAGAAGAAGAGAACTAATAACTTATAACTACCCGGATTATATCTAATTGGACTTATATTTAAACGGACCGCGGTCATTCACACAACGCTATTTTTATTTACACAAAAAAAAACAACAAATAATTTTTACCATTTTCTTGAAAACTAGTAGCCATGTGTACTAGGACAGCGTACCACTGGATTCAATGAGTGAACTTGAAAAACATTAAAATGGAAAAAAATTAGTTACGAGTTAATTCGGACACGAGAAATTATCATTACCGTTAAATATATCTTCATATTTTGTTTAGTTTCTGAAATAGAGCCCCTGCAAAAGTTCAGATTTATTAAAAAAAAAAAATCTAAATATTATTATTTTGAAAGTTTTGCTTACCGTATGACGGCACTTAAATTCTTGAATAGTTTCCGGAATAAACTAAAAAAAAATTCACTACGCGAGAAAAATAAAAATAACATCGATATCTGAAACGAGATCAGATTTTGAATTATTTCGCGCCCGAACAATAAAATATCTTAAACTTAAAGTAAATTAATGTTGTGATAAAATCATTAAAATATTCCTGCCAATACTATGTCTAACTTAAAATATAATTTATTGTTGTAAAATGTACCTGAAAATTCATAGAAAAAAGATTAGTGTATACAGTGGGTGCTCCGCCTACTAGGACGGGTTACACCCGAGAAATACATACATAATACAAATATATAAAAATATGTTGTAATAGGCCGCACGTTTGGCGGCCCCCCAACGCCGGAGTAACGCGGCGACGAGCGAACAAAAGCTAAAACGTTACGCGAAATATGTGTATTGTTCACCTGAAAAAGAATTTATGTTTGTATCGAAGTCAAAATTCTAGTCTGATTTTACATGGTGAAAATCTAAAGCATCTTCCAGGGTATCTTTTGAGTAGGTTGCAAAAATGAAAAAGTTAAAGGCCAGAGAGGGGTTGACAGAGGTTACTCAGAGGCCAAAGCCATCCTCAGCGGCGAACCTAGTTCAAGGCCAAAGAGGGGTTGACAAAGGTTACTCAACGTGTAAACCACGCCAGAGGCCAAAGCCATCCTCAGCGGCGGACGTAGTGAAGGGTTCGGGATAAAAATTTGTATGACACTTGTTAATAAACTACGTTAATATTATAAATCAATCAATAAATAATAAGGGTTCAATTACTATTTATATATAATTAATTTTAGAAAAATAAAAATTTGCTGACAACAGGTCAGAGAAACTACGTTAATTTCCAAATAAATCAAAAAATCAAATACCCCTCGCAATCAACCCCGGCAAGTGCCGCAATATCTAAATGTTATGTAGGCGTAATTATATAATTAAATAAGTATCTGCATTGTTAATTATATTTAATTGCAGATCTCAACAAAAATATCTTTCATTTTAAAAACCTTTAATAAACAAAACAAATGTGAGGATCAGGATTTGAACCTAAGGCCTCAATTTATAAAAATATAACCATTAAATTAATTCATTAAATTCTTACAATAAAAAGCTTTAAAAGTACTTTAAAACAGGGTTCGAAGATATATATCGATCGATATATAATGATATTTATTTTGATATATATCGTCATATTTTTGCAATGATATATATCCATTATATAAAAATATCAAATAGTTTTTGAGATATAGCCTCCGGAAAAGTGAAATTTATCGTATTTTTCAGTTTTTCTACTTTTCCGAGGCTATATCTCGAAAACTAAATGTAATATGAAAACGCGCTCAACGGCATTAATTTTCTCGTGCTTCAGTTAACTTATAAACATAGTTTCAGCGATTTTTATTTTTTTTCAATATTCCGCCAAAAAATCGCAAAAAGCGGTTTTTTAACATTTTCTCGAAAACCAGAAGTCATATGCATTTGAAGATTGCACCACTGGATTCCGTGGGTCAAAATACATATGTATGTAAATTTTCGTTTTAATAATCCTACGATTAAGGATTTTTGGGAAAATTGAATTAAAATCTGAAAAAAACCAAAGGGGTACCCCTTAGGAAATAATTAAAAATATTAAATTGCATAAAATTGTATGAAAATTTGCTTATAAGTCAATTCGGACACGGGGAATTCAACGCCGTTGAGCGCATATCCATATCTTGTTTACTTTTTGAGATATAGCCTCCGGAATAATGAAATTTTTCGAATTTTTCAGTTTTTCTACTTTTCCGAGGCTATATCTCAAAAACTAAATGTGATATGAAAACGCGCTCAACGGCATTAATTTTCTCGTGCTTCAGTTAACTTATAAACATAGTTTCAGCGATTTTTATTTTTTTTTCAATTTTCCGCCAAAAAAATCGCAAAAAGCGGTTTTTTAACATTTTCTCGAAAACCAGAAGTCATATGTATTTGAAGATTGCACCACTGGATTCAGTGGGTCAAAATACATATGTATGTAAATTTTCGTTTTAATAATCCTACGATTAAGGATTTTTGGTAAAATTGAATTAAAATCTGAAAAAATCAAAGGGAAATAATTAAAAATATTAAATTGCATAAAATTGTATGAAAATTTGCTTATAAGTCAATTCGGACACGGGGAATTCAACGCCGTTGAGCGCATTTCCATATCTTGTTTAGTTTTTGAGATATAGCCTCCGGAAAAGTGAAATTTTTCAGTTTTTCTAAATGTGTACAAAAACTAAAATTAAAAAATAAATATCCAAAAAGTGATATTTATCTGATATATATCCTATATATCAGATATTTTGATATTTATTATAAATATCATGATATTTACGAACCCTGCTTTAAAATAATCAAAGCTTTTATGAATTATTTAAAAATCTTTAAATTTTAAAAAAATATTTACAATCTTAAAGATAGTTTAAAAAATATTTAATATCTGTATGAATTATTAAACAGATATTAGCATTTTTTCTGAAATATATGCAATCTTACAAGTATTCAAAAAATTTATTAGAGATTTTGTGAATTATTTAAAGGACTATACAATCTTAAAGATAGTTTAAAAAATATTTAATATCTGTATGAATTATTAAACAGATATTAGCATTTTTTCTGAAATATATGCAATCTTACAAGTATTCAAAAAATTTATTAGAGATTTTGTGAATTATTTAAAGGACTCTATTTTTCTTATAAGAAATTTAGATATTTTTCTGGCACTGTATATATAATTTAAACGCCTAAA
Organism: Pterostichus niger; assembly: GCA_947425015.1. NCBI lineage: Eukaryota > Metazoa > Arthropoda > Insecta > Coleoptera > Carabidae > Pterostichus > Pterostichus niger. Next base: position 17,364,724 of record OX380334.1, on the reverse strand, counting down.
AATTCAATTCAAAACTCTCCATGTAAAAACCAGACTAGCCTAAATTGATTTAAAATCACGCAAACCGACCCGAATCCGAACAAAATTCGCGAAGTTTACTTCATTCATCAACAAAATACAAGTGTGTGTTTTAAAATTAAATATCAAAGTGTTATTCTAATTATACTATAAAAAACATTTAATATTTCGCGAGTAAATCGTATGAATAAAATCGGACGTCTTCTTCACAGATACAGGCTGTTGATAGCAGATTGAAGGCCTCTAGGAGGCTCCACAGGCCTGCAGAAGGTGTCATAAAACCACAGAAACACCATGTGGTTCCTGTATCCATACAAGCCCGCTCTTAAGGCTCGTGTCTCATATTGCTTTGTGCTGACTTTACTTGTTTAAAAATTCTTTAAACAAATATAATCTTAAAGCAATTAGTCTGTCGCGAACTTTAAACGTTTTCAATTAATTTAATTTAATAATTATAAACGAACGAAGGTTCATTAAAAATCTACTATAAATAAATTATTAATGTATATAACAAAGTTACGAGTACGCGCGACATTAGGTAATACTTCGGTTTTAATTGCGGATATTCGATGCTCGACGCGCGGCCCAACTAACTACACGTGGATGCGACATGTGCTTCGGAAATAAAGATATGTATAAATGTGATTTTATCCTGTATTTATTTATTTAAAAGTCCCAAAAAAAATATTATTGAATAAATAGCAAATAATGATACAGGTTAAGAATCACATTTATGAAGTAAGAAATATTTAATTATGAGTAAATAGAATTACTCCTACAGTACTACTGCAAAAAAGAGATAGACAAGAAAGCACATGTATGTTGTTACTGACCTTAGCCCCCTGTAAGTTCTCCAGAACCTGCAATAATTGAACAAATATATTAGTACATTTAAACATAAACGAGAATAATTATAACAGAGAAAACAATCAACAGAATAGGTTTAAAATGCTTTAAAAAAGGAACCTACCATGTAGAAGGCTTTAGCATGGCTTCAGCAACAGCCCACGGGAACCTGGAACCATCTCTGGACACAACACTACACACAAACACTTTTCACTCGAGATTTTAAACGCGCACAACTTTTCACTTCAATTTTAACTTGGTCACTGACTACAAAATGGCTGAAATATGAGTACAAATTATTAAGACTGTATTGGTAAACGCCGAAGATGAGAATAAATAAATACACGCGGTCATGCTATACTACAATTGCGTAACGAACCTGTTCACTTCGGCAAATTTATCGTTTGAACAAACCAAATTCTTTTAGAAATCGATATTTAAATTAACTATTTATGTATGTATATTTGCTATTAATAATATTTAAATTTAATTTGTAATTGTTGAAATTAAAAAATAAGAAAAATGCTCTGAATGAATAAAATATTGTTTAGAATAATAATTAACAATTAGTAAAACCAATTAATAAAATGAGTTATTATGGTATTGCAAAGTATATTTTTACACTACTTTTAAAAACAAATATCTATCGAAAACAATAATAATTAGGATGAAATGAATTATTTACCCAGTATTTTGTTATAAAGAACAAATATTTTATGCGCCTACACTCACCGGTACCCAGCGTCATACTAGACAATTATTGTGTAACGAACAGGTTCACTTCGGCAAATTTATCATTTGAACAAACGAAATTCTTTTAAAAATCGATATTTAAATGAACTATTTATGTATGTATATTTGCTATTAATAATATTTAAATTATATCTGTAATTGTTGAAATTTAAAAATTGAGAAAAATACTAGAAATGAATAGAATATTGTTTAGATTAATAATTAACAATAAAATGAATGATTATGGTATATTATAAAGTACATTTTTACACTATTTTTAAAAACAAATGTCTATCGAAAACAATAATAATAAATGTTTTGTTATAAAGTACGATTATTTTATGCACGCACCTACACTCAACGACACCCGGCGTCATACTAAATTTATTTTAAATATTGTAGTGATTTTTAATCATGTTTTTACATAATGGTAAAGCCAATTATTCGAAATGTATTTGTTAAAATGTAATATTTCTATGTGACTACCTTCTCTATAGGTAACGTGCAAAGCAACTTATGCAACGAAAATTTGTAATTATCAAAAACTATATGTCCACGTGAAAAGTATATCAAGATCACCAGAAAACATCTATACTTACGATGGACACTGTGTTTTACTAATATTAATAATATTTTCACTCAAAATCACTAATTTTAATACAGCAAAACTACCTGTCATTTGGAAACATTTGAACTGCGGACAGCCGGCGCGTGCCCTGTACTTGTTTATTAATATCAAACCAGTGCACATCAAAATGTTTTCGAGTGCATTCTCTGCACAAAACTTATTATTTATTGAAAATATTATATATTTAATTATATTAATTAAAAAATGTATTTTTAATTCAGTGCATTTGAATTTTATGAGTATTTTAGATATTTAAACAAAAATATAAGTATGTAAACATTAAATTTACATGAAAACTAGTACTTTAAATATTATTAAATGCACAACATAAAATTAGGCACTGGATTCAGTGGGTCAAAATACATATGTATGTAAATTTTCATTTCAATATTCCTATGATTAAGGATTTTTGGGAAAATTGAATTAAAATCTGCAAAAAAACATACCTTAGGAAATAATTAAAAAAATAAAATTGCTTAAAATTGCATGAAAATTTGCTTGCCGTTGAGCGCATTTTCATATCTTGTTTAATTTTTGAGATATACGCTCCGGAAAAGTGAAATTGTTAATTTTATTCAGATTTGGTACTTTTCCGAGCCTATATCTCAAAAACTACTAGCGATATGAAAATGCGGGCAACGGCATTGACTTTCTCGTGCTTCAGTTAACTTATAAACATAGTTTCAGCGATTTTCATTTTTTTCAAAATTTCGCCAAAAAAATCGCATAAAGCGGTTTTTTGACATTTTCTCAAAAAGTATAAGACTTATGCATTTAAACATTTCATCACTGGATTCAGTGGGTTAAAATACATATGTATTTAAATTTTCATTTCAATATTCCTATGATTAAGGATTTTTGGGAAAATTGAATTAAAATCTGAAAAAAACAAAGGGGTATACCTTAGGAAATAATTAAAAAATTAAAATTGCTTAAAATTGCATGAAAATTTGCTTACAAGTCAATTCGGACACGGGGAATTCAATGCCGTTGACCGCATTTTCATATCTTGTTTAATTTTTGAGATATACGCTCCGGAAAAGATAAATCTGTAATTTTCTTCAGATTTTCTACTTTTCCTCGGCTATATCTTAAAAACTAAACGACATATAAAAATGCGGTCAACGGCATTGAATTTCCCGTGCTTCAGTTAACTTTTGAGCAAAGTTTCAGCGATTTTTATTTTTTTCAAATTTTCGCTAAAAAAATCGCAAAAGAAAACATATGCACTTGAACATTTTTCCACCGGATTCAGTGGGTGCATATGTATGTAAAATTTCGTTACAATATTCCTATGATTAAGGATTTTTGGGAAAATTGAATTAAAATCTGAAAAAACCTTAGGAAATTGTATTTTTAATGAAATGCATTTGAATTTTATGAGTATTTAAGATATTTAAACAAAAATATAAGTACGTAAACATTAAATTTATATGAAAACTAGTACTTTAAATATTATTAAATTCACAACATAAGATTAGGCAAATAATTCTTGATTGTTTTTCCGATTTTTTTTTTTGAAATTAAAAAAAATTAAATAAATAAATAAAAGTGAACTAAAGCACGAGACATTCATTTAAATGAAGCACAACTTCATGTATCTGGCAACTGACTTCACAGCGAGCATTTAGTCTGGATGCCGTGAGATTCAAGGGGCTGGGGGGACAGGAACTGTTTGTGACGTCACGACGCCGTCCAAGTTTGTTACTTAGGACGTCGTGTTCAGCGTATATATGTACATACTATCTGTTGTAATAAAATAGTTTTCAAGAGATGTCCAGAATTTAAATATTACTACCTGTTTGAAAAATATTATTTGTAAATTAAAATAAATTAATTACTAAAAACTGTAGCATTTGTTGTAAGCATCATATTAATATATAAGTTTAATGAAAGTTTAAGTAATTTTTCTTTTAATAAAAAAATATATGAACTTATGGTTATTTGCAATTATTTTTAAATTATTATTTAATGTTTGTTATAAACAAATTTTTCTTATTATTTAGCTTTTGTATATTCCCGAGACTATCTTAAAAACTAAACTAAATAAATAAAACAAATATATCATCACGTCTTTTATCCATTACTGGGTGTGGCACTCTGTCTTAGCAGATCTCGGTAAGTGATATATTTTTTCGCGTGAAGCACGGGTACCGACCGTCAAATTACGAATCCCAAAGATGTTAGTAGGGTAGATTTAATTTCATGAAAATTATTTGTTTTCACCAAATTAAAATCTACCCCTGTGGCTCCTCCTCCACTAACATCTTTGGAGGCCGTGATTTTACGGCTGGTAGCCGCACTTCACGCGGAGAAATATATCACTTACTGAGATCTGCTCCGGCAGAGTGCCACACCCAGTAATGGGTAAAAAGTGTGATGAGAAATAAATAAATAAAATAAATATATCATCACGTCTTTGAACCATTACTGAGTGTGGCACTCTGCCGGAGCAGATCTCAGTAAGTGATATATTTGTTCGTGTGAAGTGCGATTACCAGCCGTCAAATAACGGCCCCCAAATATGTTAGTGAAGGGAGAGCCACATAGGTAGATTTTAATTTGGTGAAAAACAAACAATTTTCACCAAATTAAATCTACCCTTGTGGTTGATGAGCAGGGGCGCCGAGAGGAAAAGCGGGCCCCGGGGAAAAAAAATTCGGGCCCCCTTTAACTTTGAATATTTATTAATTAAATATAAGATACAAAAAAAATATATTTATAAATATATGTATGGTTTTGCTTGGTTTTCTTCCCTTGCAGCTTTTTCTTTTCGTTTTAAAGCACCTGATTTATGGCGGTAACTCATTTTTAATGTTTAAAATGTATTTTTCGTTATCTGCTACAAATTTATGTCTGCATAAGTATGTAAGGGCAGAATCTACAAAAAGAGTTAAAAAGTATTAATAGTGTTAGAAACAGATGTTTTATAAAACTTTATATTCATTTACATAAAACTATTAATTACCTTCATATATGTATGTTATAAATATTCTTTCGTAGTACTGAAGTCTTCAAATTTAAAATTTATTGTGCGCACTAAAATCGAGGCTAAAATATGGTAACAGTTCGGTAAGAGTTAATTAGTGCAGCGATGTGTATTGTATACTCACTGTATGACTATCTAATATCTAGTTGCATATTCGATAAATGCAGGGGATACCAAAACAGCACTACGCACAAATGTATAGAGCCTTTGCCTATGTGTGTTGTATACAATGTAGTAATATAAGGAACAAAAATGCAACAATGTAATAATGTACTTTTGAATAGTGTATAAATTTATTTAAAATTTGCAACTGGGGCCCTTGATCAAGCATTTCGTCATTTTTATACAATGTAATAAATTGTTGAAAACGTGTATCAGACATTTCGTTATACATGTTTTAGTAAAGAATATAAAAAATTGGTGAAATAGTAGAAAATTAAAAGCAATTTATAAAATAGCATCACATCCGGGCCCTTTGAATTCCACGGGCCCTGGGTATTTTACCCCCCCTACCCCCCGTCTCGTCGGGCCTGTTGATGAGTACAAGGCGTGATGATATATTTATATTTATTTATTTATTAATTTTAAATAAAAATACTGTTTTACAATAACTAGCTTTTAATGATACGTCATCCTATTGGAAGTAATTTTTGTTCGCTGTTGACATTTGATGGGTAAAATAAATAAATAAATAATTATATATTATTACTCCATTTACCTATATCTGGGTGTAGCACTCTGATACTTGGTAAGTTATATATTTTGCGGGTGAAATGCAGTTCCCAGCCGTCGGATCACGGCCCCCAAAGGGGTAATTTTAATGCATTGACGAGACCGTGGCGTGCAACCTAATACATTTATTTATTAAAACATAAATCATTTAAACTTACTAATTTGACGTCTTGTAGCCGCTCAAATATCTGCAATTGCATATTAGGAATATGTAGAAATTCATACTAAACCATTTCAAGTTTGTTTCATTCATTTATAACAATTATTACAGGCGTAATAATATTTATTACAATTCTAGTCACCTCACGAAACCTAAATTATTACAATAGATAGTATGTACTTGTAATCGCGAAACGCGATATCCTCCTAAGGAACAAGTTCGAACGGCGCCGTGACGTCACTCGAACTCACAATTCGGTGATCAGCAACAAAATTTCTTTCCTGCGGAGCCCCTTGAATCTCTGTGCGTATGCAATCCCGTTACATTCGGGCTCATTGCGGGCATGTATACTTCTCTACTTGCTGTGGAGTTGGTTGCCTACTTTAATTCCTTAAAATTGAATAAACTTAGAATATTATAATTAAACTGGTTTAATATTTTTTTGTTAAATTATATCGTTATTTGTAGCTTTAAAAATAACGATAAAAATTAGGGTTAATGTTTTTGTAAACCGATTTATGCCCTGGATTTTATATTTTAATTTTAATTTCAAATTCGAGCCTAAATAAAAACAATAATAATTCGATCTTTAATTACAAACTAACCCCGTTAATTATTATCAGTCAATTTATATAATTTTGCATTCTATAATTGCAAAATTTGCAAGTATTTTAAAATAGAATATGGAATGTAATTTGCAGAAAATATGTTTACAGTTTTTTACAAATTAATAAATAATAATTAACATATTCAATTCAAATGGGGTAGGTGGCTCAGTGGTGGATCTTGAGAACTCTGGTTCGATCCCCACAGCCGACAAACAATTTTCACCAATTTAAATCTACCCCTGTGGCTCTCTGTCAACTAATATCTTTGGGGACAAAATAAAATAAAAAGTTATATGGGACGGTCACCCATCCAACCTGTACCCTCTGTCAATGTTGTTTAACTACCCTGCTCGCCCGGCGGTTAACTACAATTCGATGTTGCTATATAAGTAAATATTTCAATAATAAAATTTAATATAATTCTCGACAATAGTAAATACAGGCTGTTCCACAACTAATAGCACTAATTTTAACCTTATATAGTAATCACCACATTAAAACTACCTCTGTGGCTCCCCCACCACTAATATCTTTGAGGACCGTGATTTATCGACTGATAACCGCACTTCACGCGAAGAAATATATCACTTGCCGAGATCTGCTACTGCAGAGTACCACACTCAATCATGCAAAAGGCATGCTATATATTTTTTATTTATAGGTAGTACTCAACGTACTGATTATGAAACCATAGTTGTTTTTGTATTAAGTGCGCAAAATGAGTGTTTTTTTGTTGCACGTGAGAATGTTACTTTTAGTCGAGACCACAGGTCGAGACAATAAAAGTCACAAGTTCACAATAGTAAGATTTTTGGATGCAGAGAATTTGCAGTCTTTAGGCAACATCATGAGAACACCAGATTGGATAAATGTCTTGTGAGTGGAGTATTATGTGCAGTGAGTACTAAGTATAAATCATCGCTTATTACACTTGATAAAAATTTGAATATGATTGCTGATTTGGTTTGTGTGAAAGTTCATCTTGAAACTAATAAATGTTAAATTGTTACTGTTTTGAATCTCATATTTCTATATCAAGCTCTGACTTCATTGTAATTGGTGACATGAACTTCAGCAAACTTGTTAATTATTATAATGATGGCTTCTACAATAACGGCATTACCAGTTTTAATAACTTTTGTAACTTTCAGAATGCTACACATTTGAATAAAATTCTTATATCTGTAAATCGAATTCTAGATGATGCTATATCCAATATAATCTGTACCATTACTCGTAAAACATTTCCTTTTGTGCCTGTAGATCAGTGGTGGCTCGCCCATAAAGGCTGCAGCCCTCCCACCAAAATGAAAACATTTAAAAATTATTATAACTATTCGTATATTTATTATTATTATTATTATTATTATTATTATATATATATATATATATATATATATATATATATATATATATATATATATATACAGGGTGTTATATTTTAATAGACCCAGCAAATATCTCGCTTATTTATCAACTTAGCAATTTCTTTCATATAACATGATTTATACAGCAACATGTAAACTATTTGATGACGGATGTACATTCATGATATCACTTCCGGTTTATTAGTAATTTATATCAACTTTGAAATTTCAAATAGAACATACTATATTTTTTTACAAATTTGAAAAGTGCATCAAATTTGCTTTACAATCATGTAAAATAATCCATATGTTACATTATTAAAAAGTAAAATGGCGGGCACTTTATTATACACCAAATCGGAAAGAGAATAGTGAGCCATGACTGTGGCTTGAAATAAAACAATTAACTAAAACAATTATAATAATTATTATTAAACGAAATAATATTTTTTGGTCATAATAATACAGAAAATAAGAATAAGTAACACCTAATAACAATAAAATGATTTTATAACAAATATTCAAATTGGCTCCCAGTCTCTTTGTTATAAAATCATTTTGTTGTTATTAAGTGTTACTTATTCTTATTTTCTGTATTATTATGACAAAAAAATATTATTTTGTTTAATAATAATAATTGTAATTGTTTAAGTTAATTGTTTTATTTCAAGCCACAGTCATGGCTCACTATTCTCTTTCCGATTTGGTGTATAATAAAGTGCCCGCTATTTTACTTTTTAATAATGTAACATATGGATTATTTTACATGATTGTAAAGGAAATTTGATGCACTTTTCAAATTTGTAAAAAAATATAGTATGCTCCATTTGAAATTTCAAAGTTGATATAAATTACTAATAAACCGGAAGTGATATCATGAATGTATATCTGTCATCAAATAGCTTACATGTTGCTGTATAAATCATGTTATATGAAAGAAATTGCTAAGTTGATAAATAAGCAATATATTTGCTGGGTCTATTAAAATATAACACCCTGTATATATATATATATATATATATATATATATATATATATATATATATATATATATATATATATATATATATATTATATATAATATTATAATTATTATAGCTATTCCTAGTGTATATATTTTTGAATTGTAGGTACCTCGAGAGGCGCTTTGTATAATATGTGTATTGTATGAGCCAGTGCCAGTGCTGCAGTCAGTGCAGACCGAGTCACACCGCATAATCAGTGTATTGAACAGGTGGGGGTAACCCGTGATATACGTTTTTGTAATATGTTTATCGTAGGCTGCAAACATTGCAGTCCGCACTATATATTTTAGCTTGTATATCCTTGTGTTTTATTATTAAATGTATAATATTTATGATGTTATGATGAGAAATAAGTTTAAATAAATATATGTCAATAACAATGCGGTTTTTTTTCTACTCGCAGTGATTTTTTATTATAATTTTTTTCAGTCCTCCCACAAAAATCATCCACGGGCCGCCACTGCTGTAGATTCTCACCGTTTTGCTTTATCTGTACTTCTTGATATATAGATAGTAAAACTCATGATCATGCCTCATTTAGTAATCATGTTTCATTTAATTTCCGTTTAACAAACTGATCACATGCACGCCTTTCTAAATTATGTTGATAGGAATATATTATCATCTTATACTGATCTTAGAAAATGTGTTTCTGCGTGTGTTCCACGAAGTCGTAGAAAAAGAGTAAGCTTTCCTCCTTGGTTCAGGTAAAATATATTTCTACTCTCAAACTTAAGATAAGTATTACAAACTCAATAAATTATGCGAGACAGAAAACTATTATAACAATTTAAAAAAGTTAAGATCAAAAGTTGTCTGATATTAAACATGCTTATAAAGACTATATAAATAGATCAGAAATTAATATTTCTAAAGAGACCAAGCAATTCTGAACTTTAAAGTAAATCTCACATGTATTTAAATGAATGTCAATATCATGCCACTCCATAAATTGTGCAAAACTTTCTCTTTTATTTTAAATCAAATGAATATCAGTACTTTTACAGAGCATAATATATCAAACTCTATAACAGTCTTAAGGTAACTTGTTCTGCTGGATCTGATAACTTGCCAGCATACATTCTTAAAAGATGTTATTAAATATTTTTTGAAACCATTATTTATCCTAGTTAATATTTCTCTAGCCACTCATACTTTTCCTTGTGAATTAAAATTTTAAAATGCGCAGGAGTAAAAGAAGAAAAGATTATGTAGAACTTTCATAGGGCTGTAGGAAACATTGTGAAGTTTTTTATTATTAGGATAGAAAAGTAATTTAATGTAAATTGTTGTGATATTCTCTCAAAACTGGTTGTGTGGAATCGGTTCAAACTCCAGATTTAGCAGAGCCTCTTCAGTTGCATCGTGCACAGATTTTACGGTATCCTAATTGTTTAATAACGAAGGCGGAACGTTCCTGGGATATTCCAATTTGGTTTGTGATACGCTTTTGACTGATTCGCTGGTCATTTTGAATCAAATCATCAACGATTTTGCGATGTTTATCGTCTACGGAAGTGATCGGACGCCTGCTGCGTATTTCATCAACAATTGTGACTTTTCCAGGCTTGCAACTACGAAATTGTACTACCCATTGATTCACAGTAGATCTATTAACAGCATCGTCACCATAAACAGCCTTTAAACGACGATGAATCTCAGTAGGACTCACTTTTACAGCAGTTAAAAATTCTCCATACTTCCGCTTCTCGAAATACACTGGATGAACGCAACGATCTTGAACTGCACATGCGTATTGAGCATGGGTGCATTACTTATCAGTCTACAGTTTTATAATAAAATGTTTCGCTCATAGACACGCAAAAAATTGTTTTAAATCGGTTGAAAATTATAGTATTTCAAAAAGTCTTCTGCGGATCAAATTTGATTTGGTCCCTGGGCACATGATTTTAAATAAATATCAATATCATGACAAACCATCAATTGTGCAAGGCTTTGCTTACTATTTTCAGTGTGTATGTTAATGCTGATTGCTCGTGTATTTATGATAACTCTTTTATTCCAAAATAATTAAATATCTGTAGCTTTACAGAGCTTGACATATCAGACTCTATTAATAGTCTTTTCGCACGATCGTGTTTTTTAACTTACAGACGTTGTTTATATACCATGTAAGTTCAATATACAACATTGTGATAAGTTGCTATAGAAACGAGCAAAATAACAATGCTGTTAGAAGTTATAACCTAATTAGTGCTGTTAGAAGTTATAACCTAATTAGTGCGGTAAGTAATAACACAATGAAACTATAGTATATTTTCTTGTATTTCGCAGGTATTAAAGAATCACAACCAATCTTCCAAGCTTCTTCTATTTCACAGTCCATAATACTGTCTCTGATAATGTTTCATTTATGAATTTTTCTATAAATGTCACTTTTCTAATAAAAGCAGTTAGTTTATTATAAAAATTTGATTCCTTAGCAACGACATGCAATTATGATGTTTATTGTGATTTAATGAAAATTTTGACTTTGATATTTGTTAAAATAAACTAAAAATCTATCGTACGAAAAATAGTATGCTATACACGGTTGTTAAGTGCTAATAACTGAATCTCGGTTACTCGATTCTGTTATATTGCACTTAATAACCTTACTTGTTCTCCTGGACCATCATACATTTTTAAAGGATATCATTATATATTTAAATAAAATAAATTTATCCTATGTAATCTATCACTAACTACTCATGCATTTCCTTGTAAATAAAAAAAACCCATTAATTTGTTATATATTTAAATCTAATGATGTGCATTGTTTATCTAACTATCAACTTATTTCTATTTCTAAATGTTTTGAAAAAATCTTGTACACAAACATCTACAAATTTGTGCGAAATAATCACCTATCCAACATTGATTCATACAAGGAAAGTAAATTGCCACTAATTTTACGAACTGCTCTAAATTTACTATCAATGCTTTATATAAGAATACTCAAGTTTATGTACTTTATACTAATTTTGCAAAACCTTTCACCATTGTAAATCATAATTAAATGAAGCTTAATGTATAAAAGTAATTGTTAAGGATTGAAAAAAAAGGAAAAAAGAAGTATTAAGGTTGAATGGTTGTGGTAAGTGACTTGACTTTGGTAGTTACTTACCACCACCATTCAATCTTAATATTTGATTTTTTCCTTTTTTACTTCATTCTTAACAATGACTTTAATACATTTATTTATTTAATTATTGAAATATAAGTCAAAATTTATAAGTTAAAATTGTTAAATATAGTGTACTATTTTATAAACTACAAAATCAGTTAAATTTTTCTCCAGATTTAATATTAATTATCCAATCATACTTAAGCTCTTTTATTACAACAATAATTTAAATTCTATTTGTTTTATTCTTTGCTCTGGTGTTCCTCAAAAATCAAATTTAGGACATTTACTCTCTATGTTAGTTATAAATTTCATTACTCAATGTATTAATTTATTACAACTATTTTTATATGCCGATGATTTTAGAGTGATAAACTCATATTCATACTATAATGATCTCCAATCTGACATTAATAACTTACATGTTTGGTCTTCTTCTGTGAATTTATTCAATACAGTGTAAAGTGTAAAGTCATGATATATTCAGTGAAGCAAATTTTACTTATTATACCTATTATATGGCCCATACAAGTTTACTAAGAGTATTTCTATTTAACTATTTAGTGGTTCTTTTTGATCCTAAATTAGTTTTTGGTTCTCATATTAATTACATTGTTAACATTTCTTATAAAAATTTGAGATTCATTATCAAAAATTCACTCCATTTCAATAATTCATCTACTCATAAATCCTTATTGTTTCCTTTTATACGGTTCAAGCTTGTATATTATTTAGTAGTGTGGAATCCAATTTATAACACTTAGAAAATTGATATAGAGTAGGTACAAAGAAAATTTGTAAAATGTTGTGCTTTAAATTCAACACTAACTTACAGCTGTACCTTATCCTCATCACAATTTCTCATATTAAATTTAGAACGCCGGCGTGAATTATTATCCTGTTTGTAGTTATATAAACTATTACATAGTGGCATTGATAAATCATCATGTCTGAGCTGTATAAATTCAGAATTTCCCGACTTCCTTGTAGATCGAAATGCACTTTTGCTTTACCTCTGACCAAAACTAATTATAAGTTGAGATCTCCTGTTAGATGTTTATGTTATATTTATAATACTTTAAAAAGTAAAGTAGAGGCCAATATTTTTAGTCATTCATTTAAACATTTAAAAAATATTATAGTCATTTTTTCATCTGGCTAGTATATAAGGTAGATAAATTGTGTTTATATGAAGCTGTATTTGTTTTCCTTTTTACTTAAGTATTGTTTCTTCAATACATACTCATGTATTTTTGTTTTGTACTACTAAATTTTCCAACCCTTAGTAATTGAAATTTTTAATTATGTAGGATGGTTGTTAATAATCAATTAATAAATAAATATATCCATTACTGTGCCCCGAAATAAAACAATTAAGTAAGGACACGGTAACTATTATTATTTAAAGAAATAATAATATTTTATTATATAGAAAACAAAAAGAAAGAACATTTCACAATATTCGAAATAATTTTATAAATATTCAAAATGACTTCTATCCACATAAATACAATTTTGTGCCTCAGTTCAAATCCACTCCACTCAATACTTCATTTTTTACCAGGCCTGCACCGGAAACAAGCTGTTTCTAGACAATTTTGAGATATACAAAAGTAGTGATGAGGCTTGATAGTCATTTTAAATATTAATAAAATAATTTTAATTAAATTAAATTTTTATTAAATTATTTTAGTTTTCTTTATTATTATACCATAAAAATGTATTATTTTGTTAAATAATAATAATTATTATTGTCTTAGTTAAATATTTTATTTCGAGTCACAGTCATGGCTCACTATTCCTTTCCAATTAGAGCATAATTAAAGTGCCCGCAATGTTATTTTTTAATAAAATAAATAAATATATCTTCACGCATTTTACCTATTACTGGGCGTGGAACACTGTCGTAGCAGATCTTAGTAAGTGAAATAGTTCTAAGTACAGTTACCAACCGTCATATCACGGCTCCCATAGATGTTAGTAGAGCGGGAGCCACAGGGGAATTTAAATGTGATGGAAATTGTTTGTCAGCTGTGGGAATCGAATTCGGGTTTTCAAAACCACAGACCGACTCGATACCATTGAGCCACCTACCTACCTACCATTTATTTTTTTAATAATGTAACATATAGATAATTTCAAATGAATGTAATGCAAATTTGACGAAATTTTAAAATTTGTAACAAATATGACAGCGGTTCCCAACCGGTGGGTCGCGACCCTCAAGGGGGTCGCCTTAGCTTTTTTGGGAGGTCGCCTTGGCTTTTTTGAGGGGAAAAAATATAATCACTAAGACCTAAAATATATTTTGTCCAACCTTTTATTTTTTGTTTTATTGATCAAATATGCGAAAGGGGGGTCGCGAACATTTTTAAACAACTAAAAAGGGTCACGATTAAAAAAAGGTTGGGAACCACTGAAATATGATATGATTAATTTGAAATTTCAAAACTGATATTAATAACTAGTAAACCAACAATTATATAATTAATATAGGATACATCCGTTATCAATTAGCTAACAAATTGCTATATAAAGCATGTTATATGAAATAAATATTTATGTTGATAAATAAGAGATATTTGCTAGTTTTCTTAAAATACTATTATTTTATTTTCTAAATTTATATAAATGGATCTTAAATTTGAGGCAAAAGTTGTAAGTTTGCAATTTTTTCTTGGAAGTGATATTTGGACTCTACGAATATCAACGCTATGAACATAAAGACGCATTTTTCATATGAAAAACTTCACAAATTTTAGTAAATTTCGGGCTGTGAATGCAGCTTTATAATTGTGGATGTACCCACGCTGGAACAGCTACTCTGGATACTCTGTAATTAGTATTCTAATTTTAACTGTAACTGTAACTCACTCTCATCAACCTATATCAGTGCTGAACCTGTAGTTGATTCATACACAATGAGTGCAGACTTCAGCAAACACAATCGCAATCCGCTGGCGCTGCCCAGTTCTCAGTATCCATTGCCTGTGCATGTGCCTACTGCACTGCAAATACCGTGCGCTCTCAGTAATTGCCACCGTGCAAGGGACAATGGCTAAGTCGTTCGCGCATCACTCATTGTCGCTCAGCTGACAGTTCTCTGTGTTTCTGTGTCTCTGTGTCCACTCTGCGAGGCTGAGTCTGAATGCAGTCCGATGTCGATGGACTAACGGAAACTACAGGTAGTGGGCGGTAGTATTTAGGATGGCTATCGTAGTAGGAAAGCTGGTTTCTGCTTTACAATGGGATTGGCTTTAATCTATGTTATTACGTTATTAGATTATGCTGATGGGTATCCAATATGTAATAGCTATAGGGTATTTAATAATATAATGCCATTTTCATCCTAGACGGGCACCTATTAATAAATGGATAAATATGATTGAAGAATTATTGAGCGAATGAAAGATGTCGAGTATGAGGAACAAACGAGTTTGTATTGAAGGAATTATGGAACAGCATTTGTGTGGAATTTACTTTTAAAAACATGCGCAGGAGATGTTTTCTTCCTTCTTGATTTTTTATGGTGAGAACTTGAAATTGATTGAAGCGAGAACGGTATGTCAGGATAAGAATATTTGATGAGGACTGATTTTTGGATAAATTTGATAAATGGATGTTGTGCGAATGTTTTCGAGTTTCATGCGATGGAATATAGCGCGATATGTATGTATAAATATAAAATAAAAATAAATATATCTTTACGCTTTTGTACCCATTATAAAGAGTAAGTGTAGCGTAGAAGATCTCGGTAAGTGCGGTTATCACTTGTAAAATAACGTCCCACAAAGATATTATATAGATTTTTTCTATTTTCCAGAGTTTTCATATGAAAGTTTTTAAGTCTAGGTATTTAGCTATTTTCTATTAGAATATATATATATATATATATATATTAAGATATGTATTTAATTGTACATAGGATATATATTTAATGTTATCAATTAACTTTATATTGTAACGATACATAGGATTCCAGATAGTTGAAATGTTTTTCATCTTAAACTGAACCACTGAGTTAAATAAGGTAATAATGGCTTCAGGGTTAGTTAAGTGCTTGTTACTTCTTAAAAGAAAGGTTAATGTATTACAGGATTGCTAAATATTTAGGTCTGTGTGTTTGTTAAATAGAAGTTTTCAGTCTCTTTTATTGTTGCTTTGTTGGCGATTATTGAGTTGTTAATATCATAATTAATTGACAATATGTTCGTATTTGTAAGATAACAGTGTAGTATTTTAAAACGTTTAAAGGTAGGTTTTATTGCAATAGTTCTGAAGATTGTTGAGATCTTTCTGTAAATCTAGAGCATCTTGATTACTCGACACAATTTCGACAAATTTAAGATAATCAGCGTATAGTAAGAAGTGTGAATTTTTGAAACATATGCTAATGTCGTTAATGAATAAATTGAATAATAAAGGATGGAAGCTTGACAAGTGTGTTACGTCTGGAGATACATAAATTATTTTTTATTTAAAACTAGTATACGCAATAAACTGAGATCTCTTAGTAATGTATGATTTTATCCTTCGCAACAAGAAGCCATGAATACCAAATTCGCTTAAATTGGAGATAAGAGTAAGATGGTGAATTCGGTTGAATGCCATGCTAAAGTCTGTATAGATAACATCTACTTGTTATTTTTTATCTATATTTGATGACAAAAATTCAGTGAAGGATACAAGATTAGTTAATACCGATTTTTCAAGGCAAAATTCGTTTTGTTCTGGAATTATAACATCAAAAAGGTCAGTCTTGATTACATTCATACCGAGAGCTTCAAAAAATTTAACAAGGGTAAACAAGATGTTATTGTTCTCTAATATGTTGCATCATTAATATCTCCGGATTTATAAATAGAAATGACAGGAAAAATACTTTATTTAAAAGATTGATTGTAAATTATATAAAACGGTTCAGTAAGATAAAAAGCGCATCTACGAATAAAAA
The DNA here is from genome assembly GCA_947425015.1 of Pterostichus niger. Classification (NCBI taxonomy): domain Eukaryota; kingdom Metazoa; phylum Arthropoda; class Insecta; order Coleoptera; family Carabidae; genus Pterostichus; species Pterostichus niger. Next base: position 17,347,538 of record OX380334.1, on the reverse strand, counting down.
TTCCAGCTAATCGATCGGATCCACATCCTTCAGATAATATCTAAATACATTAAATAATAGAGAATACAATCGTAATCCACAATAATATAGGTTAAGTATTTCATTTTGGTATTGTAACAGTACTGAAGATACCGATCCAAATCACGAGTACCAATTGTAACATTACCATGATCTGTTAGAATTAAATATTCTCAACAATAGTACCGATCCTGTCTGAGTACCAATTGTAACAGTAAGCAGTCTTTAAATAAAAACATCCATATCGATATACCAATCCCATCAATAGACAGTCTTTTACGATTAAAATTAATCCCGATAATGAACTCGTGATAATAATTGTGTGATCGTCTAGTATAAAACAATATTTTATAGCCCTACGTTGTGTGTAAATGATATCAGAATGTAAAATGACCTACGTTGTGTACAAGAAATATGACCCTCATTAGTTTGTACTCGTAATACGAAGTAGCTGCTAATGGTGGGGGAATTCGGGAAAGTTTGAATTGAGTAAAAGATGTATATTCCTTCCCAAAAGACATGACGATAACGTTATATCTTGTACATTTATTGAAAAACCAAGTAAATAACAAAACATTAGTTATGCGAATTTAGAACGAACGAGTGATTTGAAACAAAGTTTTTTAATAGAATAATAGTTCTCCGGTATTTACCTTACGCAGGAGGGGAAAACACGACAAAAAAATCTCAAGCAGAGAGACAAACCCAATCATTAAAACATTTTAAAAATTAATAAAAATATTTCTTGGATATCAAAATTACATATTTGAAATAGAAGGGGTTTTCTTATAGTTAACCATTGCCCATCTGGGTAATTTCATTCGACGGTAATCAGTGCTCTGTGTAGTTTTGTAAACAATTAGCAAGAAATACTTGATCAGTAATATAAATGTAATTAATAGAATATCATTGTGTTCCATATCAAATAATAATCAAATTCCCTCAGTTAAACAATATTAATTTTCGGTCACTGGGCTGAAAATTTATGTAAAAGGTATTCTGGGTAAAAAGGAGGGTTCACCTGTGCTCCGTTGCCGATAGCAATGAGTGGTGAGCTGGAAGGTAATACGCGTGCTCAGATACAGATAGCAGTGCTATAGATTTAGAAAGGTATCACCCGTACCAGCATAAACTAGCACTGACCGTGAAGATTGGAGGGTGATACGTGTATCCGGATTCCGATAGCACTGCGTATAGATTTATGAAGGTATCACCCGTACCAGCATAAACTAGCACTGACAGTGAAGATTGGAGGGTGATACGTGTATCCGGATTCTGATAGCACTGCGTATAGATTTAAGAAGGTATCACCCGTGCATGCATAAGGTGATGGAACTTTTATCTTACTGATACAGTCAGAGTAGAAACCCCGAAGAGTCTCTTCGATCGAAGCAAATCGGGCAGTGTATATACACGTAGTCGTCCTCTCGTCCTAGCATCTTAATGGTCTAAGGTGGGTGTAACCTCTTCGCCTCTTTACCGTAGTTGGCGTCGATTCTCCTTTGCACTCGGTCTTCGAAGGTGGCGTGGGTTCACCTCTACCCCACCTTGAAAGGTATCATAATACAGCGTCAGGCACTGTTTAATATCTTTGAAACCATCCTGAAATAAAAAAGGTCCTCACGTGTGCATATCACTCAGATTTATAAACTAGATTTAAAAAATTGTGACTTCGTTCCAGAGCCTTACATAAAATTGTTACCAAGGAATTATATGAGAACCAAAGTATAACATATCTGCAAATATTCTCGCTGGAACAGTAATATCCGCTTATGATATACTTCTGCAGTTCTATTGCCCAGTTTACTGATATTAATTCATATTTAATAAAGAGAAAATATAATAATGTTTTCACTATAACTTTGGATACGCCACTGGGCCAAGTACAGGTAAACACAAAAAGTGCATCGTCTATTCAGTTATTAATTCCTGTTTAAGAATTATATTTTCGACATCTCTGTCTGTCCAAAAAATTCTAACATATTAATTCCTGTATTCCAATTCAGACAAAAATCAAAAGTACAGTTATGGCCATAAAATTATATAACATTTAAATAAATTGAACCGCTTTAATAGTTACTGCTTATGAAAATTGGGTTCTGTCTACTGTTATCATGATCAAGAACAGATTTGAAAAAAATTGCAAAAGTATTGCAGATATCGGGATTTTTTGTGCAAGGTATCTATTATAGTGTATAATACTAGGTAGATCTGAGTTTTACCCTCAAAATTTGTGTATACTACCAAAATAATATAAAGTTTAATTTCAAATTATATTCAGTATTAGTTATGTACAGTGTAAAATCGTTTTTGATTTTAATCTCACTCGTAAAATCGAGAATGAAGGTTTTCCATCTTTTCTTCAGTTCATTTTATTAAGTACGTAGAAAACCGTGAAGGAAAGCTAGAATTTTTCATATTAATATATATTATTATCATTATTAATTTTTTTCATGGTAAAATTTATTTTTAGGAATAATACAAATGTTTAATTAATTTTTCCGCTCTGATTAAATATATAAATGAAATTTGTTTATATAAAAAAAATCCAGAATTTTATTCTTTACGACTTTTATTTTTATATAAAATTAATCGGGAAGTAATGCACACCAAAATTGTGATATCACATGATATTAACCTATATTCGGGTTTTGGATGCTCATAAAGTTCAACTTTCAATTTTATCCAAACAAATACCTATGTAATTGAAGAGATAATGCAATATATTTTATTTTAGAATTATTATAATTTGCCTTCGATAGGTTTACAGAGGACTAACTCATATCGACCGCATGTTTCCAGATATGTTGAGATCAAAGGTAATAGTGTAATGGAGTTCAGAGTTGAAGTGACAGTGAAATATTAGGTAATATGTATAAAATGAGCATAAAGATATAATACCCCTTATATAAAAATTAACCAAGCAGGCTCGTTCATTTTTGAATCTTTTGCGCGTCAGTGAGCATGATTCAATTGGGACCCTTTCCTATTCACCAGGGGAAGGGGAGTGGCGTACTACTCGAGTCGGTCGACTAGAAGTAACGTTTATTTCTTACATGTCCTGTTGAGCTTCAAGGGTTATTGTTTGATGAGTGTATCATGTATTAATTATGTTTTAAATTTTGTAAATCAAGTACATAATTATGATCGTATTATTGATACCCGTGTTGAGTCAGATAACGATGTTTATTATCTAGATAATAGATGACAGATAATTTATTATAAATTGTCGAGATAAAGATAATAGATTTTTCATGTGTTACCTACATATATTTCAGATAACAGATAAGATATTTAAAAAAAAGTTTCCCAGATTTACAAATACACTTACATGTGACATGAAATATGAAGTACAAAATAAGTAGGTAGTAAAGGAAAGAATCTAATCATTAATATTAATGCTTCTTGTATTTAAAAATAATTTATTAATTATAATATCATTACATCAATCACATATCACATCTCAATCAAATAATTTTTTTTCTAGTATAAATTTGCAATATTTTCAAATATACAAAAGAATTCCCTGTTATCTATTTAATGTAAAGGAAAAATAAAAAATATTAGATGTTATTTGCTATTTATCAAGATTTTAGATAACTGATAATCTAATCATTATCTAGATAAAATTTCAGATAATTTTATTTAGATAACCGAACACTGTGTTCTAATGCATGTTCAATTATAAGCATAGTTGTTTCGTGTCGGTAGCTTTGCGGGTAAAAATAAATTTAGTGCCAACCATTGTTTTATTTTTGTGGCTCATTTTCGTTCCCCTGTTATCCTCATCCCAAACCATCACAAAAGTAATTTTGTCGTTTTTCACCAATGAAATCAATACTACAGATACAAAGATAATTGACATTGCCACGATAATAGTATACTATTTCAAATGATCTGTTAATTTTTAATGTCCAGTTCAAAATTTTAGCCAATAAAAATGTGTTAAATTAATTTTTAATTTTTCATTTAATGTCGTCACTTGACATTTGTTAAAAAGTTACCGTTATAAATTCTATGAATTCTGGTGAAAACTATGCCATGGAAAGAATAACTGTTTGTTTATTTTAACTAATTTATTCAATTCTTTATTGGTACTCTTTCGAATTGGATGAAACAATCATAATAGCTTAGCTATTTTTAAGTTTCCACCAATTGAATCAATATTACTGCGGTTTCATTTCAATTTTTTTAAATACTTAGGTACCTCGAAAAAAATTAATTTTTGCTACTCGACGAACGTAAGATATGAATAATTTTGTTACTGGTTTTAAATAAATTCGTAATTCCTATATTTGTTTATGTAAATAAAATATATTGCCGTGTAGGAGAAACGATAAACATTTTATTTACTTACAACTATATTTTATTTCTCTGCTTAGCCATAAATTATATGATGCATGAACTTATATTACATATTGTGGTATGACTTATCACTTTCTGTTATTCCATGAAACTACACAAATAATCATCAAGAATTTATTTCCTGTCTAAACAAATAACATAATAAAATTGATGTTACCTTTTCATGTACGAGTATCTATAACAATTCGTTGCATTATGGATATTGTTACATTTGTATGTTTTTCTTAATAAACAGATTATTTACGAAGCGTTTTAAAGTAGGTAGCACATAAAATTTTATATAGTTAATACATTTACTCGAAATTACATGTTTAGGGTTATGCTTTGTAACATCTCCAAAGACGTAGATTTTTCATTTTGGTTTTAGATACAGCTAAATTTTACCAATGTGAAGTATTTTTATATTACTGTATTTCATTAGAAATGCATGAACAAAATTATATAAGTAATTTAATGGTATAAATTATAGTAAAATTTTAAATGTGGTGTATGTGCCTAGATGACTTCCTAACTGAGAGGGTTTACCTGCCGCAGTAGGAGATGCCAGTACGGTTATATTTAGTAAAATTTTAAATATAATTGCTTGCATGTATTGCAGAGAAATACCGATTTGTAGAAAGTAATATTTTTATTTACGAATATATCACAAAATTATACCTATACCTACCCGAAATATGAGTTTCTTTTTGAAACTAAACAGAAAGAAGTATTAAAAAATAAATTAATAAATATATCATCACACCTTTCACCCATTTCTGGGCATAGCACTCAGCCGTAGCAGATCTCAATAAGGGATATATTTCTTCACATGAAGTGCAGTTACAAGCCATTAAATCTCGGCCCTTGAAGGTGTTAGTGGAGGGGGAGCCACAGAGGTAGTTTTAACATGGTGAAAATTGTTTGTCGGCTATGGGAAATCAAACCCGGGTACTCAAATACACAGATAGCCTCGTTGCCACTGAGCCACCTACTCCATAAAGCATTAAAAATATTTTAACTAATCGAGTTGCCTTAATTGGACCGTTACTTAAATTAAATCACTATTGTAACTTGATATACAGGGTGTTAAAAAAGTTCCGGGACGGTGAAATATGTCGAGAAATACACATCGAATCAAGAAACAAAAAAACACGTGTTTCATATTGTGCAAAAACCTATATAAGCACACCAAACAGAAACCCCAACTCCCACCCCCAGGAGGTGGGGCGGGGGGCAACTTTGAAACCTTAAATGGGAACCCACATTTTTTATTGCAGATTCGTATTCTGCGAGAAAAAATAAGTAAATTTTATCTGAAACTTTTTTTCCAATTCGGAATAAGGAATATTGATATTAGCTCCTGAAATAATCATTTAATCTGAATAATTTTTATAAAACCCGCTTCGAGGGTTTATGATTACCGATATTTTTTGTCGATAATTATTTTTGCACAGTAAAGGAAACGACCTTTTTAAATGGCGTGCTATAATCTTTTGATCTCATTAATCGTTTTATTACGATCCCTAATGTGTTGATGCACCGAATTATATAACGTAATATTTCCGCGAATAGTAAAAGTTTAAAAACGGCATGTAAATCTGTATTATATTTTAAAAAAATATGTAAGAAAATGTAAAATATCGGACATATAAGGTAAGGAATTTTAAACGCAAAAGTAATATGCACTGCCATAAAACAAAAAAAAATTAGAATGATTAATATGTATGTAAACTATAATATATTTTGATCTAAATCTTCATAAAATGTCAAATTTTACCAATGGCAATGAGTAATTAATAATTTTGACGCTCGGAACAAAATAAAAATTTTAAATATTTTATTTTTAAATGTATGTATCGAAACTAATTATTTTATTTACAAAAATTTACATAAATACTTCAATCACTACAAATAATAATTTTTATAGTTAAATGACGACAATAGTAATAAAAAGAAATTAAAATTAACAATAAAGAATCAAATGTATATTTATTTTGTTTATTAATATTGCGTATCAACAAAAATAATTTCTCATTTTAATATATTAAAGTAATGTTATTATATCCAAATTTTTAATTTTTTATTTAGAAGAAGAAAAACTTATACATATATTTTTGTTTAGATAATTTTATTTTATCAATTGCAAATTATTAATAAGACAAACAGTGCATCAAATAAGCTATAACTTAATATTTATTACATTAGTCATCAGATTTGAAAGAATTTTTGTGAATAAATCATGTTCAATAAAAAAAAGCTATTCAGAGATAGTTGAAGAAACATGAGTATAGTCTTCCTACTTCACCGTATTAAAAATAAATAGATAAATACAACAAAAATATTAATCTAATTTATGAGTCTGTTGCAACGTAGCCAACCACCCAACAAGTTGCTAGTTTACCACTGAAGTGTACTTTGACCTAATTGTAAAGCAAGTAATACGGATAATTGATAACCACCACCCTTGATGTTTGTGATCGATAAGTTTGAGAACCATGATCGTATGTTGAATGAAACTGTTGTTTGAAACTTCACTGTAAAGTCTGTGAACATTAATATTAATGCGTTTACAAGCAATTGAGCAATCTTTATAATATAATACAAAAAAATATAAGTTCATAAAAAAATAATACGCGGTATTTTTGTTATAGTTAATTTTATATCATGAATTTTGTTAGATAGTCTCGTCTTTACTTATGTTATCCCTTTCTATTATATGTAATGATTAATTATTGTTTTACTGCATAGTCGGATTATTTAAAAATTAAGTTAAAAATACAACATTAAACAACATTATATAGTTTCGTAATCTTAGGAGATAAAAGGAGAGGCTTAACTAAATAAATATATATAATTAATGACCTATTAATACAACCAACAATTTATTTCTAAAGCTGAATTTATATTGAAGTAACGCAAGAGGTAACACAATTGGAGTCAAGTAAGAAATACCGCAAGTGAATTTGATGATTTATACTAAACGCACAAGTTATTACTTTTAACCAATCAGATGATATGATATAATTTCGGTATCTTTCGTTAAACCTCCATATATTTTGATTGAACTTCGGCATTAATCTGTAAAATGGATAACATTGGACAATTAAAATTTTTCGAAGATTTATCATACGGAGATTTAAGAATGTCTACTTATTGTACACGTTATCTAACAAATATCAATAAATAATATTTATTACCGATAGCTACAATATTACATAACCATCTTATAACATGTAAACTTTTGATTGCCCAGAGATAAAGTATTTTAGGTAACTCAAAGCAGAAAGTTTGTTATCTCTTGCAAGGAAAAAGACCTACCTAGCTGCTTATTTTAATTCATTATAAATCGTTACTAGCTCTATTAACTCTTAACTTTTTAAATTACCGATACTATTCGCTTGACGTCTTAAGTTACTTTATTATAAATCTATTTTAGGCACGGTTGTACAATCGCAGTTTAAACTGCAGAGTAGGTAACGGACGGTTTACCATTAAACTAAGTTTCATTGTACACTTCTTGTACATTCAAGTTTTACCGTCAGTTTTTGTAAACCCCGATTTACAGGAATTGTCCTGGTAGCGTAAATATATAAAAATATATTGACAGATGATTTCACACTACAATTTTTTTTAAAATTATTATGAATTATTCATTATGAGGTGTTGTAAATAATAGAAAATATTATGGTTTACTTTAATAAATACGAGTATTCCCAATATAAGTAGCAAACAAATATGTACGTATTACCATAGTAAGAGTAAGGTTAGTAACAATAATAGTACAAGTTTTTGTCATCTGTCTTCTATTCAGTGATGAAATTTAGAAATATTTGGCCATCTAATCTTATTCTATATATATGTAGATCTCATCGTACGCAACAGTCTGACAATTTCCTTTTTCAATTGGTTCTTAAGTTTCTCATGGGACCGAAGATATACCGGTTACCTAGTGAAAAAATTTCTACACAATTGGGGAATATACATTTTTCTTGCGACCTGTATGAATACCATAATAAAATATCATAGCAAAATATTTTGCAAGTTTAGATCAGCAGAAGATCTATATACAAATAAAGTAAAATGATACATTTATAAGAAAAAATGTTAAATTTCAATTTTAATGTTAGAAATAGTTAATGTTTATAGAAAAGTAATGAAAATACGCAGGAATCCAGTCAGAAAATTATACAGTTTATTTACTGAGCCAACGTTTCGTTGCCAACCGCAACTTCTTCAGGGCATCTGGAAACAACAGGAAAAAAATTACAGGTGAAACACAATGCAAAATGCAGTTACACACAGAAACTAAGAATACAGTAACAAATTAAAATTACTTACAGCAAAATATGTGTGTAAATAGTTAACAGGATAAAAAAATAAAATAAATAAAAAACAGAACATCCAAAAAGATGTAGTCAAAGGTAAAAAACAAACAAAATAACGCCAAAAGCCTCATTGAACAGTTGAAAAATTGAAAAACGGTGAACAAGTTCTAATAAATATGTCCTATAAACAAGTTAGGTAACGAGCAAATGGGCTCGGGATGGAATCACACAGAAAGTAACGGAAAAAACTTAGAGTATTCTTCCTCTTATTTGCAGAGGTTCAAGATGTGGCAATAGATGATGCTGCAACGACCTCAGCATCATCTATTGCCACATCTTGAACCTCTGCAAATAAGAGGAAGAATACTCTAAGTTTTTTCCGTTACTTTCTGTGTGATTCCATCCCGAGCCCATTTGCTCGTTACCTAACTTGTTTATAGGACATATTTATTAGAACTTGTTCACCGTTTTTCAATTTTTCAACTGTTCAATGAGGCTTTTGGCGTTATTTTGTTTGTTTTTTACCTTTGACTACATCTTTTTGGATGTTCTGTTTTTTATTTATTTTATTTTTTTATCCTGTTAACTATTTACACACATATTTTGCTGTAAGTAATTTTAATTTGTTACTGTATTCTTAGTTTCTGTGTGTAACTGCATTTTGCATTGTGTTTCACCTGTAATTTTTTTCCTGTTGTTTCCAGATGCCCTGAAGAAGTTGCGGTTGGCAACGAAACGTTGGCTCAGTAAATAAACTGTATAATTTTCTGACTGGATTCCTGCGTATTTTCATTACTTTTCTATTCCTACCCACAGTCGCTTATTTACAAACCTTCCGTTAATGTTTATATTTTCAAATATAAATATAAATAAACATAAATAAATAAATAAATATATCATCACGCCTTTTACCCATCACTGGGTGTGGCACTCTGCCTAAGCAGATCTTGGTAAGTGATATATTTTTTCACGTGAAGTGCGGTTACCAGCCGTCAAATCATGGCCTCCAAAGATATTAGTGGTGGAGGAGCCACAGGGGTAGATTTTTTAAATTGGTGAAAATTGTTTGTCGGCTGTGGGGATCGAACCAGGGTTCTCAAGATCCACAGGCTGACTCGATACCACTGAGCCACCTACCCCATAAATAAATAAACGTAATTCACAAATTTGATTTTTTCAACTTCTTATGCTGTAACGAATGTAACTAATTATTTTATTATATTAAATTTATACATATTACTTCCAAAAGAATCCAGTTTATAGCAAACTCACTTTTAACTAGCCGTTCACGACTGTTTAATAAAACTACAGATTAAACGTTAAACTTCTGATGTTCAACAGTTCTTTTGTGCGTAATCCTGGTTTTGCAGTAAACTTACTTTAAACTGGAATTGTACAACTGGTCTTAAAACATGTAGAGCTAATAATGATTTATAAGAAAGTAAGTTAAGCAGCAAGTTACAAGATTCAAAGCAAATGATAATCAACTTTTATCTTTCTGCTTTGCATTACATAACATTTTCTACCTCTGGCCCATCCGAATGGCTTTATTTTTGTTTAATGTGGAAGATGGTCATCTAATCTTTTAGTAATTGGTGATCACTTTTATCAATTGTTATCTTTCAGATTTGAACATATACTTGTTTAAGGTTAATGTTACAGAAAAGTTGATCGCAAAGTTATGCAATTAGTAGAAATTTATAAATTACAAAAACCTAACAAAAAATTATTGAATGTAAGACAACTGACAGACTAGTGCTAAAATTCGAACAAGAGATGTCGAAGTTAAACGGAAGATCTCGAAATTCTATCATGTCATGGTAATTGTGCTTTATATAAATCACTAAATTCGCTTGCATTATTTCTTACTTCATTTCAAACGCATTACCTAATAAGTTACTTTATTATAAATCCAGCTTTACAATTAACGCGATGCCAATGTAACGTACATTACTGGAACAACCAGATTGTATATGTCGATGGCTAAAACTGTAACATAATTATTTAAACATAATGTTTAATACTGTCGCGAAATGGAAATGGGTATATAATAGTTTACAACCTATTTGGGCGGCTAATATGTAACCTAGCTACAACATAAAGCAATTCGCATGGAGCAGCACACTAGCGGTGCTGAATTATCTAAGCCTACTACGCCTAAACATATCCTATTGCATTATCCATTATCCTGTTAACACGTACCAGGAACGCAACTCTAATAAACTTCATAGATGCTCTGCGTATCTGTGGCAAATGAGATTCGATTAGGATCATTTTCATAACATTATGTTGCTAATAAATAATGAGCTTATTGCGTTATAAACTATTAATTTAGTTATGAACGATGAATATTATACTTGTAGCAGATCTGTTTATACTATTGTTTAGTTAAATTAAACTGGCAGTATGTGCAATGTAAATTTTAAATTTGTTTTAGTACATATATATACAAATAAATAAAACACATACAATTTGAATAATTTTTACAAAAATTGCTCAAAATTGTTGCCAGTCTCTGGCCATACATAATCAGCACGGTGAATTAAAGACACGCTGCAAGCTTCGTTGAACGAATTATGATGTCTCATAAAATTAGCAGCGTTTTCAACCCGTTCCCTCAGTTGTTCCAGAGTTTCAGAAGCTTCCTGGTTATCATAAACTAATGATTTGAAATAGCCCCAAAAATAATAATCTATTGGATTTAGATCCGGAGATCTAGGAGGCCATTGTACAGGACCACCACGTCCTATCCACCTATCCTCAAAGGTTTGAGTTAAGTATGGCCGCACATTACGTGTAAAGTGCGGTGGTGCACCGTCAAGCTGGAACCATGCATGCTACCGTACATTTAAGGGAAGAGACAATAAATTGACCTACTGACATACTACGAAAGAATAATTACACAATTCAATTATTAGCATTTATTTATAATAGAATTTTATTTAATTAATAACTTCAACATAATCATGCATCCAGTGGCAGTGGCAACGAAAAATTCTGGACTGGGAAACATGGAAAATAAATTTGCGATTTAAAAAAACAATCTTTTTGATTCGTAATCAGTATATCAAATAACATATACCATTAACGTATGTACCTGAAGTTATGAAACACCCTGTATATATATATATATATATATATATATATATATATATATATCTATTATTAATGTAATTACTACAACAATCTAAATCTGTAAATAATTTCAAAATATAGCTTTCTTCAAAAGGATATAGGTGCTATAAGATTATAGTTTTAAAATTTCACTAAAAAGAAATAATTTTATTTTAATTATGTTAATGTTATGACAGTTGCTAAGTTATTAGGTTCATCTTTTTTGACGGTTCCGTTTATAAATATCTATTAATACGAATAATTTACATTAGCCTCTATCTTCTATTCTTAATCTTTACTTAGTTTCTCAATGATACCTCCTTTCTATATTTTCATTGGTTTCCCTCTTCCTGATATTTTATGGATTTTAAGTAATTATTATTATTTGGTACAAATTACGAGTACTACTTGATTTAATGATTTAAATTATTTTAAGAACAAAAAGCGGATTACAAAATTAAGCGAATTAAAAATAAATAAAAAATAATATTTTAAGAACCCAAATTTGGGGGGAGAGGAATTAACTATTATAATTATGTATTCAAGGCCAAAAAAAAAAACTATTACAAATATTGTGTTACATGCAAGAAAATTCAACAAAACAAGGAATCATATATAATATCGCCAAGAAAAAATCAAAATCAACGTGTCTGGCTTTATCTTGGCTAGATTTTATATATCGAACTATAATATTTCATGGTCGATTGTTCGGAATGAATAAAGCAGCAAATACTACAATTTGAATTCGAGTACAAAACGGAAAGGGTAGGCCGGCTGGTAACGCGCTTTACATTGTATGTGAATGTGAATACAAATTCATACAAACAGATATGTATTAACGTAGCTGTATCACGGACGAACTGTTAATAAAATTCTGCTAATTTAGTTTATACATCGTCTATTCTTTCAATACTCTATATTATATATATATACATATATGAACTCTGCAGAATGATTTAGAACTTAAAACCATTAAACTTTATAAGCTTATTTATTAAATACATCTTTAAAAAAATTATACCAGTGTAGCATTTCATGATTTTTTTTATTATTATTTTTTTAATAAACACTTATTTTTCGTATTGGATAATATTGGTCTACTGTTTTACTTTAGTTTTATATCTGGCACAATTAATATTTTACTAATATTTATCAAAACACCGAAAGGTTATTTGATATTTGAAGTTCATTCAAATTGTTGTTATTAATTTTAATACTATTACATTTGTTTATAGAACATGAAAATATCCATTCATCAATATGAACATGTTTAATGGATTTCTGTAAACAACAAACATTTCATTTCATAATTAAAACAAAAACAAAACATACTAAATATGAACGTATTTCGTTCCATTACAATAAATAGGTGCAAATAGAATTGGAATGCAATAATAATATTGAAAACCGTAGTCTGACTATATCTACAAAAGTATAAAGTAATTGGAGTCCTCTTCTCCAAGGTGTATACAAAACTATGTCAGTAGATGTATAAGGAGGCAGTAAGACAAGATGAAAGTAGTCAATTCTCGACACGTTTAAATTTTCGAGTCAAGTATTTATAAAAATATCTACTTTCTTAATATGTATTTGAGGTTTCTGTTAAGTTGTCATCTTTATCCAAAATCTGAATCTAAATCAGTAAATTCGAAATAAAGTTCTGTTTTGCTACTAAATTTGTAAATATATTAAAATTTTATATTTAGGTTCTGTATCCATGTTACGGTTAATTTTGAGTCATACTTGTTCACAGATTTCTGAAGAAAATTTTAAGATCTGTATAACCAACAAGAGATTTTAAATATTAAATTAAAAATAATATCTTGAAATCTGAATGCATTTACAATGATGCTTTTAAACTAGACCAGAAATATATATTTTTAAATTTGTAAAAAAAAACTTATTGATTTATAAACTAACATATTTTAGTTCATATTTTAGTGATTTAATGATTTTTATTATTTCCATGCTTAACATCAAAATAACAGCTTTATAAAAATAGAACAACAATATACGCATAAGAAGGTTAAAATTAAAATGACAAAAATATAGTCTGCGTTATGGTAAATTGTTAAAATTATTTTTATGAACCTATTATTTTTCATCTTTTTACTCCTATCGATGTATAAAATTAGAGAAAAAAAACTAATAGAAAACAAAATTTTTCGTATAGGCACGCAACAAAATTCTCACAGGATTGATTGAAATAAAAAAATAAACAAACAAACTATACTTTCGATAATTTTGAACAAATGTATTATATTATATATGCATATAGCATACATTTATTTTGCTGTATGTAAGTATGAATTCAATATTGTAGGTAAATCTAAAACTATTAATATACCAAATAACTGACGTGAAAGTAGGCATGTAGCTTTGAAAATGAAGCAATAACATTAATATAGTTCTATATCTGTATAGTAACTGATATATAAAAAAAACATCAATGGTAAAAGTTGAAATTGACACAAGGATATCAGAGTAAGAATATGTAAAGTAAAGAACTCGGATTAAGCGATAGGACGTGAGAATTTTAGAGAAATATTTTAGATGGAATCGCTTAGATTTCAGATAAGAATGTAGGTATAGCGAATTTCAAATCTAGTTGAGAGGAAACGGAAGAAGAACCGTGGAATTCTTCCTTTTATTCAGATACGGAAATGTTATACTGATTTCCTCCACACGCGAAGCATCCAATAAGACTATTGCAGGAAAATGCGCCGGCAGTATTTGGGTGCAGCAATCAAATGCTTCGTATTTATTTTTTCACTTTTTGGAAGCAATTTAAATTTTATATTTTTTGCAAACTGTGATGTCAGATAGAAAGGCTGCAATATTTGACAGCTATCTCTTAGAAGGGTTCTCAGACTTTCTGGGTTCAAGACATATCTACTTTAAAAAATGGAGACTTGTCGCAACCCACCAGAATAGTAGAGAGCCAGAAGAAGAGAGAATAAAAATATCGATTTTTTTTTCAATTATTCAAGTATTAATCTACATACAAAATTTATAAATATTAAATTATTTTTAAAAATTTCTAGCTACATACCCAGAATAATCTTTCAAATTACAATACACGAAAATATAGATAGAAGTACCTTCGTATCAATTAAAAAAAAGTACGTCATAATACACAAAATAATCACTGCGGTAGAGTTTTTTTTTTTTTTGATAACCAATACAAAGTAATAAGTGGAAATAGAAATTTTTATGTAACTACGAAAAATTCTCTATTGTGCGTTTGTTTATTTATAATAATTAAAAAAATATCATGTGACTCAGAAAAATTCGGTCTGCGACCCATCACTATGTCACGGCTCGTATTTTGAAAACCTCTGATTTATTCCAAGATTATAAGATATTTTTTAATGGAAGGCAAAATGTAAAATATTTATATCTACACCAGATTGAACAACAATTCAATACTAATATTGTTCTGACTTCCCTTCAATATTATTTTTATCAATGTACTTTTTTATATTTTTATTGAACATTTTACCAAATTCATGATTTATAAAGACTCTGAAATGGCAGTTCTTGATTCGTAATAATTGCTGTGAATATGTTGCTCTTAGGAAAATTTTAACAATGTTCTTTTTTCTTTAATATTTTATATTGTCAATGGTATTATTTGAAACGTATAAAAGATGTTTACTGATATACTTAAATAATTGATTTTTAAATATACACTTCCTATATTATTACAAAGAGGCATATATTTGCAATCTTGGAGGAAAGAAGTAATGGAGAGAGAGTGTGACTGTGTTACTGGAAATAATTAAAGTTTGGCCATTAGACAGATAGGTTGCGTAACTTGGTGTAATTACCCATTATAATCCGTAGGTCAAGATTATTTCTTGAAAAAATTGGTCGTTAGATGTCATCCATCGCCAACTTTGGTACGTCAAGTAATGCCATCTAGTGATTTCATTTCAATTGAATGACAGTAACCATGCTGTTAAGTTACAAAAATAGTAAAGAAATCTTTAAGTATTTTAAAATTAAAGTTCATGTGATAAAATAAAATACGAGTACATTTAACTGGGTATTTTATTTATACATTAAATATTATTAGGTTAGGTTAGATTATATTAGTTACGACGTATCTCATCAGAGGCACTAGTTGACGCTACCCGCTCTGTAAATTTGAAACTAGGAATTTTATTGACAAATGAAACGGCCATAATAAGCGTAGCGCAATTCAATGAAGTTGGCCATGACGTACGTAATTTAAAGTACAGTACTATTTTAACTTGAAAAATTACGCCTGAAAGAAAAAGATAATACCACAGTAATAAGAACGACTTAAAATCAAACAAAATTTTCAAAGTCTTATCTGTCAACTGTCAATCAACAAAATATCAAATATCAAAATTTGGTCACTATACTAAACTGTTTTCTAGAATTTAGAAGCAGTTCTATATTATTTTATACATTTTTAAAAATTTTTTTCAACGTTATTTTACTCCGTGCAAAAGAAAACATATTATAATATCTGTTACAGAAGTTGGAAAAGTTGGTGCACGTTTTCATGTCACATTACTGGTTGATCTGTCAATTTATTTGTAATTGTGTTACATTGAAAATTTGTTTCAAATTGCTAGTCGAAAAATGTATTTTAAAAAACTCGTAGCCTGCAGTAGTTTTAAAATTTAAAAACAATGCAATACAATTTAATACCTGGTACATATTTATCATATAAACATATCTGCACATTTATTTCATAACTTTTTGATGACATAAATAAGTCAATTCTATAAATGTTTCTACTTTAGTGTATATTTCAGATTTCGTCCTGTACAGTTTATGTGTAAAATGCATCATTTAAAATGTACCTAAGCTCTAAAATAGCAATGATTACTAGCTTGAACAAAAGCAATTATGCAAATAGAGTGTAAATAATGACGCACACATCCTTTCGAAACAGTAAATTAATTACTTGCTAGTAAATTTTGTACATTTAAATTTTCCTTATTCTTACATTTTTACCCATGTGTGACGTTATTCATAGCAGATCTTGGTCTGGAACAAAATTTTGTCGGCTCTGAGAATCAAAATCGGGTTCTCAAATCCGATACCACTGAGCTATCTACCCCATAAATAATTATTAATAATTTCATCATCTGCAATTTTTATTTGCATCTTTTCCTGTAAACAAGCTAGAGAAGCAACTGTGCAGATAAACTTTTCAACATGTTAATTACATATAGCACAGTTTTCGTGAAATATCATACATATTAATTAGATAAATATGTATGATGTTTGTCGTGTAAAGCAATATTATCAAAAGCTCATCATCATATTTTTTTTCTACTCTCGTTATTAGAATATCACTTAATGTACTGACATCCATGGGTTGAGGTCCTGATTTACGACCGCTAGG
Organism: Pterostichus niger; assembly: GCA_947425015.1. NCBI lineage: Eukaryota > Metazoa > Arthropoda > Insecta > Coleoptera > Carabidae > Pterostichus > Pterostichus niger. The sequence goes on along the minus strand of OX380334.1, from coordinate 17,330,351 downwards.
CCAATATATACAGGTTGTTAAAAAAGTTCCGGGACGGTGAAATATCTCGAGAAATACACATCGAATCAAGAAACAAAAAAAACACGTGTTTCTTATTTTGCAAAAACGTATCTAAACACACCAAACACAAACCCCAACTCCCACCCCCAGGGGGTGGAGTGGGGGGCAACTTTGAAACCTTAAATGGGAACCCCCATTTTTTATTGCAGATTCGTATTCTGTGAAAAAAATAAGTTAATTTTATTTGAAACTTTTTTCCAATTCGGAATAGATGGCGCTCTAATTGCAAGGGGACTCACTGAAAAAAGTCACCCCAAAAAACAATAAAGGAATAAAAGAACGTTTATTTTATAAAATCGTTTTGCAAATTTATTTCAAGCATTTAGTCGGTGAAAGGCTTGTGGCTATTTGTGATTATGCTGATTTTTTATTTGAATCAATGTTCATTTCTTGTGATATTAGACCGTTATTTACTTTTCTTTCAGAATCATGTTAAAACTTAGAGCGCCATCTATTCCGAATTGAAAAAAAGGTTCAGATAAAATTAACTTATTTTTTTTCACAGAATACGAATCTGCAATAAAAAAATGGGGGTTCCCATTTAAGGTTTCAAAGTTGCCCCCCGCCCTCTGCTGTAGCAGATTGCATCTTCCCAAAGAGATAACAGGGAAAGCCATAGAAGTAATTTTAATTATGATGAAAATAAGTTTATCTATTACGGGAATTGAAAGTAAGTTCACAAATCCGCTATCTACCTCATAAAAAAAAAACAGTATTTATAATAATATATCGTACATACATGTACTATAATAATAATTATAATTATAAAATATGTATTGTTTCTGTTACACAGAATAAAAACTATATTCAAAACTGTTTATAAAATTCAAATATAAAAAAAAAATCAAATAAATCACATGCATAGATCGCAGCTGGTGAAGAAACGCGTCTAAATACCTGTCACTAATAGAATGTTCTCAGACGAAAATCCGAGTTCTCAGTCGGTATCCGCAGTTCCTCCTGGCACAACGAATCCTCTCCGCCGCTCACTGGCTCCTCCAGTTCACAGTTTCCTGAACGCCCGAACGAAACCATCATCCGTCGGCTGGTGTTATTGACACGGATATGAAAAAGATTTCCACGTGGCAACCTTCGCAGTATGACGAGATCACTGCATCCACTCCACGAACGCGAACGATAGCAGAGTGATACGACATATTTAAACCACTCACACTGACAACATGAATGTATCTGTTTGCAAATATGTTAATAATTGTTTGTAAATATGTTGACGGTCATAAACACGTACCAATAAAATATTACTTTCATTGTTGGTGTTTTGTTTAAGTATACTGTTATGTTAACTTGGTAATTGATAGCTATTATTCTTACTCGTTTGTTTTACCGACTGCTAAATAAAATGTACCTAGGGTGATTTTCTACCCCATATCAATTTCCTACATATTTAACCATTAAATCATAATTAATCATATGTAAAAATTATAAACTATACTAAATAAATAAATAAATATATCATCACGCCTTTTACTCGTTACTGGGTGTGGCACTCTGCCTAAGCAGATCTCGGTAAGTGATATATTTTTTCGCGTGAAGTGCGGTTACCAGCCGTCAAATCACGGCCCTCAAAGATTTTAGTGGTGAGGGAGCCACAGGGGTAGATTTTTTAAATTGGTGAAAATTGTTTGTCGACTGTGGGGATCGAATCAGGGTTCTCAAGATCCACAGGCCGACTCGATACCACTGAGCCACCTACCCCATAACTAACTAACTGATGTATTGAATTATTGTTACACAAAAAAAACTAGTAGGTACTACTTATACTTTATTTGTAAACAATGTATCAATGACGAAGTGCAGTTATATGATCCTAGGTCTGCATAAATACGTTTCAGTAAGTAAAATAATATCAAAATAATTATTCTTGAATGAAAATTATATTTCATCGTCTGATTGGTGAATTGAGAAGACAGTTGAGATTAAGGAAATATTTTAAATTGCTTTTAATCTTTTGATAAAGATCTTTTCAGATAAGTGAATCTCAAGCAAAATTCAGAGTACCTACTTGCCATGGGCGCCGCAAAACTTTTTACTCTGCATTATTATTTAGATATCACTTTTTTTTATTTATAAATTGTCTTTAAACTTCATATCGGTGAAATACATTTAACTTATTAATATAAACTATATCTATTTACATTTTTGTGAAAGAAGAAAATTAAAATGAGATAATAATACTTGCGCCTGAAGCAAGAGGTTATTCGTTGTAATCTCATTCAATTTATATCGAGAATATACAATTTTACCCGAGTTGTAAGGATTCCGCTATAAGTAGTAGTTCCCATGTACTGTAATTGGGTTTAAGTGTATGTTGTCCATAATAATAAATACAAATATTTTCGAATTTTACTTAGAAAAATAATCATAGTAAAAACTCAACGCGTTCTTTTCTAAAACTTACATATTCTAATGTTTCATATCTGAATGAGTATGAATATTGTGAACTTCAAGAAATGCAAAGTCTTGGGAGTTAAAAGACCGAGAAAATATTTATTGTCAAGTGATTTTACTTACTAAAGAAAAATATTTGATGTTAGGTTTTTTCTTAAGAAAATTAATCATATTATTAATTGATAGAAACTCAAATAATATTTAAAGACATTTTACGACCAAAGTCCATGCTGTATCTCTTCAATAAAAAATCATTTATTATATGTTTAAAAATAAATATTTGTAATTAAAGTAGTATTATTATTAAAGATCATCCTTCTACCAATGTTATACTTTGTTTGGATGTAATGTAAACAATTTGTTGGATAACTTTCTTTCAAAATTAGTTTGTAATTATCCTAACAAACGAAATTATAAAAGTTACTTCTGTGCTGTAACGATGTGAGCTTAATAACGAAAGCTCAGTAGTATAACGACAAACAAAATTACTTGTTTCATTCAATAATATTAATATAGGCACGGGGTTTCTGCTTGTGACTTTTTACGGCGTTCGCAGATGCCACTCTCTGGATATTCGCACCAAATTATTTTTTGTGAACATTCATTTCCAAAACTTTTTGTCCTAATTATTAAATTAATTTCTTTTATCCTTTTAGTTCCAAAGGACTGTTTTAATATTTTAATTTATAATTAGCAAATAAAGGTATTATAACAAAATTTGATATTTTTGCTTTATTTAAAAAAAAAATAAATAAACTTTATTTTTATGAGTTGTATAGTCAGTAATTATATAAAAATACCTTCAAAAAAACTGAATATACAGTTAAGAGAACGAGATGCATTGCCTAGGAAACACTACACCGTAGGTGGAGTCCGTAGACTGTATATTCAGGTAATTTTCCATGTTCGAGTTGTAAATATTAAGATTATACGATGAATTAGTTAGCCACATTTTCATAAAATTTTCGTATATAATATCTTTAGGAACTATGATTTTGCGGAGAATATTTTTCGTCATGATCACAACTGCTTGTTGCGACGAAAATCTACACGAATGCGAGAGCACGAGTGGAGATTTTCTTAAAGCAACAAGCAGGAGTGATCTAGGAAAAAATTACCAAAGGAAAATCATAGTCACGTATGGTATTCGGCTTGGCAATTCCTCGATATATTTTATTTACTCCAAAAAAAATTTAACTGCAGTATTTTTAAAACAATGTCTGAACTACTATTACTTTGGTGATCAATTTACATTGTTTAATAAAATAAACAAAGTCAATTAAAATTCAACAATATTAATCTACTCAAAATAGTTAACAAACATTATATTTAAGCAACGATTGTGCCAATTTTTACTAGTGAAATTGTCGCTGTAATATTACTGTGGTTGGTTCAATTCAGCAATATACAGAAATTTGATTGGAAGAGAAGTTATGAGTGAAATTGTCAATATAATTACATGTTTGTTTATTGATTTCTACGCATACAATTCATTTGTTACTAAAATACGCAAAGGTTTGTGTTTCGCTTAGTAACGCAATAATTAACAATGTTAAACAGTATAACTAAGAAAAATTGAGCTATCTAATTTGGCCTATTCTCTGCTGAATTGTATAATCAAAATTCAAAATTATCGAATATATTGTATTACCACAAAACGTATTATTTTGGAAAATCACGAATCCGCTTGACGAGTGGATTTCTAAAATAATATATTGAGTGAATCAATACAATATATTCTGATAATTTTGAATACTCGAGTTGTATTCGTTATGATTATATAAAGAATAAAAATGAACAGAAATCGTCCCCTCACGAAATAACACCAAAATAAACATTGAAATAAACTGTTTGATGTTAATAATGACTTTAGTTTGTTGAATAAAAAAACGCAATTATGACTTTGTTTCTATGACGACGAAGCTTTTTGATGTATCTGTGGGTGTAAGATTTAACATTTTTCCGTTATTTCGTTCATTCTAGTTCTTAATTTGATATTATTTGGCCAGGCGAATATACGACAGTAATTATACCATGTCGTCAAAAGTATATTCATTTAGCTATATAAAATCTAAAACAACAGTGATCTATTGTCATAGCAGAGTAAAATGAAACTATATATTGACACGAATTCAGCATCCTTCTCTAACTAAAGAAGCTTCTTTAAAAATAATAATCTAAGAATAAATATATGCAACGATAAATTAATAAGATGAGGATGGAAGATGTTTCCAAGATTACTACTGACAATATCTAAGCTGAATTCAGTTAGATAGTGAACAAAATCTACAGTAGAAACATCAACATCAGTACTTTATATAATAATTAATAATATTACCTCATGTATTTATAAAACGTTTATAGAATTTAATACATGTAAGATGCATCAAAGGAAAAGGTTTAATCTTTAAAAAATGTAAACTAAATTATAAAGTCTAAATCTCAACATCAATAAAAGTGGGTAGTGGCAGTATAGGTATATATATATATATATACTGTATACAGATACAAATGTCTAAATTTATTCAAATGATGGTGTTTTTATAAACGAAATTTGTAGTTCTGTACGAGTCTGCTATTATAGCGCTAATGTCGATTATTAAATTATAAAAGCTAAAGTATTAACAATTAATTTAGAATTGTGAATAATTTTTTTTCAAAATGAGTTGAGTGTTTGAATTATAATTTCTTTATGATTTATTGTTCATGAACTAAATCGACCTTAGCGCTGCAATAAAAACTCGTCCAGAAATACAAATTTCATTGTTAAAAAGCGCTGCCACTTGAATACATTTCGGTGTTAGTATATATCTTGTCTGTGATAATAGTAGATAGTGTAACCTAATTAAATCTTCGATAAGGGTAGTAATTAAATAAAACTACCAATTAATTGTATTTCTTGTCTTTCATGAACCTAATTGTACTTTCATTCAAACTAAAGACGACGTTTCGGAACTATCCTTTAGTCCCGTCGTCGTCTTTAGTACGAATTAAAGTACAATTACTCTCATGTAAATCTAGATATTCTATGAATTGGTACTTTTATTTCATTTGCTACCCTTATCGTTCATATTTACAGCTTAATCAATATAAAAATCATCAAATTTTTCAATTCAAACTTAAATCATTCTGTTTATATGTGTAAGCATTTGTCATGATCAGAGAAATTTATTGCATTCTAGCATTTATTTTTTATAAATGCCGTAACTTAAGTATGTAAATAGTTCGTATATAAAAAATAGTTTATGATTCGCGAATAAAAATGTTCGAACATGACTTCCAGAATATTATGTTAATTTTTATTTGTCGTTTATTTAGTAGGTTGTATTTTATTACAGGTTTTTATTCATTATATAAAATATGTATTACTCCCTATTTAAATTATATCCCATCTTTAGCCCGTAACATTCAGTAGTAAAATTTAAGATCTCGTCTTTACCACTGATTTGTTACGATAGATTGTATTTTTATTTATTTAATGACTTCAATTACTGTAAAAATGTGCCTTTTAGAATTACACCAATAAAATTTAATTTTTACGCTTTAATTATAGTAAAAGTAAAATCTTGATTCTAATTTTATTAATTCTCCTGGAAACTACATCAAATTTGATACAATACCTAATTCAAGTTTTTTTGTTGTTGTTATCAACAATCATTTGTATTTGCACATAAGTTTAAAATAGCTAGACCTTGTGCTAAGTTGAACAGGCTGTCGGAACACCAACGGTGAATATTCCAGTCCACTCAAACCGAGAATATTGGTAATAATATTTATGTTATACAGAATACACTTATGATAGTGGGCACTTGTGTGATGATTTGACTGTTCTTCTATGCAAATTATGCATGCAATTTTTAAATTATTATGTATAATTTTTTTGAATTTAAGTGGACTTTAGTGAAACTATTTTACACATTTCAAATATTGTAATATAACATAAATATTTCCCTATAAATACTAACGCTTAGTTGCACATCGCACAAACACGGAGATCGCATTACCATAAACTGGACCACGTTCAAAGTCAGCCTCCACACACATTCGCACCTGAATCCATCGGACCTTATCATAATCCATGCATAATTACCAGCAAGCTACAAGTCCCACAGCAACCCTCTACGGCCTGGGTCCGGCCCTGCGGCGAAGAAACTAGAACATCGCTCAAAGCAAGTGAAAAATACGGGAGGAATTGAAACACAGATCCGAACAACCGTGTGGATTGTGTGCGTATCTGTCGACAAAACAATCGGATTTGCAGTGCGCTCTACCGAAAGAATGCTAAAGTAGATGCTATCGATGGGGTAGATACCAAGATACCTTAGCCTTAGCCTTAGCTCGAGTTCGCTCGATGGCTCCGAACGAAGCAGGAGCAGGTGTAGCGAAGACGGCCGGTCACACGGTCCATCATCTGCTGCTCACTAGTTTGTTATTTTTGTTAGGAATACGGACAAGTAAGATTGAGGTGCTAACATGCTGATAGAAATATCAAGAGAGCTGCAATTTACCCTCCTTTCAAAATGAGGGATATTTTAATGTTTTATTTTTGAAGCAATAAAATTGTAAGAGAGCTGAATTTATTGACTGTCATACCATTATAATATACTTGTTAAATATTACATTATAGATGAGATATCTTGGTAGTAATTGTTTATTTATTGTATGGATTATATTGTTGTTTTTTTTTTGTTGATTAATCCATATCTAATCATACGATGATGAATAAACAATTGTATATTATACAAAAACGCTGTTAATATGTGATTAAGATGTTATTTACGTTAAATGACATTTTAATAATAGGAGTAGAGAAATAAGTATAACCGGTATTCTATACATCTTTATTGGAATTTTTAAATACAAATGCACTTATAGTGGCTAAAACTGCAACTACAGCAAATGTACTGTTTGTTATTAACCTAATAACTAAGTATTACAAAAAAATAATGTCAATAGAATTATTATTTACAATAAAAGAGGTAACAACATTATAATTAAGTAATATTATACTAAAATAACTCATTTCTTTTAAGATAAACCTACTATTTGTAGGAAAAAGATAAATTAAACTAATGCTAAAAATACAACTGACGACAAACTGAACTATATTCTATTTAAATTAATAATATAAAAACACTACTAGTTAACAATATTAAAGAAAAAGAAGAAGAAAAATCAAAGAAATTCAAGTGACAACAATAAAGACCAAATTAAAGTGTACTTTTGTCTCAAGTTCGACATATCGTGATCAACTGTAATTGAATATCCCAATTGTCGACTAACTGCAATTTTTATATAACTGATATATAATATTAAAGGATACGATAATTAAGGTTAATTTATTTTTAATAATTATTATTCAGATATTTTTTTAATCGGCTAATATACTGAATTAACAGATATTACGCAATTGGGGATTTTGCGGCCTGTAGAAAATAAAATAAATGAAAATAATGTAGTAACTTCACTGCAGTTTTATAAATATAACATTTTCTCAGTTTGTATTGTTCTAAACGCTCACATTTTCTTAATACTGCTCACAAAAATACCCAGTAGTGCAAGTCAAAGTGAAATTAAGGTATATACATTTAAAAGCTCTTTGTTACGCTGCAGATTGTATGCTTTTTTAATACTGCATTCATTGTTGCAATTTAATACATTATAATAATAAAAAGTGATTGATTGTAGATAATACGACTCAAATCGTTTATTATTTGCATAGTATTAAGCAATGTTAATTTAATATGACGGTTGGTAACCATACTTCACGCGTATAAATATATTATTTAAGGAAGAGTGCTACACCAATAATGAGTAAAATGCTTAATAATATATTGTTTGTCACACGTGTACTAAAAAGACCTCTTTTTACTAAATGCGTGTTTCTGAAACAAAAATAACCTTTCTCAGGTGGATTCATTGTCTGCTCGTAAAAATTGTATAGCTCTAAAACTGGGCGATAATGTTAATTACGTTACAAAACAAGACCAATGAGCATGGGGCCATAGCGACTAACTTCATGTCAGTGAGTGTAGTTTAGTTAAGCACGCGACTTGATCTGTCTTGTTCCGCGAAAATTTGTTCAACAAATTAAATGTCATAAAAAGGAAATGTACGTTCGTAGGCCGGGACGTTTATTTTAGCTCTTGCAAAGTTGGCAACTCGTTAAAATAGAACTCGTTACGCTAAGATCGAAATGTACTATTCATATATTCAAAATTCAACTAAGCTTACTTATAAGGATTGTAATTCCCGAAGACCATCGATAAGCGCATGCACCTTGTGACTTTTATTTTTCTTTCTTCCGCTTGCATTTTAATTTGTTTCTTTCTTATTTTTTCCTATAAACACTGCAAATTTTACACTTTTTGTGATGAGTCCGGTTTTAAGTACCGAATCTGCTCTCTTTCTTAATACGGACCTGATCAACTATGAATTGGTAATTAAAATTGACAAGATTTATTTACACCTAGTTACCCATATTATACATTTAAAATTAAATGAAAAATGGCATTACTGTCAACGGTGTATGAGGAAGCTTTCGGGGTGCCAGAAGATTTGATTTTGAAGAACCGTTTTATTATGTTGTAGAATTTTTTTTAAATGATATAATAACTAATTTTTGAAAGTAAATTGTACTTATGCAAACATTGGTACAATATATCTAACTTACATATTTTATGTCAAATCAAAATAATTGCTGTCAGTAAAAATATATACATATTTTCATACCTCTGCCTGTGCAAATCTATTCTACAGATAGGAGCCCCGTAATTAGTAATTCCTGCGAGTAAAAAATTCAAATTACTCAATGTAATGATCACAATGGTGAGTTAATAGTTATTTATTTTACTAGTGAGCTAGTGGTCTTATTAACCCATGAGTGAAGGATGCTCAACGAGCGCTAGCGAATTGTGTACTCACACGAATGGATTAGGCCTCTATTTCACGTATGATATACAAGACTGTATCTACGTCATATATATGAAAAAAAAACATTATATTAATTTATAAACTCAAAATTGAACGGATCATATTGAATTTGTTTACTGAAACGTCAGTTTAGATTACTCAAATGATGATAATAATATGATTATTATTAGCGTGGATAAAACATATGAAATGAGTTCATAAAATATTGTGATAATGATTTCTAATCTATTAATTTATTTTATATTATATACTAATGGGGTAGATAGCTCAGTGGCAATACATTGAACCGTAAGTAGATTTGAAAACCTGAGTAACATACTTAAAGCCGACAAACTGATTTCCCCATAGTTAAAAATTATCCATGTGTTCTACAATTAACAACTTTAGGAGCCGTTCTTTGACACCTGGTAACCGCTTTTTCTGCGTATAAATACCTGGACCTGTTACAATAGAATGCCACACCCAATATTGGTTAAAAGCCGTGTTATTTAAATACATGAACAAATGATTCAGTATGAAAGGAATAGATAGAAGACCATGTGGATATTATAAATGTGAATGAGATAGATACTTAAAGGAGGAGTTAGAAATGATTCCTTCAGATATTGAAATGAAATTGAAGTCAAATAGAATAATATTTGCAAAATCAAATAAGTAAATCTAATAAGAAAGGTATTTATATAATCGCCACTATTGGTCGCATCATCAGAAACCGGATATTATACTCAGAACGTTGCGTTACTGTATTAAAATAAAATTTCCTTCCAAATGAATTTATTTATTTTGTTGCGACGATGTTGCCGTTTAAGTTATCTTAGTTTTGAATTTATGAATAAAACCAGTCTTTTAGATGGTCCCTGTGAAAAAGTATTTTACTGTTCACTCACTAAATTATTAGGAGCACATACGAGTACCAATTTATAATTCAATTCATCTTAGTTCGCTCCCATAAATATTTCGGATATACACAAAATGTTCATTTTAAGTGGCGCAGCATTGCTAAGTATAGGAGCTACGAAACAATTTATATTTTATAATACTACTTTAATGGGTAAGACAATTTTTTTTTAGATCAGTTGTTATCAAAATCCAAGGTCCAACTTTTTTATTTTAAACGGGAACCTATTTTTTTACTTTTTTGGTGCAAAGTTTTTGGTATTTTTCTTGTTTCGCTTATTAAAGTCTCCTTATAAAATATATTTTGTTTGCTAATTTATCCGACTTCGTAGCCCGTATACTTATAGAGTTGGCAATGATGCGCCACTTAAAATGAACAGACCTTATATATATATATATATATGTAGAATTAACTTCTTTTTGCCGTCGTGTGCCTAGGTCTAGAGCAATTATTCTGCGGTAGATACGGCTTGAGGATTTGATTTTATTGAAAAAAATTAATACCTACTACTGTAGAAATTAGATTAAATTATATACTGTTGACGTCGAACCGCTGACAAGATATATGATTATGGCGATAAAGTAAAGACTTGCAACGAATATCACTTGCTTGTCGTGCAAGGTAATCGCAGAATATTTTATTACCAATAATAGAACAAAAATAGGGATTACTGATGAAGTCAAAAATAAGATCAGATTATTTTATTACTAATAACTAGATAACAAGGATTAATATTTAATTTTTACTTTCCAGATTATAGCGTTAACTAAGTCTGGAATAAAGAGACAGATAGCTCATCTGTTAGATAATTGTACAAATGTTATATCAATAAATGAGAGTTAATATAAGTTGTATAATATAGGTTGAAATTTTAATGCGATATTTTTCTTATTTACCTAACAACTGAATTTTCTATCGCTCTATCCAAGTAATTATAATCAGCCTCTTATTTATCTATAATTTTGTTTCTTATTTTTCAAATATTGTATTAATATAATATTTATTAAATTACATATATATTTCAAAACAATATTTAAATACAATATGTATTATTTAAAGTTGTATACAAATGCTTTTAATTGGGATTTTAAAATATGAATGCACTCATAGTGTCGAAGATTGGAACTACAACAAAGGTACACTTTGCTACTAACCTAGCAACTAACTTCTTAAAAAATAAATAAAAATGAATCATAATTGAACTAATATTTTCAATAAAGTAAGTAGTAAAATTATAATTAATTAATATTATACTAAACGAATTAATTTCTACTAAGAAAAACCTACCATATTAAAAGAACGTGTGATCTATATACTTATATCCGTATATAAAAGTTAAACGATATATGAAACTAATACTAAAACTACAACAACTAAGGACAACACAGAACTATATTATATATAAATTAATAATAAACTGCTACTAGCAAACACAAAATAAAAGAAAAAACAAAGAAGTACAAGTGACAGAAATGCTTAGCTTACAGAGACCAACTGAAAATGTACCTTTGTCTCAAGTTGAACATATCGTGATCAAAACCATATTTTAGTAGTTAAATATCCCAATAGGAAAATATTATAACATAACATTGTATTCCATAAGGAGCACTCTGTTTCCAAAATAACATCACAAACAAAAACACTGATACAGCTCCTGAGTCTTTTCTATATTTATATTTGTCAAACTGATTGAAAAACTACATGTCAGCGAACACAGGTGCTTGAAAAATATCGATACAGCACTGATATACCGACACACGTAGCACGAGGAATCTGTCCTGAAGTCTGCGAGATCCAAGGCGGTCGCGGCGCACAATCCTGCGTCAGCAGAACACCGAACACCGCCAACCATCGAAATTTAAAGCAAACGTTAACAACTTCGCCAAACTCCGAACTAATAAATTCCTTGAAAATAAACAAACCGCCGGATTCTGCTCCGCAACAACTGTATTTGTACCAACACGTGTTACCACTAAGATACAGTGCCCAATGATAATTAGTTACAATGTGTACTAGTTAGTTCATTTTGCATGTGTATTACCAGAGCCGCCATTGCCATAGCCTTGTGCACAGCAAGGGGATTGCCAAATGAGCTGGTTTGCTGTTAATGTAAATAATAATCATCACACAGAAAATTTCACTACTAGTGGAGATTTTCGCGTAATAAACTTTTAGAAAAAAATAAATAGTTAAAAAAAATTTGAAGTTTATAACTTTTGTAGATACAAACAAAAATTAATTACATTAGTTCTGTTAGTTTAACAGGGATGTCATAAGAGCTATGAAACATGAAATTTGATATGTTAAGAGCATAGAAAACTTCGCGTCATATACTCAAAATCCAATAAAAATTAAAAAAAGAATATGATATAACGCAAACATGAATACTAAATAATTAACTTTTCATAGTCAACTAACAAATTTAATATAAATTATTCAATAACTGTAAGAATTAACTTTAGGTAATTTTACTTAAATTTTTTTTTATCTTCCCTTATAAACTCATTTGCCATGTTATGTCTTATTCGTATTATTAAATATATTTGTCATATTATTTAGCTAATATAAATATAGTTAAACATATATACATACATTACATCACTCTACATCTCATCAAATGGAATAGTGTGAATTCTGAAACCGGCTCTTCACCGCATGTTTTGTTTATTGTTTACTGGTACTACGTTATGTTACGTTGTGTGTTACGTTGTTTTTTTTATGAATAATAAGAAGAATGTGTAGGTCAGATTGTAGTCGGTAGGGAGATGCTCTGAAGATGACATTCAACAAATAATTGACATTGAAATGTAAAATGTAGGGTAGTAACATTAATAAAATGTCTATTGGCAACACTGAAAGAACAGCTGACGGCTTTTTTGACAAGTTTAACAAACAGTAAAATAAATAAAAGGGAAAATAATATTATATCTACATTCTAAGATTTGTAGAAAATTTATATATATTTAAAATGCTCAATTTAAAAAAGAACAGAGTTTAAGGTGTCTTTTATAGCTGTTGAAGAAACTTTACCAAACATTTGAATATTTATTCATTATATTCTTCAATCAAATATAACTCGTGCAAGTGCAATGATTATTCATGGGTAGTAGCACTAATTATATTACCTCCCATAACATAGTAGATGACCCTCGCGAAATGTGAAATCAACCTAAACCTAAGAAAAAAAATCTTAACTAAAGATTAAAGTCAATAGCATTAATTACATATATCATATTTATTAAACAATACATGCTGTCCCATTTAAGGTGCGAATGCATTCAGATCTTGAGCATGGTAAGAGCAACGAGGTTAGATAATTGAGACAAAAGTTGTTCCATTAGTAGGTTTAACTTAACTATGTGTTTGTTTTCTCAATTAAATGCATAGGTCACTAGATGTAAGCCAAAATGTAAATTTGCAAATAATTTTTTTATATGAAATAATACGAGATTCTGGTTTGCACTTTCGTAATGCACTTTTTCATGATGAGTTTGAAGAAGTGCTCAATTTTGTATATGTAACCATTCAAGAGTTATTCAAATTAACTTTTATTTCTTCATATGGAGGTCATAGTATTCCATGGCATTTTTGAACATATTTTTTTTCTTGCTTATAATGACATGAAAGAGTAATAATTTACTTTTGAATATAAAATCTATATACAACCTACTTATACAGACACCATTATACCAGCACACTCAAACCATCCTAGTAATATTAAAATGTCTTCCCTAAATTGTTATGTAAACAGACTGTTATATATTCCTTTAATTAAAGTTAACTTTAATTTATAACGCAATACTATCAACCAAATAGCTTATAATAACGGTTACAACCCTTGTATCATCGATAAGTTAATTTCTAAGAAGAACAAGAAAATCATGTTCAATAAAATTTACGGAGATCATTCTTCAAATTCAGAGTGTAAACCATATTGTAAATTGATTTTTGTAAACAATATCAGTAACAACATAGGTTATCAACTAAAAAATTCTAACATTAATGCAGCCTACTATAACAACTATACTATTAAACATATTTTAGTCAATAACAAATTAACCGTTAAAGATAAATTAGATAATAGTGGTATTTATAAAATTGTAATAATTGTAACGCTATTTATATTGGACAGACAGGGAGATCTTTTAAGAATAGGTTTTATGAACATATGTGATCCTTCAAACTAAAAAACTGACTCCAATATGGCGATACATTGGAATGAAAAAAATCACACCTGCAACATTGATAATCTGGAAATTTTACACTTCACAATTAAAGGACGTAGAATGAACTTCTTAGAAGCATTTGAGATTCAGAAAGCTATTCATTGCGGCTTAAATGTCCACAATGACCAGGAGGATTTGTTTCATTCGGATAGTCTTAAGATCTTTGTAAATGAACTTTACCGTTAATCACTGTACTATATAAACTGTGTGTAATTTGTGTTTTAATCAGTCAACGTTCTAAAGATGGCCCAATAAACCGAAATCGATCAACTTATTGTTAATAAATAATTTTTGTGAAACTACATCAAGTGACTACGTTCATTATTCTTATTAATAGTTTATTTTTAGAATTGACGAAAAATTATTATTTATAATAAAATTGAATCGAAAAAAGTAAATCGAAGATTGCTATGGAAATGATGATACACTAAAAGCTAAAATGCAATATTGGATTTATTGCTTTTACTTGTCAAAAGTTGAATTTTTTACCTGTAATCAAAATGAATTTTATTTGTTTGGAAAAGTATGATATGCTGAGTTGTTACATTCGTTGTCTATATAACGAATTTAATGCTGCAGAAATATATTTTAACGAATATTCAGAAGGACGGAAACCGAATATCCAAATATATCCAAGATTACGTCATAACATACTTGAATATAAATCTTTTACTAAACCTAAAAGATATGCAAGTCCAACGAACGAAGTTAAGAAAACACTGCTACCACAATTTATTTTGTGGCTCCCCTCCACCAATACCTTTGAGATACACTTACCCGCGCATAAGTAGATATATCACTTACCGATATTTGCTACGGCAGAATGCCACACCGAATAATGGGAAAGAGCATAATGATATATTAATTTTTTTGATGAAATTATCCAACAATAGTTTTAATTTAAATTAGTTTGATTATGACTAAATATAAAATGCAGTGCTATATGTAAATGACACTTTATAGCCAACTAAGTAAATGAGTTAGCGAGTAGCCTGGAAATTTTTACAGGCTCATAGACGAGACCAGTAAAAAAAACCCTTATAAACTAATTAAAAGTTATTGCTTGCTTTAACTACAATAAAATTGCCTTCGAATTTTTCGTCGAACATTCATTATTTCAAATTATTTATTTCTAGAATTCACGAAACTGTTGTCACTGATCGTAGTAGTCTAGCTATAAATTGTCCTATCGCCAACAACCTTTGATACAAAATGTAATGTATCTTTTTATAAAACTAATAAAGTAAATTAATAGAAAACACTGTGAAGGTGGAAATAAAACTTTGTACGCGGTGCATCTGCATTTAATCTTTACTGGGTTCACTGGATTATGGAGGCTCGCTTCTACAGCGCTCGCCCTACAAATTTCATCCGTAAAAATAAAATTGCTACGCTAGCGACGTAAATAACTATTTTGAAAATAAAACATTGGACATTCTCTGTTTAAAAAAAATAATTTAAGTGCATTATTCTAAACATTTCAGTCAAATAATATATGAACACCATCGACGATCACTTTACTTTTACTAACATATTACAAAATTGCAAATTTAAGACAACTTTGTATGATAAAATAAATAAATGAGTCATGAGAACATAAGAAGATAATAAATAAATACTATATTTGATTTTTTCCCAAGATTGCTATTGCAAATCTTACAGCTCCTATGAAAATGGAGCTAATTGTAAGATTTCTAATACCGCTAGACTTTTCCACTGCGTTGAATATATAAGCAGTCTAAACAGAAATATAAATTCCATCTACAAACCATTCCAAGGAAAAAATATGATAAATAAAGGCGGAGTAAAAATATGATTGTTTTCAATTTTTACACAATATTTTATCTCAGATGACCGATTCAATTATTATAATATAACTTTGGTAATTAAAATGAGGTTATAAGCGCAACCTTGGACTATATCTGATCTTATTTAATAAATTTAAATAGAAACCAAATTAATAGGCAAATTGAAAAATATTACTTTAAATTTAGCATTTAAATCACCTAGGCATGATAGATTAATTCCAATAAAAAGTTGCATTATAAAAAAGTTTCAGCTCATTTGAGGATGCTAACTAATCTCTCCATTACAAATGTAATATAGGATAGGCAAAGAGCGGGTAAATTCATGATAGCAGTGTTACACAAATACGCACTCTGAACGGAAGTATGTGTGTCCGTTACGTATGGGAGTGTATATGTGAGCGTTGGCAAACGTGCGATTGGCTGTGTGTGCGGAACGCTTTGTCGGGTAGCGAAACGTGAAAATGTTTTCTTTCCTGACTAAATTTATACCATCGGTATTTTTGTTAGAGTGAAATACAAGCTTTCGGTCCTTTTATCGTAATTTTTCTAACTTTTTAAGTACAATTTAACACCAGAATGCGCACGAAAACAAGTTGTATTTATGTGAAAAAATATACCAGTTATTTGAATATCGTTTCATCGTTTAACGTTTACGTCAATAAACTATTTTGTAACACTTACAAATTTTGACTAACAGACTTCAAATTTTTAAATAAAGGAATTCGCCACCGTATTTATTTATATAAGTTAAAGATCACAGCTGCCTTTCTCATCACATATATTCATTAATTGCAATAACTTTATACCTAATTGCTATTAATAAGGAAAATATTACATTTTTAAAATTATTTTTATATAAACAACTATTTATTTATTTTTATATTTTGAAATTTGTACATTGTTCATTCATATGCAGTGAATTTGGCAGCCGGATTTGTAAATGGAATAGTTCATTATCAATATAAATAATATGTTTTTCTACGCGTAGAGATGCAAGCCAGAACTAATATTATAACGACAACGATAAATATTTTAACGTAACAGAAAATGCTCAATTAAAAATAAATTGTATTAGACAATTTGATGATTATTGTCTTTTTACCTACATATGTAGTAACTAGGATTAGACCACATGATACTCGTAATTGATAAATTGTAGTATATTTTACTTATAATAAAAATGATATTAATTACTTTTCTTGGTAGATGGCATTATAGGTTCGATAGAGCTTCTCATGTCATATTTCTAATTGTTACAGTTTTTATTCTCTGCTAGCACAGTTTTCGCCACAGCTTCTTCAGATGAAGTTGTTCGTTATGAAGAAGTTGGTTATACCATACTGATGAGCTCCAATAAGACCGCAACGCGTATAATATTACTAACTTTGCTGGCCGGCCTCTGAGAATTATGATATACCTAGTAGACTTGGAGGCTGAAATTTGTGGAACTTTTAGCAATGTAATTAATTTAATTTTTATTATTGAATTGGTTTCACTATGCATTGGAAACATAGACAATTTTTGTCTTTTTGTTTCATATATTTTAGTTGATAACATAACACTAAATTTATTTTTACGTTAAAGCATTACATGAGTTCTATTAGTGAATTTCTTAAAATATTAAATATGAGGGACTATTGGAACTTGACCTTTTCCCTTATAAAAAAATGGCACCATTACTGAGGCACTAATTTTATTGTTATGTTTACCTTGAAATATTAAATGAGCACTATTAATTTGAATTTTGTATCATTTTGAATATTGACAGTAATGATTGAACACTAATGTTAAATTAATGTGAATATTGCAGCACTAATGAAGCACTATTATTTTAAATACTACTAAAAATTTATGTTTAAAAATGTGAGGTTACCAAGACGACAGTCCCCCGAACATGTTTTTTTGTCTTAAATAAACTAATTAATAAAATTTTTATTTTATAAGAAAACACAAAATTGACATAAATAGATACCAAAAATCACGGTGCTCGTATTTGAAGAATTAAATGCCAGTGGGAGTATTTATTGTGGCTCGCCTGTTTCAAGTTCCATTCGCGGTTGCTCTTTCTCTGTCTCTTTCTCCCTATGTTTCAATAGTAGTTTTACATTGCTATATATTTCATGTTCAATTTTTTTTACAATCCATTCATTTTCGAGGTATTTTTATGTTGAATTCAATAAATTAAAATGATAATGTGATGTTACATTCTATATTACACCACAACCAAAAAGCAATCAAAACTAAAGCTACCTACCACCACGAAGCTAAATAAAACAAAACATCATAATAATCAAGTCATGCAATAAAACAGTTAATAAACTTTTTCATTCAAGCTACAGGCTACAAATATACTACTACCCACGTTTGTGCTTCTAAACCATTCGAATTCAGTGTGGGACACCAAATAAATGTTTCCGCACAAAAACGTGAACGCTAACAACTCTTTCGTATGGTAATATTTCACAGAGACTCGTCGGTTAGGCCGCGCTGAGCGTAGATCAATCCATCAATGCGCTTCGCTGTTCGCACGCAAGCACGAGCGACGAGGCACGCTCACGCACGTATGCGGGAGGAGCGGGGCAACGTGGCACAACGGAAGCTGTCGACGCGTCCAGCCTGACGTATGGCGGTCGTTTGTGGATTTCTAAAGTGGATTCCGCAAACGCAAATCGAATTGTTACGGAGATGTAACAAAGAATCTACTCCAGTCATGCTGACATATGCTCGCATTTATTTCACTGTTGGATACGCGAAAGACGAGTTAGCGACTTGAGGTACCGAGCACGAAGTTCCACGATTTTGGTTTAGGTTGTCGTATTAAACAAATTGTTGCGCGAACAAAATATATGGCATGGTTTCTTTTCTTTCTTGGACGCCAGTCCACTAAAGAACTTGCAATGAGCTTTAAGTTACGACTTGAAACTCGAAAGAGTTACAACTAATAGTTGGTCGTTATAGTTTACAACTGCGATATGTACTCGTACTGAAGGAGTATAAAATACAATTGTTCTCTAATTTTAGAATTTATAATATTCTCAACAAATTTTAGAATTGTGAATATGGTCTAAACATTTATTTAATTTTGTTAATAAAATAGTGGATGGAAATACAGTTTGATCAATAATTTATATAGGATGTTGAATAGCATTTATTTTAAATTATTAAATTCCATGTTAACTGTGATTTTTTTTAGCTTTTGAGTAATCACACAATCTATATATGTTATAATTTGAAGAAAATATAATAATAGTAAGAACATATTAAATATATGAAATAAGATTAACAAATATTATAACTTGGCCCAAGTTAAATTTTGCGCTCTATATAAATTAAAATAAATGAAAATCAATAGTAGTTTTTTACTTTCTATATATTACATAAAGGTAACTAATTATTTATTCAAATAAAATAGTATAATGCATATAAAATATTCTCGAATAAAATACAGGAACAAACACATGTACGAGTGTGAAGCATAGAAACAATTATATATACCGGGTGTAACACGAAAAGTGAAACATAGGCGTTTAACATGGCAAATCAGTTTTTCCGTGCGCATTGCGTCCCTAATTATTTTAGGAAAAAATGTTTCAAATAAATGTTGTAAAGCATAAAATTCTACATCCGAATCAATAAACAAAATTCATTTTGACTACTTCATAACTGCAGAAATTAAATTTGAAAATTCACGTAATTTCAATTTAATAGTAATAGCCATGGAATTAAAAACAAGAGATGAACAAATGCGTAACGTTTTATACGTCAAATTATTAGTATTTATTTTGACCAAGTGTGATATTAAATCAATATTAGGGTTTATTATTATCAAAAATGAATAATTATTCAGATGAAGAAAAGTTTCAAATAATTAAATGGCATTATTCTGGCCATAGTTTACGACTAATTCGTGACTATATTAGTAAGTTCAACTTACTGGAAAATTTTGAAATTCGCAAGGCGGTGAATTCAAAGAAAAATATAGTCAATGACCAATTGGACGTAAGTTCCTCCCCTCTTCTTAATATTAATTTTAGCATATAAGTGTTGTATTTTTGTAAAACCATTGTATTATTACCTGATGAAGACTGAAAAGTCGAAACGCGTCGTATAAATAAAAAATTTTATGTGAAATATACCAAGTGTTTTAATTTTATAATTTAAAATGTTTCACCAAGTGCCAACCACACAAACAATTAATATAAGTATAACGTATTATTTTTTATCCGAAAATGAACTATATTCAAATTTAATTTTAATATAAAAACGACAAATTTCGAAAAACAATTTTGGTAGGCTTGTTACAATCTCAAAATAATTTAGATATACTTATTTTCATAGTCACAAAACAATAAAACTGATTAGTTTGTCAATTTATTTCTACATTTTTTACCGTATATTTTTAATTAGAAATTAATATAATGAATTCTGAAGATGAAAGTGATAACGAAAATGACATGATTTGTACCCCGCTGGACATCGCAGAAATTATAAACTCACTTTCGTCTGAACTGTTGCCTCAAAAATATAGAAAACAATATGAAAAAGAGCGAAATTATTCCCTTACTTGATACAAGGAGAGAAAAGTTAAAAAATATTCGGAGAACGTGCTGTTGTCATATTTTATAGAAAAATCAAAACAAATTAAATTATCAACTTTGTGGTTAATGTACTGCAATTTAAAAAGTACACTAATTCTAGACGATAATGTGGACATTTCTAAGTTTGCGAAGTTGTAGCCTTTTTATAAACATATAACTGTGGACCACAAAGCGAAAAAATCACAAGAAAACATTAATATATAATATATTCTTGGAGGAAGCAAGTTACTAAAATTTTTTAATGATGAAAGTACAAACCGTATATTTGTCTTTTTTCTTGATTAATTAATAAATTTTTATAGGTTATTAGGAGTAGTCGCAGCTCGTCGTCGCGATGAGAATTGAAATGACAATAAATGGTATTAAAGAACATGATAATTTAAATAATAAAATCGGAAAATGCTCAGTACAACCTGTAAATATAAATACATTGGCGGAATTCCTAAAAAAAATGTCTGTGATTTAAGTGCATTTTTCTACAACTAACTCTTTTACAAAAAAGTTAATTTTTTGATTCTGCATGTGAAAATGGATAAATAAGACTGATAACATCATTAAATTTTATTTGAATTTTGTCATTATATTTGATCAAAATATTTATTTGCATCACTATCAGAGCAATAGATAAATAGACAATTAGTCAATATTTATTGTATATACGAAAAGTCGTAATTTATTTAGCATGTGCAATAAAATAGTTGCCACGAAACAAACAATTACGTAACTTATAAAATAAAATTAGCATAACAAATTTAAATTCGATCGAAGAAAAAATATTGTATGCAACTCATTAAAAGTGCAGTCGTGGGTTTACAATACTTACTTTTCCAATTCTTGCAATAGAGTGACTTTTAACATTAGTTACATATATAACTATTTTTGCCGATTCACATTAAAAGTGGGCTATTGTTGAAAATTGACCAGCTGCAAAGTGTTGGTATAGAAAGTCAACAAATGTGAAAAATTACAGTTGCTTACCATTTCTTAAATCTCGAATAGGATTAACATTCCTTCGTCATTTTCTATTATATATTATAAATTTAGTTAATATTCACAAAAAGAAGAATAACATTTATGAAATTATAAAACCAAATTTTTCGAAAGTGGTTTAACGCAGATTAATTGCGGAATGAATCTGATGAGTAAGAATAAGCGGAGTAGTCTTGATTCTAGGTTCGTTGTTTACTTATTCCGTTAGTACTAGCAATTGTGTAAAAGTCACTTTCAAAAACAAGCAGCAGACACTCTCTTCCTTTCTTATCTTTTAATTCTTTTATAGTGTCTAACTGCAATTGTGTGGAATTCACCTTCAAAACCAGTGCACGACTATACTCTCTTTCTTATCTTTTAAATTCAATTTCAATTTTTTTTTTTTGTTTCAAAACCGTTCTTATCATTTTAGATTCGTTGTTACAGGAATGGACGTAAGTGAAAGATTAATAAACAGGAGTTATAGGAGCGAATGGATGGATGTGATTGAAGGTTAGATACGTGATGAAAGATTCAGAGTATGAGGAATTAATAAGCTTATATGTAGGGAACTTGGGTATGGTTGAAGCATGGATATTGTATAATAATGTAGGTTGAAGTATTCATTGACAAATTTTATGAGTAGATGTTTTGTGAATGTTTCAAGGGTTCGTACCTACTACCCAATTTTATAGGATATAGCGTGAAGTCATATATGTATATATGTAATTTTAATTATCCATAGCCATTACTTAATAAATGTATAATAATAAGATAGAGAAGATTAAGAAAATGTTGAAAGTAAGCACAAAATTAATATGAATTTCAAACAATTGGTAAAAAAATATGCTTTCAACATGGCAAAAAAGCAAATTTAGTACCTTGGCCTCGGTAATGAAACTCTAGCCGCGGCACTAAATCTGCTACTTTTTTGTCTAGTTAAACAAATAAAAAATTAGTGTAATTAGGTTAAAGCTATATTATAGAAAAAGTAATGTATGCAACTCATATTAAAATTGACACTGTGCAGAGTATATTTTCTATTTTATAAATAGATATTCAACTTATAATGGGTTTAGAATGTAATTTCAAAAAGTTCAGAATTACCCTACCCCTAGAAATAAAACTAAAACGGTAGGTTATGGTAGATCTATATAGTGTAAATAATAGATATAATTAAAACTTAACAGCAGTCAATTTTTAATTTTACCCTTTCGACTGGCGAATGATCTGGGAAAGCAATCCAGTAATGAAATTTGCCTGACAAAAATTAAAGACCAATTTAAATCCCAATATAATTTTAGCGACGTAATGTGAATAAAAAGTTATTATATTTTTTACAGAAAATCAAATTATCGCGTTAAATAAGTTATAATAGTGCAAAATTTATTACTTAATGTATTCAGAAATATTCCTGCAGTAATAATAATAATTAATTTAACAGTGAAGTGTTCTGTGAAATATTATTAATTATAATTTCAGAAATCTACCTTCAATTAAAATGAAATGGTATTTCATTAGATTCACGATGAAATCTTGTAACTATAAATGTGATACAAGTAATATTAATTATAACGCAACACAAGCTATACATTGAAATGATTCGCACAGTCGAGGAATTAAACAGCTCTATAATTACCACCAAAACTGCAATTAGAAAATCAGTTTTGCGATTAATCCAGCGAAACGAATTACATCCTGGCAGATTCACAATTAGATGAAAACAAGACGAGCCAATTAGTTAACTCAAACAGCTGTTAAGATGCGAAATATGTTTGAATTTGCATATTTCCGTTTTGATAAGTTTGCTCAGAAACCAGCACTTGATCAACGCGCTCGTTAACACTGCTTGTTCAGGTTAGCATATTTTTACCTAATTACTTCTTACGCTTAAATAGACACAATGCATTTTCTAGAATAACTGTTGGTAGTTTTTTTTTAAGGAAGTAAAACTATTGTACGATTCATTTGAGTATTATTACTAGCAAATTACCTGTTTCTAACTTATTTCAATTCAAATTATCTTGAACAGAATATACATATAAAATGTCCAAATTGATTATCAAAATAAAAATTAAATATTCCGCTACCTTTGCTTTAGTGAAATAAATTTCAAGTAAAAGTTGAAGAGCATTAAATTCTGCAATTTACAATTTTATTAAAGTTAAATTTAAAAGTTGTCCATAATTTATAATACATATTTATGTAGTTAATCACGGAGCTTGACAAATGTTAATAAATGCGTAACGATTTATCTGTTTGACTGTCACCTACGTTCAATACAATGCCTGGGAAGCCACAAAAAAAACCTGAGTGCTAAATTTGACAGAAAGATGCGATTTTTCAGAATATTTGTATTGTTTAATTTGTAAGAAATACTTAGGTCTATTTTCACACAAACACACACTATTTACATAATTATTGTATGTAAAATTAGAATTATGAAAATTTGGAGTATTTGTTTTTTTGAACTGTCACTGTATTTAAAATCTCTACTAGTTTCTTTTATATTTAAATATTGTCATCCTCGCCACTGTGATTTTGTACAATTTATACATCAGTGACAGAGAGTCGTTGCACGTGTTGGGGGACAGTTAGGCACGCTTGTATAGTATCATTATTATTTAAATAAATCAATTAAAATCAAGTGGTGTCCCCAAAGAAGAACTTTTTAGCCCCCACCGTCACTGACATAAAAATTAACTTGAACAAC
This sequence comes from Pterostichus niger, assembly GCA_947425015.1. Lineage (NCBI taxonomy): Eukaryota > Metazoa > Arthropoda > Insecta > Coleoptera > Carabidae > Pterostichus > Pterostichus niger. Next base: position 17,305,737 of record OX380334.1, on the reverse strand, counting down.
TGAAATTTGTATACCTTTATAACATAGGTACGCGACAATCTGATAGATATTTTAGAGTATTTTTTTCAGTAACTAAAAGGTCACAATACTAATTACTAGGGATGGGCGATATTTCGATGAATATCAATATTTTTTCAATATAGAAACATCAACATTATATATGTATGTACCTATGTCAATATTTTTGATATATTGCTATTTTCAATATATCTATAATTTTGATATATCGATATTATAATAAAATTAAATAGTACATTATAGTTTTAGGTCGGAACGAGCTTTATTTTAAGGACTTGCCAACTTTACACGAGTTGAAATAGGCGTTCCGGCCTAGGAACATACAAGATTTTTTGTCACAAATGCACACACCCTCAATGCTATTTTATTTATTGAACAAATTTTCACGAAACATAAAGAATTAATTTATATTTTAACAAAAAAATTGTCCTGCTTTCACCATTCCAATATTTGAAAATTCTAAATAAGTATCCTAGTAACGGTCGATTTCACCATTCCAATGTCTGTCAATCCTAAATTAGTATCGTAGCAACGTAACAAAAATTAAATAACAAATCGGTTTTTATAAACGTCAGTCAATATTTTGTGTTTTGTGAGGTAAAATAGAGAGTGATAGCGACAAGAATTTTAAATTAACACCACCAAATATATTAGAGGCTGCAAAAATAACATCTTTAAATTTACGCGAAAAATCGCGGAAAAAATGTGAGGTAACATATAAATTATTTATGAACTAGTGAAATGATCAAAATAATTGTCAAAACTTTACATTTAATATAACTAACAATAAATAATAATAATTCTCTAGTTTACGTCTATTTTATTTTTTACGCATGCGTTTCTTCATTCTTCATGTGTAATTTAGAAGGAAATTGCACCTGTACTGAAATTAAATGCCCTGTACTGAAATGAAATGAACTGTACTGAAATAACTACGAAACAAATTCATTTCGCACGATGCCTTGCAATATACGTTATTTCCCTAGCAACAACAAACATACAATGAGCAGATTTCTAAATGGTCGTAGAAAAAATATATTTACCAGCCAGAAACAGAGCGATAATAAAACTATCTGAAAAAGACTATTTTCGTTCCCAGAAACACGCAAAATATTGTTATAATCAGAGCAGACAAAAGTAATACTTGTATAACTGTTGTACTTAACAAATACTAATATCAAAGTTAATGATTTAGTTTAGTATTTTTATTCAATCATATTCAATTTAGTGGAAAGATTTAATCAATATATTAAGGCTGCACGGTTGAAGATACATAATAATATTGTCCATTTAAAGTCCCCAAAGTGGATTGCCATTTACATACTATAGTGTCCAATTTATAAACTAGTAATTGATTTAGATTGATAGCATCAATATTATCACATTGTTAGCTAAAATATCCCAACAGCATTGACAGTACATACAAATTTTATCACACCTCCAAAACTCGTTGTTTGATATTCGCCTGACGCCGTAAATATGGGTATATGTGGTAATAGAAAATTTCGTAAAATAATTTTAATTTAAAAATAATAGTAGAGAGAAGAGTTTCAAGTAAAAATTTTAGATATTAAAGCACTCTTTACTCTAGATAATTAAGATAATTTTTTCAGTTGTCCATTTTTGAGATATGACTAAGATTTTTAAAAATGAAATGACTAATTGAAAATGACATATTTAAAAAGCTTTTTTTTCTTGTTCATGATGCTAAGTTATTAATTTAACCTGATCAATAAATTATAAATTATTAAACGTTAATAGTGGCTCAGTGGTATCAAGTCGGATTGGGGATTTGAGAACTCGAGTTCAGTTCTCATCCAAAATTACCCCCGTGATTCCCCTTCTAGTAACATCTTTAGAGGCTGTAATTTAACGGTGGGTAACTGCATTTCAAGGGCATACATATATTATTTACCGAGAGTTCCATACCCAGTAATGGGTAAAAGGCGTGATATTATATTTATTATTTATTAGAACATTAATGAAATAGTTTATGAATTGGATTTTTCTTTACTCAAGTTAACAAAACATGATGAATTCATAAATCCTAGAAACAATTAGGTTAATATGTTTTTCATACATTTTTTTGAAAATATTTACTAAGGAATTTAATAAATCAAAAAATAAAACACCGTTGAAAAGGGAAAATATGCTATTTAAGTATGTAATTTTCAACTATTCGTATGTCATATTTCAAAAAGGGGCAGATGAAAATAGTTATTTTTGTATTATGTGCGCAAAATGAGTGTTTTTCTGTTGTGTATGAGAATGTTACTATTAGTCGAGACCGCAGGTCGAGACAAAAAAAGTTATTCGAAAGCGCTAAAAAACAAGAATTTTGACCACGAAATAAATCAAAATTTTTTCTTCAATTGTAAATAAAGAATCATACAATAATTATTGACTTATTTAAGTAAACTGAATGCAAACAATCAGCAATAATATGAATTAGATATAATTGATGTGTTGTAACTAATGGAATGTGACAAAAAATAAGATGGGAGCGTGCATGAAATACTCACTTTGCACACTAGGATGCGAAACACTGCGCAAAATCCTTATTTTGCGCTCTAGGGTGCAAAATAATGCGCAAAATACGCGTTGTCATGGTAATGTAAATAATGAAAAAATCACGCACTCCGCGTATTGATATTAATGGAAAAAAATGAAAATTTTTTCACAGTTTTACAAAAAAAAATATTTTAATGCTGTTATATAAATATTTTAAATTTTTCTCTCTGTATATACTAGTTATTAATTATAATTATTTGTAAAATTTCGCTATATCTTCATTATTGTTCGGATATAGTGAACTACTCAACTAACAATCAAATTCATAGGCTACTTGATTACCGTACAATAATTTAAAATTATTCAGCATGTTAATTAATTCAAGCAAACTTTGAAAAAATAAGCTTCTTAAATGTGTAATTTTCAACTAATAATTATATTTCAAAAATGTACTTTTATTTCATTTCTTAAATATAAATAGGGCTATTTTTATATTTTCGCCCGTACATTGGTTTATTTATGTGACCTACTCTTAATACCCTGTAGTTATTTGTTGATATTTCAATCATATAGAATATTGATATTGAATTTATATATCATCCACCTCTATCAATTACAGTAAGACAAACAATCTATAGTAAAATCCGAACCACTCATACACATATAAGATAATGTGAGCAAGCGAAAAAAAATATAATGTGAACCGTCGTCCAATGACCATGAAGTTAGCTTACCGTATGCGCAGTAATCATATAATTATGCCCCCCACCCCCATTTCTTTATAAACCTAGGTATCTCATTTTCCTCTGAAGTCATTAGCTAGTCAGAAAAAGTAATTCGTTGTTTTAAAAAAATACATGCAATTTTGTATGTATCATTTTTTTTTATTTGTATAATCAACCTATAGCTGATCTTTGCCTTTAACTTTAATTTTTGGTAAAGTAGGTTTTTTATTAATCTTAATCATGTTTAAGAATTACATTTACATAATGAATGGAAAATTATTGGAAGGTATTAATTACAAATTTACAGTTTCCTTAAATACATTAAAGTTGTGCAGTGCGAAATAACAATTTAATAGATTAATTTAAAAAGGAGATAATTTTATTTAATTGTGTGTAAAAAATTCCAATTACCATTTTTTATGGAAGAACACTGTATTCGATAACATTAAAAGTATATTATAAGCCAAGGTTGAGAAGATGATCATTATTGCCCTAGCGCCAAGATTGTATCCCGAGGTGCAAGAGAGGGGTACAAGGCACATGGTAATTATTTTCTATAGAAATCTATAACGTTTCATAATATCATGAAAATGATTATATTTATTATTATTTTACTTAAAATGTAAGTAAATAAAATAAAAGTTTATTCCAATCCATGCAATAAAACTACACTGCCACGTTTAAAGTTTCTACAAATGCATACAACCAGTTTTAAAATATAAAAGAAAGATTAAGTTTAAACTTAAATAATTATTTCATGAAAACTGTAAATCAAACTAAATCAACATTTCAGATGCAATTTCTCTGGAGCTCTTTACAGAGTTGAATCCCATATCAACAGCTATTAAAATAACCTAGGAATTTAACGAGCAAACTTCAATTGCAGCAACAGAGTTGCCGGTGTTTGTAGAATAAGTCACACAATTACAAATATTTTAAGCGAGGGAATCTCTTTTATGGCTTCATAATTTGCTCGCGAGTGTACGGTTTAATGTATTTCAACGTAGTGTAAAATGGCGCAACAGTTTACGATGATAATTGTATTATTGCCAGTCCGGAGCCCTGCTCTGCCGTCCTACATTTGGGACACACGGCTGGACACAGCTTGCTAGATGTCGTTGCCGTTATGTGAATCCGACAGTCGGCTGTCGACAACTGTCCAAATGTTTAACCCTTTGCCGTAAATGCTTAATCGTATGTTTCGCTGCTTGCTGTTTGTTCATTGCCATAATGTGTATATATATATTTTTTTCATTTGGCATATTTGTATAATTTTTTTTTTAATTCCATGGCATTTTATCTACCTGTTTGTATTCCTGGATAAAAAATAAGTAACTTAGGGCCAATAATATAAAGGCAATTTAATTTTTGAACGTAGTTTAGGCATTATCCATAGTTTCGTTCGGCCCTCAGAAGATTATTATGCAGCTTGTAAAATTGGTTGTGCCGAATGTAGGGATTAGGTTTGTCATATGTTGTGAGCAAATATTTTTCAAACAAAATTGACATAATGTGCACAATTCAGTCTGAGAAATACAATTTTTTCATAAACAGCCCGACAAAAATTAATTATTAAACTGTCAGGTACCTTTTTATTATATATTGCATATTTTATTATCACTATTATACACAGTAGTGTTAATATTACTACAACAAAATAAAACAGTACATGAAAATAACAAAATAGATTACAATATAATAAATTGCATTAAAAATATAAAAAGGAAAACAGTATACATAAGTAGGTATAATTCAAGTCAAAATTCACCGACATTGTACTTCAAATATTCGTCTACTGAATTCAAATATATTTGTTTAAAGAGATAATTTTACTTGAGTTTCAAATTTGATATTATTGAGATTTTTGATAATATGTTCTGGTAACACATTGTAAACATCAATATTTAATTAATTATTAACTAATTTTTGAAGTCTGAAACGAGATTTACGTAAAAGACTAGTATTACGAGTTTGATACGTGTGAAAATCTCCATTTTTTGAGAAACTCAATATAGAAGAAAGTGTCATAGTACGAAAACTATCAATGTGGAATTTATAATGTTCTGTGTTTGCGGCTCTGAAACTGTTAATTCCAGTAGGAGAATTACTCCACCAAATTATAGCATACGAAATAACGGAGTGGAAGAGCGCGAAATAAACAGATTTAAGCATGGAGTTGTCGATTATTAAATTGAGTTTTCGAAGTTGAAAAATTGTACTACATATGTTTTTACCCACTGCTTCAATATGTAAGTTACTTTTAAGTGAATCATTAATTACCATACCCAAAAGAGAAAATGAATGAATTTTAATAAGTGATTTATTCTTTGAAATTATCAAGTGTTGAATTTTATCCATATTCAACAACAAAAAATCATTATATATATATATATATATATATATATATATATATATATATATATATATATATAGGTATATATGAAAAAAACTAAATGTCCTAAATTCGACCCCTGAGATACATCATGAACAACAACGTTTTTCCAAGTAAGATAAACATGAGTTCTGCATTCCATAGTATACCAATTTATTAAGTAGAATATCATGGAGCTGTTCGGAACAAGTCAAAATCACGATTATAAAATCACGCCGATAAACAAATTGTTATTTACACATTCATTTTTATAAGTTATTTTTTAAAAATTTAAATTTGTAATAAATTTTGAAGGAACATTAATGATTTGGTGCACTCAGAAAATAGTATACCTCGAATTTCAGCCTCAGCTGCGGAACTTTTTCTTTGTCGCGCAAAAATAATATTTTCTTGGCCTAAATACATAAATAACTATACCTTTCGTAAATTTTTAAAAACTTATTCATACTTAAGATTAAGAAGGAGAAACTAATAAATATCTCAATTGTCAACATTTCATGTTCGCTTCCATCCATATATACTCATACTATGTCTCAGCGTAAGTTCATAGCGTTGCACAGCAAAAAGAATAAAGTTTCGCATCAGTGATTGGTTGATTGCCCTAGCACATTACAATGAAACAAAAACAAAAAGTACAGTAGCGATTATGACAAGAGACATATTTTTGTACTTGTGTCAGTTCACTGTCAGTCAATGTATTGAAAAATTCTTTATACTAATTTTCGCTGTGTAAACCACTATAATCACAAACCTATGTATTTTTTTTAAACAAAAATAGTACAAACTTTCTCCTAATTAGTATTACTATGAAAATTTAATTTTGTTACTCTTATGGTATTCTACATCTAATAACGTAATAAAATAAAAATCTGATGTGATCACCACATGACTTCCTTGTACGCGTATTATACTATACCTACATTTTTTAATGCACATATTTGACGTAATTTTACATTGACTTGAAATTTTTAAATTTCTTCTTATTTTTTGTTCTAATCCATAGCAAACTTAATTACAAAAAACAAGAAATATATAATTTTTAAATTTAGATATCTCGCTTATACAAAAGGCTAATTTAATAATTCTTAATGTGCTACACACAGAATTTAATTCTCTAAAACTTTTATTTGCAGCATTCATTTCTAAAATTAAAATAATACCATTTTTTTCAAGGAAAACTGTTAGCAGCTTCATGTAATGTGCCACTTCCGGTTAGTCTATTTTAACCAAAATCTATTATGTTATTTCCATTGATATAGTAGTCTTATATACCAAATTTGGAAAGTTTTAAATTATATTTGAATATAGTTTTTCATGAAAATCTATTATAGGCTTCAAGTAAAGTACCACTTACGGTAGTTGTATAATGACCAAAAAGGGAGGTGCACAACTAGATGTTATAACAGTCCTAAATATAAAGTTTCAATTTTCTACGGCCTACCGTTTTTGAGTTATGCGAGATACGTACGTACTTACGTACATACGTAAGTACAGACGGCATGACGAAATTAGTCAAAATGGATTCAGGGAGGGCCAAAACACCTATTTCCGTTGAAATCTGAGAACCGAAAATTTTCGCGATTACAATACTTCCTTTACTTCGTACAAGGAAGTAAAAATACACCTGGATCCTATTCCTATATAACTATAAAACCGTAGTTACAAATAGATACAACAATAGATAACAATGGTTTTGTCGTATATAACATCATTTCGAATTTATAAACAAACAAAAGTTGAATTCATGCATAAAGAATAAGATTTAACACTTCTATTTACTGTGTATGATTTATCCTACAGGCTGTAGGTACCTTGTCGATGGCAAGTTCTTTTGGCAATGATATGCAACTACATATTTTTTTGTGGATTGTAGTTTCTTTATGGGAACTCGAAATATCAGTTGAGAATTATTAGTGTAAGACGAAAATGAAAATCCCTAAATATTACAGAATTATTAATTCAATACTCGAACTTCTCTAATTATAGACTGCAAAAGAAAAATAAATAACTGATAATGTATATGAGTTAGATGTTTGATTTTAGATCTTTCAACGCAAAGATACGTTTATGTCAGTGCTGTATCACAGCTGTAACCTTCAGCATTTAAGAGCTGTGTTATGTTCGTAACAACCCGATTTAATTATGTTGTCCAGAGCATTTTCACTATTTAATTTAATTATCAAACCGAGAGTGCACACTTTTCTCGGTTTGTTGCGAAATCTGTGTTTGCTTTATAATCATAAATGTTGCTCTACCTACTTTATGCACATAATTAAATTAACTAGCAAATTGCATGTGATGCAATTAAATATCTATTAGCATAATCGAATTGAACTCTATGTGTTATTTACATTAAACAATTTAAAGTATTAAATTATTTGTTTTATGTAAGCTAAATAAAATAAACTTTTATTATATGTATACTTGGATAACTGGCTTTATTGAATTTTAAATCATTATAAATTGGCGACGTTTCGGATTTTTACCAAACCGAGAGTGCACACCATTATCAAACAAGAATTACATGACGCCATACTTCGCACACAGGTGACTTGGTGTAGTGGTTAGCATCGCTGCCTGGCGTCATCCGAATTTTTCTGTCATAAATTTAATTTTAAATTTATCATCACTGTACTTTCAGTCATGTCATATGACAAAAAAATCTGTTCGTGGTATGATTTCCTTTAAATCAGACACGTGTAGTAGTAGGCGAAACCCGTTGTCAATACCTATCATGTAGGAGTCTTGGGATCGATGCTACGTTAGACACTATGACAGAAGAAATCTGTTGACGCCATACTTCGTACACAGGTGACTGGCGTAGCGGTTAGCAACTCTGCCCGGCAAGCGAAGGGTCTCTGGTACGAATCCTGGCGTCACCCGAGTTTTTCTGTCATAAATTTAACTTTAAATTTAAAAATTATAAGTTATAAAATAATAATTAACCTACTTAGGTTACAAAAAATCTACTGCGGTGTACATTCCAACTATACATAATTAAGTTTTAATATCCTAAAAAAATTATGTAGATTTTGTTTTTCTTGATGGGTTCTTTACGAGTATAAATATAAAATCTTAGTACTTATTCTAAGTTTATTACCTTTACTTGATATAATACAGAATGTAAACTATATTAAAAATTTATTGCATATAACATCATAAAACATATGCCCATCTTTCCTGCTATCACATATTGTTAAATTATTTGGAGAAACATAGTTTTCCGTAACATTTATTTTCAATATGTTTTTCAAAAGTCAATTACAAGTTGGTGTATTTTTTATGACGTCTTTTGCAAAAAAAATAAATTAATGTAATATATCTAATATGTGAATGTATATTCAAAATATTGCACTATTATTCATTTTAGATTTTATACGTTATAATGTTACAAAAACATAAAAAGCATGTAGATACAAAAGGATTAATAAATTGCACAAATAAATTTTAAAAATAAATCTGTCAAAGAATAAGTAGGTGTCCAAAAGATAAATAAAACTTAAAACAAAATAGCTCTTTACCGTAAATATTTTATTATTTTATTTATGTGAATTCAAGTCTCTCTTCAACTCACATACCATTAAAACCAAATGGAGAGAAAAATGCTATTAATAAAATACGAACAGATATTTCACTGAAAACGAATGTAAAATATTTAAAACATTTCGGTTTTCCTAACACATATTGGAGACAAAAATTTATTGTAAGAATTTAATATTACAGCATTTTATTTAGTAGATATCAACTACGGTATTCTGTATAATTAATTTATAATAAAGAGAACAAATATTTTTTTGAAACCAAACGTATTACTGTAAAACAAGCACGGTTACGCTTCTTTCTTTTCTTATCTTTTTAGATTCTTTGTTAGGGGAGTGGGCGTGAGTGAGTTGAGATGATTTGAGTAAGTGTTGCGTATTTCGATGAATTAATGATAAAAGAGGTGTACAGGAGCTATGTAATGGATGTGATTAAATGTTTTTTGCGTGATGAAAGATTCCGAGGGTGAAGAACAAATAATCTGAATGTGATTGAAATGAGAATGGTGGGTTAGGATGAAAATGATTGACGAAGACTGATGTTTTGGTGATTCTGATGAGTTGATATTCTGTAAATACTTCAGGGGTTCGTGCTATTCTATTTGAAGGGACATAACGTGCTGTTATTCCTATATTCGTCTTAAAATTTAATGTGTTCTTTATATTAACTGGCTTGTAAATTATATCATTATTTGAAATCACGATAATGCAACAACTAATAAAATAAACAGTCCAAGACCGGGGTTCAAGGTATTAACATTCAATATAAAGTAAATATCGTGTTTTAATAAATTTTTATATTTCACAAATTACAAGCAATATATATCGGAAATCGTATTTTTATGTATCTATATACACTTACAAAAATGTCAGGCTCTGTCCGAATAAAAATTCTGGCTACATCACTGAAATATTATTTTAGTTTTTTTTTAATAATCGCATATTTTAAATATAAACGGCAGAACAAAATTATAAACGTATGTTTTGTACCAAAAAATCGCTAATTTATTTGCCATACCATTTAAAACAGGGTATATATGTATGAACATGTTGAACATGCATATTATTGTTAATGGTAGAAAAGAGTTATTCATATTTTTTGGACAAATACATTAATGGTATATAAAACAATATAAAATATAATTTTTTTCTTGTATGGACGGAGGATGTAACAGACGAAAATGTTCTGGATATCGGCTACTCGTACATATTATTCAATTCGCTTGTATCAATTTCTACTGAGTCAGTTATGATTTCCAATGAGTGCGACGATACGATTTTTGTTAAATTGAAACTTATTTTAATGTATTAACTTACTAATTTATTTATTATTGATGAACTTTCTATGCTTTTCAATACAACACATTATAATATTTGTTTGTTGTTTTATATTATTACTCTTTAAATTAGAGATCGCGATTTTTATGAATATAATTTTATAAATGACATATAGCCTGATTACAATATGATATTAATGTTAATATCTTATTGGGAATAGGATAGAACACGAGTATCCGTTCTGGTTAGTGTTGCTAACGGATTTTAATAAAGATTCTCCAATAGAACAGTTAAATGTCGCTATGCAGCCGCTAGAGTCCTTGTAGTACAAACTACAAAATCGGTACAACAATACCTACGATATTTAAAAAAAAACCAGCTATTAGCAATAAAGATGATATTATTTTTCCAAATTCTCTATAGTAACATATTGATATTAAAATTTAAGGTATATTTCATTACATTTAATTAAATAGAAAAAAAACTAAAGTATTTATTGACAAAATATCATTTACGTGGATTTGTTTATATTTTAGTTCCGAAACAATGATATTAAAACGATTCGCATCAGTTATATTACGAATTCGTTTGATAAGTCTGTTAAATTTCCAAGAGATGGCGTCACAGTGAACTTTGTAGTACAAAACCTAAAAGTATCCCTCTTCAAACCTCTAGATACACCGTCTTTTCCATATAAAACGTTTAGTTTAATTTTGGTAGTCATTTGAAGTGAGTAAGTCAGCAGTTTCTAAAAAATGGATAAAAAAAGAGTTGAAAGCAGTGATAAAATATTTTCTTCTGAAGCAGTGGACGGCCGCGTAGATCACAGCTGAATTAGAAGTTCATGGGGATTCGGTTTCTTAGTTGAAAATTATTCATTTTTATATAATCGAATTAACACGCGACCGAACTTCGACTCAAGATGAAGTCACTAGATCAGATATCGTAGAAAAAATCCATCGTATGGTTATGAAAGATTGCTGAGGCCATATGCATCTCCACTGAACGAGAGCATAACATACTGCATAATAAATTGGAAGTCAAGAAGTTACGTGCAAGATGAATCCTGGGATTGCTGACTCCCGACCAAAAACTCAATCGAAGAGATGACTATACACCCGAGACAAACAGACATCCGAAGCAATGGGTACTGCCTGGTGAAAATGGACCAAAGAATGCGAAGACTGTTTTGTTGGTTGGAAAGGTTATAGCCTCAGTCTTTTGGAATGCTCATTTATTATTTGCTAAAGGGTAAATTCATTACAGAAGCATACTATGCAATGTTACTGAACCATTTAAAAGTCGAACTCTAAAATAAACGGCCACGATTGGCGAAGAAAAAAAGTTCATTTTCATCAGGACAACACTTCCGCAATCGCAATGGCAAAAATTCATGAATTGGGCTTCGAATTGGTTCCGCATCCATCTTAATCAGTAGACGTCTTTTTGTTCCCCAATTTGAAAACATAGCTCGGTGGGAAGTGATTCATCCAATGAAGAAGTCATCGATGCCGTGTATGCATATTTTGCAGACCTCGAGAAATCGTACTTTTGTGACTGGATGACAACACTGGAATATCGCTGGACCAAGTATATAGCTCTTGAAGAAGACTATGTTGAAAAATAAGGGTGAATAATAATTAAAAAAAGAAATTGTAGCTTTTTTACCAAAGTTATCAAACGACCCTCGCATGTACATCTAATCTACTGACCCCTTGCTGCATTTGTGCTTGTGACGTTTACTAGAAATAATCACCTCTTGAGGAATAAGCAAAAGATACCGATTGAATAAATTGTTGCTGATATCCAGAATTTTTCTTTCGTTTACAATATATTTATACCACAAATATCTATAAAAGTAAGGATACACTGTCTATAAATAGATATCTTATGATACACATAAACTATAATAAATAGTATATAATACACCCATACCTCGCTTTACGGCCTAGATACGTTCCACGAAACTTGGCCGCAACGCGAAAAGCCGTATAAGGAATTCAATTATTCTAATACAAATTCATACAAATTCAATGGGGGAAATTGATTTTCCGTTACAGCGAAACATTTTAGGCCGTAAATTGAAAACGTGCCTTAATTGAAAAAGGGCCGTTATAGCAAAATGCCGTATAAAGAGCGGCCGTATAGCGAGGTATGGGTGTATAGGTAACTAATAGGTCTATATTTATCAATAATACGATTACCTACCCACCCTACCTAATATATATTATCAACATGGTTAGGTACTCAGTATGTAATTTATACATACAAGCAAATAGCAGAGGCGGTGGGTTTCAATATTTTGCAGGAGTGCAAGGAATTAACAAAAAAATAATAATAAAAATAAACATTGGCAGAAATATCATGCAAAATATTATTTATTATAAAAAACGAACAAATAAAATCTACAACAATTATCTGTTAAAATCATAAGAAAGTATTTTCATTATAAATATATAAGTTGCAAAACTTTGACAATAAGACATTAAACCTAACTTTATTTTTATCTATAAATTCATCAGCTATTGAAGTAAGATCCAAAACATGCTTCCTGTTATTATGACAGCTGGCAGTACCATTTTTTTGCAATCTTATTGATAGCAAGTATATTTTATAGACATAAATTTGAAGATTTGAAAGGGTATATACAATTTTAGGTTATTAAATATATTTTCAGATGCAACTTCAAAAATTTAATTGAAAGTAATTCCATTTTTCAATACATTAACACTTTAATATTAAAGTGTTTTTAATTTATTTTTTCGCATGGATGCAATACACTCAATTAATCGGTTTGTATGGGTGGACTGGCTTCGCTCCCCCTATAAGTCGCCGCTTTTAACAGATAGTACCAGGTGCGATATGAAGTATATAGGTACTGTACATGTAATGTTGATAATATCTTTCATTCTTTCTTTATTTAAAAAATAATGAATTTTTATTGTATACCATTTTCTTTGGTAGTGTTATGTAATTCATGTGTAACAGAGTTATAGTGAGCTTACAATACATATCAAAACACTAACCAGGACGTAAATATTTCAATTTGGATGTAGACAAAATAATTTATTCATATTAGCAAGAGACAGCAGTACGTGTGTGTTTCTTTATACATTGCGCCGCAGCTCCTAAACTTTCATTACCCTCAGCGAATTCCCTTAATAAAAACCACACTTTATTTTCCGCTAAAGAAATTTTAAATTCACACCAGAGACGAGCAAAAAACCAAAAAAACTACAACTGAAAGTCAGTCTCGAACAAGCTATCACCGCGAGGTCAACAGCAATAGTAACAACGTAGCAAACAGCAAAAAATAACAACCTATGAGCAAAGTAGAAACAAGTAACGTGGAGCGTTTACAGTCGGACGCCTTTCCAAACCAGCTAGATTATCCTTGGAGGTCTCATTCTTCTTCCGGAAAGCACTAATTCTTGCGGGGCAAATAACTCCGCGCTCCCAAAACACCCATCCCATTAGTTGCTGCCAGCGCGGCGCAATGGTGGCGCCAGCTTCAGGCGCGGCCTCTGCAGAAACTAACGGCCAGTGCTCGGCGGAATCGCAGCGGAGTATACTGCTCTGCTGCTGCTGATGCTGCTGACCGGACGTGTATACAAGAGAGAAAAGTTGTTGCTGATGTGTTAAATCTGTGATGAGATGATAATATTTTTATAGGCAGATTTTAAACCGTGAGATTAATGTAATTTAGTAATTATGAGATAATGTGATGAGTAGGTACTACGCAACTTTTTTAACGATTATATGTACCTACCATAATGTTTTACCGGTTTTTAAAAGAAGTTTTGGCATCATACCTGCCTAAATTTTAAAGGACAGACACGAAAATATTAATACAAATTTAATTATTTTATTTTTGACTTAAATATTATTTGCTGACTATTACCAAAGAGCATACATTACATAATTTACATGTAATTTATGCTCTTTGCTATTACTATAATACGAAGTGTATGAACCAGACCATAATACCCGCTCCGTTTATATTTTTAGCTTTAATTTAATTGTATGTATATAAATATATATGTAGTGTTCACACATAACTATTTTGTTGTTAGTTTTTATCATTAGCGACATCTAGTGTCAAATATTACACGGACATTTAGGACTGTATTTGATTTTATATACTTATTTGAAAATCTGTCGTTTGAACTAGCAGACGATAGTATTGTTATTTATACGATTAATATTAGTATGTTATTATAACTATTATATAATAATAGTATTTATACTGTATGAATTTTGTAAATAATTATGCTAAAGGACAAAAATATGTACAGGCAAAAACATATCGGAGAAGAAAACATTGACCTAACCTAATCTGTCAAAACTTTCGATTTTTTGTGAAGTGTAATCATTTGATTTTTTTAAATAGCACCAAACAATTAAAATGAGAAATTATTTTCTTCGCTCTCACTAAAATATCTTTCAAAATATCAATTTCGGTTATGCAATATCTTAAATTGTTTGGCTGTATTTCATTTGTTGCTTAGTTCAATTAAAAATCAAGTCATGTAAGTTAGACAACATGACTAAATAACTAAGCAAACTGATGCATTTGGAGTGTATTACTTTAAACTAAATACGAATCAGTAAATCTAGTACTGAGAATAATATAAAGCGAATAATTCAATAATGTGATCTGGATCAGTAAGTGTAAAGTTAGATCTGATCTCAATGTCAATCTAAATACGCTTAATTGTTAATAGTGTCAGGTTGATTAATCTCTAATTTGCAATGCTGGAGAGTAGATACGTTTTTACACGTTTAAGTGCTTAAGTAGATCTCTCTCCGCTTATTTTATTAAGCAATGTAGTTTAAATATTTAAATAAATAGTTGAAAACTACTGAAATATTTAGCAACAACTATACCTACTTACCAGTAGGTTTAGTAATTTTTCAGGAAAATCGCTATGCTGCAGAACTTGGCTGATGAACAAAAGCGTTTGACTAATGCATGCGTCGTGTGAGGTTTACGGCTCTATTTACATTTAGTACAAAAAGTGATTGTTTATCTCATAGCATGTAGGTAAATAAAGTTTTTAATTGCTACGAATCAAACTTAACTACGTGATGTACAAAATAAATGTTTTTGACATTTGAAGTGAATTAGTTACCAGCCGTAAAATCACGACCTCTAAAGATATTAGTTAAAAGGAGTCTAAGGAGTAATTTTAATGTACTGAAAATTTATTTCGGCTGTGGGAATCGAATCCGGGTTTTCAAATCCACAGACCGACTCGATACCAATAAGCCATCTGAACCAATGAAGGTAAATATTATATATTAAATTTAATATTTAAAAAATTTATTTCTTGAGAAGACAAAAATTTCGTATATTAAAAAGAATTTTATTTCGAAAATATCATCAAATGTTTTCAATGAAATCAAATATTAAAACTTACATATATGAAGATAATAGTAATAAAATTATTTAGCTAAGAATACTAAATTATTTTAATAACATCGTATGTACGACTCACAAACTAAATATTAATGCTGATATGATAAGCAAGATATATCACAGTTCTTAATTACATTTGAGTCGGCATCTCCTCGCGTTGGCAATAAGAAAAGTTTCTTTTTTAATTAAGTACGTGTGATATCACAGCATCTATAATAGTAATGTTAAATATGTATTAGTTAAAATTTACTTAACAGTCAATTATATATCAGGTCTTAATTAATTACATTGATATAAGTGAAGTGAGATCGTAAACTCTCAAAGAAACGATCTTAAATGATCGGTTCCACATGTCGGTATCATCAGCAATATTTCCAAATATTTCGAAAACAAAACATTTTACGCAAAAATGCCCTAAATGAAAAAAAATCAAACAGAAAGGGCTCATAATTCTGTAATATTGGTTTTGTCACAGGTTATCGATATAACAAGGTTAACTCATTTTTTTTGAATGGGAACCCTTATTTTTCGTTGCAGATTCAGATTTCTTGTAAAAAATAAACATGATTGATGGCGCCGTAATCGCAAAAATTCGATTTACTGTACATTTCGGGAGATTAAACGGAAAAAATAGGCCCTCCTTATGGGGAGGTAGTCTTAGTAAAAAAATAATTTTCTGAACATGCATGTTGATTTTAATTAAAAAACTACGTTCGGCATAACCCAAGAAGAACGACGTGGACGTAGAAGTATTATGTTCCCTTCGGTAAATCGAATTTTCAACATTTGGCATCAATTTAGTTAGGTTTAATCTTCAAGCGAAGAATTTATATCACTTACCGAAATCTGCTTCGGCAGAGTGCCACACCCAGTAATGGGTCAAAGGCGTGATGATATATTTATTTTTATTTATTTAATCTCAAATCTCCTCGGTTCACTAAACTCAAAGAAACAGAATGGACATGGTGATGTCCAGTCTGTTTCTTTTTCTTTTTTTGTTATGAGATTCCACTAGATATGAGGATGGAAAAGCAATTAAAAACTTTTTCACGATATTCCATAATACGGGATAAGTAACAGGTATGTCTTTATGAAATCAGAATTGCTGATATCCATTTCTAAACTGTTCCTTAAGTTCTTCGTTAGTACTTATTTCGATCAGTATCTTTTGTAATGTAACATCCATTTCTTCAATGTCAAAATATGGATTCATTATCGACTGTGGTATTACCAGTCAAAACATCCTCAAACCTAGTTTTAAAATTTAAATAGAAGGCATTTAAATGTTGAACGTAGATTGAAATGTCATCTTCCTGGCAGTTTGTCCAATGTTTTACTACATTAGCTTAATTCTGCCAAGAAACGCCGAAATGATGAACTACTTTTTAATTAAATTTAGGCTGTCACCTTGTAACTGCAAGTTAATCTCATTAAATCTAGTAAACAAATCTGATAAATAGGCAATGTTTGATTTCCTCTTCATTACATTTTCTTTTTAAATTGGATCTTTAGCATCCAAAAACTCTAAAACAGTTTCAAAAAGTGCAAAAATCTGATCGAAAGCCAGCGTATTTCAGTGTGAAGGAGTAATTAATCAAAGTTCTTGTCATTTTCTGCACACAACTGCGTATATAATTGAATAGAATAAAATAGTGCATTATAAAATCCCTACTTCACTACTACTATAATTGCGAAAATAAGTTTGTATACAAGACCGTAGTGTATTGTCGGTCTGTTTGTTACATTTTCACATAAGAACTAAATAACAAATCTATCTGTGTATGTGGATTATTGCCTTCATTGCTTAAATGAGATTTACTATTGTGGACCCTCATTTACATCTCATAGAACCCACAATATTTTTTTTCGCTGACATCGACCCTTTGCCTCGGGGTCGATATAGACCACTTTGGGTATCACCGGTTTAGGTAAATACGAGTAGGTATATGTATTAGACCTGTGCGCCAAATGGATTTGTATCGACGGCAAAGAATGTCGGAAAAATGCCAGTGTCAATATATTTAAAAACGTGATAAAAGTATATTTCTAATAATTAAAAACAAAATGATTATAGAATTTCTTGCACTAAATATATCTTATTATACAAAAGATATCTTTAAAAAGTAGCATATTTACTGTCGTGACTAGAGTTTGAATTTAGTTAAGGCAGAATATCAACTATCTTATCGTGTTCAACATATATTTTTTACCGGTTGATGAAAATTAATATGAATTTTGTGCTTATTTTCAATATTTGAATGTTGTCGGTATCATTGTAGTAATCATGTTATAAATTTGTTAAGCGGTGGTCATGTAAAACAAAATTTTTATATTTATAGATTCATAAATATCATTCTGTTCTTTGTGAATATTGTCAATCATTATATATTAATTTCATTTATAATATATAATTAATAGAAAGTCACGAAGGAATGATAATCCCACCCGAGATTAAAGAAGCGATATATGGTTGAAATTATATTTATTAAATTAAATGTTATATTTGTTGTGCCTATCACTTATATCGCCCCTTATCCATTCCACGGAATATACCAACAATTAGTTATCAGTTGATCGAGAAAACCGTTTCTTTTGGATGTGCAAGAAGTAGTCTTGCCATCATCAATTTGTAATTTAAATATTATTTTTGGACATTTATTTTATTATCATTAATAGTTATTACTGTGGGAATAAGTTGAAATATCTTAAAGAACCGAAACAAATCTGTTCTGTATGTTATTTGATTAATGATACCAATTTCTACAAATCAATAGTAATTGCTCGTCAAAAGCCGATAGTAGAATTTAATAAAAAATAAAGTTTCTAAATTAGTAAAAACTAGAGATGGGCGAATATCATCCGCGAATAGTCGAATGCCGCGAATATTGACATTATTCGATATTCGAGATTTTCGAATATTAACGTCAGTATAGCGAACATGCGAATACCTTGAATATCGCGCCATATGTTGACCACAATTTTAGACTATATTTTTCTTTATCACTTGTACGTGAACTTAAAGCTATTACAATATTTTGAAGTTATTAATAACAAAGATATTTTGTTTTAAAACCATGAAGACGTACCATATTTCAAATTTGTTTTTCGCCAACATCAGCCCGTACGTTTCACCTTAAATTTGAAGTTTTCGTCTTTTTCTTTTCTTTTTTGTTTGTACTTTTTGTTTTAATTTTATTTTATCTTAACAATTTCATTCAAATAATGAAAAGGACATAATTAAATCATTATTAATAATAAATAAATTCACTTTTAGGAGTATTCGATATTCGAATTCGAGAAATTTGATATTCGCCCATCTCTAGTAAAAACTTCTTTTTTCGTATTTCACTTATTGAATCACTGTAAAAATTAGTTCAATGAACTCAGTAGATTGCAGGCTTTGAGATTTTATTATCAAATGGTGATGTTTCGGTTTATGGTTAATTTGCAAATTATATTTAAATCTTTTAATCATTACTATACAATTTTCCACATCATAGATCGAAACACGGAAATTATTTAGTAATAAAAACAGTCTACAGTCCAAATAGTTCGTTAATTTATTATTCAATATTAGAATTTTTTTATTAAATAAAATTTTTATTCGACCGATAAAATATTATTTATTTTTAAATTCCATTCCAAGTTCATGGTAAGTAACACATTACAAAAACGAAGTTATTGGTATGTCTCGAACCTATTTCTATTAAAATATGAATAAAATTAAACTTGTCAACTGATTCAGATACAGAACTTTTTCGCAAATTTAATGTCCTGTAGATTTTCTGAAATAAGTTATTAGCAAGCACATAAAATCATTTTCCTGTTAAATGCCTATGACCTTATATATAATTACAAAACAGTAAATCCATAAAAAAATTAATTAATTTAAAATTTTTATATTTAAATATACAAATACATAAATCAAAATTAAATAATTTATTTTTGTAAAATATCTATCAAAAGATATTTTGGAAGTAATATTTTAACACTGTGAAATTGTAAAGATCAATCAATCTTCGATGACATACTAGTAAGATCCCTTCACAGTTAGTATTTAAAAACTGTTCATATAGAATACAAAAAGTATAAGGTAGCACACATGAAGTATTAACTGTGTAATAAACAACGCTCTTGAAGTCGCGTGTACAGATGGCGTGCCCGACTCTCGCACTTGAAGCAGTTGTATCTGCAGGTAAGCGTTGATAGATGTTTCCCAAATGCCAGCCATTTGTTACTGTGAAAAATGAAGTTCGAATAATACAACAATTCTCTGCGTTGCCCACTGGTCATTTGCCCAATACCGTTATTTAATTAAGTTATTATCGAAGTTATTCACAGTTGTCACTGGTTATGAAATATTGCGCGAGATGCGTAGCGAAAACGCAGGATGCGAGATTCTTCTCTATCTTCTTTCTTCCGTCGGTGATAAATTGTAGCTAAATCGCGAAAATTATTACGTCTGTCAAAAAATTCTGTCAATTTCGTGTCACGAAATTTATATTTTGCGTGCGTACCATGCGCATTTTATTCGCTGGGCATACAAATGTGGAATTCTTAAACCGAGAGAATGAAGCAAAAAATATTTAATAATTTTGTCATGATAAATTTATGATGATGGCTTTAATTTATCACGGTTTTTGTGTTGTTATGAAAGTTTGTAACATTTACAACACTTGGTTTGGAATTTTGTTCTAACTATATACTCGAGACGGCGGCTGCAATATTACTTTACATATATAAATAAAACATATAACCAAATGCGAGAACAATTCAATGGATAATATCATCAAAACAGTTATCAAATAAATATGGAGCAATTTTATGTTTCTCTTCGACTGCATCCATTTATTTTGCACTGTTAAGTACAAATTTTATATTTCAGTTTATTTTACAACATTGTCTTTAAATTATACACGTATTTTAGAAATAAAACTGAAGAGATAGTGTTTCTATATTGAACATAACTAAAACTTTTATATTTCCATTTGTAATAAAATATTACTTACATTTGCATGTTTCTCTGCTCAGGCAAAGCAAATCACGTACAAATTCAGTTCTGCCTTTATTTTATAAAAGTTTATTTACAAAATGCTAGTCGATATACAAGTTGACATACATTAGACACATTAATTGAAATTTAACTAGTTTCGCAAATAATATCCTCAATATCAATATGTAACTGTTTTAACTACTCGCATACTTTAATTTACTTATTAAATATGCATTATTTGTACTTTAATATATTCATTAAGAAACAGATTTTTATTATGATACAAATTGTTAAGACTGGGGTAGGTGGCTCAGTGGTATCGAATCGGCCTGTGGATATTGAGAACCCTGGTTCGATCCCCACAGCCGACCATAAATTTTCACCAATTTAAATCTACCCCTGTGGCTCCCCCTCCATTAACATCTTTGGGGGCCGTGATTTGTCGGCTGGTACCCGCACTTCACGTGAAGAAATATATCACTTACCGAGATCTGGAACGGCAGGGTGCCACACCCAGTAATGGGTAAAAGGCGTCTATAAAGTTATCATTATTGAAATGAAAAAAAATAAATTTTTAATTCGACTTATTCACAAATCTCATTCATGTATCCTTACAGGCATTCATATTTAGCTTATATTATCCTAAATTCAATTAAAATGCTTGTCTGTTTGGTTTGGATTTTACGATAAACTTTAGGATCCTTGTATCTTGTATTTTAATTAATATTAAGCACATAAATATTTCATATATTTCAGCTGATGAAAAAAGCAATATTAATTATTTATTTATCAAGTTTCCTTTTTATCTAATCCCTTTTCAGAACTACTAACCTGAGCAACAATCTCTCGATTTCACGAGCTGGACCTCCATCGCATTATAGGTCGGTGTAAAACAAAAAGAAATTGGCTGTCAGGCTGCGGGCACTAACTGTCTGTAGCTGGCGATGCTAGCAGAAAAGAAGATATAACGGCTCGTTGCGCCTCTAATTGATTGACAGTTATTTCAGCCATATAACAAGTGATAGAGAAACCGCGCACACCGCGTGTGGTAAGAGAAGCAGCCAGCAGCGTCGGTGTGGCTGATGTCGTAACCCGCGCCCTGCAATCAATTTACCCCCGGACTCCGCTGGTCCACCAACCGGCTAATGTGGACCGTGTGAAAGGGTAGATGAATGGCCAGGATAGGAGTTAGGAATGTTTGTTGTTGTTTTCATGCCGTAGATAAAAATACCCAAATATTAGTTTCATATACCTGTGTTATTTTATAGTTTACCTAAATATGAATTATTTTAAATTAGATTTAATATGCTATAAAGCGTATCAGCTTATTTCATATCTCTACAGTAATAAAATTAAATAAAAAATGGTGTTACGGACTAACCTACTTTATGAATATATCTATAAATTATTAAAACTAAACTGTGTGTTTTAATAATGCCCGATGTATCAATCGATTATTAAGTAAATGTCAACTAAGAGCATTATAAAACGTATGTAAAGCAATCAATCAGTTTTGCTAACTAACTAATAATTTTTGAGAAAAACCGGCTTATACACCATGGAGAGGAACATTATTGTATGGTTTATAAAATAAAATTATTAGCGTTTTGTGGCGGGGGGAAGTAAAGTTATATTTTCTTAAATGCAAAGAGATACTTTTTGTATTGAACTGAATAGTTCGAAATATTCTCTTGTGAACGATGTAACATGATCATGTGCCTAAAATTAAAATTAAGGTCACAAAGTTAAAAAAATATAACATCTTTAATATAGAAAATATAACTTCAGGTAGGCTGCGAAACAAGAAAAGTTATTGTTTGTTTTATTGATACTCTTGTCAACAATGGCTTTGCATCAGTAAGAATCAACAAATAAAGATTATTTAATGTTACTGTTTTGTATGGAGAGTGTAGAAGGAATCTATCTTCTACTACATACAGATTTTTTGAACTTTATCTTCTGAAGATACGTCCAACTCGCCAATTGGTAAGAATAATTTTTGGAAATGCAGAAACTATTGGCTCATTTCGTATGCCTGCAAGACACCGTCCTCGTAGAGTGACTGATGATGAAAATAATGAAGTAGCAATATTAGCATTTTTTACTACTTATCCCCAAGCTTCAATGAGGGAGGCAGCAACTAAATGCCAGATCAGTCGGAGATTGCTTTGCAAAATTGTTAAAAAACAAACACCATCCGTATAAATACGTTTTAACACAATGTCTTCACGAAAGTGATGAGTTTGGCAAAATTCAATTTTATGAATGGCTGTTGATTAAATTACCAGCAAAATTATTTGGCCGGACGAAAGTAATTTACAAAAAATGGATTATTTAATCGGAATAACGAACTATACTGGAATGAAGAAAACTTATAGTAGCAACGAGAATGAATTGTCCTGGTCGTTTAATGCATGATGCGGAATTAAAGACAATGAAATTATTGGTCCAGTGTTCTATAGAGAAAATCTTACTGGAGAGTTTTATGTAAGTTTAATTAAATTTTTTTAACAAAATACATGGAAAATTTGCCAATAGCAGAATACATATATACTTATTTTTAACAGGATGGAGCTTCAGCGTATACCGCGCATGTTGTGAGTCCAGTATTGTACAATATATTTATGTTGGTCCCATTCTTTGGCCAGTTAAATCACCTTTTTTCTTTGAGAATACTTAAAAAATAAAGTCTTCTCTGTTCCTGCAACTACTAAAGTTGAATGTTAAAATAAAATTCACATAGCTATTCGCGAATTAGATTATGAAGTAATCAGATCTGCTACTTCAATTGAATTAATGAAAAGAGTAGAGACATGTCTTCATAATCAAGTATGTGTTTTTGAACACATTCTTTAATAAAAATTAATCTAATTTTCGTGTATAAATAATTTATTTTTTATAAGTTATTTTCCATATTAAAGATGTTAATGTTTTTTTAACTTTGAGACCTTCATTGTACATTTATGTATATGTTACATAGTTGGAAAGGAAATATTTTGGGCTATTTATTCTAATAAAAAAGTGGCCCTTTCCATTTAAGAAAAAATAACTTTAATTTCTCCTCGCTCATCCCCTTAATAATTTTATTTTACCAACCATACAATTATGTCTTCCGCAAAGATAATCGGTTACTTAAAAAAACTCATCTTGTATTCTTCTATATTTATTATGCAGATAATTATAACAAACAACAGTTGAATGAATCATTGAGCATTTGGAATATAAGGGATAAGTGATTGATTGTTATTGTCTATTTATATTTTGTTTAACTTTAATGTGAAATATTGAATTAAATATTTTTTAACAAAGCTCGCTTGCTCACTTACAAAAAACACTGCACATCACTTGTCATTCAAATAAACTACTTAGGAATTATAGTTTGCATGTACCTACGTTTTAGCTTATTAAAAATACATAGCCGACATAAAAGGTTCATTCGCATAACGAAATTAGTTTTTGTTTTGGTTTTAACAATCTTGTAGCATGGTTATCTTCTGTAACCATTCACAAATTTCTATTTAGTTTTGGTTTTAATTCAAAAGTTTGCAAACTCCAAACTTTGGTTTGGTTTTACGTTTTATATCTAGGAATCGACCAGTAAAACGAAGCGTAGAATGATATAGTTGTCTCTTTCTACATATCATCCATCATTTTTAAAGATCTGAACATAACCAAATTTAATTTTAAAGTATTACAAATATGAACAGGTAAAAAGCATTAGCGACATTATTATTAATATAATAAAATTATAACCTACGATCAAACTGATAAATGAATAAGCGAGTTTTTGAGTCAATAACAGTATAACCGATTTGTCTAAATTTTGTTTTTGGATATATATTAACTGCAAGTTTTAGAGTACTACTATATAAATTATTTTTCAGTAATTGATCTTTATATCATCTGAATATGCTCAGGTTTTAGGTCATACTTAAAATTAAATATCTGTAATTAAGAAGAAAATGGTGTTAATCCAAACCAAAGTACGTTAGTATAATGAAGATAAGAGAAGCTAGAATTTTCACGAACATAAAAAAAAACAAAACTCATTGCAAGATTTAAATGCAAAATAGAAGAGCTACATAGTAACTATAAAAGAAGAAGATGAAATTAAAGACCAAATAAGATTAATAGAAATAATAAATTACTTGGCTTTCTGAATTTACATGGATTCTGAAATTCCTGAAGATAATCTAGTAAATCGAAATATACATATATTGTAATAAACATTTTTGAAACATACCTTCCTTTAATTTTATAGCACATGTTTTGCGATCGAAATTTGTTGTAAATTGAAAATATGTTTTCCTTACATTAGATTCTTATTTTGGATATAATATTTACATAATTTATTTATTTCTGTATCTGTATATCTGTGCCCTGTTAACGTTTTTGTACATAACATGAACAAATTCATTGCAATTATTGCAGATGTTATCATGAAAAGTGAAGTAAATATTATAAAGTACCACAGTATAGTAAGATTTTCATTGCAAAATGAGTATGAAGGTACGAGTTTTACAATAGCCGTTTCCATACATATGTTGCAATTTTTTTTTATGGTGGTAGACTTTTATTTATCTCACATCTGTTATTTATTATTGTATTTTGAAATTAATAAAATAATTAATGTCGTTACAAAATGGTTATCATAGAAACAACATAAGAATGTAGTAACTGGTTTCATACCGAACTTTGTATTGCTAAGAGTGTGTTTATATTATATTATATTGGAGCAACAATAAACAATAAGAGCAGCGACAAAAGCAAAGCAACGAAAAGCAGCGCGTAGTATGCATTTATGTTGAAGCAATGATAATAACAAAATTAATTTCTCTTTCCTTGTTGTATTTATATTAAATCTCAAAAATAGCTTTGTAAAAAAATTACCATTGAAAAGTTCAGTAGGTACAATAATTGTAATAAATGGTTATTTTTGTATCTAGTTTGCAAAATGAGTGATTTTGGTTGCGCGTGAGGATGTTACTTTTACAATAAAAGTCATTTGAAAGCGCCAAAAAACAAGAATTTTGCCCACGAAATACAAACAACATTTTTTCTACAACTGGTAAATAAAGAATGATACAATAATTATTGATTTATTTATGAAAATTGAAGGAAAACAATCAACAATAATATTAATTTGATACTATTGATGTGTTGTAACTAATGAAATCTAACAACAAATAATTTGGGAGCGTGCGCAAGATACTCTTTTTGCGCACTAGAATACGAAACAGTGCGCAAAATGCTCATTTTGCGCTCTAGAGTGCTAAATAATGCACAAAATACGTGTTGTCATGGTAATGTAAATGATGAAAAAATCACGTACTTCGCGATTTGATATTAGTGAAAAAAATTAACATTTTGGACAAGTTGTAAAAAAATATATTTAAAGAAATCTAGAATTTAATGATATTCAAAATAATTTTACATTGTTGCTATGGGTTATAAATATATTTATAATGAGAAGAATGAAGAATTTGAAAAAACTTGTATATCGCAGATCTTATCATAGAAAGCTTTCCTCAATATAAACAGTTGCATATAAGGTAACACATTTGTTTTTCTCACTTCATTGTTATCGCTGCTCTTATCGTATATCGTCGCAACAATATAAACGCACCTTAATTGATATTTTCTACACTCATTGTGAGTGTTAATACATTGATTTTTCACCACGACCCTAGAAAAATTACATATATAATTTCTGTGTTTTTAATGTACTCGAAATCACACTATCACTCTATCAACGCTAACTAAGCTCTAACTCTGGCGACACTAACACAAATACATCGGAAAGAGAAAGTTTATACCAATATATTGAAGTATATTCCAACTTCTTAGCTGAAGCAGCAAAGCAAGAGAGACTCAATCTCATCTATTTTGAAGTTATATTACAAATAATTATGAATGTTATATAAAAATTAAAAACGAGATCGCATAAATAAATGTTGATTGAACTACAAAACTAGAATCCTCTAAGTATGTTTCAATAATAACAACTAACTACTGGAACGCTATATAAATTCTCCTAATTCCCGGTCTGCATAGCCCGCGGCTAGGCGATCCCTCGGAGTGTTCGATGGGAGCCACCAGATGAGTGTGACCCCTGATGTGCCGCACGGCAGCCCCGCTCTCTCGACCTCGGCCGTCCAGCAGGCTGGCGGGCTTGTTTCACGCTCCGCCAGCGCGCGAGAAGAACGCGCCATCACCATCGACACGAGTCGAGTTCGGGATGTGATGGTGCTAGGATTCTGTAATACTGCACGAGACGCGAAAAATTTTTTTAAAAGGTATTATTTTATGACAAACAAATGTTGTCTTATGTTTAATTAATATGTCGAACTGCAGTTTTGAGACTCCGAATTCGATTCACACAGTCGTCAAAGAGATTTCACCTCATTAAAATTACTCTTACGACTTCTTTCTACTATTATCTTTATGACATATAATAACTGCATATCATACTCATAAATATAACATTTACCGAGACTTGCTACGGCAGAGTTTACTAATAATCTGAATATTAAAAATTGCAACTTTGATAAAACATGAATTTAATAAGTACTTATATTAATATGATATGTGAAATATTTCTCCTAGTGAATTTAATAAAAATCGTGCATTTTCTTGTTTAAATTAATTGATATAAATAAAAATAAAATAAATAAATGTATTATTATGCCTTTTTCTTATTAACCGGTGTGGTACTATGCCGTGGTAAATCTCAGTAAGAGATATATCTTTGCGGATGAAGTGAGGGTCTAATAACGGCCTGCGAAAGATGTTAGTAATTTTAATGTGGAGTAAAGTTTGTAGGCTTTGGGAATGTAACTCAGGTTGGCTGACTCGTTTTCAATAAGCTTTGTAGAATACTAAAGACATATGATTTCTGTTGGTTTGAAAGTTGTAGGCAATGGTAGATTATTAATAAAAGATTAATTTCGATCTTCCATTGTCATTATATTTTTTTAGAGATATATAACACAACGTTTCGTTAATATAATCTTCAATCGTTATCAAGTGAATACAGTATTCAGTAGAAATTATAAAGGAAACCCAAAATGTGCAGTAGAGAACATTGCATCCAGCTAAATATACAATACATGCAAACCTTGGTGAAAAATAATCCATTATTAATCATTTCTAAACAAGTGGTAGTGAACATAACTCAAAAATAGGTTAATAATGGTTTATTTCTAAGCTAGTAGTGAATATATATATATATATATATATATATATATATATATATATATATATATATATATATATATATATAATCAAAACAGTATTGACAAATATGAAAGTTTAATAAACAGAATAAGGTTTGTTTTTCTCACAATTGCAGGCTGAGACTAAGCTCCGAACTTTTCTGTCTAACACGGAGTACTAGCCAAATGCTATATCGAAATTAAAAAAAAACGCACATACACGGTATTGTACCATTCCTTGCAAATATTTAACTAAACATGCCTCAGATCAATGAGTAGATTTAGACGGCAACTAGCATTACATTGGGCATATGTTTGTAGCTTAAAAGTGGCTGTTTCTAATATATTTATTATTAATATTAAGCTAATACAGTTCTTAGAAAATTATAGCTGTTTCAACCTGAAACTCGAAAATTCGGTATCTAAGGTGCATTAGTCCTTCTCTCTCTTCATTGTCTTCATAGTGCGTCCTTGCAAGCATGAAAATCCTCTTCCATTCTTTTCTGTTTGCTGTTTGTTTTTTACACTGTTCACATTTAATTTACCTCAAGTCCCTTTCTATTTGTTCTTTTCAACTAATCTTAGGTCTTTCTTTTTCTAGTATTCATAAAACTCAATTTAAATATACAACTATTTCAGCACTTTTTAAAATCATAAATTAAATCATTATTATTATCTAAAAATATTTAATTTAGATTTTTGTTTTCATCACTTATGACCTTCATGTTATTATACAATATATCAACTTTGTGAAACATAAACAAAACAGTAAAAAGTACCAAACCACAGCCAATATTTGTCCCGGACGTGACAAATGTAAATCCTTTACAACACATCATAAAGGCTGTAGCAGGTAAAAACTACTTCCAAAAATCAGTAAGCAATAGTCAAATAAAAATACAAATAAACACAATTGAAAACTACAGGAAAGTTATCCATGTACTAGATGAAAAAAAAGTCAAATACAACACATTCCAATTAAAACAGGAACGTTCGTACAGGGTAATAATCAAAAATCTTCACCACTCCACTGATACAAACGAACTAAAAAAAGAATTAGAAGAAAAAAACCACACAGTTAAAAATATATTTAACATAAAACACCGCACCACTAAAGAGCCGCTATCTCTGTTTCTAATAGAATTAAAACAAGAACAAAACAACAAAGATATATACAATATCGAATTTGTACAATACACTAAAGTAATTATCGAAGCACCGAGGCCAAACCGTGAGATCCCCCAATGCGCAAGGTGCCAAAGCTACGGACACACCAAAACATATTGTCATAGACAAGTACGCTGCGTTAAATGCAGTGAAACCCACCTAACAAGAAACTGCACTACAGATAAAAACACACCCGTAGTATGCGCACTGTGTCAGGAAAACCACCCGGCAAACTACAAAGGTTGCACGGTCTATAAAGAAATACAGAAAAAAAATTCCTTCACCAAAAGAAAGAATCATAGCCCTCCAACCCAAAACATACACAATTACCAGACCAAATACGACTTACTCGTAAGTAACCAATAACAACGAACAAAAACCACAAATTAATAACAGCAAACTGGAACAGATGATGATAAAAATGATGCAACGGATGGATACAATGCTAAACCTGTTAACAACGTTAATCTCTCAACTCACAGGATAGCAAGAAATCTGAAAATAGCAATTTGGAACGCCAACGGCTAGGCTCAACATAGCCAAGAGTTAAAGTTTTTTATCACACATCACCGCATTGACATAACGTTAATATCAGAAACACACTTCACGAATAAATCTCACCTAAAATATCTTATTATAAAATATATCACACAAACCACCCAGACGGCACTGCACACGGTGGCACAGCCATAATAATTAAAGACACGTTAAAACACTACGACTTGCTAGAATATATGATGAACCAGTTGCAAGCAACAACAATAGTCGTTGAAGACCGTACAGGTCCAATAGTAATTTCAGCATTGTATTGTTCCCCCAAACACATTATCAAAAAGCAAAACTTTGAGAGCAACTATAAAACATAAGGTAACAGATTCCTAGCGGGAGGGGACTACAATGCCAAACACCCAAAATGGGGATCACGACTTGCAAACACAAGAGGACGTGAACTATTAAAAACAATCCAGGGCGACCAATTGAACTATGTATCAACTAGACTCTAGTTACTAGAGAACCCACATATTGGCCTACCGACAGGCACAAAATCCCAGGCCTCCTAGACTTCGGAGTAACAAAAAATATCTCCCAAAACTAAATACGAGCTGAAACAAATCACGAACTAGCATCAGACCACACACCTGTAATAATGTATTTAAGCCACGAAATATTACAAACAAACAGAGCAGCCACTCTTCACAACATACATACAGGCTGGGAGTCGTTTAAAGAAACACTAGACATATCAAATATCAAAAACAGAAGGAAATCCAGGGTTTCCAAGTTTAAGAATAAACCTTGCTAGTGATAAATAAACATTTTCTCCTTATATTTCATACCGATACATATAAAAATTACGAGCAAGTAAAGAATAATGGATTTCTACCGAGATATTTGCATTTTCAAATTTAATTCATTATAAAGAGTTAGAAGTCATTTTGTGAATTACTCGAAAAAAGAATACATGTAGAGATATAAAATAAAATTCTTTGCATTTATATTTTGGTAAAATAACTCAAATAGATTGAGTAAAACACAAAAATTTCAACATGATCAAAAAATAACAAATCTAAACGAATGTTATTTAATTAAAATAAACTTTTCAGGTCGAGAGGACGCGTAGCGGAGTCTGACAATATTGTGAGAAAGGAAAAATAATATTTCTTAGAAATTTTCAATATAATTTATACTTTTAATTTTACATTTTAAAATATCCCGGTACTAATAAAAATATATTGTATTGTAGATTTGAAATATGTAACATACGAAATATAATGGTATTTTATAATACGATGATTGTTACTTCCCTTCTAAAATTAGACCAAATAAAAAAAATGTTAAGTATTAAAAACTGTATCTAATGAGTATCTCCTTGTTCCTCAATTTCTTTTTATGCAAGAGTAACAAGCCCATTAAAAATGGCGTAATGCCATTTTATAAATAAATTAGAAAATTCTTAGACAATATTTAAATGTTGAAAACAATTTACAACAATTAATATGTTAACTAAAGCTTTCAGTGTTATTTTTCAACCATTTGACGTAGATATTTCAGTAACTATCAAAGTTGATAATAAAAATGATTTTATTTCGTTGTTTTCCAATTTTTTTTTATAAATAGTTATTTGTGTATTAAGAGCGTAAAGTGATTCTTTGTTACTCGAACACGGTAGTGTATCTTTTCAAATGCAAAAGGAGTGAGCGTGAGTAATTTGAGATGTTTCGAGCATGTGAAACATCGAAAGAGAGATTAATGAAAAAGGTGAATAAGAGTGAATTGAAGGTTTGTTGCGAGATGAATGATGCCGAGTCAGATGAATAACTGATCCTGTATGGAAGGAATTGAGAACGTGATTGAAGCGAGGATGATATGTTAGGTTGAGAACAGGGGCGGATCCAGACTTCTAATTAGGGGGGGTCATGGAGTGAATTTTGTCTCCGGGGAGGGATGGGGGCTATTGCCCATCTTCTAAATATAAAAAACATTTGTATTTGCTCATATTATATACCTGCTTTAAATAATTTTTACAATCACATTAAATCGTCTTTGGAATCACAATAATTCACATTCAATAACATTAAATCATCTTTAGAATATACTTAGATAACAACATGTTTTTTCACCTCAAAAATTTTTCCTAAGAACTCCAGCACTTTTTAAATCATAAAGTTTCAATATCTAAACGATTCTTCGATAGAATACAAAAATTATTGAATTAGAAGTTGATTTTCTAAGTGCAAATGTCGGTAGTCACATACTTGACTAGGTCTTAAATAGAATACCTCTCCCGTCTGCGGGTCGAAATAATATCCCCACAAAATATTGGTTTTTGGCTATTTATTAGAATAATAAATGAAACAATAGTTCTTAATTATCTTACAATTTTAAGTTCTTAGATAATATTTTTTATTTAATTTGTTTAACAAATTTAGTTATCGTAAATAATGACATCATTATTATGTATTATGGCCAATTTAGGGCCAACATTAAAAAAAAAGTCCATGCTTAGGGGGGGGGGAGAGGGGTCATGACCCCCCCGCTGGATCCGCCCCTGCTTTGTGTTACAGATACAAACATGTTATTTTACAAAGATACCAATATTTGACAACAACGCCATTGTTATTCATATTTTTACCCATCAAGACTATGTTCTGATTCGTTATACTGACGTCATTTGAATTTTACTTTATTTTTGTATGTGTCAAAATATTTATTTTTTAAATTATATAGCTACTCGTTTATATACAGGACGCTTCTATACTTAGCGGAAGATAAACACGGATATACTATTACATAATGTACTAATCATAAAACAAAATGATTTATTGAAAATTCGCAAACTTGAAGATGGTTTATCGTAAGTATACATTTTTTATACTACTAATTTGTTAGTTATTTGTAATATATTAATAATTATATTTATTGATTATACAATACCACAGTGATGTGCAGTTAGATTTACAATAATTCTAAATTGAAAACTATACAATATAAGATTAACATCAAGCAAATTACATTTTTAGTTTTACGAAATAAAAGGAACAGAGGAAAGTAAATTATAATATTATTGCAATGTGCCATGGAACTGGCGATGTTTTTGTTTGACATGTCTAATCATGTTAGTCTTGTTAATAAATAATTTTACATAATTATTAATAGTTTAATTACACGGAAGCGAAAGTATAAGTAAAGCATAGTTTGCAAAATTAAATTATCATAACAAATATTAATAAATTTTATTTTATAATAATTAAATTACTTAAGTACGAGTAATAAACATAAATTAAAATATAATTGGTAACATGGCAGAACAGAACAAAAGAGAAACAAAAAGGTACCACTAATATTTAAATTAATTGTTCAAGTATCACCATGGACGGTTAAGCAATAACCTAATCTATTATAAAATTCCTGGCGTACATTACTTAATTGTTTAATGAAATTTTGCACATTCCTCCGTAATTTAGTTTTTTAAAGATTAAAAATCATGGTAAAAAAATGTTTTCTTTCAAATCTACTGATCTTGCAGGCCAAAAGATTGAACCGCCACGACTAATACATGTTTTTGAAAGCCTCCATCTAAAAAGACTTTCACTTCTTGACTTGAATGTGCAGAACACCCATTGGGCTAATATAAAACTACATTATTTACATTGGCATGCTCTGATAATGTCGGTCTAATTTGATATTCTAATAAATTTAAATACTTTTCTGAATTTAATGATCAGTCTATAAAAATGATCCTATAATATGCGCGGCAATCCAAGCGTTAATTTTTTGGTGATATTAGGTATAAGTATTAATTAATCAATCAAGATTACTTTTGTTTCAGTACCAACATTTTGTAGATTGGGTTCTTCATTCAACATGATAATTTTTTCGTTTGCAAAACAGATATTTTTCAAAAAATATCGACCTGTGATAGCTTCTGCCATCACTTCACAAAAATTGTTTTTGTTTATTTTGTCTAGATTGAAAATTTCTTGATGCCGGTTATATTTATAAGCATATAAGTTTTTCATATATTAATATCTTATGAACGATGAATGGATGCAAATTTAAATTATTTGCTATTTGGAGCATGGACTATCAAGATTTTCTGTTACATTCAACAAAATATTTAATTATCATCAGTTTATTCATAAAATATTCTTTTAATTGTCTTCTTTATTTTGTTTACACTATTCACATAATTTAGCAACACTTCCTGTTTAATTACATTGCTTCAATAATCTGTGTACTGACATTATATTAGGAATTAGTCTATCAGGATAGAAAACGCTGAACAAACCTTTCACTTGATTTAAGGAATTTCCATAAAAATGCCATTTTAAACACTCAACCTTTTATTCTTCAGTAAATTTTTTATAACAAATTTGAAGAATAATAATTTGTATCTACTGTCAAATAAAAACAAGAACAAACAACTATCGGGATTGCTTTCTTCTCTACGTTTTATTTTATTTTTGAAAACTAAAAATGAAATGTAATTCATTTTAAATTTATATTTTGTAGTTTTTAATTCAGAACAAATATTGTATTTACAACTTTCGTCTTAAATTAATAGGTAAGTACCTACAGCATAGTAAAAAATTACGTTGTTTTTAATCAAACAGATTTCAAGTATACACACGGTTGAATGGATAAACACTATACAGAATGGCAAAACGCTATACAGGCTGGATAAACGCAATTTTTTTTGAAATAGTTGCTGTGTAGATTGAGATAAGAAAGAAGACTAGGTAATGTAATATGAAATATTATATTTTTGCTTTTGTTTATATAGAAGCAATGTTTATGCGGAATTGTTTTCTTGGAAACGTTAAAGAAATTAATTAATATGTTTTACTAATGCAAGCAGTATATAAAAAAGTATGAAACATATTTTTCACTATAATAGTTGATGACCTATAAAAATTTCAAAAACAATAAGATAAACACTGTAAACAAAAATGTATTCTTTCTAAACATCGTAAATACTAATCTATGTATTTGCGCAATGGCTTCAGGATTTCTTTTTCAACCACACTTTCCGAAGATGTACGTAACTTTACAAAACAACTAAAAATATTTTATAACATTTCAACGTGATTGTTTTTTTTCAATCCACTTCTGCAACCGATATCAAATTTTATGTTGCATGATAGCCGGATTTAAGGCCGCAGGATTTTGTTTTTATTAAAAAGATATATAAAAACATAGTTTATTCTAATCGTCCAAGGACACAACAAGAGTTGATCAGAAGAATTCCCGAAGACTGTAATAATATTACGCCACAGCAATTTCAAATTTTTACAAAAAATTATAGATGCCGTGTGCAGAAGTATATGGACAAAAAAGGCAAGCACATAAAATTATTATAAAATATTTTCAATTGTTTTATAAAATTAAATGCACGTTTTCCTCACTTTTGTTTCCTATATTTCAATTAAAATTTGTAAAATAAAATAAATTAAGAACTACTATCATATTTCAAAAATTACTTTAAGGGATGCTTACAAACATTTCTACCAAATATATTTTTGGCTATCACTAATAATTTAGATACTTAACTCTTATCAGCAAATTTAAATATTTGTATATAACATTCGGTATGTAACAAATATGATTTTATGATTGAAATATGAGTTTTAAGAGAAGCAAAACTTTTGTATTTCATAATTTTTTTGTCAATAATTTACTTTTTTCCCATATGTTAACACTTTTTTAAAACACTATATACAGAAAAAAATATGATTTTTAAAGTTAATTTTCTTACAAAACTGTAATGTTTAAAGATATATAGCAAATGCATTTTTTTATATAATATTATTTTTTTTCAAATGTCATTTGTTAATTACTTACATATATTAGACTTTTAATTTTCTTTAACGATTTTTTAATAGTATTTATTAATTTCCTATACAGCATTTTATTTACAACCAAAAATTATGAGTTCGGTTAAACAAAACTTCATTTTGAAAGTACTGCTTCATCACGTGTTCTAATTACCCTAACAAATGTCACTAGCTGATAAAAATTTAATTATGGCAGATTTTTTCTGACTTCATGAGTATGAGTTAATGATAGTGTATTCTACGTTAAATTGTTAACGAATAAAGGTAAAAAAGATTTCAGTATTCCAAAAACAATTTTCGTACGAGTATAAATAGTTTTATTAATGGACGTTTCAATGTATACAATATTCGTAATCAGCACTATAAATAAAATTAAATAAGTAACAATATCAGAAGACTTTTTACCTTTATTCATTATCCTGAACATTAGTTGTTTGAATTTCGACTTTATATGTTTGATATGGGTGGATAAGCATTCCACTTGTTTTGTGAAATTAGATTTTGTATTAGGTTTCGATTTGAAATTGCTTTGAACATTGAACATATTAATTCCGGAATTTAATGGACCCTTTCTAACGAGTGCTGTAGTGCACTGGTTGACTACATTGGAATAGTTGTGCTACTAAACAGATTGATTGAAATTCTGACAATTACTAGCATGTAATAATTCGCCATGATAAATTATCTTTATGTTAATTTTATTCAGTTTCAATATTATCATATAAAATTACGAAAATTTGTACAAAATATGCAGGGAGATAAAATGAATTGAAGACAACCAATCAGTTTTGTTGGCTAACTAATAATTTTAGAAACAAAATACTATGGCTTATACAGCAAGGAAAGAGTTCTATTTGTGATCAAATAAAATTATTAGTGGGATGTGGTAGGGGGAAATTAAAGATATATTTTCTTAAATGAAAAAATGACTTTTTATTGTAATGGTTAGTCTGAAATATTTAACGATGTAACATGCTTCTATACCGAAAATTAAAATTAAGGTCACAAAGTTAAAAAAAACTTTAACATCTTTAATATGGAAAATAAAACTTCAAGTAGGCTGTGAAGCAAAAGAAGTTATTGTTTGTTTTATTGATATTCTTGATTTTGCAAAATAAATTTGAACACAATAATTATAAATTGCACTTAATTTTACTTAAAACTTATTGGACATATACCTTTAACAATTCTAATGAAAGGTTTCTAAAAGATAAAGCAAAGATGAAACCAGTCACGATTATGTTCTAATAATTAATAAATGGTAATTTTTTACAATATCAGTACAATACTGTTAGTTAATACCTATTGTTTTATGGGGTAGAGAGCTCAGTGGAAGCATGTTGGCCTATGGATTTGAAAGCCTGAGTTCAACTCGCATACCCAGCGCTGGGTAAAAAGCATAATGATGTATTTTTAAATTTTTGTTTTACTTTTTATGTACTTATATATCAACTGATTTATTGGCATGATTACTGGGGTTAAGTACAATAATGGTTAAAACAAATTCGATATTCTTAACTTTGAACGAGGTTATGTGAACTATTGTTTAGTGTTCTAACGAACTTTTTCATAAAAAAAAATCTGTATAAACAGCTGCTGTGTGTACCATTTCACATATAACAGTGGATTTAAAGTGCTTAGCCGGACAATTATAGTACCAAGTTGAATTTCCGGCAACAACCGAATTTTGCTTGAAATAATATTTCAATACACAAATGTATTCGAGATCAGAAGTCGAATCATTTTAGCACGATACCTCTCAGATTTGGTGCAAGCAGAAAATACACATATTTATTATTGTATAAGGACAGGATCTGAGCTACGTCACTCAATCCGTTACCGAGATTTTGAGATTAGCGTATTATTAAATCAAAATATAACATAAATCGTGTTATAAACTTCGAATTTTCAAAATCCGGTAATGCAGCAGGGTGACGATAATGTCCGTATCCCCTCTCTTCTCCGCAGGTCACGCCGCCACGACAGAACAGACGAACGAGCATCTTCCCGTTATCGTTACGTCCGCCGTTCGCCACCGCCGGAACACATTCATTTATTTCGATCGGAACTGTTTCATTTCATCATTAATTTACTTATAACGAAAGATTATCGACAGGATTTACTTCACTATTTTTTTGTTTCTGAATCGCTGGTGATTTATTTTCATAAAGGATAGGTTTAGTTTAATTTTTTCGGTATTATTTTTTTCTGCTGTGATTACAGCTGTCGACTGTTATTATTAACTTCATGTGTCTTAATTTAGGCTGATTTAAATGACATGTTTGTAGTGATTAACCATCATTTTACACTGTCATTTGTTATGAGGATTAATGTTACGACATTGAAAGAGTTGCACAATAATTTAATTTACTGGTTAAAATAGATATAGTCAGTGTATTGGTTAGAGGAAAAGAAATTAATTTGGCATTTTAATTATGCAACATATTTCATTTTATTTATTTATACTATGACTTTAGCGATTTGGCTTAAAATGAAGATATGATCTTAATTTGGATTACATTGATTTTAAATTTAATTACAATTAAATATTATTTTATATAAGATCTAAAAAAATATCTATTTATTATATTTTTCTATTTAAATGCACCAATTAATTGTGAGTTAATAATATTTAACGTCATTTGTTATGTAGGTCAGCTCCATTAATGTCTTTGTAAAAAAATATGTTCCTTCGACAGTGCAGAAAGTACTCATTTTTGTCAATAATTTGCATGCGGAAAGTCATTATTTTCTGCACTCAAGTGTCAACAGAATGACATTATTGTATTTGGTTGTTATACATACAAAAACGACAATGACACAATAGTATCCGCATCAACTTTTGATATTATTTGAGATAATTTTAAAAAAATACAAATTAAATAATCTCTTGTAGTGTAAAATGGTAAATTGTCATAGGAAAAATAGTATGTAATAATACACGTATTGATAGGCCATTGGAAAACTGCGATAAGATAGAAATAGATTTAAATATGTTGCATTTTAGTATCGAGACTGAAATCATTAGTTGTCTTTGCTTACTTCTATGCTGAAGCTAGAGTAAACAGTTATCCAGCGACCAAAAGAAACTGTCAGGTTAAGAAAATGTGTAAATATAAATTGAAGCTTTTATTCTATAACTTGCTTCAATTTTATATGAATTATAGTGCGGGAAATAACTACGCTTGCATCCAAGACATGAATAAAAATTCTTCCTCTTGCTTTACACCTTTTTTTATTGATAATGTTAGATATGTTTCTGTTTTTCAAATAAGAGTTGTTACAAACTGAATACAAGGCGAGCTTTATAGTAAAATTTCATTTGTTTACCTATCCATTAAAACTGAATATACTGGTTTGAGTGTGTTACACGTGACGTGCATGTTGTTCGTTTAGAGATGTGATACTATAAAAAGTGAGAATGATGTGCGCTTGGCAAAAATCAGTAACATTGTAATTTATTTGTGATTATCGAAGTTGTAAGAATAAATTCATTGAAAGTTCAAATACATCCATTTGACTGGTATATTAATAAATATTTCAGTGGTTGCAACTCTTCAGATTTTTTCATACGAAACAAGTGCTTTACTCGCCTCGTTTTTGTTACGACTCTGATATTTTGGTAAATAATTAGGATAACGAATTAAAGCAATTTTCTTTGTGATTCTGATACTATCGTTGTTTTTATGGTTTATTGTTGTTCCAACATAATCGTACCCTTAGAAATAGTTGTATGGATGACTGCTGAAATTTCGAGTCCATATTATTTCAACGGTCGAGATAGTCGCGTCACAGGTAACTAGGATCGCCGGTTGGCTGACTACAATAGATCCCTGTGCTGCCATCTACACGTCTAACATGTCCCTTACTACGAATAAATAGAGCTTTATTACTCGCATAAATAGAGGTGCAGGAGCCATCAATCCATTCCCGCTGAGGATCGACTAATTTATGGTCTTTTTGCGCGGAGATTGTAATTAAAATGTCATTTTTGAAACAAAGCTACTAATTACTGTTTCATTCAATGACAAACCCTTTTCGAATTGTAAAACGGTGTCCCTTTTATGGCGTGCACGGTTTATACAGCCAAAATTAAACGAAAAAGTTTATATAATAAAACATGTTTAATAGAAAACTTGAACATTATGTAACTCTAACTGAATTAAATGTACATTATATAAATTAAAAGGACAAAAACAAGTTTGGTATGGTAGCGGGAAAAGACATGAAAATATCGGTGATAAGTACCAATCGTAAATATCGGAAACAAACATCGATATAATATATAAGTATCAATTTTGGAAATTTATAAATAAAATTTATTTTGAATTTACATAAACATATCGTGGGAATAATGTAAAAACAAGAAAACCAGATTTTTATAAAAAATTAGTTAAGTCGAAAAATTTATTCAAAAATCCACCAAAATAAATGGTATCGAAATATCTCTAAGCAAGAGTTAAAAGCAAAGACACCAAATATATTTGGGCAGAAAAATTAAACAATGTACGTCATGTATGACGTTAACAATTCCGTAATAAACGCCCACACTGGATTTATAAAAACTGTTTTGCTAAATAGCTCATTCAAATTATGCATTTAGCTATATTATTGATATGGGGTAGGTGGCTCAGTGATATCGAGTCGACCTGTGGATCTTAAGAACCCTGGTTCGATTCCCACAGGCGACAAACAATTTTCACCAAATTAAATCTACCCCTGTGGCTTTCCCAACACTAACATCTTTAATAGCCGTGATTTGACGGCAGGTAACCGAGATCTGCTTACGGCAGAATACCACACCCAGTAATGGGTAAAAGGCGTGATGATATATTTATTTATTTATTTATCTATATTATCGTTAAAAGTAATGTAATGTTAATTATACCTTTTTTTAGAAATCAGCAAAAACGAGCATGCGTTAGTGAATTTTACGTTGCTCTTTTACTGTGGCGTAGCTTCAAATTTCACCCTTCACCCGCGTATTTCCTCTATATTAATACTTGTAGAAAAAAAAAATCGTAAAATTATTTTCACTTCACGTGAAGTACACATTTTGAAAGCCACTGGTTTGATTTCCAATAGCAATACTTAATGTATAATTATTTTAATTCCTACAATAGTCATTTTAATTATTATACAACTATTGAACAATGAATATTTGTAATATTTATAATTAAAACTTGATTATTAAAATATTTGTAATAATTATCAAAGGTAATGAAAATGTGTACTTCAGGTAAAGTGCAAATAATTTGGTGAATTTTGAAAAATTCCTTTTGATTTGGGATAAGTATAGCAAATAATAGCTGTCATTTAATTTTGTTCCAAAACAATGGAAACACCATGTGTATATGTATATATATATATATATATATATATATATATATACATATATATATATATATATATATATATATATATATATATATATATATATATATATATATATATAAGGTGTATGTGTGTTTGTGTGTGTGTCTGTGTATGTGTGTGTAGCATTTATTTATTATTTTACTCACTAATCATTTATTGTTTATTATATATTTGTTTATAGTTAGCATGCCATGTTATACAAAATCCAGTTTTCATATTATTTTTATTTATTAATCATTGTTATAGTTTTTGTTTGATGTTTACTTGGTAAAATAATAAATAAATAACATAATTTTTCACAACTCAAATAGTAAACATCATAAATCTTGTTGTAGTGTCTTTATTGAATATTAAATATTTTTTGGTATTTTGAATTGAATGTTATTGTCTATTCATTAATATTTATTATATATAAGAAAAATTTTATATATGAATTCCATGCAGATAGTTAAATGTACCATGTACCTCAAATAAATAGATGCAAATTTGCTTTTTGGTTTTGCAAATTAAAAGTGTTGAAGAAAAAATGATGAAATGTTGCTTACGGTTGGATGAATGAATTGAAATTGGAAAGAAAAAGTAAAGCTGGTTCTAAGACTATTTTAATTATTCAGTTTCAAATGCATTTGACAATATCTACAAACCTTATTTACTACAGATTACCACAATTTAAAGAAATTATTTTTAAAAGTTGGAGAAAATTTACTTTCGTTTTATTTATTTGGGAAAAAACTGTTAATATTTTTAATTAAATCCGAAAATTTGTACTATTTAAAATTTATTTAGAGACTGCTAATAAGTAATTTTACGGTGTTTATCTTGTAAACAATTTTAAAAGGAGGTTTTTTGCCACCATTGAGACCTCGAGAACTGTAAATGATACGACTTCGATTAAATGAGCAATTTAGAGCCATTTTGCGACGGTTCTAATAATGTATTTGTTTTCCAAATAACTGCACAATTTTCATTCAATCATTTTAATTCCAAAATGGTGGCAGATAGAAACAAAAATTTCAGATAGAAGTTGTCGATATCTAAGACCTCTTTACAATAGGAAGTAAAAATATTTATTTTACTTTATAGTTTTCGAAATATGACAGAAAGTTACATTTTTTAAATGGAGACATATTTTTTTATTTCATTGCAAATAGAGATTTATCCTATTAATTTTACAATAGTCATTTGCTTCATTTACAATAATAAAATTATTCACAGTTTCATGTAATTGCTAACAATGATTTAAATTAGATGAAAAAGTAACAATTTAAGAATCTAAAATCATTTTTTTATTAACTATTTATCATGATAAGAATTGTAGAAATCAAGAAAGAAGAAAACAGGTAATTATAATTACTAACCAAAATATTAACCAAAATGAAAACATTTACATGAAATATTCAAATGTTGAACCATTTTGATCCAGACACATGGCACGGCTTCTAAATATGCTTCAAATGGCTTTTCTCAAATGCCTGTTTTGAATTTTAGGAATTCTTCCCGTACGACTCTTTCCAATTCTTCAATTGTGTTCTAAGTTTTGGAATAATTTTTTTTCGGTATCGCTATATATCAGGAGACCTTGGGAGCCTCGAAACAGGGCCATTTCTCCCAATCCAATTATATCCATATTAGTTGCTCAAGTAATTCGTCACATTGCGAATATTATGTGCAGGTGCACCATATTGTTGGAAATAAATAAAATTTAGATAATAAATTAGAGGCAAATTATCAAAGAACTATTGCAAGTAAAATTGTTTTATATGAACCTATAGATGGTTAGTTCGATACTTGTGAGATAATATAATAATTTTATATGAATGTTCATTGATTAAAAAGTGAATAAATTATAATATGATTTATTAAGTTACGGTAAATGAATTTATAACGATTATTTTCAAGATACGTATATAATTGTAACAAAATATGTGTGTATTTAAATAATATATGTATAAAATAATTAATTTATGATCGAGATAATGCCATCAATGTCAATTATTATATCTATGAGATATAATAGAAATTTAAATATTTTTACTATGATATATTAAAATATAATTTTCATAAAAAATAATAAGTTTATGTTATTTTTCGACAACGAGCCTAGTACAGAAATAAATAATTACCTATGCCATTAAACTTACATTGTATAGTAATTATATAATAGTAAACTAAATGCCAGAGATTATAAATAATAATTATATTTCTATACCATACAAACAGTTGTAATAAATATAAAAATTAATAAATAAAATAAATATATATCATCATGCTTCTACCCATTACTGGATGTGGTACTTTGCTGTAGACCTTGGTAAGTGATATATTTCTTCGCGTGAAGTGCGGATACCAGCCGTCAAATCACGGATGTTCGTGGAAGAGGAGCCACAAGAAAAGTTTTAGTGGTGAAAGTTGTTTGTCGGCTGTGGGAATCGAACTCGAGTTCTCAAGATCCACAGGCCAACTCGTTACCACTGAGCCTCTTACCCCGTAAGTATATATAAGTATACATATTTTTATAAAAATTCGTATCTTTTTTATACAGGGTGTTTCAGGACTAGTGTAACAAACTTTAACAGCTTATTCCTGAGGTCATTTTGAGCCAAA
Organism: Pterostichus niger; assembly: GCA_947425015.1. Lineage (NCBI taxonomy): Eukaryota > Metazoa > Arthropoda > Insecta > Coleoptera > Carabidae > Pterostichus > Pterostichus niger. The sequence continues at coordinate 17,262,166 of OX380334.1, read as the reverse complement.
AATGTCATATGAACATAGGTCCTATTCCTTCTAGTTACCAAAATACAAGAGGTTGAAGTTCTATAAATAACACGAAATTTTCAAATTTTTGTAATCAAGATACTTTCGGAAAACAAAAATGCGCGCAAATAGGGGATGGGAAAGTTGTCTTCTATTTGGATATCTTCTTGGTAATCTCTGGACGCATAATGGGCATTACCATTACATAATCCATAAATAAAAATCATATCTGAATATTCAGCTGTACTATAACCATCCATTATGAAACAATAATACAATCAAAAGTACAACAATTTTTAATTAAGACAAATAAGGTATGACTTTTCAATAAAATTCTTGTTTTCCGAAAGTATCTTGATTACAAAAATTTGAAAATTTCGTGTTATTTATAAAACTTCAACCTCTTGTATTTTGGTAACTAGAAGGAATAGGACCTATGTTTATATGACATTTTTTGCTCAAAATAAACTCAGGAATAAGCTGTTAAAGTTTGTTACACTAGTCCTGAAACACCCTGTATAGTAATAATAAATATAAATAAATAAATATATCATCACGCCTTTTACTTATTACTGAATAAAGCATCCTGCTGTAGCTGATCTTGATAGGTGATATATTTTGCTCATGAGGTACAGTTACCAACCGTCAAATTACGACTCTGAAACATGTTAGTGGAGACAAGTCACAGGGATACTTTTAATGTGCAGTAAAGTTTGTTGGCTGTAGGATTCTAATTCGGGTTCTTAAATTCACAGACCAATCGGTTTAATAGTATTATTAAAAAAGATTAAATGGAAATATAAGTAATAAACAAAAAAATAATAATGGAAAGTAGAACAAAGCTTAATTTCCCTTGCTTCCAATAAAACTGTTATTCAATATTTCCAAAATATAGACGGCAATATTGGGGTATTTATCAGTCACAAATACCAAGATCGGAAAAATACTCTAATATACCTATATTCGGAAACAAACCGTTTCGGATTTAAATAATAATTTGTTTTAATTCTTTATTTTATTTTTAGTAATATTCAAGATTATAATATTTTATCATTGCATTACCATGTGTACATCCGTACATTAAATGCAGATTGGCTAATTCTGAGTTTTTATAGCCGGTTATTATTGACACAAGAACTACTACATCTATTACCGCACTATTGTCAGTTGCTAAGAAAACATGATGATACAAATTAATAATATACCTCAAAATAGTGTACAAGAATCTCTAATAATTAATAAAACAAAGTATTAAAATTCGAAATGATTAATTTCAGAAAATGGATACATTAGGATTTTTTTCTTCTTTTGATATAACTGATACATTCCCCAAATATTGCCCCCTATTTTTCAAATAGCCTGTAATAGTAATACGTTTATTAAATTAACTTATTTTTCTCTCCTCTAGGTACATGAAAACCCTTTATAACTAACTTTAAATAAAATTTTTGTGCACATAAAATTTGAAATCTTAATGGTGTTGTGCAGCAAAATAATCGTAAAGAAAAGGTTAAAATTGTTGCTTTATGTTATTATGAACAAGGATTTACAATCATGGTATTTGGGTAGTACATATCAGATCATATAATCATCAGCATCAAACAATTCTGTTTATCCTATAACTACCGAAGGCAAAAGACATGTCCACATCATCCATGAAACACTAGCACAATAGAAAATTTCTAATTAAATTTAAATACAACACATGTAACATGAGCTGTTCAATACAAGCAGGTTTCCCTTTAATGGGTCTGTATCGTATGTATATACAATATTGTTTACAGTATGTCCATATGATGTTAATAGAACGGTTTACATAATTTAATAGAGTGAAACAGTGTGGAGCGCCTACGGCAACATATTGTGCGAACAGCACATTCATGGACAACACGAACGCGAACAAGTAAATGCCTGGAGACTCGGTAAGTTGTACAGGAGATGGGGAAGTGACGAAACACTGCTTGGGTAACAGGTTAGCAATTTACCAACACACGTTCAACGTTGACAACGTTACGTTGCTGAAGACTGACGCCGGAGCTGAAGCTCTATTCGCAACTGACATCTAACGGTTGATCGCGTAAATTGCTATTTTAAGTAAAGTTTAGTACAGGACTTGTGAAATATTCCTATGGTTGTATTTAGCTTAGGGGCATAGAAGTTTTAAGGGTTATTGTAGAGATAATTTTTAATTTATGTCAATGGCAACATGTTTTATAAAATCAATAAACTGTTGTTCATTGATTAGGCTAATAGTAAGTAAATAATCTAAAACAAATAAATAAAATAATTTCTATATAAATAGTTAGCATAAAATTACTTTTTAAAAGATTTCTATCTGCTTTTCTCGTTAATGTTATAGTCGTTCAATAATAATAATAATTATTAATATATGAATATTGATATTTACCAGGTAAAACAAAAAAGGAGACTATTTAATATGAAAACAGATTTCATATTTAATAACAGTAAAAAATTGGTATAAATCTAATTAATAATTTAGTTTTTATGATGAATAAACTATAGAATTGGAACAAATTACAAGCAAGTATTTCACGTTTAAACAGGCTTTGAAATATATTATATATAATTCTCTAAATTTTAATAATATTTAAAATGATGATGATGATGGATAAGAATAAAACCAGTTTAAATCCTAAATGTTCAATATTTAAATAATAATAAAAAGTACTACTATTTTATTAATATGTTATTTATTCATATTTAAGATATAATAAATATTCATTTAACATATTTTTATTTCAATTTGCAACTAAATAAAAACTAACATTTAAAAAAATTATATTGAATTTTCTAAGAGATTTAGTTGTTAAATTCTTATTTTTTCCTATGACGAGTATTTTTTCGGAAAATCTTATTTACCATACTAAACGTTTAGACCCGTATTGTTTGTTATACTCGGTAGGTATCTTAGAAATTAGTGGAATGGTTCTTGTATAACTTAACATCGAGTTTATTTAATTAATACCTATATAAAATATTGAACTCACCTGTTTCTGTTATTTGTTTTTGAATCACTGTGTAATATTTATTATAATTACTCACAAAAAGCTTATTAACTTTTATGGCTGATACAAATTTAACCTTTCGTTGTTATTCTTCCACGGTTTAAAAGAAACTAAAGGAAATCAAGTTATCTTGATGAGGTAATACCTAGTTATTAAAATATGTGAATAATGAACAAACCCTTCTTCTTGCAGTGAGTCATGATAACGAGATAGTTAATCGATATTAAGTTTAATTATACATTGTATACTGAGATTTCTAGAAAACCTACAATATCTACTATAAATTAATGAAATAGACAGCTGTACTTATAAAATGAACTTATAATTATATAGTATGTTGAAAATAAATTAACAAAAATCAAAGATAAAAATTCAAAATTAACTTGGGTCAACAAACAATTCATTTTCAAAATATTACTTTAAAAGTTTAATGTACGCAACTATAAATAATTATACACAGTGTGGGCTTTTTCTTGAGAGTACAAAAAGTGTACAATAGAATATCTTCTATAAGTTTTTAAAATTGAACAATAATGTGTTTTAGGAGTTAATTTTTAAGTTAATCTAAAAGAAATCCATATTTCTTTTTTAAATCGATTTATTGTTTTATTTTACTGGGTAAAATATTCTAACCTTTTTTCAACATTTTACGATCAATCTTTATAATTTTTTTAATTGTAATGTATTTTATAATAAGTTATTAAATCCAATTTAATGTTTCAGTTATTAACTGTCAAATTCTCAATAAAGTATAAATAATATTTAGTATAATCCTGTCACCTTTTATTTTTCATAATATGATTTGGATTATATATTCAATATCGGATTAGAGTAAGTTTAAACAGCTAATGAAAAATTTAGGATTAGTTAAAACATGTTTGAAAATTCGGTTGTTAATTGATAATTTCATCAAGAGAACGGAAATCACAGAAACATGGGTTAAGTTTGCATTCGGGTTCAGAGATTTGAAAAAATTGGATTCGGTTAGGTTCGACTTCAAAGAACACTTTTTTCTACAACTGTCAAAAATTGTTAATTTTTTATCATTTACATTACTATGACAACACGTATTTGGCTCATTATTTTGCACCCTAGAGCGCAAAATGAGGATTTTGCGCAGTGTTTTGCATCCTAGTGCGCAAAATGAGTATTTTGTGCACTCTCTCAAATTATTTTTTATCAGGTTCCTTCAGTTACAACATATCAATACGAGTAGCATCAAAATCATATTATTGTTGATTCTTTCCCTTGAATTTAATAATATTTTCACGAGCAACAAAAAACATTCATTTTGCAAAAATAACTATTAGTTTGTTCGAAAGAGTGGGTTCAACAAAATAATTGCATATCTAAAATTATATATTCTATACATATTGAAAATACAAATTATTAAACTCCGCAATAATTAAATAATAACAATTTAAAACAAAAACAATTATTAACATGCTAATAGGAAGTTATAAATTTAGGTGCTAAAGAAACTTTGGGTTATTAAAATATGATATGAGGTTGCAAATAAAAAATTCAAACCAGAAAAGGCACGTTCTAAAAAATAAAAATAATAAAATAAACACGTAGGTTTTGCTGAAGATAATTATTGCAGTTCGAAAATAAAGTTTTATTATAATTGCCTCAAACTATTTAACATGGAAGTATTGAAAAATGTTGGTTCAGTGAAATCGAAAATAGTGTGTTCAGTTCAGGGTCGGGTTCAAGTCGATAAAATTAATAGCGGGTCGGGTTCACAAAATATGAGTTTGTAATGGTTTTCGGTTCGGGTTCAGTTTGGTTTCCAGTCCCTGACTTAATCTATTCTTAATAACAGATATTATTATATTAATGTAAAAATATGGATATCTATCGTGTAGGTACAGAGTAAACAAATATCTAAATTTGAGTTGTGATACACAATTCAATGTACTAAATTTAATTCTTTCACGAATTAAACTGAACCAATATATTTCATTACATTCTTGTCACGATATGAGATGCACGTATTCAATTATAAGGATTTATGAACAGAAAATAACAATTCCCTTCACACTTGCAGCAGATACATCTAATCCATCAACAAACAGCAATCACAATCGCATCAACATCGCAATGGTTGCAATACCACATAACGATATCATAATCCAGAGCAATTAAATTTCAAGCGAGGAGCATGTGGATTGTGGCCTGTGCAGTCTGTCTGTTGTCTACGGATTGTTGTGGGCGCACGCGTGTTTGTGCGCACGCCGTACGCCACACAACCACGATGGATGGCTGCGAGGCATGCAACCCAGCCCTCGGACCTGTACGCTGGGCTGCGGCATGCCCACTGCTAGGAGCATCGTGAATGTAGCTCATATATTTTATAGTTACCTACCACGCTATCTGAAAGCTGCTATTATTGTTCTGTAATATTTAAAAGTTTGTATACATAAACAATAAAAAAGTAAGACTTGTTTATTTTTTAAATACACAAAATCATAAAAATGTAGGTATAATACGTTAATTTTTAACTAAGAATGGCACTTACATTACGCCTGACCATGGCCAACTTCATTGAACTACGCTAACGTTTATTATGCTCGTTTAATTCCATCGTTTATCATACAAACATTTGTCCTGAATTTTTTACAGATTTAAAACCTTAAAATATTTGAAAATTATAGTTTATGTGATTAAATTACATACATTCAATGGAATTTCGTATTTTATACATTTAATATTATTATGGGGTAGGTGCCTCAGTGATATCGAGTTGGTCTGTGGATTTCAGAACCTGGGTTCGTTTCCCACAGCCGACAATCAATTTACACCATGTTAGAATTACCCCTGTGGCTTCCCCTCTATCTTTGAGGGCCATTTAACAGCTGGTAACCGCAATTCACAAGAAATATATAACTTACCAAAATCTGCTACAACAGCGTGCCAAACCTAATAATGGGTAAGAGGCGTGACGATATATTTATTTATTTATTTTTATTCAATATTATTAGATTAGTTGTTAGTTGACGTGCCGCTCTGAAAATTTGAAATTAGGAATAAGCGTAGTGAAATTCAATGAAGAAACAAAAAAACACGTGTTTCATATTTTGCAAAAACCTATCTATGCACACCAAACACAAACCCCAACTCCCACCCCCAGGGGGTGGGGCGGGGGGCAACTTTGAAACCTTAAATGGGAACCCCCATTTTTTATTGCAGATTCGTATTCTGCGAAAAAAAGTTAATTTTATCTGAAACTTTTTTTCCAATTCAGAATAGATGACTCTCTTTTTCTAAAAAAAATGTTCACCGTGAGTATACAGCTTTATCAGCGTCGTAAACCGCAACTTAAAATTTTGATATACAATTAATTGAATAACAATGAGAGCTACGTAATAATTGCGAACGTGAAGTTTTAGTGGTGCAGACTGCATAAGTGTAGAATAATACAATAACATAAATTAACGAAAAACGGGATATAGGTTTCTGTTTGTATTTAGCAATATTTTTATATTAGCAATTCACGCGAAAAAATATATCACTTACCGAGATCTGCTTAGGCAAAGTGCCACACCCAGTAATGGGTAAAAGGCGTGATGATATATTTATTTATTTTATTTAATATAATATATAGGTAAACAGAGATCAGCTCAGATACATACAATATTGTGGGAGGAGAAATATACAGGGAAACACGACGGTAGAAGACGACATATTTAGGTAAGCTTAAAAATTGTGCGTGTATGGGCACAGAATAAAAAATTGCATAAGAATGTATAGGATTTATGTTATGGCTTGACGCAGCAAACCTTCATTCTCATCCATCCATTCGCTCCTGTACACCTGTTTCATAAATCTTCACTTACGCCCACTTCTCTAACAGCAAATCTATAAAGAAATAAAGGCATCATTACCTGCGGTTGTTTAAAAATAAATTTAACACAATTGCAGTTAGACACTATATAATAAAAATTGAAAATGAATAAAAAAGATAAGGAAGGAAGGGAGCATATAACTGCGCTTGTTTTTCAAACTTCAATTCAACACAATTGTAGTTAGAACCTTACTATTTTACAATGAGTTTGAAATATAAACACGTTAGGTTCAACTAAACGAAAGAAGAAAGCTGAAATTGAAGAAAATACCTTAAAAAAGATAGTTTTGTAAACGTTTCTTCTACTTAAATGACTACTGTCTCAACCTCTAGACGTGAAATCAGTATTGCGTGTATTCTACGGTACTTTTTAATCATTTATATGATATTTACTATATTGTAGATGTTAATCATGAAGAACAAAGTTTTGGGAATATAGACGCTGGACAAATTATAGTTTCCACTGACAAAAAAGCAAAAATTAAAATAAACATAGATGGTACTTTTTAAATTGTGTATTAAGTGTCAAGGTACTCGTAAGCTTAAATCATAAAGCAATACATGCAAAATATTGAAAGTCGTTTTTGTTTGGATTTAATAGGACGATTTCTGTATAGATAAAGCTTACTTCGGTATAAAGTTATCAAAAAAAAAGAAAAGATTTATGATTGAAAATGAACCTTGTCGCCTAACCAGGCCACATAGGGGTCTGGTTAGATGGCTCAGAAACTGGGCCTGACATAGGGTTGCCACCTCTTCTTGTTCGACCCGGAGAATAATTTTTTATAGAACTAAACATTTATTTGTGTCAACTTCATTATAGAAATTGGCGACATACTCGCATATGTAAGTACGTCTCTTGACTTGCAGAATTTCTATTTGTATTTCTCGTCATAAACGTTCGTAACCTCCAAACACAAATGTCACTAAAATAATTTCAACAGGGTTTACTGAGGAACGTATGACGTGAGATAATGTATAGTTTTTAAGTTTACGCATCTGCGAAAGCAAAGGTAAATATTTTAATAATTGATTTTGTTTCGTTTATAGTCAGAAAGATAATGAACCTTACAATTTTTCAATTAACAATTTTCGAGCTTTGTAAACATACGAGCTATGTATCTTTCTACACAAAGAACCCGATCAAGAAGAGAAATTATTGCAATTATCTATATAATAATTTTATTATAATAATACCCTAATTACCAGAAATATTTTTAAAATACTTTTAAAAATATTTTTCTCTTATGGCGATAAATCTTCTAGAAATGTTTTTAAATATTTTAAAATTAAATATGCTAATGTTCGGTTAAAAAAATATTCATGGTATATTCTGACAAATATTCTTAGTACGTACCAAAAATGTTTCAAACTACGAGTATTTCTAGAATATATTCAAAATCGAAAATTGACTACGTTTTCCTGTACCTTTTAAATGATATTTAGAGCATTTATTTTTTATTAGGTTTGTTAGTTTTGGTCCGCAGTACAGCAGTGTGATTAACGTGACAGCGTTGTGATTAACAATGTTAAGCACGCTTCACAGCAGTTAGCACTTGTATGGGACACCGTTCAATGACTGAAGTAGGCAACGCACATTACGGCTCGGTGAACCCGGCCATCTCGACGCTCGAAAGGGTAAAAGAGATGTAAATGATAATGTGTGTATGTATTGTTAGTTTTGAAGAAACTTGTTTATCTAAGTGAATCTGAGGGCAAAAGATTACATGAACCTGTGGACAATTAAAATGTAAATGTCTGGATATGATTGAGGCTATATTATATTTTATATGGACGAATGATTCCAAAGAATAAATGAATTAAATGAAAATAATTATGGACGAAACGAAACTGGTTTGTTCATAATAAATCTAAATAAGTTATAACTGTATAGTTTGATGTTATGTTTGAATGTGTAATTATAGAACAATGTTAATTTACTCCTAAAATATTAGTTTAGTAAAAGAATAAAAAAAAGGTCGATAATTTTAAGGACCAAATGAGAGAGAAATTCTTAATCAACATTGGTTTACAAACCAGCCGTTTCAAAGATATGAGCTACTATATAAATATGTTACTTCACATATCATCGGCGTTTAATCAAGTTATCTCTGAATATTTGAAAAGGTAGAAACTCCTTTATAAAAAGATGCAAAGGATCTGTTGATTTAGAAGGGAGATATATAGAACATCTATTCTGAAAATACTTAAATAGAAAACATTAATTAGACACGACACATTGTTTTATTTATTAAATAGTGCACACTTTGAAACGGTGTTCATTAGGTTACGCTTCAGTATTTGCCGAACAATATTCAAACAGGCTATTTTAAATAACTTGTTAAGAATGGGGATCTTGAGAACGGTAAGAGATAAGACCATATTTACCGCATTAAAGAACCATTTGTGTTTGTTCACCTAAAAGTACATAGGTTACTAGATATGAACGAAAATGCAAATGTTCCGATTTTTAATTTTTGCTCATAACATTTAAATTTAAAATATGATTTTGTTGTATATCATCTTGAGAAAATTTTTTATTATGAATTTAAATATCGGAGTTAATTTTAATTTTTCATATGGAGTTTATAGTGGGTTATAATAATTTTGAATAGTGATTTTTTCTTGCTATTCAACTATATAAAAGATCGTATTTGATTTTCGTAAATAATATGAAAAATCAAGATAAACATTTATATTTGGCTATCAGAATAATTGCTGTATCATAGGTAACTATAAAAACAAAAATTAAAATTACTTGTCAAATATTCGATCATTAGTAATTATTTTAATAATATTATTGACTATAATGGATTTCCTTAATAGTAAGAAATACGATGATAATATGAATGAAAAATAACTTAATTGAATATGGTACCTTCTCTATCCAAAAACGAAATTCAAAAGAGACAGAAAATGAAATTTTACAGGCAGTTGTAGAGGAATCAGGAATAGCTTTGAGAGGAATAAAGCACAATATCGGAGACTCAAAATTATCCGCAGAACGAATATTAATTAAACATAAATTTCACCCTCATAAATAGCAGTAACGCCAGCGCCTTCAATCAGGTGACGATGAATGAAGGTACAAATTGATATATCAATCAATGTGCAATTAATCATCGGTTTCCCTCGAAAATTCTTTGCAGTTAATAGGAACAATTGTCATCATTAGTCCAATCTAAATCCCTAGTTTATTAAACAATGTTAATACCAAGTTCGATTTGGATTTAATATATGGTACAGAATATTAAATAATCGACTGATTAGGCCAATAATATTTCAAGAAAATTTATGTATATATTGTTGTTGTTTCTATACCGCTGCACATTGACAATTTGATATACTGATTATAGAACAAAAATAATTTTGAAAATATTTGCAAAAATTAGGGTATTTTATTCCTAGCGAACACTGCTTTAATCATCATCATCATCTGTGGCGCTCCAGCCCAAATCGGGCCTGGGCCTACATCAGAATAAACTGCAACAACTAATTGCTACAAAAATTGTTCAAAATTATCTTCTCCTGCAGCTACACAAAATGCTGCACGTTATATCAAAAACACACTACACGCCCGATGCAATGAATTTTGTTACATTATTATTGCCGCATAGTTCTCAATACGTTACCGCAATTCTACGAGTGTTTCAGATTTATTCTGATTGTCATAGACTAGAGATTTTAAATGTCCCCATAAATAAAAATCTAATGGATTAAGATCTGATGACCTAGGAGGCCATGATACAGGTCCACCTTGACCTATCCATCTATCTTTAAATACTTCATTCAAATATTGCCGAACATTTCTTATAAAATGCGGTGGTGAGATATTCCCTTCCTTCCTCATCTTTTTTCTTCATTTTCAGTTTTTACTACACAGTGTGTAACTGCAATTGTGTTAAATGTATTTTTAAACAAGCGCAGGCGATGCTGCCTTCATTTCTTATAGATTCGTTGTTAGAGAAGTGGGTGTAAGTGAAGATTTACGAAGCATGTGTACAGGAACGAATGGATGGATGTTTGTTGCGTGATGATGGATTTTGGTTGTGAGGAAAGAAGAAGTTCGTATGGAGGAAGTGTTAATGTGGTCGCCACGAGAATAGTGTGTCAGGATGAGAATGTTGACGGGTTCGTGCTACCCCATTTAATGGGATATGTATGTATGTATGTATGTATGTGCACCGTCATGCATGAACCAAGCTTGTTGACGCACATTTAAAGGATTATCTTCCAATAATTTCGGTAAATTATTTTGAAGAAAATGTATGTAATTATTTCCGTTCATTCTGATTGGTAGCATGTAGGGTTCAATTACTCGTTTACTATTCTTGCCCAGACATTTATATATATATATATATATATATATATATATATATATATATAAATATATAATTATATGGAAGATTTATGAATAAATGGATTGGAGGTACAAAAGAAATAATGTCGTGTCCAGTTTATATTTTTTTAATTCTTCTTAATTGATTTAAAATATTAATTTTAACACATTGTTTTATTCTATACTAATAAAATTCTATTATACAAGAAGTCCTATTTAGAAGTTTTGTTTTCATAGCTATCTAAGATACAGAGATTCAAATTAATTATAATCTACTATAAGATCAATACATTATTAAAATGATCCCGTAATGTCGGAATTTTGCTTCAATTTAATAGAACTCGTATCTCTTACCGTTCTCGAGATCCCCATGCTTAATTAGTTATTTGGGACAGTCTGTATAGTCAGTCCAAAATTTGATCATTATTGATAACTTTTAAACTATAATAGGTACGAGGAACTTGCAGGGTTCATTTTACTACGTTTACTAACTTTCCCACTAATGTCACTTGTCCCTAATTATCGTTAAAAACAAATTTTGGGCGATTTTGCTGTCTTCAATAATTTCTATATGTCAATTATCATGAATGACAATTTTTAATAAATGTATAATGTATAAAATTAAGAAATCATGGCAATTTTTCACAATTTTTTTTTTTTTTTTTTTTATTTAAGTATATTTAGGGAGCACTTCAGCGTCAGGGCTATTAGTGCTCCGGTATATTATAAAGTTTACAGTTTATATAATAGATTTGTTTCTTTCAGGTATTTTATTACGTTGTGTAGTGTTTCTCTATTGTTTCCTAGTGTATCTTGTATGTTTTGTGGTATGTTACATTGTTGTCGTGTTTGGGTATATTTGTTACAGTGCAGTAAAATGTGTTCTGTATCTATTGTTTGGTTGCAAGTGTTACATATTTCCTGTTGCTCTTGTGAGAATATATGTTTGTGTGTGATTAGTGTGTGTCCTAGCCTAAGTCTTGTAATGGCGATTCTTTCTCGTCTTGTTCCTGGTGTTGTCCAGATGTCTGTGGTCGGTTTTATCTTCCTCAGTTTGTTGTTCATTGGTGTTTGGTGCCATTCGTTTGTCCATTTTTCATTCATTTTCTTTTTTATTTGTGCCTTGATATCATATGGTGGTATTGGAATAGGCATTCTTGCTCCTGTGTTGATAGCTTCTTTTGCTGCTAGGTCTGCTTGCTCATTGCCTTTAATTCCAATGTGTGAAGGTATCCAAATCAGCGCTATATTTTTATGTTTTTCATTTATGGTCTTATGTATATTTTCTTGTATTTCTTGTATTTGTAGATCATTTGTATACAGTTTTCTTGTATTTAGTATTGTGCTTAGGCTGTCTGTACATATTATATAATTTTCTATTGGTTCTTCTATCTTCATGATGTTCTTTATAGCTTCATTTATTGCAAATGCTTCAGCAGTATAAGTACTTATGTTTTTCGGGAGGTGGTATTTTTTTGTGTTTTCATTTTCAATTACAGCTGCTCCTGTTTTATTTTCTATTTTTGACGCGTCAGTATATATTATTTTTTGGTTGGCGTTTTCTTTACAGATATCATTATACAGATTTTTATATATGAGTGGTGTTGTGTTATTTTTAGAGTATTGGGTAAGTTGCAGGAGATATTTTGGTTTTGTTTGTATCCAGGGAGGGATGGTGGTTTCATGTTTTGTTTGGATGTTTGTTATGTGGATTTGTAATTCGGAAAATAGGGCTGTAATTTTTTGTTGCAATTGGGTGGTATTGTTTATTTGTATTTTATTATTTTTGGCTTCAAATAGATATTTGTGTGCTGGATTTTGAGTGTTTGATGCTAGTTTTGTTACGTATGTTAGCAGTAGTTTCTCTCTTCTGTGTGCTAATGGTGGTTCTCCTGCTTCACAGTATAAGCTAGGTATTGGAGTAGTTCGTAGTGCTCCTATGATTGTTCTTAATGAGGCATTTTGTATCACATCTATATGTTTTAAGTGGCTGCTTTTTGCTGTGATATATAATTGGCATCCATAATCTATTTTGGGTCGTATTATAGATCGGTATATTTTTAATAGACTTTCTCTATCTGATCCCCAATCGTGATTTGAAAGAGTTTTTATTATATTGAGCCTTTTATAGCAATCTGATTTTAGTTTTTGCAAATGTATGTTCCAACTTAGTTTATTGTCTATGTGCATGCCTAGAAATTTTACTGATGTGGAGTATACTATGTCTTCGTTGTATAATTTTAGTCGCGGGTCTGGATGTTGCCGTTTTAATTTACAGAAATGCATTGCATTTGTCTTTGTACTTGAGAGTTTAAATCCGGTTTGTTGGGTCCATTCTTCTATGTTTTGTATTGCTGTCTGTATATGTTTTCGTACTTGTTCGATATTTGTGCCTCTTGCGTATATTGTAAGATCATCTGCAAAAAGTGATGTTTTTACTTGTTGCGGAAGGTTTTTAACTATATCATTTATTGCTATGTTAAATAGTGTTGGGCTGATCGAAGTGCCTTGGGGGATTCCGTTCATTTGTTGTTTTATTTCGGAAATGTGGCCATTGAATTTTACTTGAAAAGTTCGATTATTTAGAAAATTTTGTATGAAGTGCAGAATATGTCCTTGTATATTTAGATTTACGAGAGATTTAATTATATGGCGTTTCCAGGTCATATCAAAAGCTTTTTCAATGTCGAAAAATATTGCTATAAGATGTTGTTTATATCTTTGTGCTTTTTCTATTTCTGTTGTGAGACATGTTATTAGGTCTATAGTTGATCTGCCATTTCTAAATCCACATTGTGTATTGTTTAGTAGGTTTTTGTGTTCGAGAAACCATGTTAGCCGTTTATTGATCATTTTTTCAATTGTTTTACATAGTGTGTTTGTTAATGATATTGGTCTGTAACTATTTGGATCTGTTTTATTTTTTTCTGGTTTTAGTATTGGTATGATGTATGCTGTTTGCCAAGCTGTTGGGAAAGTATTTGTTGTCCATATGTGATTAAATATTTGTAGCAGGATTTCTTTTGCTTCTTCTGGTAGGTGTTGTATCATTTCATTTGTAATATTGTCTGGTCCCGGGCTACTATTCGATTTTAGTTCTTTAATAGCACAATCCATTTCATTCCTATTAAATGGTTTGTTGATATCATTATCATCATCGTCTATTATGATAATTTCTTCTTTTTCTTGTTGTATTTTGTACTGTAGGAAGTTATTATTATAATTGTCATTTGAGAAGTTGCGTTCGAATGTGTTTGCTATTTTGTTTGCTATTTCTTGCGGTTCTGTTATGATTGTTGTGCCCTCCATTAACGTGGATGTACTCGTATATGTACTATTATTTTTGCCAGTTAGTTTCTGTATTTTGTTCCATATTGTTTTTATTGGGGTATCTTTATTTATGGTGTTTACATATTTTCTCCATGATTGTTTCCTACTTTTTTTAATTATATATTTCAACTTTGCTTTCGTCCTTTTTAATTTTATATGGTTTTCCAATGATTGGTTTTTTCTGTATACGTAGAGCGCATGTTTGCTTTCTTTCATAGCTTTATAGCATTCATCGTTCCACCATGCTGTTGTTTTCTTTCTACTTTTTATGTTTTTTATTCCAATTGTCTTTTCTGCTGCTTCAAGGATGTTTTTTGTAAATTCCTCGACGATTTTATCTGCTGTCGTATTTTCGCTTATAGTGATTTTAATTTTCCGTAATACATTTGCATATTTTTCCCAGTTGGCATCTTCTATCTTCCATTTTATTATTTTTGGATCGGGCATGCTTGGTATCGTTTCTGCTGAATGTGTAATTTTTATCGGGAAATGATCACTTCCGTATAATTGTAGTATTACTTCCCATGTTAGTGAGGGTGCAATACGGGGATCGCAGATTGTTAAGTCTATATTTGTAAATTTTCCTGTTGCTGCACAGTAGTGTGTTGGTGTGTTATCATTTAATATAGTGAGGTTATCGATAGCTTCTTCGATAATTTTTCCTTTCCTATTTGTGTATTCTGATCCCCATGTAATGTTGTGTCCATTTAAGTCTCCCACAATGATGTATGGCCGTGGTAATTGCTGTATTATGTGTTCCAATTCATTTTTTTCCAAGTTATAGTTTGGAGGTATGTATAAGTTGCATATTATTAATGTTGTAGGATAGTATACCTTGACTGTTATTGCTTCTATGTTTGTATTTAGTGTTATTTCTTCTACATGGTGTGATTCTTTTATTAGTGTTGCAACTCCTCCACTTGCGTGCATATTGTTTATTCTGTCTTTTCTATAAGTTTTATAGCCTTTCAATGTTGCTTTTTGTTCGTTTTTTAAGTGTGTTTCTTGCAAGCATATGTAGTTTGGTTGGAGGTTTGTTTTCATTATTTGTAATTCTCCAATGTGATTGAAGAATCCGTTAATATTCCACTGTAGGATCGTCGTCGCCATGTTGAGATTCTTGGGTATTGAACACATCTCCCATTTCCTCTAATATTTGTGTTTTCAATCTTTTTGCTATAATTGTAAATCTGTATTTTGTCTGTCTATCATCTAGGTGGAGGTGTAGATTATTTATCATTTGTATGAGATTTGGTATATTTGTTGTGTATTCTCTAGCTATTTCTAATTTGTTTTTTGTTTCGTATATGTTTTCAATAAGTTCTTTAAATGTTTCATAATTTAGTAGATATTTGTCTGGATTTTTCTGCATTTCTTCTTTTAGTGGTTCTAACGTTTGATCAAATTTGGTTTCTCTTTTTGGTTTTTTATGTTTTGGGTCTGTTTGATTTTTATTTGTGTATGTTACTACTGTTTCAGCTTCTTGTAGTACATCTTCTTCAGAACTGTTCGTTGAGTTTCTTGCTACTCGTTTCTGGGTATTATTGCTTTTTTGTGTTTTTTCTGTTGTAGTTTTATCTGTTATTATTGTTTCTAATGGTATTTCTTGGCTTGTGTTTATTATTTTCTGGTTGTTTGGTGTTCCTGGTTCGTTACTTAGTTGTGAGTATGAAGAAGAAGAAGATTGTTTCTCGTTTTGTATTTCCTGTTGTATGCTCGTATTTTGTTTTTGGTGCATTTGTTGTGTTTTTCGGATTTGTAGTACAGTTGTTTGGTTTATTTGTGTTTCTTTATCTGTTGAGATTTGCGCTTGTTGAGTATCTTCTATTTGTCCTGTTTGGCGTCTTTGTTGACATTGTTGTGCAGTATGCCCATGTTTT
This sequence comes from Pterostichus niger, assembly GCA_947425015.1. NCBI lineage: Eukaryota > Metazoa > Arthropoda > Insecta > Coleoptera > Carabidae > Pterostichus > Pterostichus niger. Next base: position 17,245,744 of record OX380334.1, on the reverse strand, counting down.
TTGCATATATAACAATTATCTGTGTCATCTGAAAGAAAAATTCTATATATTGTGTTTTCATATTCAATTTCTATACTGTTTGGAATTTGTTGTTTGTTGTTGTCGCTTACGTATACCTGTCTTCTAAAGCTTAAAATATGTTGGAAGGATTCATCTTTCATACCTATTCTCAGGGAATTTATAGGTGATATCTGTTTAATACCTAGTTCTTTTAATTTTTCTTCTATGATTTGGTTTGGGATAGTTGGGCATACGTTTGATATTACTAGTTTTTTTGAGGGGCTGATAAGTCTTCGTACATTAACGGTTTTACCTAAAACAGTAAGTTTGCTGTGGTTTGTAATTATTGTATCTACCTGTTGTTTGCTATTTAGATAAATGCAGATCCTGTCGTTAGAAATTCGTGAAGCGTATGTAATATTTTTTGGTTCTGTGATTTTTCCTATTTCTATGAGATATTCTCTCAAGGGAATTTCATTATAGGCATGCATTATTATTGCTTGTTCTTTTTTAGGATACATTATTGTTTGTTTTAAAGTGTTGGCATATGAAGTTGTAGGTTGGTTATTGTTTGTTGACGTCTCCATTTGTTTAATGTGGTTGTAGTTTGTTTGTTCACCGTCTGTAACAAATTGTTTTACCGGCGTAGATCTTAATTATTCGCCTCCATTTATCCACCTGCGCTATCTGGCGCTAGGTGGCACTAGTGCCAATTGTTGTTAAGCACGTTTTATTGTTTAATTGTAGGTTATTTTAATTTATATTTTTTTCAATTTTATGGGGACTGGGACTTCGGTATGGAGTATGTAATATTTGGTTGGTTGGGAGGGTTAATATTTTAAGGAATACTTGTTATGGATTAAGGGATCACTGTTTTACTATATTATTATACTTTTTAAAGCTATTTCACTAACACCTTTTCACCGTTACTCAGTCGGTATTTTACCTTTTTCACAATTTATATTCATATTAAATGTCTAGTTTCCTTGCTATTTTCCAACTTTTATAATATCAACAATAATAATTTAGAAGAGTAGATATAGTTTTTAACAAGTATGAATATATAAATTGAAATCTGGTGACAAATAAAATATTTTGATACATTTTCATCATAGATCTTGGAAATTATTTGGGTACGTATTTACGAATATACAAACCACCAAAAATATACGTGTATTTATTAATATTCAATATTTATAACACGCGCTGAATTTTATGTAAATAATTGCAAATTATATCTTGTTCTGTTTACGATGAGTTAATTATTTCTGCTGACAATGGTAAATCTCTATTACTCATTCAACTGTCATTCGATATGAATATTAAAATAATATTGAATAGAAATATTAATTACTTGTCCATTGATTACCTCAGTATGATATATTTACTGTAATTAACTACTGGTAATATTATTTCAATTGTCATTCAAGGATATATAAATAAAGTAGATAATAATAATCGATCTTAATATATAAATTTAATTTTGTATCATAATGAGTAAATGCGGAACTACAGTTATCAATATTGTTATTATTACAAATCTACCACCGATATTTTATTAATATTTTCGTACGGAAATATGTGTAAAACGCACTGTTTAACCAAATTTCATGGGATATTTACGCATGTATTAAGTAAGTAAATACTAGCAAATATATAATCATATTTAACTGAGACTAGATAGACATTTTGACATTAAATTCAATACTATATTGATTTCTGTAAGGAGCTTATATTTACTGACGTTATATCTATAGATAATAATATAATGCCCGATTTTTCGTTGAGGGTTTAGTTGAACTTGAGTCTCAACTTTTTTTGTTTAGTATTTGAACTAGTTTAGTTGAAGCTAAATAGAATGCCAAAATAATGTAGTAGAGTTGTGTAATTTGGGAGTTTTTAAACATGTAGTAGCAATATCTCATGTTACAAAATTATTTACGTTGACATGAATATCAAAATATTTTCTTCTTTTATCCTAATGGCTGTTTTATACTTGAGATTTACAATTTGTCATACATCTTCGGGAGCCGTGATTTGACGACTGGTAACCGCACTTCACGCGTAGAAATATATCACTTACCGAGATCTGCTACGGCAGAGTGCCACACCTAGTAATAGGTAAAAAGCGTGATTATATATTTATTTATTCATATAAAAATTTAATGATTTATTTATGAAAATAAATTGATGAAGTAAATATATATATATATATACATATAATAAATACAATAAATATATCATCACGCCTTTTACCCATCACTGGGTGTGGCATTCTGATCTGTATAATTATATATATATATATATATATATATATATATATATATATATATATATATATATATATATATATATATTTTCAGGAAGCTAATTTAACAAATAATATAATTAAGTTTCGATAAAATCACAATAAAAAATAACGTCATTGTCATATTTTTTGTTAGAAAATTATATCTTGAATTCAACTCATTGTTTTACAATTCCTATTCACAGCTTTTAACTCAATATTAATGTGTTAAATAATATTTTATTTATATTGAAATATCGCCTCGTTACAATAAAAGGGAATTATTTTAAATTATTAAAAATAAACACTATTCAAGCACTGTTTGGTTTGCAATATGACACCTACCTACAGAATATTATCAGAAATAAAATATTCTTTTTAAATTTGTAATAAAAAACAATATAATTTTTATAATCAATTTATTTAAAATTCATTTCAAAGATATTCAAATTAAATAAAGAACTAACAACCTACTTCTAATAATTCTGTGTTACTTTATAATAACGTTTACCGTTTTCATATAAATTTTATCAACAAATAATTTTGGTCTGATATATACATTGATGAATAAAGTGCATATTTTATAAATATATTTTAACGAGATAGGTATCTACCTACTTCTCCATGACCGTCATATATATATATATATATATATATATATATATATATATATATATATATATATATATATATAAATTATCATTACAAACAAATTAAAATAATCTTATTAATATTAGATGAAAAAGATGTAATATAGTATATTCTAGGGCTGTTACCGGATACCTGGATGTTCAGATTGTAAAATATCCGTTATCCAGATTATTTCAATCGTTGAACTCCAGAGGTTCATTTAATGCAGAATCCGAATACGACTGAAACCGAAATCAGGCCTCAACCGCTATACGGCCGGTTAGTAAATATTCAGAAATAGTAAGCTACTGCAATTAGGTATAAATATCAGATTGCAAGCAATAATCATTTATTTAAAATTTCATCATACGACGATATTATAAAATTATAAATTACTTAGAGATACAACGAATAGAAAATATGCACAATGCTGACTACCAAACATCGGACCGTGTGCTTAATACCTGAATATTTGGTGTATATCCTGATACCACACTTTTGGGATGTCGAATAAATGTAAACCGGGATAGAAAATTGTTGACAGCTGTAGTATTTTCATACCTCTTGAAATAATTATCAGCTTATATTTTCCAAGTGGGATATAAGCATAGTAGAATCGCGTCGGCTGCGGATTTAAAAATCCAAGTTCGTTTCCTGCAACCAATAAACTTTACTTCACATTGTGGTTCCTCCATCGCTAACATCATTAGGGGCACTGATTTTTCAGCTGGTAACCGCACTTCACGCGTAAAAATATATCACTTACCAAAATCTGCTAAGGCAAAATGTTACCCCCAGTAATGGATAAACGTCACGATGATATTTATTTTTTATATATCATTTTTAAGAAAAATGAGTCAAATAAAAGATATGAAGAAGTAAATAACCTACAACATTTATTTAAAGTATTTTTCTCTAAAATAATTTAGAATCGTATTAAAACAGAATAAATACAAAGTCAAATGTTATTTTGAAAATATTTGAGCATCAATGAAATTCTCGTTGTCCATAAATTGTTACACTTTTATTCACATCATTCGTTGTTTCACGCAACCGAGTAATATTCCAGATTTGTATCAAATAACAGTTTACAAAATAGCCGAGCACTTTTGTAAATGACTTCTTCATTACGGGTACAATGGGCGGTGAAACCTGTCCGACCACAGACACCATAAATATAGCGAAATTTACTTCCGGGCTGCCTTCCTTCCCTGGCTAATGCCTTGCGCTACCCGCTATCCCGCGCCCGCCGCACTAACTAACCAAGGCCGGTTTGATGGCTACGAACACGCATGAAGACACTATCCAAGGGTGCCCTGACCTACTGAATGACGCCAGAAACTTTCTAGAGATTATTTCGGTCTCACTAGGTAATTTTGTGCGTGGAGGAAACGTTTGGGAGATTTCGCGCGTTTTTCGTGTAAATGTGATAAAAGTGGAATTATGGAAGATTTGATTTATTTACGCGATTTAAGATTATTGCGGGTTATTTTGAAGTTAAAAGAGATATAAATAAACATTTCAGTTATAGTGGCTTTTACTAATAGTCAAAGAAACCAATTTAGTACGAAAATGAAAGTTTCAAATGATTACATATTATACTCGTATGATAATATAAAATATGAAGTTAGTTTAATTGAATCACATACCTTAGTTAAGATGGAAACCAATAAATGAATTATTTCCACTTGTCTTATTTTTATTACAGTTATATTTTTCATGAAATTATTATTTTTATAAAAAGGTTGTCAAAATTTTATATAGGCTGTTTTTGTAAGACTTCGAGGGAAAAATGTATGGGTATATAATTATTATATTGGTTTTTTTGTCATCGATGTGATTTTGAAGACCGTATGCGTTATAAATTAGGTTAAATTACAAAAGCATTAACAATTCAAAAGACGTTTTAATGATATTTTTGTTTTCTCAAAACAATGCATAGGTAATATATATATATACAGGCTGTAGAATTGAAATGTGGCGTATAGGGATTTCAATGTTATTTTTTAAATATTGCGCATTTGTAACTCAAGTAGGGTGTAAAAGGTTTTGGGTTCAAATTCCGACGAATGCTCATGATTTTTCAAAATAATTTCTATATATCTAAGATCTGATTTTAATGGCAATAACTTAATTTTTATACTAATTTATAATAACAATAATATTTCCTAAATGGATCATGATCTGCTACTGATCGATAAGTTAATGATAACTTTTATTTCAATGATTACTTTATTATATTATTAAAATTTAGATATTTTTTCGATCAGAATAAATTACCCTGGTATTTTAATGTTATTCCCATGCATTTTGCTTATTTATATATGTAGCTCTTGTTATGAAAACAATATAAAGACAGCTCACTGACGGTTTCATAGAAAGTGAAGTTAAAAAATTAAATTTTTATATTAGCAGCTTCGTACATAGACAATATGCACAAAAAAAATAGATATTGCCACTATATATATCAATGAGCAACTGATAACGATTCAGTTATAGAACTGGAGGAAAAAAGTCATAAATATATAAGTGCTAACCTGAAACCCAATTAAACGAGTTTTGATATAATAATGTAATAATATTTGTATTTGCTAAAACTTTTATTTTTTTATTGTAAAGCTGTGTATTTAATGTTTCGTTAAAAGTTGTAGGCAAAATACAAAATTAATTCTTTATATTAAATTAATGTCCTGTACTATATCCATATAAAAGAAACAATTGATGTTATACGTAAAGCCCACTTCATATATTATAAAAGTGTTTTTTTTATTTCCTTGCTAGTATATAAAGGAAAATTTTATTCTAATCGGCAGTTGAAGTACCGAGTGTCAAAATGGTAACTCTCAAACATATTGCAATTTTTCAATTAATTGCTGCGTTGACTTCATTGTGTAAATATTTGTATTTTATTATTTTTCTTTAACTTATTTACTTATATCAAATTATTTATATATATATATATATATATATATATATATATATATATATATATTAGCGTGGCCCTTATTTTGGGTAAGTTCGAATTTTGTCGGTCTCCACCCGAAATCTGGTTTAAAATCACAAAAAAGTAATATATTAATTTTTTGAGATTTTTAAAATAAGTTTAACCCGTGCCTCTAGGCCACTTTCACTTATACACATTTACAAATAAACACTTACCCAAAATAAGGGCCACCCTAATATATATATATATTTTCATTTATCGAATCTGAGAACATAACACATGCACTATCTTTCAGAATTTTTTTGAACTGTTTCTAATAATCAAGGCACTTAACCCTCTTTATAGGTTGTTAGGCTTGGCACATAACACACGTTTCAGATTTAAAGTAAAATTTTAATATTTTGGCACTTAGCCCGGTTTTCATTACAAGTCTTCATTGAGATTATGCAAAAAAATCAAATAAACGAAATTTAAATCAGGAAGAACTTATAACAAATTTTCGGCAGTAAAACTGAAATCAAATAAAAAATATTGCGGTGAAAATCCAATTAAATTAGCTATTTAATTATAAATATTCTTCCTAAATAATAGTGACACTGTAGACAACTCTCCTATAAATTCAGTATATTGAAAAATCAATTTTTTTCCACGACCATTAAATTTTGAGTCAGTAGGTTGGTAGTTACTGTTAAATATTACACATAAACATTAGATAATATGTATAAGTAATAGATATTGTGTACTACACACATAAATCAATTTTTTTAAATTTATTCTGTCGGTTAATCTTTGGAAGTAACGTAGTGAGGTTTTATTAATTTAATTAATTATAATTACTCTTATGGATACTGTATAACATATTTTGTTTCCTTTTTTTTTCGTATCGGAATGTAACAACCAGTGGTACCCAAAAGTTCGGATTTTAGGCACTAAAAAGTTCGATAAATAGGTAGGTAAATAAGCAAAAAAAAATTGTTAAAATAGGCATTAAATAGGCATTAAATAGGCATTCATAAGTCAAATCAGGCATTTAAATTTAATACTGTTTGTTCTAAATAAAATATATTTATTTGAAAAACTAGACAAAATATGGTAATTCAAAGTAAAGAAAGCATATTTAAATTATAAAGGTTATTTATTTATATAAATATTTTAATAAAATTAACAATATCAGAAGAAACATATTGCAAATGTTAGCACAAAAATTAAATTTAGTCTTACTTAAAATAAGTTTCCTGTACAAACAAATAAACGCGCACCTAGCACTTTCGCATAAATAAATAAATATCAATTTAACTTTCTTTTGTCGCAGTGGTTAGTTCTTTCGTGTCTTTGCCCAGTAACACACTAACATTTTCTCCAGATTTTAGACTGATAGATTTTATCTCCTGTCACTTAGCAAGAACTTATAATTTGAGAACGATCTTTCTACATCTCATGACATGCAGGGTGCAAATTTGAAGTTAATTATATTCTGATTCGTATTCTGATGGTATTTCATTTATTTCATCTCGTAAAGCACTTCATATTTCCTTAAAAAAAATTTAATATGGATTTGTTTTTAAAACTTCTTTAAGTAGTAGTTACAGTTCCTGATGCATGTACAAGTTCATTTTTAACATATTCAATAATAATCTTTAAGTATACTTAGTTACAAGTATTAATGGACATTACTGCCGCAAGAGTGTTCTGTAAATTGTAGTAGTTATTATTTGAAATAAGTAAATTCATAAAATAATAATTAAAAATCGAATACAAGTTTAAACTAGGCTTTATGACACGAATAGGTAGAAAATAGGCAAAAAAACAGTTAAATAGGCATCAAATGCGTAATGTCTCATATTAGGCAAAATAGGCAAAATAAACGATACGTCAAAATGTTAGAAAACTTTTGAAACCATTTTTTTCTAATTATTATTTAGATGCTTTCTAAAATAAGCAATAGGCAATTTGCCTAAAATCCGGGCTCTATTTATCATATAACCTTAAAAATGTATTATTTTCATCAATTTACTACATTCTTGTTGAAATCATATATTTTAAGATTGTTTTGTAATTTGAGAACGAGGTCACTTTCAATTAATTGAAATAATAATCACTAGATGGCATAACTTGATGTACCAAATCTGTAAAAAAACTCACGACAAATTTTTATATGGCAAAACGAGGGAATGAAACGGCCAATATAAGCGTAACACAATTCAGTGATATCGGCCATGACTACGAGTAAATTGAATGCTATTACTATCTAGTAATGGTCAACGTAATTACTAAATTTTGCTCTTAATTACTAAAGTTTGGAGTTTATCATGTAACCTAAAAAAAATTGAAATGTACGTAAATAACGACAGGTTTATAGATATTAGAAAGGAACGATGAAATTAGTTAAATTAAACTTTTTCTTTTCTTCTTTGCGCAAAATATATACGAGTAAAATAATGAATTAATTGTTGATTATGTAATATAAATATAATCTTTTCATAATATTCGTCTAGGTAACGGAGATGAAGTAAATTCTAGTATTTTACCTCCTGATATGCCTAAAGATGCTCCACCTTTAGTAGAACTAGAAAAAAGTAAGTAGAAATCTTGTAACATAATAGAATGCTCTATTTCTTGTAATGAAATATATTTATTAAATCAGACGTTGGCAGTAAAAATAACAAATGGATTTGTGAGGATGGTTATTATCCTGATGGACAAGGTATATGCAGAAAAATAATAAACATTTACCGTTCACCTTCAAATTATGATTCCGCAGAAGAGCCAATAGAAAGTATATAGATATTATATAACATAATATTCGTATAATGCGCTGCCATTTCTAATAAAATATCTTTCTTTAAGGCCTTTTATATGACAGAAAATGTGACTGGGATGCTGGTTATTATCGTGATTACATGGGTTTTTGCAGAAAACTTCCCAAAAATAATTCAGAAACACCTAAAGATAATTCAGAAACCCCTAAGGAAAGTAAGTAGAAATAATTTAATATAATAGTCGTATAATGCGCTACTATTTCTAATAATATATCTCTATTTAAGGACGTTTATATGACAGAAGATGTGACTGGGATGCTGGTTATTATCTTGATTACATGGGTTTTTGCAGAAAACTTCCTAAAAATAATTCAGAAACACCTAAAGACAGTAAGTAGAAATAATTTAAAATAATATTCGTATAATGCGCTACCATTTCTAATAAAACATCTCTATTTAAGGACATTTGTATGACAGAAGATGTGACTGGGATGCTGGTTATTATCGTGATTACATGGGTTTTTGCAGAAAACTTCCCAAAAATAATTCAGAAACACCTAAAGAGAGTAAGTAGAAATAATTTAACATAATATTCGTATAATGCGCTACCATTTCTAATAAAATATCTCTATTTAAGGACGTTTATATGACAGAAGATGTGACTGGTATGCTGGTTATTATCGTGATTACATGGGTTTTTGCAGAAAAATTCGTAAAAGTTATTCAGAAACACCTGATAAAAGTAAGTAGAAATAATGTAACTTAGATTATATGATACTTCTATCCCTTCTTACCAGTAGCGCATACAGGATTTTATTGAGAGAAGTGTAAAAAAAAATTGTATAGATATTTTTGATATTCCGGAATGATAATTTTTTTTACGTACATTTGAATCGTAATGAACTGTTTACTTAACTCTGTCTCTAGGGGTTACGAGACTTATAACGTGTTAGCCCGTGTAAAATTTATAACGGGCTGTTGACATTGGTTATCATAACAACATATCTAATTTTAAACGGTTGACACTTAAATATTTTTGATTAAACAAAATCTGTCAGATTTTCGAAGTCTACCTTGATTGAACATTTTAGTTATTACGTTATACTATTGCAATTAATTTTATTAAATATACATATATTGCGATTCAAATGCACATAAAACATTGTACAATGCTCGACCGTTAACTGAAATTTACAGGCTCACACAGATAACAGGCTCGCTGGCGCTCGCCCGTTACCTTTCTATGCTCGCCTGTAAATTTTTGTATAACGGTCTTGCAATGTAAATAACTATAAAAACCCCCGAATTTTAAAATTTGCATTTTATTCAACATGTTGAGATGACTGCTGCGCTGCTGTATACTTGCAATTAGTCTTTAACGAAATTGACCTTGTTACATTACATTATATCCTATGGATTTCCAATTTTGCCTATACGACATAAAACCGCTACTGAATATTTCCTGTTATGCCTTAAAAAACCACAGTACCAACTAATTAAATATTATAATTATTCACTTCAAAGTGATTTACAGTAAGCCTTTTTATAGTTAATACAAATTATTAAATTTTCTTTTTTGTATATAAATTAAATCATTTCAATTTACATAAAATGTTTTTTAATTTCTTCCTGGGGAATGTTCGGACCTTCAGGACATTACTCTGTATATGCCATTGCTTTTTACAAAACGTATGGTTAACAAGAGCTGTAACTTAGATGATGCTTATTATATTGATAAACATAGTGTATGCAAAATATATCCATTTGCTCGTAAAACTAATACAGAAGAATTTGAAGAAAGTAATATTAATATAATAAAATACATTTATTTTGTACCTAATTTTAAAAGTACGCTGTACGCATTCATTTTCAGTAGATAAAGGAACACTTTAACATCGAGTGTAGATAAAATACTATTTTATCTACTCTTTTTAATAATAATAACACGTACAATTTTAAATTATTTACATTATTGGTAATTTATCTGTACACATATTGATAGTGCAATTTTCAATGTAGTTAATATTTAGACTACCCAGAGTTATAGATTTTGAACAAGAACTGCCTATATTTTTATCATTTCCTTGCACACCAATCAAGATCAATAGCAACCAATTAACATAAAGGATAATTTATTACTTTTAATAAAACTTATTTATTTAAGGACATATTATTTTAAAACATACATGCCCACCTGGCTTTTTTCCCGACGAATTTGGTATATGCAGAAGAATGAGAAAAAGTAGTGCTTTATCTCAATTTGATTATCGTTCATCAGCTGAAAAACGAAGTAGAAGTAAGTAGAAACTAGGGTTGGTAACTATAAAAATTTTCAAATATAATACCCCGAAAGCTAGAAAATTGTCGGGTATTTCCCGATTGTTTCGTTGCGATTGAGATAAGTTTTGCTTATAATAATGATAAGCAAAACTTATCTCAATCGTTGCTACGCTGGGAAACAAGAGGGAAATACCCGATTAATTTTCAAGCTCGAGGGGTATTCGGCTGATTATTTTTGATGATTCTAAATAGCGCATAGGTTACAACTGTCAGAAAAATGATTGTTTATCGCCTAGAAACCTAGCCGGGAAATTATCGAAAAATTATCGATATAATTTAGACCTAGTTGTACCACGTGATGTTAAATGCCACGCTCTTATTGGTCGAAATTAGGGTTGAAAAAATAATCAAATATAATACCCCGAGAGCTTGAAAATTATCGGGTATTTCCCGATCGTTTCGTTGCGTAGCAAAAAATGATTGTTTATCGCCTAGCAACCTAGCCGGAAAATTATCGAAAAATTATGGATATAATTTAGACCTAGTTGTACCACGTGATGTTAAATGCCACGCTCTTATTGGTCGAAATTAGGATTGAAAAAATAATCGTAATAATTGTTAAATGGATTTCAGGCTTCAGCAAAAAACAAGAAATTAGAACTATTTAATTATTACTAATTAGCAACGTTTTGGCACAATATTTTGCCCATTTTTAAGCAATAAAATGTATTTAAAGTAACTTTACATCGTACAATTATAATCAAAAAGCATTATTTTTAAAGGCAGAATTTATTTTAAGGATAAAAGATTGTTGTGATGTTGCTTGAAAATGATCCCCGTATTAATAATAAAAAAATAAAATTTAAATTGTTTTTTACGTTAAAGCCTGATATCCATTTTACAATTATTAAAATTATATCATTCGGCTTAACAATAAAAAATCTTTTAGAATTAAACTATATATATATATATATAGTTTAATTCTAAAAGATTTTTTATTGTTAAGCCGAATGATATATATATATAAATTTAAAAATACAAATTTACATTTAATTAACAAAAAAATCTGTATTATATTGCGATTAACTAATAAATAAAAGAGGGATTTAATTTCGATTCAGGTTTTGTATCTGTTTCAAAATTAGGTAAGTTTCAAATTTCGGTCCTGACTTTTTGCAGTTAACGGTTTCAGTTACCATCTCTGGTATTATTATAATAGAATGATCTATCACTTTTTATAAAATACATTTATTCAAGCACGTCTTGACAATATGGGAGATGATTGGCGGTCTGGTTATTATCCTGATGAAAACGGTATATGCAAAAAAATCCTGAATCTAACTTTAAAAACCTAAAAGTTTGAATTATTTAACACAATAAAATGCTTTAGGTAACAGTTCTAATAAAACATGTTTTTTCAAGGACGTGGCAATAGCATAAAATGTCCTGAGAATTATTATTCTGTGAATGGAACATGCCGCTTAAAACAGTATTTCTAATGAATAAAATTTAAGAATAATAAGAAATATGCTAAATTTAAGGTAATGATTTCTGTTAATTTTTATTCACATACACATTTGTACAGAAATTACTAATTATGTTCAATGCACATATAAAAAAATAATCCGTTAACTAACCACATGTATGTTGCAGTGAGTAATATAAAATTTCAGTCAAAGTCTTAGAGGACCAATTAGTTGAAGACCAAGTATCAAGTTTGGTTTACTAGGATCAATTGTGTAAACAAATATTAGCCTGTATTTTTTTGGAATATAAATATTTCTGTTTTTATTAAATGTGATGAATTGCACTGGATATTGCACTTATTTAATTTTATACTACGAGAACATTCCTTTAAAATATCTGCCTGATTATAATGTAGCTAAAAAGTCTACAAGGCATTTATTGAGACAAGACTCGAGATCGAAATGAGACACGTATCAAATTGTGCTGAAACTTGAAACTTTATTGTTTTAAGTGTGCTCATCAACAATAATTATTTGTGTAATTAGCTCACGAATTGATTGTTTGTGTACGTCGAAGAAAAAGTTCGGCGGTTGAGGAAGACTATTTTCTAAGAGCAACAAATCATTTCGCGGCAGAGGTGCGTACAACATTTTCAATATAATATTCATTAAAAAACTAAATAAAAAAACAAGAAGACACTGTTAGAAAAAATAAAAATTTGTTTGTTTATCGGCGGCATTTTGTAAACGTGTTTTTGATTGCTTTAGATCACCCACCAAAGTAATGAATTTATTTTGGGCTGTTTACAAAAAAGTTTAATTTTGCGGACTTAATTATGTAAATAAATGTCAATTTTGTTTGACAGTTGCGTGAAAATATTATTTTTCTGCTGATTATATACATATAATAAGTAGAGACCGGATTTCTAAGTATTAAAAGCAATAACAATTAGTCTTAAAATTTTCTCTTATTATAAAAAAAAATTATCATTTGACATAAAGATTTTTATGCTTATTTTACTTTTTTTGGCATTTTAAAACTTTTTTCTTAGTTTTATCCTTTTTCACAGCTTTATTTTATATTATTAAATTGAAGTTATAAAAATTATCTATTACGTAATAATAACGAATGCGCAAATATATTTGTTCTTTGGGGTTCCCCGGTTTCATGATCCATGAATGCAACGTATCGATTTCAGATTGTGTCTTGCTTAGTTTTTCTATTTTAATTGCAAGTGGAGTTGTATCGTGTTAACTTAAATACAATTTTAAATTGTACATTGTATAATGCAGAAAAAAGGCCTCTATTGAATAATGGATACGAGCGTATCCTGAATTGAAATTTGAAAATAATAAAATATTTTGTCAAAATTGCGGAAAAATGGTAAGATTTTTTACAATGTTTGAAAATATAATACAGTACCGTACGGTTTTCATTTTGTAGATTATGTGCGAAAAAAATTCCAATATAATTCAGCACGTTAAAACAAATTTACATCATGAACGCTTAAAAAAGGGCAAATAACAAAACTATTAAAGCATCCATAGCCTCATCTTCCACATGAAGCGAACAAAAACAATTTAATTGCGATCTGTGCAAAACTATGATAAAATCAAATATTCGTCTTTTAAAGCCTTGTTGGATAAGTATTGTAAAAGGCAAATTCCAGAAGAAAGTAGTCTCCGAAAAAATTACACAAGCCTTGTATACGAGGAAACCATGCAGGACATTATATAAATTATAGCCAACAATTATATATGGTTTAGTGTTGACGAACCTACAGACACATGCGGTAGATACATAGCAAATTTAAGAATAGGGGTACTAAATAATAAAATTTCGTCAACATGTTTCTTAATATGTTTTATAGAATTAAATAAAACTAATAGTAATACAATTTCAAATTTTATTAACAAATTTTTATTTGCCGGAGGCAGTGCCGAGTTAAAAAATTTAGCTAATGCTATCAGACGCAGCAGCATACATGATAAAAGCTGGTGTTAGTATCAGGATTTATTATAAAAATTTAATTCATTGCTCATATTTAGCTCATGGATGCAATCATATTGCTGAAACTATACGAATGCAGTAAATGAATGAACAAAAAAATATTCGTTAAAGGTCTTTTAAGAGTGCAAATGTTCAAAGAAAAGTTGCCTGACACTCCACTACCACAGGAACCAGTGTTAAGAAGACCTGGCTAGATGCTGCTATTTATTATTCCAATAATTTTTAAAATTTAAGAACTTGTTTTTGAATTTCCAGAACATATTAATAAATCAATAATAGATTGCCAAACTGTTCTAAAGCAACCAGAACAAAAAAAATAATTTAATCTTCATTAAAGTTCATTATAAATTTGGAAAAACATTTATTGAATTCATTTTCAATCGGAGTAGATTCTGTGCTTCTAAATATTTTAATTGGAGTGTTAAATACGATTATGTTAGACCTACATTATTTTGTACATTATATAATATAAATATAACAATATAACTATGTATACTAAAACATGTACCTATTTAATATAAATAAATAACTTTACTTTGCGAAATTTATTTTGTGCTTTTTAAAACGCCTATTTTTTTTGTTATTTTTTGTGCTTATAATTCCGGTCGTCTTCAACAGTCAAACTATCAAAAATGTGTCTGGGAAATATCTGTTAGTAACACTGCGTAATAGACTTGACAGGGAACATTAGGTTAAATATTTAAATATGACTACAACTTAGTAACTATGATTTATATATTCAATAGCTATTACTATATTATTTATGTAGTTGTATTTTTTGCGAAAAATCTTAAAATGCAATAGATTTACTTTTATTATAAGTCACACACACACATACACATGCGTCCAGGCTGGTATTTTTATATTTGGCTGTATTTATTTATTTTAATTATCTGGGACAGGGCTCACATTGTATCAGAGCAAACCGGAATGGTGTTCCATTTCGTAAAATTATGGTAAATATTGTTTCGATTCGAGAGATTTTAAAATTATTGTTCAGGTTCGATCCGGTTCAATTGAAAACAATGTAATATTTTTAAAAATTCTATTTTTATTGAACAACTATGCAAAAACTTAATTGAAACCGGCAGCAAAAATCATCTTAGAACCGAAACGCATTTTCTTGGAATTTCAAGTCCGGTTTGGTTCGGAGTAAGATCAAAAATTTCGTTTTGTTTCTGTTTCGGAAAAACATTTCTTTTTTTTTCATTTATGATTTTTGTTTCTTCCATTTTGCGTCCCGAATTGAGATTATAACAATATTTTGATTATGAAGTATTTTATATGTTGATTACAACTAAAAAAACAAGATGCGCACTTTTATTAGTAACATTCATAATTTACAGAAAACTAAATATAAATATTTTGAAAATTATTTGACTTTGTACAAGTAATAATATAAAATTGTTTTTATACATTTAGTTTTAATGTATTAAATATGTTAATGTTACCGCTAATATCAGATTTTCATTATTGTGTGTAATAATAAGAGACTTGAAATGATTTGCATATTAACTAAAGTTTCTAGCTAATATGCAAAATAATGAGAGCTTCAGCTGATTTGCATATTAGCTAAACTTCTCAGTTAATATGAATCTTCTCTTTGCTTACTGCAGTTAGTGTTCATGTTTTAGTTTTTATGTAAAGTACCAGACTGAAAATATCGTTAATATGCATTTTCTCCAAAATACTTAGTTCATATTTATTTATTAAAGCAAGATGAGCTTTGATGGCACTCAGAATTGTATAATCTGTTCATTTTTCGGCGATTACAAGCTTGGTATAATGGCACCACTGATATCCCTGAGTACTTTCCGTTGCTGCAGCTTCCGCATTTCTTAGAGAAATATATTTTTTTGGAACGTTATTAATGGAAAGAAACATATTTGAACAAAGATTGAATTAAGATCTAACGTACAAAATTTGCAGGATACCATCTTTTATTCTTTCTTCTACTTATATTTATAAGTTTATTGTTGTGTTTAGTTTTATTATCTGTAAAATTAATGCTGTTAAAATTTTATACACTTAGAAATATGTGCAATGATTTTTAATCGGGCAGAACCGTCTATTAATATTTTTATTTATTTAATTGAAACTGGCTAACGTTTCAACCACAATTATGCCTTAATCAGGGCGCATAGTATGCTGGAAGATTTTACACTTTCGATTGTGCAGGAAAACGTTTAATACTTGAAATGTTTCACATAAATAAAGAAAGCAACAATGTCAATTTTCGTACTGACACTGAAGAGCAGTACAGAGAATAAAGCCTGATTTACGGCTCTTGACATAGTCACTATTTTTGTCATTTGTCAAAACCTTGATATATTTCATACACGTAATAACGTCAAACCATTTCCAGCTAGAGATTTAGTCTTTGTCTTAAACATAAAAGTTTGAAAACTTCTAATATTTGTCTTTGTTTTGTGGTTTATTTCTTTAATTATACATTAAACCAAAAATAGTAGCAAATTATACGAACAATTACTATCGTTTACTATTGCTCTATATTTAAAACTTTATTTATGTGGAACATTTCAAGTACTAAGCGTTTCTTTAGGTTGGACTCGGTTTCAAGAATTTCAGTTCCTTCAAATTCGAAACTCTCAAATCTTCTAGCAATGTTTTGCAACTGCCCTAATACAATCAACGGCCATGTCACAATATTGGCTCACAATATTTATTCCAGGGAAAGCTTTACTACTAACTCAAGTAAGTACTTCATGTGTCAAATATTTTCAAACTTATGTTATTAGTCTTCAAATATGGTAATACAAATTACGTTTTCCAAGAATTTGTTGTCGACTGTATCGGAGGATATGAACTTTTATAATAAATTATAATTTATATTTATTTACATAACTTAAATGATATATTTTTACACATTACTTACTGATTTTAAATGAAGTAACGTAAGAAGTAATGCAAAAAGTATCGGTAACGTAAAAAGTTGAGCGTGTACTACAGTTAGTAATGATTTATATTGAAGTTAAGTAAGAAGTAAGGTAAAATATGTAACGCAATAGTTGGCCAACATTCATCTTTCTATCTTACCTTACTAAATCTTTCTACCGCTGACCAATAAGAAGGCAGAATTTTGAACGTTGCGCAGAAATCTTTATTATCGATTTATCCACCATTCTGTAGGCGCGGTGGCCGAGCGTGTTAAGGCACATCTCTTAGCATACTGTGACGTCATCCGAGCCAAGGTTCGTCAGTTCGAATCCGCCTGCCGACAATGTGTGATTTGTCGTAAAATATAAAAAATACAGTTACATGTATTTATCACACTCGGGCGCTATAAGCTAGTCACTTATACGCCTTAAATAATCTGACTAAAGAAACCGGCAGTACGGCAGTGTAAAAACTGCGGCTCAGTGTGCCCGGCCCCTATGTTCCGAAACGGAATGATGGGACTCATTATTATTTTTATCCACCATTCTCCTCCATCTGTTTATCTGTCAGATTTCATTTTGTTAGTCGAAATATTTTCTTTTAAAATTAAACAAAGGACCGAAGTATCATCGTTATATGATATGACAGAAGTACAGAAATTCATACTTAATGCAGAACTTAAACTCCGAAGTTAAGCAAAAGATATAGAAATAAATGTGAATTTTTTATACTATTACCTGATTGGCTAGCAGTAGTGGAACTATTTTTTAATATATCAACTATTTTCGCTTGCTTTACTTTTTACGGTTTACATTACTTCATTATAAATCCAGCTTAAGTGTTCACAAATTATCGTTATAATTAGACCTAAATATGTCTGTTTTTAGCGCCCTTATAAAAGCATAAGCGTTGCCGAAACGTTGACCAGATTAATTATTACTTCACATTATATTATTAGTCGACCATGATTCTTTTACATGAAAAAAAAAATATTGGAAAAGCCTTGCAGTGCACGCAGCAGTGTACGTTATGATTACGCAGTTGCAAATTATGCATAATAACTACAACGGTGAGTTAGCATTAATAATAATTGAAATACGCATAGATAACATCGATATTAATTGAGTAGTTTACTTAATATGCAAATAACCTGAAGGGCTTTGTTATTATTTATATTAACTAGAAACTTCAGATAATATGCAAATGAACAAAAGTGTCTCGTTATTATGAACAGTAACGCTAATCTTATATTAACGCTATTTTAAACAGTATAAAATTGTAGACGTATGCTACTGTGTACAATCTTAAAATTACCTTTCAGTTGGTTGAACAAGTTATTTACACATATAAAATATTTAAAAACTTATTGTCAAAGTTTTACAAATTGCAGCCTCCACGTCGACTTATAAGATCATCATCTTAGAGACCAACCAGCACAGTTAGTAACCATAGACATGTTTCGATATTTTTGGAGCTCATGAGTATAATATAATCAACTTCCTCACAGCGAACAAGTTCACTTGAAGAAACTGTGACGTAAATTGTGCCAGTAGAGATTATAAAATCTCTAACAGTCGGTATCATAACATGAGAAGCTCTATCAAACCCACAATGCAATCTACCGAGAAAACCAAAAATTATTGAGTAACAATTCAAACAAAAAAAACAAAATTATTGTCCATATTTTAAACACCCGGTGAAACTAAGTTTAAATAAAATATTTAAATAACACCTGTCAAAGTTTCACAAATTTAAACCTCCTAAATTAAACGAATAATATTGGCCCTAGAAGTAGAAGAGGATTTAGAATTAAATAAATACGACTTCATAATTGCATATCTGAATTGGAAGCTACAAGAATAAATCTATATGCAGATCTCTAAAGGTATACAAGAAGACAAGACAACTAAATTATGTAACTTCAAAAAGATATTAATGGTTTGAAATAAAGTGCTACAACTTAGTTTGCAACATTAAAAGATTGATTTAGGATTTACTGATGTTATTTTCAGAATCCTGTGTATTCATTTATAAAGAAAAATATGATTTCGTAATATTTTGCGTGTATGTTGACAATATCTTAATAGCTTTTAATTCAACAGAATTAATTACCAAAATCATGGATAAATTTAAATCCAAATTCATCATCAAGTATATAGGAGAAGATAAATGTTCACTAGGAATAAACATTGAAAGAAACAAAGAAAGAAAATTATACATTTAGCAGAAACGAGGTATACAAATAAATTTCTAACAAAGTTTAACATGAATGAATGTAGAAGCGTAACTATTCCCATGGAACACAAAACAAATACACAAACGAATAACGAAGTTCATCAATTAATTCCAATAATAGCATAAACGATGAAATAAAGAAAAGAATATTTATGGGAAACAAATACTATTATAGACTGATAGGCATCCTAAAATGCTAGCAGATCATCCAAAAATGCAATATAAAAAACCATTATTCGACCAGTAGTAACGTATGCGTCTGATACGTGGGTGCTAACAAAGAAAGATGAGAATGCACTTAGGACTTTTAAATTCAAAGTACTACGGAAAATATTCGGTGCAGTCAAGGATGATGATCTGTGGAGAGCATGATTGAACCACGAATTAGAAGAATTATACCAATCCGACAGCTTCATAGGCTATATCAGGAAACAGCGTCTCAGATAGTTGGGCCATGTAATGCAAATAGATGACTCAAGGAACCTGAAAAAAAACATATGAAGAAAAATTGACGTTACTGAAAACCAAAAGGCAGATCCAGAAATAGGTGGAAAGATGATGTGGAAGCAGACTTAAGGAAGATGAGAATAACGAATTGGAGAAGAGTAGCCACATACAGAATCCATGGAGGCAACCAATAGGGGAGACACATATCCTACTATGATAGTAGAGGCAAAGAAGAAGAACACAGTTGATAAAATAAATCACCCAATTTGATACGCGCAAATTGATGTACAGACTAAAAACATATTACATATTGAATTATATGCACATTTACTTGTTAATATATATTCTATCCATATTATGATTACCGCATATTTAATACTATTACTCGTATATATGCACATGTTTGACAGTACGGTTCGCATATGAAATTGTGACACCCAAAGCCCATGATCTATACGTACTTATGTTGTTGTTTTGATGACAACTATTGTAGTATGATCTTGTTTATTTGAATTAATTTAAAATAATAATAGTCCACGGACGTATGGCGTCATTAATTTCAGATATTAGATTCCGTGACATATGACTCACATATCATTAAATTAGCTATTTTCATTGTAAACAATGTGTTTGAAAAAGTAGGCACACTCTTTTTTCACGCTTATTATTGCAGATAAACCTATTGCTTAAAGAATATTATTTAATCAGTGTAATATTTGTGATTAAAGTAATACTTTAATTACGAAATTTTCGATTTATCCGTAAGTGACACCAAATCTGTAAATACAATATAAAATTTGACAATTTAAAACTAATGAAACCGTGTGTAAAAAAATCGAAAATTTGATGTACAATCTAAATGACGGAAATTATGTGTTTGCTTAAGCTATACTTCATCGACAATCGAGTTTTAAAATTGGGCGGAAAATTCAGGTCTTACAAGATATCAATGTAGAATAAGATTCTTTATAAAAAGATAAAACTAAGATATATAAACAATATTTTTATACATATTACAAGCAAAGAACTCACTACAAGAATTACAATATTGTCGATGATAGGCCAAGAAAATTGTAAGATTTGCAATTTTTCATTATAATATTTTTTACTTAGAGGCAGGCAACATTGGTTTGTGAGAAATCCGAACAAAATCATATAAAAAGTCAGTATACTTTTTTTTGTTCTATTACTATTAAATTGAAATTACGTGAATTTTAAAATTTAATTTCTGCAGTTATGAAGTAGTTAAAATGAATTTTGTTTATTGATTCGGATGTAGAATTTTATGCTTTACAACATTTATTTGAAACATTTTTTCCTAAAATAATTAGGGAAGCAATGCGCACGGAAAAACTGATTTGCCATGTTAAACGCCTATGTTTCACTTTTCGTGTTACACCCGGTATATATATATATATATATATATATATATATATATATATATATATATATATATATATATATATATATATATATTTATTTATTTATTTATTACGTAACTGTTCTCAAGAAATTTTTCATTTGTTAGGTGGTAAGACTGCTGTTTGATAGTTGATGTTACGGATATAACCTAACAAATATTCTGTAAATGTTCTTAATATTATTTATGGTCGTTATAATACACAACTCGAATTGTTACGCAATTACATTGTTCGTGAAATTACAGCACTCGTCAAGGCTCGTTCGTGCGTAACTTTTCCACTCGCATGTAATGTGCTAGTTACAATTCTCGTTATGTAATATCCTATTATCTATTCTATTCAAATAGTAAATTTAATGATAATATTATATATATATATATATGCCACACTTATGTTATAATATACTATTATAAAAATTGATACAGATGTAAAATTAAAATAAATAAATATATCATCAAATGTTTTACCCATTACCTACTCGGTGTGGCCCCTGCCGTAATAGATCTCGGTAAATCATATGTTTCGATACGGATTTATTTTTCGTAAACTAGGAAGTTTGTATGAAATGAAGAAATGGTTTAATGGCAAAATATAAGTTAAAAACGTATTAGCGACAATCAGTCTTTTTTATTACATAACACGCCGCGTCTTTTTTTTTTAATAATGCAAAGAAGTGAGTTTGTATCAGTTGAGATGTTTTAGTTATATGTCAAATGAAAGAATGATAAAACAGTTTTATATTAGTGAAATTGAATATTGCATCAGCATGTTATTTCAAGTGAACGGAATAAACAAGTTTGTTAGTCTGTTTGAAAAAAAAAATTATGTATGTGGATGAGACGATAGTGGTGTGCTAGGATAGGAATGTTTGACGAAGATAAACTGCCAGATTAATCTAATGAATAAAATATTCACTGATTGTTCCAAAGAACCTGGTATCCCATTTCATAAGGTAGATTGTGGTGTTATGTACGTATTATATACACAAATTTGATCTACAAGTATAGAAAGATTTTTTATATTAAAATTAGCAATACATTTTAGATTTTTATTGTAGATAATTTCCACAAAAATATTGTATACAGTGTTGTACACGTCGTCCGTGAAATTTGTTTGCTGTTTTCAGAATGTCCTCTGCCTCGACCGGCAAGTTAATTTTTTGATACAACAAATTACTATTATCTATAAAATTTTAATGCAGTATTTTCATTTATTTTATACATAAAATATCTGAAATTAGGGAAAAACTGACAATATATTTTTTTTTGCCTGAACCTGAATTTTAACATAATTTGTCCGGTAATTTTGGGGCAACACAACAATGAATCGAAAGGTCTAGGCTGAAAACATGAACTGAATTCCACCAAATGACATGTTACAAGTTAAACGACAACGATAAAACCTTAGTATGAATTCGTTAACTTGACGTTATCGTATTAACTCCTTTATAGTAAATAGTTAGTTGTTTGGTAACTTATGCAATTTATCTTTTATCTTGCAAGTTCTTGCATTTCAAGGTGTCATCATAAATATTGTAAGTAATAATTGATTTAATACTTCGTCCGGTTTCGCAGAAAGCGACCTTCGTGCTGTATAATACAAGGCGCATAAATTTATATATTCCTATTGCATTTCATGTTTAATCCATCAATTAAAATTAGCATTGTATATTTTGAAAATTATAGGATTTTCAAGGTAAAGTAACGGTGCTGCCTTGCCGTGTGGTGATGGCGAGCTGAATTACGATGCGGGGATAGTGTAATTCATATTGTCTGTAGTTTTGACATGGTCACGTGATCTAAATTGTTGGTGGTGTATGACGTACTTGAATATGATTTTGTAAGAAATATATGTATTCTGCAGAAAGTTTTTCTAACAATATTAATGATGAATAAAATGGATTACTAGGCTTCATTTCTCTTATCATACAAAGTTTTGGCCATGGTTTGAAGCCAATTCCAAGTCTATAAAAAAATATATAAATATTCACGATATTTTATGATACAATTGTTGAAATCATTCACCACAAAATAAATACAAATAAGATTCTAATGGATATGTTCAAAATTAAAAAAGTAATTAATGAATTTACAAAGCAACAAATTCAATTACATACCGAATTTTTTTTTCAAATAAACCAATAAAAGTGAAACATTAACGCCATAAATATACGCATTGATCTAGTAAACATGAATGGTGGTGTAGTGAGAAGAATCAGGGTATTGAAGAGCAAACGGTAGATGGCTATACCAGATCTACCCAGAAGTACGAAAGTAGAGATACGTTTAATCGTAAAATTAACAATAGCAACACATTCAAAATCGGTACAAAAATACGAAAAACATAATTCGAAAGTGGCGCCGTGGTACAACTTCAAATCCAGATTTAGTTTTTAAAGACGTTTATAGTGCGAAACTTGCATTGACTTTTTCTTGAAATACATTTATATAAGTAAACCTAGTATGTATGAGGTTTTAACTCAAGAATAGTATAATGTAAAACAAGCTCAGTCTGTGGAAGTACTATTTTGAATAAAAAAGTAAAAAATATTATTATGGATGAATATAATGGAGTATTTTAGACTTGACTTCTTTATTGAAACAACCTAAACATCGTCTGACGAGTATTTTATTTATATTCTACATAAAAACTACCATAACTATTTCATTTATAACTAATTAATGTTATATCATTTATGTAAATATTTATTTCACATTTATTCCACATAAGAATATGTACATCAGTGTATATTTTCCTAATATCTATTTTCAGTTTTACGAGAATGCTGGGCGGGATCTAAGGTAAAATTTGAGATGTGCGTTTTTTTTTTATACTATCGGAATCATAATTAGTCATACTAAACCTTAAATATAAATTGGAAATTATTTATAAGACATTATTTTGATTTTAATGACGAAAATTTAGAATTGCATAGACCTGTGTATTATAGATGTTTATATTATCCCAAATTAAGAACCTAAAAATTTAGAGGAAAATAAAAGAGAACAAAAATAAAATTATAAAAACTAAATCAAATATAACTCTAGTAAATAAGATAAAATTAAATAAAAACAAAAGTAAATAAAAGAATAGAAATATTTACTCACTGACTCAAAATATATATTTCCTTGATTTGGCTTAAACAAAGCTTGTAACCATTTCTTTGTAGTTTAATTTTTTATTAATATCACTACATATTTATGGAAAGCTAAAAGCCTCAGTAGGTCTTGCTTGAAACAATGTTTATCTCAAATACTTTTTAATTAATTTCAATTTCGAAACTAAAATATCGATAGACGCAAACACTTATTGGTAAAGTTAGTAGTAATTTTGGAATTATTTGTACATTTGCGTATCTGGTAAAAATAGAAACAATATTTCGCTTAAAGTGACAAACAAATTACAAAATGATACTTTGGAAGGGGAAAAATTATATAATACCTAATTAATTAATTATTTAGTGGAAATAAAAAATTAATTAATTTAAATTTTAAAATAAAATAGAATACCTATTATTTAACACACCATGTGTATAATTCCGTAAAATTTTGAGTGTGTAAACCACATACCTTGCACAACCCTAGATCCGACTGTGATAATGAGTGCTATTATTGTTCCCACTGGACAAACTCGCTATTATCTAAACCCATTAAATAGGGGCGTAGAAGTATGAATTTAATGAGTACTAAGATTTTTTACATGTTATTATAACCCATTTCAAAATTTAATAATTTTATTATGTACAGGTTTCAATTGCACATAAATAAATAAATATATCATCACGCTTTTTATTCATTACTGGGTGGCACTCCCCGTAGCAGATCTCGCTAAAAGATATATTTATCTGCGTCAAGTGAAGTGAAGTTACCGGCCGTCAAATCAAGTCCCCGAAAGATGTTAGTCGAGAGGAATTCACAGAAGTAGTTTGAATATGGTGAAAATTATTTGTCAGCAGTTGAATTCGAATTCGGGTTCTGAAATCGACGGGCCGACTTGAAATTGCACATCAATTGTTAATCATTAATACAATATTTATATTAAATTGCCATTAGTTCTAAGTTTTCTGCATATTTACGAGTATAACTATGTAATGTGAAGCTGTGAAACAATTTGACATTTCATAGATTTGCGTTCCAGTTGTAAACTTAGCTCCCCCTCTACTAACATCTTTGGGGGCCGTGATTTGACGGCTGGTAACCGCACTCCACGCGAAGAAATATATCACTTACCAAGATCTGCTACGGCAGAATGCCACACCCAGTAATGGGTAAAAGGCGTAATGATATATTTATTTATTTGTTAACTGATTGTTCACTTTCATGCATTCTACCCTAATAGTATCATGACAGTGTTAGTAATAATAAAATTGTTTCTATGACAATATATGTATAAGAAAATAAAATAAATCCTGTATAAAATCATCTACAAAAATTCAAAACTCTGTTCATAAGTTTATTGAAATCGAAGGAACAATAATCCTGAGAAATGCATACAAAATACCCATCCGACGAGCGAGCGCAACCGATCCTGCATCACTTACATTCAAGCACATTTCACATTGGGGTCTGAACCGAACTGGGTCGGTATATGACGTATACGGTATACGAAGATATGAATTTAAACGAATGCGGGGGTGATCTGACGCACCTGCCGCCTGTACGTCTGGCGTCACTCTCCTCTGCCCCGCACCTTTCGATCGCTACTGGAATTACAGATGAAATATTGACCACGACATTAGGGCTTCTTGGCCCTTTCTAACCCAGAGATCAAGATGCAATTTGCTTCGAAGTTGATAAAGTAAAATATGTTACATGTATTTCTCAGGTAAATCAAAATATATAATAAAGTAAATAAATGTTGACACAGAAGAACATTATGAAAATTAATTCACATCATTTTCTTTTTCAGTCTTCATGGATGGATTATATGAATTCGCCGTACCTTGACAGTTTTGTAGGTTGATGAATTTACTTAACTTTTCTTGATTAGGTAAAGACAATGAACTATCAAACATGTGTCCCATCTTCATGAACTAACAGATATTTTGTCTATTTGTTTTCAAAACAAAAAGTACAGAAATGGTGGGTTTAAATTAATTTTATCACTTAGTAGAGTTAATAAGAGTTTGAAATTAAAATAAAATAAAATAATGCGTAATTAAATTTGTTCAAAACCTTTTATACATGATTTTTTATTATAGTGCTAAATCAGTTTATACAAGTCATGAATAAAAGTAACTATAAACGATAACGCCATATTTTGCTAGGTTTATAATCATAGAATTACAGATTTTCTGCGCTTTTTAATATTCTATTAAATTTTCATTGAGTTTTCGACTCTACCGATCCATAGCCTTTATTATTTTCACAATTCATTCAATATTCATCACACGATTGAAGGTGTCAAAATACTCTGTTTCAGAATTTAAATTAAATACATTTCGGTGTTTCCAATTATAATTAGAGAATTTTTCTTTGCTACTTTTTCTCCCAAAAGGTTACGTGAATAAACTAATTCAGCAAATTGACTATACACTCATATTTACAACAGTAAAATACAATGTTTATAAATTTAAATATAGGAAATATGATATTGAAACTATTATTTTCATCAAATTTCTATCAATAATATCTGAAATTTAATATAGGAAATAATTTAAATCAATATTTAAATACAAACACAGAGTTGCATTATTGTATATTTTTGTTTGTATTTTATTCCAATTCTAGGCTTGCTTACACTAAAAAATAACAATTTATGTAATTTAAATAATTATTTTTACAATAATATGAGCTAAATAAAATTGGTTAATTGAAGTATATGTAGATATTAAATTCAATTATTTTAGCAATAATAATATGCATATAGTAATCCTGAACAAAGTCCCTAAATAAATAATACAATTTTAATTTAGGTTAATTATATGTATTTTATTTGGTCGCTCAATTTCATAGTTTTCAACGGATTTTAACTTATATTTTTTGTAAGTCAAAACTAATATTTAAATCACCGAAAAATGTACCAAACAAATATGTACTACTCAGTACTCGATATGTATTCTTCCAGCACAAATAAATACCCGTATCATAGACGGGAAATGAACTTAATTTTGAAACTTCTTTGACAAAGGGCAGTACTGATAATTTGGTTTTGAAATAGAGCCCTCATATTTTCAATGATTCGGATGCGTTTTTAAAGTAGTTCATTACAATGGAGTTATAGAAATTAAAAATTAGGAAGTATATAATTTCATCTGCAAGTCCATTTTAGTAAGTATAGCAGAAGCAGAAATGAAGTCTTCGTATTATGGAAATGAAGTAAACTATGTCGATTCGTTACAAGCAGGCTGCTGTAAATGGAATCGACAATTAAAACTAAGAAAATTAAACTAGCGTTGCACATAAATGCACAGATGAGTGTCGAGCGCAGATGTTCGACTTCGGTTCACACCAGGCGAAGGCGTCTGCCAATTGCACAGTCATTATTATCGCATGCTAATTTCATATTAGGTGTTTCCACAGCTTCAATTGTTGAACGCTTAATTTTGTACCTTTACATGCTAAGATATAGGTAAACTTACTCTGTCAGAGACGTACAGACTTCAAAAACAATTATAATATACATACTGTTAAAAGACTCTAATCTTTTGAGGGTATATAGATACATTTTGATGTTCTGAATCTCATTGAATTTTTTTTTTTAATTCGCACAATTATATATATGATTCTTAAAGTGAACATGATTAGCCGACGAGATATCTTAAAAAAAATTATAGTGAATAATTTAATCCCGTAAATGATGTTAATAATTTGATTTAAATGTGATTATTTGTAGTATGTTCTGTTATTGGTCATCATATTGAGCAGTGCAATTCGATATTGGAGTTAATTAATTAAACATGCATTTTTATTCCAATATTGAAATGGCTGATGTAATTTTTATGTATGGTCATGCATAAGAAGTTTTTCCACATCGCGCATTGCCTTCATTTAGACATTTTAAAATTTCAAACAGCTGAAGGGTACTGGTTCATCACATAAACGTCCTTCTAATAGTGGGCTGTTGAGGACAGTACATTCGAAGTTGAAGAAATAATTTCAAAAGTAGTTGAAGAAAATCTCGAAACAAGCGATAGAAGAATTTCCGCTAAAGTGAGTATCAGTGGTCTAATTATTTGGAGAATTTTACATTTATAGCTTTTATATCTGTACCACTTTCAACGGGTACAAGCCCCTTAATCGTCTTGACTATCAAGCCAGAATGTAATTTTGTCAGTGGTTTTTACACCGGAATATCGATAATCCAGAATTCGTTGCGAATATTCTTTTTACAGATGATGGCGGATATTTAATTTTCAGAGTAATCATGTTTGGTCAGATGAAAATCCTTGCACTATTATTGAAGCGCACCGTCAATAGAGTTTTTTAGTCTCAACGTCTGGCATTCAAGGAGACTCTATAATAAGACCAGTTGTTTTGCCCAGTCGAGTAAATGGTGCCGCATATCACGATTTGCTACAAAATTAATTAATCAGAGAATTAATATGTGGTTTATGCAAGATAGAGCCCTGCCACATTTTACGCATTTTGTTAGAGAGCACTGAAACCACATATTCTATGGAAGATGGGTAGGAAGAAACAGTTTCATTCCATGGTCTTTCGAACTTCTGTAATATATCAAACTAATGGCACGAAAAATGTGCAATTGTTTTATCGAATTTCGGAAAAATATTTTTACTTGAAAGTGACAGGAAAATAAACATTTGCCTGACCTTTAAGACTCAGGAAAGCTTTACTTTGCATGCCTAAGCAGGAAAACAACATATTGCCTGCCTAGGTAAGTGATGAAAGATACTTGAGTATCTAGTTACTTAGCAACATAAAATATTGTAATTCAACATTGTCCTGACTTTTTACGTAAACAACTATTGCGTTATAATCAGTACCTACAATAACATATATCCTTAATTATTTTGCAATAATTTTAAAACAGCTTATATATTCAACTTCATGTTTTCATGTACGCAAAGTATTGCTCGAATTCTCGCTATGCACTTATTGATGAGTGAATTATAAAAAAAACTAATTCATTATTATGTCTTTATTATCTATTTGATCATGAACATCTGGTGTTTACCAAAAGTGTAGCATTCTCGTAATTCAAGTATGTTTTCTTGTTTGCATGATTTTCTTTATTTAGAAACTGTTCAGTTTTAAACATAACTATATATACTCGTATTAATTTATGTTTTATCGAAATGTCACTTCTTTTTGAAAAATAAATATGTTTAACATTTAGCATAACCATATTTTTTGTTGAAAAATATATACTACAACAGTGAAATTATTTAGACCGTTGCATTCTGGTTCAATTTAATTTTTAGGAAAATAGCCACAACGCAAATTTTAAATACCGCAAAATACCAAAATGGAGTTTTGTAGCGTTTAAAAATATGGTTGGAATGCAGAATATATAAGTTGCTAAAAGCAACGAGTCGCTATAACTAACAATATGACCACGGGTTGGAACGACGGAGGCCGGAGAACGCTAAAGTTTTGACCATATCTCTATAAAGTTTCCTGCGAGTAAATTGTTTACGGTATAGAAAATACTTTACTTGTTAATCCGTTGATTGCTGCAGGTGTTCGCCTTGCGAAGTAAATGTTGGTAAACCAGGATGCGCATTTCGAAATTGTAGAGGCTCTATTAAATTTCATTAATTTTATTTCATGGGGTAGATAGCTCAGTGGAAACCTGTCGGCCTACGGATTTGTGAACCCGAGATCGATTCTTGCAGCCTACAAACTTTTCTCCACAGAATTATTCCTGTGATTTATCCACCAGGTATGGTAGCAGATCTCGGTAAGTGATGCGCATAAAATTCGGTTACCAGCTGTCAAATCACGGCCCTCAAAGATGTTAGTGGAGGGGAAGTCACAAGGGTAATATTAATGTGGTCAAAATTGTTTGTCGACTTTGGGAATCAAACCGGACTTCTCAAATCCATAGTCCAACTCGATACCACTAAGCCACCTGTCCAATATTTGCAAATAATAATGTAAAATGATACAGAGGTAAGCAATAAAAAAATTTAATATATTTATAAATTTTTATTGAATTTGACCTCGGCAATTTTGAGTAAAAAATCTGAAAAAATATATTTTTCATATTTTTTCTTAAAATTATTGAATGTAGTGGAATAAAAATTAACTGATATACTAGTACAACTATATTTTTGAATATATCAATGTACATTTTTAATCAGGAAAACATAAGACGTTTTTAATTAGTATATATAGGCAAAATCAGATTAAAGGTGTGAACAGTTATTCGAAATGATAAATTATCAATTCGTCTCATGTATTCAGAAATTTTATCAAATCTTTGTTCAAATATATAACAATACATAGGCAATTAAAAAAGGTTATCTAACATTTATACATTTATTCAATTTGACGTATAAATTTGAATTTACTGTGGTTATCTCATAAAAATACGAAATCTAACTGAGATTTGACGACAGACACTATGATTTTTCTATCCAATTTCTCTGATTAACGATATGAACTGTGAAACAATATCGGTACAGTACGTCTGATCATGAGTCAAATCCTGAAGGTTTTGTGAAGAGTTAACAATACGCTATCAGACAAGGAATGTGGCCCCGCTAAGTGGCTGTTTAGTAAGTGCACGTGGTACCTGATACAACATTGCCGAAACCGCGTGAATCGCGACGCGCCACGCGCCGTACAGTAATTGCAGGATAGATTGGTAATTAACAGGGAACATCTCATCATACGCTGTGTTTACTTTGATGGTCGAACATCGAATTAAGCGCGTATTTAATTACAATATTATTAATCTCTGTGGATTGTTATCTGGAGTATGAAGCCGGGACATCGTATGTTTCTCAGAAATCATCGCTTACAGTTTGCGTTTCACTTGTATTACTACTTAGTTGCTGACTCAAGCTTTCAAACATTTGATGGAGATATTATTTGTGTTAGTAGCTCAATGTCAGTTTAGTGTTTACTCTTTAGTTAGCTGTAATATACATACGGGTCCTTTTATTGTGTACAATAGTAAAACTTGACATGTTTGTTACTTTTCTAAGACTTGCTTTCATTTCACATTAAAGATTAAGTTGGAATTCCTAACAATTAGGTTTGGTTTGGTATATTATTAATTTATTATTGAGCGATACTAAAGTTACAAGAAAGTAAGTATATATGTTATTACATTTGCAAGTTAATAATAATAACATAATTTATATTTTAAGATTACGTATATACGCACAAACATAACAAATAATATAGATACATACTCTTTTCTGCGTAAACAACTATTAAAATATAACTATTCAAGTCAAAATTGCCATTCTTATTCTCACTTGGTACGGTTATACAAATAGCGCAACGAATGAATGAGCACAATATTTATTATCTGCAAGTGCAAGAAAGTTGCAATGATAATGAGACATTATCCTTATGCTTCTGTAAGGCAGAATATTCTATCCTCGATTCGTCTAAGGTTTCATATATATCTTATCCACTTATTGTCTTATGTGTTTGTTGTTTCTCGTATATCCCGGCATTATTCGTTGTCTATACTTCACTGATTGGTACTCGTACTAATAAAATTTAGTGTGCAATTAAACAATATTTAAGAAGTTATTTCTAACTATATATATATATATATATATATATATATATAAATATATAGTTGTGCCTCTTTTAGTATATTTGGTGGAACAATTTATAATTGAACTTATGAACGAATTGCCATTGGTTATATGGTTCATAAGATTTTTAAAACTTTCCGAGTAACCAAGGACAGTCCGAAATATAACAGCAGGAAATATATCCTTTGTTTATTTCATTAAAAATAGTGTTTTAGAAATTAACTCATACTTAAAAATTGTTATGTCAATTTGTAGCAAGGAAACTTATAATGTGGCTGATTAAAGAAAGTTGCCATATAAAATACATAGTTTTTACATTAGTGTCAAATTTTCAATTCTATATTTTTAGTTTATGTTACTCTTAAAATTTAAGTTTCCTTCGAGCAGAAATTTAATTCTTTTGGACTGCCTTACTTCATTCTTAAATGTGTCTATTATTATCCGATTTGTATCAATAATATGTAAGAAATGATCATATTTAGAAAGTAAGTTAATATAAAATTGTTATGATTACTTTTACTTTGTAAACACTTACCAAATTGTATAATATATCAGATATTTAAATAGCTATTGTTTAACCAATTAACTTGCAAAGAATAACCAGATAACAATTTTATATAAATTTACTACATTTGAAAAATTATAATAATTGAACAATTCAAATATTTATAGCAAAATAAAAATCTGCAAAAAATATGTAATTGCATAAATTATAAACATACCTTTGATTAGTATATTTTCTGTAAAATTACAATAACAAAATTGTATAATAAGCAAAATTTAAAATATTCCAAACACTTCGTTAATCAGATTGATTCCTGCTCTATATATGTAAATTAAAGAAATATAACAATGAAATAATTCATATACTCAAATTTGAGGTGCGTGCCCTTTTGATTTTACTGTACCCAAACGGATAAAGTGGGCGCTAATGGATTTATTGTCGCCCGATATTATCTTTCAAATGAAATTTGCTCTTATTTATTCATAAAAAAGAAAATATAAAGTTAATTACAAGTAGAGAATTTGATCGTTTCTGACGATTCTGTAGTGTTATTTTAACTAAAGATATAATGTATTCTACAACGGTTTTACTATTTTTAATTTTAGATCTATAGCTTCAAATATAAATTGCAGAGTGTAAACTTTTCTTTACAATAAAGACTTAAATTAATTTTTCTGTTCATCCACTGAAATTACATTAAATTTAATAACTTGGAGAGTTTATTTTTTCTCTTCACGGCGATGTCAATTATTTTTTAGATTTTTAAACTCTCGCCAGTAATTTACCCAATTAGTACAACTTGAAGGAAATATTGATAAATATTCATTTTTCTTTTGAACCTTCTTGATATTGCAGATATTATTGTGATACCTATATTCATAATATTTTTGAACAAAAGTTTGTTCTATTCTTTATTAATATTAGTAGGTATTTTTTATTATATTTGAGAATATTAATAAAATGAAGCAATCTTGGGATCGATAAATATAGATAAAATATTCTTTCACATTACTAATTTTCGACTTTTAGTTTTATTTAAATAATTGTAAATTTATGCCATATATAAAAATGATCGGATAGAAAAAATATTTTTTTCTGTGTTTATTTATATGACTTTATTTATATTTGATAATGGGGTAGGTAGCTCAGTGGTATCGAGTCGGCCTGTGGATCTTGAAAACCCTGGTTCGATCTCTACAGCTGACAAACATTTTTCATCAATTTAAAAAATCTACCCATGTGGCTCCCCCTCCACTAACATCTTTGGGGGCCGTGACTTGACGGCTGGTAACCGCACTTGACGCGATGAAATATATCACTTACCAAGATCTGCTTACGGTAGAGTGCCACACCCAGTAATGGATAAAAGGCGTGATGATATATTTATTTATTTACTTTATAAATAACAATTATTTCAATAACATTGCTCGTATTTTTTACACAAAAACAAAATTTATATATTTTACTGATATGAAAACATTTGAAATAAAATATATATATATATATATATATATATATATATATATATATATATATATATATTATCATTACGCCTTTTTCTCATTACTGGTTGTGGCACTCTGCTGTAGCAGATCTCAGAAAGTGATGTATTCATATCACCTTCCCGAAAGAAGTTACTGGAGAGGTGTCCACAGCAGGGATGTGCGTGTAGTCTACTGCAAGTAATCTACGCCATTCTCTACGTGTAAACAATCATGTAGTCTACGTCTTCATTTTTCATGTAAACAATGTAGACTATGTAGACAATGAAAACACCTGTGTTCACTTAAGTCAGATTAGAAATTTTATCCCTAGAACTAGGGAATTTTAAATGTTAGAGATTTTTATTTTTATTCTAGGGATTACATGAAAAAAAATTAGTTGTGCAGGGCAAAACGTTGAAAATTTGTCAACCGGTTACTGTTAAAAATAGCGCCAAAGAAAACTCTGTCTGGTGAGATGGCGCGTTGATCGATTTTAAAAATATGACAGTTCGCCCAAGACCCAAGACAGACAATCGTCTAGTAATGTAGGAGCACTTGCTTTTTCAGTTTTATTATATAAAGACCGATAATGACCCGAGCTCACGAAAACGAATACATGTAATAGTTATAAAGGAATAAATTTAGGTTATGTTGAATTTTACAACTGTCAGATGCATTATCTACATTGTTTACATTGTCTACGTCGCTAGAATTGTCGACGTATTGTCTACGTGTAGATGTAGGCAATTAAAGATTACACGTAGATGCACATCTCTGGTCCACAGGGGTAAATTTAATGTGGCGAAAATTGTTTATCAGCTGTGGAAATCGAATCTAGATTCTCAAATTCACAGTCCGACCCAATACCACTGAGATAGAAACTTTTGTCTAAATTAATTGAAATTGTAGCACTCTCGAAATCTCCGAATAAAAATTAAATAACAACCTGTAGTAAGTTGCTACTCGACGTCGGTATTTGTGAAAAGTAGTATTTATTATCTAAGCGTAACATATAGATTCTAATTCTCAAAAGAATTTTAGCTAATCCTGAATTTTAGATTAGGCAAATTAAGCTGTGCCATTTTCTCAAACAAACCCTAATATATCTTGTTACCATCCGGTTTTCAGAAAATGATTTGTATTATTGTTTTTTACAAGTCGAACTAGAATAAGATTAACTAATCCAAAATTCACGATTAGCCAAAACTTTTTAAATAATCGGGCTGTTAATATCTAGTAAAATCTAAAGTCCTGTAAGAATAATAATTATATCTCTGCATTAAATTACAAAGACAAAATTTGGGATAACCCTAGAATTTGAACCTGGGACCTATAAACTCCGTTCATATGATTTAACGATCGCAATGTAATTTAAATCCGCTTTTATTTAAATTTTTCTCTATATTTTGTTATTTGCCATAGGCAGCCTCGCTTAAAGCATATGACTGGATGTATAAGTTCCAAGTTGAAATTCTGGAGGTATCCAATTTTAATTTAATTTTTACGTAATTTATTTGAAAATACAAATTAAATATTATATCATATTTAATATGAGTATTTTAGCTTTGTAAAATCTGATTAAAAAAAATGCATCATTAATTCAAACAGTTTATTAATACGTACTAAAAAAAGGTATTAATCAAATTTTATTTCTGTACTATAATATATTCTTATAAATATTTGAACTTATTATCGTACAATTATATTTTCTTTGCTACTAAAATAAAATTAAGACTCCTTGGCTCTTATCAAAATTATCATTTAGTGCTACAAGTAATAGATTGTATTAATCTGATTCAAAGTTTAAATAAATATTATACATAAAAGAGAATAAAATTTCTTGAATATATATTAAATTAGTGATGTTCTGATGTTTATGTAATTTGATTAAATAATTTTGTCATTTAGTAGGAAGTAAATAAGTTATTAAACACACCTGTATATTTATCTTACTCTGACTTCGAATCTTATTAACTCAACATCCAAAGTTTAACGCATTAATTTCTAGAAGACTTCAAATGTACCCAGATAAAGTCTTTCTCTTTGAGATTCACAAGCGGTAAATCGACGGAGGGCCGCAGTTCAACGTTCCCATTCACGAACCATAAAAACGAGACTATTTAAAGAAAGTGTTAAATAATCGGAACGGGATGCAAGGGTGGAAGATATCGGAAAAAGTCTATTAAAAAGAAAAAAGAAAACGGCATTAACGCATGAGCCGCAGGCATTTGCAGGAACGGATTTCGTAAGAGAATTCGTTACTTTATGGTAGGTTTGTTTGTTGCATAGTTATACAAAAAATACCGTTCAAGAATCATTTGGTGTTTGTTGTCCATTGATCTGATGATAGTTTACTAATGCAAGTATATTTCTTATATCAGTTCAATAAATAAACATGTCGACCTTTTGATTTAAATTATAATTATAAATACGAATACAGTTGTCTCATTTTTGTATCTATCGTTATTTATCCAATAATTATAATTATTATCCGGGCCAGAAACATTACCTTACATTTTTGATCTACGATAATACATTAATTTTGTAGGTAATTGTAGTAACATAATACCCTTCATAATTCTATAGTATTGTCTTATCACCTATTACAAGAAGTATTAAACCATATAGTACAGAGTAGAATATTAAGGTACGCAGATTATTTCAGAGTTTTTAATCGATTTGGAACGAATTTATCTTATTAAATGTATATCAATTATTTTGTTTCTGTAATTAAAATTATATTTAAGACGTTTCGAACGATATTCTATATTCTCGAAAAAGGTTATTGTACGCATTTGTTGCTAACTTTATTGTTTTCAACCATCATTTTTATTTGCGAAGATTAAATATTGTGAACTGTATTTTTCATAAAAAATTTAAAAATTCAGACAAAATAGTTATAAGAATAATAGATATTGATAATAAACATGACAGCATATTATGTACACCTCCGGAAATAGAAACACAGATGATATAATTTTTTTTAACCTCTTACCAGTAATAGCAAATAAAAATTACGAAATAGTGTAAAATCAATTTATAGAATGGAGAGTGACTGATAAATCAATACATTAAATACTTAAATTGGTGGTTTTTATTTATAAAATTTATTTTAAATAATTCATTATATGTAGCAATTATATATCATTCGCCTAATGCAGCTATCATAAAATTTTTAGATTTCTTTGACGAATGGAGACAAGACAATATCCATTCAAACGTTTTCATACCAATAAACATGTTACCTGTGAGCATTATGGAATAGAAAAAGTTGTACATACACAATTATTAAATTACTTTGAAGAAAATAATTTGATGACGGTACATCAATTAGATCTTCGACAAAATCATTCATGTGAGTGTTACAATTTATAATAAACGAATGGAGGATTAATATGAACTTAAATAAAAATATTTGTGCGGTGTTCTTAAACTTGAAGAAAGCATTTTAGACGATTGATCGGAATAGTTTACTTCAAATTTTGTAAATTAAAAATAATATACCTACATATCATTATATATTTGCATTGCATTTTTTTTTAATTTCCATACTAAATTTATAAGTTTTAATATTTTTCATTACATATTTAGCCATTGGTGATCATGTTTTAACACTGGTGAAGATAACAAGTTAAAGGCGAATTAATTAAGATCAATCTTTCCTGATATACAGATAAACGTCGTATTAGATATTTTGCCAAGTTTGTTATTCAATATGATTGTGCTTTTGTATGAAATATACGAATATGTATAGTTTAAAAATATAAGTACTTACTTTTGAGATCCTTAGAATTATAAAAGTACGAGGTTGGCTGAATTGCCAAATTAATACCATTTTAAGAGGTCAAATTTTGATATATATCGAAATTAGTATTTTCTAATTAAATACTTATCTATTGATGAAATATAATTTTTAAACTTATTTACTACAATGTGCATCACAGATATAATTAGTAAATTGTATGAATTTTATAAAGCATAACAAGTATAGTATGATTAAATCAGACAAAATATGGACTTTTAAGAAGCTATATTAAGTAAATCATATTGCCATAGACAAGATATACCCATCAATGTTATGAATTGATGTCTTCTCAAGGTCACAATACTGTACTATTGATCGAGATTTTATCGTAAGTGGCTCTGAAAATATAAAGAATAAAAGTACATCATTTTCATTAGGAATCAAGTCAGCCTATCAGAGTAATAATTTCTTTTTAAGTAATCCAACTCTGTTGAAGCAAAGCCGGAATAACTCGCGTTCTGTAAGCAAGGATCGTCCGGGTGGGCAGAAGTGATTCCCTGAGGCTGTTTTTCTTTCATTTTGAGGTTTAATGTCGATTTTCTGCTTTGAAAAGACGGCAATTCAAGCAAACTAAAAGATATAAGTCGTGTCAGCGCTAGTTCCGAATATTAGATTCACTGCGATTTTTACATTTACAAATGGATATAACGGATTTTGTATTTCAGTGCAAAGGTACAAATTTGTTTCATTTCAAAGCAATTTCAATTCTTTTTCAGTTGTACGGTTTATCATGTTACTTTTAAAATTGTACTGAAAATACACTTTTGTATACAAGTTTGTGTATTTTTGAAGCGTAGTAGGAAAATAGAATTTCAATTATGAATAAAAATAGAGAATAATGTATACTACGAGTGAATGTGAAAGTCTTAGGTTTTGTCCTTCGAACTTTTAAAACTTCACTTATCGCTTTTGGTACATAAATAATAAGTATATGATCGACTTTTTAAAATAATGTAATTGATTTGTGTGATCCATGTGAGAAAGGTACCATATGTGGTGATTTGAATGGCTGGATGGGAGCAGAGATGTGCATCTACGTGTAATCTTTAATTGTCTACATCTACACGTAGACAATACGTCGACAATTCTAGCGACGTAGACAATGTAAACAATGTAGATAATGCATCTGACAGTTGTAAAAAATTCAACATAACCTAAATTTTATTACAAGTATTCGTATTCGTGAGCTCGGGTCATTATCGGTCTTTGTATAATAAAACTGAAAAAGCAAGTGCTCGTACATTACTAGACGAATGTCTGTCTTGGGTCTTGGGCGTACTGTCATATTATTAAATTCGATCAACGCGCCATCTCAAAAGACGGAATAATTCCTTGGCGCTATTTTTAACAGTAACCAGTTGACAAATTTTGAACGTTTTGCCTTGTAAAACTAATTTTTTTTCATGTAATATCTAGAATAAAAATAAAAATCTCTAACAACATTTAAAATTCTCTAGTTCTAGGGATAAAATTTTAATATGACTTAAGTGAACACAGGTGTTTTCATTGTCTACATAGTCTACATTGTTTACATGAAAAATGATGACGTAGACTACATGATTGTTTACACGTAGAGAATGGCGTAGATTACTTGCAGTAGACTACACGCACATCCCTGGATGGGAGTAAAGACAACCAAATCTGGAAATGTACTTATATTAGGTTAGTTTAGTAATATGAAAGTGAATAAAACCGGTAGGAAGTCTATCTGCTTGGAATGTGATCTTTTTGTTTATACCTCTGTATTTAAACATAAATTGGTTCATTTGTCTACATGGGAGACTGTAACTCAGAATAACTGGAGTGTTATCGATTTTATTTTGCTTGATGAACGAATGAAAAATGTAGTTGTAGATACGCATGTGAAGTGTAGTGGTGAATTGGAAATAAATGATAATTACATCATGATATCGCGTATACCTCTGGATAAATGAAGTGTTGATTTTTAAAACTTAACATATCCATTTAAAATTTAAGTTATACCTAATTTCGCACTTAAAATTACTGAATACACTCGATAAACTACTTATATTCTATCAAAACTTAATCATTCGTATAGAACCCTAGTACTTGTTCTTATTCTCTCAATGGTAAATCTCTCTCGCGCAATACGATGATCAATGATTTAGGTGTCAGTTTTACACATAATTTAAGTGTCTCAGATCACATTAACTTCGTTTGTTCGACTACCAATAATGCTAAGGTTTATAATAAGAATCTCAAAAGCTTTCTGTGGTGTTTCTCTATTGAAGAAGTTATATCATTTGTTCGTTATTAGCAAGCTGGCATATGCGTCCTTAATTTGGTATCCTCTTTATGCTTACCAAATTATAGCTCTTGAAATAATTCAAAGATAATTTTTGAAATATGTATCATTTAAGGTTGATAGTTTTTATCCTATTATTGGTATTAATAATGACATTTTGCTACATCGTCATCCCTGTCGGATAAGAGAGAACTTTATTCTGCTAACTTTCTTTATTTGTTATTAAAAAACGTCATTGATGAGCCATACTTGCTATCTCGTATTCAGTTTCATATCCCTAGATTGACCTCGAGACATCACAGGACGTTTCATCTATCCTTCCCAAGGACCGATGTGTTATGAAGATCCATATGATCTGCAAGATTGCCGAACGCCATTTTAAAGATATATATATATATATATATATATATATATATATATATATATATATATATATATATATATATATATATATATATATATATATATATATATATATGTAATTTACTATGTAACTTTAGTAACTTA
Organism: Pterostichus niger; assembly: GCA_947425015.1. Lineage (NCBI taxonomy): Eukaryota > Metazoa > Arthropoda > Insecta > Coleoptera > Carabidae > Pterostichus > Pterostichus niger. Next base: position 17,205,118 of record OX380334.1, on the reverse strand, counting down.
TTTAATTTTTTGTTTTCTTTTACTTATGTTTTTGTGTTGGGAATAAACTACTACTATTATAATTATTAATACTTTTCTAGTACTCGTATTTAAACTGTGAAATTATTTACATTTATACAATATAAGCTTTACTTACTAGTGGTTGATTAGGGTAGATCAAACAGTTTTGACAATAAGTAATGTTGTAAATAAAAACAGGCAATAATATCTCAAGCTCGACAGGATGCTAAATCTGAAATGTAATTTTCTTGATTTTAAGAGGTTGGAATTTTGATATACTAAAATTAATCATTTTGACAGTCTGTGTATTTAAAATATCTTGTTGCCAAAAGGATACTACTAAAAATTATTCTTGTTCAAAATTTCAAGAACAAAGTATACAGTATAACCAATCGATATTTTTTGCATCGCCAAAAAACCGGAACAGGATAATTTCCTTTGTCAGTTATTAGCACCATATACCCCACAACGTCAAAGAGTTAAATGGAGAATGCAGAAAAGAATCGGGCAGTAACTGTCTAGTATAATGTTACTTGATGCTCCAAAGTAATATTTTGGTTTTAAAATGATGTAATTTATGAAGAGTGTGATTATAAAGGTACAGATTATGCGTTGCATAAATAATTGATTTTGAATTTATATTTTTCTTGTAACACGTACTAATTCTAAATGCATAAAATAAGAAATGTTCTATCAAAATTAGATACATTCAGTTAATTGATTTTCAAAACTAAAAATATCCAACATTTCAAATCATAACTTGACAAATTCAATAATAATTAAAAATAATAGACCAACCATTGGTTATTGGGAAAAAAATATATTAGTAAAATATGCATAATTAAACTGAGTTTAAAATATTTGAGCGGAAAATCTATTTGAAAATTTAATCATACTTACACTTTTCTGTACCTTACGCCAAATTCGTAATTGTAAATTTGTTCAGTTCCTCAAATGTTACTGAAAACATCTGTTGTAGTAAATTCAGTTTACTAGTTGCAAATATAAATTAATATTTGTCCAAATGTGAGCCTAATTTTGAATGCATCTTTATACAAGATGTTTAAATGAAATTTGAGTATGTAGTTCTTAAGTGCATAAAAGAAGTTTGTGATAAATATACATAAGGCTCTTATTCAATGAATTCTCGGTGGAATGATGAAATAAAAAAAGGGATTAAAGAAAAAAGATAGTGTACTTCCAGTTTCTAAATGTAAAAAAGGAAGTTTACTTGATGAATGCTTGTTGGAATATAAGAGATTAAATTAAATGTTTAGAGAGTAGTGATAGAAAGTAAGGAGCGTTTTAATGAATACTGAGCGAAATGAATGTTCCCATTATAAGAAAAATAATATTTTGGACGCGTGTAAATAAATTAAAAGATGGAAATATAGAATGACGGAAACGATCAAAAATGGGGAGAATGAGTTATTTATTGTGACATGAATAAGATGTTAGGAATAGATGGTGTAAGGCTTTCAAGTGTTTATATGGTAACGTAAATGGAACGAATATCTGTGGTGAAAATGCAAAAGAAAACGTTAATTGTATTGTATGGAATACAGATGAGCGTGATGTTGGTTTTGCAATAATGCTTTTAAAGAACGGCAAGGCAAGCGATTAAATAAAATATTAAAATATGGTGTCGCGGGATTATTTGTCTTGTTAATTATTTGTTTATATTTTATTTGAAATGGTACGTGATATCTGATGATCGAAAATGTTTTGTCATTTGTCATTTATTTAAAGACATAGATAGTTGCAATGAATGTCTTAATTTTTGTCCGATAAGTTATTTATTCATAAAGTACGAGCCTTAACAATCTCCAAATTGGGTAACATGTAAGGTTATTCTTTCCCAGAGAGAGAATATGTAGATCAATTGTTTTTCTTCTTGGTTATTGCAAAGAACAAGAAGGTGTTCTATGACTTTCTTGGAATTAAGAAAGCTTATAAAAAGATTTATCGAGGATGTTTTGGCATGTATTTATTGAGTAGGGTATAAATGGCAATTAGTTAAAGGCGATTCGTACATTATATAAAGCTGCCAAGATAGTAGTCAGAGTTGATTGCAGGTTTTTTTTTTTAATAGATGTGGACACGAAACGAAACTATAGGACATCTTCATGGTTATTTAATTTGTATAAGAATGTGTTATTACGCAAGGAATATAATACAAATTGAGTTCGCTTATGCGGATAATGTTGTACTGCATGAGTTAAAATTAAGTAGAATTATTCTAAGCATAAATAAAGTAAATAGAGGTATGAACATGTCATGATAAATGTAAAGTATTTGAGAAGAGTAATTTGCTGACTGTTTGCAATATTTTGGTGAATGAGTTAGTAAACTTGGGGTATTGAGTAGTTTCTTGTGAAGATATGGACGCATATACATAGTGATGGTGAGAAGGAGATAAAAATATCTGTGGGTAACAAGGTTCTGGGTGCTTTGAAAATCTTGGCCCAAAACGTGAATATATCCAGAGATGTTTGAGTTAGTGTTTATAATGGTATGTTAGTGACTACTTTGATGTATAGTAATGAATGTTGGCCCCGAATGAGCAAACATAAACGTTGTATAATGAATCTGAATATACAAGAAGGGATCGTATTTGGAATATTTTGATGTTTGTTGACTGAAATTGAGAAGAATGTCATTAGAAGATGAGTATAAGTCAGTTGAGATGGTTTAAACATGTGTAATGTATATCAAATGAAGGATTGATGTAATACTTGTAAGCTGGTAAAAATTAGGGTGAGAAATTGATTGAATGAACGAGGAATAAATGGATTAATATAATTGAAGGTTTGTTATCTGAATAAAAGATTCCGATTGTGAGGAAAAAACGAGCTTGTACGAATATGAGTGAAACGAAAGTAGTGTGTCAGAATAAGATTGTCTAGTGAATTTTGATTCAAATAATGTTTTTCTACGATTAGTAAAAAAACAAGCATTTCGTCATTTGGGGATAGAAAGTCAACAATGTGTATGCAACTCGTGTTAAAAGTATGTTTATTACACTCATGGGTTTGCAGCACGAGCTGTAGGCTGTAGGTGTTTGCTGCAGGTTTCCTACTCTTGCACTAAAGAGACGTTTTTAACACTAGTTTCATAAGTAACTATTATTAAAAATCAGTTAATTTTAATTTTCCATCGTAGCAAAAGAGTTGTGTACGCCTCTGATTAATAGTATTATTACAGACTAGTTATGCCTGTGTTACTCTCTCAATCTGCAAACATCTATTTTCAACAGAGTAGCATAAATAAATAAATTACTATTTAAAAATATGGGGTAGCTGGCTCAATGATATCGAGTCGGCCTGTGTATTTGAATAACCGAGTTCGATTACCATAGTCGATAAACAATGTTTAGTACATTAAAATTACCCATGAGGCTTCGCCTCCAGTAAATATTTGGAGATCGTGATTTTACGGCTGGTAACTAAAGATGTCAGAAAGGACGAAACGATCGTCACATTAATCAATGTGAATTGTGAATCAATGAAATGTGTATTATTAGATCAATTGTTAATCAATTTTCATCTAGTACCGACTACTCACTCTGTTACATAAATTTTCTATACACTGAAGCTAATTTCATATTGAAGTGAAGTAGAAAACATTTAAGTTTAGGAAGCATCAGAGATGCTATTTATTTTGTTTTTATTATTTATTGTGTTAGGTAATGTTCACAACAGAGTTTTTAACTTGTCGATTATTAAAGAGATGAATTTAATTGATTCGTACGGTGTCTGTCATATCAACAATTTTTTTTAAAACATAAAAATCCTGGATGGAATCCGTAAGTTTAGTTTAGGTGGACGAGTAGATCGTTCACTCGGTCGTCGGTCGCTCCCTTTTTTCGTCCCTCAAACTCGATTTCAACTAATTTTTTTACAATTTAAATTCGACCTGTAGATGACTAAGGCGTTTTTCTATTGGACAAATAGTAGCAACTTTTTGGCCAACAAAACGTTTTTAAAGTAATTTGTTAACAAAATAAAAATCTATTTAAAGATAAATTATTATGTCGCAGAAGATATAAATAACAAAAATATTATAACAACGACAATTAAACAATTATTCTACAAACAAATCCCAGCTTTCTGTCGTACGAGTATACATCGTATAATTAAATTATAAGACAAAAGAAGAAATATTATCATTTCAAACATTTTCAGAAAAAATAATATAAAATTAGATACTACTTAGTTAATTGATGAACTTAAGTTATGAATACCTTTCACATATATTCCGAGAAATATTAGATCAACATAATTTTATTATGAGCTCATTAAGTATATACGCATTATATTTCACTCAAAGTTTCCGAAGGCATAAAAAGCTTGAACTCGCCTTGTCACGATTTTTGCACTTACAACTTAGATCCTAAGACAATATATTCAAAGTGTTAGAGAAAAAAGGAGAAGAAATAAAATTCAAACAGTGGAAGGTATAAAATAAAATTTACATAGGCAATTTCATTTTGATTGCGAGCGGGAACGCTCACAATCTTGCATGCCATATATTGAGAATTTGATAAGAGAACGTGCTGCATATCTTTGTTTATGGGCGGCGGATGCACGTATAACCTTGAATTATTGGCCCGGTCGTTTCGCTGTTTTGATACATGGGCGGTACCCTTTTCGTTTGAGAAGGCGCCAACCGACACAAATAAATTCTCTATGACACTCTACTAGCTCCTTGACACGTTTTTTTGTCTTTCCACACATTCCATTCGAAATACTAGTGCCTCCTTGGTTTCACATGATTGGTGATTGATATATTTTACTGCATTGAAAACTGAAAATAGGTCGACTTTATAGCTCTTTAGATGTGAATACATATAATACGAAGCTCCTTGATTTTCCAACAAAATATTTAGCTTTTAACAATCCAGAATTATAAATTTAACCTATTACTGCTGAAGTTAAGTATAAAGAAAAATACATATTTTAATACATGAAATATATATATACCGGGTGTAACATGATAACCTGGCCATAGGCGTTTAGCATGGGAAATCGGTTTTTCCTTGCGCAAAAGTGGCCAATTAATTTTAGACAAAAATGCTTCAAATAAAAGTTGTAAAGCTTGAAATTATTGATCTAAATCAGTTTTCAGATTTTATTTTTCACGAAATAATCGCATTAATATTTTATAAGAATTTCTACTTTATAGTGATAGCCATGGAACTGAGACTAAATGATAAACAAATGTATGACGTTTTAACTGTCACAAAAGTTTCTTTTTAAATGGATTTGAGATTTATTTAAGTGACAATAAAGGTGATAAAATAAAATATGTTTCGACCAATACACCAAACTGTGTCGTGGCTCTCGCCCCATGTTTGTTTACGTGTGGTATTTTGAATTTTGTCTCTTATGGACTATTATAACAGCTTTCGCATAATCTCTATCAATCGTGTGTTCGTGTTTCGTTGCTTTAGTTGCTCTGATTGGCTGCTTACATGTGTTTTCTTGTCCCGGCGACTCTCGACTTTATTCTACTATATAGGTACTGCATATGCACTAGTGTTTGTTGTTATTACGAATATATATATTCAAGTATTCAGTGTATTCAATATTAGGTTTGATTTAGTGTGCTTTTATTTAATTTAGTCTTAATTTGTGTTTGAAAAAATTTCACTATAAAGAACTAAGAAAATTACAGTTTTTAAAATGTTGCCTTTGTGTTTATAGTTTGTATTTCTATGATTATTATTTTTTGTTACCAAAGACATTTGTTTTTCGTTATTTATTTATCTTATGTTAATTATGTTTTCCATTTGTGAATAAACTGAAAAAAACCAAATGAACATTATTTATATATTTATGTATATACAATACGTACATTTAAGGAAAAAAATAGTTAAAACAATAAATATTAGCTCAGGTAAAAAAATTAGCTCTGCGTAATATCTACTTTCGGCTACGACCCTGTTCATATTATTTTGTAATATTATATAAATATATACTTACATATTATTATGTAATTTATTTATTAATTTTCTTGTTTACATGGAACCCAAATATCTTCTAAACGATTTTAGACTTGTGCTAAAATTATTAAAAAAACATATACGTACGGAAAATAAATTCATTCTAGCAACGGTCAATATGACAAGTTTCTGTTTTGTTTGTATCTCTGGTAAATATTGAAATAAGCGCGCATTTAATATCTTTTTCGCGCGTTGCCATTCGAGACGTGCGATAAAGATATTTTTCGATTGTCAACTTTACGGTGACAAATAAGAGCGTTATTGTCACCATTTCATAGCAATCGCAGAAAAAATATATATTTACACAGACAGTAAAAATGTGGAAAAAATTATTAATTCACGTATTCTGACATAATTATTCAGGAAGAAACATCAAGTAATACAGATGGTGATTTATTTATTTATTTATTTACGCTACTCCGGGACTGGAACTTAATCCCAATTACAGTATAGGGTCCGGACTCACCATACCGCAGTGTGGTACTTTATATATATTTAGCTTTAGTGGGATTGGAACTCGGGATCTCCGTATTAAAATGTCGTAATTCTACTGATTCAAGTACCAGAAATAAAAGAAAATATAAGAATTTAAAAAAATTGCTTATGTGGCTTCTTTAATAGCCGAAAAAGCGTTTTGTAGACTTAGAACGAACAAACAGAAATTCCGCATGAAAGCACATACAAAAAATTTCACAAGTTGAAGATTACCTGTATGTTGAGATTGTTTTTATAGAATATTATCATAAAATTATTGAGAAATAGAATTAAGCATGAAATATTTCAAAAACGATATATGCCACTAAAAATTGTATTTCACTCATAAAGCAAAAAAATACACAACTCTGATGGGATGACATGTTTATCCCAACGAAATATTATTTATTATTTAGAAGAATAGGTAGGGTAAGTGGCTCAGTGGTATGGAGTAGGTGGCTCAGTGGTATCGAGTCGGCCTGTGAATCTTGAGAACACTGCTTCGATCCCCACGTCCGACAAACAATTTTCACCAAATTAAATCTACTCCTGTGGCTCCCCCGCCACTAACATCTTTGGAGGCCGTGATTTGACGGCTGGTAACCGCACTTTACGCGAAGAAAAATATCACTTACCGAGATCTGCTTCGGGAGAGTGCCACACCCAGTAATGGGTAAAAGACGTGATGATATATTTATTTATATTTATTTATAAGAATAAGGTTATATCAAAATAAGACGGATATCAAGCAAAGTGTAACAGCTAAGAGAAATCTTAATTGAGTATATGAACAAAGTGAGTATCAAAGTAATATTTTTCATTCAGTTGATAGTATTGAAAATAAAAATTACAAAGAATATAATATTTCAAGTGATTCATTGGATTCATCATATTTATCGTTAAGTTAAATTTAAATTGAGTAATGTAATTTCAAGACTATTAATTCATTATTTTATGTAATAAGGTTTTGATTTATTAACTTTTGTAAAAGTTAGTTAGAATTTTTAATTTGTAGCGTACATTATTATGGGGTAGGTGGTTCATTGATTTCGAATGTGTATTTAAATACTCGGGTTCAATTCCTAAAGCCGAAATACAACTTTCACCACATTAAAATTACCTATATATATATATATATATATATATATATATATATATATATATATATATATATATATATATATATATATATATATATATATATATATATATATATATATATATATATATATATATATATATATATATATATATATATATATATATATATATATATATATATATATATATATATATATATATATATATATATATAGATTTTGTATTATTTATCAATATTATTCCAAATTTTTTGTTGCAGAATGACAAAACTGCTTTAGACGATAATACCGTTTATGAAATTGTTTATAAAATAGAGTTTGTGTCGAAAGTATAATTAACTGAAAAAGATAAACATCCAACTCTGCAGTACCTGCAAATATTAAGAAGAAAAGATAAGTTAAATGTAAAAGAAAATAAACTCAAATAATATACATTTGATTTACAATTCATCTTCTTTTGTTTATTCCAATATTGCGCTTTATAAATTACAATTAAGGGCATATAATCTGAAAAAAGAGACTGTTATTGACACTTCTTGTTATTTAATGTGGCAGAAAAGGCGCTAATGAAATAATTTCGTGTAGTTTTAAATCTTTATACACATTGTTTTCTATTCAGATACATGTCGCGGACAGAACAGTAATTACCATGTTTCCTTAATGTGTCTGTCATATTTGTATAGTATCGAAAAAAATACATTTATCATTGATCATTATCAGGTCATAGTCATATGAAAGTTGATGAAGATCATTCCCTTATCGAAAACAAGATCAAATCATCAATATCATCTGCCCAATTGATATCAACTCGTAAGATCTAAAGTAAATGTGTTGAAGCAATGGAGAAAAGTAATTTTTAGCAGCAAAACATTAATACTGAAATTGTTTCATTTATTTATTAATACAAACAGCATAATATAACGTATATAGAGAAACGACGGCAAAGGAATTGTCAGCCAACATTGCATCACCTGTTCAGCGAAGAGTTCTCGCCGCAAGGTGAAGTAATCCGTGAATACGTATTAAACGCAAATATCTGAAAACAAACTTGTGCAGTGGAAATTAATTAGAAACATCACGAGCAAGATGTAGCGTAACACCGGCCGCCCCTTGCTGCTCGCGCGAGTTCCTAGGTGAAATTACATAGGAGCGCTATAATAAAATAGGGAAGCACTTGATTAATTAGTTGCACAACTTCAGTGCGGGGCATTTTCACTGGGATAACTTCATTAATGTTACGTTCTTACATTGTATTTTATTCGCCCACTCTTACCTGATTACTTATTTATTTATTCGGGGTAGTGTTTAACCAGTTGTGTGAAAGTAATCTGCGAACAGTTCAACTTTAGCGCAACTTTTATTTGATGTATGCAGTACCAGCACTCACGAATATACGAGCTTTCCTTTAAGGTGGAAATTTTTAAAAATAAATTGAATAGAAGATGTTGTGTTGCAGGAGTTTATAAAAATGCATTTAATGTGGTTTAGAAGAGATTCATGAAGTTAGTAACGGGAAAAGTTTAAAAACATATAATTTTTTCAAGTAAAGAAATTAAATGCATGTATGCAGGTAAATAGTGTTGAAGTTGGCTGGTGAACAATTGGTCTTACTTGATTCTTTTGAAATTAAACACATACATACATACATACATATATATATATGTATATATAAAAATAAATAAATATATCATCACATCTTTTACCCATTACTAGGTGTGGCACTCTGCCTAAGCAGATCTCGGTAAGTGATATATTTTGTCGCGTGAAATGCGGTTACCAGCCGTCAAATCACGGCCCTCAAAGATATTAGTGGAGAGGGAGCCACAGGGGTAGATTTAAATTGGTGAAATTTTTTTGTCGGCTGTGGGGATCGGACCAGGGTTCTCAAGATCCACAGGTCGACTCGATACCACTGAGCCATCTACCCCATTACTTACTACTTTATTTAGTAATGCGTAAAAATTACATAATTACTATTATTTTAATATTTGGTGATTTTCTTATTAGAAATAATTCTTAACATTGTCAATAAAAAATTATCTCCAATGGATCTTGCTAGTTTCTCAATGTTTAACAATTTTGGATTTAAATTATATCGTAGTGGATACAGAAATTATGCTGTGGGCGGAGGACATTTTTAATTTGTTGATATTTTATTTAGTTGGAGGGGAGCAGAGTTTATAATAAAACTATCTGTCACCCGTATTATTTGTTTGCATTTATAATATTATTTCTGATTTTGAACACAGTTTTTCTCGATATAATTGTTATACAACCCTATACAATATATAATATATATATATATATATATATGTTAAAGAATATATATTTTGTGTTGCTTTAATAATGTAATAATATTGTTAGTGAAACTTGTTCAACGCCTTGTACAGAATTATGTAGTGTTACCCGCAAATATCAAATATGTGTAAGATGAGTAAATGCACATTTATAAGTGTACATTAATTGATATGAAAGTTTTATTTAAGAGTTTTGAAATGGACGCAGAACTAGTAAAGTTGGACCGACATAGTAGTTCTAAGTATAGAAGAGGTTAACGTAAATGAACATATTCCATAAATGAAGTCGACTGCGTTTTAATTTATATTTTTTAGATGCAAGTGTTTATAAATTAGATTCAATGCACAATAAGAAAGATCTCAAGCTCTGCGGTATGCTGGTACCAATTAGGCTGATTTAGTAACCTCGTACACCTTCACCCAGTGAGAATATCTCCAAGGTGTTATTCTTTGATGCTCAGTACGTCATCTACAACATAGATTTTTTCAAACCTACTATATTTTATCCCTAGGACAGCGAACGATATTAATAGGCTAGTTTTATTTATAACATATAACTAAGAACAAACAATAACCCTGATTTAGTCATATATTGTCACCCAATTGAAGTGGATGTTTTGGGAAAGTTGAAAGTGATATATTTCGCTGCCAACGTTATGCCACATTGAAGTCAACATAATTGTGATTCTATTGAGGTAAAGCTGTACATTATATTTCTTGTATCATATTCCTAGATGATCATAAAGTACACTATGAAAAATGCATAATAATCACCCAATACCAGATTTTATGGCTTTTTTTATCGTCATTCGCATTTCTGCAATAATGACGCATTGTACCATCATACAATGGATATTATGCCTGTCAGTTCATATTTTATTTACGATATAACTAACATGGACTACAGTGCATATAATACGATGTTTTTAAAGGTAAAATTTGACAAATAAATGTCAAATTCAGCGACTAGTATCAAATTTGTTTATATTTAACCTAGTGTAGATGTGACATACGTGTACTGTAATGAGGAGAAAATAAGTCCCTTCCACGTCACCACCAGCAACTCTAATTGGAATGTACGATTTGTCTGTGATTGCATAATTAATTGATCTTTTATAAATAATTTATACGGGGTAGGTGGCTCAGTGGTATCGAGTCGGCCTGTGAATGTTGAAAACCCTGGTTCGATTCCCACAGTCGACAAACAATTTTTACAAAATTTAAATCTACCCCTGTGGCTCTTCCACCACTAAAATCTTTGGGGGCCGTGATTTGACGGCTGATAACCGCACTTCACGTGAAGAAATATATCACTTACCGAGATCTGCTACGACAGAGTGTCACACCCAGTAATGAGTAAAAGGCATGATGATATATTTATTTTTTATTTATATAAATATTTTATATACAATACGTAGAGCTGTAAGAATATTACATAATTTAAATTCAAATATTATTTTTTATTGTATTGTCATTTCATATATAATCATTTACTTTGATTTGAAATACGTTTCTTAAATAATCTTCATTGAATTGTTCGAAATTTACGCTAATATCCCTACCATTACATAGACTCTTTCTCGGTTTTCTATGATTGTTCAAGTCTACATTTTTGTTAAGACCACAAGACACCCTGCTTACACGACAACAAATTGTTAACGAATCTCAGGTCGAATATTTTATCTTAGTGCTCGAATAGAGTGTTTTTTTGTAGTTGCGCGTGAGAATATCACTTTTAGTCGAAACAAAAAACAAGAATTTCGCCCAAGAAATTCAAACATGTATCTACAACTATCAAAAAAGAATAATAAAATGATAACTAAATTGAAAGAAAACAAAACTAATATGAATGTTATATTATTGATGTTATAGTTACAGACATTTTTTTTGCACAGTTTAATAAAAACTACAAAATTCGAGTGTTATTTATAACAAACAATTCAGAAAGTATTGATATTGCTTATTATAAATGGTTCTCGATTTTTGAGGCAATAAATTGCCAAACACATCATTAGAGTCTCTACTTATGTCTGGAGGAGTACAAGCACACTGCAATATTTCTGCATTATACAAAATGTAAAATTTTTCCTTTATTTATTTTGGCTATCATTTGTCATAGTCATTGAAATAATGTCACAGTATAACGTAATTCTTTCGGTAAACGTATTTCTTAACTTTAAATTTTCCAAAACTAATTTAGTACGTCTTCACAAAGCTTAGTCACAAAGCTTTATATGACTCGGGTATTCTACACATAGAAAATTATCTCTATACTATCAACATATATCTGTGTTATTTGCAGAAGAGATTCTTAGTTTTTGATCAACTTTTAGATTACAAATAGAAAAATCTCAAACTGGAACAAATGCTTCCCGATTGACTCGACTGTAAAAATTACAAAAAAAACACTGGCCCTTTGGAACATTCTAAAATAAATCTGTCTTCATAATAATGAAATCTAATTTATAAAATACATTTTCCCTGAATATTCCTTTAATATAAGTTTAGGAAATAAGAGTAATTTGCTAAAATTCTTTCAACATTTGTCAGCATCAGTGTCATCTATTTGACAACCTCTGAACTAAAGACGTCATTGATACAACTTCTTGCAGATTGTAATTAAAGAAAAATCGCGACTAATACTATATAAATAATAAGAAAAAACACATACTGTGGAATATAACAACTTAGTTTCATAGAAAAGTAAGATTTTAACAACATAAAATGCTTAAATTAAATAAATAAAAAAATATATCATCACGCCTTTTACCCATTACTGGGTGTGGCACTCTGACGAAGCAGATCTCGGTAAGTGATATATTTCTTCGCGTGAAGTGCGGTTACCAGCCGTCAAAGATGTTAGTGGAGAGGAGCCACAGGGGTAAATTTAATTTGGTGAAAATTGTTTGTCGTTTGTGGGGATCGAACCGGGGTTCTCAAGATCCACAGGCCGACTTAAATCAATCAATCTATTTTACGTTAGGTTTGTTATTTGAACTAAACAACTAACTTTTAAAATTGGGAAGAGCCACAATTGTTAAAAGTGTTATTATAAATATTTATAGTAAAAATTTTGACAGTTAAAAAACGAAATTGAGTATAATTTGCAGATTCTGGTATACTCGCACAAGTTATAATTAAAGATGTATTTTTTTTTAAATACCAGTACTCAAAAAATATTATACAAACTACGTGCGTGAAGACGTCTTCTGCTCATTCGCGTTAATAAAGATATAAAAATGCGCTTTCCCGCACTTAGTTCGTAAATAACTATTTTATGATAAATTCAATATCCTTAACATAATTTCGCAATCAGAACGACATTTTTAATTGAAACCATTAAAAAATACAGATGCAGATACAAGAGAGAGAGAAAAAATAATAATAAATTAATTAATTTCTCTATCATTCAGTGCGTGTTTTTAATTTGAATTTGCATCAATAGATGCAGTTTTTTCTTGTGAATTTTCGATAAAAAGTCAACCATTTTTTCCTTGGGACGGCAGTATTCCCGTCACTACGGCTAGTACCGAGCTCTCATTTTCGAAATTAAAATTAATTAAATTCTTCTTGAGTTCCATAGGACAATAAAGGTTACACAATTCAACCGTAATATTGCCAAGAGCCCACATTCTATTGTTACGATTCGGCCTGCATACCCCTATTTACGCCGCGAACTGTGCTCTACACATAAAGATTGGTAATGTTCACTTTCTATAAATTTTTGGTATTCTATATATCATTTAAAGATGTATTAAACAGAAAACAATTTTATATAAAAAAGTCTTATACTAGGTGTTTTGAGAATAAAAGTTGAACGTATTACCAGACGTAACGGTCATAATAACATGGTAGATTGAAGAAAACAAGGGAGTTTGAAACGGCATTTTTTCCATGGCTAATTGAGCCAAGTTGCTGAGTTTTTGAGCTCACGTAACACAGATTTCACGCCAGTAGCCGCTTGTAAGGAACAATTGTTATAAAAGTGTGCTAGGGGATTCCCCCGGGAACCAACATTACACTGCTCGATGAGGCATGCAGATTACAGTCGCCGTTCCTGCGCAGCCGCTCTACTAACTAGCAAAAAATTCCTCTGCAAACACGGATATTACACTTTTTGTTGAACATGCTAACGAATGTATGAGACAAACAGGAAATTTATAGTTTATTCCGTTCAACTTACTTCCTTTGCATTCTGCACGGAATTTTCTTTAGGTAAATACTTCTTACCTTCTTGGAGTAAATTTCAATTAGTTACATATGCATATTGTCAACTCCTTTTATCAGTTGCTCTGAGACTATAAAGCTGAACTTCTGTTACCTACGTTATTCTATTTTGTTCAAAGTTTCAAACTAAAGATTTCTCTTTATTAATGACAAATATTTTAATAGAAATCAAATTTTTAAATATAATGCAATCACACACATTAAAAAAATTTAAATGAGAACAAAGTTACTGTGGCAGTTGCGCATCAACTATTTTTGTTGGTCGGTTAAGTTAAGAAAGGGGTCTTAAGCCCAAAGTGAAAAAATTCGTAGAAAACGATTTGTAACAACTAATAATATTATAATTGTATCACTTTTTAAAACTTATTTGGTTGTAAGTTAAATCAGAGCCGAAATCAAAATACAGATGCAGAATAATTATTTGTGTAGTAAGAGCGTGATGTGATTCTTTGTTACTCGAACACGGTAATTGCAGGCGCGAGCTGCAATAGTGTAAGAGGAACAAAAAAACTTTACGCTCGTGATACACACATAATTTTTTCTACGATTGCATCTTAAAATTATTAAAAAATGTATACGTACTGAAAATAAATTAGTTCTGTCAACTGTCAATATGACAACCTTGGAACCCACGTAAAATATAATTATTTGTAGCATATTAACTGAAATAAGTAGCTTTCAAAATGTGACAGCTATTTTAACATTAGTTTTTAGCTGTAGCTTCGTTGTCCATCCGCCGATCTAACCAGTAGGTCATTTATGTGTGGCATTAGTTATATTTTTCGCATAGTATTTTGGTCTTTGTTTAATATGATTATTCAGTTAAGCAATGCACCTAAATAGTTTGTATACATATAAAGTATCCGCAAATGAGTTTTCTGCTGCCATTGCTTCTCAAATTACGTTATAGAAAATGATTTCAAATAAAAGTTTGCAGTGGAGGGTGGAGCTTGATGAAGCCGGGTTACACAGTAACATTTTAAGATTAAATACGACTCTAAGAAATAAGTTAATAAACAAATAAATTATTTTAATGTTTTACGAGTATTTCGATTAAGGCAATAATGTTACAATAATCTTAATGATAATTCATATTGATTAATATAAAATAATAAACTTAAATATTGGGTCAGTTTAAACTTGTCCCTAGTTTGTACCAGTAAGAAGTTGTGAAATGATCTCCCAATACCATGCTTCGCTGCATTCTTAAGCCAAATGGAGTATAGATAATTAAATTCTACATTAAATTCAGTTGAAACTTTTCATTTTATTTTATAACTATTAAAATTAAGTTTTAAACTCAATTGTGACAGCAATGATGCAGAATTTAATTCTTTACAACTTTTCTTTGACATATGGGGTGGTATCGAATCGGCCTGTGGAATTGAAAATCCGGGTTCGATTCCCACAGACGACAAACAATTTTCACCATGTTAAAAAACAGTAGCCAGAGAACTAACAATTGTAGAAATAAATACATTTATTTTTGTTAATAGGTTTATAAAAATACAGATGCCTAGCCATTGTAGTAATAGAAAAATAGAAAACCTTGCAAGAGAGAACTTGAGAAAGTTAATTTGAATTAGATGCGACAGGATAGTGGTGCTGTGGCTTATCATGATAAAAGTTAGTTGCAAATTTAAATCGAACTAAAAATGTTCGGTAAGTACCTATTCAACTATTCTACTATGTGGGTTTAAAGCATGACATTATTACATGTGTCATGGATTCTTCAACACACTATTTTTTCAAATATATATTCCTTTTTTACAGAAAAGTAAATATATTCTTACCATTAATCAAAATTTTTAATCTCAATTTTTAGGTATTTTGAGACGGTAATAAAATGTAATTAAATCATACTGAGTAGTTAATTTTACTATTAATTAAATGACAATAACAAATTTAATTAGCGAGAAATATCCTGATATAATTTATCAACCATTTTTATCAAATGATCCACAACTCATTAACTAAGTACACATGAAAGGTATCATCCACAATCTATTTGAAAACACGCATGGCATAAAAGCGCGTTATAACAGAATAAAATCTGATGAAATACGAATGCAGCGAAACTTTAAAGCGAAAATCGACGCTAAAGCCTGTGATCAGGCATAGAGATATCAACAGATAGCCAATGTTTGACAAAACTAGCTTATTTATAGCACACTTCACAAAAATGCGACCTGTAAACAACTTCACAGAGCTCCGAGATCGAATCTGTGACTCACATCATTAGTGTAATGAGTTTAGTTCGTGCGCCCGCTACTGCAGCGCTGCTGAAACAGTCCAGCGGCCAGCGCACGACTTTTTATATTACTTGATGATTTTCTGATGTTTTTTTGAGTAGACAGTTTTTATGAGAAAACGTAATATATTTTTGGAAACAACGAGGGTAATATAATATATAATATTTCATTGGCACGTTCTACATACCTACTTTACATGGAAATGGTTGAGTCGAGGTTAGAATAAATTTGTGAAATCACGTTTGAAATTGGTTTACGTACTAAGGATTATGAAACGGGTCTTTGTTTTGCTGGTACTAAACTAACTCTTTGTTCTTTTTTCAAACATTCTAAATTTCAGTGATTAAAACAAACTGCACAGACATCGTACATTCTAGCAAACGATATGAAGTTTACAAAGTTCCGGATATTCATTTTTCATTCTAAGATTCATTTGATTTAATTACATCTGTATTACTAAAATTTAGCATACTCATCGTACTAATTACAGGAAAAAGGAATTTTTGAAATTTATATATAATATTATACAATAGTCGATAATCTAAAATAGGGGTTAAGATAAACACAGGTTGAAGAATTGCATTGAAGAAATAACTCAATGCGTTGATGTCACCATTTGGCTTCAAGATGCCAGTGAACAACTTAAATTTTATATCTGGATTAAATAAATAAGAGCAAATCGAAGTAAAATATCATATAAAGTACATATATCTGCCACACATTCTATTCGATATTGTCAGGATATGTCAAACTTAAAATGTAAGTATGTAAGTAAATGGGGTTACAGTTTTCTTATTGGCTTATTTAATTCTTTTTTCTTTAATAAATTTTTACTTGGCTAATTTTAGCTTTGTCACATTAGTTTCATATCAAATCTAACACGTTCATATTTATCGTGTTATGGTTTAGATTTCTGCTGAAAGTTTTGTTTACAAATTATTGGTGAATATTGGTTTCTATAAAAAAAATACGTAATATTAAGTTCAGAATTTAGAAGAATGAATCGGTTCATGTATGCTTGCCTATTTGATCGCAAATTTCGCATAGCCGTTCAAATAATGAATAATGCATGAGATACTAACAATTTAAAATAAAATTGCTTGAATTCCAGAAATTAATGAAATTAAAATATGTATTTTTTATTTCTATAACAGACAACTGCTGAAGATAAATTTCTACCACGAAAACATTTTTGATGTTTTATTAATAGTTATTTGAATTTGATCGTGAAATAATATATCTAAAAAAAAAATATTGGTCGAGGGAGATGACATTTTGAGTACGCCAAGCTAATACGAGATGTACACATTATACTTCAAAATTTATTGCAAATTTTTATTTAATAACTTACAAATTTGATTCTGCAATTAAAGAAACGGTACTCTTATTTGCCATTTATTTTAAATAAATATATAGTATTTTAACTGATTCAGTTATTGTAAATTTGTTTTAATGGATCTTATTATTGGAAACGTTTGATAAAGTAGTATTATTAAAAAATAATAATTTATGGATAGAATCACGTACGTAAACGTTGAATTTTTAAATAAGTTGCATGTTAAATGTGACATATACAATGAATTTTGTGTACAATATATTACTAGTAGTATTGATATATTTTTTTTATGAAAATCATCCTAGTCAATTAACTAAGATGAAGAGCTCAAAGAAATTGATCTTCAAAAGTAAATATTTAAAATATCATAAGGAAACGAATCCATTTGAAATACGAACGAAAACTTGCATACAAATCCTTATCCGTAAGGGGTCTTCGGGGACAGCATTTCAGCCTCTGGGCGACCAAGATTGCGTGTCATATATCCTTGTTTTAAGATACGATCTGCGACTGTTTCAGTGCGTCGCTCGACCTGCGCGTGCGCGGACACAGCTTTAATAAAAAAGACATGATAGCGGAAAACATAATATTGCGAAAACGCTTTATCACCTAGGCAAAAAATTTTTCTGCTATATAAAAACGGTGTATTTCGCCTTGTTGTACGTTGTTGTAAACTGTGATTTTATAGTATTTTGTACGTACAGGATAAGGATGTTTTATTTTTGTAGTTTTGGAGATGATTTAGTTGTAGGACATGTTATTTTATTTTCCGAAATGTTTCTTATAGCACAGGTAACATTAAACGTACATACATCTATGTTATAAATGCGATTTTATTTCCATTTTCTCACTAACCTTTCATAGTTCATAGATATTATTAGTTAATAGTCGGTTGATTCAGGTAATGTTTCGTAATCCTAGAGCTCACCATATTGACTTTATATTTATTTTCAATTCAGTAAAATTTAAAAGTTGTTAAAGAAATGTTTCATAGTAGTTTTCATTGCAGTATTGTTGTAAATTATTCAAATGAATATATATATATATATATATATATATTGGGTAGGTGGCTCAGTGGTATCAAGCCGGTCAGTAGTTCCTGAGAACCTTGGTTCGACCCCCACAGCTAACAAACAATTTTCACCAATTTAAGTCTACCCCTGTGGCTTTCCCTCCACAGACATCTTTGGGGGCCGTGATCTGACGGCTGGTAACTGCACTTCACACGAAGTAATATATCATTTACCGACATCTGCTTCGATAGAGTGCCCACACCCAGTAATGGGTAAAAGGCGCGATGATGTATTTTTATATTTATATATATATATATATATATATATATATATATATATATATATATATATATAAATTATATTTACTATCACACTACGGCTCGGTGAGTGCGGACCCTGTACTGTAATTGGGATTAATTTCCTGTTGTACAGAGTAATATAAATAAATAAATATATGTACCTACATTAAATAATTTCAAAATCTTCAGAGTACTGCCGAAAAAAGTAATATTTCAATGATATACATCATATTGGCTGCGAAAAGAAAACAGTCGAAGAATCATCCCCAAATACAGAACAATTTCCACAATGGAGCATTCAAGTATAGATAACCGTATTTTCCGCATGGAAAGCATCTCACGCAATCTTTCCCAAACAAATCTCAAGGAAATATGGTGTCTAAAAAATAAGTGTGTAGCCACCTACTTATCTCGAAAATAGGGTTTATATTTCATATGGCATCTTTGTCGGTGTACGTCTCACGATTACTTCCGAATGCATTGCGTCGCGCCCGTCGCGCCATCTTCGTTCTCAAACGGCGTGACGCCGCTACGGCACTCGCTCAGGACAACCCGAAACTTCTCACGAGCACCACTTCCAAACTTCGATGTCATATTTTGTTTTACAAGCTTTACATTACATTCGAGGAATAAAGTTACTCGTATAACATATAAAATTTATTTATTTATTCATATTTTGAAATAATGGTAATAATAATCACAGCATTTTATCCTTTATTGCTTGCCAAGGATATGGTGTTTATTATATCTTCGTAAAGTACAGTTACAAAACGTTCAATTATATTTTCCTCAGATGTTAGTAGGGGGATAGTGAAATATATGACAAATATTTTTCAAATCCCGGCTCATAAATTCAATAATTATTTTGTTCGCCCTTTCTCATAACTTTTAGATTGAAAAATGCGTATTTACTTTACCGATATAAAATGAGAACAAAAAATAAATGTTTTCATAATAATCAGTTTATTTATATTTCGTCAATATTTTTGCGTGATCCCCAGAAAGTTATTACTTTCTGATCACTTTTTAGGCCGGAGAATCCATTTATACCAATCTAAATTGAAAAACACAGCTAGAAGAACTGGCAAAACTTAACCGATCACTAAATTGCATTGTGATCATATTTATTTTGCTCAAATATTTTTCATTTGTTCGTCAGATCATGAATAATTTGTCATTGATGGTCGCAAAAAATTGTATATAACAAATCCTGAAAGTGTCTTTTCCGGGCTCTCAAGGTTCCAAAGCTCGCCTGCGGCTCGCTCTGGAATATGCTTGCTCACCCAGTAATGTATAATTTTCATGTCTTGTAAGGTAAATAGTTATTCTTTCATGTATTAACTGATGAATAATATGTCACTAATGGTCGCAAAAAAATGTATATCGTACGTAAACACATACTTAAAAGTACATTTTAAAAAACAATCTTCAAATTTCGACAATATTTTCTTTGCAAGAAGAGCAATTTTTGAGTCAAACTTTGACATGGTTTAAAGGTATGGAAAGAAATATTCAGAATAAGAGTAGGAATATTTTAAACCAACTTCCGATATTCTATTGTATCCTCTAATTATAACAAATATTTGGAAGACCAAGATTCGCTCGGGATATAACGGGAAAGGTAATTTTTGTTCATATCTCGAAAACAGTTGGTAATATCGAATTGATGTTAATCTCTATCGATTTCTTAGGTCAAATTTAAATATCTTATAGCAAAATCAAAATGCCTACTTATTTATAATATTATTATTATTTTCTTAGACGTTTAGACGTGGTAATAATCTGTGTTGAAATTATGAAAGAGTTTGTTTATATATGTCTAGTATTTCGACATGTAATTTGTTACTATACTTGTTTGTCATTTTGCTTTGATTAAACAAAAATGTGAAAAAAGTCTTATCATGTTGAACCTATTGATGTAGAACGCTTTCGTTACAGAATGAGATAATAATAATGATTGCAATAGAAGTGGTAAAATAGATATTGGAATTTAAAAATAAGAATGGCGAACAAAAATAAACAAGATGAAATCCACACACACAGTCTTCACAGCCAACAAAATTTCATTGAAAATCGTACGACACTAATTAACGACCTATAGAAACACTTATACGAGCATGGGTTACCTAGCAACGTCAAGATTTTCTTGGAAATTTTTCATTCCTAGACCAACCTAAGTGAAATTAATAAGTGGAAATTTTTATGTCAAATTTGACAGTTGGACAATATAGTGAAACGTCATATTGAATGTTTAGAAATTATAGTTTTATTTTAACGGTCAGTATAATCAAGAAAGCAGTAACTAACGCATATTAATTAAAATTAAAAACACAATTGTTATAAGTAATGCTTCCTTTGTAAGAAGAATCTGATAAAGTGCTAGCAGTAGAAGAACAAATGATACTACCAGATTCAGTTTTTTTTTCATTCCTCATGCTTTCTATTATATTTTTATGATGTTCTGCATCCATTTGCAAATAAGGCCGAATAGAATGCGCATTACTATGCCCTGTAACTTTGATGAGCTGTTCTTCTCCGACACCTTTATCAATATTTTGTAATGACAGGGAACCAAAATTTTGCTCGAATTTTTCAGTAATTGTTTTTTGTTTTCAATAATTTTATTACGTTGCTATAGTTATACTTGTATTCCAACTTGATTATTTCGAATAAAATTTAAATATTAATTTATGTATTTTTGCTTTTTGTAGCGGTGTCGTTACGATTTTCTTACCGAATCTACATTCGAGCATTAATTCATATCCGGGAAATTTTTTGTCGTGCATTCCAACAACGTAATCGGGCCCTCGTGTTCCACTCGGGCCGATTAATACGTTGTTGAAATGCACTCCTAAAAATTTCCGGAAAGAATTAACGCTCTTATGATATTATAAGTGAAAATCACACCAACATAATTTAGCCATTCCAAAATAAAAGCCTACGCATAATCACCGATGCACCCGGGAATCCAAACAATCAAACATTACATAAAGGTATAAAAATCAAAACTGTGAGTGAGCAAATACAATAATTTGCTACCACCTTCGAACTCAAACTTGCACCTCAATGAGCTCGCAGTAATCTTACTCAACAATGATGACGACGTACGAAGACTCAAGAGGACAAACACACTAGACCTAAATTTGTCGCACTAAAATTCTGTATCCAATATAAAATGTAAAGAATGTTGATTCTCCATTTGGAACTATCCGCTCATATATTATACTTACCTATTATATTTGCTGCATAACCTCGTCGGCAATGAAATAATAATAATAATATAGTTGCAAAGCGTTGAACAACCATAACACAGGGGTTTGCCGTTGCTTCGAAAGCTGAGATGCACGAATCATCTATTTCACGTCTACTTCTACTAAATTTAGACTATTTATGTGATAACTTGTTGGCAGGTTTCCCTGGGTACACCGGTTTCTAGGCATTGTCAAGTGTTACAAACTTTCTACTTTGAAATCCAAATTCACTTAGCAGTACTAGATTGATGTGCCGAGTTGAGACGATTATGTACTGCAATGGTATTGCTTTATCTGACTCTAAACAACTAAATGTACTTACAAGATCTGTTCAAAACGTATTAATTATTTTTCGTACCACACACACAAGAAACACGTTCTTATTCTCTAATTTTAGAGAGAGAAACGCTGCTTTTCTCCCTAGGTAGGATGTTTCTCTCCCTAGGTAGCATGTTTCTCTCCTTAGAGACTACGATTATTAGCTATTTGCGGAGTTTCTTAGGTAACTAGTTACGCAACCCATATTTCATATTTGTCCCGATAAGACAGTAATTTTTGTACACTTGTTACGAAAAGTATAATATGCTTCACCGGAGGGCGCGATTATCCCTTGTGTGAAGTTGACAAACCTCACACGCAGGAATAATCGCTTGTTTCCCTCCCTTGATGCATAACATACTATTAAATATCGCGAGAATTATTTGTTTGGTCTCGGGGTAACCTAGCAGCCAATGAGAGGAAACCTTACTACGTATATGGGAACAGTAATTAACTCCATTCATTAAAACAGAACATATTTTAAATTACTATTAATTGTTCAGCAGCGCATACAGATTTTATACTTGCATTTATCCAAATATATTGAAGAACCTATGAACATTGGGCGCTGTGTGGCGTACAAGCCGACCCGAATCACGCCGAACACGGCGACAACGGACGACGCTAACAGCAGAACGAATTGGACCGACGGCCCGTTCCGACTGCCGACTGCGTACCTACTTATCAGGGCCTGACAACTGACACAAGAAAAAGTTCACTGATGCGTCTTATTCTACGTGTTCCGGTTTCCGCGACCAGCAACGCTACTGAAGCCACATGATGCGACGTCGCGAGACGCGGTATGTGATGCTTATTCCTCGCGCTTCTGGAATGCAATTAACAAAATAGAGTTGAGCTATTTCAAGTTTGATTTAAGTATGTGCTTCGCTGATGAGATGAAGTGTTTGAAACAATTTTCTTTGCACTGTCACTAAATGAAACGCAGCTGTTTACGTTTTAGTTATGGTGATAGGTTTATGTTTCTCAGGCCATATGTAAATGAATAATATTAAACTTTACTTGACTGAAAGCACTGACTGACATGAAACTACATAAATGTAACTATCTATTAAATATATTATCCCTATAAAAACGGTAGGTAAATTATTTTGGTTTATAGAGAGGGTTAAAAAAAGTGAACGCACATGTAGCAGATACAGAAATTGTTTAATAGTATATTATACAACGACGCTATAATGGATGCTCTTATTCCCGAGGATGAAGTTTGCAACCAGAGCGAGCGGAGCGAGCAAGGGTTGTAATCATCCGAGGTAATAATAGCCATTATAGCGAGTTGTATACTATACTTTATATACGACTAACATATACGACTAATTTAATAAAAATTAGTCAATTTTTATATTATTTATTATCTATTAATGTTACATCTATTTACCTAATAAATTTACATCTAATTGAAATGACTAAATGGAGTAAAAAGACCATAATGAAGAGGATTTGTATTTTTCACCTAATTTAGTAAAATATGCCAACAATACATTTTCTGAATACGAATTTGTCTTCGTTTTAATACGCCAGTCCATAAAACTTTGGTATGCTTTGTCATTTTTAGACTTTTGCGGTAATAAACCATATGTAGTAGCATCAGCGATTTTCGTATACTGTCTTCTGTAATACTGTCCATTTTTTCAATTACAGTTAAACACAATAATTTAACACAATTTGCAAGACCGTTTTTGACAACTTCTCGACGATAATTTCGTTTTGTTTGTTTCCGATTCGTTAACAACAGTGAACTTAGCAACGAGCATGTTAAATTTAAATATGAGTCGATATGGCAACACTGTTCCGATGGCACAATAAAACAATGATCCATGTTTTAAGCATTTTGATTGGTTCACGAGCGGGAATAATGACCATTATTCCCGACTTATTATTCCCGGCGGGATTAATATATAGCACTATATAGCAAAAAACGCATATATAATGATAATATTATTAGTTAGTAGTATGTAAACGATTTTATTTAACTTGGTCGAAAATTTATTTATGAAACTTCCAGTTTAACAAGAAACGATATCAATTTTGTAAATTGAAAAAATCCATTTCTTATTCTATTTTCAGGGTTAATAAATTTATACATTTTAACTTTATTTATTTGTTGCAAATAAATATTTTCTTTCGATCAATTTCTATCATTAATTCATGTATTCTAATACCTCAGAGGTCTATGATGGTTGTTATTGCATAATAATATGTAGAATAATTTTGCTATTTATAATTGTTATTATTCATTACCCAAATTATTAATATAAATCAGTTGAATACATGTTTTTCACTCGTATTTTTATTAATTCACACTAACATTAAATTTAGACAAAATTAAACAAAAATACCATAAAAGTTATATTCAACTTGCACATTGACATATTTAAGTTAGTTTAAATAAATCAGACAATATGATTAACTGAACTAAATACGAGTGAACTGAAACACATGAATTTAGCTTAATTCAAATCAGTAAATGTTGTGGAAAAAAGTATGAGAAGTTCGTGAAAATTAAATTAGTGCAATTTCTTAGTAAGAAAAAATTTATTTATATTTAAATGTCAAATAAAATGCGCCTAATATTTATAGTTTCCTGACATTAGAATACGATACTCATGTTAATAATAGAAATCCAGAGCGATTAATTTTTAAAACCGATCTAAAACTCCATATAAACTTAGTTATTATTTCTAAAATGTTGTCCAATAAAACTGTCAATTATTATGTTATTTGTAAATATCATTTTTAATTCTCATTTGACTAACTCATATTAGGGAAATAATAAAATACCTAAATATTTGCAGATATAATAACTTTGTAAATTTTCGCTCATATTTTGCGTGATTTTGGCAAATTACCTACAATTATGTAGACAAAATGCAAGAAAAGTCTAACGGACAAGTTATACCGGTTATTTTCAAAATCTCTAGACATGGCATGATAAGATAAGATTTTTTTTTTAATGGAACGAATTGAATATTGAAAAAATATCCATTTCTACTTTTTATTAATTATATAGTTCTTTTGTGCTTAAGAGAAACATGGAGCCTCAACAAATTTCTTCCATCGTGTTAGATTTCTACTTACAGCTTTTATTTTCACATCTTCTCCTCTTTCACTACTTCTTTCCACACGGTTTTGTGGCATGTCGTGACTGGCCGTCCTCGTCTTTGACTTCCTTATATGTTCCAGTCAAGGACATGTTTGCTTATGCAATTGCCTTTTCGTCGTAACCTGTGACCAATCCATCTTCATTTTCTAAATTTTATTTACTGTTTTATTAGGTGTTGTTTACATATTCCCCACAGTTCATTATTTGTTATTGTATTAAACCAGAAAACACCCAGTATTCTACGTGATAGTAGTTTACGTATACATAGAGATAGATAATCAGTAATAAGCTGCGTTATTTTAAAATTTCGCAGCCATATAAAAGAACTGATTTCAAATTTGAGTTTAAGATTTTTAGTATTAGATGCTTTTTGTGAATTATCATTCAGTAACTCAGCAAGAAAATATCATCAGCATAATCGAAGACATCCCATCTTATACCTCATTATTCATTTACGCTGGTTAATTCCGAGTCAACTAAGTTAAATAGAAATGGATACCGCAAACATCCTTATTTTACGCCGGCGTGTATAAAACTTTTGTTCTTGTTATGGAGAATCTGACCAGGTGTTTCTCGGATATTCTCTTCTATCATAATACATGCTGTATTGTTTCGTGCTTTAGTGTATCGAAGACTTGTTGGATGTTAATAAATACTTAGAATAGTGGTGATCTCTATTCAGCAGATATTCGATTATAATGCGCAGTGTGTTAATATGATCCACACAGGAGACCTGCTTGGTTGGGTCGTAGTTGGGATTATATTATATATACGTTATACTATTTAGTATTAAATTCACTAGAATATTATTTACAACGTTGAGTAGAATATGAGGTATATGGTTTAGTATTATCAAATCGGCCTGAGAATTTAAGAACCCGAGTTGGATTCCTACAGGCGATAAACAATTTTCAACACGGTAAAGCTACCCCTGAGGCTCCCGCTCCATTAGCATCTTTTGAGGCCGTGATTTGTCGGTTAGAAATATATCACTTACCGAAATCTACTCCGGCAGAGTGCCACAGTCAGTAATTGGTAAAAGACATGATGATATACGAGGTGTGGATATTAAATAAAGAGAAGGATGTTTTTTTAACATTTTATTTTGATTCCATACCTATTTACTTTTATCAACTTAAATACACATTCCTACAACGCTCCATGCGAATCTTACATTGTTCGAAGTCTTCTTCTGTCAGCTCCTTTAGGACGCGTACCGTTTTCTTTTCCACAACTTCAACGGACTCAAATCTTATTCCTTATAAGGCAGATATCATTTTAGAAAACAGATAGACGTCGTACGGTGCAAGATCCGGCGAATGAGACGGATGGTCCAATACTGGGATGCTATACTTGGCTAGAAACCTCTTGACAGACATTGCGGAATGAGCCGACTTATTGTCTTGATGGAAAACCCATGACTTTTCTTTCCACAATTCGGGTCGTTTTTGCCTTATTCTTTCACGAAGTTTGATTAATAGTTTGACCTTCTGGAACATTCTGGAATCCAGTGAAGGTACACAATCACATTCATCATCATTGCCTTGAATTTTGAATTGCTCATTCGAACTTTTTTATCTCTCGGTGAAATTGCGCCCTTGATTGCCATACACTTTTTTCAATAAATTATAAGTTTTAATAGCAGTTTTTGTAAGTTTCTTTTGAAATTTCACAACAATACATTGCTCTACTGTTTCACTTTACATTTTTCGACGATACAAAAAACAACTCTACTGACAACGAACGCTATGGCTATACGGATTTTGTTTACAAAAGCGAGAGGTACTGCATTGGAAAGAGAAGGCTTCACGCTAAACAGCTAACAGTCACTGGCGTTTGGCGCATGCTTACTTCTTCTGTAGCAGCGTCAGTCTCATTATTTAGCAGCCACACTTCGTATATTTATTTATTTGTTAAGTAAAGTTATTCCTCTCTATTTGCAGCATAAGCTAAGATCTTTTTGAGAGATATTTTCTAATTTTTAGATTTGTCTAGTTAATGGATAAAGCAAATCCACCGATATGTTCGTCTTGTTTCAATAGATCTGCGGAGATGTTGTCTGGTCCTGCAGCTTTAGGGTATTTTAGACTATGAATAGTATTTTTTACCTGTTTTGTTAGGTTTGCTTGTATTTATTTCCGCTGTTTTCTTCGACATATTAAGCTTATGGTAAGTTGTTCTTGGTTGGTTATTGTTATTTATCCTGGATTCAGTATTTTGCTGTAGGGTTCATGCCATCTCTGAATTAATTCTTCTTTGAATGTTAGTTTTATTGTGCATAGACATATTTCTTTGTGTTATGTTCTTGTTTCCTAGTGTTCTTGTCATTCAATCATTTTGGTTACATGTTTCTGCCGCAATTTGTGCCTTGTTGGCTAAATTTTCAACCAGTTCGTTTTTGTCTTATCTAGTAGAAACCTGGACCGATTTGTTAGATAGCGAATATTTCCTTTGGTTTTCTTATTTAGTGTCTAACATTTATATTTACTTTTTTAATGATGCTAAGTATATAAATGCGACCAATTGTGGGCATACTTAAGACGATAAATTTGTACGGACTGGCCCTGCTGACTAATGAATATTCTACGTAAGTTTCATATCGGAATTGCAACGTGGAACAATGGTATATAAATGAATAATCAACAATAAATTATGAAAATATGTTTTTAGTAAGTTCGACAGTTTATGGTAATTTACTTAGAAATGAATATGCAATCGTCGTTCCAGTACCTCTAAACAATAATTATTATTTTTCCGTCTAATAATAACAATAATACATTTTTTTAAAGGTGACTATCTACGTCAAGAGAAGGTTAACACAACAATAAACTGTATTACCAGTTAATCTGAATTATAATTACTTTTTTTTAATAAATTTTATTCCTATATTATGTAAACAAATAAACTTTTGTGAAAATAATTTACAATTAATGTTACGTTATAAATAAAATATTACAATTAAATAATTCGCGCAAGATACAATTTGTTATTATAATTTTTTTAATATGTAACAAATATTCTGGACATAGGCGATCGTCACTGTTGGTCTCCTACCCCCCCCTTGACACCGCTACTTTCTACTGGTGAGAAAATAGCTTGTTAAGTAGTTGAAGTAGTAAGTAACTAAAATGTTAATACTATTTACTACTACTACTCATTGTAATTTTTTAGATAAACTGTGATAACTGGAGAATAAAGCCGTGATTGCTTTTAACCTAGACTTATTATTATTTGTTACTCTATACAGAAACATAAATTATATCCCAATTACAGTACAGGGTGAAGTCTATAGTTTTTAGTGCAATCTCAATCTCAAACTGAATTGTATTTTTTTTTATAAAAGTTTAAGCGAACGAAATTTGAACGCATGATCTTTTACTTGAGACTCTAGTTTTATCTTGATTTTATCGTTTGGCATTCGATTGCCTGTTATTTAGCTTCAATCCTTGATTTATGTTACTTTCGTGTTTGATAAATGAATAAAAATATAATCACTTTGAAAAAATGTTTGATTTAAATTCTTGTAATTCAACTATTAGCAAATACCATATTATTTATCAATTTTCGATAAGGACATTACTGAAATAATCTCAAAAATTGATTCTGTTACTTATATATAATAAAATTCAAATCATTTTATTATTTAAATTAAAATACTGTCATAACAATATTATTAATTTTAGCTCTTCTTAAGAGCAAACTTCTATTGTGCAAGATCGGTTGTAATAAATACTTTAAAGAACGATTTCGTACCAACAAGTAATGATAAATAGCATGCCAAGAAAGCAATTTACATAAAAATTACTACAAAACATGGTGGTCGGTGCCGTGATGTTAGTAATCGTAAGACATTAATATTTGTTGTAAGTGTGATTGAAAAACAAAGAACATGTGTCAAGAGAAATCAATGCATGAGGACGCAGAAAATAAACACTGCCTTGACATGCAATACGCTCATTTGTAGCCATTACGGTGGTAGGTTCTTCAAATATCTGCGAATTTCTTGCCGGCACTTGTTTTTCAACAGCCAAGCTTACTGGATTAATTTGTTATTTACTCAGGCAATATTAATGGTTTGCGGGTTTTCTCCCAATTTTTTGTCATGGGAATCAATTTATTTTTAATTTTAGACTTTGCTTATAAATACTTCTTGGAAAAATATATTGACGTATGATATAAAAGCTATTACATACATATTTAGGTCATATTATTCTTGTTCATAGTTAGTTCAAATACTTATAATTTATTTATGTTACGCTGTACAACAGGAATTTAATCCCAATTACTGTACAGGGTCCGCACTCACCAAGCCGCAGTGTGGTAGATTATATAATGTATACTACTAAATTATTAAAAGTAACTGTCTATTCATATTTATATATGAATTTAATAATAATCAATTAATCATCTTTTAATTGAAATTATTGTACCATCGGCATCAGATTATGTTCTTTAGTTACTTACAATTAAACTTTAGAATAAATTCAAACTCTCATACTTATAATCTGCGTACCTGGTACAATATTAAATATACATAAAGTACCTACTAATCATAATGTAGGTATTATGCTAACTATAGCTGAGAAAATCATCAATCGTTTCTTATTGTAGTTATTATTCATCATTAATATAGTATTTTCCGTTCAGAGTTCAGATCGTGATGGACACAACTTTATTTTTCAGATTTAAAATAAAATTTTAAATTTCTCAAAAATTCAATGATATTCAGTTTAAGATTAGATTTGAGAACATTAATTCGTATTTATTATTATTTTTGATGCGGCTGAGATGACAGATTTATCGTTTTGTCTTCAAATTAAAACTATATTTCACGTTTTAAATTGCAAAATGATAAATGCTTATGAGAAAATAAGTATTCTTAAACATTTGCAGCTAGTGAGAATACCTTAATTTCATAAACTGGATTTTTCTTTCAAAAAATTATCCGAAAATGTAGAAGCTGAATAGTTTAGAATTTTCCGAGACGAAAAAGGATGTAAAGGACAAGTCTTGGTTATTTTTCGTTTGGCGGTATCATTAGTGCTACATGTACTAAGTTACAATTGAAGAATTATGACTCATAATTATTAAAGGTAATAACAACAATAGAATTTCATTAAAAATTATAAAATAACAATTCCCTTCAATTAAAAAGACTTTTCTAATGATAATAATAAAGAAAAATGTATGTAATAATTAATAAATGAGAATAAGACGTTTGTATACTTAAAATTTTCTTGTTCAGAGAAAAATTCGATTCGACTGATAATGCCGCCCCTGTAATTATGTCGCCTTACTCCTCAGAATTTGAGTCACTGTAATTCTCAAAAGCAATAACTATACGTTATATCTTTGTTTCAAGAAGTTACCTATAATTTTATTATATTATTAATATAATTTATATTATACTCGCAGATATTTATGTATGTCGAACTGAATAAATAAAATAGAGAACATATATACGTAAAATGACCTGTGTTCAAAATCTGTGAGTAATTTCAAAATCAACACATCTTTCTTTTCCAAGCGAATATCCGAAAGTACATGTTCAGCCGCAAACTATGTAAGAATATATATATCCTCCTGGGGAATTAAAAATTGTGGCGGACATTCCATTTGGTTTTTCAACATTTCTCCTGCCACCAAAACGTGAAATACTGAACGCGAGTTTCTTAAAAGTTTCTTGAAACTTTCAAGATTCTATTGTGATAAATGTTTGTGTGTATCTCAGTTTCGATATTGGTGAATATACAAGGGAGAGTCAACGAATGTGAGTAGCAAACACAGTGAAGAAATAGCAGCACTGCTAAAAGTTTTGCCAATATCAAAACTTGCGTCAAGCAGATCTGTCGAGTTGATCACTTTTGTATACATGTTTTTGATACAAAACTAATATTATGGCTGTAATTACGTTCTTTATAAAATATTTGGTGAAAATAATAAACATTCCGTAAATAATTATAATTAATTATTTGGTATTTTAATTACGTACATTAAATTATATATTACTATCATCATTTCTGCATATCAGATATTTTGATTTGTATATTATACGGATACCTATGACAGGTTGTTAAAATATGTTTTCAATTCAATTTTATGCTGATAACAATTTTCAAATCAAAATTTAAATAGTACAAATGTAGGTCGTACATTTATTTATGAACTAAAAATTAACACTTTAAATACATTACTAAAAGTGTGTGCGAGCCAAAATTAAATTACAATTTTCATACAATTACCTACTCGTATATAATCAAAATATTATATTGCTTATAATTATTGACGGTAATCTTGATATTACAACCAATTTTTACTTATATTTTACTTTCATTAATGTGAATAGCAGACAGCTAATAAAAATTATGTAAATACCCAAAAAATTTGATCTTTTTCTATTTAGATATACGTCATTATTTTACACCAGTAGACAATATAAATTTCTATCTTAATGTTGGATCCAGTATAGCTATATATATATATATATATATATATATATATATATATATTTAGAAATCATATGAAAACTTAATCTAAAATTAACATAATAGAGACCAACTGATAAAATAGTTATTTGTGTATTAAGAGCGTAAAGTGATTCTTTGTTACTCGAACACGGTAATTGCAGCGCGAGCCGAAGGCGAGAGCTGCAATAGTATAAGAGGAACAAAGACACTTTACGCTCGTGATACACACATAATTTTTTCTACGATTGCATCTTAAAATTATTTAAAAACGTATACGTACTGAAAATAAATTCGTTCTGTCAACTGTCAATATGACAAGTTTCTGTTTTGTTTGTATCCCTGGTAACGCGCATTTATAATCTTTTTCGCGCGTTGCCATTGGAAACGCGCGTATTTAACGTCTTTTTCGCGCGTTGCCATTGGAGACGCGCAAAAAAGATATTTTTCGATTGTTCCACAGAAAACGTCAACTTTACGATGACAAATTGTCAACTTTTCATAGCAATCGTAGAAAAATATATTATATTGTCCTACTTAATCTTACAACTTTTGTATAATGTAACTGAAGAAGTAATTCTTATAACATTTGAAATTCCGATCGTGGTCTTTTAAATTTCAATATCTGGTATTTATTTATTAGTGCTACTTTGTGCAACTGAAACTTAATTCTAATGACACTACAGGAACTAGACTCACCGAGCGGCAGTGTAGTAGTTCATATATTTTAACTTGACTGGTTTCGAACTCGGGATACCCAGACCACACCACCGTACTGCCGGATAGAAGCAATTATTAATTTTCTTTAATTCTTAGAAAAAGCAATGTTATATGCCATTCCAAATTTGGCAATTAAATTACATGACATTTTGTTTGTGTTTTCATTTTCAAAATAAAAAATTATTTTCAATACGTTGCACTCATATTCGAACTATTATTATACCGAAATCAGTTTAACAATGAAGGTTATGGTTAAACTGTTTTTAGTAACTTTTATTTTGTAAGATTGGTAATACTGCGCAGCCATTATGTAATGTCCATTTCAAAATGATAACTTCAAATATTTTAATATGTTCTTTTATATCAATTTCAAAGTGTTTCCAAAGAATGATAATTATTTTAAAAAGTTATTATTACGAAAACTCAATAAGAAGATCAATGTAAAACAATATTACAATTTTGTAACCTATAACATAACCTGAGAATTTAAATCATCAAAATATCAACATCTTTATTTTTATATCTTATATTATAGCAACATATATTTGCATAAAAATTACTTAATTACTATCTATGCAAATGGGAGATAAACAGAAAAGTGAAAAAAAATTTCATGCCTTAAAAATGTTAAATTTGTCTTTCTTCAAAATTTAACGTTAAAATTAATTTGCCAGCGTTTATGTATAAATAATAAATCCCTAGATTGTAATTCAATCTTTTTTACAATTGAAATTGTGAAATTTAGATGAAGTAAATGACACAAAGTAAACAAAAATTCATATATTATACTCGTTTTATACAACATATTATCACATTCCTCTTTTGGAGCACTCCTCGCTCCGATTGTCGTTCTGTAAATAACTCGCACGACAATACATCGTCTTCCAAAACTCGTATAATAATATATTATTGTTTGATGCAGGGCCGTCTTTACCCGGGAGTTCAAGGGGTGCGGGCGCACCCGGGTGCAGAGTCCTTAAGCCGAGCGCTAGAAATGTCAATATTTCACCCTAAGTCATTCAATAACAACGTCATTGCACCGTTTCGTACACTTTGTTAAGTCAAATGCATGCACAAAATAAAAATATAGGCACCAATAATAAATTATTTTATTAAACACACCTCATACCGCTTTCGGCACTTGTTATACCGCTCACAATGTACAAGTTAAAATAGTTCTTATTACCTAACAACTACCGAAACTGCTCGTCCACGTCCCCGAAAAAAACATTTTAATTACGAGGCTACAGATCAACCCATTTTAGACCCAATGAAAAAATTTAAAATAATTTTTTCTTTTATTTACTTGACACGGCTATCTCGAAATTAAATGAGAGATTCGCGTTGCTAATGGATCAGAATAATAATAATAATAATCTATTAAATAGAGAAAAGGCTTCAGAATCAAATGTAAAAATATAAAACAATATTTGTAAAATGTCAATAATAACAAAAAAAAGATACATATGAAAAATAAAAATAGAAAAAACAAAAAACAATAAATAATTAAATTAAAATATATAAAAATTAAATTGTTAAATTCCCAACAAAAATTTGAGCATATTTTAAATTATTATACGCATCAGTTTGATAATTTTTAATTTTTCTGAAGCCAAAATTATTGATGTTATGGAAAATAAAAAGCATAGACTTATTTTAAAAACGTTATTTTAATTATTTATTGTTTTTTTGTTTTTTCTATTTTTATTTTTCATATGTATCTTTTTTCTTTTTTGTTATTATTGACATTTTACAAATATTGTTTTATATTTTTACGTTTTTTAAAGGTTTGGCATTTTGATTAATTTGCTAGATTTATATTATAATTATTGTATTGATATTTTAAAGTTCTTATGATGAGCTAATATTTTTGCTCGAAACGACCACAAATTAATATTTTATAAAATCATTGGATTCTGAAGCCTTTTTTTATTTAATATATTATATAATTGAATACTTTTTAAAATATATATATATATATATATATATATATATATATATATATATATATATATATTATAAATAATAATAATCATAATAAATTGGTACCTATTAAATAATAATATAAAATAAAACATTAGTGATGTATTTTTCCGGGATTTTAAATTTGTATAATTTATTGTTTTATTTGTATAATTTAAGAATTTTGAGAAATAAATAAATGAAACATTAAAAATTACATTGCGTTTTTTTTGGTTGACAAGAGGCAGGCTGACCACCCGGCGCCCCGGCGCAGAATATGCTTAAGACGGCCCTGGTTTGATGGTTTCAAAATTTATATATGAGTACCTAATAGCTAAGCCAGTTAACATGATGTACGGAGTTGGATACGTTGGCATATATTTTACCCAAATGAAAACTTATAAAAGTATATAAATTAGTTATAAAGAAAATAAAAGTAATTATTGTATTATAATCTTAAGTTAGGTTTGTAAATCGGTTTATTTTGTACAGAATGCAAAACAAAAAGGTACAAAACATCGATGTTTGCGCTTGATATACCATTTCCAGTTGGTTCCACTGTATTTAATAGTGTAGAACAGAGCACATAGCAACTAAGGGGCAAATATCATGTATTTGCAGGGAGCGCTATGGCTGTGGTGGCGACGACGTTAATACGTAGCGATTAGTGTCATCACATGGTGCGGACAAAGCAGGACCTCCGGTGTCGGAGCCAGTGCATGGCTCCATTATTTACACGCTACGCCAGGTGACAAAAGCAACTAGCTATTACCGCGTTAACATGGCTATTTCAGGGCCACGCAACTGCTTTTATGTAAATTCTTTCCGTCGCCCGTCAATTTGGGTAGGTACTTGGGCCTTGAGTACTCAAATACTCTGAACCCAACGTTTAGAAGCTTAATAAATCTTACTAAACTATTTTCAAAGAATAAAATTTTAAGTTGAATTTGATATGGTACAAGAACTATAATTAAATGATACTACAAAAATGTAAGTAATTGAATTTAATTTTATTGTTTTATTTGAAAATAAATTAATTTTTGTCCCGTACTTCTTGATAAGTAAATAAAAATTCAATAAAACAATATTATTTTATTCGATTGTGAGGAAAAGTGACTTTTTAGTGATAAAAACAAAATCTCTTCATGAAGTTTATAGCTTACTGTGGTTGCTAGCAATAACACTTGTATGATGTGTATTTAATTACCAAATTTATTATTCCAGTATGTTAGAGTCGTTGCTGGATAACAAGAAATACAGTACGTAAATCAATATTTCGACCTAGTTGCTGCTAGACAATAATAAATAATAGTACTAACTTTGCCAACCTAGGTCGTTTATAAATAAAATAATTATTTAAGTGTTAAAAGTGGAACATTTTTGTACAAATGGGAAGTTTACACGAACCGTGGGCGAGAGTTGCAAAAACATAAGTGCAATAAAAATAACAAAGACAAAATTAATTGTCATTCATGCACTTGGTGAGACTAGGTATAATAAAAAATATTAAATAGAACTCTAGGCAAAGTCTCACAAAATTCAGCCTCCGAGTCACCTTATGAGGGCATCGTCGGAGGCCGGCCAGCACAGTTAGTAACCATGCTGATGAGCTCTAACAAGAGCGAAACGCGTCCATTGTTACTAACTGTGCTGGCCGGCCTCCGACGATGCCCTCATAAGGTGACTCGGAGGCTGAATTTTGTGAGACTTTGCCTAGAGTTCTATTTAATATTTTTTTGCAATAAAAATACTTTTAATACGCATTGCATCCTATATTTTTCCTACAATCGACCTTTAACTAATTATACTAATTTTACTAATTACATTGTACCATTTAAATGATAAAAACATTTATTTAATACATGAATTAAGTTTGTTTCATTTTATTGCATGTTGCCTTTAGCAATACCAATAAAACATATTATTGCACGTTGTGCGATAAATTAATAAATGTGTGCTCAAAATGAGTACATAATAATTTACTTTTCGACCGATGGTAGAACAAATAAAATGAATATTTATTGTACAAAAAATAAGATATGTAATATGTAATAAAAAGTTATTTTCCCGGACTCTCGTGATAGCAAGACTAGGCACTAGGCAGACGCCTCGTTCGTTTTTATAGTATACTAATTTAGTTTTATAATAATAATTTTGATCTGGATTAATTTTATTAACTTCTATCAGGTATTTTTCTCTGTATAATTTGGACGGCATTAATAATGTAAATTGCAAAAACTGATTTCTCATGTTAAATGGCTGTGGTGCACTTTTCTTGTAAAACACTGTATGTTGATAAAAAACAATTAGTTTTCAATTATATTTGTCTCTATGATTAAATGTCATTATGAGAATGAAAGTCATATATTTATGATTTGACAGTTGGGTCTATATTATATTATTATATTAAGTAACACGATTTTATTCGTATTGTAAAAAATAAACTAGTATTACATTTTTACTTAAATTAAATAAAATAAAATAAAAATATCACCACGCCTTGTACTCATTACTTTGTATGACACTTTACCGTAGCAGATCTTGGTAAATGATATGTTTCATCGCGTGAAATGCAGTTACCAGCCATCAAATCACAACCCCAACGATGTTAGTTGAGGGGAAGCCATAAAGATAGTTTGAATGTGGTAAAAATTGTTTGTCGGCTTCTCAAATCTAGAGGCCGACTCGATACCACTGAGCCACCTACAACATAATTTTTTTAAAACTCATAATCGTTTATGATTTTACGTACATTTGAATCGTAATGAACTGTTTACTTAACTCTGTCTCTAGGGGTTACGCGACTTATAACGTGCTAGCCCGTGTAAAATTTATAACGGGCTGTTGACATTGGTTATCATGACAACATATCCAATTTTAAACATTTGACACTTAAATATTTTTTGATTAAACAAAATCTGTCAGATTTTCAAAGTCTACCTTGTTTGAACATTTTAGTTATTACGTTATAGTATTGCAATTAATTTTATTAAATATACATATATTGCGATTCAAATGCACATAAAACATTGTACAATGCTCGACCGTTAACTGAAATTTACAGGCTCACACAGATAACAGGCTCGCTGGCGCTCGCCCGTTACCTTTCTATGCTCGCCTGTAAATTTCCGTATAACGGTCTTGCAATGTAAATAACTATAACGTGTATTAAACATATAAAATATTTAATAATTTGTTAAGAAATATTCCAATGATCGTCTGCTAACTTCGAATTATGTATACGTACATATAAACAACAAAATTAGATATTTGGTTCTTAAAATATATAACATGAAACTATTTTTCCGATGGCGCTTTAAATTCTAGCAATGTTATTGTAAATAAGCAAAGATAGAAATCATGTTCTAAATTATATGTTTCTGATATTGCTCGTCAGTGCCATTATTTTATTTCAAGATGGTGGAAAATAACTATGACTTATGTTATACTAACATAGAGAAAAATAAAACTGTCCTCAAAATTTCATGAAAATCAGTCAAGCAGTAAGTAGTCCTCGTATATTATGAAAACAAACAAATAGCAAAATTTTCCTTAGAATAATAAATACTCTTTCTCTTTAGTGTCATTTTATTTTACTAAACAGTAAAATGCCAGTTTATGGTTCATAACTCCCTTATTACATTTAACAAAATGAAATGAAAATAAATGTAATTTGCTAGAACTGCACGAATTTATTCATGTGTATTACTCCCACACTTTTAATGAATCCTCGACTAATGCTTGCACATCTCTCATTTACCCGGTAGCAGACAGATGGCACCTCGCATACATTCTCATAACCTCAAGGCCTTTTTATCATTACACAAAACACGGCCCCAACAAGTTGCTGGAAAGAGAATTTTTAATGGTTTACATGTTAACACGGGCTACATTTCAGCGCATCTACGCATTGTTACAAGTATCTTCAATTCTTCGTGCTATTCTTCAGTAAACAATGGGTCGTGACAGAGCCCGCGGTCCCGTGGAGCCGGTGTATTCCGCGGCGCGCCAGACCCGCAGGCGGAATGAATTGCAGCTGTACACTGGAACCAATTCACAGCCGTGATATATACTTGGGAACGCGGTTTTATTTTCTTGCACTACAATGCTAAATTTCCAGGCATATTTTATAAACCAACGTAATATAATGTACCGCTTTTTGCATAAACTCATTATTTATAATGTACCTTGATATTATTTACACAATAGGTGTTGTGATTTCATTTGTAATTCATGCCCACGCAATTTACTTACTTTGTATTGGAATGGCGAAATTTAATTTTCTCCTCAAGGACAGTTGTATATTATACTTGAATAATTACACTACAAAGGTAATATTTTACACCGTCAATAATAAAATAAATGAATTAAATTCAAGATGATAAGATTATATGGAAAAGGACATAATATATATTTTTAAAAGCTGTATTACTTATTCTTACTAAAATAACAATTGACAGTTATAATTAAGTATGTTGTTGCTGGAGAACAGTCGAACAGTTAATTGATAAAACAAAGTATCAATATTTAGATACCATATATTTATTAGTAGAGACTTTCACCAACTTCCATAAATGAAACCCGTCTAAAGTAAATTATAACTTATTTAATCATGGTTTGTAACTGGCAAGAATTAACTGTTTAATACGGCAATACGGTGGAGTGGTTAGCGTTACGATATTCGAAGCCGGTGATCTTGACTTCGACTCCTGCTAAAAAAAAAAATGAACTACCACTTTGTACTGTAATTGGGATTAAGTTCCAATTGTGCAAAGTGATATAAATAAACAAATAAATAAAACTAAGTGTGTAACCACTTTCAAACATTCTCCCAAATACTTCACAACTTGAAAAAATCACATAACATACAATATCATTTCGTATCTTATTGATAACCTGGTCAGCGATACTATAGCATAGCGGGCTGCTCGCTGTATTGTTGTCAGTCAGCCATAGTACACTACAGCTCTAAGCTGCTCGTCGAATTCAACCACAAATGAATCTAGCTTAAAGCTGTTATCTATTCACACCCCGCATTAGCCTTATTACAGAGCTTACATTTGCATCATCTCAATAACGCACGTATACCAGAAAGAACTCACCACCAATCTGGCCTGGATATTCCTTGATACTCTATCATACACTAATAAAATTACTTACTAATAATAATAGTAAAAAAAATACATTATCATGATTTTTAAAATAAATATACTTATACAGAGAGTATGTACTACATTTAGATTTTTTCGTAACAAGAAACACGTTCTTATTCCCTAATTTTAGAGAGAGAAACACTGATTTTCTCCCCTAAAGAGAACATAATGTTTCTCTCCCTAGGTAGGATGTTTCTCTCCCTAGGTAACATGTTTCTCTCCCTAGGGAGATGTTTCTCTCCCTAGAGACTACGATTATTAGCTGTTTGTGGCGTTTCCTAGATAACTAGTTACGCAACCCATCTTTGACATTTGTCCCGATAAGACGGTAATTTTTGTGCACTTGTTACGAAAAGTATAAAATGCTTCACGGGAGGGCGCAAACCGAGACGTTAGCGAGGGCCGAAGGCACACGGGAATATTCGCTTGTTTCCCTCCCTTGATGAATAACATACTATTATTTATCACCAATGAGATCAATGATAGTATAACCTAAATTTGCCATGTACTCTCTGAAGACATTTCGTGTACTTTCGGAGGTACGCGTATTACACTTTGAGAAACACTGCATTAAACGATGAACTCGACAAACTCAAACTAACATAAGAAATCTAATTACTCGGTGCACAATAAACAAACATTACATAAATACTTAGTTGCGTTATAACAATAAGGCATAACATAAGCAAAATCGAGGCTTAGAAAAATTATATATATATATATCATTTTTTTATAGTAAGCTTCCCTAACGAGATATTTAAGTGGTTCGTTTAAAATGGGACACCCGGTATATACGAGAGTAGACTGAAAAGTAATGCACGCATGCTTGTAGAGCGCGAACAAAAACAAATAGCAAGACAAAATCATATATTTATTTTTCAACATAGTCACCAATAAAGCTAACACACTTCTCTCAACGTGTAACAAATTTTTTCATTACGTCACTGAAAATTTCTTCCAACTTTTCTTGAATCCAGGACTTGACAGCTGCCTTTACCTCATCGTCCGAGGTTGTAATGATTACCCTTGAGGTCTCTCTTGAGTAGAGAAAAAAATAAAAATCGCAAAACGCAAGATCGGGGGAATAAGGAGGTGTGGAATCCGTTCAAACTTCAGGTTTCGCAGAACATCTTCATTTGCATCGTACACAGATTTTACGGTATCCCAATTATTTAATAATGAAGGTGGAACGTTCCTGGGATATTCCAATAAGGTTTGCGATACTCTTTTGAGTAATTCGCCAGTCATTTTGAATCAAATTGTCAACGAGTTTGTGATGTTTATCGTTTGTGGAAGTGATCGGACGTCCGCTGCATCTTTTATCAACAATTCCGGCTTTTCCAGGCTTGCAACGACGAAATTTTAATACCCATCGATTCACAGTAAACCTATCAACAGCATCGTCACCATAAATAGTTTTTAAACGACGATGAATCTCAGTAGGAGTCACTTTGTCAGCAGTTAAAAATTCGATAGCAGCACGCTGTTTAACTCGCTTTGACATAGCATTAGATCACGTTTCCATACTTCCTCTTCTCGAAATACACTAGATGAACGTAATGATCTCAAACTGCGGATGCATATTGAGGGGGAATGTTACTTCACATGCCACCTGGCACGCTTCTGAAGGTCATTTCGTTCGTGCTGTAGAAGCATATGTGCATTACTTTTCAATCTACTATCGTATATATACACATCTTTTTTTATACTGTAACGTTTATTACAATTTATTGTTCGGTGAAGTTTATTATTAAATAAAACACGAACAATAATAACACTAACAAAATATGTATTTAACACGAAAATAAAGTATTACAACTACGAACACATATATTTATTTACAACACGTATTTATAATCACATTAAAGTATCTAGCAACGACTTGCACTGTTCACACTTCAAATACAGACTGACAGTTGTTGGCCCAAATTCTGCTTTTTATACTGAAACACGTTACTTCTACAATATTCCAAAATACTCTGGAAGAAGTATTTCATCATATCACGTGTATATTGTAGGAGTGAGTCATCGTTCTGACGCGCAGCATACTACGTCATATCAACTGTTCCAGAGAGAACAGTACATATTCAGATAGGAAATTAAATTAGTAAATCATAGATTATGTACCCATTTTTGAATTATTTGCAAATAACTATATGTAAAATGGGTACCAAAAAGTTTATATTTACAAAAGTAAAAAAATATATATTTGCAAATATATATGAGACAATACTTATGACATAAAATTTTTAAAAGATTCAGCAAATAACAAATTCCAAATAAGAAATGATACACTAATGCACATGTCACTAACAAATCAAATATATCCACGGATTATTCTGATAATTTGAAACCAGTTTCCAACTAATTTTTGTATATGTTTGAACAACTGACCACTTATCAGAATCACTAATTTTGCGTTGCTTGAACGTTAAAATATAATTGCACATTCTTATAGTTTGTAATAGTTGTGGATTACAGTTAATATCATTGCTAAAATAATTTTGATTTGATTTTATAATAAATGAACTATAGTTAGACATTTTATCAGTTTTAAAGTAGATAATTAATGTATAAGTTTCATTTTTTAAAAAGAATATAAGTCATAATTACAGTAATTATATAAATGAATTTTATTTAAATATAAAGTTTAAAAAAACAAATTAATATTTATTATATAATTAAATTTTACAAGTATTGTATCACTAATAATTGAGAATCACTTATTGGCTGAGTACTGCACTATGTTAGAATATTGTAATTTTATTTTGAACAAATAGTCCTACTCTAATATGTTTTATAAGCCATCATAAACTATTCGGAACTGGAATTATAACCAATAGAATATTCTTCTGAAAGTTTTATGACCGTTGTGGTCGAAATGCGAATAAATTTGACAAGTAGTCAAGATGGGAATGGTCGAAGTGGAAACTCTAGGTACTTACAGTAGGTCATAAATAATTTTAACATGACTATTCGTTGTATGTATGTAAAAGGATAAAAGAGCTTATACATTTCTACTATTTCCAGTAAGTTAATTTAAAACTTGTCTAAAGTTTTCCGAATTAAATAACTTAAATTCTCAAGAAATTTCTTTCATCTTCAGTCGTATCAGTAATTGCGGTTCACGGTTCACTCATCATAGTTTGGAAGCGAGTGATACGATAAACTTCTAACCACTTTTACTAGACAAATGACTTGAGTTCAAGCATGTAAGTAAATAGTTAAATGAACAGCGGTTTTTCCTGCAGTAAACAAATTAAAATAGTTGCGGTGAACTTGTGTTGAGCTATGTAAACCACGCTGTGTTCATGCAACGCTAGGCTGCGATAGCATCGCGCATTTTTATATTCCTTCTCCGTACGCAGTATTTC
Organism: Pterostichus niger; assembly: GCA_947425015.1. Taxonomy (NCBI): domain Eukaryota; kingdom Metazoa; phylum Arthropoda; class Insecta; order Coleoptera; family Carabidae; genus Pterostichus; species Pterostichus niger. The sequence goes on along the minus strand of OX380334.1, from coordinate 17,161,753 downwards.
ACACTTGGGGAAACGATAACAGGACGCAAATAAATTCCCGGCCAGTTAGGTACATTCTAAATGCGAGATTATTTTTATTTAATTACGACGTTATTAAGACCATGTCAGATTCGTTTTAGATTTAGTTAAACTTGTGGCTTTTATTGATAAGAAAAATGAAATGCTAGAATAGTTCCAGTGTTGGGTCACGCTTAAATGTCATGTTTACTTATTTAAAGTAATTAAATTTCTGGAATATATTATGAAAGAAAATAATTTCACATTTTTTTATATAAATTCGATAGATTTAACTGTCGGTTCTCGTTGAAACATTTTATAATAAAATTAAATTAAAAAATCAACACTAGGTTAGTTTCAAATAATGTAAAGTTTATTTTACAATACGTATTTCGGTCGACTAGACACTAGACCATCATCAGGTGAAAGATAAGAATGAATTTGTACATTTGAGTAAGACTTATAAATAGTATACACAAGAAATTCTAACACAAGAAGTGGGAGATACATGTATCGAACTTTGGGCAGTCGTACAATCGGTGGAGTGGATCGTCTGTAGTAAGCAGGTGAGGCATTCATTGTTTTCTGCTTTGCCTATTCTGACAGTGTGCGTCGCGAACTCTCCGTGTCCTGTGAGGACTTGTAACAGTTTGGCAGAGTGTTTGAAGTTGGTGGATAGCCTTGATTCAATGGAGGGAAAGAAGGTGAATGTAATAATACCCTTGTTGGTGTGGTCCCATTCCTCTTGCCAGCACCTGATTACTAGCTGGTTAATTTGGTTCTTCATGTCCTTGAAGGTGGAGAAGTCAGTTCTTCGTAGCATGTCTTCATAGAATGTGGCCTGGTTAGTAGTCTTGATGGTAAGAAGTATCTCCCACTTCTTGTGTTCTTTGGGGGCCGTAATGTGACGGCTGGTAATCGAACTTCAAGCGAAGAAATATGTCATTTAATGAAATCTGCTTCGAAAGAGTGCCACACCCAGTAATGGGTAAACGGCGTAATGATTTTTTTTAGCATTTCATATAAATAACATATAATATAAAACATTTGTATATATTCAAATTAAAAAATCAATAATTTACGTAAAATTACGATGTATAGAGTAATTTTACTCCCTATAATATAAAATATTAACAATACTTATTAGTGTAGTTTTACCAATATAATAGTGTAAACGTATGGCTAAATTAAATCTTTTAGTGTAGAAATTAACACTAAATTCTTAATCAATACCATAAATGGAATTTAAACGGAGCGATTTTGATTTAGAACATTGCACAAGCATGAGTGACGTTTGGTAGAGCAGAACATGGCAGCATTAATCAAAAATGTACCCCAGATTGGCCATACTATTGCGGTTTACGAATACACAATATATTTCTATTTTGGGTCATTATTGGTAGATACAAAATAGAATAAATGAAAGGAGTAAGACCATATTAATACGTGATTTTAAAGTGTTTTTTAAATAATATCTAGAAATATCGGAAAAAAGTGGGGTTATATTGAACAATGGGTTCCAAATATAAATATCGAGCAATATTATTCTAGTTGATAACTTCAAATTATTTTTAAAAGTTTATTACATTTAGAGCATTTGTAAAAATTGTAAAAAGCTAGTTGGGAAATATTTAGATTTAAAAAATCTTTTCTGTAATCGCCAAAACAATGCTAGTTTTTAATACTAGCAAAAACTAGCGAGTATCTAGCTAATCATTTTGTTTGCAGAATAGCTTCTGTGAAATAATGAAATATAACATTTCAAACATGTTGTAACAATTATTTGCTAAATTATCTTGCATTTATCATAATTTTTTTTCAGTGAACTTTTTTCATAGGTTATATTGAACGACCAACACTAGTTGCAAGTTGTGCAGAAATACATCCGCAAGCATTGAAAAAAAAATACAGGCGAAATAATGCCGACGTAAATATATTTTTTCACTATGTGTATAGTATTATTATTATTATTTTACAAACATAGTTCACTTCATATTATTAATGTATATTGCAGTCTACTTTTATATATTTATACAATAGTAGAATTCTGTGTAAATACTACGAAATTTATGACTTTATAAAATATTTTCTACTTACCAACAAATATTGATGTAATTTTATTCATTATTTACAGATTTATGGATCAATAAAGTTGTAGATATACAATAAAATTATATTATGAATAAAGTTGCTAATCTTGCAAATACATGTGTTTCATTATATGGACAGCCCTAGACAGAATTTATTTAAATGAAATCGTTTAATTAATATTCTGGCTCAAATATATGTAAAATTTTATCAAACGTTTATCAATGCAAAAATCACCGTGTATATAACTTTGGGTTATAATAACACTGATTGACTTTTTTTACTTATTACATTTTCGATATATGAAACTATTTTTTTTAACGAAATGATGTTTAAAATTTCTTTCTATATTGTATTTCTTTTCTGATGTTAACGATACTAATCAGACACAAAAATGTAAAATTGCTTTTTCTGTTAATGAATATAATTTAATAGTAATATTTATTTTGCACATTATAATTAACCAAATTTAAAATACTTCATTTGTATCAAATGATTTAGATATCTAATAATTATGTTTTACAGGCGCTGTGGCCGAGAGAGTACATCTCTTAACATACTGTGACGTCACCCGAACCAAGGTTCGTCAGTTCAAATCCGCCTGTCGACAATGTGTGATTCGTCGTAAAATATAAAAATACAGTTACATGTATTTATCACACTCGGGCGCTATAAGCTAGTCACTTATACGTCTTAAATAATGTAGCATTCGACTACGAAGACCGGCAGTACGGCAGCGTAAAAACTGCGGTTCGGTGTGTCCGGTAGGCCCAGGCCCGATTTGGGTTGTAGTGCCAACAGAAGAAGAAGAATAATTATCTTTATATCAATTATAAAAATTGAATCACGTCTTTTACCCATTACTGGGTGTGACACTCTGCCGTAAAAGATCTCGGTAAGCGATATATTTCTTCGCGTGAAGTGCGGTTACCAGCCGTCAAATCACGGCCCCCAAAGATGTTAGTGATGGGGAGCCACAGGGGTAGTTTCAATTTGGTAATTTGTCGTCTGTGTGGATCGAACCAGGGTTCTCAAGATCCACAGGCCGACTCGATACCACCTACCCCATTCGTCCCGTGCGTATACGGTTTGGAGTTTGCCCAAACCATGTATCTACGGCCCAACTAGCTGTGCTTGAGTGCTGTTTCAGCCCAAGATCCCTTTTTGTTATTCTATTATCTAGGTCTGATCTAAGTAGTTCGTTATCTGGACACTATTCATATTTTATCAGACGAAAGAAACATATTAACAACAATGCTAAATTTTCGTCCTTATTGAATGAAATTTCTTTTCACCACTTTTATTTAAATTTATTTATAGAAAGGTGTCACATAATTTTTTGACTTTATTTAATAAATGAGGGCAGGTACAAATATTAGTTATGCTAACCGCACTTGACTTGATGGGTCAAAGACGTGATGATGTATTTATTTATTTGAAGAAGTTAGAACTTTATATTTGCATTGATTAAATCGTAATTATGATCTAAAGAGATAGTAAATAATTTTTTTTTAAATGACCAATTGGTTGGAAACTAGGCTTTCCTGAAGTTTATTAGTAATTAAAATGGTAAACGGACAATAAAGTAGTTTTTCATTTACCTACTACCCCCTTTCGTTTATTTATTTGATAATTTACCTTTCGGTTGAATTCTTTGCTTGTGTCAAATATGAAAATATTCAAATGGGTGGCAAATCTACTGTCAGACGTATTTCATTAAAAGAAAAATGAACATTCGGTCGAATGTTTTCATTTAATTTCATATATTTTATTCTTTCTAAATATGAACAGCGTCTCTGTGGTGGCCTACTAAGGTTAGACTCAAGTAAAATATTCCCAAAAACGGATCATGGGCCGAATCAGCACTCAAACGAAGATAGATTGACTGTAGATACTCGATTTGGAGCTTGAGCATTAGACGCCCGGGACGTAGAAGCACGTCTCCACATAAATATATTTCATTATTCAATTAATATCATTGAAACCTTAGCACTGATAAAAATTTAAAGATGGTATTTTTAAGATTGGTTCCATGTTTAAAATCATAATTCTGCATCATAAATCAAAACTGTGTCCGAGAGAAAATATTTATAAAATCCAGATACAATTATAAAATCAATGGGAGTATCCGTTCATCCATTGTTGAGAGGAAATACTAATCAAAGTGCAGGGGTTGTTACTTATCTGTAAAATGTTTGAATATTCGCATTTGTATTATGGGTTGATTTATTGAAACGTGAACTTTTTGTTTTTCGTTCTGGCAATATTTTCCAGAGATACGAACGAGTACACAATTGGTTCATTGTAGCTGCTGCATGACCGGCACTTGTTTCACGTCCCCACTCCCCCTAGCCCAGTTTCCGCCCCTTGTTGACTGCCATATTGTTCGCGGTCCTAGAAATTTCATCAAAACAACATTCAGATAGCTTCACCTAAAAATGAGCTCATTTTTCATCCTATATTAAAAATAACCTTTCGATACCAGGACCACGTTTCAATAGCGTGATGTCTGATCCTCACCATGGGCGTACATGTGGATGTTCAATTGGGGTCAGTTTTTGTGCATTCATTTTGAACAGTGTCAATATCTACATTTTTCGTTTGGAATCAGAAATTCTAATGGAAATCTTTTCCGGAAATACATATTTTGTTCATTTCAATATATGCGTGCTAATAGTTAAACCGACAAAATGCAATATTAAAATTACCGTGTTTGACTATTACTGCATTATATTCACGACAATTGTAACCGTATAAGAATATATTGTAAATAATTTATATAGATAAAACAATGTATTATTAAATTTAATTCAACTCATGTTAATGCCGTCCAAGTAGTAAAATTTATTTATCCTTCAAAATTAACAAATTTACCAATGATAAATAATTCACTTAAATTATTAATATTAAATAGGAATAAATAAACAAATATATACATACTTTTATTTACAACGGAAACATATCTAATAAATTATTAATATAGTAATTTATCATTTAATTAATTGTCAACTAATGACACGTTTAAAAACGGAATGTGCTGTGATGAATATGAAGGAGCATTATTTGTCGTACGTCGTGATGTCGTGTGCAATTAAAAAGGCTCTTATATGCAAACTATTAAATAATTTGTGATGGGGGCAAAGTTGTCGCCATTATAACCGCCGGCGCCTGTTGATTACATATTTAATCCGCTTGCCCCGGAAGGGCTGAACGCAACGTTCCATTAGTTCTCAAAATTGAATTTCAAATTGCAGTTCTTACGCCCACTACGCCGTTAGTTATGTGTTCCAGACATCAATTTTCAAATTGATTTATTTAATAATATTTCCACGCGATTGCAACCCGGTCTGTACCGATCATGAACAACGGGATTCATAAATAATTTTGAAGGTCGTATTCGGTAGTGATTAGTCGAATAAATAACTTAAAACTCAATTTAAGTTAACAAAATTGCGAAAATGATGGATGGAATCGTTTTAACACAGTATAGTTGTTTTATTTATTATGTTTTTTGCATCGCACCATATATGAAGTTTAATTAAAAAATTGGTTGTTCCACTATTTGAAATACTATTTTATAACTCTACCGATAACGAGATACATAAATTTTTAAGGTGATTATATAGTTAAATCAAACTATCCAAGGTTTTGCAAGTGTAAACAAGATAGCAAGACGGCTGTATCAAAATTATACCCTCACTCCTTGAAATACATGTATTTTAATTAAAATTAAAATGTTATATTGTCAGCCTTGCACATTACATAAATGAACATTATTTATGCAGTTGAGTGCACATGGGAAGAAGCCCATTGCGACTGAGTCGAGAGCTTTGTTTCCCTATTAAAATTGCAAAAATATTATGATAATTGATAATATTTTATAATTTTCTGGAAGAAACTTGTTCACTATTCTTTTGTCTAATACCTTCTAAGCTTGTAAATGATTACAGAGAATGAATTTATATTAAAATTGTGTCTAGTCCGCTACAAGAGAAAAGATATTTTTTAAATTGTAAATATTTTGATTTGCTTGAATTTATTAGATTAATCAAATAATCAATCTTCGTCAAACATTCTCATCCTAACATACCATCCTTGCTTCAACCACATTCATAGTTATCTCCACACAAGCTTATTTATTACTCACATTTCGAATTTTGCAGCAAGCATCAAACTACATGTATCCATTCGCTCATATACGAGTATGTTCAATACTTAAATTATTTGAACTTACTTACCCCCATTCCTTTAACAACGAATCTAAACTGCTCTTGTTTTTTTTAATAAATTCCTCACAAATGCAGTTAGATACTCTAATGCAAAAATTAGAAATAAATCAAAAAAGATAAGAATAATAAAGAGCGTCATTCTTGAATATTCTTTTTATAAGAATATTTGAATTAAATAATGTTGATATTATTAAATAAATAACGCAGAATAAAAAAATCTAAATATATATGTACTACATAAAATAAAACTAACATCAAGTAATTTGCAAAACAAATGCAATCGTAAAACCCCTTAAATGCAGAACTATAATCAAAAATCCGACACCAAGAAATATTTCGTTTATATTGAGATATCTGTACAAGGCAACTAATAAAAAGTATAAAATAAACACTTGGCTCAGTTTCACAAAATTCAGCCTCCAAGTCACCTTATGAGGGCATCGTCAGAGGCTGGCCAGCACAGCTCTAATAAGAGCGATACGCGTCTATGGTTACTAACTGTGCTGGCCAGCCTCTGACGATGCCCTCATAAGGTGACTTGGAGTCTGAATTTTGTGAAACTGAGCCAAGTGTTTATTTTATACTTTTTATTAAACCTAGTTTCACCAAGTGTTGGATGACAATTAATTTTGTCTTTGTTGTTATTTAAGTTTAAACTATACAAAGGGAGACATAAGAATTTTGTATGATATTTGTATTTAGTAGAAATGGGTACAACGACAAATTTAGCATGAGGAATTGGTTCTTTTATATTTGTACACAAAATTAGCAAAACAACAATATCAAAATATCATAGCTTTACTTCAACCATTTCAAAATGAAGACCATTTATTTTCAAAATATGTGTTAAGGGGTTACATCACTGTAAAATTTTCAAAAAATCAAATTTGTTTTGCATAAAAGATACTTTGAAGTTTCTAGAATACGAGGAAAAAAGTTTTATGTGTGGAACATCTCTGCTATGACTACCTGCGTTAAGTAAATACATGCTCGGAAGATACAGCATAATGTCTTACCTATTGATTTGTAACTTCTCAAATACAATAACAGATGGCAATTTTAACGATGGTCTTACTAGTATTTTAAAAATTATGAATGTTTTGCAGCTGGATATCGGCGTCCAATCATATAATTTTTGCATCGAGTCCGATGTAAGCGCATAAAAAACGCCGAGCTGTCTTTGACAGATGAAGCAAAATAGGTGCACTGTAGTATTAAATCGCCGAGGAAAGAAGTTGAGGAGGAGTATTTGACCTTAGAAGGGCAGTTTTATTGTCCTGGAAGTGCAGATTAATGATAAAAAATTTAAAACGTAAGTTTACCACATAATGATTAAATAAATCAAATACCAACAGCAGATGAATTTAAACATAAAAGAATGGTGAAATACTACAAATAATTTTAACAAACGAAAGGCAATGACAAACAACAAGTTTTATTTTTAAAAGTTGTTAAATTACTTGGCAACACTATATCTTGCTCATCCAAAAGTAAGGAGAGTTGTCTCACTAAAAGCCAAATAATAACTAATTACAATTTACTAATTACATATTGATTATGGCAAGACTTTATCTTGCACACTCGAGAAACAACTGGTCTCAACCAACGCCAAGCTACCACTAACTAATTGTTGTTGTTTTCTATTAGACCTGCTGACAAGAGGTAAGAGGGTGATATCATTGCGTTGGTTTAAGATAATCGTTCCCAAGCACGAGTTCACATAAAAACCCCAGACGCTTGCAAGGAATAAGGACAAAGGTCAATCCTTGTAATTTATATATATATATATATATATATATATATATATATATATATATATATATATATATATATATATATATAACCTGTTTAATAATTAAGGTTCTATGTAATATTATAATCATGGTCAGTTGCATAGCTGAAAGTTAAATTTTAAACTTTGTTTAAATAAATAAAATCAGAGCAAAGTTACTTGTCAAATAGAATTAATGAAGACATTGCTGTCAAACATTCGATTTGCTTTTGTTTATTTAAGGGCCAGTTTTTCCATCTCCGGATAAAGTTCCCAATTACAATCAGTGAGATAAATAAATATATTGCATCGAAATCATAACACAAATGATAATAATTATATTGACTATCATTTTTTGTTCCGATATTTTCTGAATTAATCTGCCGATAGATAGAAGATGGAAACCGGTCCTAAACCAAGTATAAAATTTAATTTCATCATTCATTTTACTTGTATTTTCTACATTTTTCGTAAATTAATTATCATTTTTTAATTTACCTTTTGAGTTAATTAGAACAATTCTGGGCTATTTTCTATATAACTATGAGTGGTATCGATTCAGCCTGTGGATCTTGAGAACCCTGGTTAGATCCCGCCGAAAAACAATTTTCACCAAATTAAATTTACCCCTGTGGCTCCCGCGCCAATAACATATTTGGAAGCCGTGATTTGACAGCTGGTAACCGCACTTCACGCGAAGAAATATATAACTTACGAAGATCTGTTATGGAAGAGTGTCACACCCAGTAATGGGTAAAAAGCGTGAAGATATATATAGTCCGTCAGTACGGTGGTGTGGATAGCTATATGGAATTCGAATCCGGAGATCCCGAGTTCGAATCTTACTCAAGCTAAAAATTATATGAACTACCACACTGCGGCTCGGTGAGTGCGAACCCTGTATTGTAATTGGAATTAAATTTCTGTTGTACAGAGTAACATAAATAAATAAATAAATAAATAATATTATTTAAAATTATTGATAATTTCTTCAGAAATGTCGATCGTTTTAACAAAGAAAACTCACTAATTATTTAGTGTTATGCAGAATTCGGTAATATTTTTGTATAACAGCATACTAAACAACGTATTAATAAAGCTCATAATAAAATTCACCGAAAGTTCTTTTTACGAGTACAATACAGTTTATGACTGTTACATCAAAAATATCAAGTGTACTATGTTGTAGTAAATTTTAGAAATATACAACTAGAACTTTGTGCCACTCCTAATTTATTTGATATAATTCAGATCGGTTAAAGACTTTAATTTATGATAAAGAATGATATGTTGAACCTTATAATACTAAACTCTCAATTCCATTAAAAAATTTCAGTTAGAACCTTGTAATTCTCGATATACACATGTATTTTTAAATGAAACTACTGGTTTTATTATAAACTAAATAATAATTAACAATATTACAGGTTTGCTCGTTGATTTGATGTTGTGATATGAAATAATAGTAGTGTTATCTGAACCGGTATATAAATTAAACGTAACAAAATTAATTTAATCCCATTTCAGGAGGGTATAAAGTTATTGTTGAGCAAGGAAGTCGGGCAATTACAAGGTAATTAAAGATAATTCATACTGCTCTTGTAGACAGGGAGCCGCGGCAAAGAGTGCTTGAAGATCTTAAACCTGCTTCCAATTACGTCGAGTTATCATTGCTTACGTTTATAAGACGTGCGGCTAATTTGCTAACCGCAACTGTAAAAATGTTGTTATTAAATTATTGCTGGTGCTAACGTTCTAGGAAATATTTCGTGGTTTTATGTAATATTCTTAACTCACGCAAATCAGCTGCTTTTCTACTCAAAATATTAATAAACTTGTGAAAGTGCACATAAACATGATGTTCTGTCAGCAAGAATTATTCAAGTTTGAAATAAATAAATATTAAATAGATTATACATTTATACAGCCTTACTAACGTTGGATTATTAATACTGGACTAAAGTGATTAATTACTGCCAGACAAGTAAAATATATATCACATTATATAATAATTTAATTTATATCAACAGTCGAACTGTCAATGTATAAATGTCACTATATTTCTGTAATTAATGATAAAAAGAATAACATTGAATTATAAAGAGACAAATTGGGTAACTGCTAGGATTTAAATCTGGGACCTATGCGATTCGGTTGTATACTTTAATCAACAAAAGTATGACCACCAAGTAATTAAAACCATACTATTCAAATGTTTCTTTCTATTTCGTTATTTGTTAGTAGTATTAGGGCCCACATCCCGTGCCAATCTTTTTAATGTACTGTGTCGCCTGGTAATCGCCCTTCACGCAAAGATATATATCAGTTACTAAGATTTTAAAGCTATTTTAAAACATTTTTTTTAATAATATGAAACTATGTAATATGTTTTAAATAATAATCTATGAAAATTTACGAATGCCATAAAGGTTAAGGGAAAATACGTAATTCCATAGATATGAAAAGGTTAGCGGAAGACAGAGAGGAGTGGAGAAGGAGGACGGTATCATGACAAGACCTGTTATCTGGCAAAATAATACTGATTAATTTAAATGAAAATTATGAAAAAAGACAAATAAAAGTTCTCAATGAAGAAGTAGAATTACATTACCTGAATACCCACCATTTATTTAAAAAAGTATGACAGTTGAACGATTATGTAATATATTTCGGCACAATATAACCCACCACAAAATAGTAATGCATGGAATGTAAATTTCTAGCTACCGTGGACTCTAAAGTTAGATAGTTTTAAAATCTAGAAAATAGTAAATATACAAAAAGTATACTTTTTCTAGGACTATTAAATAATATATTCATTATATCATGAGTTCATTTTAATGTGAATCATGAGATTTGCCATATTCATGGTTTCTAATTTTACTGCGGTCATTTTTAAAATGAAACATATTATGATGAATACAAATAAATAACAATTATAATAAATTTTCTAAATTCTCTGCATTCAATGCCAAACAATACCGCAGTCTGATATAAAATTCATTCGTATCATTAGATATTAATGCAACTGTAATACTTTCAGACACGTTTGGTATTGCCAGTATTGAAAATCCTGAGTAACAAAAAACAATTGTGCTAGACCGGGAGATGTAGCAGGTTATTTACTTTTTTCCACCGTTCAGTCAAAAAAATTAATATTTGAACATTTTCTTCAACTGCATATTCTTTAAAGGTAGCAAATCGTTAATAACAATGCGGTACTAATTAATACAAATGTTTACTTGCCAAGCTATATTTAATTTTAAAATTGATCTTAAATTCGTTTTCATGCAAGGCAAATCCTATGTATCATATTAAAATATACATGCGATATGTGCGTTTCTTGATATATAATGCTGTTTGCAAAAATTTATTACTAACGGCTTGTAGCAAATCACATCGAGGTTGCTATGACCTATGACAACGCAGCGACGGCAGTGAGTAATAATTTATTATTCATAACAAAACCATGTTACTATAACAAACAATGGAACTAATGCTTGACATTCACCTCATATGACCTCTAATAATCATTATTTTCGTCAAACTCATCTGAACCCAATAGTGTAATTTCCAGGTAAGTAAAAAAAATATAGTATCAAACTTCCGTTTAATGGCAATTTCTCATTCAGATAAATAATGATACCCGTCGTAAATTTCATCCTCATAAATAATAGCTACTATTACACGCTCATCTAAAAAGATACTATAAATTTGAAACGATTTAGGCACAGAAATCTGACAGTAATTTTATTAACTTATGAGGCTAAAATTATTTTATCTTATTTTCTGAATTGATTAAACTACAAAGCTAGACAAAAAAGAAATTAATTATTTAGATAAAATACCCCGGTGAATGATTTTGGACTAAAAATATAATTTGATTTTCAGATTATAACAACAAAAATGTGAATGTGAGAGAGAAATACTTATTACGTATTCCGCTTATCATCTCCGTGAATTTCTCAGCAAGAGTTGCAAGTTTCAAAGATAGGCCCCGTCACGGCTTTGCAGCATCACAGCCACACCTTCTACTGTACCCTTCTTCGCACACCTTACAGTCGCGTTTCATTTTAGATGAGCTGATAGTATACCGCAGCTTCTAATTTGATTCGTTCTTCGGCGCTCAGCGCGGCAACATGAAACAAAATGTATGTTCTGTGCGGCGACGGCGGGAGTGATAGTGAAAAGTCGATGTGAGTGCACGGTGCACGCCGCACGCCTATCTCAGAAGAGGTGATGGAGACTTGGAGATGAGGGTGTTAATACACCTGGAGTGGAAACGTGTCTATGAGAACGAAATCGTTGGAAAGTAAAGCTAGTTTGTATGTTTACGATGGTATAAAGAAACTTCCTTGTTTTATATGAATTATAGAATTATAGAAGCTGAGGTGTACTATCAGTTCATTGGATCCTCAATGAAATAGATTCCGATTTAAAAATTATTTGACAGATTAATTCAAATATTGATAAAACAGGTTATATGAATGAATGGATGAATGCAGTGCCGTAACTGCAAAGGGGATAGCCAGATGCGTTCATCCTCCTATCAAAATTTAGCTTAATTATTTTCATTAATAATAAATTTTAAAGAAACAAGTTAAAAATTGTGTCTATATTATATTTTTTTCATTATTTCAACAATTCATATTATTTGTCAAACTTTTTATGCACATTTCTGTTATAAATCAAAATGAATATTTTTTTTCAAAAATAATATTAAATTTGTTCTTAATACTGTAGACTGACTAACACTAATTAGCAATTTTTAATAATATTTATAAATTTTTATACATTATAAAAATTTTGTTTATAATTGTTTATGTTATTATTTAATTTCATTTATTTTTTGTAAAAAATCTTTTTATTTATAATTCATTTAAATTTTGTATTTATTATTTGTTTAATTCCTGTAAATAAGTTCAGTTACGCCAATGGATAGATGTGATTGAGGGTTTGTTGCGTGGTGAAAGAAAACTTCAGAGTATGAGGACGACACTATGAATTTGGTTGATGAGAGGAATTTGTGTTAGGGGATGAATGTTTGCCGAAGATTGAGTGTTTGATGAATCTGATGAGTATATGGTCTGTGCTACGACATTTAATGGGATATAGCATGATGTTATGTGAGTATGTATGAATAAATTTTAATAAAAACTATAAAATTATTGAAATATGAGTTGAAATAAAGAAATAAATCAAAATGATATACAGCAATTTACAAGTTTACACTTACTTATTAATAATTAAAAAATAATTTGTATTTCAGCTAGGTTGTTATTTGTATAAATCGACGTTTATTATTTATTTACTGTACGACAGAAAATTAATCCTAATCGCAGTACAAGGGATATACAATCTACAGCTAGTAGTAAAATTCGAACCATTTCAACGTAATCGAAAGAATAAAACAATAAATACAGTAAAATTTAAACATTCAAATCATATCTTTTAAATAAAAATCCACAGAAACACAGCTACCCATAAATTTTCATATAAAAAGAATATTAATATTCCAAAAATGTACGTAACGAATAGTAAAAATTAATTTAATATAAATGAAAGTTCTTAATTCGTTCAAAAAATCTCTGTAATATTTAAGAACCTATTAATATATTATACACGTGGATAAACAATCAGTCCGAAGTACGCAAAAATAAAAACAAATACAACTTTTGGTTTTAGTTGTGTAAAATTATATTTTACATTCGATGTTTCAGTACACTATACTTGTACCTGTTTCAGGAAAATTAAAATAATAATTTTAAAAAAACGTAAATTTTTTCCTATGATAACAAAATTACCTATTCCATTGGAAACTGTAATAAATATATCACACGAGTTCTTAATATCGCATAAAAGTTCATTGCCCTAAATTCTAGATTAAACACCTCTTAGACTTTTTCATCAAGTCAAGGAATAAGGGTTGAGTATCTTGGCTTCGGTACAATACAAACGAATCATTGCTTTTGTTTCGAGGCGAGTTATCAACACATATCGCCCAATCAGCGAGCCGGCTTCAAGAGCTCCTAGCGACTTTCGCTCCACCGCGTCAGCGATCTTCACTGCTACCTACCCCTCTAGTCGTAACCATCGCGCTACCCCTCTGTTATTCTATGCTGCCAACCCACTTCAACTCTGCTTGTTTTATTGCAAAATGAAGAGATTTATTCACTGAGATTATGTCAATTTTTTTAATCGTAAATAATTTGTTAAATGTTTTTTGTGTTTAGGGCAGAAATATACTCGTATAAATTGTAATAAAACTGAAATCTAATTATTATTTTTAAATGCTCGTCATACAAATTATTAATTAAATTTTAATATAATTTTATATACCATGGATACTATAAATAAAATTATTAAATTACTTTCATGTTTTATGTTTAATCAATGTAAAAACAAAATTAGATAGGACCTTATTTATTGTTAGTTATTTTTAATTACATACATTAAAATTATCTCTTATATGCAGTCATATTTATTATATTTTTAATTAATTTCCATGAAATTTAATTATATTTTATAATGAATGCTGGAAACCTAATATACGTATAAATAGAAATATTTACAGAGCAATTATTTTTCCTAGAAATGTGAATAGTTATTGCTCTACAATAGGATATTACCACGAAATATTTTTCATTTATTAAATCTGAAGACCACTCGTCCAAATAATTTAAAACATAAAATTCTATTATAAGAACATACGATAAATGCAAAAATCTGCTATTTAATCGTTAGTACGTATAAACTGTTTTACACAATTTTATTGGCCGTTGTATGCATAGATCTGATTTTATTTTATATTTTAAAAATAATAAAATTAGACATTACATATAAGAATCTCCTAATTTATAATTGAAATGACGAAATATAAATAAACGATACTTACTGAATATAGATGTCTTATTCATCCGCTGTTATAGAAATTAAATAATACTCGTACCTGAACAGATAACAATTATATAAATATTAATATAATATTTAAATTAAATTTAAATATTTGTAAAATAATCAAAGTGAAGAGAAATAATTTAAATATTTATTAATACATAGATTAAATGTTTCTGAATAAAAAAAGTCACACAAAATACAAACTTAATTGAAAAGTTATTAATAGCAGTGACGAGAAGTTCGCATTTTTTGTGTGGAGACGTCCTAAATACAATTAATGCAAATCTCGGAAGGTTTTTTTTGTGAAAATAGTTATTTGCGTTTTGTGTACTTAGAGCGCAAAGTAAAAATATGTCGAACAAGTGAAAAATTGTAGATCAGGATTCCTAAATATTTATGAAACGTGAGCGGCAAATAGACTCTATGCACGTGAATTTTTCTTTTTACAAGATTAATAATAATTAATTAAAATTAATTGAAAAGTTATACTTAACGTGTGAAAATTTTACTTCACTCATGTTAGGTTCTTGTTATTGGTAACAGAAACAAAAAGGAAATTATCTACTTTGTTTTTCTTAAGATTTTCTTTGTATTTATGTTTGATTAGTTAATGAAGAAATTAATTCACCTTCTATTTATTAGTTTTCTAAAACATCTACTTCTTACACTTATATGTTACTTATATTATATTATAATAAAATTAATATTTGGATATTCCACAATTAAACTAAAATTCTACTAAAGAAATAATCGAGTATTATTAAAAAAAGCAAGCTGCTTTGAAAAGATTCAAAGGTTCCATTTTTTTTTTGTAGAAACAATAAAACAGTAAGCTTTGGTAAGCTTCAATCCCACCCAAATTCCCCTTTAAATATTTACGTTACGTTACCGAAAGAAGAAGAGCCGGGCTCGCTTTCAATAACTTGATGCCATTCTAAGACAGAATATGATATATGAAACGCTACATCAGACTTGCGACAAAAATTTAATATTGATGTTGTGTAAAGACGTATATAATACTTTCCTTTGTCTTTTATATGAACATTTTGCAGTTATATTAAAAGAAAAATCAGTTTTGTTTGCATAACGTATATTAGAATAAATTAATTTCATACGAGACTGCCATTTTTTGAATACTTAAATACCTATTTTAGTCAATCAAATAAAAAATATATGATTGTAAAAACTAATGCAGAAAATACTTAATAATAAATCTGTTTCAAGTGCCATGAACCATATATCTTATTTTGTAAAATAATCTTCGATATATTTCGGAGGAAAATTTAAAGTTCATAACTGATTATATTATTAATGATGTACAATGAACGACTTGATGATGCATAAAAGAGGGTTCATTATTTTTTATGTAAATGCAAAGTGCGCACTTTTATGTAAGATTCCGTAAATGAATAAACTGAGTTAAAAGAGAATTACAGATTAAGTACTTAGTTTCAGCAAGTCAAACAACAACTAAACTATTCGCTTTAAATTAATATAAAAATAAACTCCGTGGCTGTACTTTGTTTAACCCATTTAAAATACCAAAATATTAATTTTCTCAAATATATATAGTTTTCGTTTGAACGAAAAACAAATTTTTTCCTAATCGGTTATTTCGTTCAAAATATATAGAATATTAAAAAAGGTTTAAAACTATGGGGGTACACAGATTTTGAAGTCTGAATTCCCATTGAAAAATAATGTTTGGAAAATTTGCAAAATTTAGGACAGGGTTCTTGAAGTGAATATTTTGGTGGTACTGGTTGACGAGGAATCTTTAATAAGAATTATAATATACGTAGATTTGATATGACAAATATTAAATCTGATGTTTCGAAATATGACATTGGTCTTAAAATTGAGCAGTTTACCACAGTGTTGTAGTTTGTAAAATTAGTAAGACATGCCTTTTTATTCCAATATTGAAATTAATACTTTTTCTATTTATTAATAAATAAATAAACACAAAGAAATTTTGTTTCTATTATGTTGTTTTGAAGATCAAAATATTATAATTAAGTTAATTAATTTGTTATTGAACGTTAGTTACTAGATCAAATAATTCATTTCTTTGTTATAGATTTTTCTTCGACAAGTGGCACAAAAATATGCACTTCAAGAACTGTGTTCTTTATTTTGCGAATTTAAAAAAAAATCTTTTTAATTGAGAATGAGGACATGTAAATATATGTACACTCAAAATTTTAGACGCTTTTAACTATTTGGTTTATTACATATTACATATTTACTTTATAACAAAAAAGGTTCGTAGAATAATATTACCTGTCTAGTGATGTATTTGGACAACAAACTGGTCTGATCGGTGCAGTGGGTGAGCGCGATAGAGCGTAGACCACTGCGTGTTGTGACGTAAAACCCATTCAAAATTATTAAATTAGCCCTTTGTATCAGCGAGATATGTAAATTTAAAAATTATATAATTTTTTGGGTTTTGCCCATGGCAAATTACGTTAAATGCGTGCAATTAAAAAATATCTATAGTTTAATACTCGTACAAGAAAGTTACGTGTCTAACACATCAGATTTTTTTGCAAAATTGTTGATATAACCTGTATATGTTGTTAATATATATATATATATATATATATATATTTGTTTTTTTTCTTCTCCAACACCTATATAAGATTAAGGAATGAAAATGCATCCCACAAAATTTTCTAAATTCCGCGCCTCTGAATTTAAGATGTGATTCAGAATGAGGTATGTAGTCTTTTAACATGAAACATCAGTTTTTTATTTTGCCATTGCTCCCCTAAATTATCTAAAAGAAAATTGTCTCGAATCTAAATTAATAAAATGATGAAAGTTTATCAAAATAAATAAATATATCACTTACCCAGATCTATTACGACAGAATGCCACACTGTATAGAGTAAAAGACGTTATGATAGACATTAAAAACGTGTCAATAATATTGTATACTTATTGATTGAGAAACCATAAAACATTACATTATATAACAATTATAACCACATTTTTTTTAGATATAGACTTTTACTATATAATAGAGATGTGACCGAAGCCGAATAATTATTTGGCCTATTCGACCATGTTTTCTCTATTCGATACTCGAACGAATAGTTTATTTTAATACCGAAGATTCAATCATGCTGATATTACTACATTATTAGAATTTATATTAACAGTACATTTTTTGTTTAATATTTCCCGCCAGTAATAATTATTCGTTGCAGACAGTATTTGCGGCAACTGACAACAAATATTATTCGCATCCTAAGTTTATAAGTTTACTATAACAAAGAGGACCACCACTCACGCTTTCAAATTGTCGATATATGTATATTATTTGGTATAGCTGAATATTGGAAAGAAATTTGACCGAATATTCGTTATTCGCCAAAACCACTATTCTTCACATCCCTATTTTATAGATTCATAAAACAAATGCTATAATAAGTTAGCATTAAACCTTCTCATTTTAAATTAACTTCGATAATATAATTTTTATCAATAACATATTTCCTAGAGGTCGGCAAAATATATGATATCTGAATTAGAGCCATAGTTCGAGTAAAAAATATGATATCAAATTCGAATAGATCATCAGATTCAAAGTTTGAATAAAATGTTTAATTTGATATTCGAATGAAATATCCGTTCTGGAATTATCAGGCACAAGTTTTAAATGCATGTTCTGAGGAATAAACATATAAATTCAAATACCAAAATAACAAGAATAAGAACTTACGCACTGTGATATAAAATAATTAAAACCGTTACTATAAAATTAGTTTTTTTAGTATTTCACAACAAAATTATTTATTTAGTGTCATCCATAACGGTTATTAATTGTTATAAATACTACAAAAAACTTGATTTCATGGTCCATATGTTATATTATATTATTATACACTTATTTTATAAGTAATATTGGTTAAAAATTCATCTTAAATTGAAACATTCAATTCATCCTTTATAGTCCCTGATTGGAGAAGAATAATTTATTGTAAATAATCCTTGTTTACTCCTACAATCCTTAGACGTATACATATGTAATACCGAGTTCGGTATTCGTACGTGACGCACCGGTATCGAAACGTGCTAGAAGAGAACGCGAGAGGAAGCAAGCAATCTCCACCCCGCTCCTAAGCCCTCACTCAGGCGTTTACACCGCACGCCATCAAATCTTTTACAATTCAATGCAACCGACATGAATATCGCATGCACTCCACACGACCTCAGGTCTGCCTTATTGGACTTCTCGGTGGATACTGGATTTATCCTTGATCCGTTTTTCATTTAATCTCGGTTATATTACTGAGACGAGTGTGTCCCACATTGTAAGCTGATAAGAGTTAGTGCTTCTCGAATAAACTAATTATCATGATTTACTTACGTGTTCATACTGTTTTAGATTATTGATGGGAATTTTTAGTAATGACTTCGTTTACATGTACACTACAAAATAATTTCAACTTTACAAAAACAGAAGGTAACTTGATTTGATGTAAACAGGAGCGTTTTTTGTTTACTTTTGAGTCTATTGTCTGATACCAAAATTTATTAAAATTTGAAAGTGTTATGATTAAGTAGGTAAATTGGTGTGCAAAATGATCTGATATGGGCACCACATGACTTCCTTGTACGCGTATTATACTATACCTACATTTTATATTGCACATTTTAGACGTAATTTGACATTGACATTAAATTTTAAATTTTTTTCTTATTTTTTGTTTTCATTCATACCAACTTAATTTAAAAAACAAAAATATATATTTTTTAAATTTACGTATCTCGCTAATACAAAAGACTAATTTAATAATTCTTAATGTGCGAGACGCAGAATATAATTATCTAAAACTTTTATTTGTAGCATTTATTTCTAAAATCAAAATAATATAAATTTTTTAAAGAAAAATTGTTAGCAGCTTCATGTAATGTATCACTTCCGATTAGTCCATTGTAACCAAAATCTATTATGTTATTTCCATTGATATAGTAATCTTCTACCAAATTTGAAAAGTTTTGGATTATATTTTAATATAGTTTTTCGTTAAAATCTAGAATAGGCTGCAAGTAAAGTATCACTTCCGGTGGTTATTCTATGACCAAGAAGGGAGATGCATAACTAGATGTTATAGCCGTCCTAAATACAAAATTTTAACTTTCCACGGCTTACCGTTTTTGAGTTATGCGACATACATACGGTATTTCCATTGCTATATTAGTCGTATATACCAAATTTGAAAATTTTTCGATTATATTTTAATATAGTTTTTCATGAAAATCTATTAAAGGCTTCAAGTAAAGTACCATTTCCGGAAGTTATGTGATGACCAAGAAGGGAGGTGCACAACTAGATGTTATAACAGCCCTAAATAAAAAATTTTCAACTTTCTACGGCTTACCGTTTTTGAGTTATGCGAAATACATACGTACATACAGACGCCAGGACGAAATTAGTCAAAATGGATTCAGGGATGGTCAAAATGGATATTTCCGCTGAAATATGCAAACTAAAAATTTTCGCGATTACAATACTTCCTTTACTTCGTACACGGAAGTAAAAAGTCTTATTTAACAGATAGCGTAACATTTATAGAGTTTGAGATCTCAATGGTGACAAACAAAATAACAAAATTGAAAGTCACATTACATTCAATTAAGTTCAATAAGTATATTAAATATTTCTAATTTAAAAAAAAATTCTTTATGGTTAAAATAACAAATAAATAAAATAGACTTATATACTCAACAACTACAGTACTTACTGCGAAATACTATATCACAATTTATTAGCTAATATATCAAATTAGGTTTAACAGATCTATCAGTTCGGGAAATAATTAATACAATTAGTGTCGAAATCGTCCTACGGATAGGATTACATATATATATAAATATATGCCGTTTCTTTTCAAAGTCTCATACCATCGAGCCAAATCATCGTAGGCTCACCAATTTTTCAGCTTTTTTTATAAAAGGAAAATGAATGATCTTTGTCGGCCTGGTTTGCATTGAGTCTACGATTTTTTTGGTACACGGTGCAAGTTGTCAAACTTTTTTAAGTCGAAAACATTTTTTTTCAATGGGAGCTGTTGGGGGAGGGCCTAATGTCTTGA
Source organism: Pterostichus niger (assembly GCA_947425015.1). NCBI lineage: Eukaryota > Metazoa > Arthropoda > Insecta > Coleoptera > Carabidae > Pterostichus > Pterostichus niger. The sequence goes on along the minus strand of OX380334.1, from coordinate 17,140,664 downwards.
ACGTCAGATTAACTTAGATTGCCGTAATGAAATAACTTCAAAGTTTTTTGACCTCAAAGCTTCAATCCATTTCATCCTAAATTGAGCGAGTTATCTGAATATTTGACATTTTTCGTTAAAAATCAAGTGTTCCCCTATTTTTTTTTTTGACGAGTTTATAAATATAATAAAATTCTATTTATTAACTTCTTTTAAGTTTGACACGTTGACTCAGCAAAGTTGGATCCTTCTGGCTGAAACTGATTTATTCTAGAATAGAATAAATTTGAAGATGGAAATTTGCTAAAGATAAAAAAAACACATATTTTTCCATCTTTTGAGCTGCGAGGCGTCATATAATGAACCTAGTCGATATAGTTACAGTTTGCATTCATATCAAAAACACATCAATTCATACACGTGATGTCTTATGACCATGTAAATCAGATCAGATCAGATCGATACATTTCTTTATTCTTACGCATTTCACTGAGAATGTTCGTTGATTTCATTTGCAAGTGCTCCATAGTTCTCCATTTTTTGTCAATGAACAATTCAGGGCGTCATTCATCATCATTGATTTGCAGTGCTTGAGAACCAAATTTTTATTCACGGCTACTGGTAATTTACTCTTTGAATATCACGTTATGCGCCTCATAATAGTCAACGTGTTAATTTTGAGAATTTTTAAACGTTGTGGTTTTTTTTTGTATTCCTAGAGAAGCATTTAATATGGTTATACGCCGCTCTTATGTCCTTATCTTGTGTTTTGGTTCTTCTAGTTGACACAAACTTGGGTTTTTCTAGACAATTACCCATCCAAAGACTATAATTATACTTAAAATGATCTTTTGTTACAAATATTATATTTATTTTAAATATGATGAAATAAAAGAAAAACCTGTCAAACCTTACATGTATTTTAAATAAAGAGAACTGAAATTTAGTTTATATTCCTATTACCTAAATATGTTCCATTGCCTCAATTAACCAACATTGTCATTCAAAATCCTGGGAATTATACACTCAGTAACTATGCATTGAAACATCGGCAGGACAGACAATTTTACATAAATGTATAATAGCGCTGTGCAGGTAATTGTTCCATTTTTAGTCGCGCAGAAACAAACGCACTTGAGAAAATTTGCATCAGATTGGACTGTAATTCCATTTTACAAATATAAAAACAACGGGGGCCCTGGGGAGTTTTGCGTGAGCGGTGGGAAAGTTCTGCAGCAACTATGTCGCTCTAGTTCCAAACCGTTCTATACGCTATTCTTATTGCGATTAATAGCCCCCGGCTTTTTAATTTCACGCTACAATTTTTTCTACATTACATCGCTGAACAAATGTTTAGGTTATTTAGTACAAAAGTACATTTGTATTTGTTTCGTTTTATTTTAAATGTTTTGTTTAAATCGTTGGATGTTTCATCATGCAGGACATGTACCTGTTAATAGCTAGATGGAGTCTGCTAGATATATATATAAATATTTGCATTTATTAAGAAACAATAAACTAAATAAATAATAAACTTGCCCAACCAATGCTTCTCAAATAATTTTGGATTGCTGACCAACCTTAGTTGTAGTTTTTAGTAGTAACGTATATAGGAGTTTTACCAGAAAAATCAAGTATTTTACTTGAATTCACGCGATTTAAAAATTACAAGAAAATGCATTTCAATTTGAAGATAATTTTCGTTTTAATAATGTTTGTAAATAGTTTTTTTTTAATACTATATTATATTTTTGATGAACAGGATTAGAAAAATTTTAATATTTGTCAGCAATCCAAACAAGAATTTTACAAACCGATACAACATTTACCATAATTTCACAAATCGGAACAATATGCATCATAATTTTACAAAACGCAACACCATTCCTGTTTTCTATAGTTCATATCAATCAGTCACTAATACACAGTGAAGCTAAATAACTGAACTAAATGTTTGTCTCCATTATAAATTATAGAAAATATTTAATGAACTTCATTCTTCGAAAAGAAAATACAACTACATAAATAAAGTTCTAGTTATAGCTACTCTTTCTATACATTAGAGTTATTAATTACCTAATACATCATGTTATTAATATAAATATTTAATATTTTAATATTTAGTGCGCCGTTCTTTTATCGCCCACTGCCGTGCCTAACGCCCTGTGCTATTTATAACGCCCCCCTATCGTCTACTATCATACCTTGAGCCCCCTTAGATAATTCAAATAATCCCTGGAGAGCGATATCGTCCATTTTCAGAAGCACTGCTTTAAACTGAAATAATTTATTTTAGGCTGAGTTCTGTTAGTAAGCCCTTATTACAGTAAACCCTTTGTGGCTTCGTTATTTTGTTAACTGAGAAAACTAACTTTGGCTGTACTCGTTTGGTCGCTTCATTCACATATTTAACAAGAAACAAATCGTACGCTCAGATATTAGTTAAGCTAAAAATCTTTATTGATTGTAGGTAAAATATACTTTGGGAGTTCTATTATCTGGTCAAACCTGTAGCTTCTCTTTGAGTTTTAACAAATGGATGACCGAACGGATAGGCTGAAATATAAGATATAAGATTTTTTATAACTACAAACAATTGTCTAAAATCTGCATATGGCGATAGCAGCGAAGTTTTAAAAATTACATAGAGTATGTACTTATTCAATTAAGGATAAATCTTGCATTATTTTAATAATCGATATTGTTGCTAGGTCATTCACTTTTTAAAGCAAATAATAAATAAAAGAAAATCTTAATTAGTAGACACTATTCCAGTAGAAGTCGTAGTTCACAGTAAACATCTTGAAACATAAATGTTTATTTTACACATTAGTCAAGCAGTAACTGTAAGTTCAGCTACCACTTGTCTTCAGGGATATCACAAGTCCGTGCTTTACATCCCGGACCAGTCATGAAATATTGACTGGAACTTCGGAATATACGGTACGGAACTGGTGTCAGTATCTTGTGATACTCAGCTGCCGGTTGCCTCACTGTTTTGCACACTTTACAATCCTAATAGAGATGAATCCTGAATATTAATTGAAACTACGGCAATAAATATATTAATATATTAACACAACACAAAATAATTAAGTATGACAGTTCGATGTTAAATGTACCTATCAAAATCAAATACAGACTTTTAAGCTTTTGTTTTTTAAACAGATAGATTAGAGCTGTCAAAAAGGCGGCCATTGACGCTTCGATAAAATGATACAAGAAACCTAACATGCTAATAAAAATAAATATACATGTATAAAAAAATATAGATTTTTTCACTAATTTTAATGTGCGTAGTAAGTCTTATTTGCGCTTCCATGACAACTTGTATTCCAGCGTACGCGAAATAGGTACACCGTGTCTTAATACGCAAAGTATTTATTTCGTGCAAGCTGCTATGGGTAACGTCTGTTATTTATATATTTTGACAGTTGTACAAATAATTATTATTTTGTGTTTTATAAATATTGTATTTCAGTTGTATAAAATAGTTATTTATGTACATAATGCACCAAATTTCTGTTTAGAACACCGGCAGTAAAAGTTCATTTGATGAGGCTTGCCGAGTCTATCAATCACTCCAGGGCGCTAAACACATTTCACGTACAAGGTTCATATATTATTTTTTATACAACTGAGTCATAATATCTTTAAAAACTCAAATAATATTTTTTAAATATACATATCATACCATCACGCTCCCATGAAATTGAATAGCACGAACCCTTGCAACATTCATCAGATTCATCAAATAATCAATCTTCGTCAAACTTTGTCAATTTAATACACCACCCTTGCTTCAAACACATTCATATTCCCGTCCATATAAGCTCTTTTATTCCTCACATTCGGAATCTTTCATCTCGCAACAAATTTTCAATTATTATTCGCTCTAACATCTGTTTCATAGTTATAGTTCTATAAAATAAAATTTTCACAAATTCGAATATAAAAATACGAGTATAGAACTTCTAATTTCTATAATAATAATGTTATTCTGCTGACACAATACAGGGGTAAACAGCATTTAGTGGTATCATATTTTTTTGACATAATTGAAGGTAACGAGATTTGAATTCGCAAGCTTGTACAGTGAGATGTATTTTATCTACTGAAGTCAGAATACAATCGAAGATAACAGTGTCTATTTAATTTGATAAGTTTTATTATTTGCTAATAAATTGAAGAATTTTATGTTGCACCTCAAGAGATACCGAATCCCATACACTGCATAATTTCAAATTTCATTTATTTTACGACACTTAACTAAATTTATAACAAAGAAAAAGTACGCGATAGCATCAGTCAATTTATCCAAGTGCAACAAATTTTAACTAGGTAATTTCTAGCACGTTGAAATGGCCACGCTCTCAGCGAACTATAACATAAACTAGAGCAACTTTCCAGCGAAGTGTTGAAACTGAGTTGCATTTGAGCGGCGCCGTGAACGAAAACTTCAAGTGACAGCAGAATTAGATGAGTTACTTGGATGTAAGTGACTGCATTATTCATTACGAAACGTACGGTGTAAGGCACATGCGAACCGCAGACTTGCTCCCAACTTGCGGACAAAAGCCCTCACCAAATATTTCCTAGAAATTTATTTTTCTCCTCTCCTCTTTATATAAAAACCATTTTCAACTTATACTTCTTCCAACTATTTTCAGGTCGACAATGTGATACATATCGGAAAAAATATACGCGTTTCATTCAATTTAAATTTATTTTTGGATTGAAACAAATATATCGATGAAATGTCTTTAGGCAAAAATAGAAGCAATATTCAGTAAAAATTTTAAACTGTCCTCTTTGTGAAATTGAGTTTTATATCTCTATATTATAATAATATATAATTCTTCAATTCTTTATTAAAGATTATAAATTATATCAATAATATCCACAATGATACACATAATATATGAACATGGCCAGATTTATCACAAAACTTGAGTGCCTCATATTAAGGCCTAAAGCTGCAAATTTAGAAGAGCAGCAAATTTCTGCGTTATATTTATGCTTCTTTAATACAAGACTGTTTTTATTCCTTAGCTTTTTGCAAAATATAGACAAATACAGATAAATTGTATTATCATTTGAAGTATGGCAATATCTTTTATCATTACAAATTTATGTTTACTTTTATTCTATTGTTTTTACGATTTTGTTAATAGAATCTTATTTATTCAATACAATTACATTCCTTAACATTTCTCAAATTGTTTTCTGATAATGGAGAGCAACTTTATATTTTCACTAAATTATTGATACTAAATATAATTTTATACATTTACCTCGTTTTGTCAAAAAAACAATCAATTACATTGAAATTAATTTACATAAAGTCACAAAATTTTATTTGCAAAAAAATTATATCTAATATTAAATATTGAAATTGATGATTTTAAGTAGAAATGATGAGAAATAAGATAAATCTAAACAGACAGAACATGATTATCAAAAATTCGATATACAAGTAACTGCTCAGTCAAAGCTAATATCGCAGTTACCTGTTTGTCTATATTGTGACTATTTATTTATTTTTATGTATGATATCGAAATTATATAACCTTGCATTAATTATTAACAAAACTTTAAACAATAATACGTAATGCTACTTAGTTACTAAACATTGATTGTAATTATGTTAAATAATGCATCTCATTTAGAAAACAAGATTTTCTATCTAATTATAAATTGTTAAAATTGTGTTCTCGCGGATGAAAACTAGAAGAGCAGCATTAAAAAAAGTCTAGCGTCGGAACGAAGCCGCAGGCAGTTTAGAGACAATGTTAAAGTTTCCTCTTCTTCTAATGTTTCAAGTGACTACAGAATACTAAGTGCAAAACTTTCTGCAAAATTCCGTGCACTAGCACAAAAGCGGTGACTAGTTGATCCTACTAACAACATCCTGTTACCTACATGCACTTCATATGCTGTTACTCAAGAATTATACTTTCTTTTAAACTAAGGTGTTCGCGTTTTCTACAAAGAAAGATTACTTTCAAGTTTTAAAATTTGGTGCAGCTTAGATTTGTTTTCTTTTTCAACTGCCTTACTAAATAAATCGTTGTGATATCTTACATTTAAAACTTTTTTAACTTTCAAGTGTACGTATTTGTAGTTAATTACTACCAAATACTAAAATAATGTTTCTTTTGAATATTTATAATATTAAATGAATATTCATTATAAATTAGCATCTACATTTTCAGTCTTATTTAAAATTGACTGTGCATGGATCCTTCGATACAATTGATATGAAAGAATAAGTATTATGATTCAAATTTAAATTTAAATTTAAATACAATACAAGCAGTGTATTTGTAATAATTGTTTGTGTACCTCCTCAAATTATGTAGGTAAATTGATCTGATGTAAATACGAGTAGATTTGTTAAAAATTTTATATATTAATTTTATTATATTATATATGTAAATTAAAGAAACCACTAATCTCGTACTTCTTAGTTTCAGTATTTACTTCTGCAAGATAGACGAGGATAGATTGTTCGTATAGTTCTTATTTGAAAAGTGTGAGAAATTCTATATAGCAGGCATGAGCAACCTTTATATGACTGTGATCAACTAATAATTCATTTATACATCGCGGGTTGTAAAGGACTATAAATAAAATATGTCTTTTTTTTTGGAAATATATTTTTAATAAAATCTATGAAAGAAATACTCGTATACATATTTTATGATAAAGCATTTCTATGTGACACTTGATACTGCATATTTTTATTCAAATCAATTTTGGGCGAAATATTTATTGTTGAGAGTCGTTAAGTGTTTTGTAAATGAGTATCAGTAATTTATGACTTAATGTGACTCATCCTTAAAAAAAAATAGTTATAGCGATGCGTGCTGCCAAATTGAGCCATTATTTTGTTAACAAATATACCGAGATATCGGTGAGAATTTTGGAAAAATATTTCTGTAAAATTTACTTAATGATACGTCATTAAATTTAGTTTTTGACTCCAAATTGTCTTGAATTTCTATTAATTCCATTTAAAGTAATTATGGTGCATATAACGCCAGTGAAGAGAGTAGAAAATATATTGAAGATAATTTTATGACCATGAAAATCTAGAAAGCGTCGAAAAAGCAATTTCTCTGTTGACGTTAAAAATCTAGCAGCCTGGCGACCTAACACGGACTTCTAAAAGTGTTTCTTTGTATTTAATTAAATGTATATTATGAATCTTTGCGGGCCGTATCTTTGGTTAATTCAAATAATTTTGGGGATCCGGATAAATATCGTATGCGAATCCTGTATACCTTATATCACAGTGGAATGAAAGTATTAATAATAAATTGCAAAACATTGATATCAATTAGTGAGTTTAATTGGTGAATAATCTCAATAATAAAATTAATCGGTAACATATTTGGTGTAATTGGTAAATAAAATAAATGCAAAACGACAATCATTCCTGTTTAGAAATCTCGTTGGTACTAAATTTCATGAACCTCACTCCACTGATATATATCGCACATCGAATTTCTAAGAACATTACGTAAGTTTAAATATATGTATGTAAATAAATATTTATAGACACAATAATCGAAAATAACATATAGACTAATTAATAAATCTGTGAGATTATACAAAAAGAAAGATCGCTTAAATTAAATAATTCAGTGCTGTTAAAATATTATAACTATTTGGTACCGATATTTTAGATATTTTTATTTAGCTGCAGGGTATTGGTCACACTTGTCTAAACGAAATGTTAACTCTACCAGATACAAGAATTATGTTTTCAGTATAATATTGATAAACATCATTAAAGTGAAGGAAATAGTAAGATAAGAACTGCAAGCAATATATTATATTTAATTCAATTTCAATTAGTAATATTACAGTCATAACAGCTTCCGTACGAATGTAATTTCCTTACGGTTTTTAAAGTTCCGGGTAACGAGGTGGAAAAGCCATCACTGCGAGCACGTCTTGATACCGCTTGCATATCACCTCAAACAGAACGAAAAAATCTACTTTCCGAAATCGAAGATCGATGATATCACATCGGAATCAAAGTCACATCCGTTTTTAAAACTCAAACGGACCTTTCAAGAAAGAAATAAAACTTTTTCTTTTCAAACTGCAGACGATTTCCCTCAGGTAAACGAAATGAAATTCGGCTGATTGCAAAATATATCGAACGTGTTAGTATTGCATAAGGCGTCCGTAACGTCGTGCCTAACCGCACAGCGCTGTTAATACGCATGCGCGTACTTCCCGCGTCGCGACGAGTAATCTCAGCGAGCGGCGTAGCGCGTCCGCACATGGTGTCGGGACGCCGGCCAATACGGTGGTGTTAGGGCTGATCAAGCTCTCGCGTTCGCGTGTGTTTCGCAAGTCGTTCGTGCGCGCTTGAATTTGCGTTGCGTGCCCATTGTTGTACCAAGGCCCAGCAATCTGTTTCGGTTCTTGTTTTGTTTTTTACTAGTTCCTGACAGTGACGCATATCTACCAACTAAAGGTGAGTTTTATCTGATTTTATAAATTGTTTTATGATGCTGATATTATTTTCATTAAAATAAAGAATATTGTGTTAAATTAACTTTAAATAGGAAACATAAATAAATTTTTATAAATTGTAAACAAATTACATACACATATTTTTAAATGATTCCCTACATTAGTTATTTTTTATAAACAAATTCAAGAATGCACAAAATTTTAACGAACTATATTCCATTACTCGATGAAAATAACACACAAATTTTAACACGTTATGTATAGGTATGTTTCTGCTTTCTGGAAAGTAAAAAATATTTTTAATATTAGTTTATTCTTATTATTTAATATTTAGCTATAAAATATTTATTGCATGAACATAAATAGAAAGTTGTCAATTAAATTTCTATAGCATTTTGAAATTATTTTAATTTCTTACAATTTCAAACATGTTATCAGTGAAATTAAAGAAAGCATAATTATTTCGCATTTCATCATTACTCAGTTGATGTCATATTTAAAAACTTCATTTATCAATATCAGTTTCTTACAAGATGTACTTCTGTGCACGTATTTGATTTATATTTTTCTTTTCTTTTGCTTTTCTTCACTTCCTTTCTGTAAAAATTTAAATTAAACGTGTCGAAAAGATTGATGGGTTTTAATTTAAAATGTTTTCTTTCGAAGTTTTAAATAGTATTATTACTTGTTATATCGTACAAGAAAAAATAAATAAAAAATATATCTTAAATTTAAAAATTAACTGTATTGAAAACTGTCTTGATATATAAAATTATTTATAATTTATGAACTATAAGTTTATCTACGTTTTAGAATATAATTACTAATGAAAAATAAATTGAGAAAATATGTATAATATATAAATATTACTTTGAAAGCAGTTGGACAATTTCGTAATTTGTACAAGATGAAGAAGTAAAGAGTAAAAGATATAAAGGTATGAATTATAAATCTCAGGATAAATTAACAAGAGCTCAAGAGCAATAACCAAAAAATAAACTACAATAAAATCAAGTGCTTTAGAATATAGTCGGTTTGTTTACTAATTAATTAAATGTTCATGTTTTATTTTTAATCTTGGGTACATTGTGTAAAACAAAGAGTGAAGTTTGTTACAAACTTTGTAAATAATTCATTCGTCCCGAAACATTTACTATTCTGCCTTGATACAAACGTTGTCTCGCAAAATAAAAAAATTAAGCAATTTGTAAGTTATGAAAGCATTTTCTAATTATTATTAAGAACTTCAAGTAAAAAGTGAGTAGTTAAATAGGTTTTTTCATTCTATTGAAGAAAGTTATTTTTAAATTACTTTCTGATAGGATTCCGATTCGATATTGGAAAAGCGCAGCAGAAATGTAAATTTTATTTTAATTGAAGCTATTATTCTTAAGTAAACAAAACTGCATTGTAACTGCATTTTGTATACATCTGCATTCGCGTGTTAAGGGTGTAAGATCAAGTAGAACGAATTCCATTTGTTTCAGTTCAAATTATTCTCGATGTACTTGTAATGCAAGTCAGCGAAACAAGTAAACTTTATTTAATTTTGTGTCTCACTTGCAGAAAGCGCAATATTTGTACACGATGAAATAACACCGAAATTATACACTGTGATTCTATGCATATTTTAAGAAAATAAAATGTTTTAGTTTTAATTGGTGGCATAACTTGTGATGCGTTTCTAGATTATGTACATGTTAGTTTCTTGTTTATTCATTTATTTTTAAAGATAGTTTTGGTCCCGAAATCATTAAAAAATTACTGTTTCCCAGAACCTTAGTTACAATGTGTATTACATGCTAAATATATTTTTCTTATATTATAAATCAATTACAAGACTAGTTACATGCTTATTACTTCAATAAAAATTATTCCTTCACATCTCTTTTGAATTTATTAGAATTTGCACAGTATTTGTAATCATATATCTCATCTGCAACTAGTACCAGTATATATCATAAAATCAAATACATATATTATCACGCCTTTTACCTATTACTGGGTGTGACACTCTTCCGTAAAAGATCTCGGTAAGTAATATATTTCTTCGCGTGAAGTTCGGTTACCAGCCGTTAAATCACGGCCCCCAAAGATGTTACTGGAGGGCGAGCTACAGGGGTAGGTTTAACGTGATGAAAATTGTTTGTCGCTTGTGGGAATCGAAACTTTTCTGTTTCTTTCATAGTACGCTGAACCTTAAATTAAATTAATATTAATTTACTATGTATTTTGCTCATATAAACTGTAGACTACTAACTAAACTTGTAGTTTGATTTACTAATCCAAATCATACCAAGATAAATATATAAATGCCTCGATCTGTGCTGCAAAGTAATTCCAAATAATTTCTTGTTTTGTATCCGAATTAATATAATTATATGTAAATAAAGCATTTAAACATTTTATATAAAATAAAATTGCAAAAAAAAAAATTAAGCATTTTTAACCAGAATAAAAAGGCGGGTTAGGTGCTAACACTATTTTTATTGAAAAGTATTATTAATAAGCGACTGTGAGCCTGGAATGGAAATAATAATACGCAGGAATCCAACTATTTTTAATATCATCCAATTTTTATTCTGTTTTAAGTACATGCACAAAGTATGTTAAATTTTGTAGTAATAGTCTATTTAATTTAAGTTAAAATAAACTTGTATTGATTACGTTTATAAAAAGCTATCTGTATTTATAACTTTTATATCATGTGTTCAACCTTACAATTTCTTCTTACCTATGTACTAACTTAATGAATTTTTAAATGGTTTTTAAAATGTTCGGTGTGATCCACATATTTTATTTTTAATTATATATACAAGGCAGATGGCATCTTTGTCATAGATATAAAATGAACCTGGCTTAATTATCTCAACCTAAAAAGTAATGCTCCAACGCTGTATATATTTTGCAAACTCTTATTAGCTCTTTTAATATCACGGTGCAGTGTCACCTTTAATACATACAAATGATAGAGGTGTTACGAGCGACCGAAGCTTCAACCTGGGTTAATTAAAAAATAACATATCCCCGTTTCCTCCTACGAGCCCTACACCAGATTAAAATTTTAAAATATTCTTTTAATTTAACTTTGCTCATTGAATAGTCAACGTAAAATTTATATCACTTAATTGCTTTTCCTTTTAGAAATAGCAAAATTGGAATCTTAGTCTAGTAAATATTAATAATTGTAGATTTAAACAAATATAAGTATGTCCACATATCTAGAAGCTGTAGTTTTATTTTTACTGGCCATTGAAATCCCGAGAACCATGATACATAAAAAGGGAATTAAATTATCAATGTGTTGGTATTTTACAAAGCGATTTAATTTATTTTTTAAAAAATAAATGCTAATAGTTGAGTTGATAATAATGAAAACATAATTTAAATTTCAAAATAGTATTAGAAAGAGACAGATATTTTAAATAATGGAAGTCATCATCAGTAACGTATTGTATAAATACGATAAATTTTTGAGATTACATTAATTACATTTTATGTTTAATACATTTTTTTATTTGGTACTTCAAATCACAAAGTATTAAGACTTCGAAACAAAAATGTTCGAGAAATAAATATTTAGGTACCTACATCTTAAAAATATATAAACTGTTTCTTTATATTTCATCTTTTTAGAACTAAAATTATTTAAATGAAGCAGTCAAGATTACGTACATATATTAATTTCGATAAACATAGACAGCATTCAAATCGTCTACTAAAATATCGATATTTTTCTGGAAATACTTTATTTTATTAAGTTACAGAGCTGTAGTGTATTTAAAAATAAATTAACAAATATGTGAAATAGAATATTGTTAAAACTTTAAAATGAGGTGAACTAAATTATTTTTTTGATTTAATTAGTGTTTACTATTCTTCACTATGACCTAAAAAATTAACTGAAATTTACATTCAACATCCATTTGCAAATAATATAAATAAATTTCTATAGTATTTGGATCTAAACGCTTATTGAACAATTTCATTTGTCTAAGTTGAAATTGAGTTTAACACATTTGTGGTTATGTGACAAAAAACATGCACCTGACTTCACAACGTGATTCATTCCAGCCAATCAGTAAACCTCCTGACAGGCGTGAACAGAAACATGGTCTATCGCTTCTCTGATATCTGACAAATGCAGAAATCCAGTAATTCACTAACCTGTTTTGTTTTTCTATCGTGAGATGTAAAACGCTTTAACAAATAAATAGTTTGAATACTGAACTCACCACAAATCTTATTCGTTTAACAATCAGTTTTTATATTTCATTTTAAAATAATCGTTATTTACTTTGAAAGTATAATATGGATAAGTACGGTGTATATTTACATTTTACTTACTAATATAAGAGTGAAAAGGACCAGCACTTTTGTTACAATTAATATAAGTTAAAAAAAAAAACATTAAGTTGAATAAAAAGTTCTATAATAATAAATTATTTACATTAAATGTAAGGAATAAAAAAATTCAAGCATGTACAAGCAATTAAGCATTATAAAGGCATTTGTACGAATTCATTAAAAAAACCATTTTTGTGAAGATCTGTAAGAACGATTTGAATCAACAACGAAAAAATAATATTTCAAAAACCATAATTGGTATTTAATCTTTTCTTATGTTGTAAATACATAAAATATCTGCGTATTCTTACAAATTGGTATGAAAACAATTGTACATAAAATGTTTTTTTTTTATATATAAAAAGTCTTTGTTAAAAGTAATACTGTAGTTCCATTTGACTTCACTACATCGTACAGACGTTTGTAAAGTGAAGCTAATTTATATTATTTTTGTGTATTAGCTACAGACAGATTTGTACCTATGATGTTGAATGCTATGCAATAGAAACGTTATGCCTAATAAATCGTATTAGCAAGTAATTAATTCTACTTTGAGGTAGCTGGCTCAGTGTTATCGAGCCGGTCTATGGATTTGCGAACTCACATGCGGTTGCCAGAGCCGACGAACAATTTTCATCACATTAAAATTACCCCTGTAGCTCTCCCTTTACTAACATCTTTGGAGGTCGTAATTCGACGGATGGTAACTGCATTTCACGCGTATAAATATATCATTTATCAAGATCCGTTACGTCAAAGTGCTACACCCAGTAATGGGTGAAAAGCGTGATGATCTATTTTTTACTAATTTGCCAAGTAGTTGTTCTTGTAACCATCTTTTTTGCCAATAAGTCTTTACTTTTTATAAATACTGTTATTATTGCTGAAATGACTTCATGTTTACTAATGCTCATTTTTTCACTAACGAAATATAAATTTTAACTTTAGTAAATATAATTTTTTCAAGTAACATATATGAAATAGTATATATTCCGATCAGATTTATTCAAATCGATGTTGTTAGTTTCGGGTAAAGGTTTCTTAATGCTAACGGGTATGAATGCTTTTACGTTTTAAAAAAAATCACTGACTTCACCACTACAGTGTTTTTTAATTGTGACGATATTTGATTCATATTATTCAAATACCCTCTTGCCAAAATAATAGTGATAAATAAATGTAAATATATATATATATACTTCATTTTATTTTATTTAATTTTAGATATACATATAAATTTTTAAAAATGTAATTTATTGTTAATGGAATAAAATATGCATGACAGAATGTAGTCCATATTTATAAATAATTGAAAAACATATTTTATTATTAAATATTTTATTGTATTTTATTATTATTATTTTTCTTTGAGAATATCATATTAAACATTCCTAATTCTAATGTAATTTTTGCACTGTCCAATTCCTTCAGTTAACATTTTTTATCTTCGTAACTGATTCGATTAATTTTAATAATGGTTATCTAATATATTATTATATGAAGCAGAATATTTTTGTAATAAACTCGACGTGTTTTATTATACTATGTAATGTTTTTTTTACAGTTTTCTTGTATATACTATAACTAGGTTAAACAGTAACTTATTTGTATAATAAGCGTTAATAAAAATCATGTATTATTATTATTAGCGAATAATTGCATTGTACAAGAGACTAATATGCAAAAACAAACAAACTTACCCATGTAACACGACAATTTAAAAATGCAAAATGTGTATAATTTGAATAATTATAATTTATTTGTGTTATTTATAGTATTTATCGTTAAATGGCTAATGCATGTTATATTATAGTGTTAGTAATATAATTAGGTATGTTTTATGATGTCAGTAAAACTGGATTCATAAATAAAGACATTAGGAAATTGACTTCCCGTTACATAAAATGCTAGAAATAAAAGGCAAAATAGTGATTTATTTTCTTGATCATAAAATAAAAACCAATCCTTGTAACACGTAAACAAAATCCAATTAGCAAAGCGTCATTTTCTCTGCGTCAATAATGATTTCCATCACTTTAAAACAACGTATAAAATTTCTCGAGCGCCATGTCATTACATTAAGACAGTAAACGTAATTCCTGGTCGTTTTGTGTTGCAGGTTCGGTTGCACATCTCGGGAATTCTTGCTGCTGGTTCACGTTATCACGTTACCTGCGGCACATGAGACAGACAATGGACTCGCCGCGTGACTGCTGCATGTGATCGTCAACTGTCTTGAAGCAGAGGGCACGGCCCACTTGGATCGGTGATGAGTGCTGCATGCGGAACTGTATCAAGATTGTGATCGTATCAAATATAAACAATGTTGAGTGTGACTACAATTACTGTGGTGTGCCTGCAATTGCTGCTTCAGTCTTTCGGTAAGTGCTTATTGCATTTTAATGATCTAACGTAATATTAGACAGGTGAATGCCAAGAATCGATTATGCGCGAAATGTTACGAAATGCTTCTGTCACGCTAACATGAAACTTCAATAAAAATCATTTCACTTCTACACTGATTTCAAAAGCAAACAACTTGGAATCTGTATATTATTAGAAATACTATTTTTAGATGACATACGAATTGCAACTTTCAAAAGTTGTTTTAGAGAAAATAGAAAATAGAACATAATTAAAGAGATAGTACATTCTACTATAAATTATGTCGGTACAGGTAAATATATTTAATATAAATAATTTAATTATGTCTAGTTTTTAAGGATTATGAATGCCTCGTAATTTTTAATTTACTGCACTACAGAATAGAAATTAATATACTAGCGTTCTAATTTGCGGCCCATGGAGCAAATTTCTATTAAATAATACTTTACTATATTTTGCAATCAAAATAACAAAAGTTAAAGATATTACTTACACTTTATGCAGAAAGTGTAACTAGCAAAAAAAGAGTCTGTTATTATAATAATTAGTTAAAAAAAAACTATTTGAAGCAAAGGTTTTTTTTTATTGTTTGAAGTTGAAATTTGAAGTAAATCTTTGCAACACTCTTATATGGAAGTGTTTAAATTCAAAAAAGTGGGAACAGATATGTTTATATTATATTCATAAGTCCACGAGAAAATTGTAGTGCAATTGATATATCACTTTCCAATGAAAGTTCGCAAGTTCAAATCGCAAAATCTCAACGGTTCAATCAGATTCTGATTGCTTTTTGTGCAGAATAACAAATAGATAATCTTAAGAAATGCCTTTTTCTTGATTTAAAGTTATTTATTATAATTTGGACAAACTGTTTATTGTGATTATTATTTTATGTAGAATTATTAGTTTATGAGTGTCTATAGGAAAGGATTAAATGAAAAATGTAACTGTTTGATATTCCTACTCTGTAAAAAAAACCGGATATTTGATGCGAGAGCCATTATCAAAATTGAACGAATAGCGACGCAGAGAGTGTTGTTTATCTCCAGTAATGTATGCATTATTTCCGCATCCGGTTTCGGTTGTGTAAATATCTGGTTGGATGAGAGATCATATCATATTTGCACCTGTTTATTCAAAGCCTCAATAAAAAGTTCCGCCGAAAAAGCAAAAATAAAAATTATACAGTGAACGTGACATCGGGCCGCAATTTCGACTTGTCGCTCGGAGACCTGCTGATGGTTCGATCCCGATCTCGATCTCCAGTTCCGTTGGGGCTGGGGTGAGGATCCTTGGCGCAAGTAGTGTACAGCATACAGTGGTCCCCAAACAGCTGTTACGATAAATGTGACACTTTAAATTCTATTGTTAGACGGAGGCACCGATAGCTGAATGGTCGTTTTGACATAACACGAATGTTACGATACGTATAAGAGAGAAACGTGAAAAATACGAGTTGTATTACGTTTGCTTCCTTGTTCCAGTTAATAAAATTGTTTTCTGGAATCTTGATTTATCAATGCTATGCTTCACTTTAATAGAAAAAGATCTTCATTCTCATATTAGGGTAGTATTCAGTTTTAATTTAATCTTAATGATATATTTTTCATATCACAACCTTAGTGAATAAGTGATTATGTAAATATCCGTGGATATCATCCACTTTATCCAATTCTAGGAATGACAGGTCTGTAGATAGAATATGTTTTTGTTTCTGAATCTAAATTATAGAAACGCAGGAGTGCTTTATCTCTAACTCGAGGTTTTAGAGATATTCAGAATCCTAGTGCTGACATACATATATTTTATATTTCACTTCGCCTGAAATGCGGTAAAAATCAAAAGGCGACAACAAAGGCTTTTCATTATTTAGGAAAGTATCAAAGATCACAATGTCTTATCATTAATGTTTGAGACAGGTATATTACTAGATTAGTTTGCTGACGATGTAAATAACATAGTGTAAATATTGGTTGTCACACTTTTAGTACGTACGTACATTCAAAACTATTAGTTTCATATTAGTATTACAATAATAAATGTTAATAAACAAATATATTATCATGCTTTTTACCAATTACAGAGGATGAAATGTTAGTGGAGGGAGAGCCGTCGGGATCATTTTAATGTGGTAAAAAATAGTTTGTCGATTCTGGGTATCGAACTTGGTTTCTCAAATTCACAGGTCTAACTCGTTGTCGCTAAGTTAAATAAACAAAAACATATTTTAAGAAAATATATGTTTTATATATTTTAATTTTTCTTATAACTGAGATATCATCAAAAAGATGGTGCAAATACCTTATTAATTGATATTTTTTTATATAAATATGAAACGTGACTTGTTTGAGGGTAAATAATGGCGGATATAAATTCGTGTTATCTCTTCTAATTTTCCTGTAATTAACAACAACTTCTAAATTTTAAATAAAACATCATATTTGTTTACAAATATGAAATGTATGTAAAATTAATTTTACAATAGTACTATAAGGTGTCCTTCAAAAACAATTTACGTTGTCGTTTTGGGAATTTTATTTTCTCTTGAATTGTCTGATTCAAAGAATACCTTTTAAATAACCTGCTTATTATGTTAATAAAAACTATATGTAGAACCCATTTTAAATAAGCTGTCTCAGACGTGTTCATAGATTGCTATATAACAGTACAAAACTAATTTTAGCAATTTTATTGTTTTTTTTAAATAATTCTTAAATAATTGCATGTTGGAAAATATATTTCAAATAAGAAATTCCTGTCATGTATATCTAGTAGCGCAGATGAATATTTTTTCTGAGGCACAGTTTCAAGATATAGCAGAAGCCTATATAAATAATAATAAAAATAAATATTTTTTTATAATTTTAACACTGTTAAAATTGCTATGACATTATTCCTATAGCACAGAATAATGAAAATTAGTTAAGTTAATCACGAAACCTGTGAATTTTTTACTTGGCAGTTTGAAATTAAAATATTTTTAAGATAAAATTCGTTTTAAAGAATATAAATTCAAATTTGTAAAAGAAAAAATAGCAAGTAAAATTTGTCGTGTGGCCTTCATGACCGTCGTTACAATAAAAAAGAATATGTATTTTATTGAGTATCTTTTTTAATATTATTTGCATTAAAAAAATAAACATGTCTTCAGAAAAAAATGTAATCTATATTAAAGATATTTATTTTTCTTATTCGAAATATCTTTCTCTAACATATATACATCTGTTTAGTTTTTTTTCAGAAATAATCAATTAGTTTTACATTATTGTTCAGTGACCTATTGAAATATTTGATAAAAACAACATCTGAGATGTCCTTTCATATAATTATTATAGTTTTCGAGATCCCAATAGCGGCAAGTGAAATCTGAACACACTGTATATTTATTTCGAAAATTAAAGAATCCTTCGAAATATTGAGAGCTACATTAATATAAATTACTAAAGATCGATAGATACCTATAAAAACTTTATTTATATTAAAGCGAAAATAAATATAATTGCAAAAAATGGCAAATGATTGTATATGAATTTACATACTCACTTTAAAAAGTAGTACCTATTTTACGTTGTATATAGAAAGAGTTGTGTAAAATTACAGCGAATTAACATCCGTAAAGCAAAAATTACGAGCACGATAAAATAATTAGGCAAATTAAAAAACTTCATTAAAATATTACGTAGTGAGTTTGACGTATGAGCAAAGTTTGAAAACAAGTTAAAAGTTAGCGTAGCTTCGCAGCAAGGGCCATAATTCGTTTGTTCTTTTTAAAATTTCCGATAGAACTTAATCATTCTTAGAATAAAACGATTCTAATTCAGACACAACTCAGACTATTTGATTAAAGTCTTAAGGTGAAATATAAAAATTAAATGAAATATACCGCTATGTTTCATGAAAGTAATAAAAAATGCAAATAAAATTTTAGAGCTTTTTCTTCCTATCACATAACACGTTACAGGAAGCAGCTTTACGATTTAAGATATTTATTTTAATTTTATTAAAACTGCGCTCTAAATGGAAGTTACGGCTTCAACTTTGGTACAAAAATTATCATAAAATCCTGTTTATTGGTTTCAGGAAATTGAATTTTAAAAATTAATTTTTTGGCTGTAAAATTATAACTATACCTTGAATAAATGTCTTACCTAATAACCTAATAAAATATAGATAATATTTAGTGAGATAATCATTCGTTTTAATCTTCTATAATTGATTGATTGATTTATCGTTACGAGACATATCTAATGTAATGTATAATGTATATATAATTATACGACTAGGTAGATATCTCTAGAGATGTGCTTGGGAACATACCTATTCAATCGAGAAATTCCGAAAAGTATGGCCTTATTAGGTTACAGCAGGACCGGTTGTAGAAATTTTGATATCCCAGTCAAATAGTTAACTATAAATTTCGAAATTAATTTTGATACTTGTTTAAATGAGTACATTTTACATATACACATATCGTAATTTTAAAAATAGATAAGTAAATAAATATATCATCACGCTTTTTACACATTCCGTAGCAGATCACGACAAATGATATATTTTTTAGCAGGAGATGCGGTTACCAGCTGTCAAATCACGGCTCTTAAAGATGTTCCACAGAGGTAATTTGTATGTATTGAAAAATGTTTGTCGGCTGTGGGAATCGAACCCGGGTTCTCAAATCCACAGACCGATTTAATACCATTGATCCATCTACATCTACATCGTAATTTTCACTACATTAAAATTACTCGTGTGGTTTCTCCTCCATTAACATCGTAAAAAGAAATATATCAGTTACCGAGATCTGTTACGGCAGACTGCGAAACCCAGTAATTAATAAAATGCTTTATGGATACTTTGAGATTTTATTCCTAATTACTCATATTATTTTATATAAGTTGAAAAGAACGCCATTTTAAAACACGATCTTTTGCTTGAATCTTTCGCGTCAAGTCTTTCAGTATATGAAAGAGACATGGGATCGAGGCTGAGCACATGACAAACTAAAAAGAAGAATTGCAATAAAATCAGATTTTATGATTGCAATTCATAGGTCCTAGATTCAAATCCTGATGGTATCTAATTTTTTTTATATTTCAATTTGATTTCATCAATTAAGCAAATGCTAAATTACAAATTAGACTTTTAACTAAAGTCGGTTCTGCACAAGTAGATGACACTGACCTATCCCTATTCTGGTGAACTTATTCTATATTAACATGGAATTGATTGAACAGAATTATATTTAGTATATTGAGTAGATATTATTTGTAATATTCTGATTAAAAACAATTTGTAATTTCCTGATACAAAAAAATTTAAACATACTTCAACATCATCATCATTATAATTCAATACAAATACATTTTTATGATAATATTAATAAATTTTATTAAACTATTTATTTTTTTTTCTAAATGTTAAATAAAATTTGCTGTACTACCATGTAAATATACACAATTACTACATAAAACATTTGTTTAAATTAATAATTATGGCAGTAGAAAAAGGAATTATTGTCATATTCTTGATCAAAATTAAAAGTAAAAATTTGGTTTAGTATATTTTTAAGTTCTATTTGTAAATATTATTCCCCTTATGAATAGAACAGTTATAAATTATTTTAAGTAATATCCTTTGAAAATGTTGTTTTATGAAATTTATTTTAAAATCTTTCACAATTTAGTTTATTTAAATTTACAATTAACAAATTGTTATTTACTATGATTATACAGAAATATTTCAGTTCATTTGAAACAACACAATTATTCATAATTAGTGGCAAAATTTAAATCTATTTTATTATTATCGACAAGATTTTAACACACCGCAAATACTGTTTCATGTAGTATTACTAAAACTAAATAATTTATTCATTTGAACAGTAAATTCAATACCAAAATATTCAATGTATTTTAACCATAGACTGGTATGATTCATTGTTAATTTTGTATCATAACGTGACACAGTTGAAACAATCGATATCAAAAAAATACTATTGCTGTAGGTAAGCATTATTGTCACAAGACAAAAGAGTTGTTATTAAAAATGACCATTCTTTTGTTATTTTGGTTTCCCGATTTTTTCGAGTTTAAAATAATCCGAGGGTGATGAATATTTTTTGATTGGTGAAAATTTTGACTGATGAGATTATGCGTTAATAAAAAGTTTGAATAAAAATGAAGTTTTGTAATTAGTTCAAGAATGTGCTTGTAATTAAAGTTTGGAAATTTTAGCGAAAATTGAAAACATTCAAACATGAGGCGGATAAAATGTTAATTAAAATTATTAAATTTTAATTTTTCAAAACTTTTGTATCTGAAATTTATTTTTAATATATTTGTTTTTTTGTAAATGGGTTCTTATCGGAAACATTTTCCTGTTCTGTTTTAATTATGCAGTGTCTTCTAAATTCTTTTAAAATCATAACAATAAAACCTTTTACCAATTTTATTTCCTACTAGTAATTTCAATCCGGAAAGAGAGACTTTACAATACTAGAACTGTAATAAATATTACGGTACTGTTATCGCGTAGTTAATAGGCAACAAACAGTTTTTGACATATAGTTATAATTATTTTAAGATGTCACTTTCAAGGTTAGGATTTGAAAATAATGTTTAATAATTAATTGCAACACAATATGAAATAAAATATTGTAAGTCATACGTCCATTAATCATTTTTATGGTACTAATTTCAAAGCTTTTCGATAATATCTAATTTCTATTACTCAACTTGATTATTTGACAGGTTTATTGAATATTGGCTGTAAAAAGTTTTACATATTTCTTTCCACAATCAATTTATTCTAAAGATCATGTTAAATAGTATCTGTTATAATTGGCTAATATGTAACTGTAAGGAGTACTTATCAGTATTTTAACATTTACTATTATTTTTATTACAATATAATAGCAAATTCAGCAGACATAAAATAAATCAATATCCCTATATCGGTGTCATATTTCTTGAAATTAACAAAAAACCACACAATTCGAAATATATCTGAAGAAGGATAAATTCATTTCAGTGTGCCCACATTTTCAATAAAATTCCAACTACACAATCGTTTCCCCTATCCCTACAAATCCTGGGGAACATAACAGGCCACTTGGCAGTTGAAGAGGTCAAATTTCGTTCGTTGTAAAACCATCCCGTATCCCGGCCGGCATTTATACAAACAGTGATCCGCTGGTAATCAGCAACTGCTCCGGTCGGCAGCGTTCAGCCAATATCAATCAATCCGGCACTTACCGGAGCCGCGGAAAACAAATCAAGAGGACGCGCGCCCGGAAAACCAATTCCAATACAGCATAAATCACCACACAATGCAAAATGCCCGTGACACGCGATTCGTCATATAAGTCACGTTGTTTTACCAAAGCACTTCACTTTATGCTGCGTTATGCTTGCGAGTTTGAGTTTATGTACGCATGCGTACGGATTGCCGTTGTTTTACATTCATCTTATTGCTTTGTTGTTTCCAATTTTTATGCCAACAAAGATTGTCAATAAATTCTAAATTGTTCTTTCAGTCTCATTTGCTGAAGGAGTTGGACTGGCACTTTTCAAATAACTTTATTCAAGTCAATATTTAAATTGTTTGACTGATATTTTTCTATTTACATATTATTAAGCAAAAAGTAAAATATTCAAGTAGTCACTTGTACTATTTCAAGTCACGGGGTAGATAGCTCAATAGAATCGCGTCGATCTTTCGAAATCTCATGTTTGATTCCCGCAGACTACAAACTTGGCTCTCCACCACTAACATCTTTGGGGGCCGTGGTTAGACGACTGATAATTGCCAATTACGCACAAAATATATTACTTATCGGGATCTGTTATACCAGATTGTCATATCCAATAATGTGAAAAAGGGGTCATGATATGTTGTTACTATATTTATTATATTATTATAATTCTGATTTAAATACTTGGATTTTTAAAATATTCAAGTTTTCTTCAAACCTATTCAAAATGTCTTTCAAGTTTATTCAATCAAGTAAAAATTTTGCAGTACACATGCAATTTTACTTGAACTTGAAACTTTCAAATTCACTTAAAATAGTCAATCGAGTTGAATAAAAATTCCCGTTTCTCTGTACAAGAAAGTCAGAACGTTGCTATAAAATTCGTTCGTATATTTACTTCAAAATGTCACAAATGTATTAAAAAAGTAAATAATTTTTAAAAAATATAGACTTATCAGATTAGTACGGTTTATCTTAGAGATTGTAAAAATAGAAATTTCATTTTCCATTTCTTCTTTGGTGCTGCTTATATAACATTTAATAAAATTATAAATTATCTCCAATATTTTTAAGTTATTGGATTGCTAAACATTTGTTCTATTAGGCTCTATATATAAATAAACATAACTCGTAATTTAAATTTAATTCTAGCAAATGTTAGATTATAATAGTAACTTATTTATCACTAGAGTGTTTATTGCTATGATACGAAGTATATAAACAATACCATAACGCCCGGAGCATAATGAGCCCATTCCGTTCATATTTTGTTTTAATTTTTAATGACATCTAGTGTCAAATATTATACGAAAATGTAAGAGATTGGGTTAAATTTTATTTAATCATATTAACTGATTCGAAAACCTATCTTTTGAACTGTCAAATGATCTTATTCATATTTAAAAGATAAATATATAGGTATGTTATTATACATGTATTTATTAAGCAGAAGAGGCACGTCATCAAAACCTTACAAAACGGAAAAAAACTTGTAGTATTGCCCGAGTGATGTTTATGATTAGAAAAGAGAAAAAAATAAATGCTTTTTTTGCATACTATAAGAAAAATGCATTTTAATTAAATTTACAATTATTAAAAAATTGAACGTAATGTTTTTAATGAAATTTTAATTATTTAAAATAATTGTAGTTAATTTTTTCACCACACGTTGGTACTACTGGAACTGTAAACGGTCACGTTTACACTTATGACCGTGTGATTACATCTGTCATCTGCTTTTGTCCATTCCGTGTGATCAACACTAGTTTACTTTAATCGTTGTTTTTGCTTCGAATTTCATTACTGTTGCCTTGTTGCGTATCAAATCTGTATTTTTCAATACAAACAGTAACTGTTGTTCGAGTTGTGCTTCGTTGTTTTAGTTATTTATTTCATAATAATCTGTGGTTAACCGTCACTTCATTCCTTTGAGTGTTCAATTGTGATTTTCGTTTTCACTGTTTTATTTGACTCTTTTGGTGTATTGTGGTTTTACTTAACCTAATAATAATGCCTGAAGCATTATCCAAGCAGTCGCAAATGCTTATTGCAAATGTAATTGCATATTTTGAAAAAGAGCTGGCACATGGTGGGCCCCTGCTACCGTTAAATGCTGTTCGGGAGGTATTTTTATAACTTTTACTTGTTGTTATCTACATTTAAATCAATTATGCATTTATAGAGAGCAGCAGATAGCCTGCAAATATCAAAATCAGTTGTCCATAAAATACCTGGAAAAATTGCAAGAGGCGAACAGCTATCGTCGCCGAAGAAACCCAAGAAGAGAGCAAGACCAGTGACTGAAGTTAATTCATTTATTGAAACTGCAATAAGAAACGTGATTTACGAGATATACGCAAACAGTAAGTTTATTAATAGTGACGTTTTATAATAATAAAAATGATAATAAATATGTTTTCTTTCTAGAATCACACGTGACTGGCAAAACATTGCTTGCAGTATTAAAATCTAGAGACATTTTTCACGGATCGCTTTCCAGTATAACCAAGGTATTGCGAAACATTGGATTTTCATGGAAGCAGGACGACAATAGACGGGCCATATATGAGCTGCCACATATTGTGTCGAAAAGAATATTTTTTCTAACAAATTTTATGAGAAATTTTAATAATTCAACGCCACATAAATTTGTCTTCTTAGACGAAACGTGGATTTTTCAAAAAGGATCTGCTCGCCGAAGTTGGCAAGACGTGGACGTAAGAAGCGTGAAACGGAAAACAACGTCTGAAGGAAAAAGGTTAGTTAGTCAATGCAACTGGTCTATTATTCGATCAAAGTATTAAAACTTTTTTTAATATTCATAGGTACATCATTCTTCATGCTGGAACGGAGGACGGTTGGGTTCCTAATGCATCATTAATTTTTACTTCTAAGACAAAGGCTGATGATTACCATGGGGAAATGAACCATGACAATTTTATAAAATGGTTCAAGGAACAACTCATTCCGAATTTGGAGGGACCATCCATTATAATTATGGACAATGCGTCCTATCACAGTAAGATAGAAGAAAAAAATCCGCGTGAAAATTGGACTAAGCCCAACATAAAAAATTGGCTTACAGAACATAACATTGATTCTAGTCAATGTATGTTTAAAAGGGAACTACTTGATCTAGCAGCAGAGTAAGTTGAATTTATATTTCTCTTAACAAATGTTGAACAGAAAAATAATGTAACATTTCTTATTTGTATTGTAGACATAAAATTGAAGAGAAACATATAATTGATGAATATGCACTGGAATGTGGTCACCGGGTTCTACGTTTGCCGCCGTACCACTGCATTTTCAATGCTATTGAAAATATCTGGGGCATTTCCAAAACTTATTACAATAAACACATAGGCCGCGATAGTTACGGTGACAGTCAAACTTTGGCTATGTGGGCAAAAGCGCTGAACACCGTAACTCCAACAGTGTGGAAAAATACAGTGGACCACACTGTCCAAGAAATTAAAAAGTTGTACGATCGAGAGGTATTCCTCGATCAGGAGGACATTGCACCACTGATAATTTCAATAAACGCCGAGGACGACAGCTCCGAAGAAGAAAGCGACGAAGATAGCAGTGACTCGTGGCAACGATACTCAAATTTATTTTCACGTTATTACGTTTTTTGTATTTTCAATAAATAATTTTATGCAATATGTAAATATAAGTTTATGTTCTTATTATTTAAAATCCTACTGTGCCCTACTACAAATTTTAAATATCAATTACAATTATCATTTCTAATTTTAAAGTGTTTTAAAAATTTATTATACATTTATGCAACACACATTACATTTTGATTTTTAATTTTTTTTAGTGTACCCTATAAACGTAGCCGCTTTTGACGTCATTATTCTAGTTACAAATTTTGATGACGTGCCTCTTCTGCTTAATAAATACGTGTATATTACATAATAATAGTGTTTGTACTGTATCAATGTTGTAGGTGTTGATGTTAAATAAAAAATCTGATGTGCACACCACATGACTTCCTTGTACGCGTATTCAATTATAGATATTTTTTTAAGTGTACGTATTTTGCCATTAACATTAAATTTTTATACAGAAGACTAATTTAATAATTCTTAATGTGCTAGACGCAGAATTTAAGTCTCTAACACTTGTATTTGCAGCATTTATTTCTAAGATCAAAATAAAACCTTTTTTCTGGAAAAACTGTTAACAGCTTCATGTAATGTATCACTTCCGATTATTCCATTTTAACCAAAATCTATTCCGGTATTTCCATTGCTATAATAGTCGTATATACCAAATTTGAAAATTTTTGGATTATATTTTAATATAGTTTTTCCTTAAAATCTAGTATAGGCTGCAAGTAAAGTATCACTTCCGGTGGTTATTCTATGACCAAAAAGGGAGATGCATAACTAGATGTTATAGCCGTCCTAAATACAAAATTTTAACTTTCTACGGCTTACCGTTTTTGAGTTATGCGAGATACATTCGTACGTACGATGAAATTAGTCAAAATGGATTCAGGGATGGTCAAAATGGATATTTCCGCTGAAATCTGAAAACCGAAAATTTTCGTGATTACAATACTTCCTTTACTTTGTACAAGAAAGTAAAAATGGTGTTCATTTGTTTATTCTTTTAAAAAGTGTAATATTTAATTATATATGTATATAAAATTTATAAATAGTCTATAACTAATGTTCATAATATAATAAAAGAACAATCTTTGAAAATTTTGTTTTAAGTTTGAAAAATAATATAAGATTTTTTATTTGAATCGTATTACTGTAGCAGTGGATATTTGTACTAAAATTTTATAACAAAGTGTTCGCACATAATTATTTTTTTTTTTCATTCATCATTCACCTCTCATCGTATCACCACTTATTTGAAGATGGCTCTAAACACATCCGAATTATTATACATTATAACTTCAATTTTGTTTTTCTTTGAGTCGATTCTAATTAAAAAATAAATTACTTTTAAATATTGAAATTCATATAATTATTTTTTCATTTAATATCATTCGGTTGTTTTAAATTTATACCACTTAGGAATGTAAAACATTATAATGTATTGACTGTTTCACTGTCTGATTTTTATTGATCAGTTGTTAGAATTTACAATATACCAACAAAATTATATTGTCATTTGTCGTTCAAATGTTGTCAGCTTAATGTTGCTAATCAATGAATTGACCTATAGCACACACTTGATAAGACCGCTGGATATAACAATCAATAATAAATAACCGGCAATTACCCTTTGATTTGATTTCGAATGATTGATGTAATGTGCACGCCTGACACGTATTATGTACCGGCTAATTCAATTTAACTAAACATTAAAAATAATTAGAATTGTCTGTTAATGAATTATTTGTGTACTTCGGTGCCAATGTGTCATCTGAATAATATTTTTTTTAAATAATAATAATTATATTCGAGGAAATATAACGCTAATAATTCCCAATATACGTCAATTATGTTAAAGGTCACTATTTCATGGTTTTAGGCGTTTTTGCTTTACATAATATATTATAATTATTGTATTCAGTGAAATATGTTCAAGAACTACAATTTAAAAAATCTGATGTGGACACCACATGACTTCCTTGTACGCGTATTAAACTATAGATATTTTTTTAATTGCACATTAAATCTTTTATTTTTTGTTCTAATCCATAGCAAACTTAATTTTTAAAAAAATCAAAAAATATATACTACTTAAATTTAGATATCTCGTTTATGCAAAAAGCTAATTTAAAAATTCTTAATGAGCTAGACGCAGAATTTAATTCTCTAAAACTTTTATTTGCAGCATTTATTTCTAAAATTAAAATAATACCTACCATTTTTTCAAGGAAAACTGTTAGCAGCTTCATGTAATGTGCCACTACCGGTTAGTCTATTTTAACCAAAATCTATTATGTTATTTCCATTGATATAGTAGTCTTATATACCAAATTTGGAAAGTTTTAAATTATATTTGAGTATAGTTTTTCATGAAAATCTATTATAGGCTTCAAGTAAAGTACCACTTCCGGTAGTTGTATAATGACCAAAAAGGGAGGTGCACAACTAGATGTTATAACAGTCCTAAATATAAAGTTTCAATTTTCTACGGCTTAGCGTTTTTGAGTTATGCGAGATACATACGTACATACGTACGTACAGACGGCATGACGAAATTAGTCAAAATGGATTCAGGGAAGGCCAAAATACCTATTTCCGTTGAAATCTGAGAACCGAAAATTTTCGCGATTACAATACTTCCTTTACTTCGTACAAGGAAGTAAAACTTTAAAAATATATTTTAGTTAAATGTAGTTGAAAGGTGAATTAGAACATACGGCAACGAATATATATATATATATATATATATATATATATATATATATATATATATATAAGCAGAGCCGTAACAAATGCACATCGGTGATTCTGTTATTGGGGGAGGGAGGAATTTCTATATCGAAAAATCTCATAATTATGAACAGTTTCATTCTCCTTTATTACAATAAGACTGCATGATGACACTATACAGAAGGCATATCTGGCAAATTCTAAGCAGCTAAACTGATACAAAAATATAGATATGCCCGTATGAAATTATTATTATTATAATATCAAAATTGTGTAATTATTCCTATCTATGATTAAATCAACAGAACGTTTTTATGCGAGCTATCTGAGGGACAACAGTATTTACATTGGCATGATTTCATATAATTCAAATGACCGCTATTTAATTTATTCATAATATAACACTTGATTTATTATTGTAAAGCAAATTTGACGTATAGATTTCTAATTTGTAATAAAATATAGAATGCTGGATTTGAAATTTCAAAGCTGATGTTAATTACCCGACAACCGGTAGTGGTATCACGAATTTACATACGTTATTATTTGTATTATTTGTTGTAGTATAAATCATGTTATTTGTGGTCAAAATCGCCAAATTAATTAATAAGCAAAATAGAGTATAGCATACGGGCACAGTAAATACTTATAAATAATCTGTGGTGTAGGTTTCAATAATTCAACAAATATTATTTCATGAAAAAATTGAAAACCTCATCGAAGTTAATAATTCTAAAGGAATTCCTTTCCTTCCATTTTACAAATGTTATTTGATTGAAGGTTAAACGTAATACGTTTAATATAGGTCTGTTTAAATTTCATAAATTCTTCATAAAATAAAGCTTCGTGTTCGTCATATTTTAAATTGTAATATGATTTGAGTACTAAGACCCAGTTGTCTTTGTGAGATGTGTATTGTTACTGGACACTTTGAAAGTAATATATGGTTTAGCAGCAATCAGCAGTCTGTGGTGATTGGCGCTGGGAAATTATAGAGACGTAGCGATATATATATTTACAGCCTTGTTGGTAATTAATGATCAGATGCAACAACCAGAACGTGCGTCGACCGCTGAAATTAAATTTTGACAATTAATTCTGTTATTCGGATTTACGCGCGCGTTGCGACATGTCGCGGAATAAAGTTATTGATGCAAATTTTATTACCATATCTAATTTATACACGGCGGTCGCATGACAAATGTTTCTGATTATTGTTTGTCGATTCGGACAAATGTTTGCGGTCGTGGTACACTGATTAAACGAAAATTAGAAAATCCCTCAAATATCAGTGACACGTCACGCTGAAATTAACGTTACGGGCATCAATAGAGCGCGCGGTTCGAACAACGCTGAACGTTGAACAGTTGAACGGCTAGCGCGCCAACTTCGAACGAACGAGCATTGATGTTTACATGGCCCAACGCGTCAATGCCTCATTGTGACTTTTCACGTAAATAGATTAAATTAAAAATTACCGGCTATTGTGTTTTTCACTCGGCTTTTTGAAACAATTAATTACTCGTTTCCGTAAATTAATATTGAAAATATTTTCACTCTTTACTGGATGTAATTGTTCAGTTTAACGTTTCAATATAATACACATAAATATTATTAGACGGTTACTATTTTGCAAAATAAAAGTCTTCATTTCAAACTTAGATTTTAAAATGATGACGTTGTACATGTTCTTCGAAAGAAAGACAGTAACATTATTATGAAATATTGTGATTTTCCATGTTATAAGTGATGATGACAAAATAAATATATAATCACGTCATTTTAACCATTCTGTTCTCGGTATTTGATATATTTTTACGTATGAAATGCAGTTACCTGGAATCGAATTACGATCCTTATAAGTTGAGAGGCAGTTACAGGGTTGTCTGTTGTAGGAATTTAACTTTGGTTCTCATATTTCTTTAAATTTCTGTGTTATTGAGCTAATTATTTGCTTTATTCCATGAAAAGGCTTTTAAAAACATTTTTCTTTAATTATAATTTATTATGGAAGTGGGCGTTTCTAAAATACCAAATCATTAAATTATTACTGATTTTTAACTGTATCTGTATATATGAGCGCGTTAAGTTTTCTAGTAAAATAATAATAATCCTAAAATTTCAGTTTCACAAATTTAAGGCAAAACATTATGATAAATCGCGCTTTTACTCGTATTTTTGTTTTTTATGTAGTATATGGAAATTTACTCATTGTTTAATTTTAAGTTGTATTATTTGTAGTCACATTCTGCTAAGAAGTTATTTTAGAAGTGGAAATGGGCACGCCTAAAAATTATTGCATTTAGACCTTTTTATGTACTAAGTCAGTATTAATTATAAAGAATAAGTCTAATTGCTTTTAACCAATTATTATTTCCTCGTTTGCAATTTCTCTTTCCGTACCTCACATATAATAAACTTACACAATATGTATGTGTGATTAGTGTGCATCGTAAATTATTGCTGTGTAATGTAAACTTGGCGCTTTCGTGTAAATGGAAAATGCTTTTAACCCTCATTTAATAATTAGTAAATATCTGATATATTAATTTCTCCCGAAATACAAGACCATATTTTATCAATATTTGACGAGTACCCGTCCGTGCTTTTGTTTGGGAACTAATGATGACAAGAACATATTTGTGCCCACAGCCCAATTGAATAATTAATCATTTATCCTCAAATTACGAATGATTCAACTTCAAAGCAAATATTGTAAACATAACAGAACTGTTTGAATCTACTAAGTATTATTTTGCATGTGAAAAATTGTTGCTTTATCCTAATCATGAACAAATATATCATAGCCATAATAAAGCTTTAAAAATTACTCGTGTGGTTAGAAAATTGACAGCGAATTTTATTGTCGTATGGAAAAGTAAATTACCGTTGCACTAGAAACTCAGAATTGCCGTTTATATTTTATACCTACATTGCACATATACAAACATATATCTACATTAGGGGTTTATGGTATTCCAGGATAAAATAAAAATATTTTATTTTGTGTATAGTGCCACTGTCTTGCAAAAACATACATATATAACTCTTTACAACAAAGTACTATTAACCGTAGGTAATAACTGTTTACTTGGAAAGAAATTGCTCGCAGAAAATTCATTTTCTACAAATTGACGTAATAAATATACATACAAGCATGGGCGTCCATAGAATATTTTCCAGAGATGAGGACAAATTATGCATATAATTACATCAATAAATTTTTATTCCATTATTTAAGTTTTTTTAGTTTTGTTTTCTTTTCACAACTATATAATAAAATACAGTATTGCGTATACTGGGTAAATTAAAAGGAAGTCTATTTTAATTCATAGCGGGATGTGGCTGAGGCTACGGCTATGATATTTTGCGTGACAGCTTTTCTCAGTTGTCATCATAGCGGGACTTAGGGCCTGTTGTACGAACCATGGTTACTGTATTATTAGTAACTAACAACTGGTTAGTCAAAAGTCTATTGTACGATGACAGGTTACCCATACAATTCACAAGTAATTTAAACAAAGTGTTTTTTTAACAAAAGGTTACTGAACATTGTACAACAATTCAAGAAAATTATATTTTTCTTTCTTTCTTCGAACTTTCTTGTCATTCACTAAATACTCTGTTTGTTTATTTTTATTTTATGTAATGAAATAATAATCTATAAAGTGCATGAAATAATAATACTTATAACATACCCGTTAAAAACCTTAGCAGAAGTATAGCACGCTTCATAATAAACAAATTAGAAATAAGCATTGGATGTCAATGAGTGTGACTTCGAAAATAACGGGACCTACCCAGTTCCCGCTATAGATTTGTGATGTGGTTAAACGATAACCTTTTTGTTTTTAGCGCCAGGTGGCTCTATGTTAATTAGCGGTGTGACCATATAAATTAGAATAGGTCAGCTAGTCGCTGTTCGTAACAATGATAAACTTTTTTTACAAATCGCAAAAAAAAATCACCAAAAACAGGAACACTTCTGTTTGCTACAATAGATGAAACACGTGTTGTATGGGTTACTCCGCCCAATTCATAATAAAATTTTAAAATAGAAAAAAGTCGCATCCCATGATCGAGGGTGTAAAGTATCATATCTAAAATACTTTTAAGATTATAATTTGGAAATTTTTTTACTATGTTTCAAGAGAAGGAGGCAGTAAGTGATCCATTAGCTCCACTCTGCGAGCGCTCCTGCATAGTTTAGTTAATTTGCTCATGTAGATATCTATTTGCTGTATATTAATAAATAAAAATGATTATTTTTGGCAAAATACTAAATGAAATTATGAAAATACATCTTGTGTACTTACGTTTTTCAACAGGCACATTGAAGAATAAAGAGAGAACGGTTTTTTTCTTTTCATAGAGATAATGATATTTTGTTCCAAAATTCATTATTTAACTGAAGAACATCAAAAGCTATGAAAATTAATGTCATGCTTCTGTCATAAAGTAAAGAGATATTCAAATTTGAATATATAAAATATTACTGCTCCATAGATAAATAACAATGAATTTTACTTCAAGTTAAATATATGCATAACGAATTCAATAACAAATCTAGAATATTATACGATTTCTGACATTATTGTTTTTTTTTATAGAAAAACTAGTCAAATAACATATAGATCATTTTTAAATACAATACAATAATGTTACCTATTGCATACATTACATGTCTCGTAGATAGCTCAGTGGTATCGAGTCGGTCTGTGGATCTTGAGAACCCTGGTTCGATCCCCACAGCCGATAAACAATTTTCACCAATTTAAAAATATCTACCCCTGTGGCTCCCTCTCCACTAATATCTTTGAGGGCCGTGATTTGACGGCTGGTAACCGCATTTCACGCGACAAAATATATCACTTACCGAGATCTGCTTAGGCAGAGTGCCACACCCAGTAATGGGTATAAGGCGTGATGATATATTTATTTATTTATTTATTTTACATGTCTCGTTAAGAATCATTTTAAAAATAAATATCAAAATATCTGATGTGGACACCACATGACTTCCTTGTACACGTATTAAACTATAGATATATTTTTAATTGCACATATTTGACATTAAATCTTTTATTTTTTGTTCTAATCCATAGCAAACTTAATTTTAAAAAAAATCAAAAAATATATAATATTTAAATTTAGATATCTCGTTTATGCAAAAAGCTAATTTAAAAATTCTTAGTGTGCTAGACGCAGAATTTAATTCTCTAAAACTTTTATTTGCAGCATTCCTTTCTAAAATTAAAATAATACCATTTTTTTCAAGGAAAACTGTTAGCAGCTTCATGTAATGTGCCACTTCCGGTTAGTCTATTTTAACCAAAATCTATTATGTTATTTCCATTGATATAGTAGTCTTATATACCAAATTTGGAAAGTTTTAAATTATATTTGAATATAGTTTTTCATGAAAATCTATTATGGGCTTCAAGTAAAGTACCACTTCCGGTAGTTGTATAATGACCAAAAAAGGAAGTGCACAACTAGATGTTATAACAGTCCTAAATATCAAGTTTCCATTTTCTACGGCTTACCGTTTTTGAGTTATGCGAGATACGTACGTACGTACGTACGTACAGACGGCATGACGAAATTAGTCAAAATGGATTCAGGGAGGGCCAAAACACCTATTTCCGTTGAAATCTGAGAACCGAAAATTTTCGCGATTACAATACTGCCTTTACTTCGTACAAGGAAGTAAAAAGAACTATTATGTATTTGAATGATGGAGTGAACACAAATAGACTTTAGTAACATAATTTATTGAAATATTGGTTTACAATATAACGAAATTTATTTCAAAATAATAGTACATTATATTAAAGTCATTATATATCAGAGAGATGATCGACGCATGGGCGCGCAAGTGAGTGTGATAATTCTCACGAGCATATAATGACATTTCACTCACGTCCAATTTACAACGTTTTATCTTCAGTAGCTATATTGCTATAATAAAGTTAGAAAACGGTTTAAATGATATTGAGTGCACATGTTGTCAAATAAATGATATATCACTGTTGTCAAATTATTGCATAAGTGTATAAATTATTAGTTGTTTATGGTTATCATGGATTTCAACATTTTAGTCATATGAGAATAATTGCTTATTTTAGTCACCGAAAAACATTGAGAATAATTGCTTACTTTAGTTACTGAAAACCATTGTATAATGTACCTCAAAAACCAGTTCTGTAATATAATAGTATATTACATAACGAGAATTGTAACAAGCACATTACGTGCAAGTGAAAAAGTTCCGCATGAGCCTTGGCGAGTGCAGTAATTTCATGAGCAATGTAATTCGAGTTGTGTATATAAATAATAATAAGAACAATTACATAATATTTGTTAGGATATATCCGTAACATCATCTGTCAAACAGCAGTGCTACCGCCTAACAAATGAAAAATTTCTTGAGAACAGTTACGTAATATATATATATATATATATATATATATATATATATATATATATATATATATATATATATATATATATATATATATTACGTAGCATTTACTGTTCTCGCAAATTGTTTTTAATGGCCTACTTACATATATGTCTAAATAAAATAAGTAATTATATCATCACGCCTTTTAACCATTACTGGCTTAACTATTCTTATTTCGATAAATAATAAATTTTTCTCGTGAGGCGCAGCTACCAGTCGCCCAATTACGACCCCCATATATCTTGTATGTATTGAACTTAAAATTATCTATGTGGCTCTCCAACCACTAAGATAATTTTAAGTTCAATACAATTTGATGGCTGTGGGAGTCGAAGTTGGATTTTAAATTAAATTAAATTAAAATCTTTATTTCCATAGACATGTTACATGTTTTAAAAGACGTCCTAATACATAAAATTGTTTCAGTTTTACAATAATTGTTAAATTCTCAGACCGATCCGATCAGTTTCGAACTAATTACAAAATATGTTCACGATATAATAATACACACATACTTACTCGTAGATGTCGTTCAGAAAACAACTTATCATTGTATTTTATAGGGTGCATTTATGACCATTAACTTCAAATAAATACGAGACTAATTGAGCATGTAATTACATAATTATTACTATATACTCTAAATATTTAACAATGTGCTGCTCTTTCTTATTACAGTGTGAAATCATGCATGAATCTATGGAAGATCTTATCTACAAATTATACTTTGCTTTTATTTTTATTGTTCAATTTCATTTCATTACATTTATATTATTTAGTAGAACTGCACCATACCATTTGTCGGTTAAATTACAAATAAAATAAGTAGTTGTACTCATATCTCGCCTTCTGTTGATGAACGGCATCGAAGTCTGCGTCAACGCTTATAGCAGTCTGCAGTTCCGATCTCTAAAAGCAATAACCTCTGGATTACGTCTCGTAAGTAAACGAATGCGCGTCGGAAATCCGGTCATAAATAATTCAAAGTCGGCACACTTTTCACCCCTTCGTCACTAATCTAGTCTACAAGGTTATAAATACAGAGAAAATTCGGTTTGCCGCGGTAAAAACGATTGAAGGTGGATGTTGGCTGCACTGAATTGATGCGTGTAAATCACCCGTTAGTACCGGTGCTCGCCGTCATTACATTACAAATGGCCGCCATCTATCTGCGTACGTCTTCCGGCCGCAGCTCTGACAACAAATTGTGCACGAGATATCAAATGAACCGCGCCGCGCATAGAGTTCTCGCTGGCTCGCCGGTTCTCGGTTCTCGGATGAGGATGGCTATGAATTGTGATTTCGCACTGCATGCCAGTTGCAAGATCAAATCATTAACACGCTGCTTTATTTTCATATGGTTGATGGATTGTTTTAATTGCCGGTCATTCGTTATTATTATTCATGGAGATGTCCGAAAATTATGATGTCAATGACAAATTTTATTTTGATATCAAATTCAATATTGAATTAATGTAATTTTATGCAGTTTATTTTACAATGATATAATATAAGCAGCTCGAATATTTGACAATATCAATTATTTCATTTTACACGTATTATCGATTTGCTTTTGTTAATTTAAACAAAGTTTAAAATATAAGTTTTTGTAGACGCAACTGGGCATTAGAAACTAAAATACAATTTATATATATATATATATATATATATATATATATATATATATATATATATATATATATATATATATATATATATATATATATGAATTTGTTCATAGTAAAGTAAAAGCAGCAAAAAAATTGTGCAGATATTTAATTTAAGTACTTGTTTGTACGTATATATTACGATGCTTGGAAAATAAAATATGAGAACAATGAAAAGCTGGATTAACAGCTACGTTTTTATTAATATTTAAAATGCAAGAACTAAATCTAAGCCGATTAAAATGAATTAAATTCTTTAAAATAAATATAGGAGGTATCTAGACACTATTATCTCAGAGATTTAATTGTTATTTTTAAAATAATTATTTTATAAATATTTAGTTTTAATCATCTATGTTATTTCTATTTATCTATACAAAGCTTTTTAATATTTTTACAGTGAGTCCGATGGTTTACTTATATAACGGTGCTACAGGTTACAAACTCCTTCAATATTTTGTTAAATGAATATTATAAATTTTCAACCAGTTTGTACTCATAAAATTGATTTTATTGAAGTGGACTGTATAAAAATTAAGTAGGTAAGTCGGCATTTGTACTTAAAGGTAAACGAGTTTATTTAAACAAATAAAAAATAATACACGAACAATAATTGTCAGTGGGCTAAAACTAAATGTTGTAAAATTACTAAACTTGAGATAATCAGAACATTGAAAGGAAGAAATTTCCTGCATGCCATAATCATTATTATCAGACTTAATTAATAAAGTTAATTTGTTGTTGGAAGTTGTGCGTTCCTATATCTTAATTAATAAATTTATCAAAATATACTTATTAAACAAATATACAGTAAAGATATTAATATATTTAAGCATATATTAATTATAATCAGATACAGGGCCGGAGTTTATAAAGGGCGGAATTTTACGGACAGAGTTAAAATATTTATTCTATTTTATTTTTAAAGTTAAAATTAATTACTTTTTTATTACCGCTACATGATTTACTACTTATTATATTATGTTGTTTTTCTTTTTGAAGTATCGACTTTAGCAACTGATACATTCCAATAACAATCAGTGCAGTAATACTTTTATTTAGATTTATCTTATTTACCAGTATAATATTTGTTTTATTTTCCATAACTTTATTTTTGTTTTATTTTATTTTCATCAATTTTCGGAGTTTCTGCCATTAAAATGTAAATAATACTCAATAAATAATTTACAATTTATATTAAGGGTTTAGTATGTCTAATGTTTTAATATATAAAATAAAATTTAACCCACTTTAAAGAGATGGCATTTTGTATTTTCCCAGATCCGGTCCTACTTAAAATATTATACCAAAATCCACCGTCGAGCATTATTTTGTATTTTAGTAACTGTTCATCGAAATAAGTATATCATTCTTATCAAGTCTACTCTCATAACAATTTGGCAAAAAAACTTATCAGCAAAATATAGCATTACCTCTTGTCCGATAGCTGCGTAAGAAAAGGCGTGGAGCACATCATTTGTCCCCGTTTCTCCACATCCACATTTACGAGGCAACTCTGAACGGCGAACTAGAACGTTTTGAATGCGCATTGTACCCGAGAAATATTTATTACCGTTATTAAGCACAAGTGAAATTTTGCGCCGAGTTCGAATCGCCTGGAACTGACGTGTTGTTGTTCTCACGTTTGATCATGTTAATTATTAATTAAAACCCGACTGAAAATTCTAATTAACGGTGGATTCATTTATAGAAAAGCAAAACAAATTAACTGGTGTTGGACTACTTATAGTTGGTTATAATGCACGAATATTTAGTGTGATAATAACTAACACTAGTTAGATATATTGTGCGGCTTTAATAGCAATATTACTTTGAATTTTGTTTTGATTTATGTATTTAAAGGTAATTATCATTATTAACGTAACTTTATTATGTTCTAGTGTGTTTATGTGTTATAGCTGTAAAATATATTAGGTTTATTGGTTATAAATTAATTTATTTTAATTTCTGTATCATTATCATCAACAAAAGTAATAGCAGGTAATCGCTGTAAAATGTATTTGTATTAATTACAATTCATTTTAAGTTATCGTACTTTTAAGTAAAGTTATCTATAATTTAGGGCTAGTTGTGGCACAGTAGCAGCGTTCTTGCTTCACAAAAGACAATTTATAAAGGTTTTATGCAAAAGAGTAAACCATCACTTTAAAGAGCTATATAGAAGTTTCAAATTAAATATATAAATTTGAGTAATATACTCTATTCAGCCATTGAATATATAAACTCTTAGTGTTTATGTATTCATTGATTCAGCCTAAGAACAAGTTGTGCTCAAAATGAAAATCTGTATCCAAGCAATAATGTTCCCTTCAACAGTATCTTCGGAAATAGTAACGTGAGCAGTGTGTTGGGGTATTTTATACCTAAAAATGTAAACAATATTTGTTACGGTCTCAAAATACAATAAGCATAAAATTGTTATGGATCTAATGTTGTTTAATATAATTAAGTAATAAAAAAATAATTATTAAATAAAATTAAAAAATTGCATTTAAGTATTGCAAAGTGGAAAATAACTAGTACAGTTTTTACATAACAAATTTACGTGTTCTGTACATATAAGCGTTTGACAGCTATTATATACTCGTATATAAAATATTAGATGTTTCTTTTCCAATCAAGAAATGATTCATAATGTGTATCGATTTATTTCAATAACGCTAATAATCTTCTATCATCCTGCATGCAGGTCATTTTATAACTTTATCACAACTAAATATATATATATATATATATATATATATATATATATATATATATACATATTAACTTATTCATCAAACCAGGAGTGTCATATTCTATTGAAATATATAAAATAGCTTATGCACATATGTTGTGAAGCTAACACATTCTGAAGTGGGAGAAGGGAAATAATAAACTAAATGTTCTAATAATCTAAGTAAAATTTTGCTTTTATTAATTAACAAACAAGAGAACGTGTGTTTAAATATCGCGGACTCCTAATTATATAAATAAAATTTGATTGTCTGACTGGTTCGGATTTTATTATAAGTTGCGTATTCCATCCACTGTAATTGGGATTCAGTTTATGTTGGTGCAGAGTAATAAATAATTTAAAAAATTAATTTAATAATATAAAAAAGTGAAACAATATTTGGTATAACTTATCATAATAAGTACCTATATTTAAAAATATGTTCACGTTATAAATAAATAGTGCGAAATAAAACTATATTAATTATATCATGAAACAACTGACAGAAAAATATAACTATGTTACCTTATCCCACTATTTCAAGTATCGGCTTCACAATAATCTATAGTTGAGCATAGATAATTTTTCGTCTACGAGTATAGATGAACGAAGACTGGGAGCCACTATTCGAAAAAGTGTATCTCAAGTTTAGAGCAGATTGCTCAATGGTATTATGTCAGACTTTGGATATGAGAATCCAATTTCGATTTTCAGAGCCAACAAACTTTACTCTATATTAATAATTACCCCTGTGGTTCTCCACCATTAACATCTTTGAGGGCCGTGATTTGACGGGTAGTAACCGCACTTCACACGCAATATACGTCTTTCGCAGTCGACAAACTTTACTCCATATTATTATTACCCCACTACTAACCTTTTTGATGGCTGCTAACCGCACTTCAGGCACAATATATAGTACATACAATATACACGGCGTGATAGCAAAGTGGTTAGGGTGCTAACCTCTGAACGCAGAGATCGTTGGTTCGAATCCGGATCAGGTCTAGTCACGGCCTGGTTTAGTATCCACTCCGGTCACCATTTGAAGTTGGGAACCTCCAACTATTGGGCATCGACAATGGCTGTAACAGGAGCTTACACCGAGACGGCAACACATACGACAGTAGTGTTACAATGTAGCATATCCTGTAGTGGAGAAAAATTGTGTATATTTATATTCGAATGAACGGAAAGTCAAATAATGAATGTACATAAACTGCAATTAATAATAAATACTTAGTATATTCTAAGTTATAAAAAATATGTAACACAATAGTATATTGATTATGGCAACTCAAAATATAACAAATATCTTTTGTTATAATTTATTTTTATTAGAATGTTCCTCAAGGCGACGCCAGGCCGCAAGAAATTGTTTTGAGGATTGCATGCGGCTAGCGACTACCAGTTTAACACCCCGGATCATCTAATCTAAACCAATAAATAAATTTTTCCTACAACAGTGAGGAAAGTACTCATTTTCCACACACATGTGTATACGAAAAGTGATTATTACTTAAGTGTCGTTAAAATGACATTAGAGTTTTCGATTGCTATAAACACAAAAAATGACAGTGAAACAATGAATCCGTTAACACCCTTAGATATGATTTCAGAAAATATAAAAAATCTAAAAATTAATAATTTTTTTTAAATATTGGAAAACTTGTGCTTCACCGTACACACAAGCTGTTCAATGATACCATTTGGAACAGTATTACAATATTCTATAGTTTTCAACAATTCATACAAATGTAGAAAGTTTTTACTGTCAAATGGATACTTGTATTTTTTAAACATAAATAATTAAAATTTTAATATACTAGAACTTAGAACTTTTACCTTTTCCAAGATATTTCATCATTTATTATTCATAAATTTAAGAATTATAAGAATTATTTAAAAGAAAATATTTCAATGTCAAATAATATGACAAACATTTAATTGTGTTTTGTTCAATTTAAATGGCTACTCAATTAAATTTCGCGTATATTAAATCATCATCATCATCTTTGGCGCTATAGCCCAAATCGGGCCTGGGCCTACCGCGCACACCGAGCCGCAGTTTTTACACTGCCGTACTGCCGGTTTTCGTAGTCAAATGCTACATTATTTAAGGCGTATAAGTGACTAGCTTATAGCGCCCAAGTGTGATAAATACATGTAACTGTATTTTTTTTATATTTTACGACAAATCACACATTGTCGACAGGCGGATTCGAACTGACGAACCTTGGTTCGGGTGACGTCATAGTATATTAAGAGATGTGCCTTAATACGCTTGGCCACCGCGCCTGTGTATATTAAATAAGTAAAATAAAATTTGTTGACTGATTTAGCCGGCGAATTTTAGTCTATACAACTGTTATTTCAAGCACTTTGCTCTAATTTCCTATATTCACTTTTCAAACAAACACACGATGCTGCTGGATTAAATGTTTATGATAGTAAGTTAATTTTCATAAATGTTGAAGAAGATATGAAATTCCATAAATATTTAAACTAATTAGATATTAGTTCGCATGCCCTTATAACAGTGAGAAGGTCTAGGCTAAACAACATATCTGTTTAAGACGACCTCTTTGTCCTCGAACCCCTAGACGCCTAGACATTTTCCATCGCACGCTACTGGTTCTGTCCCACTCATCTATCCTGAGATGGTGCCGTTACCAGAATTGCAATCTACACAAGTCTCCAGTGCTAATACCGTCTTATCCCACCTGGGTCGGTAATGTCTGGATAGCGTCCCGCGGGAACCGCCAGGTGATCCAGGCGCGTGTGGACGCTGCGAGACGAAGGGGAACGGAAGCACGCTTACCGAGAAAAAATTACCCGCCCGAGGTGACAAATGACAACTGAATTGCCAATCAGTGTTTTTTTCTATTCTCGCTTTGTCTTGTGTTTCGTCGGTAGTTCTACTAGCGTTAAGTGGTAGTTGTTGTCAGATGGCCCAGTGATAGAGATAAGTGGATTGTGCGGAAGTTGTTTATGGATATGAGAATAAAATCATGTACAGTGGCGTACGGTCAAACAAATTCTGAGCTCGACTACATGGAAACAGGAAATATATAGTATAAAAATTGTTCCTTTATTTCATTGTATGTGCTAAAAATTAATGACTTGATAAACTGGAAGAAAATGATCTTTTGTTTATTGAGATCTATAAATACACGCTGGTTTCTAGAGATGAAACTGAGTTAATTTCAGAATAAATCAAGATGTTGGTAATGTAGTTCTTTCATTTACATGTTTATTGAATATTTTAGCGTTTACGAAACTGCTGGATAGAATTATCGCACCGTTTTCAACGTTACTTTTATTTTATATAAAGAGCTAGTTATAAACTTAGGTCTCAATTTTTGTAATTTCATAAAATATATATTTATTTAACCATGAATAAAAGTGGAAAAAATTCAATTGAAAAATCTTTTATTAATTCATATTATCACACCTTGCATTTATCACGGTTTGCATTCTTTTTCTCACTCTTCTAGTGAAGTGTTTTAGCTCATCCATAGTAAGTGGGGCTGGTACGCGACCTCTTACTTTAGGTACCTTTTATCCCTTTATATACTTAGACTCTCTAGATTGGGAAAATTATGTTATTCGTGCATGATGATATAGCTACATAATATTGATCCTAACCCCAAAATTAAAAGTATCTGTTATTTATTGACAATGCAGAAAGAACACAGATTTTTTTTAAATTGCAAACAAATTGATGTATGTTGTAAAATTTAGTAATTATGTTCATTTAAAAAATAAACAGGTATTAAGTAAATATTTAGCAATAATCAAAACCAATGTAGGCTCAAATGAAAGGATATTTTTATCTACAAAACCTAAAGATGTTATTGACGTATAAAAATAGATAAAAATACTAAAATCTTATTTCTAGTCATATATTATCTTTTTTAAATATCTCTATGTATTCATGGATTTTACACAAACCATCAACAACCCTGTGTTCCAATCGAACCAAATCCATCTCTAGAACTTTATAGAATCACCAAAAAGGGTTCCAGTGGAACAATGTTTTACTTAGCAAATCGTTCTCTACATCTCTTTAAGGTGCACTTCTTTTCATCTGATGATTTTAAATTAATTCTAATCTTATCAGAAAATAAAACATGGTCCAGATCCCAATGAACACGTCACCTCGAAAGTTGTAAGCGAGTTACATGTTTTAGACTAACATGTAATTAGGTATCTACTGACTGCTTCCCCTACTTTTTTCTCACTGTACGGCTAGAAACGAACTGCTCCATGTTAACAAGAGTTGGAAGTAATTTCTTCATTTGTGGGATATACTGAATAGATGAGTAAAAGGTCGGATGCTCGCCTAAGTCACTCTTGGTGATCAAGAAGACGCTGCAATAAAAGACTGGAAAAGCATACCCCAAACTGCGATTCAAAATTTAATTCGAAGTAAAGGGCGAGGACAGCAAGGGGAGATAAAGCGAATTATTAAATTGAAATTTTTAATTTCGTTTCTTGTTAAAAAATTAGTTTTTTAAAAATGTTGTAGTTTTTGAATTATTTTATGTATTTCGTTATTTTCTGTAACAATTAATAAAAATTATAAAAGTACGTTGAAAACTTTATCAAATAAAAGCAAAATTCTAAATAGTAAGATATTTTTTCCCAGCAGCGAATATTACATCTATTATAATAAATATTTAAATGATTATAAAACATTTATAGTTGTTGCATATGATTATATTTTGATTCTAAGCTACCATTGGAAAGCCTAAAAAATCTGCTATTAATATGTAATTTTCAACCATCAGTTCAATTCAAAAACATAACTTCATGTCATATCTCAGAAATAGACAGCCGAAAAAATTATATTATATAAATATTATTTCTAGAAACTGTCAAATGATCAATTCAATTGTATTGTAATTTAGATAATGAAATTACTGTATATGCTAGTCAGTCCAATGGAAGAATTACTAATTGCCAGCGTAAAACATATGACT
Organism: Pterostichus niger; assembly: GCA_947425015.1. Lineage (NCBI taxonomy): Eukaryota > Metazoa > Arthropoda > Insecta > Coleoptera > Carabidae > Pterostichus > Pterostichus niger. The sequence goes on along the minus strand of OX380334.1, from coordinate 17,096,000 downwards.
GCACAAGGTCAAAAAAGTTTATAGTGGTCATAGCGTATCATGTATATCGATATACATGTTACTCATTTGATCCATATCATTTACTTTTTCAATATCCAAGAAAGCAACGAAATTTTTAGATATGATAGTCATGGTTTCAGAAACAACGTAGCAGTTTGTACAGCTTATATTATCCTTTATAATTTTTCTTATATTTGTCCATTTTCTACTCTGTGTTGCAGCAAAAAGCAATCAAATATCGATTAAAACTATGTATCATTTCTTCTGGGTATCACAAAAGGAAAGACAATACTTAATTTTTAAATTAATGGAAATATAAGAACGAAATACAGTATTGTTTTCTTAAGATTTGTTAAAAGTGTAAACGATAGAAATAAAAAAAGTTAACATATTAAATGTTTAACAGCAATATCAATTATTCCATATGATATGTAATTTAGATTTGCTTTTATTAATTTTAAATCAAGTTATAAATTCAAGCTTTATTGGAGTAACTGGCTGTAAAAAATAGATTTTTGTCAAAATTTTTAAACTTATCGTTAATAAAAAAAGACATCCCTGCAAGGGACCCTTCACTAACATCTTTAAGTGCCTTCTTGTCACAACTAGTTTAGGTGTATAAGAAGCACGATAGAATTTTGTGACATTGAGTTATTTTTTAAAATGTTTGAGAAAATTTAATTTCTTTTCAACATCTTTTCAGATTAATACAGCATAGATTTTATAAACCCCATTTCATCTTTAATTTTTTTATAAATAACATGTAGTCAATCAAAGAAAATTAGGCATACTGTTAAAATTAAATCCGTATTAGTAGATAATTAAAACCGTGAATAAATAGTTAAAGAAGTTTAAATATTGTAATTATAATTAAACTTATTAATACATATATATAGATTAGTATACTTCTCATTGTATTACTGTTATCAATCGCTAGATTGTTAATGTATCTAATACTTCTTGAAAAAACTTTTAAATACGGTTGCCGTTTTATTAATAACAGAATTATATTTATAGATATAAAAGTGTTTTTAAATTGAAACGTGCAACAAATTTTGCAGTAAAAATATAGTTGGATATTATTTATTTATGCAGCTGCTGTTAAAAAAGTCATTTTATTAAACAAGGCAATTTTAACACGAGTTGCATACATTACTTTTTTTACGATTGAGATTTACTAATTTCATTAATCACAATTCAAACATAAAAATATTTATTTTCATCTTAAATTATGTAGTTTGTTTCGTAGCAACTAAACGTTTTGTCGCACGGTTGCTATTAGTAACTTGAGATAAATGTTCTATCGCATGTTGTACAAGAAACATTCATATTATGCAATAAATTTCACGATCGTAGAAAGAAAAACATTGTGCACACCTCGTCCGCGAAAAATTTTTATCACATCAAATATTTATTTGTATCAATGAGATGTTTACAATTTTTTGTTATAGTTTACATTTACAATCGTCCATTATATACTGAAAACAGTTTAAACATGAAGGATATTGTTAAACTGTTTTTGGTAACTTTTTAATTTGCAATATTGGTACTATTACGTTAAATGACATTTTAAAAACCTTAAATATTTCAAAATATTCTTTTTTAACAATATGAAAGCATTTCCAACGACAGATAATTTTTTTGTCTACTCCCATTATTAAAATGTCATTTAACGTATTGGTTTCCATGACGCTAAATAACATCTTTATCACATGTTAACAAGCTGTGGCTTCGAACGTTTTAGTAACGACGTGAAGGTAACAACTGACATATTATATACGGGGTGAAGTTAGCTTCAAGCATCCATCATTGTAACTTAACTTTACTTTTTAAATAATTCATAAAACTTTACATTTTATTGTAGTCTTAATTTTAGATCGTAGAAAAAGTATAGTATGTGATTCGTTTTATAAATTCTTTAGATACTCTTTTTTATACAATCTTGTAACGAGACGTTTATAAAACTTGCTATATAATATAGTATTATACTGTTATTACTCGTATTAAGAAAACTAAATAAGAAGGCCAATGTAAAAAGATATTACAATTTGGTAAGCTATAACATAATCTGAGAATTTAAATCATCAAAAGAAAAACATTTTTATTTTCAGGTCTTATATTATAACTACATAATTCACACGAAAATTACTAAATTACTATCTATACTCATGTAAAATAGAAAGAAAAGTGTGAAAATATTTCGTGCCTTAAAAATTTCAAGTGTATTTATCTGAATTTATTCAGACAATTCGTGCGACAATACATCATCTTATAAAACACCTGTTTAATTAATACGAACATAAAGCTTTATATATTATAATTCGGTTCGTCCAATAAAGGCCTACATTATATACCTATTACATAAATAATTATGCAACTACATTATATATAAAACTGTAGGATTTACTAACAATTTTAATTTAAAAACTGCTTCATTCGTTATATTTTTAAGTATGAATCAATAACAAAGAAAACGGTAATTTTGTTAAAAATATATTCGCAACAAATATTTGATTGTTAGTAGTTTCAGCGGACATGTCCAATACCAACGACCAATGAAACTATTAATTTCTGATGACTTACTTTCATTTTTGTATATTAATATTGTATCAATAATATTTTTAAATTATTGTTGATCATTATTAAGTTTCGAAACCGAGGCGAAATTTGTAATTATTTTTTATTTGCTTCCTATTACAAAATTCTCGTATATCTCAGCATAAATTTTCAGAGTAATAAAAATTTCGCTCTATAATTCACAATTTATTCCATATTTACACAGTTTTATTCCAAGAAATAAAGGCTAACTTCCTAAAAATAAAACCCATTCCGCATTTAAAATTATGCAAACGCTGCAAACAACATCGCGTTATCTGATTACAAGAAAGAGCGAAGGTAAATTCATCGCAGCCTTTATGAATAAGTTATTGGTACGATATGAATTCGATCCATTGATTTTTAAACAAGTAGCGGTAAAAATTCAATCGCATAAACGGCGGTCTATGCATTCTGAACGTGCGAATCATTACGCACCCTCGATGTGTGTGGAAGTTTTCAGGTTCCAGGGTTGGGCTTCGCGTGTGTTTCAGGAGAGCTCGATCCCTGCTCGCGAGGCTAATGGCGAAACGAGTATTTCGTGGCTTGACCGCTCCGACGCTATGGTTCCCCGAGGTGTTATTCCAAAAGAAAGAGAACGAACGAGGGTATAAAAGAAAGATATAAGAACGAGAGAAAGAAACCAATGAATACACGAACTCAGGCGCCCGCTACGTACAAAGAAAAGATATAAAAAAGTCTTGCACCATAAAAAAGTCTCCCGAAAAGTGCACATGTTTCTATTATTTGTTAAATGCGCTGCTCATCATGACATCCACTGCAAGCTGTTGTATGGAGTTTCTTTTATCAAAGAGTTCGTTCTTGTAGTAATGATCTGTGTGAAAAGAAACGAAAGTAGTAAAAGATTACTACTGGATATGACGGTGAATTATTTGTTTGCTATTAAAAGACGCGCCTTTCCGGTTTTCAAAGGGGTTGTAGCTATGTAGGGCGTTAGGTACCAGAAAAAATTGTACGAGAGGTACTCTATGGAAATTATGAGTAAAAGCAAGATATTTGTCCAGCATCTAACGTCTCGAAAAAGTTACGGTCATTATGTGAGAATATGTGTTAATCTACATTTAAGAAATTATTTGAATAAACAACCATTTATTCCACTTCTGATTTGACAGAAACTTTTCGGTGAGATTATTATTTAATTTAGTAACGTGCAATTTCTAGATGTTTAAATATTTTTAAAAGCGCTCTGATCTAAAACCATATCAGTTTATTATATAACCAACAATAATGTTTTGCTATCAATAGTTATTTAATTCCGTAAAGTGAACGAAAATGCTTACTATTTTATACTGAATACAAGAAAGTAGTTACTATTTAACCTTCGTCTGTCAGTAAAATAATTCAATAACTGTAATTCCACCACGTTGATCTAATTTATAAAGTACCTAGTATCAATTTATTTTCAGCCGGATTAAATATCCATCAGCTCCTTCATAACACAAATAATAATTATTGACGTCACAATATCTATTTGTTTGTCTATCGATATTGAAAAGGGTGCAACACATAACAGCACGGGTACCGACGTAATTTCCTTGTTCGCCTATCGTCCGTGGTGTTGTAATGGGATCCGTCGGTCCGATGTGTCTACCGGGGCGGCGGCGGCTGGTATCCGGTCGCAGGGGACGGAGCCAGCAAATGTAGGGGGGCTAGGGTGAAATGTCGCCGCCGATTAGGCACATCAATTAACGTGAACATCATTTGTCGGTGTTGCTGCCGTGTTGAGGCTGATCTACACCCAGGTTTGAGAAAGCGAATGTTGACCAAGTGGTTTTTCAATGATAATGGAATGGTGCTCAAACTAAGGCACATGATATGGGTACCTACTTAAATTTATATTGAATGTGTAAAATAGCATGATATGGAAAGATATTGTGCATATTTAAAAGTAGATAATATAATATATTTGATAACAAATATTGCTTCAATTGCATGGTGATTGCATAGTTTTTTTTTATTTATATTTTATTATATCGTACAACTTTCATTGTCCAGCATTTTCAAATTATTTTAGAAAAAATCCTTCAAATAAAGGTGACAGAAAATTTATTTCACCGTAACTTGTATTTAAACCATTTTTCTCTAAAATAATATGACAACATTTAACAGCAACAAATATAAGATGCCAATTGTTCAAGAAAATTTGAAAATATATGTTTACTTCTAGGGACAGATCATATACTAATAATATGAAAAGTTATTAGTTATATTTTTTTCGGAATATGTACGAGTATTGTAAACTAATAGTTATAATTATTATGTACCGCGACTTTAGTAAAATATTCGATTATATTTATTACACTCACTTTCATCAAATTTAATTAACCCCGTGCTCCCTAAAGACTAACATTTTTGGAGCCAATGATTTAACGGTTGGTAACCGTACTAATCAGTTACCAAAATAAACTACGGTATAGTGTCACACACATTAATAGGTAAAAAATATGATGATATATATATTATTTTTTTAAATTTATATATCGGACCAACTACTAAGGTCATATGCCGATATGTCCTTTGTATGGTCGCCACGGGCGGGACCCGAACCCACGACCTTATGGTTGCGAGTCAGGCCCTCAACCCGCGCGACCAACACGCGGGACAAATGATATATTTATATATACTTAAATTTTCCATTCATTTACTTGATATTTTCTTATCATAGGCGTCAAATCAGGGTGACCGAGGACCTTTTGGACCAGCCAGTTATTTACAGAATTTCAATAAATGTTATGCGCACAATACAAAATAGTTCAAATAATACTGACAATGTTTTTTATAATTCCTATATTATTATTCCTATCTGATTTTAACATGGTTAAGTTATATTACAGGCAGAAATGAGTTTCTTTTGCTGGAAACATTGTTTTTATTATTTGTCAATTAATTTTGGTAACGATAAAAGTAAAAATGTTGGGAAAAAGTGATATGGAATATTATACACCTCAGAAAATTATAGAGCAGCATAAAATGTGCTGCCCGAAAAATCGAAACCGATCTCGTATAGAAAGTGTATACAAACTATAAAGAATGGTCTAATCCGTATTCTCTAAAGAAATTTATGAATTTCTAGTTGTACTTAATTCTATAAAACTTATTAATTTTCCGTCAGTACGGTGGTGCGGATGGTGTTACGGAATTCCAATTCAGAGATCCCGAGTTAGAATCGCACTGAAGTTAAAAAAATTATATCAACTAAAACACTGCGGCTAGGTGACTGCGGACTCTGTACTGTAATTGAGATTAAATTCCTGTTGTATAGCGTAACATAAATAAATAAATTTATACTATCTTAGGGTACATTTTATATTAGGGTTGCTGGTGCTTCAATATGTATATAAGAAATGTCGGCATTCGAGATGACATAATTATCATAAATATGATGAAAAACAAAAATGGATCCTAGAAAAATTTTAAGTTGAAATATTTAAAAAATATATCTACATATGTAAGAGACCCACTTCTGGCTTGGCAAAAGTATTCAGTACTTTCCGACGTGGTAAACCTACCAAACAAAATATAGGACATAATACGAGTACAATCAGCAGTGTCAAAACAGTTGCAACTATAAATATTGCTGTGTATAACCTTGTTGCAATTACATTAAATATAGGAAGCACTTAAATCTCATTAAACACGAGTTCTGCAATTATTATAACTTTAAAAGAATACTTTAATGTAAGATAAATAAATAATATTCTAAAAAACATTTTTCTTTTAGAGAATTTAACAATAAATATTACAATAAATAAATGCAAACAAAACATATTTCACAATGTAAAAGAAAAACATTCATAAAATTTGACAGTAAAAAGGTAATTATTCTTTAATTTAGCTGTAATTGCCAACTTGAAATTAGCCGGCAATTTTAAATTCATAATATACTTTCGTTGCGTTTAATGATTTAAATAAATTCAGAAATAATTATATCTAACTTATCTCTAACATGCATTATACACAAAAGTAAAATGTAACAAATAATAACTAAAACTAATTCGAGGAACATGACATTAAATATAATTAATAACTTTTTCAAAAATTTCGGTTAACCGACAATTTACGGTTATTCGACTAGTTATTACTAATATTCGTAAATATCATGATATTTATAATAAATATCAAAATATCTGATATATAGGATATATATCAGATAAATATCACTTTTTGGATATTTATTTTTTAATTTTAGTTTTTGTACACATTTAGAAAAACTGAAAAATTCGAAAAATTTCACTTTTCCGGAGGCTATATCTTAAAAACTAAACAAGATATGGAAATGCGCTCAACGGCGTTGAATTCCCCGTGTCCGAATTGACTTATAAGCAAATTTTCATACAATTTTATGCAATTTAATATTTTTAATTATTTCCTAAGGTTTTTTCAGATTTTAATTCAATTTTACCAAAAATCCTTAATCGTAGGATTATTAAAACGAAAATTTACATACATATGTATTTTGACCCATTGAATCCAGTGGTGCAATCTTCAAATGCATATGACTTCTGGCTTTCGAGAAAATGTTAAAAAACCGCTTTTTGCGATTTTTTTGGCGGAAAATTGAAAAAAAATAAAAATCACTGAAACTATGTTTACAAGTTAACTGAAGCACGAGAAAATTAATGCCGTTGAGCGCGTTTTCATATCACATTTAGTTTTCGAGATATAGCCTCGGAAAAGTAGAAAAACTGAAAAATTCTAAAAATTTCACTTTTCCGGAGGCTATATCTCAAAAACTATTTGATATTTTTATATAATGGATATATATATCATTGCAAAAATATGACGATATATATCAAAATAAATATCATGATATATATCGATCGATATATATCTTCGAACCCTGCTAATAGGGAACACGCAATTACTTATTTAACTATTTATATTTAACCATTCATCCGAGTTTAGGCAATTATGAGTACGATTAATTATTGCAGTTAGTTAATTTACTGATAAATATAATTAATATCTAATAGTTAGTCAGTTAGTTTTAGTTGGTTGAAATGGTTGACGTATCTCTACTTTATTCGTATAACTATATCAATATGCGAAAAGTATTCATGTAAGCAAAAGATTTCATAATAACGAAAGACAATTCTGTTCTTAGTTAAATTTAAATTTAAAACTTGCCTGGTATGACATATTCGTTTTGTTTATTTTAAATGAATCTCCCTGAATATAATGTAACAAAAATACGACAAATTTGATGAATATAAGAGGAAGTTAGTTTGTGTGTTACTTCGTTCGCGGTTCAGTATGCTAGACCTAGAGCAGTGGAGTAATGCAGTTTAATCTTAAGTTTGTTTAGAAAGTAAACCAAGACATACAAAATTACATTGTACTGCTGAAACATATATTTCATTTAGTCAAAAATTAACTGCTAAACAAAATAACTAGTTAGAAACATGCAAATGTTTGCATGCAGTGCAAAGTAAATACAAAACATGAAAAATAAGTATATGAAATGCATACACTTTCATTCAATTTTGCCAACATGCGGCACAATTTGCATTTTGAAATTGTTATTTCAAGACGTTGTTTCTACTTTAATCTCCAAATGCTAAGTTAACTCGAACGCTTTTAAGAACTGCGTCTGTTCGAAAAAAGTTAATGGTATTCGAAATGAATGAATGAGTGGTGCTTAAACCAGATTTGCCATTTCCTCCATCAAAATTAAAGTTTCAATTGAAATTAGTTACATAAATAAAGTTGCCTTCACGGTTCGTGATATTCCGTCACATAATTCCAATTCTCAGTCGCAGCAAAGAAAACATAAAAAGTTCGGAGTTCAGCCCTTTAATTCAAGTGAGAAATGTTCTCTGTGAAATAGTCGAGTCGAGTCACTCGCGCTTTTACGTTCCGAAAGAAAGAAACGCCAGAAAAGCAAAAATAGTTACTAAATTAAAATATCAGGAAAAGGTCGCAATAAAAGTGTCTGAAATTAATTAACTCTAATAAAACTCAGCCATAATTAAAACCCTGCATCAAGACTAAAAACTCAATTAACGAGCCAGAATCATTTCGTCCGCTGTAATGTTGCTTTTAAATTTAATCTTTCCACGCATTTTTTAGATTTTTACAATTTTTTCATCGTTTATCTCAAAGTCGGTAGCAAATATTCAACGGAACACGGTTCTTGCCATCTATTCGTGCTGTGCAGATACCGCACACCGAGCCCGCGTGCCTGGCCGACCGACAATTGGAAAACTCCGTCGTGGGATCATCGTCTCTGTTAAGTACATAAAGTTCTGGCGATTTATCCTGTTAAATATTTAAATTTCTCACTGAATAATTTATTTGTTTGGTATGGATAAGGAAGAGAAGATCTCCAAGTTTTAATTACAAACATCTTACGTATCTGCTTAATCGCACTAATTAATTACCATTTGAAGGTAGATTATTAGTAATTCAACAATTAATTTCAGATATGACTTTTTTCCATCAACTTGGAAATATTAAAATTATTACATATTGTTTTGAAATACATACAATACAAATACATATTTTAAATTTATTGATATATTTTATATAGTGCCGGAACTTTAATACGGAGGTCTCTCCATAAACTTCTCATTGGGTTCTCTCCCTCTTACTCTAATATTCATTTTCACTCACTTTTGGTATATTTTTTATGAAAAAATTATTGAAAAATAATAGAATAATAATCATGTTTTGATATTTAAAATACTGTTTATTTGATCTGAACATTCTAAAAAGTTTTTAAAGAAAATATATTCAGTGGCGAAGATTGGCGTATTTGGGTCCTCAAAAATAAAAATATTAATATCAGTAAATTATTTTCGAAATTCATCAAGTATGTTGTTTTTAATTTATTTCTGACAATGATGTTCATAGAAAAGTTATAGTTCAGCCATTGATTATCAATCTTTTTAACATAGAACAATTTTCCATTGTAACAATTATTTACTGGTATTCTGTACGAGTGCCATACTAGGCATCTCGACAAGTAGAGCGCTATAATTTTAATTAAATTAAATACAAGTAAAGTAGACCTATATAAACATGTTTTTGTGTTTTCAAAAAAAAAGCGTAGATGAGCGAAAATGTGGAAATAGAATTAATTTTAATTCATAAATACAGATGAAAGTTTTAGGCAAGAAGTTTTACATGCTACAGCCTTAATATTAAGGTATTAGATTTAAAACAATTTTCAGTAGTCCATTTCATGGCAGAAACTTCATATTTAAAAAATATAATTAAATTAAGTATATCACAGAAAGAATAGGGATAATACGTTGTTTAATTAATTTTTATAAAAATATGCCCACCTATTATTAGACATATAACATAACCGTCAGTACGGTGGTATGGATACCGATACGGAATTCGAATCCGGAGATCCCAGAGTTCGAATCACACTCAAGCTACAAATTATATAAACTACTACACTGCGGCTCAGTGAGTGCGAAGCCTGTACTGTAATTGGGATTATGTTTCTGTTGTACAGCGTAACATACATAAATAAAATAAATAAATAACAAAGCAAGCTTGGCAAAATTGGAAACGGAAAAAATAACTGTACAATTTTCTATTCAATTAATTTTTTATGTAACTTTATGTCGAATCTCAAATATAGACGGCTAAGAAAATTATAATAATTATCTAGTGTAAATAAGGCTGCATTATCAACAATTCTTATTTGCAACTTTTACCTTCATCTACAATTATTTGAAATAAATTGGATATTTTCTCATTTTACTACTATCTAGTAAACTAATTTTTAATTATTTATATTAACAAAATATATTTAAAAATTAACTTGCAAATGTGATCACTTTATTTCTGTGATTGGAAGAAAATATGAAACAAAAGTTGTATCACTAGCAAAGCAAATTAAAATGCAATTTTAGAACTTTTTACTCCAAAAATGTGCATTTCTATTCGACTGTAACTTTGTAATTCAAACCATATACCTACAAAAAAAAAGAAGTTATCTGTTATTTATGTCTCAATCAATCTGTATAATTAAATTCAAATATCAACATATTAATTGTAGTAAAATTCCTAACTACTCTCATTCGCATTCATCTTAGACACAATTAGCAAACAAACACTTAAACATAACAAAACACCCATTTAACCCTGTAATCTAACTAACTAAAAGTACATCTGACTTTTGCTAACCTACATACCTGTGGGCCAGTAAGCATCTCTCGCACGAGCTGCAGGTACCGCCGGCAATTCGTCGGCTATGCCACTCGGTCAGCTGCCCTAGTTCGCGGTCAGATGATTAACTCATGTGGAACCAAGTTTACAAACGGGCGGTGAGTGGGCGCATTCACCCTGCCAAGCGGCAAAACGGGCAAGAAGTAGTCTACAATCGGAGCGTAAAACACAAGAATTGGTTTACCGCGCTCGACAAAACGACTACAAATACCGCGAGAAACATTTGCGACTGCCAACACAATGCGGTCATGGTGTTGCAGGACTTCCACTATTTGTTTATCAGCAAAACAATCACTGTTTACCACTTTTCAGACACTACACAAATTATGAAATTAAAATAATACATAATATAAACATTAAATAATACATTAACACAAAAATGTAAAAAAAATGTCTAAACTATATACAGTATGTTAAAAAAGGATACAATATTATAGGGGCATATTATCGTAATATAATAAAAATACGTAATAACATTCCCAGCTACAGTTTCAGTCTTAAACATAAGCATAAATATATAATTTATTAAAAACACATAGAAGCAATATAGTAATTAAGGTATAAAATCAGTATTTTCAAAACAAATTTATCTAATGTTATTATTAATTTTGTTCTTTATTGTATTAAAATTTTGCATTCATAAGGAAGTCATTACGAAACCCAGTTGCGCATCGAAAAAGCGTTAATTACGATACGCAACATTTTGTTTTAGACGGTTGGTAGTAGCGGAAACTGTCAAGCTGAGAACATCCAAATTATAATATAACCTCAAAATCTGAACAATTGCATGAATGTTAATAACAATTACCAACCACAACATTTCATATACAAATTACCCTACATTGATTCGATTTAAAATATTGCGGATTTTTTTTTAAATTTTAATTTATAAATGACGCAAAATAGAAAAAATAGTATAAATAACTCATTTTATAAGACTTTTATCGCACTTGTTCATTAGAAAACTGACCTGCTGTTAATTTTCAAAACTTGGACACATGCTATAAAAAATATCTTATAAAACTTGTTCTTTAATATACTATTTATAATTATCATTAAATTGTTGATATTCGCATGGATCTGAATACCAATAGTAAGTACAACTTACCCACTTCATAATATAATTATAATAAATAAATTATAAATTTTAATAGTAGTCTTAACCTTCTTATACTTCCGATTCCCTGCCTTAGAGGAAAATCGGAAGTGACTCATTATTTTAGATTTTAATACATTATAAAATAAATTAAATAATAATTTAAAAAAATATAATAACACATATCTACGGCCTAGAGGAAAACTACCTTTTACAAAAACAACTTTTAAATTGAATTTAAAGGAATATCGTAACAATAAGTTTCAACATTTTCAAATATAATTTATTTTCGTTTAAATCTTTTTATTTTTTAATATGAAATAAAATTATTTCAAATTAAACTTCTTAAAAATTTTCTGATCTAAAATAATTTTCAGGATTTTGCGACCCATAGGTTGCACTCATGTTGAAACTAAACTAAAATAGAAATGAATCACACTTATTAGAGAGCAACTACCGAACTAAATGGCGTCTAATACGGGACATTGTAAGATTTTGATGCTTGTAAATAAATAGCATGTTTGTGTATCAAAACGTAAAGGGATATTTTGAAACTGCGGTAGATACACAGTTAATTCACTAAAGTAGTTTTTTGTTTTTTTTTTTCGAATGACATCAATAAGCAATTTAACCCACATATGGCCTTAGCAGATTAACACTTAAGGATAACGATATATCACTTAATTTTTTACCTACCGAGTTCTGATACGGCACCGTGATAATCAAAACTGTTAATTCATTTGAGTTCAAATTTAGGTAGAGAATAAAGTTTTAATGATAATTTGTACAATACTAAATACATGTAGCAAGAGTAAAATTACATGTCGCTTGGTAAGTGAAAGTAAATTGTTATCATAAAAGACCATAACTTCCATTGCCTTGTTAGTTACATACACATAAGTAATGCGTGTATATGTGTACGTAGGGTGAGTCTGTATATGTAGGGTAGAGGAATGTTGGGTTTGGGAGCACGCAAAAGACAATCTTGTTATCCCACACAAGAGATCTTGACATTAGGCAGTCCTTTGATGTGGTACCAGCAGTTAATTACCGCGCACAATGATGTTTGATATAGTTTTAATAGCTGAATATTTCAAGCGAATTTAATAACCGAGTTTCTTGTTTTTCATTGTACGTGAGTTGCTTTTAGATACCCAAGAAATACGAATTGAAAATTTTGCGTTATATGAATAATTAAATTTAAGAAGTTATACCCGCTTTTTTGTGGGGAACATCAATAAAATTATATTGAAATATACAGCAAAAATTCTCTTTCATCGCATGATATTTCAGGAAAATCAGGATTGATATTTCTTAGCAGAAACTCATACAAAGATTTGTATTCCAATTTCTCCATCCATACATATATTCGGATATGCGAGTACAAGCTGTCCCATGAAAACTGCTCCATAGATTATTAACATTTCTGTTATCATTACTTCTTTCATATTTTACTGAAATAAAGTATCAAATATATGTTGTTTTACAGATTTCACTAGTTTAATTTACTAAATCATATTTAGAAACAAAAAAAATATATATCATCACGCCTTTTACCCATTACTGGGTGTGGCACTCTGCCGTAGCAGATCTCGGTAAGTGACATATTTCTTCTCGAGAAGTGCGATTATCAGCCGTCAAATCACGGCTCTCAAAGATGTTCGTGGAGGGAGAACCACAGAGGTAGATTTAATTTGGTGAACATTGTTTGTCGGCTGTGGGGATCGAACCAGGATTCTCAAGATTCACAGGTCGACTCGATACTACAGAGCCACCTACCATATTTCAATTCTATCAAATATATAATGATTTAACTGTCAGATAAATATTTTAAACCTAGTCAGTAAGTATATAAGCAAAATAAAAAGTGCTGCCTGATTTAGATATAGAATCTATAATTTTTATATTTTTGAATAATTTCAGTCTAATATAGGAAATAATATCTCATGTTAATCGTGTTTTTATTTTTTATATTTATTATTTCGCACAACATGAATTTAATCCCATTTACAGCACAGGAAGCTTACAGCTTTTAGTATTATTCGAATTATTCAGATAAAATCGTAATTTTTTGATCAAAGTTAAAGTAGGTACGTTTCCCCCAGATGGAGAATATTCATTAAATATAATTTTTTCTACAAATGAAGGAAAGAAAAATAGTTATTTTTGAATTAAGTGCGCAAAATGAGTTTGTTTAAGTTGCGCGTGAGAATGTTACTTTTATTCGCCTAGGAAATACAAAAAATATTTTATCTACAACCGTAAATAAAGAATAATATAATAATTTTTAAATTTTTCAAGTAAATTAGAGGGAAACAATCAATAATAATATGAATTTGGTACTATTATTGATGTGTTGTAACTAATGGAAGCTAATAAAAATATATTTGGAAGCGTGCGCGAAATACTCATTTTGCGCACTAGGATGCAAAATAGTGCGCAAAATACGCGTTGTCATGGTAATGTACATGATGAAAAAATCACATACTTCACGTATTGATATTAGTGAAAAACAGAACAATTTTTGACAGTTGCAGAAAAATAAAATTTTATTACGATTTATACTACTTTCGAGCGTACCATGTAAATTCTTGCTTCACTTTAATGAACGTTGTTAGTTTCCCATCATTGCTAATTTTTATATTTGAAAATATAGAGAGAGACGGTTGAATTGTCAAATTAGTGCCATTTAACCTATAAATTTAATGGTGTAAAATTAATAACAATTGTAGATCAAATAAATGAATTATAATGAATAATAACATAAAAAATGGAATGCCATATTGAAAATAATACCAGTCATTATCACCATGTTGCTAAATTTAATCTAAACCAAGATATTTTCAGTTTAAGTTTATATAAGAGATTATAGAAATTTGAAGATAATGAATAAATCAAATTATTCGTATATTATTAGTTTAAGTGATAAGTGATAATGTATTGTTTTAACATAGAAGCAGATAATTTATATATATATATATATATATATATATATATATATATATATATATATATATATATATATATATAGATAACACTGCATTAGGGTTTACACAGTAGCAATGGTAAAGTCATTCTCAAATGACTAGAGAATTTTTTTTATCACGACATTGTTTTCTTGAGATATAATAAAAATATAAATTACAAGAACAAAATGAGAAACATATATTTTTTATCAGTAGACAAGCCATTTAATTTATTTGCTAAATTAAAATATCCTTTGGTTAATATTAACTTTTGTAATAAAGTGATAATTTACTTTTTGTTAAAATTCTATTAAGTTTTCAACCATGGATGGTATTATTTTCAATATGATGTTCCATTATAAATTTGTTATTTTTAATAATGTCGCTTATTCGACATTCAGTTGTTTTAAATTTTATATCAATTTATTGTCGGGTAAAATGGCATTATTTTGCCTATTTAACCGTCGTTCTATCAAGCATGCATCATATATCTTTAGATTTAGCGATTATTAGTTCAAAATTTAAAATCCCCTTCACTGCTCCTTAGAAAGATCTAGCTACGCCACTAAAGGCAATGAGATTTGAACATACGATCTTCTTCTTTAGCGCAGTTTTCGTAGGAAGGTTTTTCCTATCAACTGTTATAAGTTTCTTTATTTTCTCAATTTTATTTCAGCGAGTTGGATGCGACTAAAATAATACCTATTAAGTATCACTTAACAAAAATATTCCTATTTATTTTCCCTTAAATTAAATTAGTATTTCACTTATTGCAGTAAACTTTAATAAAAGATACATTCAAGTTTAATTAAATAGAAATATTTTCCAGTAAACCAATGTGGAATGGCAGTGGTTCGTGTATATGTATCTAACTGTTTATGAGCTCGGGTAGAAAGGGTTAGGTACTCGTACAATACATATTATTTGCCAGAGATGTAAAATTAATTTGTTTGCAGATACTCGTACGTAAATGGTTATATAGTATGCAGTTTAATTCAATTTTAAGAGAATATTTAGATAACTCTGTTTCAGAAATTAGATTTATTATTATTATTAAACAAGAATTAAAATTTATTTTAACAAATATCTTTTCTTTATGCCTATTACAAGTTTGCGTGATTACAAGCGTGATATGAATGGTAAGCTACACATAGGTACCTACCCTAGTTATCCTTTTGTGCTATTGGCCTTTCTCGGCAATAACATGGTTTTCCTTTTCGAAAACAATCATGCATAATTTTATATGACTATAGAAACTAGGTCATTGGTTATGTTAATAATAACAATTTCTTTAAACAAATATAAGTAAAAGTTATTTAGTACCTATATATGAGTATAATTTAAATTTCGTTATAACTTTGTTTACAAAGTATATGAATTTTTTTATCAATTGTTAAAGAAGATATGCAACCTCCATTACGAATAAATGACTATAAATAAAATATATTTGTTGTTTTCTAAATATCTGATTTATATCCACATTAAAATTATCCCTATGACTCCGCCTCCATTAATATTTGGGGACCGCAATTTTATGGCTCGTAACCGCATTTTACGCGCATTATTTATCACTGAGATCTGCTACGACAGAGTACCACACCCAGTAGCAAGTAAAAGGCGTCTATATATATATATATATATTGTATTGATTATTAATCATATCCAACAAATAGAAAATTATTCTAAAATTCTTAAAACAAGCAAAATAAGCAAAATTTTAATTTATAATTTCACTTAATGAAACATGCACAAAAATTACTAATATACACAAAATCTAACAAATATATACACTCATATAAGCAAATTTCTAGTAATAATCATAATTAATTCTAGGAAGTAACTGTTATCCGAAATGAAATGGAATTATATTCTATTTCACTTGAGGGATTATATATTTGTTTATTTTGCTGAGTGAGCAAAAGAAATTCAATTTTGATGATTACACACCAGAGGACAATTCTGTTTGTTTTAGTATAGGTACTATATAAATTTTGCAACAAAAAATCGGATAACATAGAATTTTGAACTTCTGTATCTCCTAATATCTGATCAGATGATCTGTTCATATGACCAGTTGAGACTATTTATCAAGTTATATTGAGAGCTTCTCTCAAATATAAGCGCCAACTCTAGGGAGCTGAGTACCTTTGTTGCCTATCTACCGCCTCAATAATTTATAGTGGAGATCGGCTCCCTTAATAATTGAAATTTTTTATAAAGTTTATGCTTATCAAAATAGCGAAATACTAGTTCAAATAATACCAACAATGTTTTGTTTTTGTATCAAATTAATTTCGAAATATGTATGGTTCTATTATTGATATTTTGAGCGATATATTCTTAGGCTAGTATAATTGTATGCCCGATGCACCAATAATAACTACACTAGACAGTTTGGAATACCATTGACTCAGCATGCCATTATTATAACATCTACAACAATTTTTTTTAAGTTAAATTTATGACAGAAAAATTCGGATGACGCCTGGCCGAATTTTTCTGTCATAAATTTAACTTTAAAAATTATCTTCATTACTGTACGTTCAGTCGAAGTCATATGTTAAAAATCTACAACAAAGATGGCATATAACCCTTGTAGTTGAATCCGTTGAATAAACAAAAATAGTTTAGAAGACATTAAATTAATCAAAGAAGATAAACTTTACCAGATATTATAAATTGTATTAAATTACTCTATACTATTCTGATGTCAACTTGTATTGCTAAATATATTTAAAATATACATCGTACACTCACGACTTCATTAAAGTTTTACGAGTTTGTCAATGAATTTATATCCCAAGTCGACATAACGAAACATACATTTGCTATTATACATTAAAAAATACTTTTTTATTGTTCTAATTTTAAAATAGTTACCTTTTATGTAAAAAATATGTACATGTTATCATTACTCGTCATTATTTAATATCTTTGATTTTTTTGGGGCCACTCTATTAACTATTTCAAGTTGGCACCTATGGTATATATATATATATATATATCAAAAATAGTCTACGGCAACACATCACTCTATTTACAAATATTAAAATTTGTTCATTAATGATAATAAAGTCAGCAAAAAATAAATCAATTAAATATTTTATAATGAATTCATCCCAAAATGATTTGGGACAATATGGCAGTGCTATATTTTAATTTTGATTTAGGGGCGAAAAAATAGATATTCATTTTGGTATCAGATATAACAATCTTATATTCCACTGTAATATGTATGAAACAATAAAAATAATCGAATACACAATTCGATAATATCAGTTTCCATAACGCGCATAAAAAAATAAAAAAGTTAAATTTTTGTGAAAACTCATTTATACGAATTGACATGTAAAAAAAAATTTAAAACAAATTGTCATGGATGAATTTCAGACAATGTTTCACGCGGTGGCGTGGCGAATCCATTCAGATTTCACTCGAATGAAAAATTCAATTAAGTATATAAATTTAAATCAACCATTGCCGGTTTTGCTATATTTGAGTGACACTAGGGGTCCGATGAAACTGATAATTGGTTATGAATCCTGATTGAATATGTTCGCATGTACGCAAAAATTGTAAACCAGTTGATTGGAACACATTTTTGTGGTTAGAATACATTGGATAGAGTTAATGAATTTTTGACCCAAACGAAATATTTATTAACGTTTGCTCTTCGTGGATTCGTGTTGAACAATGGAATATACATTCGTCATTCTGATGTTTTATTTCCTTTTCTTTGTTTCTTTTTTGGGTGGATGGATATTAAGTTTGGGAATATTCTGCTATATCATTATATATTTTGTTATTCATCGTGACTAGGTATTTATACATATCTTATTTTTATTAAATCCTATATCTGTGAAACAGCAGCAAAATAATTTTTAATTTGGGTATATTTACAAGCCGATCAACTTTGATATTAATTATTGAAAATATTTAATTTTGTGTCAATACAAAATTAACTGATTTTTCCTTTAGGAAAATATTTACAAAAGATTTGCTGTTTCATAAGATTAGCAAAAGAAATATATTTGAAAATTTTCTTTTGATTAATTAATAAAGTATTTATCGAATAAAGTAATCAGAAAGCATCACAAACATAAAGAAGATTCAATATGATTATGATTTTTTTCAACATAATTTATTTGAAATAAATTAGTTATTAGAATTTAAGAAAGTTCTCTGTATTTATTCGAAATTTAACAATATAAACTTTTTTATTGTTATTCATTCCTGTAGTTTCGTAGGTTATTTGAAATTAGCCATTTTAGTTTTCAAATCCGGTAGCAGTTTATTTAAATACATAAATTTAATATTATTCATATTATTTTATTCATATATTAAAATATTTTAATAAAATATTATGATTAGAATCAAATAAATTACGTAAGTATTTTTGCAAAAGTCCGTATCAGCTTGGCCTAATATTAACGTAACATTTGCAAGAGACTTTGTAAGTGGGAATTTTTAAATCACTTATAAACGCCTGTAAATTCTCATTCTGTATTAGATATGGACGTTCTAAATATTTAAACAAGTTTTCAAAACGCCATTAACAGTTCCCGATGAATAAAAAACTGTTCAATAAATAATTCAGAGTATTTTAAAACGCCACACCTGTAATCTATACGCCCGCGAACATTATTTAACATTTATGAGTGTTGTTAAGAGTGCTCTCTTCACATTGTTCGCTTAGCGGCAACAAGGTACGACGAAGGGTGAAGCAGGGTACAGAGGAGCGGATGGTTTGGTAGCGTAGTAAAACACGGTTTAAACGATGGAACACCGCGGGCTATCCGTGCCGCAAACTTAATTTGCATCGACAATTCTGAAGCCGAAGCTCTTTGGCGCACTTGCGTCTTTTGGTGGCAGCGCGGAGCGATCACTATCTCTGATGAGAGGATTGTCTCTCTGATTTAATAACGATTCAAATTATGTTTGTTATGTTTCCTTTATTGCATATTTTTATTCAGCTCGAAACAAAGGGTTATTTTATTACAAGATTTTGATGATAAAAATATAACTACTAACAAAATTATTAGAATTCACAATAATTATAATTTATATTGTATTAATATATAGGATGTACTTTTATTCTGACTCTCTATTAAGATCTAGAAAATCATACGAGATACAAAGTTGGTTAAGGGCCGGTTTTTCATGTCCGGGTAAAGTTCCCGATAATTATCACATGAAATCGTGGCATTCGGTATGATTATTAACAATTGTGCTATCATTTCGCTGCGATATTTTTTAAAATTTATTCTGCTGGTGCTTATTGCGAACTTTATCCGGAGATAGAAAAATTAGCCCTATGTAGGTATATATGAAAAATAAGAGATTCTAAATGTGCTTTTGTTTTGCAAACGCATAGGTGACATTATTCATTCATTTTAATCAATTCTACGTGAATATTATTTAGCTAGAAAAGTCAAAATCATTTCGTTTAATTCTATTTATCATTTTGCTACAACTTAGCGCTACCTAATATTTGCTATATTACGTATGTTGTACGCATAAAAATAATCGTTTATTAATGAAAATCATGCATTAATAGGAGTCAATAATATATGATTTTGTATACTTTAATAAAACTCATTAAAGAACGATCAACAGAAGAAAGAATTTAATTCAAGAATAATATACATATAAAGAATAATGTTTCAAATAAAAATATATCCAATAGTATATTGACAAATTTAATTTTTAACTGCATATTTTTGATATGATACACACGTATAGTTTTAAATGGGACCAAAATTAAATATACGAGTACTTCGATCTACAATCGTGTATAAAATTAACTTTTAGTTTTTGTTCACAGTTTTTAAAATAACAATATTTCATTAATCATGGATTGTCCAGTTATCTGAGGTAAAAATTACTTTATCTAAAACTATTAAATAATACCTAGTTTGTTTTTCCATGATACATATAAGTAAGGTTATGTTTATACTATTTTAGTTCCGCGGCTACTCATATACGAAATTGTATTCAATTATGGATACTGAAAACAGAGAAAATAAATTATTTTGGTAATGCAAGTTATATTATTATAATTATTTATAAACTTATTTTTATTTATACATGTTTTTATTTATATATGTATAATACTAATAATAATAATATAATCAAATTTATTAATGTAAATTATGTTTTGGGCCCCCAATACTTTAACAATAAGTTTAAATAATTTGAGAATAACAAATAATAATAATTCTGTGTCGGCTTTTGAAGTCATTTCGACTTATAGCCCAACAAATACTCTTTATTACACAATATTTGACATTACAATTTTCACAAATTATTGCAAAGACATTCACAAACATCCAAACACCAGGTGGGAATCGAACCCACGACCTCAGTGTTGAGCAGTCAAGGTCGCTTCGAGCGCCACTGGACGCTGCCCAGACACGCTCGCCCACTGGAGAAAAACAAATGATAATCGCTTACATATTATTTGTGATACTTTTACTAGAATTATCTTAAGAGTTTTAGTTTGATACTAAACTCGAATATTTTCAATAATTTAGATAAAAAAAAGAATTGACGAACGCTTTAATATTATTTTTAACATATTATGATTCTGATTATTTTTGTTGTTCACATGTTTTACAGAAATGTAACGATTTTCAAAATTATTAATATGTTACAACTTTGAATGAAATTAGTGTTCATTTCAGTTATTAGTTAATTTGTGATAAAAACTACCGTTACAAAATAAAAATAAAAACTTAAAAAGATCCATCGAAATGGAAAAAAAACACAATACTTTTCCTTGTTGGGAACCTAGTCATTAAAATGCTATAAATGCATTTCTCAAACATTGGAGATAAAGTATAGTATTTGTTTCGCATGTAATGGTTATATTACATGAGGATGAAGTTTAGAACATGAGTTGAAGAGTCTTCAAACACGGGGACGTGTGTTTACGGTCTAAACTTTAAACCGTGCATATGCGACCCATTTATCTGCGCTTGAGTGCTATTTCGGTCCAAGATCCCTTTTTGGGATTCTTTTACCTGGGTATGATTTTAACAGGCCATGAATAGATCTCAGTTAGTTCCATAGTTAGAGAGATTACAATATTTGAAATTAATTAATGTGATATAGCGTGATGTTATGTATGTATGTATGTATGTAATGAAACGTTCCATCAAATTGGTTAAACAATGTTAATGAAATAAGTCTGACAGAATCATATAGATGTGACTCTCTCTTCAAGTCTTTTCATATTTAAAATAAGCAAAGACTTAAGCTCAAGGGTAAATTACGAAATAAATAAATATTTCATCACGCTCTTTCCAATTACTGGTTATCATATTATTTAATATTTGTACTTACCCTGTAGTAAAAAAAATCTAATTAAAAAAAAAGAGTGACATTTTCTATGAAGCCTACATACTTCTCCTTTTTTATGTACCTTATAAGAATTGACATTTATATGATCTACATGTAGAAAATGTTTAATTAAAGTGGTGAAAAGAAATTTGTAGCATTTGGCGAGAAAAATAGTACATTTTTGTTAATATTTTTCTTTCATCTACTAAAATATGAACAATTTTATGTGGTGACCTACTATAATTAGACTCAGGTATCAAAACCTAAAAAAGGGATCTTGGGCCTAATCAGCATTCACATACAGATAGCTGGAACGTACTCGTAGATGCATGTTCGTTTAAAAACAAGTCCAAATAAATCATTAAGTTCAAAATCATCCCGAATAGTTTCAAATTTAGCTCTTCTATAAATTCACTGCACACTAGTGCGAGTTGTCAGTCGTAGTCCACTACAACATTAATGCGGTAAACAAAGAATCAGTACGCGGTGGCGGAGTTAATCCTCTATATATTGTTATGCAGTTAAAGTATTACTATCAATAAATATATGGGTAGGTGGCTCAGTGGTATCGAGTCGGCCTGTGGATATTGAGAACCCTGGTTCGATCCCCATAGCCGACAAACAATTTTCTCTAAATTAAATCTACCCCTGTGGCTCCCCCTTCTCTAATATCTTTGGGGGCCGTGATTTGACTGCTGGTAACCGTACTTCACGCGAAGAAATATATCACTTACCGAAATCTGATTATGCAGAGTGCCACACCCAAAAATGGGTAAAGGGCGTGATGATATATTTATTTATTTATTTTTTATAAATACTAGAGCTCTATACGAGCCGTAAAAGAAATTCCTATTCAGGCCATTAGTGATCCTCCTCTATAACACACTCTCTTTAAAAATGTGAAGGAATATAACGCTCTACTACTCTTCTCCAAACTCTTTTCCTTCCATAGGGAGATTTTAATAAAAATCGTGATTCATCTGTTCTCGAGCAATACAATGAAAAATGTGCAGTAAAAATTAAATCAAACATAATAAATTACGAGACTGTAGAGTGAAAAAATGAGTCATATAAAGTGATAATACAATGCCTGTTCTCGTCGATAAATATAGCAAATTTAATTTATTGTATATAATTATATTTACAATATTGGAAATATTTTTAGCCGATTATTGTATAAGGTGGATTGCGTATTATTAAGACACTAAAACTGATTAAGTTTGTATTAATTTGTACATGAGGGTGCGCTTAAAGAAAATAAATTAGAGTTTTAATCAAATAATTTTTGTATGAGATCGTATGATAACGAAGAAAAACTGAAATTTCATTTCAATTTTGCCATCAGAATTACATATTTTAGATATTTGACAGCAAAATGTTAGTCTATTTACAACGAATTTTCTATCGCTGCCGTTACGTGAACTGCTCACAGAGTAGTTCCATGTATCTTGCCAATTGTCGCAATCGAAACAGATGCTATGGACACTTTCAGCCAGGCATGGGGCTGCTAGCGAAACAATGTCAGAGTAGCTGGATGAGCCTAAATGGACGACACAATTATGTTTATGATTTATCCAATGGGTAATGAAAATATATATTGTTATTTTAGGTATATTACAAATATGGTGTTTTTACGATTACATTTGGTATAAGCATATTAATATGTAATATTTGATTCAGCATGTATTTCTGAGTAACATGAATTTAAAATTTAATTCCGTCTGAGTGATTCTAATTCCACTAAATGTTACCTATTATATAACTGGGATTAATTTATGTTGTTCAGTCTGGTAATATAAAACTATTTTTTATATCTAAATATAATAAATTTGTAAAAATAAAAAATATATTTTTCAATTAAATGTGTGTGATGCACTTAATGGTTTTTGTATGAATGGCACCTACTCTATCACATTTAAAAATTTGCGGTCATGCACATATTTGTTGTTATCAAATATTTCTATTAAATTCGAGTGCGTTTTGTATAGTTTTTCGGTCGATATGCATGTATCCAATTTTAAAATATCAGATGAAATTGTTCAACCCTAATTTAACATATTGTCACCCACATAATTGCACAAAAAGCATGATGGCAAATTTGTATACATAACATTTCCATGTTCCATCAGATATAACTGCAATATTTCACCAATGTTCCCTTTATACGAGCACATGCAATGTTTAGAATACAGAAGGGGCGAAACTCCATTGGCACAATAAAAACAGTGTAAACATCAAATAACCCAAGGCTACAGTTCCACAAATCGAATTTAAAGTGGGAAATCTAAAAGGTGCAAAATAGCAGCTAGTTGAAAGCATCGCAATTTGCTGTGATGTTTGCAACTGTTTCCTACTGATTTAGCGATTCCTCTTTGTTTCACATGTTCCCAGTAGTCGGCTGCAATTGATTGTCACCTTACTTTCTTTCTGTTCGCCTGTTTATTCCAACATGATGAAGACGGCCCCCGCGCGTGTTAGGCTTCACTTCTCGTCCTTTACTGTCAGAGCTACAACAGGATATTGGAATACGCTGCTTTGACAGTCGTTTACACTGTGACATTTCCTTTGTAACGGATTTGTTTTTCTTTTAGCTTCCTTTTAATCTCTGTTTTTGAATTGTAAGGATTTTGTCACTTAGGGATTTGAATCTATTGCCAACTGGGAATTATGTTTATAGACTCTTTTGTGCAAGTATTCTATGTATTTATGAGTATTAAAAGGAAAAGAGTTTATTCAGTTTGCAAATATTGGTTTGAAGAATTATTTACAAGAAATATAAAACTTTATTTTATACATGTATGTATTCTTATGCCTATTTTATGTACAAACTTTTATTCCTACAAATAGTTATTTATGCTATAAGGGATGTAGGTAATATTTACCAGTCCAGGGCTGGTAAAACGTCCGAAACTGGTTAAATATACCTACATCCCGAATTGAATATAATATTTTTTCCACTCTTACATTTTAAATTAATTGAAATATTAAGATTTACTTTTGACGTTTCATCAATTTGTTTTTGACATTTTTCATTTATTTGATCTATGATTGTTGATTGCTAGGATGTTTTATGTTTATTGTTAAACAACATCAAAAGTGTGAAAATTTAAGAAGCTGCAAGTAGTGTCAGTTCGTTTTTATTACCGACGAAGTCAAAGAAACGCTACGAATTTGCATATAAATCATTTAATAATTGGTGTCAACATAAGAACGTTACTGCTATTTCAAAACCTCCCTTTTGGCTTATTTTTTTCCAATAATCTACTGTATTAAAGTCTCCAACAAGTTTATGGTGTGAATATTCGATGTTAAAATCAACAGTTTTTATAGAAGAGAATACTGACAAATCCAAATATGGATAATATGGATTATGACAAGTGCGAGAACAATTGCATAGAAATTAAGAAAAAACGGGAAGATATTTATCCATGTAAATACATTTTAATAACTGTACTAATAACATACATATCAATTAATTAAATATCAACAATAAATGTATTTCTATTTTGTACCCTAGGAATGTAAATTTTCACTTACATCCCGTCGTCAATGGCAACCAATATCTTAGTAAAATCAACTTACCTTCCTAAAAACAAAGTAATAACAATGTACTTACAGCGTTAGGAGTGGAAAAAATAAATTTATTTTAAATTTCACGCAAGAACAAAAGTAATTATAATGCTTAATTCACATAGAATGTGAAAATATGTTACTTGAGGATCAAGTGGATCTGGAGCATGCGCTTTTATCTATGACCATGTTATCTAACTGCTCCATTACATGATAAAAGTGTTTATACGATAAATGATTTTATTTCTATGGAGAAGTATGAGAAATAGTATCTATACCTATATTTAGAAAAGTAGTTGTATTGTGATCAAGATGATAGTATACTCAAAAACCGAATTGAATCAATACTTTATTAAAAAGATTAAAATATAATCTACATATTATTTTAATTGTGATGATGTTCGTTAATATTCGTATGTTTTAAATAAAAAAAGTCTGAACGAAATATTAATATTACGAAGGAGGAGATACATTATTTACTTGCCATTTGTTGATTCAGAAAATAATAATATGAACATCACCACATTTGAAACAAATTGTATCTATCAAAGAGTATGATTATATAAATTTTTCAGCTTATAAAACTCTGTAACAGAATGTCAGATAATAAAAGAACTATTTTTAAAATTTAAAGAGTTGAGAAAATCCGCGAAACATCTCACTTTATAAATAAATTTCGTTCCACAAACTTTTCAAAGAAAAACGATAAATAACTCCAGTCACATTGTTGACGCATCGCGCTGTTAGCAGCATCTTCGCTGTCAACCTGACACGTGGCAACACTTTACCTAAAGTTTGCCTCGCAGATAATCCACTGAGGGGCCACACATCCTGCGTTCAGATTTCATTTCTCAAAAAGAGTCAGCAGCGAAATCTTTTCGATACCGTCCAAACTGGAGTTTGACAGTTGACGTTCGGAACAACGATCGGTCGGTGGGGAAGGAAATGCGGCTGTCAAACGGCCGTCCCAGATGGCGCGCGACGCGCTAAACACATTCGAGTTGCCCGTTCACTCGCCTATTTTTATATTAAATTAGTATCTTGACAGAACCTTCCACAACTTTTCGTATGAACTGAATTCAACTAGTTTTTGTTGTCGTTGAAGTATGAAGTGAATTGGCTGCTGATAATACGAAAAGACCGGAATTAAAGATTACGTATTTCATATTTTATAACTACAATTAATTGTTATGTCATCGTAATTATATTATTATATTGTTTTTTAACAGTGTGGTAATTGTTTAGTTATTGAAAAGCATAAAGTAAAAAGTATTTTTATACAATTGTCACATATGTTTACTAATATCAATGTTGATCAATTTGAGATATAGGTAATTATGTATTTCATCGTTCCGGTTACCATAACAATAATTTATATGTATATGTATAATCAACTTTGAACATGTTATATAAAAATATTATTTGTATCAAGTTCATAAACTGATTTGTACACAAATAATAATTAATTTTTTATTCAGTTATTGGTAATTGTATTTATTAATTTTTCAGTTAGTAGTATTAAAAACTATTTACGGATAAGTGACCAGCATTATTTATTGCATTATAACTGGAAATTATATTAATAAATACGATATTACACTAACCTTTGCATAAATGTTCTCCGGCAGTACGGTGGTATAGTAGCGTTACGACATTCGAACCCGAAGATCTCGAGTTCAAATCCCACTGAAGCTATAAATATGTATATGAACTGCCACACTGTAGCTCGGTGTATCCGAGCCCTATACTGTAATTGAGATCAAGTTCTTTTTGTAGAAAGTACCTTAAATGAATAATATTCTTTTGCGCAAATAATCTATTGAATTATAATTACCCATTTTTTATAGAACTAATTAAAGCTGACTAAATATGTTAATATAAATATAGACAAATTGGAGATATAGGTTACATGATATATTTTTCTAAAGTACTAAGTAGTACTACTAAATACCATAGGTTTTGTAGATTTGACTAAACAATGGATGTTACAATCGAATTCTGTAATTTTTCTCTAGGCCAATGTTTACCGAACTTCCAATTATCTCGTACTCTTTTGAAAGTTCAGTCTTATCTGTGTACCCCTCTCGGCCTTAGGTAATTTGGGGATCGGGGTAATTTTAAATAATACAATATAATCCAGCTAGACTCATGCAAATACAGAATACGCCGTTGAGTTCTAGAGGTATTTTATTAGCAATTATAGGTTTATTAGCATATATTTTTGGGTCAAATAATATTAAATATGCCATTTTTAACATTTAACAATTTTTTTTAAAATAACTGACTCAAATGGGTACCGTAGCATTGTATATATTTATTTAATTATATAGCTAACAAAAACAATCAGAACTCGTTGGCGCACTCTCTACATGAAATTGATTTGTACCGTACACTTCAGCGATCATTTTGATGTATGAAAATTATGTATTTTATTAAAAATGTAAAATATCAATAAAAACAAAAACAGATTACTAATTAATTGTTTTCTTAAACCAAAACTGCTGACGTAAAATAAAAAAATCAATTCTGCATTTCCTCTGAGAATACACATCCCATACTTTGGGAAACAGTAGTCTAGGGCATTGTCTTTAAATACATGAAAAATTAGAAGACCTGCTGTTTTTTTAGTTGGTTGAAATATTAACCATTCGATCACTGATACCATAATTAGTAAAACAAATATCTTAATTATCAATTTTTAATTAACATCAAACTAATAGAATACATTAAGTATCCGAAAAACGAGGTTAACGAAATACACACAACAGCCATTATTAAAACTTCCGTTCATTAAAAACCAATTAAATAGTCATTCCATCTAATTAAACTCTTAAATAATATCTTCACGCGCAACAAACTAGCACGTTTACGGTATTATTTATTTGGCGTTCGTAAGCCCGAGTCTTCACAAATGTCACGCACGGGCACAGCACATAACGCGCAATACGGCACTTGGCAAGTACATTTGGAGGAACCAATGTCTGCCACAATGAAAACTTTAACGCGTGAATCAGCAGGAAGTTGCACATGTTAACAACTCGCGCGAAACGTGAATTTAGCCTACAACGTAGAACCGCAATATAACACAAGTGTGTGTTAAATCAGGGCTTCACAAACTATGTTCCTAAATCAACAAATTTTGTGCACTAATGCAAATCTAAAATTTCATGTCAAATAATCGGCCTAGTTCTTATATAAATATTTGAGAAAAGAGTTTGTTAGAAATCTGTGCGTATCAAACGCCAACCAGTTGCATTACTTCATTCTACAAAATGTAAATATTTTGCTTGTTTAAGTAAACTAGTGCTGACACCACTGGAAGAAATGAAAAATCTACAGCTACTACATAAATAGTATTATAAGAGAATAAAATATAAAATTTTAAAAATATCTTGAAAAACGTTTCCATGCCAGCTAAAATTTCCCCGCTAAACATACTCGTAATAATTTGATGCTACATTTGATTATCTTTTCATATTTACTTAAAAAATAGCTCAAATGTCATTTTTATCACATCTGCATTTTCAAGATTGTGAAGGAACACAATATAATTCATTTAATTCATCATTATATTTTATTCAATAAAAATTCATTAATATGATCTACAGAAAAGTTTCATAGTCGCCATGATGTTTCAATGTGACAGATGCAAATAATTATGTATTCACTGTAATGTAGTTTTATTATGATACCAAATTTCAAGTTACTAATCGTTATAGTATCAGATGTGATAGTTATAATGAACATTTGAAATGTAAATAGTCATTTCATTCTTTTTAAAAAACTAATGTTATACGTGATCAGACAATCAACTAATTGAAAATTTCTGGAAAAACAACAAATACTCGAGGGAGGGTTCGATAGTAATGTATTTTGTATTTTCACCTTTTGCTATTTAGGTACTTTATTTTGATAAATAACAAAAACAATAGCAATTGCAAACTTACTACCCACGTTTATTTATGTACTATCTGTAAACATATTTGTTTATAACGATAAATTAAAATAAATATATCAAAGCAATTCAAAGCAACATCAATTTGTCTGTTCCAATACTTTTCCATAATTTTAAATTTAACCTGTAAAATCAATGTTACTTATTAACCTTAAGCTATTTATACTTCAAAAATATTTTAAGTTTTAAAGTTCACCATTATATTGATCTATTGTATTTTAGTGTTTAGTCAAATAAAAATAGTATTTTAAAAGAATATTGAGTCACAAAATCTAATTTTTAAATCATTCAGTTATAAGCTGTACATTTTCTAAAACAAAAATTAAATATTTTTTAATTTAACATTTCAATTATTTAGTAATATCATGAATTTTGGAATAACCATGACATGAGAACAAAATAAGTTCACGAATTCTATTTATATACTTTATATATGTAAAAAAGCAGTAATAGCGTATTTATGATGAAGTTTATTCAGTTAGTATAGGTATTGTCCTACTGCAGAATAAATAAAAATAAAATAAATAATTGTATTATTACATATTTTACCCATTACTGGATGTGACACTCTGCCGTAACAGATCTTGGTAAGTGATATATTTCTTCGCAAGCAGTGCAGGGAGGGTGCACAGAAATAGTATTTATTCGTATGTGATGAAAATTGTCTGCGGTGGGAATTAGACACGTGTAAATAAATAACCAACAATTATAATAATATCTCTCTTTATGTATAAATGTAGCAAAGGACGGTTTTCTATATGTTCCAAGTTCGAGTAGGTTTGGTTGTATTAGTTTGTGTACCACTGTAGTTTCAGTTTGGGAGTTCGAGTTCAGTTCAGGCAACGGCTAATATCCATTTACAGATGTTGTAAATAGGATTTCGATACGGATTAGTTTATTGAAATTAATTTTGCAACGTTGACTCTCGACAAATGCGAGATCCGCTTACTGCCGCTCTCAATGCCGTCATGATGCTGGGGGCGATTTCAACACATGTCTGAACCACGGTTCCGGCGGCACGCGGCGGCAGCAACAGCGGAAACTGCTGTACGCCAGGGTGAGAACTACTTTTTGTATGGTTAAATATACATGATCGTCCTCACTTCAGTGATTAACCAGTTTCAACTCATTCAATTGTTCTGCTTTAAAGTTCATAGATTTTACGTGGTTTGCTGTAAAATAGTGACCAGAGTATAGTACAACTAAAAATCGGGACATATTATTCAATTTTGTTAATCTCCAACGGACAGGTTGAACAATAATTTTTATAATATTAAATTTTAAACTACGCTATCTACAATGGTCATCTATTTATAGCAGTAAATTTTTATCCAATTTGAAGACAACAAATATTTGAATAAATGCTCAAAAACTTATTTTATTGCATTTTTTTGTAATTTCTGAAAAATGTTGTACAAGATTTTAATAAAAATTCTGTATATTTAAAAATATAGTCATGTACAATACAGAAAACTTGTATCTATTTAATTTGTATTTGTAACTTTCGAGAAAAAATAAAGTATAATAAAAATTTTATTTGACCCAAGAAATCGATCAAGACCAAAATAAAATCAATATCATCAACTGTTTTCGTGATATGAGCGAAAATTAGAAAGAAAATTGCGGAGAAAAGTTATTTCTTTTATCTAATTCTTGGTCTCTTATTTTCCATTTTAAACTGCCAAAATTCTTAACTTAATAATAAGTTTTTCTTTACCTCTCAAAGGCGGTAACTAATTGATTATATCCATGTTACTAAGATGTTATTGTGTTGGTGACAAAAATAAATATGGACGTGCAGCAACAACAATGGAATCGAACCGTCAAACCAAATCAGTCTTATGAACCGATTCATGAACCGTTATAGATTTTAATTATTTTAAACCGAAACAAAAACCGAACTGACAAAATATGATGAACCGCGAATCGAAAACGAACCGATATTTTCAGCGGTTCTCTGTTTTAAATTGAAAATCCATTTGTTGTTATGCACTATCTTTCTAAAAAACAAATAATAGTCATGATTTTACAAGATATTCCATAAATTTATAGCCAAACAAATTTGAACACAAATAAAATACCTACAACGTTATATCAATGGGGTCAAATCATATTAGTGAACCTGTACAAAAATAAATAAATATATCATCACGCCTTTTACCCATTACTGGGTGTGACACTCTGCAGTAGCAGATCTCGGTAAGTGATATATTTTCTTCGCGTGAAGAGTGGTTACCAGCCGTCAAATCACGGCCACCATAGTTGTTAGTGGGGAGTCACAGGGGTAGATTTAAATTGGTGAAAATGGTTTGTCGCCTGTTAGGATCGAACAAGGGTTCTCAAGATCCACAAGCCGACTCGATACCACTGGGTCACCTACCCCAAAATAGACTACTAATATATTGTAATACTAGTGAAGAAAGGGAACGAGTTTTCCAATAGTACGAGTTTTGCAATGGCCATTTCCACGTGTGTTATGTATTAATTTTTTCAACATTAAACGTGACAATTAGATTTTTACGTTTGCGATACAAGAAATTTAATAATTATATGTAGTTGTGATAGTAATCGTTTTCCTCACTAGTGAGGAAAGTTATTTACTTCTAGTGGGCCAAACTGTTACTATCACAAGTAAATTGAACGAGAGAAATGTTATTTTTACAAGTAATGTTGAAAAAAAAATATATAATTTTAGAAATTCATTACTGATAATTAAAATTTGTTTAACAATCTTGCATCTGATGTTGTTTCAAAAATATTTATTACTCATAATTTTTATAGCATAGACAACTAAATGTAAATCAGACCATATTTGTACTAGAAAGTTTGTATCTTCTTACATAAATTTCACCGTAAAATAAAAATTACCAATAAATAAAATAAAAAATGAGTATAGTATTACGCCAATATGATTTATATTTATATATATATATATATATATATACATACATACATATATATTTACGGTACGTGCGAGTACCGTAAATAGTATATTATGTAACAAGTTTCATAAACGTCTTTTCAGTTACGAGTATATAAAAAACGAGTACCTACCTAAAGAGTTTGTAAAACGAGTAACATATACCTTTTCTACGATTGCAAATTAAGACAACAGAAAAATGTAAAGTTTAATAAATTATTTAAAAAGTAGTTTGGTTACAACGACAGATGCCTGAGGTTAGCTACGCCCGTGCTTAATATCTCAAGTCGTGACTAAAACGTTGAAAGCCACGGCCTGTCAACATGTGATTAAGATGTTATTTAGCACCAAGGAAGCCAGTACATTAAATGACATTTTAGTAATGGAAGTAAAAGAAAATATTAACGGAAGTATGATGTATAATATTTATTTTATACTGTGTCGCATTTAATTAAATTAAACATTTTTCTCATATCCTAACCTTAAAAGTGATTGTAATTAAATGTGAGAAACTGTTTGTTACCTAGCAAATTCACAATATCAGTACTTTAATATTATATTATAATATTTAAAGTCTCACATTACAGACTCAAATCACTATTGTAAGCATTGGAATTTCGATACAATATGAAATAAATGTGTTACTCTATTTTTGTTTGTTTTGTAGATTAATACAAGTAATATTTTGAAATCTTTCCAGTTTGAGGCATAGGTGATCCAAAATTAAAAATATTTTCACCATTTATAATTAGGTATGCTGTCGAACTATATACACATAAAATATCAGATAAAATATTATTTACATGAAAATAAGTTTCAATAGTTACAGATTTAAATTTTTAATATTCACGCAGATATAACAAACAAATTAAAAAATTGTAAGTATGAAAAATCAGGTCATATGAAAAAAGCAGGTAATTAATATGAAAAGCAACACGATTATACATTTAAAGTTGCTTGATCGTAAAGTTAATTTCCATTAGGTACACGTTGGTGTAAATGTACGTCAAACTTCATAAAATTTTGAATATATTAGCGCGTTTATTTGCACCTGTAGCTTAAACGGAGTTTTTGCCTGTGTATCGCGTGTAAAACCTAAATTGCGAAATGTTACCTACTTACAGCAGATTTTTATCCCTATAACTGTTTGGATTACAAGTTCTTTATTTTATCAAACTGCAGAAATAAAAGCATTATTGTCTTGATTTGATATTTACTTACCCCTATACATTTATGGATTTGTTTTACTTCATCACAATCGACTCGAATTGTTGACAGCAATATTTATTAATTCATTAGATATTATTTCTATATTGTTATAATTTAGATAAAATTTGGGAAAGAGCAGTTAAACTGGCTATAAGTGATAGATTTCTAAATCACAAAACAAAAGTAAGTAAAATAATATTTTAACTAGCAGATACCTAGTTTTTTTTATTAATTTGTCAGGTTCAATTCAATATCAAATCTCTAAAGAGATTATCCTGGATGTATAATGAAGTAACGTAAGAGATAACGCAGGTGGAGTTCATTTAACATTATTACTAGCGAACTTAGGGATTTTATACTAAATGTACCCTTACCATCAACCAATTAGATGATATGGTAGAATTTCGGCATCTTTCATGTAATATCTCTTATTTGAACTTCGGTAGTAATATGGAAACTGAATATATAAATCTTTCGATAATTTTGCAATACAAAGATTTATGAATGAATTTACTAATTGTACAACTCTGTGATCCATTTGTATGTAACATCAAGTTTAAACAAGTACACATGAACTGACAGATAACAATTAATAATATTGATCACAGATTGCTAGAATAACATATGACTATCTTCCATGTTACGCAAAAATGATAACTTTTGAATAATTTAAGTAACGCAAAGTAAATAGATAAACGTTGGTTGCCACTTACTTTAATTAATTATAAATGATTACTAGCTCTAGTACATGCTCAATTTTCTACTTTACCGATACCTTTCGTGTAACCTCTTATGTTACATCAATTAAAATCCAGCTTTAGAGATGGACATTTAATAGTTATTTACGTATTAGTGATTCTTTGTTACTCGAACACGGTAATTGCAGCGCGAGCTGAAGGCGAGAACTGATTCAGGGATGGCCAAAATGCGTATTTCAACTGAAATCTGAGTGCCGAAAATTTTCACGATTACAAAAATTCCTTTACTTCGTACAAGGAAGTAAAACATGTATAAATATGTACTAAAAATTAATTCATTCTGTCGATATGATTATATTCCTGGTAACTATAGAAGTAAGCGCACATTTGGTAACTTTTACTTTACGATAACAAATGAGAGCGTAATTATCTTTTTTTCATAGCAATCGTAGAAAAAAGTTATATCCGATCTGATCCGACTTAGTTTAAAATATGATCCTATCCGATTAAATTCGAGATCTGATCTGATTCGATTCGAAATTCGACGCATTCTAGCTGAAAGCCAATGCAACCCGTCGCTAGATCCAAATAATTTTTCCTATTTATAGATATTGGAAAAGAAAATAAATGAAACTAAATTAATAATTTCGTTATGAGAATCTAAAGAGACAAATTCTGTTCTTTAAGTTGTTTAATCATTTTGTATCCTAGTACATTTACAAATTTTACGTAACGATATTATTCCTATAGAGAAGAATTTAATTTATATGTTTTTTATTCACAGTAGAGTGTATAGCTAAAAGCTATATTTGAAAATTTCATATCGGATATTTCATATGGATTATACATCCCAACTGAATTTCGGACCGCATAATTTATTCAAACTTTGAATCGTACTTGAATATCAGACATTTTAGCCGACCTCGCTAATAGGAATATTCTGCCTTTATTAGTATTTAGGATAAACGGCTCAGTGGAATTGAATCGACTTGTGGATTTGAGAACACGGGTTCGATTCCAACAGCTGACAAACAAATTTCACTACATTAACACTACCTCTGTAGCTTCCCCTTCACTAATGAGGTCGTTATTTGACAGCTGGTAACCTCACTTTACTTGAAGAAATATATCAATTACCGAGATCTGTTTTGGTATAGTGCCACATCCAGTAATGGTCAAAAGACGTGATGATTTGTTTATTTATTTATTTTATTAGTCCTTTCTTTTATCGATATTCATAATACGTATCATACAGGCTTTTCTATAGTTTTTAGTGGCGCTGCCAGATCCTAATCACTAATAAATTAATATAATGTGAATAAATATTTATTATAAGTATTTTAGGTAGTTTAATGTTTAGTTCATAAATATTATCACAATAATATGACAGTAATAATCAAAATAATTACTAAAAAAATCTTTAAACAATCATGTATATATAAATATTATGGTAGTAATTTCGGAGTTGTTTATTTCAATTTATTATTTATTTCTTCTGCTGTTACATTAGATTCCAAATAAACATTTAAAATTGCTAAGCCATTTAATCGACCTTCGCTAGTTGTGTTTCTTAAATAAGTTTTTAGTCGTTTAAAAGCGGAAAACGATCGTTCGTGAGTAGTTGTTAATACCGGCAAGGTGACAAATATTTTTAATAATCTATAAATATTGTGAAAGGTACATACCCTTGTTACAATCACGTAATACGGCCATTTGCTGAATTATAGTATTTCGTAAACTATAACACATATTCACTTAATACAATCTTGTTTTTGAAAGCATGCATATCTTCCTTATATAAACTTATCAAATAATTCATCTTTTCTTTGTATATGGATATTAAACCTTTTCCAGTTGGAATCAGATAATGAAAAAGAGTTCAAAATTTGTTTTTACTTCAGACATCTCATATTCAATTTTGAGAAAACGTAGTCCAAGAATGATATAAAAATTATATTGTGATAACATTGTTCTGATGATTCAGTCGAAAAGTTGTTTCTATAAATTTGTGAAAACTAGGAGTTAGATGTTATTTAATAAAAAAATATTAAATAAACACTTGGCAAAGTCTCACAAAATTCAGCCTCCAAGTCACCTTTGAGGGCATCGTCAGAGGCTGGCCAGCACAGTAGTAACCATAGACGCGTTTCGCTCTTATTAAAGCTCATCAGTATGGTATAACTCACTTCTTCACCTAAAACAAAGTTCACGTGAAGAAGCTGGTGACGAAGAACTTTGCCAGCAGAGAATAAGATCTCTAACAAACGGTAAGATGACATGAGAATTTCTGTCGAACCAGTAATGCCATCTACCGAAAAAAGGAAAAGCTACGCAATAGCAATTTAAATAACAACAAAGACAAAATTAATTGTCATCCATACACTTGGTGAAACTAGGTTTAATAAAGAAATATTAAATAAACACTTGGCAAAGTCTCACAAAATTCAGCTGTTATTTATTTCTATTAAAGTAAGTATCCTGCAATGGAGGACGTGTACCCCCATCCTCTTTATGATATTTCTTAATCTAAGCACTTTCAAACCTATTCCTATTCTAACAATATTTCTCTTAATTAATATTTTTATTAAAATGCTGCTTTCTGGGTATTGAACCGTGTCAAGGTTTGGATTCTTTACATTGCAAGTTTATTTCGGTAAATTAAGCCAAAAATCAAGGAGTTTGTTTACAAAAACAAAAATATAAAGACTAATACATTGTTAAAGTACAGCAACAGTGACGCAGCTGTATAATTACACGTGCATAGTATGCAAATATTGAATATTCCGGCATCAATTTTAATCAAAAATTTAATTATATTCATAAAAGTGTTAGCGCATAGATTATTCTTCCTTTTCTTTCATATTGAATACACAGTTCAATTTATTCAACAAGCATTTTAGGGGAAAATTGTTACTCTAGTAAAATCTCGACGCAAAGTGACGAAACTACTCATACTTTCATGATATGAAGATTAAGCACTCCTAGAATCAACCTCAACGTCAACATCTTTCATCTCCTTGGCCTTGCGTGCATAATTCAATCACACGTCTCTTTTCCGTTTCATTCTGGCTGACATTTGCTTATAAGCGTTTCTACATGCGCGTAACAAATCTTGATGCGTGTACCGTGACATTTAAAATGAAGCGAAACGACACGGAAGACGACAAACGCACCACGTTGGAACATCGCGCTATGACGAGAAAGTAAGCAGACAGACACAACGTCAACAAGAAGGCAACGGCAGCACAGCAACCTGAGAACGAAACGTGAACTGCGATGAATAGCTCGCGTGATACATATGTGTAATATGGTTCGCAAAAGTGCCACCAAGGCGCACCTAGCCATGTACTCTAGTGAATTGCTAGCGATATCTCTCTCCTACACGAGGTAGGTGAGGCTTGTTGCTAGCACTGTCACGTGCATATCCGATCTGTACTCATGAATATATGATAATTGAAAGGTGAATCATTTACTGCAGAGGAAGTTACTTATTGTGCATTTACCGTTATTTTAGTCTTGACTGATTCTGGATTTACTTGGAAATTATAATGGCAAATTAATAAGGGTTAAATGATACAAACTGATAGAGGATTTTACATATATCATCACGCCTTTTATCTATTACTGGGTGTGGCACTCTACTGTAGCAGATCTCGGTAAATGATATATTAATTCGCGTGGTTACCACCCGTCAAATTACGACCTCCAAAGATGTTAGTGGTGAAGAAGCCAAAGGAATAATTTGAATGTGGTGAAAATTGTTTATCGGCTATGGGAATCGGATCTATGTTCTCAAAGTTAAGAAAAGGGCTCTAAGCTCAAAGTGTCGAAAAAATCAGGGTTGTGGTGTAGCAAAATAAAAATTCAATTCCGATTCCTATTCTAACTTCGATTCAAAATATAATAATTATAGATTATTACAAAATTTATTTGGTAGTAAATTTTATTATATATTTTTTTAAATTGAAGTCGGTGTCGAGATATTTATATCAACTCCAACTTAGACTTCGGCTCCATTAAAAATTATTCGATACAGGATTTCGATGTCGACAGTCTTGGAGAAAAAGTCCCTACTTAATTTTAATTCATATATTAAAAATTTAGATGATTAAACAATTTGGCAAATATTTACAAAAAGTAACTTTTGTAAATGTTTAACAAAAATCAAACATACTATAGTTTTTGTTGTTTAAGCTGTTTTTTGAAGTACTTTGATCCCAAACGCATTATTCAAAGTAATTATTTGTTGCAGTTGTTAGGGGAAATGAGCAAGTTTTTTGGGACACTCGATACAGCTAAATAATAATAATTGTTCGGCGGCGTGGTTGTGAAACACCGTGTATAGGTACATATGACTTTTTTATTGATAATATGAATTACATCCATTATATCCATCAATAGGTTAAGTTGTGAATTACGAATTATTAAAGGAACCTTTAGATCCATACGTTTGTAAAACACTAATCTACAATACTAACAATTGTACATTTTTCAAAACGGATTGTTTTTCTTACGATTTGTCCTTAAAAATGATTTGTATGTGGATAGAAATTTAAGAAACCAACAAGATAACAATGAAGAGCCCTCTTCAACGACATGCTCTCAATAAAATTCGTTCGTAATTAAGTCTTTGAACTTGGTAGAGAGGGCGAACGTAGTAAACAGAAGTACAGTGTACGTGGGACGTGGACACAGTTCTAGAAGAGCGGCGTACAGGCAGAGCAGGCCGTGCAAGCACCGCTACCGGTCCGGGAAGACAATTGAACGAAGTCATTACGATTCCGTGGACGGCGCAGCAGCATCACGTGGGGTGAGGGGCAAGGAAGGACGGTTTGTTCTGAGGGTGGGACCGCGCGGTCCACTTGTTATTTGACGCAACAGAGGAAATCGCGGCACTAGAGGATCACAGAGACAATGAGGCAAACTACCCTCAGAGGAGCCGGACAGTGTAAAAACACACAATGGCCCGAGCATAAAGTCCGCGCACAAAGGATGTAATTGCATTCATTCGCTCGTTGCCACACACTCTTCCTTCCTCTCAGCGAGCGCTCTAATTCCGCGGAGAACGGACATGTGAAGCACCGCCCGATAGAGACGACTTTGTTTTTATTCCATTAAACTTTTTCAATATATCTCGTACCATGGACGACTCTTAATCACACATTGTAATATTGCCTACGGCCCGTGTGTAACCAGTTTTCTTTTGATGAAATTCACGTTTTAATATCTTTATTTTCCACATGGAATTCACGACGTGTTGAACATCATTCATGTAGAAATGGGGAGAATAATGAAATTATATCGCGCTCATGTTACAAGTGTAGCGTCATTTTAAATTCAAGTGACAGACACACGTTTTGTAAAAATTAACACAAATTAATTTATTGTTTAAACGTTGCGAGGTTACGACAATACTGCATCTAATTTTCCATTGCTATGGAAATCATTTATATGCAGATGTTTAGCTACATTTTAATTATTAAATTATATTTTATAAGACAGTTTGATTTAATTACGTACATAATAGTTAGTTAACAC
Source organism: Pterostichus niger (assembly GCA_947425015.1). Taxonomy (NCBI): domain Eukaryota; kingdom Metazoa; phylum Arthropoda; class Insecta; order Coleoptera; family Carabidae; genus Pterostichus; species Pterostichus niger. The sequence goes on along the minus strand of OX380334.1, from coordinate 17,055,907 downwards.
CAGTAAGAAATATACATTTCATGTAGATAATATTAATCATTTTTAGGTATTTATGATTTAATTTTATTTGAGTAATATGTATTACATTTGGGATACTATTCTTTAATGTTAAGAATTGTGTCTAACATTCCAAAAAAAAGTAAGTATGCGCTGTAACTCACGTAATAAATTTCAAAGGGGATTAACATTTTAACATTGGCAATAAATGGTACTAAATATATAATTTCAAGAAAATTATAATTTATATAATATGTCCAGCGATCATTTAAACAAATAACTTTTAAAATCCTCTAAAAACAGTATACATGCTTATATGTGCAACTGTTTATATGTTCTCCGCCAGTTAAGCATTATGTATACATTGCTAAACTAGGAATATGTGCATCGAACAACTATATTACTGTACAATTATGGTGGCGATAACCGTTTGTCCTATTTAAATAATGTGAAGTAATTTTCAACTATCTTAGATATATAGTATGCACTGCGGAGAGAATTAGCGTGAAATTATTAGTAAACGAAAAATTTTAACCATAGTATCGATTAGTGTTTATAGAATAAAGATCGCTGGACGTACTGGATCTACTCGTACTGTTAATATATTTATTCATCCCTTATATTGATCTTATTAATTTTCTAATAAAAAATAACTATAATATATTGATAGTTACGAGTCATATTTCAATTGAAACAGAACAGGAAATATAATATCCCAAGAATATTGATAATACAAAATAAATTTTATTTCGGTCCGAAAGAACCTTGCTTGATAACCGCCCAATGTCACAGATGGGTATAGGTACTGTGACGTATCTACATTTTCACAAATGTTGTCCTGTATTGTTGAAAAAGACTGATAAGTATTGTCTGTTTATTTATTAATGACAATATTATTGTTTGTTGTACAAATTATCCATATGTTCAAAAATTAACTGGGCACTCGGCGACATTTCGATGATTATTTCTCTTTTTCCCAAATATTATTTGTCAGAACTGCACCAAATCCATGCAGTTCACTAAATTCAGGTAATTAAGATTCTATTTGCAAATTTTAATTTGCTGGCGCCCGAAATTCCAATCTTTCTATCATCTCTATTTAGCAGTTAACTTTTAGCTATCATGCGTAAAAGTTTTCAGTAGTCTCTACCGTCTGAGAAGAATCCTATCCGACACCGAATTCTTCAAGTGAAATTGTGTGGGAAAATTAAAAAAATAATTACATTCATTAAATCGTAATTCTTTAAACATAAGTAGCAATTAATAATATATAACTGTTACAATACATATAAATTTATATTTCAGTTAATTTTTATCCAACTTCAGATCGACAAATTTTGTTTTGTATTTTGCATATATATTTTTTTATTAAGGAGCTCCCAATATCGTAGCTCACTTTATAATATTAAGATAAAACTTATCTCTGAAGCAAGAAGTCGTACATTCCAATTTCACTGATTATCTTATATCCAAAATATACGATTTTATCTGAGTAAATCGAAAGATCGAATTTCACTACACGATGTAAGGTCCCTATCTCCTGATATTGGTATTAATTTCCGGTTGCGCAAAATGATAATAATATAGAAATAATTCGTTATTTGCTACACCCATATATTATATCTTATAATATTTCACTACTCTGACCTTTGATTCTTTGAATGAACAACATTATAAAATTCAAATGATTTATGTATAGAGATGCTTGCAAAATAATTATCGTATAAGTAAACTTGACATCAAACAGAGAAATAATAAAAAAATGTACAAATAATTGTCCAGGATTCATACTGACATTGATTAAGAATCTTAGTCAGTCGACAAAATTAAAATATTAAAAAATACAAACTCGGTACACGAGACACATAAAAAATTGGAAAATATTACTGGATAAAGGATGTAATTTTTCATCTCTCAATTTCATTATCAACCTCTTTGCCCACTGTTCCCGTCCGCTCCCCTTTGTCATTGTTTATTAACCCAGCCATATGAAGGTCTCAGCTTCTTGTCCATGCTTGTGTGTTGGAGTCCTAAGTGAGGCAGGGGGATGCGCGGCTCAGTTTTATCGCGCCGGCGCTACCCCCGTCTTCATTATTAACAAACAAACAAGAACAACGCCATACGATGTAATAGGATTCCGTTTTAACTTTAAATGAGAAACTGAAAAACAATTGACTCAGATTATAAAAAAATTTAATATGTTTCGTGTAATTTGTGATTTGAGGGCTTTTGAAATGGAATCTTGGAAATAAGTGAACAAATATCGTCTCGTCTAAAAAAATAGCGGATAATATAATCTGTATAAATCAGGTTTTAATATCAATACAATTTTTTTTTATATTTTTGTTTAATTGAGATATTTGTCACTTTATCAGTATTGCAGAATTTTTCAACCGGTGTACCGTCAGATGTTCACATACATACGTTAATTAAGAGCTTCATTTTATCGTTCATCCTCATTGATTAAGAAAACACTACTTACTTCTCCAGTGGCGTTTTCTCCATGTAAGCAAGGCAAACAGTTCTTTCATTTGTATTTTTAAAGCTTTAATTTATTTTTACAATATATTTCTATTGTATTTATTCATTTATTTAATATTAAAAGCAAACAAATAACTAAAATGTATTTGCTGTTATCTACCCCACCGCTAATCAAATGCATTCACTGGCACATGAACTTTTATTATCTTATCCTGTCTTACAATACGAGTACTAGCCGGCAACCAGAACTTCGAGTACATTTACCTCCCACATTACTGTATACCGAACATTGTCGAACATATAGCCTTCTATACTGAAATATTGCGCTAGGTACGTTGAATTGAAACCAGTTTTTTATTATACTTAAATGAAGAAAATGTATTAGTAATTATTAGGATACAACAGGATAGGAATTAAATTTATAAAATACATTTCTGTAATAAATTCGTTTTAATTAAATTTTGCTTTACTTATAAAATGCATAAGACGCCACTGTAAACTCTCAGTTCACATTTCTGTTTAGTACGTTTGCGTATCCAAAGCATTCAGTTTGTATGTCTCATTAGAAGTTAACAGAAACGAGACGATTTAAATTGTGTTTATTTCATTTCATCAGTGTTATATTTTAATTATTATCTTTTTAACAATTATAGTGACAAATAATTTTGTAATATCCATATAAATGAAATAAAATATATGATACGAAACATAATTAAGTAAGTATCCTAAAAAATAAATATTTTTGACGTTTAAAATCTAAGCAAAAATTAGTAGAAAAAAACAGTGTATGCAACTTACGAGTATGTTAAAGTCTCTTTATTCCGTTCGTGAGTTTGTAGTACAAGCCGTATGCTTCCAACTTGTGCAATAAAATAATATTTGTAACACAAGGTGCATATATAACTATTTTATTTTCCTAAACCATTCGAAATATTTACCTTTTTCTTAAAAGGTCGAAAAATATAATATATTTATGTAGAATTATAGTAATCAGGTAATGTGTGTCTTGAGACAAAAAAAAGGTTGAATAACTCTGCAGTATGGATAAATGAGATCTAATCCAACTGACTTAAAAATGAAATTTACTCGTATATAACATAGAAGATAAATATCATATAAATATTTCTTAGGATGTCAGTTTTTTTACTATTACAAATTATTTTGGTTTAATCACATAATAAACAAATACTATGATCCGATCTATCATTTAGCTACAATATTAGAATACATAAATAAGCAAAGATAGATACTTATGAACTTTTTTTGCATCATGTTGCCACTTTTTCTAAATTGATATACTGAAATGTTAGTTTTAGTACAATACATTATCATTTTGTTAACGGTTACAAATAGTATAATAGATTTCGTGATTTGTGTTTTAAACAAACCCTAAGTCCGTAGAATGCATGGCTCCATCCATATAAGAGTCCTTCAGACTTGTTTTTGTCAAAATAAACAAACGCCGACTAACACCTATTTTTGGCGGTGTAGATAAAAATTTTCGACGGCATGCTTATGAACGCATGAATCTTCAAGCGGATGAGATTTCGGTCGCGTGAATTGCTTCTTTCAATGTTGTATATTTGGTTGTTTGATGAATAACTGATGATGATGTACTGAAAATTTAGCTTAGGAATTTGTACTTTATTTTTAAATTACTTACATGCCAAAATAAATTTGTAAGAGTATAAATAAGAATATATATGTAAAGGCATATAACTGATAAGTAGCTGGATATTAAGAATTTTGAACATTTTTGGTATTTTATAGCTTTACAAATTTTCTTTGTTCGTAACTAAAAATTTCATTTGATGAACGTAACAGGTTTACAAATAAAAAGCATTGCGGCTTGTATGTAGGTGCTACATTTACTCTCAAAGAATGTTTTTATACCCACTCATTTTATGTTAAATTAAATTCACTTCGTTAATAAAATGTTAAAAGGGAATTCTATTCTTTGTAATTTTTAACTTTCAAATTATTTGAAACTCTGTAATTTAAACAAATTGAATTTTGAATTTAATTCTTTATACACCATTATATAGTCCCAATATAAAGAGATTTAAAGCTTTATTATTTGAAATAAAGGTGAACATTAACCTAAGCTCTGAACTATTTGAAGTAAAGATACTGGAAATAGTTTTTTAAGTATATCACATACTTAAAGTACTCTACTTCATGTAAATAATTAAATTGGTATTAAATATTTTATTTTATTATTTCCATGCGCTCTAAAATACCTTCATGCATTTAAGGTACCAGAAAGTATTTAAAGTAGAAAAAAAAATATGTAAAGTAAATACTAAATAAATTTGATATGCGTATAGCATAATTTGTCCGTATTTGAGTCAAGGGAGCTTAGATTATAGTGATTAAATACACTTCTACAAGTTTGCTTTAAATTTTGGTGCTCTGCGAATGCTGTCAACTAGTGCCTTTATTCTTTTACTGTTTCTCGTACAGTATATAGTTTTATATTTAAGGGCTGGTTACAATTAAAAAGAAATCAAAAAAAGTAAATAATTATTTTGTGATATTTAAAAATTATATGATTCAAAGAGTAAAAACACTGTAGATTATTTATGTGTTTTATTTTATTATTATTTATTATTTTAAACGATATCACAAAGTTATTTACTACATTTAATTTTTTATCTAAATTTTTGCTTTAGTACCTTTTTTATTCTTTAAAAATTGTCTAAAGGATTTAAATTTAAACAAATATCTATCGAAAAATAAAAATTGAACTTTTTTGTAATATATACGCGGTGGCCGAGCGTGTTAAGGCACATCTCTTAGCATACTGTGACGTCACCCGAGCCAAGGTTCGTCAGTTCGAATCCGCCTGCCGACAATGTGTGATTTGTCGTAAAATATAAAAAATACAGCTACATGTATTTATCACACTCGGGCGCTATAAGCTAGTCACTTATACGCCTTAAATAATCTGACTAAAGAAACCGGCAGTACGGCAGTGTTAAAACTGCGGCTCGGTGTGTCCGGCCCCTATGTTCCGAAACGGAATGATGGAACTCATTATTATATATATATATATATATATATATATATATATATATATATATATATATATATATACATTTAAAGAAAAATAGTGTTCCTAAAATCAAGGGATGATTTCTGAAACAAAACTGTGAGGAAAACAGAAATTTACCATTATTAGATTCTACACGTAACAAATCATAAAATATTTGTACAAGAGAATGAAGTAAAAAGTTTTGGCGTTAAATGTTGGATTGCAGACAGACGTTGCAACAACGTGACGTGCAAGTAGTCGACATTTTCGTTCCGCGGTGTTGTCAGAGATTGCATGCGGAACGAATTCATTTGTTGCAATTTCTAAACGTTGAAGAGAGATATTCTCTTGTTCGTATAAGTAATTAAAAGTAGAGGGAAGTGTGACATAGGTACAACATTCAATTAAAATATCGTGAGTCTGATACCCAAATTTGGATTCAGTTGTTTGCAATTAGAGATGAAAAACTATCGATGTACTATCGATACATCGATAGTTTTTTAAAAAAAAGAGTACTATCGATAAGTAACTAATAGAAAAAACTATCGATAGTATCGTTTAGTAATTATCGTTTAGTAACTATCGTTTAGTAATTATGGTTTAGTAACTATCGTTTAGTAATTATCATGTAGTAACTATAGTTTAGTAACTATCGTTTATTAATTATCATATAGTAACTATCGTTTAGTAATTATCGTGTAGTAACTATCGTTTAGTAGCTATCTTTAAAATAAAATAAATTAAAAATAAAAATAAATAAATAATAAATTTATAACACGGGCTGGGCTGTGAGAAATGACAAGCAAATTACCTTATGTTCCCGGATCAATTTGAATACGTGGGATATTTGCGGACCACGTGGTAGCTAACGTGTTAAGTATGACTTATAAAGATTTCATCTGCATTTAAATGATATAATTCAAATTATATTCAATATCGCTATTGTACAGTAACTTTACACAAATGTTAACTGTAAATCGATTGGTTGTCGGAAGACCTTAAACTAAAGGGATGAACGGCAAAGTGAGATTTCTAAGAAATTTATTACAGGGTGACAGGTACGAGATAATATACATTCAGTTGTTCTCTGATGTTCATTGTACTGAAGGTAAGATAATATTTATTTTATTTTATTTGATCTAAATTAATATAAAAGGTGTTTCGAATTGCAAATAGTTTTTCTAATATCTTGATCTCGACAAATATATAAATTAATGTAAGAAATGGTATATATCTAGGGATAGAAGTACATATTTGCATTTGATTTTTATTTTTCACATTTGTTACTTCTGAAATCTTGTTATTAAGTCTAAATTTTATAGAAATAATATTAACTGTAACAAACCCATATTCACAGAAATTATTTAGCAAACATCCATTAATATAGAGTAACATCAAAAGTTTTAAATTTTAGGGATGAGGGTAACATTTAAAAAATTATAAATTTTATTTTACCCCTCTCTCTCAAAAAAGGAACGAATTTAAACTCTGTATTACCGTATTTTTTCAGGCTGCAATTATTTAAAAAGAAGATCGAAAATTTCTCTAAGGCCTTAATTATTTAAAAAGACAATCGTGAAGGATTTTACATTTCTTCTTAACAATATTTAAATATTTACAAGATAATGAAATAATGGATAAATATGGTTACTAACATCTTAGATGAAGAGATGCTGCCTTAATACTGTAATACATTGTTAGCAATAATAATTTTCAAAACTATTGTTTAAATTGCAGATGGGATATGTCTTCAACTTTTTGATCAAGCACGATCATTCAGCGATATAATTTCTATTTAGCATTTACTTTTATGTTAGTGAATAAGATGAAAGTTATTTGAGGTACTAGTTACCATGGCGCTAAATAACATCACATATTGACATGCTGTGGCTTCAAATATTTTAGTCACGGCGTGAAGTTAACAACTGACAATTTAAGCACGAGCTCAAGTTAACTTCCTACATCTCTCATTATACCTTAACCTTACTTTTCAAATAATTCATAAAACTTTACATATTCGTTATCTAAATTTGCGATCGTATAAAAAGTATAATATGTGACTCGTTTTATAAACTCTTTAGATATTTGTTTTTTATACACACTTAACTAAAGAGACTTTATAAATCTTGTTACATAATATAATATTAAATTTTTGTTTTTCTTATTTCAATTTTTATACTTACTATCCATCTTTAGCATATCGAATGGTAAAATTCATATTCTCAATTTTAGAACCCTGATTTGTGATGATAATATTATCAACTAATTATACGTATCTACTTCAAAATTGGAATAATTATAATTAAAGTATATACTTTTGGTAACAAGAATAGATGGAAGGAACACAGTTTGTCATTCATATAATCTGTAGATCCGATTCTGAAGTACGAATTTATTTATAAAGAGGTATATATACATTAACTGTATGTTATATAACTTTCAGTATGTTTTATAAAGGTGTCATAAGATACCGTATTAAATTTTACTTAGATCTTAGCTTTTGTTTTCATAAATCGAGGCATAAAAGAAATAATGCTCTTTATTATTCTATACCAGATAGAGCTAAAAATAGAATAGACATTAGAAACATAACAATTTTTAGAATTAAATTGGCATTACCAATAATTTAACATAATTTTGCTTTGTGCATGTTTGTATGTAGTTCTGTAATAGCTAGCGTAAACAGTTATATTATCGCAATAAATAATTCAACTAAAATCTAAATTTAAAAACTAAGCAGTGATGCACCAACAGCATGCAATATGCATGTCGCGTATCTTAGCGCATGCGCATTAATTTGAGATGGCGTATTTTCATTTCTACCATTCTTGTCTCGGAACATTCAATGATTTTTAATCAGGTTTAATTAGTGCATGTGTGTATGACTTCAGTAGCAATTAAGTAGCAGTTAAATGCTAAATTATTCGAGTATATATATACATATACATAGGCTGTCTAAAAAGTCTGGAAACACTTAAATATCTCGAGAACAAAGCATTCAATGACAAAGTGACAAAACACGTGTTTTTTATTTTTCTAAAATTATTCCGGCATGATATGCATACTCCCTACCCCTCTGGTAGGCGGGGTGGGGGTAAGTTTCAAAAACTTAAATGGAGACCCCCATATTTTATTTCTTTATTGCATTCTCCATAAAAACAACTGTAATTGATTTGCAAATTTGAAATAGGGAAAATCTAAAAAAAATTGGGCAACGATAAATATTTTTTATGGTGAAAAAACGATAAAAAATTATCGTATCTTCGAAAATGTGCAATTTTTCAATTGAGAAATTAGAAAATATCTTTAAGGTGAAGAAAACGATAAAAAGTTCGTTTCTCAAAAATTTGTATCGTTTTTTTTTAACTATAAAAAATATTTTCTGATTTCGTAATTATAATTTTTTTAACGTAATTATTTTTTTTTTAAATCAGTCTTCATAAATCTATATGTTACTTTTTGTTAAGAGACATATAAATGTTATATTTTTAAATTTCTGATTGCACTTAAGTTTCAAGTTGTTATTGTTAGTAAAATAATTTATTAGTTTCATTGTTGTAAGTATTAGTATTATTTATAGACTTTGATGGTGACCCATGTGGGATTCGAAATCAGTGGAGTGATTTTTTCAACAATAAATTGATTGAATTCTAGTAAACTTTTATTCTTCCACATGAACAATAAATTTACGTTACGGCAAAGTCGCCTATCACTACTCACACCAGCTATTATTTATAAGTAATTAATTTTAGCTTTGAATACAAGGGAAATAGGATACCAATAAAAAACACATTGAACTGTATTAGATCAAAAAAACTGAAAGGAAAGTCCATCGACCTCTTTGTGCCTCTCTGGGGTTGCCCATGAATATAATATCTATGAAATTTAAATAATATAAAATTTGATGGTTGATATATTATTGTTTTAAATTGTTTAATTTACAGTAAAAAAATATTAATATTGTATATTTTAACTAGTTAAAATTTCTTGTTACCATGTAATTTTTTTTTAAGTTTCTGATTCCGCTTTTGATATCTTAGTTTTTGTGTAAAAAAATGCAAAGTATTAATATGGAAAATTTGACTAAAATAGATGCAAATTTGATTATTGAATCAGATAGGAATGGCCAAAATGGGAAGACTTCAGTCGAAAAGCGGATCCATGTGTTTGTAATTTACCAACCCCGGAAACGGCAGTCAGCCCGCATGAATCGCTTCCTCGTCTGTAATGCACGCATACAAACAAACACCTACACTTACACGAAGTCTTAATTAAACTTTATTTCGCGAACTTTAGGTTCGTGTGTTGTAAGAATTAAATCAAGAAGTTATGAGACAAAGGCTTATTTATATGACTGTTGTGAAATGACGACTGTTATATTATTGACTGGTTCACCTTATGAGCACGATAACTTTTTCGCGGATTGTGACACGAGGAATATATGGGAATACTTATTAATAAACATAAATTTCGGTAAATTCATTATATAAATGTAATTACCAATTGATAATAAATTATTTCTTAACTAGATTTTAGTCAACCTCAACGGGTTTCGTACCTTACCTAGATCATGTTCAGAAACGATATTGATCGAGGTTAAGTTTTAAAAAATAAATTAAGTAACTTTAGATTTTTTTCCATAATTATTTTAATGAATAACTAAAGTTAACAGAAACAAACATCATAATAAAAAATAAATATGTATAGCGTCATGACATTTTGCCCGTTATTAGATGTGGTACCCTGCTGTAAAATCACGAATTCCAAAGATATATTTTTTAAAATAAATATATTATCACATCTCTTACCCATTACTAGGTATAGTATCATCTGCCGAAGCAGATCTCGGTAAGTGATATATTTATGCGCATGTAGTGCAGTTACCAGCCGTCAAACCATGGCCCCAAAGATGTTAGTGGAGGGAGAGACATAGGTGTAATTTTAGTGCGATAAAAATTATTTGTCGGCTATGAAAATCATTTCTACAGTCCGATACGTTGGTATACAGAGTGAGGATTTTAGAACAACTAATCAGTTTTGAATGCTAACTAATAAATTTATAGAAGAAATCAATACGCAGACATATACAGCATGGAGGGGGAGCTAATTCAATGATTGGTGAAATTAAATTATATAGGGTTGTGGTGGAGGGTAATTAAAGTTTTTTTTTCAAATGGGAAGAGGTACTTTTTACTGAAATAGATAACATGAAATATTCCCTATTCAATGACGTATCATTTGCTATTCCTCAAATTAAAAAAATCTGATGTGGACACCACATGACTTCCTTGTACGCGTATTAAACTATAGATATTTTTTTAATTGCACACATTTGACATTAAATCTTTTATTTTTTGTTCTAATCCATAGCAAACTTAATTTTTTTTTTAAATCCAAAAATATATAATATTTAAATTTAGATATATATCGTTTATGAAAAAAGCTAATTTAAAAATTCTTAATGTGCTAGACGCAGAATTTAATTCTCTAAAACTTTTATTTGCAGCATTTATTTCTAAAATTGAAATAATACCATTTTTTTCAAGGAAAACTGTTAGCAGCTTCATGTACTGTGGCACTTCCGGTTAGTCTATTTTAACCAAAATCTATTATGTTATTTCCATTGATATAGTAGTCTCATATACCAAATTTGGAAAGTTTTAAATTATATTTGAATATAGTTTTTCATGAAAATCTATTATAGTCTTCAAGTAAAGTACCACTTCCGTTAGTTGTATAATAACACAAAATATAAAGTTTCAATTTTCTACGGCACGACGAAATTAGTCAAAATGGATTCAGGGAGGGCCAAAATACCTATTTCCGTTGAAATCTGAGAACCGAAAATTTTCGCGATTACAATACTTCCTTTACTTCGTACAAGGAAGTAAAAAATATCAAAAAATTCAATATATATGAATAAATTCTTCATGTAAAATAAAACTGGCAATTGTAAAAACAAGTAAAGGCAAACAAGTGAAATTATTTATAATATTATACGCGAGATTTCGATTCATTTTTATTCAAAAATCAATTTTATTTCATATTGTACTTGAAGATGTATTTCTCGTATTAAACATGTTAATGTTTATTGAAGTTTTTGAGTATATTTTTAATTTATGAAAAAGGAAATATTTAGGACTTTCCATTTCAGTAAAAAATACACATTCTCACATGAAAAAATAAAATTTTATAATATTATATAAGCCTACGTACTTAATTTTTCTCTAAGATCATTAGCTTGCCAACAAAACGGATTAGTTTTTTTTTAATTCACCCTGTTTAGAAACCCTTTAATAGTAAACTATCAAATACTAAACAACAATATAAATATAGCTAACCTGAAAGATTAATGTGACAAAAATTAAAATAACTGTCTAAAAGTCCATCCTTATGAGTAAAATATATTTGTGATCCTATACTTCATTTTCTGGCCATAGATACATAGTAGTATCAATATAATCTTTTGATATCTATAAAAATAGAGATAACGCATCATTAATTAAATTCACGATCTATAAAATAGTAACAGGAAGCTAAAAATATAATGAATAAAAATTTTTCAATAAGACTCATTAATTTCAGGTACTTCTGAAAGAGTAATAATATTACAACAAACCTGCAGAGTCAAGAACATTTTTCAAGCTCATGAAATAAGTACAACACAACAATTCCATATTCCGTGAAAGTTCACAGCGCAGTTGAGTTGAGCGCTTCCGTTCACTTCTCGCTGGCAGGTGAAGGGTCCTCAAATCCGCCGTCGCCGCCGTCTCCGCCACTACCGCCTCAAGAGCGCTCAACAGCTCAACTTGCGCAAACACTGATCAAGGAAATTTCCTCCCAACATAAAAACAAAGCTAATTTCATCTAAACTGCGTTTGATGGCTCTGTGACACTGATACTCGCATGAATAACAGCGATTAATATTGATGTTGGCTTTGTTGCTTTGTTTTATCTTCCGAATATCAAATATTCTTGGCTAAGATAGAATACAGCTTTATACATTTTAGTTTACGAGATATAAATTCTATTTATACCTCAATTTAAGAAATATATTCTTTCAATTTATTTATAGTATATCTACTTCTGCTTATACTTGAAACATACAAGGACTTTCAATCTTTATTGTATAGTGTTGTTCGCAATTTACAATTATAATTTAAGTATGATCATAAAATGAATATATAAAATAAAATTGAAGTAAATACTCAACCAGACTGTTTGAATTCTGCCCTATTATCGGGCTTACTTATTGTATATGGACAGATTGTCCTATGCAAACTGTGCCATCAATCAATAAATAAATAAATATAAATAAATATATCATCACGCCTTTTACCCATCACTGGGTGTGGCACTCTGCCTAAGCAGATCTCGGTAAGTGATATATTTTTCGCGTGAAGTGCGGTTACCAGCCGTCAAATCACGGCCTCCAAAGATATTAGTGGTGGAGGAGCCACAGGGGTAGATTTTTTAAATTGGTGAAAGCCACCTACCATCAATCAATACACGTAATAAACGTGGGAAACGAATTTCGCACTATTATTGCTACCCTGATTTGTTTACAGGAAAAGATAATATCAATTACAGAAAATTAGAGTCTTCGTTTTAATCAGTCCATACATTTCATTTTACTTATTTCATTATTAGTAATATTATGCATAAAAATTGTGAATAACTGATACTGGATAAATGCAAATTAATATGTACCTAATGTTAAACAGACACATATATATTTTAAAATTGATTTAATAGAAACCACATTTTTTTAAAATGTGGCTATAAAATAGTTTACATTCATAATTTAATAATCTACAAATTTCATTTGAATTTTTCTCTAATGTAATGAAGAAAGTAACATAATTAGGACACTTTTATCAAGGAATAGTACTAAATTTCCCGATTATATTGATAAATTTTAGTATTTCACATTGTTTTCTTGCTTTGCAACAAGCAATAGAGCAAACTAAACGCCTTGCGTAGGACAAGGCGTTTTATTTAATGTCAATTTGCTCTAGAGAAAATCTTAAAGGTGGCGTGGCATTTGGTAAGATTAGTTATTTTTGTATTAAGTGCGAAAATGAGTGTTTTTTTGTTGTGCTTGATAATGTTACTTTTAGTCGAGACGTAGGTCGAGACAAAAAAAGTAATTCGAACGCGCCAAAAAACTAGAATTTTACCCACGAAATACAAACAACATTTTCTACAAGTGTAAACAAAGAATAATACAATAATTATTGATTTATTTCAGAAATTTAAAGGGAACCATTCAACAATAATATGAATTTGGTACTATTGATGTGTTGAACCTTACAAAAAATAATTTGGGAGTTTGCGCAAAATACTCAATTTTGACGGTAGAAAAAAAACTATTTCTGGACAAAGATATTTATCGGAATTGTTTATTATAGGTAATATATCGAGAGACAAGAATTTATTGGTAAATTTTAGATTGTTGCATAGCATCGAACAGCCCAGTGTCAAAAATGACATAATTAGATGTGTCATTTTTTAAACGAGTTGCCTATGCAGATATTATATAATAAATTTTCCCAAATAAATTCCTAGTTCGAGTTATATTTGCCTGATTATTTCTTGAATTTAAATAAAAATAGTTGTTTAAATGTCAAAATTATAAATATCAATAAACAGTTGCCTAGGATATGCATATGGATTTATCAAAATTTTATCGATGTAAAAGCGTCTTGATGAAAAATAATTATTCGGATTAGTATATAATGTACTGAAGAAAATAATCATTATAAAATTGCATTTATTGGTATAACTTTCAAATGTTTATGCATTATGATCGATTGGGAATAGATCAAGCTCAATTATCATTTATTATTGTCTAATGGGCGATTTTACGTGTAACAGGTTGTATATATGAGTAAATAAATAAATAATTAGATTTAAAATACTATGCTTATATAGTTCGATGACATCAGAATAGATACAAAATATGATTCATAAGCAATTTTTCCTCAGTGTCTATGTATTTTTTTAGATGTATATGAACATAACTGAGATGTTCTTTAAAATACGTGCAACTTGGTAACTAATTATTGAAAATTACTGCAAGAGAATAACATGTGCCAATGTGAAAATGATAAAATATTCTTTGCAGCAGTATTTACTATAACAAAAACTGCGTTTCTCATAGAGGATTTAAGTGGGATTGCGTGAAATTCACTTTCAAAAACAAGCGTAGGTTGACATTCCCTTTCTTTATCTTTTATTCGTATTCAGTTCTTACTAGATGAATTTCTGTTGAATTTACTTTCAAAAATGGATGACGCTCACGTCCTTTCTTATTTATTTAAATTATTTGTTAGAGAAGTGGGCATAAGTAACTTGAGAAGATTTGAGCATGGGGAACGTACGTCGAATGAAAGATTAATGAAATAGGTGAATAGGAGCGAATGGATAGACTTTTAAAAATGTAAATTAATATTAACTATATATTTTATGAAAACTTTTCTGAAAAGTGTTACTTGAAGGTTAAAAGGGTGAAAAGATTACTAGCAAATTTGATAGAAAAAATTTGATGTGGACACCATATTACTTTCTTGTACGCGTATTATAATACACCTACATTTTTTTTAATTGCATATATTTGATGTAATTTTACATTGATATAGAACTTTTATTTTTCTACGATTGCTATGAAAAGTTGACGATTACGCTCTCATATGTCATCGTAAAGTTGACGTTTTTTGTGGGGCAATCGAAAAATATCTTTTTTGCGCGTCTCCGATGGCAACGCGCGAAAAAGACGTTAAATGCACGCGTTTCCAATGGCAACGCACGAAAAAGATATTAAATGCGCGCTTATTTCAATAGTTACCAGGGATACAAACAAATCTTGTCCTTTTGACAGTTGACAGAATGAATTTATTTTCAGTACGTATACGTTTTTTAACAATTTTAACATGCAATCGTAGAAAAAATTATGTGTGTATCACGAGCGTAAAGTGTCTTTGTTCCTCTTACACTATTGGAGCTCTCGCCTTCGGCTCGCGCTGCAATTACTGTGTTCAAGTAACAAAGAATCACTTTACGCTCTTAATACACAATTAACTATTTTTTTCTTATTTTTTGTTCTAATCCATGGCAAACTTAATTACAAAAAATAAAAATATATAATTTTTAAATTTACATATCTCGCTAATACAAAAGACTAATTTAATAATTCTCAATGTACTAGACGCAGAATTTAACTTTTATTTGCAGCATTTATTTCTAAAATCAAAATAATATTGTTATTTTCAAGAAAAACTGTTAGCAGTTTCATGTAATGTATCACTTCCGGTTAGTCCATTTTTAACAAAATCTATTATGTTATTTCCATTGATATAGTGGTCATATATACCAAATTTTCGGATTATATTTTAATACAGTTTTTCATTAAAATCTATTACAGGCTTCAAGTCAAGTACCACTTGCGGAAGTTATATAATGACCAAAAAGGGAGGTGCACAACTAGATGTTGTAGCAGTCCTAAATACAAAATTTCAACTTTCTACGGCTTACCGTTTTTGAGTTATGCGAGATACATACGTACGTACGTACAGATGTCACGACAAAATTAATCAAAATGGATTCAGGGATGGTCAAATTATATATTTCCGCTGATATCTGAAAACCGAGAATTTTTGCGATTACAATACTATATTTACATCATACAAGGAAGTAAAAAATAGTGTGTTACCGCTCTCATAATGTATTTCCCGTATGTCAAATGATGTTAGTGACTACGTATACGAGTACCTATGTAGCTTGAATTAAACAAGTAAGGGTCGATTTATCAGTTGTGGCTGTGGCATAGTGTTAATAACTCTTCTGTTAAATAAATGAACCATACCAACCATATTAATGACTTACAATTTATTCTGTTTATACTGTGATTACATTATGTTTTTTTTTTATTTGACAAACAGTAATTTAACCCTGCATATATAAATTGGTTTTAAGGATAAAAGAATTTTCTTATGTGAAAAACTCTAGAATGTTCATTATTTAAAGAATATAAATGGAGAACGCAAACAAATTTTACAATGACTTAAAAAATTTTGGAATAATTTAATTGTCCATTGAATTTAAATTATATATTAAAATATTGATTGATACGAGATCATGCTATTCCAGATAACTAGTTTTGTGTATAAATAAAATAAACTAAATATAACATCACGCCATTTACCCATTACTGTGTGTGGCACTCTGCCGCAGCAGATCTCGGTAAGTAATATATTTTTTCGCGTGAAGTGCGGTTACTAGTCGTCAAATCACGGTCCCCAAAGATGTTAGTGGGGGTAGTTTTAACGTTTTAACAGACCGACCCGAATATAAAGATAATAAAATGAAAAATCTATTTTAAAAACGTTAATTGGGTGCTTGAAGCCGTTAGCTTGGTCTACTATAAGAAGTTTTTGATAACCTTTCATGAATAGGTACGATGAAGAACACCTAAAATGTGGAAGAACGATTCGTGAATTCTTCCCCAAAATTACGCGACGGCCTCAAGTCGTTTTTGTCGAAGCACAAAATCCCGGCGTTAGAATCTTACTTCTCTGGTCTAACCTTTTTATGATTTTTTTCTAAAGTTAAGTCTGATTTAAAAGAAATTCGTTTCGAGTCCGTGGATGCACTGAAGGAAAAGGCGATGGTGTTTAGAAAATGACTTGCAATATTGCTTGCAACATTTGAAGTTATATAGTTTTTTAATGAATCAGTTTAAAACATCTAAGAACATATGCTGTAACATACTGTTAATTTTTGACAGTAAAAAAAAGTTATTAGTTTCCGTTGCTTTAAAATTTTAACAGCTGATAAAATCTACCAGAGTTAAATACAACATACATCTCTAAACCGATTATTATATAAGCAAATCTGAATGAGTAATTGGTATATTTTTTGTATAGAACTAACTACACGAAAGAAATTCACGCTATTGACTGAACTATTACTTATTTTCCAAATGTGAATTGCTCACGTCAGTTATTTTTAAAAGTTTTATTATTTAAGAGAGTAAATATTGATTTCCTTTGTAGTTGAATTAAGTGAAAATAATTTTAATTTGAATCTTGGTATTTGCAAAAAAATTAATAAGTAAGCCAACGACATCGTTATTTCTACGCTGTTGTATTAATAATGGATTGATATTATAAGTTTCGGGTAGCAACTTTTACAAACTTTTTTAATATTTCGTCGAATCGAAAAGGTTGTGCATTAATTACATTGGTTTCATATTCAACAGTCACTGTTGCCAAGCCTTTAATACAGTACCGGACTTTAAATACTTTTCATATATTTCTTGGTTTAAGCTAATGATATAACTTGTAACAGATACATAAAATTAATATAATATTAACATTCTACCTGCAATTACCGAAGATCTTCTCTTTTACATAATCATAAATTAACTAGTTTCTTAGTAATTTACCCTCAAAGCAATACATTATATTTTGTGGTTTTCATTTTAAGTAATAAGAATTCTTGTTTATTATTTGTTCAAATCTTTATAGATTTTAATTTAACGAGAAATATAATAACTAACTACATTTGAGATGACATGACTTAACCTCTGTCTAACCTCTATTTAATTGATTTTAATAACGTTGCTGGCTTTGATAGTCCAGTCCACTGGCTCAGATATGATGTCTTCATCGAAAAGGTGTAACATTACTCTTAACTAATGTGACGAACAAAGAAAAGTTAAATAAAAAAATGTATATGTAAAAAGTTGAAGAGATAAAACTGATGTTTAAATAGTATATTGGTTAGATTCATTCTAGTAATACTAAAAATATGATAATATTTTCACGTTGACTAGGTAAGTATATTTTCTATAGTGTAGGGAGTAGAGATTTTTTGTTTTATTTATTAATCAGCCTGAATTTTTTCAAAAATTTATGTTTATATCTGTAGTATAATCAAATCAAATTTTGTCGGTATTCAAAATTTTCTCATTATAATTGGATTTTAATTACATTAATTAAATATTAACTTTAAAAAATATTCTTTAAATACTATAATATTTTATGACTACTTCTTTTTACGAGTTCAACCTATAGAATAACAAACACATGTAGTTTAAGTTACTTTATAAGACAATGTAATAGTATTAGCAAGAACACTTTCTGCACAATAGTTTTTATACAACCATTTGAAAACTCTTGAAAATTATTTTACCCTTTCTCGCTTTTCGGAACAAGCGGGAATGTTATTTTCTCACTTGTTGGTATTGGAAAAGTAAAATATACGCTTGTTGCTCGTGAAACGATAACTTTTCATTATCAAATGATTGCTGTAATAGTATACTTTCCGTCATAGTCATGCAAAAAATTACATTATAGGAAACCTATCTGATATTGTACTTATAGTGATAAGTACGTTAGGAATGGGAATAATATGAAATTTGTTTTTAAAGCATGAATTTATATATATATTATTATTTTATAGAAATAAAAAAAAATCGTTTAACTATCTACCATTTTGTTAAGTTGAATAATAATGAACAATAACTGAAAAATGAATAAACATCCAGTCGCATTCATTATAAGAATTACGTAATGTAAGCATAGTAGATTGTATTTCAATTCTGTTAACTCCGGTTGTTGAGGCCCGATATAAATATCGCGTGCCTCGAGATACTAAGTCCGACTCTGGTGTATTTACGTGCCCAGTGTTCAGCGTAGGTTTTCCGCGATCAGGTGACACGCTTGCGCACACGCGGACAAGTGTTGATGATCTGTTCGCGTGTCGCTCCGATATGTTTAATTAATAATCGCGATGAGTGGCCTGAACCTAATACCAGTTGCTTTCTCTGCTTTTATATTAGCATTAAAGGCTGACGTACCTACCTTAGCTCTTACAATTTACCCCAAGGTATTACAAACACATTTGTTTTGATTATTTGGTTAATTTTTATAATTCATTTGTATTATGCTATGTTTTCCTGTTGTATTTAGTTTTGTTCATTTATTAAATTCAAATATATTCATTGTTAATTATAATTGTAGGTTTTGTTTAAATAGTATTTAATAAAACTTTGCTGATAAAAAACACATTATGCGATATTTACTCACACATCAACAACGTGTTATCTCTGTTAATGAAATAAACATATAACTCGCTGCGAATTTTGGTGAATGAGCAAACAATAACTTTATGAAAACACACTTATTTGTAAAAGACAGACAAACACATAATAAATCATAAATTGTCAACAAAATGGAGGTATGAATTTTTATCACGTGCATTGTTTAAGTTTACCACAACTAATAATACTAGATCTCCTGATTTTATCGATAAATTTTGTATTGCAGAACTTTTTTTAATAACAAGCACGAAAGCAAAATATGTGATAAATTCAAAATTTTCACTAGAAAAATTAGAGAGCTAATTAGTTATTTTACATTATGATTAGCTGTAAACAGGTAAAGAAAATAAAATTTGAATTATAAAAAGAAAAATTGGGATACCGCTAGGATTTGAACCTAATACACTTAAAAAAGTAAGAAGAAATTAGTCATAAAATCAGATTTGAATCATATAGCGACTACGGATTTGTTGGTTTAAAACATAAGACCGTAGTTCATAAGTTTTAGGTTCAAATCCTGGCGGTATCCTTTTTTTATTCATAGTTCAACTTAACTTAATCAATTGTTAAATATTATTTAGAAGATAAAAAAAATACAAATAAAGTATAATCATTCCATCTTCACGTAAATTTGGAAAGTTACTTAAAGCAAAATATAAAATAAAATATTTGACAGCTTTGGTATATATTGCCCTATAATCTAGATGCGATACTATTCATTTAAGAAAACTTGAAATTGCAAATAAGTGCAAAGTAATTGTTTATAAATGACCATACTACTAGTATCTTTTTATTTTAAATATATATATTTTCAAATGATATTGTTACCTAAATTGGAAACAACACTTACACCAGTTTCCCAAAATTTCATTATCAGCCTCCGCAGTCCGCAACGTGCAATAATCAGCCAGTTAAACCCGTCCGATTCCCTTAATTCAATCTTCGCTCTTCGGCAAAAAAGTTAGCGTTAATGAATCCGACATACGATCAGCCGTATCTTGCCAGCTTACACCGAGTATCACGCTCCTTGCAAAAACCGCGATCTTTCCGCCGTCTAGAAACTTTTAACACTGTCATCCGGAATAAAAACGTGTATTTCTCGTTTCATCTTCGTCGGTTTGTCCGTTAGTTCGCTACGCGATGTGAGCGGTAACCAGTAAACGACCGAGCTGCGGAAGAACGGAGTACTAGATTTTTACCGGATTTGCTTAATGAAGTTCCGCAAAGTACCAATTCAAACTAAATTCTAAATGGATTATAACGTTTGAATCGTAACTGCTTTGTAGTGGAATACGTAATTAATGTATTGTGGTGTGCTCAACTGTTGGACTAAATTATAAATGAAAAAAAAATTTGTTCTTTCGAACTAGAAGTGTAACAATTTAAATTCAGTTTATTTTCACTTCAGGAAGATGTCTGCTAATAATTTACAAATTATTTATAAATATATTTATTTTCTCTTTTATGTACAGGAGCGAATAGATGGATGTGAATAAAGTATTGTTGCGTGATGATGGATTTTGATTGTGAGGAAGGAAAGAGCTCGTATGGAAGAAGTGTTAATGTGATTGAAACGTGTATCGTGTGTCAGAATGAGAATGTTGACGTGAACTGATTTTTTTTTCGTTTAGAGGATGTTCTACGAATGTTTCAGGGGTTCGTGCTACCCCATTTAATAGGATATAACGTGATGTATGTATGTATGTATGAATAATAATACGACCATGAAGAGACTGCATGCAGAATACAATTCTGTTCGACCTTTAATGAATGTAAATATGTCGTATCATTTGAAAAACTGTCTAAATACACTGCTCAAAATTGTACACGGATATTTTAAATATTGAGTTTAAAATTAAAACTATAAATTATACTCAAATATTTCTAAGATAAACAATACCTTAGGGATTCTTACATACATTTGAATATAATTTATAACAAAAATAATATCTTATTTATTCTTACAAATATTTGAATGTAGTTTACAGTTTTAATTTTATATTAAATTTTACAATAAAATTATACAATTTTGAGCAGTGTAGTTTCATAATAGTCACGCATATGTATCTTAATAAAATCTGCAACGGTAGCAAAAGTTCATATTGTGATGACTATATGCAGACTGCAAAAGATTACTCGTAATTCTGTTCGACGTCCATTGCAAATACAGTTGTCCTATCATACAAAATCTAACTTAATTGTGTCACAAGATGGAGATACATCGTAGTAAAATCTACAGGGATAAGCGTGAGTTCATAGTATGATTTTAGTCTACAAAAATATCGTGTGATATTATATGTTCCATATCGATCATTGAGCAACAGCTTTTCTATATACACAACAATTTGTTATTGTGTAAGTAGTGTTTCTTGTTGTCTTATAAAAGGATAGTAACTTTGACCAATTACATAAAACCGAGAAAAGTCTATGCAAAATCATTGTTGAAAAATTAACAAACTTTTTATTATGACACCAAGGCAAACTTATTTTTTTCATATACCTATATCAGAACAAACTAAATTTCAATGCGTATTATCATTTCTAACTGCTTTCCTCAAACACATGAATTGCGTAAAATATTTTTTTGCATAATAACTAAAGCAAATTCAAATTTTAAAAATATATACGAGTATATAATTGCACAAATCCGAGAATTCTACATAATTACAATGAAATTGCGAGATTAACAAATACATGTTCATTAGAATCTGATCGCGACTATATGGATGCATGTCTTCTGTATAAGATTATGAACAATCAACCATGTTTTGAACTTAAATCTCTCTTCATTGAAAATACGAATCCGTATTCTCTCCGTAACAACCAAAGATTTATAATTCCCACTTTTAGATCAAACAAAAAAATATTTAACTTCGCTTTTTAAATAAAGCGTCCTGTATATTTCTGCGGAATTAGTTCTAAATCAATTTCTCTTCACAATTATGTATAACAAATTGTGGTTTACCTTCAAATTATACCTAACAATGCAAAGATCGTCCTTCATAATTTTTTTTTTAAACAAGGTTATGATACTCTATCTCAAAATCTTAAGGAAATAACATTACCGTAGTTTGCTTGCTAATTATACATGAAATGCTGTATAATGTCAGGAGAAATATAATTAAGTGAATCCAAAAATATTTAGAATTTAATGGTGGAAAATTTGAACACTCATTATAAGACACATTATCTAGTATTTAATTTGGTTAATTAGTAATTAATTAATTTTGTTAATCTTAAAGCAAATAATAAATATCAGATCAACTTTATAATATGAATGAATTTTATGTGTATGAGATCAAGATATGAAAATATTGAGTTTGCTTTCTACAAAACTGGATTCCATGTTTCAAAAAAAAATTTATATTTAAAATTAAGATACTGTAAAACTGAGATAATTTTTCAGATAGTTTAAATACAGAAAGAAGTTTTGAATACGAATTCTGGTTAGGATAGTATTATTGCATTTTGTTTCTAAAAAAATTTGTACGAATAGAGACTTATTTGTCTGAAAACATATTTATCCTTATCCTATCTTATTTGCCATTATCCTGTTTTTTTTTTGTATTAAGGTTGAATAATAAATA
Source organism: Pterostichus niger (assembly GCA_947425015.1). NCBI lineage: Eukaryota > Metazoa > Arthropoda > Insecta > Coleoptera > Carabidae > Pterostichus > Pterostichus niger. The sequence continues at coordinate 17,032,704 of OX380334.1, read as the reverse complement.
ATAAATTTTTTGTTTACTAATTTCATTAAAAAAATTGAATTTTATCTATAATAAATATTATGTTTCACTTATAATAATATATATAAGTTAAAAGTTGGTTCAAGTGTTCTGCAGATAATTTCAAACTCAATTAGGCGGAAATCAATTTATCAATTTATTTTAATTTTATTATTTTTGAGAGAAGTGTTTAATAGCTTCAAATAAAAGTTGTACAGAATTTTACGAGTACATCCAAATTAATATAGAAAATGAATTTACTGTACTCGTATTCTTGCATCTCTAATATTTTAAGAAAAAAAGATTTGAAACATAAAATTTAAAAAAATTAACTCGTCTAACAAATAAATAAATATCACGCCTTTTACCAATTACTGGGTGTGGCAATCTGCCTTAGCAGATCTCGGTAAGTGATATATACCTTCGTGTGAAGTGCGGTTACCCGCCGTCAAATTACAGCCCCCAAATATGTTAGTGGGGGTAGTTTTAACGTGCTGAAAAAAATTGTTTGTTGGCGTGTGAATTGAACCCGGGTTCTCAAATCCACAGGCCGACTCGATACCACTGAGCCACCTACCTCATAACAAGTGTAAAAAATAAATTAGTAGAAGATCTTATGTGTGTTCTGTGGGAGTAATGTTTAAAATGCAAAAGCAAGAAAAACGAATCCAGCTAAACTTTAACGAAATGGATTTTGTTACTAGGCTAAGAGATATGGATTAATATTATGTTGACTTGTACGAGTATTACAAGTAGTTATATACCAACAAACATATTCTAAAGCTAATTTATTTCATTGTATATTCCGAAAGTATTATCATTGAAGGTATAATATTTACTATCGTAAATGTCCTAAAATAAATGAAAGCACAAAAAAGAAGTAGGGAATAAAGATAACAAATAAAACAAAATCTTTTACACATTCAAAAACCGCAGCGCTCAAATCGAATCTTCTCAAAACAGAACAAAAAACACAAATACAGGATTTATTTACCGCCAACTTATTTCACCGGCATATGAATAAAAATTCCGCAAAGGCTGTATTTAATTATGAAACCACAAACGAACTGCGTACATTCGTACTGTGTGTTTCGAAATGTTATTATCGTCCGTGGACGCAGTCGCTCAGCTGCCGCAGCCCAGTCTGTTTGCTTTCAATCTAGCGCGAGATAGCGCTGCAGTCGTCACACAAAAACTCAATTCAATTCCCGGCAATTTCGGATTCGTTGTGTGCGTGTGCGTGTTTGTACACCACGTATGAATTATTATTAATTCCGCGGCTTGGCAACATTAGGCCGATTATATTGATGCAACGAAAACAGCTGTCTGTTACGGAAGAAATTACGCGCTGCTGTAATTACGGTCGGTAATGGGAATTTGCAGAGTTCTAGATTATCGGTAATATGATTGGTACTGCCGTACATGTCTATTGTTTTGTCATGGTTATGTGTTTATAGATTTACAAGTATTAAGCTAATTTTTTACTTTATGTATTAGGATTAATTTCATGAATATGTGAATTGCAAACGGCTTTGAATTGAACTTGTTATAATGCACAAATTTATGTAAGTAAATGGAAAAATTAAAGAAAATTAGATATAGCAATACTATGTTATGTATCAAGGGAGGGAAACAAGCGATTATTCCCGTGTGTGAAGTTGACAAGTCGAGGTTTGCCAACTTCACACAAGAGATAATCGCGCCCTCCTGTGAAGCATATTATACTTTTCGTAACAAGTGCACAAAAATGACAAAAATTACTGTCTTATCGGGACAAATGTCAAATATGGGTTGCGTAACTATTTGCCTAGGAAACACCGCAAACAGCTAATCTCTCTAGGCAGAGAAACATCGCTCTAGGGAGAGAAGCATGGTACCTATGGAAACATAATGTTTCTCTCCCTAGGGGAGAAAAGCAGTGTCTCTCTCTCTAAAATTAGGGAATAAGAACGAGTTTCTTGTGCATGTGTTACGAAAATATCATATTATGACTATATGAATATGAATAGATACGATTGTACTTTTATTTTAGACTAACATATAAACTCACTCATGAAGCTATTTAATGTAGTCTAAAATCGGATATATACGAAAGTAAAATAGTACCCTTAATTTTTCATGGATAATTATAATGCCGTTTATTCAGGTATCCCGCATCCACTTTGTATCAAAATGGTGGACTAAAATTTATAGCTCATTTTTAAGTTGAGTTAGGATTCTTAAAATTTTATTAAAATCAAAAAATCCATTCTAGAGATACCTTAGCCTTATTATATATCAAGATCAAGAAATTAAAGTTATTTTTTATTCGATAATGTCAAAAGTGAGATGTATTGTTGTGAAAATATTTGTACGACACCGAACCTTTGCGGAGGTTACTACGTGATGGTAATTAAATAGTGCGTAAAAAACTTTTTTACCAAGGACAATTAAAATATATAAATTATTACAAAAATCCTTACAATCGAATAAAGCGCACGCATGAAAAAGCTATTTATACAGTTGCCGAACGCGACTTCGTTTTGTCTGGCAATTTACTTAATTCGTGCTAAAAACTTTATTTTTCGTCGTTGTCTCATAAATATTTATTTTGATTATTTTCATAATTTTTTTTATCAAAAGGTATAAATTGCTATATTATAAATAAACTAAATATTTTTATAGCGTTTTTCAACTTCAAATTTATGACTATACTTGTAATTCAATAAGCAATAATAATAAAAATATTACCTTATTTTGAACGGTTAAATATTAAAATAACTTCCAAAGACACGAAATGCGAGGATGAGTAATAGGAATAATACTAAAAATCTTAAATGCGATATATTTAACAAGTAAAAATGTAAATTAAACTTTGAAGGAGTGGTAAAAGTAATTTTATAATTAATTAATCAGAATAATTTAATCAATTACGTTCAACATTTGGTGGCCAGCTGCATTCCATTTGCCATTTTAATCTCAATAAAATTTACAGTTTTGTTCATGCTTGAATAAGTTGTCAAATCCCGAGGTATACTAATTGGAACACATAAAAAATCGGGAATTAATTAAAAGAAAACTCGATAACAAGTTCGGATATTAAAAGTCAAAGGCGACGAGTAAAATTTTAATTTCGTCGGTAATTTCAGCGACTGTGAGAGTGTTGCCTTCCTTACCGACCGGCACTGGGATAAACTCATAAGCCGCCCTGAACGAAATCGTCCACCCGCTATGTTTATTGCAGCACTGCTCAGTTTAGGAACGAATATATTTGAATATAACCGGTTACTTGTAATTTTTTGCACCTGTCGCCTGCCTGCCGTTCCTTTCTTTATTAATTTTTTGAGAATTATTTCTTTTATGAACCCAGAAATAGAAACGACTGCTAGCTTTTATATATATCTGAAATTATTACATTACTTCAGAACTATTTAGTTGTATTGTATTATGAAATAATTTTTCATTAAAACATATTTCTTAATCAATAAATTTTTCATTCTGATAATAATTTTATTAATGTTATTCTTTTTCTTTTCAGGTAAGTGTCTGAAGTATCTACGATACTTATTGCTTCTTATATCTTCAAGCTGTTTGTGAGTAAAACATATACCTATTATAATAAAATTTTATTTTGAAAAGAACTGAGTGTTATCTTGTAAAAAGTTTAAGTTCTAAAGACTTATTATTTGAATATTCGAAATTGTAATTTACATTGTGATAAATTATAAAATGAATATCAACGTATTTTTTTCTTATTTTTTTATTTAATTAATGGATGAATTGATCAATGAAAAGTACAATTTCGATGCTTTCACTTGCAAAGAAATAAAAAATGAATATTCTTTATCCACTTTCAGAACTGCATCTTAATTTATTATCGATTTCGAATCAATTATTCCTATTTATCGTTTCTGTATGCATTTTATTTCATCTTTACCTTTTATAATGTGAAAGAAAATATACAGCGTTTACCCACTGTCTTACATCGTTGATGATGAAATTCTCAGTACGTTAAGCTGTTGCGAAGTTTTGCCTATTATAGCAGGCTTAAAACTAGCAACTTCTCTACTTATCGCCTACATTATGTGATCGCAGTTTATTTTGTAACTATGAGTCTCTATTATAATACTGTCAATAAATAGTATTGGGGATAATAATTAAAACTTTCTTTATAAGGTATATATATATATATATATATATATATATATATATATATATATATATATATATATATATATTTCGGTAAGTGATATATTTCTTCGCGTGAAGTGCGGTTACCAGCCGTCAAATCACGGCACCGAAAGATGTTAGTGGAAGGGTAGCCACAGGGATAGATTTATTTTGATGAAAAATGTTTGTCGGCTGTGGGGATCGAACCAGGGTTTTCAAGATCCATAGACCGACTCGATACAACTGAGCCGCCAACTAGATATACATTATTTATAATTGGGCATATAAATAGGTTTTGTTAAACTTATTGGTATTGGATTACTAACTTGATGATCTGGGTTCGACTTGAATGCATGGCACAAAGTTTTCAGAACATAAAAATAATAACACACAATGTCAGATTTTCAAGTCAAGCCTTCCGAAAATTTTTTTTTTGTTAAAATCATCCAGATCAAATTATTTTATATTTGTAATTATATAAGTTATTCATTTTTATTTGCACCGAATACTTAAATTATGTTTTATTCTAGAGCTGAAGTAGTTTCCTCCCTGCAATTAATGAATTTTAACATTACATAGCTAACTAAAGAAAAATGTGATTGAGAATTTAGAGTTTGATATTTTATGTCCGTATTTAAAAAAAAATGTACTCTATTTTTTGTCTGTACTAATTAAACAGCAAAAGTTTCGAAGAAGGCGAATATTGTCGTAATCTGACTCGGTGACCCGACTTGATTACGAAGGAACTCATGTGATTGCATAGCAGGAGTTTGTCGCTCGACGCAAAAACGTCGCAGCAAAAGAACGATAATTACAGCACAAGTTTCTGATAAGTGGGATTAGTCTCCGAGAAGCGATAAATTTAGCGCGATTATTAAAGCAGAGTAAATATTTATTGAGCTTTTTATAAGCGCTCGGCGCGACGAGCGAAGGAACAGTGAACAGTACAAAAAGCAACGCAGGAAAACAGGAAACAAGAGCACAATAGCGAGCGCATTATGATATTGATTTTAAAATAAATTAAACGCATCTCTGCTGTTGCGCAATTTATTATTTAATGGTAAACTCTGCGAAATTTTACTTTTGTCATTGTAAATAAATTATCATGTTTGCCGTATACTTCGCTGAAAATAGGGGAGCGAACAATAAATTTATTTTGTCAGACAGGACATGACATTGCGGGAAGAGATAACGAGCAAAAGATTGATATTGAAGGGATTTTCAAGTTTAAAGATTTAAACAACTTTAAGCTGGTTTATAGACGCTTCCACGTTATAAGCTTGAAAAATTGGTACATGTTATTTTATTTATATTTAAATTGAACAAATATGACGAAAGTACTAGGTACAAAGATAATGTATATGACTATTTGTTAATAACGAATTTAGCTATATTTTTGTATTTTATGTTTAGTATTAATATCACTTATGATCTTATTTTAATTCATGAACAAGGAAATATACTTTTGTAATAATATAATTAACTTCGTTCATTTGGTGTCCTGTCTCTAATATATGAACAATTAAATTCATGCCATTTCTACAATTCTATTCAACTAAGCAGGAACATTGTATGAATAGTTAATATTGAAATTAGTTTAATAATAATTAAGATTTACTGCTTCTCTTAATAAATATTAAATATACTTTAGCATTTTAATATATCTTGTATTACACAATGACAGTCATTTTACCCCCAAGATTAAATTTTTTACATGACTGAAAATGATTTAGTTTGGCGAATATTTATATTCTCAAGATTAGCAATTCAACAAGGAAAAGAGGTCAAAGAAAAGATCGGTTGCTTGTACGAACGACAGTCGACAGGCGTAGTAAGTAGCAACTAGGTACTGAAGGAGGAGAGTCGAGCAGATTAGGAGGAATAAACGGCAAAGAGCGCACAGTCATAAAATCTTAGTGAAGTAATTTTCAAACTGTAGCGTGACTCGGAGACAAAGTTTTGAATCAGGCCCGCAGCAAAATGTCTGCCTGGCCAAGCAACGTCGTGCAATCTAGAAAATGGATCGATGAACTGCTCGATTTATCAATGGTTATAACGAAGTTACCGAGTAGCTTAGATTTCATGTTCACTTATGACGAGCGGGTTTATTGCTAAAGTTTGGTTAGCTAGCAGCTGTTCCTCCCGCGCCTAATTCTCGCCAGAAGCGTGTGGCCTACCACCGTTCCCCACACCCGTCGTCATCGCCGCCGCCACTGGAGCTACAACGACGCGCCGCTCACCGGGGAGCATCAACGCGCCGTTGTGTATCTCGATCATGCCGTTAATTCGTCAAATGATGCGGAAAATGAACGTGCTGTTTTCACTTTTAAAACTAAACTTTGTAATTTAAAGGGGATGAATTTATTTCAAACACTTTGTCGACTTCACAAAGTATTACCGTTTTTGTTTGTTTATTTTGTACTTTACTTAAATTGCTATTCGTGAAATACACTTGAATAATCCTTGATCATTGAAAGAATTTTTATTATTTTGTTAATAGTAAGCTAATGATACTTTGGATAAATCTCCATCTATCTAAATTATAATAATTTTTTATTATTTTTTATTTAGATACAAATGAAAACTATTATAACTTATATTGGAAAATTCTGTGTTCAACAAATAAATCAATTTATTTATAAAACTATTTCATCATTTATCAATTTTTTTTAGTACATACACGTTAATATTTACAATCATAATCTATATTTAATTTCACAATTTTACAATATATCCATAAATCATTCAGATATTGAAAAATCATCATCGTAAATTAAATTCAACAAAAAATAATATTTAAATGCATCAGCACATTCTAACATTAATCATTATTTTCCAGCGAACAGTCGATTGAATTGTGAAATACTAATATTACATACTACAGCGTTGTAGTAAATAACACTTTATACAACAATAGAACACTCTTCACAGTACCATTGCCGGAATTTCCTAAAGGGAGGTGTTTTAATTATTAAATGCTACAATAATTTTTATCATACATTATCTGAAAAAAATATCATTTCTAAAAGGCCTTACTATAGTTATAAATAAAAAACAGATGCCAACACTTATTTAAAGTCATATCTTTTATAAATATTATTAAACATATTAGGGGCAATTCTATCTTTCAGATAAAAATTATGGCATCAGAATAAAAGTATAAACATAAATTGTAAAAATGATATGGATGTATTTTTGCGAAATCTTTAATTTATCTAACAAATAAATTAAATAAATTATTCGACAATAAAAATAATTTCCCTTTATGGTACAATGAAATCTAAGTTAAATAAACTGTCAGATTAAAGTACAGTACTAGAAGTTCCTACAAGCAATAATTTATAGAAAAACAAAACAAAATAGTTATTTATTTAACAAGACAAAAAAAGTTGCAGATTTACTGTCGCCATGTTAAAAACCATTTTTTTTCGATTTATTAAAATTAATATAAATATTGTGATTGTTTTTAATGGTATCGCCATCATAATAGTCATCATGTTGTTTGCATTTATTAAGCAATTGTAACAAATTTTATGTTTAGAATTTCATAAATGTCATTCTGCGTTTTGTCAATCTCTATACAACAAGTTTCCTTTAAAATAACCAGTGCTCTTTTGGGCGAATTAATTACTTTAGAGAAATATATTATACATATTAAATGATTAGGAATAAGGAGTTAATGTATCAGTTAATATCAAACCTTATAGTCAACCAGTGGTTCTCAAGCTGTAGAACAAAATTTTATTTTTTATAGATTTTTGGTCTATTAGATAAATACTTTTCTTCTGATTTCAAACATATACATATTGTGTAAGATGTAACACAATAATTTCTAAAAAAATGTTATTAAATATTAGAAATACTGTCACAATATTGTAATACACCTATTGATGATAGTTGGATGGCAATAATGGTCTAATACTTTGGCCTGCTAGATCTCCTGAATTAAATTCATTACATTTTTTTTCTGGACCGTTTTAAAAACGAAGTGTTGAGTGCATCTTGAACAACTGAGGATGAATGTAAAAATAAAATTCGTCAAGAAACTAGAGATTTTAGATCCGCTACATCTTCTGAATTGAAAAGAATAATTGAACTTTGTCTTCAACATCAAGGAAATGTATTTGAACCCAAATTATAATAAATATTACTACTTTTACGGGCCAAAATACCTATAGTTGCATAAGTTTATAAATAATTTCTATTATATTATTATTTTTTTAATGTTAGTTCAATATTACTTTATGTAGTGTATTTGCTATTATTAATTCCTTAGTTAAACACGTTGCTATTTTAGTTATAAGTATATAATTAACATCGAGTACTTCAATATTGAAACATCTAATTTTTATTACCATATTTCTCGAAATACTTATTATAGAACCGTATATAATATTTATATCAATGAAATCAAAAGAAAATTCTATACCTTATGTACTAAAAAATTACATACGATAATTTATTTTGAAAATAAAATTTTGTTCTACCGTACGAGAACCACTAGTTCATTATAGGGTTTGTAATTACTGATACATTAGCCCCTTATTCCTAATCATTTTATGTACATAACTTTTTTCTCCAAAGTCATCAGTTCGCTGAAAAAAGTACTGTTTTAATGGAGACATTATGTATAGTAATTAAATTTACTGTATATAACGGAAAGTGATGAAGGCATTTTAATTCCATCTGAAACGAAAGAAATTTTAAATCATAATTTGTTGTTTTTTTCAAAGCAACAATTTTACAGCCTGTCAATTGTCAACAAAATCCTATTTATTATTATTATTATTTATTATTATTCTACAGGATAAATCTCAATTACAGAATAATATTACGTGTAATAAGTGTACAGAGAAATGCATATAATGTAAATTAAATAACATAAAAAAAAAATACGCAAAGAGAAAAAACAAAAAATGTGAAAAATACAATACAAAATTTAATTGACACAAGCATTGAGTTTGTGTTTGAAAACAGTGAAACTATCAGATAAATCAAGCTCGACACAAAATGAGTTAAATACTCTACACATGGAATTTAGAGCTGAATGGAAATGTGAGTTTGTACGAGAATTTTCACAACGAAAAGTAACCGAACTACGGACATTGCATGGTCGAACATAAAAATTAAGATACGTAAGTAATTCGTTATTATCTATTATATTATTTACCATTTTGTAAATGAATATAATTTGATGTTTAATCCGCCGCGTTTGTAAGGATTCAATTCCAAATTCCATCAGTAGATCATTGTAAGACATATTAGGCCATTTATGATTAATTCTAAAAAAACAAATGTTATAACATTTTTTTGGACATTTTCAAGAGCCGTAATTTGATACAAGTGATATGGATTCCAAATTACACAACCATATTCAAGCTTACTACGAACTAGAGATGCAAATAAAGAAGTAAAACTTTTAATCGTTTGAAAGTTATATGTTGTTCGTTATAAGAAACCCACATTTTTACATGCTTGAGATAAAATTGTATCAAAGTGTAAAGTAAACAAAAAATTGTATTGAAAATAAATACCTAAGTCTTTAACAAATGTCACACGGTTCAATGTAAAATTTCCCATCAAATAGTTAAAGTTAATGATTTCTTTTTTCCTAGAGAAGGATATTACTTGACATTTGTTTAAATTGAAATACAGATGATTTTTTTGTGACCATTGATATATACTATTTAAATCATTTTGGAGTTCTAAGCAGTTACAGACAGTCTTTAATGTCAATCGGCAAAAAATTTATTGTTTTACAATTAATTTCAATCTATCTGCAAGTAACAAATAATTATAAAATATCTTAATATTTTGCTACATCAGGGCCATGCACCAGAGACAAACTTAAATATGGCGCCTTTTAGATGAGCATTAGTATGTTACAAATTTTAAAAATCATTAAAATTAATGTAATCTATATTATATTTCAATACACTTGAAAAAGTACAAAAATATTACTAAAAACTACAGCAAGATTTGATTAGTTTCAGTTTCATTAAACATATAAACAAATGTTTAAATATTGTTAGTTGTATATTTATAAATTTTTTAAATAAAATTGTTTGTAGGTAAATTTTGTTCTAGTGTTGAACAATTTATTTTTTATTTGTGACAACTATTTTTTTATAATCACATTTCTAAACTTAACGGAAATATATTGTCACGATAATAATTCGAATAAGATGATTTACAGGTTGGCACGAAGAGCTTATTATTTGTACATATTAACAATATGTTTCTGTCATATTTTGATAAAAAGAATCATAGAAAAATATGTAAGTGTACGTGATAATATAAGTTTTCATATTCGTATGACAGTTTTCTAAGAATTTATTAGTTTGTGGTAGCAATTTTGGTACTCGTATTTTTGCGCCCCATTATTTTGGCGACCTGGGTACGTGCCTTCTCTGCCCTTGCCTTTCCATGACTCACGGCTAAATGGCGGTGTTTAAATATCCAATCACCCACTTAGTTATGCCACTGAATCTCTTGAGAATTATGATACCTTTCAGAATTTATTTACATGTAACTTTAACATTTTGTTAAGTAGATATCTATATGTACATACAAAGAAATGTCCAAATGAACCAAATATGTATTATATTGCAACACTATTGCTGCAGGATCTCAATTTAATTATTTTATAGAGGTAATCTAATTCTTAATGAGTACAAATTTAAGAAGTAAAATGCCGTTATTAATTGCATGTTGTTTATTATAGTTTTTACATTCTCGTAAATATTTACTATTATTAAGAATGGTAGATCGATGTTTCTAAAATAGAATTATTAGGAGTAGGGATTGCAATACCGGTCAAAAATTTCAATACCGGTATCTCGGTATTTTCATTTTGAAAATCGGGATACCGGTATTAATACCGGTATTGATAAATTTAAAAAAATTGAACCTATTTAACATTTATTTTCAGTACGGTGTGGTGTGTGCGTGTGGTATATACCGGGTTTCTACTTTTTTTCCGAACATAGGAAATTCAATGTTAAAATTTTGATTTAGCGATATCTCTTTACCTATTCATTTTAGAACAAAATTGTACTGAAGAAAAATGTTCAGAATGAAAAACTGCATATAGAGTATAAGTTTGTTGTTCAATTGTTTTTTATGTCCGAGTTAGAAGCAAAAGAAAATACACGCTTTAAAGCAATTATCAGAGTGCCATGAGAAATAAAACAATAATTTGTTTGTTGTGTTTGACATTATTTGACATATTGGACAAGAATTGTAAGCTTACTCTAATTTATTTATTTATTTATTTATTTGAGCATTTCATTTAATAATAAAATTAATTATATCAACTATTATTTTCTTTTTTCTACATAATCTAGACAAATAAATACCTATTATTAAGTTATCTAATTTGTTTTATTTCTCATGGCACTCTGATAATTGCTTTAAAGCGTGTATAAAATAAGATAGCCCCCAATGACTATTATCTGTTTGGAAATTTGAAAAAGAATCTTCGAGGGCGCATTTCTATGACGACGATAAGGTGAAGACTGTAATTTTTAAAACAAACCAAAGGAACATTTTTTTAGAAGTATTGAATGGATGCTGGAACGTTGTAATAAGTGTATTGATGTCAGGGGGAATTATATTGAAAAATAAAATTAACTTGTCAGTCGACGCCATTTCTTTCATAGTCAGGCCGGAAATTTTTGGAACTGCCCTCGTATATCTCAAAACCCTTTAGGAAATAATTTAAAAAATAAAATTCTATGAACATTTACTTATAAGTCAATTCGGACACTGGGAATTTAATGCTGTTGATCGCATTTTCATATCTTGAGACATTGCCTTTTCCATTAAAAAAATTAAGTACCGAAGTGTTTCTCAAAATATATACTGAAAAAAAAATGGAAATCTGAAAAGATCCAATCCTGAAATATTTTGCGCTCGAACCAAAGAATGTGAAAAAGTCACTAGAATGCTATGAAAAATTATTAAATCTTCCTGCCTATACTTTGTCTAACTAATAACGCGATTTATTATTGTAAAATGTACCTGAAAATTCTTTTAGGAAAAAGATTAGTATATACAGTGGGGGCTCCGCCTACTAGGACGGGTTACACCCGAAACATACATAAATAATACAAATATACAAAAATTTGTTGTAATAGGCCGCACGTTAGGCGGCCCCCCAACGACGGAGAAACGCGGCGACGAGCGAACAAAAGCTAAAACGTTACGTAAAATATGTGTATTGTGTGTTGTTCACCTGAAAAAGAATTTATGTTGTGTATCAAAGTCAAAATTCTAGTCTGATTTTACATGGTGAAAATCTAATGCATCTTCCGGGGTATCTTTTGAGTAGGTTGCAAAAGATGAGAAAGTTAAAGACCAAAGAGGCGGTGACAAAGGTTACTCAACGTGTAAACCACGCCAGAGGCCAAAGCCATCCTCAGAGGCGGAGCTAGTTAAAGACCAAAGAGGGGTTGACAAAGGTTCCTCAACGTGTAAACCACGCTAGAGGCCAAAACCATCCTCAGAGGCAGAAGGGTTCAGATAAGAATTTGGGCGACACTTGTCAATAAACTACGTTAATATTATTAATAAATCAATAAAAAATAAAGGGTTCAATTACTATTGTGTTTATATTTAATTACTTTTAGAAAAAAATAAAAATTGGCTGACAACTGGTCAGAAAACTACGTTCATTTCCAAATAAATCAATAAATCAAATACCCCTCGCAATCTACCTCGGCAAGTGCCGCAATATCTAAATGTAATGTAGGCGTAATTATAGAATTAAATTATTATTGCAGATCTTTCATTATAAAAATCTTTAAACAACATAAAAACTATGAGGATACCAGGGTTTGAACCTAAAGCCTCAATTTATAAGTGTTAACTAATTTAATTCTTACAATAAAATTTTAAAAGTACTTTCAAATTTAATTAAAGCCTTTAAAAACTGTATGAATTATTTAACAGGCATTACAAATTTTTCTAGAAAATCTTACAAGTATTTTAATGATTAATCAAGGCCTTTATGTATTATTTAAAAGACCTTACTTTTTTTAGCAAAACTAAATCTAAAATGTACTTTAAAACTGTATGAATTAGTTAAAAAAACATTACCAATTTTTCTGGAATATATATAATCTTACTTTATAAATAATTCATTCTTATATGTATTTTAGAAAATTTTCTGGGACTGTATATATAATTTAATCGCCTAAGAATTCAAAACACTCCATGTGAAAACCAGACTAGCCTAAATTTATTTAAAATCACGCAAACCGACCCGAATCCGAACACAATTCGCGAAGTTTACTTCATTCATCAACAAAATAAAAGTGTGTGTTTTAAAATTAAATATTGAAGTGTTTCTCAAACTATACTATAAAAAATATTCAATAATTTGCAAGTATACTGTATGAAAAAAAAATCTGTCTTTTTCTTCACTGATACAGGCTCTTGGTAATAGTTTGAAGTTCTTTAGGAGACCCCATAAGCCTGCAGAAGGTGCTTGCGAACCACAGAACCACCACAGGCATTCTGTATCCATACAAGCATACTCTTAAGTCTCTTGTTTTGTTATTGAAAGTAACTGAGACTGATTTTACTTGTTTAAAAATTCTTTAAGCAAATATAATCTTAAAGCAATTGATCTGTCGCGAACTTTAAACGTTTTCAATTTATTTAATTTCATAATTATAAACGAACGAAGGTTAATTAAAACTTTACTATAAATAAAGTATTCATGTTTATATTAAAGTTAAGAGTACGGCCGGTATTATGTAATACTTCGGTTTTAATTGCGGACATTCGATGCTCGACGCACGGCCCAACTAAACTACATGTGGATGCGACATGTGCTTCGGAAATAAAGAAAATATATGTATAAATGTGATTTTAACCTGTATTTATTCCCAAAAAAAATTATTGAATAGCTGATAAATGTTTTCAATTACGAGTTAATTAGGGTCAATGTAAACATTTATTTAAATTAGTCATTTGTATAAATATTTTTGAATAAATAGGAAATATTGACTCAGGTTAATAATCACATTTAAGAAGTATGAAATATATAATAATGAGTAAATAGAATTACTCCTACAGTACTACTGCAAAAGAGATAGACAAGAAAGCACATGTATGTTGTTACTCACCTTGCCTCCTGTAAGTTCTCCGGAACCTGCAACAATTGCAAAAATATATTAGTACACATAAAAATAAACGAGAATAATGATAATAGGGAAAACAATCAACAGAATAGTTTTAAAATGCTTTAAAAAATGAACCTACCATTTAGAAGGCTTTAGCATGGTTTTAACAAATGCCAACTGCAATCCGGAACCTTCTCTGGGCACAACACTACACACGAAAACTTTTACACTCGAGATTTAAACCACGCACGACTTTTCACTTGAATTTTAACTTGGTCACTGACTACAAAATGACTGAATTACGAGTACAAATTATTAAGACTGTATTGGTAGACGCTGACAACTCGAATAAATGGCTTTGCTTGTTGATAGTAGGTGGACTTGCATGCACAGTCTTGTTTAATTAACATCGGAGCAGACAACAAAATTAATACTTGTACCAATTTAAATGCATAGAAAACTAAATTTATATATGTAAATGATAATAAGTAATATGAACAATATTTGAATTAAATTTTTAATTGTTGAAATTTAAAAATTGAGAAAATACTCGAAATGATTAGAATATTGTTTTGAATAATAGTTAACAATTAGTAAAACCAACTAATAAAATGCATTATTATGGTATATTACAAAGTACATTTTTACACTACATTTAAAATCAAATATCTATCGAAAATGTTAGAATATTAATCAAATGAATTTTTTACCCATTATTTTGTTATAATGTACAAATATTTTATCCAGCTACATTCAACGAAACCCAGCGTCATACTGACTACACTTATGTAACGAACACGTTCACTTCGGCAAATTTATCGTTTGAACAAACTAAAATCTTTTAAAAATCGATACAAAATGAAAAAATACATTAAAAAATCATACTTTTACACATTTTCATGTATAAAATATATTATTTATGTACGTAAATAATAATATATACATCTATCACGTTTTTCGAAATAGAAATACTATTTATAACTGTTAAAATCTAAAGATATGCAAAAATATTATAGTGATTTGAAAGAATATTATTTTTAAAACGTCCAAATATGATGCTAAAGCCGTTTATCTCAAATTTAATTGTTAAAATGTAAAATTTGTTTGTGTTCGGTAACAACCCTTTCATGTAACATATTATTCATACATTTTTAAGTATCAAAAACTATATGTCCACTTGGAATTTTTATCAAAATCGCCCGATTAAAGTTTATACTTACTGAAGACACTAGGTTTTATTTATATTTATTGATATTTTCAATCAAAAACACTAATTATCTACCATCAAATCTAGCTGCCACTGCTTATACATTTAAACTAGGAGCAGGCAGTGCATGCACACCACGTAATTACAAAGAGCAAACCAGTGCACTTCAAAATGTTTTCGAGTGTATTTTATGCACAAAAATTATTATTTATTGAATATGTCATATATTTGATTATATTAATTTAAAAATAGTTTTTTTAAATTAAATGTATATGAATTTTATCAATATTTAAGATATTTAAAAACAAAAATAGGTATGTAAACATTAAATTTATTTGAAAACTTTTAATATTTATTAAAATTACAAAATGATAATAGGGAAACGATTCTTGAATTTCTATTGATTAGGAACATTTTTCATCCACTGGCTTACATTTTACGTAATTTTCCAGTATTTTTTGTAATCTTTCATCAAGTTGAATTTTTTTTTTAGAATTTACTATGAAAATTTTCCAATAACTTTCTGCAAATCCAATGCTGACCAATTATGTCATTGAGCGCATCTTCGTATTCATTCATAACAGACTCCACAACGAATAGAAAATTATACATGCCCGCAATGAAATTCAAACAGCTGGGCAAGAACTACGATGTCGAGTGACGTCACGGCGCCGTTTGAGCTTGTTATTTAGAACGCCGCGTTTCGCGATTATATCTACATACTATCTATTTCAGTTATATAGTTTTCGTACTGTGACTAGAATTGAAATAAATATTATTTTAACAATTCAAAATATTACTAGTTGTCTTTTGATTTGACTTGACTTAATAATGCTATTTGCTAACGAATGACTACGAGACTACTACGAATTAGCGATCGGCCAGCTAATACTTGACAAATACACAAGCTTGCCAACTCTTCAATAACATAATTTGAAAAAGGAGTTAAACGTTGAAGTAATAAATAATAATAACATTCCGCTAAATTGTATCTTATACTTCAATTGAAAAAATACCGAAAAACCGGTATTTTTATGCTAAATACCGGTTTGAATACCGGACAATTTATGCCCGGGATCCCGGTATTCGGGATACCGGGATCCCGGTATTGCATTCCCTAATTAGGAGTCTGCAAAGTTTAAAACATAAAAGATTCAACAAAATCTTGTTTTTCAAAATATCATGATTCCAATACTTTTATCCTTTTATCTACAAGTACAATCCGTACCTACTTTAGACAGTTGCTTAAGGTAGTGGCGGTCGGTTTAGCATGCTGTCAATGAATAAACTAATAGCATTGAATACTATATAAACAATTTGTTCATATTGTATTAATATTGAGCGAAACATGGATATCGTTAAAATATGTTAAATTTATTGTATTATATGTAGTTGATTTGACTAGTTTTATTGCAATTGCCAACTTCGTATAACAAAAAAATATGGGATGAATCTATATTTAAAAAGCAAATTATTAACAATTTATGATCGAAATAAGAAACATAAAGAATCTAAAATAATACAAAACTGGAATATGTCTTTAATTTACTGAAAAGAGTCGAGTTTTTGTTCGTAAATATAACATTCATATCTAGTAATACTCGTAAATATGGCATGGTTTATAAGCGTCGCAATATGATAATTAGGTTGTGACATCGCGTTAAAATGTCACAACAATTGCGTCTAGTAGGCAAGTTTACTGAAAAATCGAAAATTTTATAAAAAGAGGCTGCTAAAATCAATTTTAAGCGCATAAATTAATGTAAACAAAACAAAACTAAGTCCCATCAAGTCGGTGGTCGGTGGTCTGTGGTCTGTGTGACATTACCACATCATCGAATGGTAAGATGAACCTGAGGTAAGTATATTGTGATTCTTTTAAATTACGATTACTCAAGAACTATACGGTGAATATTGTTCAATTTGGTTGTAGTTGATGGCAAATTTTATAAGCTACAATGCAAATAGTTTGTTTACACCGTGAAAATAGTACGCACTGCTTTTATTTATCCTTGAAATTCACTCATTCTCCACAAACGCAGTTCTATTTAATCCTATGTTTGAAGTTCAATTTGGTAGTTCGAAAACTACACAGTGATATTTAATTGCCTTTATCACGATCGATTCCGAATAATTTAGAGATGTCATTTATTGTAAAAAATATCGTCTCCACTGCGATGCCTAGGTTGATCGAACTATCTTTAAATATATTTATTCTTTAAAATTCTACACAGTTTGTAGTATAATAATAATTACAATTGTTTTAGTTAATTGTTTTATTTCAAGCCACAGTTCATGGTTCACTATTCTCTTTCCGATTTGGTGTATAATAAAATGCCCGCCATTTTACTTTTTAATAATGTAACATATGGATTATTTTACATGATTGTACAGAAATTTGATGCACTTTTCAAATTTTTTAAAAAATATAGTATGTTCTATTTGAAATTTGAAAGTTGATATTAATTACTAATAAACCGGAAATGATATCATGAATGTATATCCGTCGTCAACTAGCTTTCATGTTGCTGTATAAATTATGTTATATGAAAGAAATTGCTAAGTTGATAAATAAGCGAGATATTTGCTGGGTCTATTAAAATATAACACCCTGTATATCCGAGTTATTATTGAAGAGCTAGAATACCTTAAATTACAAAACATTACATTTCCCACAGAAAGATTGCAAAAGGAACCTAGTACGTTATAAAGATATACGTTCATAAAGTTACATTAATATAAGTTGTACTAGGGGCGAACTTGCCATAAAGTTCACCAGGTAAAGCCTGGTGGGCTGATGGTCCAATGGGGCCGGCAGCTATAGGCCGCACAAAATAATAAAATAATATAGGTTCTATCATTCCAATAGTAACAAAAAAAAATCCAAGCACTAAAATAAAACATAAACAGAGAGAATGAAAGACTTCAAAAGTTGGATAGTAAACTAGACATAATATAATGTAAAGAATATAAAATACATAAAGCGTCAATAGTTGCATTACTAAAAAATTTAAAATATATATTTAAGAAGGATCCAATTTAAATATTCATATTAAATAAATAATAGGTTTCAGAATCCTATATATTATTTAAAAAAATATTTGTGAACGTTTCGAGCTAAAATATTAGCTCATCATTAGTATCTCTAGAAATGACATATATAAAAAAGATATTTGTTATTATTGACCTGTTACAAATTTTTGATCTGTAAGTTTCGTTTTTTAAGTTGCTGATGGTGAGCTAATATTTTAGCCCGAAGCGTTCAAAAATATATATTTTTAAAAAATATATTGGATTCTGAAGCCTCTTATTTATTAAAGAAAATTAATTAAAGAATTATAACATTATCAGGGTATTATATACAAAGCGAAAGATTAGTTTTTACACAGACGATGTCTCGAAAATTAAATAAAATAATACAAAAAAAAATATATTATCACACCTTTTACCCATTACTGGGTGTGCCGGCCTGACGTAACAAATCTCAAGTTTACTATTTTGTTTCATTTCCAAGGCTAACCCGATTTTTGAGCTAATTTTTAATATTTTCATATATAATATAACAAGTAGTATGAAAATTGCTGAAAATATTTTGACATAAATTATGAGTTGTTATGGAAATGGAAACATAACGAGTGCGAAGCACGAGTTCTGTTTCCTATTTCCATAACAACGTATGTATATTTATGTCAAAATATTATCTGTCAATTTTCATACTACGAGTTGTATTCGGCTTGAGAATTTACCAAACAAGAGTTAATTAACAAGAATAGTTAGGTATTTATTTGCACATTATTAATTAGGTATTACAGTGATGAAAATTTTGAATATTAAATGTACACTGAACAAATGTAGAATTGACGTTTATGAAAATATTGAAAATATCATTTATTTTATTCGTAACCAAGGATATTAATAACAGTGGTATTTCCGATGAAATTTCACTAGTGATGAATTTCCGACGAAATGTACATTTCGTTGGTTCATTTTCAAACAAATTCGTGATCCTATTGGTTGACAGTGACGCGTGGTGAATTCTCATATTAATTTCTGCCGTTATAGTGCATGTAAAATTAAATCTGTTTATTGATTCTGATGTAGAATTTTATGCTCTACAACTCTTATTTGAAGCTTTTTTACCTAAAATAATTAGGGAAGCAGGAAATTAAGAAAGTATGATTTAACATGTTAAGGTCCTATGTTCCGGTTCGCGGTCAACACCCTGTATATATATATATATAGGGTAACTAAAGCATATGCAAAATTTATATTTTCTACAACTTTTATTTTTAAAATTTCTCTAAAATTAATTAGGAGATAAGGGTTTCGGTAAAACTGATTTCTTATATACCGTATTTTACAAATAAAAAGAAACATACGCATTAGACTTATATACCGTCTCTGCTGATTTATTTGGAAATAACATTACCGTAATATTTATTACAGTACTAATACTGTAAAGTGTTACTTTAAGATGAGATCACTACCGTAAATATAGAAATACGAGACAGTATGAAAATAAAAGAAATTAATTGAAATATTTCAAGAAAATCGCTTATTAGCTATATTATTTTCTTGTGTAGTAAGAAAAAAATTAACCTTGCCTAATATTTACTTCTGGCCACGCCCCTGCACTTTTGGCTTGAAAAAAAAAAGTTTAGTCATATTAAACTCATCTAGTGTAAAAACTAATCTAATCTTCTCTTGTGTTCAGATTTTGACAAATTATTATTTTTTTAAATATTTAAATTTTGACTAAAGTTAATTTATATTATGACAGAAAAATTCTGATGACGCCTGGATTCGAACCAGGGACCTTCCGCATACCGGGCAGAGATGCTAACCGTTACGCCACGTCACCTGTGTTCGAAATATGGCATTAACTGAATTTTTCTGTCACAGTGTCTAAGCGTAGCTTCGTTCCGAGAGACTCCTATATAGGCATTGACAACCGGGTTCGTCTACAGTGACACAGTTTTTGATTATGAGGGAATCATACCCAAGCTTAGAGCTAATATTATTAAGTTGTGTGATTATTAAAGGTAATCATACCTGTAGTTTTTGACTAAAGTTAATTTATATTATGACAGAAAAATTCTGATGACGCCTGGATTCGAACCAGGGACCTTCCGCATACCGGGCAGAGATGCTAACCGCTACACCAGTTGATGCCATATTTCGAACACAGGTGACGTGGTGTAGCGGTTAGCATCTCTGCCCGGTATGCGGAAGGTCCCTGGTTCGAATCCAGGCGTCATCAGAATTTTTCTGTCATAATATAAATTAAATTTAGTCAAAAACTACAGGTATGATTACCTTTAATAATCACACAACTTAATAATATTAGCTCTATTTAAATTTTGTTTATTTATTTAAAATTTACAGAAGGGGGATGTGGGCCGGCAATACATAGGGTCTGTTTTTCAATAGCCCGGTGGAGAAAAGATCCGATCCGTCTTTGAGTTGTACTTTCCGAACAGTGTGTTCATTAATTCCCATAATTTTTCCTTAAAATTATAAAAATATCTTTTACATTGCAAGAATTAAAAAGCATTTCAGTTCTACTTTCACGTAATAGTAAATACTGAAATTCAAGGCATGCAAAGGTGAAAGGATAAACTGCAAAGGAACAATCAATATACTGATTTAATCACCAGCAAGACAGGCTATGATATTTACAGGCAATTAACTACCTGTCTTGTACATTCTCCGACCCGTAGGGGTTTCGCACGAACATACACACACATAGACCTCATACAGCACGCTGCACAAGACACTCAACGTGTTAACATCAGTGTACATACGCACCTGTGTATGTGTTGGTACTGTGTGCATGTGTGTGTGTGCAGAGCTCGCAGTGCAACGTATCAGTTCGCAAACATGTTTCCCCTTCGCCCCGTGGCGCGTTCATATCCGATTATGTTGCTAACCTGCCCCGGACGTTTCTGGAATATCTTATTAGGAAAGCTTAACTTAAGTTTCCACACAAAGCTTTTAAGCTCAGGGACTTAGTGAAAGTTTTCAGCGGTACTTAGTCTAATATTTAACATTTTATATATAAAGAGTTCCATATTCAATCACATAAATTTTCATGAATTGTTAAACTGGTACATATTCAGCAGGTTTTGAAATTTAAGGTTTAATAAGTAATTTTGCATTCGAGGTTTAGTACATTAAATATTCAATAGCATACAGTTCGCGGGTGTTAAAATTCTCTTCATTTTTGCTATTTATATATTTATTAAATAAGTAAGTATGTAAGTAAGTAATAATTTATTTGTGAAAAGCCGTAGCTTAAACAAGAGATTGGTATTTGATAAATATAGGTACATGCAAAATTAATCATGTTTACAGAGCAGTTTATATATTTACATTAAGACTATATAATTTTTAAATTAAATTAAATTAACATATTCTGGGTAAATTCTCGAATCTGTCGAGCAGATATTGTAAAATTGTAAATGTCATATAATTTATATTTTGATTCAAAAGTTAACAACCGGACGTGGCCTCTTGGAGATATTTCTGGAGATAGAATGACCTGAGGGCAGCGTACAGCGGACATGACACGAAGAAGTGGTATAAGTTCTCAGGTTCTAAATTATTACAAATGGAACAAATATTATTATTTTCAAATTTGTACAATATACCATTTAGGAATAGTTATGCTATCTCACGTGTTGATTCGACCAGGATTAGACTAATGGTTTCCTTAACTTTAAAGCTCACGTCCGTTTGTAATTAAATACAGAAATGGGAATAGTAATATCCTTGTATAATATGCTATACGTGGACTTAAATATTCTATGTTGATCTTCTGTTGTTGATAGGATATTGAGATTTTCGACCAATTGATCCGAGCAACTGTCTAGAATGATAAAGCTTTGTTGGTTCCAGATATGTAATCCTTCAATTTTCCCGAACATATTTTTGACCTGAGTAACCCAATTGTACTTCTGGTTATTATTTATACTATTACCTAATTGTAAGAGTTTGATGTAGCATAATTTTGGGTAACGGCTCGAATTCATTAGGAAGAGCATCTTGCAGTAATTTAATGTTAATTATTATTTCTAGTTCGGGTTGGTTTATTTCTGATCGAACATTATAGTTTGGTGTAAATTTTTACCAAATGAACATAAGTTTGAAGAAGTCTACTTGTATTCCTCAATATATTCTATGCTATATACTTCGGCAGCGTATAGTAACGTGAGTAAAACCACTGTTTCATATAACTTTATTTTTGCTTCCCATGAATTCATTTTTAGCCTTATTTATCATAAGATCTTTCGCTTTTCTATATAATTCTGAACTTGTGAAAAGTATTCCAAGGTATGCATATTTGGTCGCGGTTTCAATTTTAGCATTTAGCAAATAATAAATTAATGTTATGAACAGGATTTTAGATTTTTATTTAGTGAGAAAAATTCAACCCATACCCGTCTTTTATCTCTTAGTTGCCGGTTAAAACCCCTAACCAAGTTAACCACGGTAATAACACATTTCTCAGACAATCATTTATTATGACATATGTTTTTCCTATTTACATTTTTAATATAAAGCACGAAACTACGTATTTCGTTTGCTTATCGTAAGAATTAAAAGCAATATAAAAAGGGAAATATAGAAATTCCACTACCAGATAAGTTATTTATAGCCTGATAGGATTATAGTTTATATGAGCATGCAAATAAGTTTATTAATGAGTTATTATTAAATTAAATAACAAGATCTGAAAACCGAATCTGACATATAATGCTTGCAAACACATTTTCACCTGTTGTTCTCGTTGGTTTGCACGGAGTATTTGGTTTGTTAAGCGCGCATTAAGCTGCAATATTGCGTGATGAGGAGCACATTATATTACGAGCGTTATTATTTGTAAATCTGTAGATACTATTTAATAATAAACATTTTAATTGCCATATAAAAACGTGCTCTTGGCATTTAATTTATAATCGTCCAGTACTTAAGGTTTCAATGTTCAATTGCTGAGTATATGTAGGTAAATAAATAAAATTTATGTAAATTCCAACAAGAAGTGTAATTTGAAAGACATTTTAATGAAAGTTGTAAGTGAACAATGAGAAAAGTGGAAACTAGTCGTATGAAACATTTAATGTTATAACTATAGAGGTAGACTAATATAAAATAATCTCGGAGGTAAAATGATGGAACTGCAATACTTAATATCTACGTTATGAAACTTTGTTAGTGTTATCATAAATGTTTAAGGATGCACAATCATTTTTAATTAACGAATATTACGTAGAATTTGAATAAATAATAATAAATAATGCAATAAGTAATATGTTTTTTATAGTTCATTTTAAATAAATAGATCTAATATTATGTAAGAGGATATTTCATTTAAATATATACATAAGATATGGATAATGAATAAAGCAGAAATTTTAGTATTGTTATCTATTTTTCTACTTCAATAATATCTTGACATTTGTTTTATTATAGTACTTTCAAACTTGTTTTTTTTTTTGAGAAATTATCATAACTTTTTTGGGTTTTCCGTTTTTTTTTTGCCTTAAATTCTCAGTAAATTGCAGATGTTTTTAACTTTGACTTTGGAATCAATCTTGTGCAGCTATAATAATCGTGCATCAATAATAGATGTTCCACGTCTAAATATTCTAGATCAATTATATCCAATGAGCGCTGGAGCTTTCCATGGAGGCGATAGCGGATCCAGAGTATGCATTTTATATTTGCATTAGTTATACCTATACCTAATTTGTTTTAGTTGTGAATAGATAGATTGACTTGTCCTTGCACATTGGTAGACAAACACGCGGTGATCATGCAATTTAACATGTTTCAAAAAGAATATGTGAGCTTGAAATGACTTGTTTACGGAAAAAGTGCGCCGGCATCGCAAACATACAAGTTAATGCATGCACAAAATCAAATCTATAAAAGCGATAGCTCTAGGAATGTTTTATTATTTTTATATGTTTTGCCGTGATAAATAGTCGTGAGTGAAGTAATTATAAATATCACTTTTATAACTACGAGTATCTATAAATCTGTTGACAAGTTAATTTGTATTTGAAAATGTCTGAAACTACTTCTACATCTAAAAGAAATGCCAGCAGTATAGTATTGAGTATTTAAAATATGGATTTACGTACTCTCCTATAAACCAATCATTACATATCAGTTTAATTTGCCAAAAAGTTCTTCAAATGAAGCTACGGAACCTTCTAGGCTAGAAGAGCATTTAATTCAAATGCATGCTGATAAGAAGAATTAAGATTTATGCTATTTTCAAGAAATGGAAAAGCAATATTTAAAACAGCCAACTGTATCAAACCTTTTTGCGTTATCTTCTAAACAAGATGATGATGGACTACGAGCCTCATATAACGATTCATTGTTAATCGTAAGAGCAGGTAAACCACACACAATTGGCGAGGAATTAATTTTGCCGGCAGTCAAAATTCCTCTCAGAAATAATTCAGTTCAAAGAGGAATAGATGAAATAGCAAAAGACGTTGAGATTACATTATGTGTTTACTTAAAGACTTGCAAATTTTCCATTCAATTCGATGAATCAACTCTACCAAATAACGAAGCTCTACTCATATACGTACGATATATAAAAGAAGACAAAATTCATCAAGAGTTATTATTTGCTAAAAATTTGGAATTTGATACAAAGGGAGACTCTTTATTTAATACCAAGTTTTTTCAAGAGAAACAAATTCCTATTTGCAATATTTTATCTGCTGCTTCTGATGGTGCTCCAGAGCAATGACAGGGCGTCAAAAGGGTTTCATAGCGCATTTGAAACAAGCAGTACCAAATGTACTCGCTGTACATTGTATTCTTCATCGTCAGCATTTGGTTGCAAAAAATTTGAATGAACGTCTGTATACGTCACCCCATTACGTTATTAAAGTAATCAATAAGATTAGAAGCAATTCATTGATTGACCGATTATTTAATAAGTATTGTAATGAAAATGATGAAGATTACAATTGCTTGCTGCTGCACACTGAAGTACGTTGGCTCTCTAAAGGTGTTTGTATGAATTTTGCATCAGTACTGGACTTTCTTGAAGACAGAGAAGAAAAATTGCGCGAGAACCTGATTACGTCAAAAAATTACATCGCTTATTTGACAGACCTGTTTAGAATATTTAATCAAGTTAATTTACAATTGTAAGGTGATGAGTTGAATTTAATTAAAACAAAAAAAACGTCATAGCTGCTTTTACGGGAAAACTTTTTCTATTCAAACAAAATCTTGGTAGAAGTAAATACAACCATTTTCCCACATTATCAGTAGTCTCTGCAAAACCGGAAGATTTACTTACTGCCAACACTTGGAAGTTCTTCATGTTGATTTTACGAAGCGTTTCCAAGATATTGTAAACATGCATATACCGAGTTGGATTTTAGATCTTTTCGCAAGCACAGATACTGAAGACTTGGAAGAGGAACTCTTAGAACTCACGACTAATGAAGATCTCAAAGCAAAATTCAAACGTGGAGACCAAGAGTTCTGTCTTCAAAAATCAATACCAGAGGAGGAACAGACTATACATCACTGAATGTGGCGATCTGCGATTGATATTAACGAAATTGGTACCGGACATTAACAAACTGTTAACACTCCACCAACCTCAACCATCTCATTATTTTTTTTAATTTATTATTAATTTCTTATTTATCTCATTATTTTTGGTTTCTTATTGATTCTGTTTACTTTTAAAATTCTATCGTTTTATTAATTATTGCTTTATG
Source organism: Pterostichus niger (assembly GCA_947425015.1). Taxonomy (NCBI): domain Eukaryota; kingdom Metazoa; phylum Arthropoda; class Insecta; order Coleoptera; family Carabidae; genus Pterostichus; species Pterostichus niger. Next base: position 17,006,458 of record OX380334.1, on the reverse strand, counting down.
ATTTATAATAAACAGATAAATTAGATACAGATAATATGCAACAATATTTTAACATTTCATATAAAATTAACTATTATGGGCTAGTACTAGGGACTAGGGAGGGCGTTGAAACTTTTGTTCTCTTCTAAAGGGGGCGATGGTTCAGACAAGGTTGGGAATCTGTCCTAGACGATCTAATTAAATTATATACTCGTATGGACGAAAATTTAGAATATCCTGTAAAAGTAAAAATGGAAAAAAAGTAACAATTGCAATATGACTTAGTGATATCTAGTGATATCGAGCGTTTTATTCTGTACTTTAAAAAGCAAATAGAAAAGTAACATAATTTGAATTGTACTCATATTTGATAACTCGTAGTATCAAAAAAATAAATAATTCTATATTGCCATAAAAATTCTAATTATGATAATATTTATATTAATATGTATTCTGTTTAAAAAATGTAGATTTATTTTATTAATTCTTAAAATTATTACATTGTTTAATTTTTTTGCCGATTAATATTTAAAGTGGGCATTTATTGACATTTAATGTAATATCTGCAGCATTGCCTATTAAAGAGCACTTTTATAGTCTAGGTTGTAAAAATGTTGCTAAGGAAAACAAATTTGACATTTATGATTTAATTTAAAAAATATTACAATTGCATGGCACTTCTTTAATGTCGGGTTGGGCTAATATTCCATCGTCACTTCCTATTATATATACTTATTGAAAGAGAATTGCCCAAAATCGTGAAGTAGATAAACCAATGTTTTAAAATAATAACATCTTTCCTGACGTTCTTTAATAGATGTAAATTTAAAGTCGATATAAAAAGAAAATATATATACTTCCCTATTTCCCATTCTCTTATCATATTTTCATCATATTTGCATGTCCTTCTGTAGCCCTTTGCCTCCATATTTTATTCATGCAATATTGATACCGTTTTTTCCTCTGGTGTTTTCCCGTTGCGACTCTTTCTTATAATTTTTTTCTAATTTCATCCGCTGTTGGCTCTGCTACTCTCTTGTCTTGTGTGGTTTTTCGCGTATCTATTTCAATATTTTGTTGTGTCTCTGTTAATAATTCTGTGAAATGCTCTTTCCATACCTGATTATATTCTTTCTCATTTACTGCTAATATAAAATTTTTATCTTTTATGTCACATATTTTTACCTTGTGTTTTCTATTCTGCTCATTCATCTTTTGATAAAACCTCTATTATTTATCCATTTCCTATTGTGCTTTCTTATAATTTATTACTTTTGTTTCTCATTTTTTCGTACTCTTCCTTTTATATTTGTGCTTATCCATTTCTACCTTACTTTCTTCTTTTTTTTTACTGTTTCCATGACATTCCTCAGTGCACCATTCTTTTTTATTGCTTTGTTCTTTTTTTCCTACCCATCTTTCTGTAGTTTTATGTATGCATTTTTTTTATATTATTACATATCTAATCTGCATCGCTCTCTCCAAGAACCTGTTTTTTTTTTCTTATTTAGCTCCTCCGCACATTTTTCTCTTGTTTTTTCGTTACTTAGCATACCATTTTGTCTGTATAGTTTTGATTTTATTAGTTTTTCTAATTTTGCCTCAATGTTGCTGTGACCATGAAATGGTTCGAATCAAGGCATGCTCCTCTGTATGTTCTGACATCTATTATTGATGACTGCATTCCTTTCGTAATTAGTACATGATCTATTTATTTCTGATGTGTTTGATCTGGAGATGTCCAGGTTACTTTGTGTACTTTTGGGTGATTGTACTTTATGCTAATTATTAGGTTCAATCTTATTGCTAGCCTACATAATCTTTACCCATTATCGTTTGTTTTTCCATGTATTGTATATTTTTCAGAAACTTGTCGTATATAGTGTTCTTTTTCTACCTGCGCATTGAAGTCTTCTTGTGTAACAGTCGTGACTTCTCTTGGTCTTCTTTCTATTTCATCCTTCACACTCTCACAAAACACAGTTTTTTCTTCTACGGTTGCTCTTTCGATAGATGCATATACCGGGTGGTGCTCGGTGAGTGCGAACATAGGAATTTAACATGGGATATTAGTTTTATGCAATTTCCTGCTCTCCTGTACATTTTACGGAAAAAACTGTAGAGGGAAGATTTGTTCAGAATTAAAAGTTACCCATGAAACTGTTTTTACATGTTTTATTAAGTTTTTGGTTTAGCCGTAACATTAAAAATAAATTTCGAAATTTCTGTTACTTTGTAGCAATAGCCATGACTTTTCTTTTATTTTTATGACAAATGCGTTAAATGTCAATTTTTGATGTTTATTAAAGTTAATCTTATAATTTAAATTAAATCTTTGTGTAAGCTATAAAATGAATGTTTATTCAAACGAAGAACGTGTCTTCATTATTAAAAATTATTATGGAGGAAATAGTTATAGGAGGGTGCTTTCAATTAAATATGAAGATAAACCAATTCCAAGTGTATCAACAATTTCAAAACTGGTTACAAAATTTGAGAGTACAGCTAGTGTAGCTGTGACCGATGGTAATGAAGGCAATAATAATAATAACAGAATACGTCATAACGAAGTGAATGAAGAATTGGTATTGGCTATGATATCTCAAAATTCAAGGTACAGCATAAGACATATTACTTCTGAATGTGGTTTGCATCATTCAACAGTTCTGAGAATTTTAAAAACACATGGATATAAATCTTACAAATTTCAAACACATCAAGAACTTCTTTTGGCTGATTTTGAAACTAGAAGTACATTTTGTGAAATTATGCAAGAAAAGGCAAATCGGGACCAGCACTTTATTTCGTCGATTTGTTTTACAGATGAATGTACATTTACTTTAAATAATGAACCAAATGTTCAGAATACTCGTATGTGGACCACAGAAAATCATCATTTAACTGTGTGTACAGGTACCCAATATCCTGAGAAAATTAATATTTGGGTTGGAATTTTTAAGAACAGGATTATACCATTTGAAATTATGGGAAATTTAAATTCTGATATGTATTTAGAACTTCTGCAAAATCATATAGGTCCTGCATTGGATGAGGCAGCTGCAGTAGATGAGGATATTTGGTTCCAGCATGATGGGTGCCCGGCTCATTATGGAATAAATGTGCGGGAATATTTAGATTTGGTTTTTCCTAATCGGTGGATTGGTCGTGGTGGTGGAATAAATTGGCCTGCAAGATCTCCGGACCTAGCTCCTTGCGATTTTTTTTTGTGGGGGCATCTTAAAAGTAAAATTTACTCTAAACACTACGAAAATTTAGATTTACTAAGACAAGCTATATTCGAAGAATGTGATAATATTACTGACAGGCAATTAGCCAATGTTAGAACTTCGTTTTACAATAGACTTGGTTATTGTCTTGCTGAAAATGGTGGCTTGTTTGAACATTTATTGTAATTTCTTTATTTTTTTATGTAGGTATATTAAATAATATTGTTACAATTATTACTTATTATTTCACATTAAATTATTGTAATTTAAATTTTTTTAAAAAAATTGAAATTGTTGATAAACTTGAAACTGATTTATTATTAAATATGAAAATAAAACTTTGTTCAAAGAATAAAAAATGTGATTTTTTTGATTTAATTTAAATTATAAGATTAACTTTAATAAACATCAAAAATTGACATTTAACGCATTTGTCATAAAAATAAAAGAAAAGTCATGGCTATTACTACAAAGTAACAGAAATTTCCAAATTTATTTTTAATGTTACGGCTAAACCAAAAACTTAATAAAACATGTAAAAACAGTTTCATGGGTAACTTTTAATTCTGAACAAATCTTCCCTCTACAGTTTTTTCCGTAAAATATACAGGAGAGCAGGAAATTGCATAAAACTAATATCCCATGTTAAATTCCTATGTTCGCACTCACCGAGCACCACCCGGTATATTTAATATCGTTAATTTAAACGGTTTTGTATTAACTCCATAATAGGTTATTCTTTCATTTATTGGCCTGAAGTCAATCACTTCATTTTTTAATTCATTCATAATGAAAAATGAAGATCGTATTTGCTTTTATTAATAATTACTTTTCCGCTCCACCTTGTCTCTTTGATGCCGCAACATCTGTATTCCACACAATTACAGCTAGACACGCTATATAAAAAACAGCAAACGAATCAAAAGTTCAGAAAGGAAGAGTGTCATTTAGCTCTTGTTTTTAAAACTGATTTTCACAAAATTGCAGGTAAACAGTCTATTTATTTATTTGTTAAGTAATGTTACTCATCACAATAGAAAATCCCAAATATGTGAATCGAATTGCGCACCATAGCGTTTTCAATGCTATTTTTCAAATGTTCAATTATTGGCTTCCCTAATTATTTTATGCAAAAAAGCTTCAAATAAAAGTTTTAGGGCATAAATTTCTGCATCTAAATTAATAAACATAATTTATATTGCATGCTTTGTAACGACAGAAATTAAATATTAATAAGTCGAAAGTTGTGTTGAAAATACAGCCAGCCATGGAATTGAACAAAGAATAAATAAATGCTTGGCGTTTTATCTGTCAAAACGACAACGTTGGACGTTTTATCTGTCAATCGTTGACGTCAGATATCACCCATCTGCGTAACTCTTGTCACGTCCCTTACAATGATATTGTTTTTTGAGGGATTTTAATAACTGGCTTGAGTAGAAATTTTTTATATCACTTTTTTTTATATTTAAAACTCTTTAATAAATATTGCAGGTGCTACGATAAACATTTTTGGAGGGGAATGTCGACGTGACTTGCGGTCTTACTTTACAATTATTATGTAATTGTGTTTTTGTTGGATATTTATATAACATACTAATTACAGTAGCCTAAAAAATTCATCGCAAAATCAAGTTGCAACTTCCACAATAGTGCTATTTACATTTTGTTATATATTTTCAGATATCAAATAGTTTTAAGCAAAAATGATTAATATGTGATAACATTTCTGCGGGAAAATAATAGTATATTATTCAACAAGCACGAATAAATAATTTCTATAACATGCGAGTTAAATACTATACTTTAGCTACGACCATTTAACAGGATCTTTTAGGTCATAGTTTGAAAAAATAATACATTTTCAGGTTATATGATAAACGTCAAAATTTAGTAGTTACGTACTATTCAACTCAGTGCGCTACCTTACTATAGTATTACCCTAATAACCGCAATCTTGATCAATATTCTACAGTTTTGAATAATGAACCATTTTATACATTGTTTTACAACATCGGTGACGTATGCTAAGGGTGTATATTATTTGTTATACTGATTAATCGCAAAATAATGGCAATTTACTTACATTGTTCATTTTTAGTACCACTAGATTCGCATTATTTTCTATGGAAAGCAGTGTACGAGTAATTAACAATCGAAATTTATATAACATTCATATAATACAAATATTAAAGTAAATTATTTTTGTATTAAACAAATTCTGATCAACTTCAACATAGCTAACCATCTAGTGGCACGGAAAATGTTTGACATTGAGAAATAAAATTGATTTTGCGTTAAAAAAAAATCTTTTTGATCCGTAATCGGCAAATCTAATAATACATACCCTTAGCGATGTAATTGAAGTTATGACCTACATGCGAATATCTCACAAATCAAATCAATTATGTCTATTCAATAATAAGAATATACGAAACTTTTTTATTACTCTGACAATAGTTATTTACGTAAAAAGTCAAGAAAGAGTTCAATTGCAGGATGAGTAGATAGTTTCATGCCGAGTGACAGCGAGTCTTGAAACAGCTTACGAATCCTGTACGAATTTTTACTGACGTGTTACGTATAACATTTTACCTGAAACTTTTAAACAAATAATAAATAATTTAAATTAAAAGAAATATTTGACTTACATATTCAATCAGTATTTTATGTTGATAAGTAACTAGGCACTCACGTGTTTTTCATTACCCGCCTAGGCAGGCAATATGTTATTTTCCTGACTAGGCATGGAAAGCGAGGCTTAAAGGTCAGGTAAAAGTTTATTTTCCTGTCAGTTTCAGGTAAAAAATTTTACTTTTCATAAAAGTTTTGGCTTGTCTACTACCGAACTACCGGAAATGTAAATATGTTATATTTTTCATCTACAAAATGGCTTTGATGATCAAATTTCTGTTTGTAGTTTCAAATAAATTATCCTTATTTGAAAAGATAGATCAGTAATTTATTTGAACATAATTTTTTGAATTATATGTTAGCTTAAATATTGAAATTTTTTAAAATTGTTATTTGTTTAATTTTCGATCTTTTTTTTTTGTTTTATATAATGAGGTTTTCGTTTTGTTTCTTTTATTTAATAATTTATTATTAGTATTGTAATTAATAAAAATATATCAAAGCATTCATCTTTCAACATTACTATTGTAATAATTTATTTATTTAAGTTAAAATTGAATTTAAGACATAATTTTGTATAATAATTCAAATAAGGGTACTTCACTTAAAATTGAAAACAGTAATCTGATTTTCTGGGCCATATTGTATATGATAAATGTAATATCTTTACATTTCTGGTGGATTTTACATTCAATGACATTGTATATATGTCGGTACTTTTTCACTTTGGTGTTTTTAATATTAAAGTATTTTGTAATAAATAAATTTTTCAATAAATTTAGCAATTTTGTATGATGTGTTAAGTCAGCAGTTCAGCACTATTCATTTTTGTGGGTGAAACGCAAGCGACCCGTATCTTGCGCTTGTCCTCAACGTTTATAGGTAATAGAGCCGGCGTTCTACCTACATATTTCATGAACAATAGCCACGTTTAGTGTCATCAGTGTCTTACAGTAATAATGTTGTTTGATATATACTTTACTTAGGGAGCAGTTTGTAGATCCATTATGTTCCAGCTCTCTTGGTATTAGAAATTTTCAAGTTTTCTAGCGTAATAAACTTCAGTTCGTGTCGTGCAACGTTTACGAAATGATCGATTCCTCACAGCACAAATATATATATATACGCTTAAATAATTTTACAAATGTAATACTCGACTCACTAGAGTGCTGCAAATATTATATTAATTTTGATGCCTGTTAATTCTAAATAATAAGAGCTGCTGGAAAATATGAAACTGCAAATAACAAAAACATATCATCATGTGATATAAGTAATCATTTTAAATTACCGGTAATTTTAAAATATAATATTTCACTAACAAAATAGTATTTATAATTTTCATTTAATAAATACCTGTGGATCTTAAGAACCCTGGTTCGATCCCCACAGCCGACAAACAATTTTGATCATATTAAATCTACTCCTGTGGAAGGGGTTCCACTAACATCTTTGGGGGCTGTGATTTGAAGGCTGGTAACCACACTTCACGCGAAGAAATATATCACTTACCGAGATCTGCTACGGCAGAGTGCCACACTCAGTAATGGGTAAAAGGCATGATGATTTATTTATTTATTTAAGTACCTACTCTACAGTGTTTATTTGTTTTCCACAAAATTTTATTAATGTTAATTTAAGTAAATGACCAATTACGATCGGTATTTTAAATATTAATTAATTTCGCAATTAACTAACCACTATTAATTATTATTTACTATTTATTTTACTAAATTTTAATGTTTTTAAATACATTTAATAACAAGTAATAGCACAAGACCCCCTGGTTTTCTTATTTTGAACAAATTTTTTACTTACCTGCAGGCGCTAGAGCATGGCAATTAGCAATATAAAATAAAAATTAAATAATTTTTACGGAATAGTTCCTTGATAACGGGATTTTACCCTTGTAATGTAAATTTAACAGTATAAAACTGTGCTTATTGGTTTATTTTTCTAATATTTTGCATTATGATTGATGAAAACAGGTCAAGGGGATTTTTAAGTAGAAGCATACTAAAAATTACCTAGGTATCAAATGGGTATAACGAAGGAAACTATAAAAAATTTGAAAATAACGTGCCGAACAAAGAACAGTTTTTAATAAATAGGTATTTTTAAATTATAACACCAAACTATAAACTGAATTTAGTACCAACATTTTGTAATTGAAGCATAATTTGAATTGATTTTAATTCTCGTTTAATTTTGTTTAATGAGGTACGTGCCACAATTAGGTGGTACTCACATGCCACAAGTGGTAAACATACATCGAGTTGGCCATTTATGTTATGCACTGCATTAGAGATACAGTGACTACACTATGGTCAATATTTTATCAATAGCTTTGGCATCATAGAATAATTTCTTAAGTGAATTACTCGACTTTTTGAAAATAGTTGTGAACTACTGCAAATGCGCAATGTACATACGAGTACATTGTAACGAACGTGGCAAATAGGTCTGAGCTGCCCGGTCTGCGTCATCTGACGTGTCCACAATCGAAAAGTCTCCGGAATGTTCCAATAACAGGCGAGGAGAGATAAAAAGGCGGGTGTCGGTTCATCGGCAGCTATCAGACAGTGCAGTTGAAAATAAATTCATCGTCGTAAATAAATATCGCTCGGCTAGTTTAAATAAATAATAGTGTATTGTTTAATGTTGTGATCAGTGTAATAAGTGTGTAAGATTTTGTACTGATTATTCTAGTTATAAACAGAGTGTAAACTTTTATTTTCATTATTACAATTATTATTATTTTGTTGTTATTAACGTTTTTTGTTTAAATAAAAAGTGTTGATACCGCCAATATAGTTCGGCGGCAATCATGCTGGCAACGTATCGTACTGTTGCAATGAGAATCTGAATTTGATTCCATCAATCGAGCTGATTAACGGGTAAATTGGTGTAACGAAAAATTAGTGTTTTAAATAAAAGAAATGAGAATAGTTAATAAAACAATAAATACATCTGCAGCGTTAAGTGAGGTAATTCTAACACACTACTTTTTCATATATTTGAAAGATATATTAAGTTTAGTTAAGCCTTTGTTTTACAATATGTTGCTAGACCTGCATTGTTTAAAAGATTCTTAAATTATAATAATTATTGACTTAAATTTAATCACTTGCATATGATTTTTATTTCTTGCGTGCAGTTTCTTAAAATTAACTAGGATATTTCATAAATAGACATATGTGATTTAAATCTAGATAAGATACGTTTTACTAAGAAATAAAATCATTTCATTTAAATTAATTCATTATAAAATGTTTGAAAATTTCTGGAAATATGTAATATATAATTTTATTTTCCTAAAAAAAAACAAATGATTTCAGAGATATTTGGTTTTAAATAAAAAATGCGTTATACCCATAACTTTCAAAATAGCGTTTAAAGATGATCGGTACTATTTTGAATTTTTTTGGGAAGGAAAACTTCGTAAAATTTATCAGGAGAAAAGTTTTACAGGCGACATTTGGTTTCAATATCGCGAAGAAACATAATATTGATCTATATGTTTTACGGCATTCTTGAGATTTGAAATTAGTTTCATTTTAAAAATCATTTGAGTTTATACAGAGAAAAGTAAATATTATACTTACATTTCTCTTAAGTTATATTATATAAGTTTTATTTTTATAATAGTATTTTTTCCTTGCATGCCGAATATAATATAATTAAAAGGGACTATTATTTAAAGAAGTATGTAATCAAGTGTGCCATAATTTGCTAATACCTATAAAACTCAATCAACTAACTTTTTCACGAAATCACGACACAAATTGAAAAGCCACCATGCTAAATCTTATTACCAGAACTAATTACAAGAAGCGAGGATAATTTTCACCATTCTTTCATCATTTACCCTAACAATAACATCGCGTGCGGAGCTCAGTGACTCGGTTATTCGATACAGGGTCGGATCGACTACATGTTAAAGTTAGGAGTGAAATTATAGAAATAGCTTTATATCAGTTATAAATCTTTAAATAACTAAGTTTATTCTAGTGTAGTTGAAAAAATTAGAAATTACATTTGAAATTAAATTCCAATTGACAAATTCGTGTTTCGAATTATAATTGAAATTCGAATTTAGAATTTTATAATTTTATTTAAATATGAACTTTGAATTTGTATGGGTCACAAGAGAAATAAATTGTCGTTTTAATATATGTCTTTGTAACTATAACAAAGTACATAATTTTACGTACATTTGAATCGTAATGAACTGTTTACTTAACTCTGTCTCTATAGGGGTTACGAGACTTATAACGTGCTAGCCCGTGTAAAATTTATAACGGGCTGTTGACATTGGTTATCATGACAACATATTTAATTTTAAACGTTTGACACTTAATTATTTTTTTATTAAACAAAATCTGTCAGATTTTCGAAGTCTACCTTGATTGAACATTTTAGTTATTACGTTATACTATTGTAATTAATTTGATTAAATATACATATATTGCGATTCAAATGCACATAAAACATTGTACAATGCCCGACCGTTAACTGAAATTTACAGGCTCACACAGATAACAGGCTCGCTAGCGCTCGCCTGTAAATTTCTGTATAACGGTCTTGCAATGTAAATAACTAAAAAAGACCTGCATATATTAGAAATAGATTTAAATGATTTATTTGTATGTGTAATATTATATCTTTTAGATAAGCTAAAATTGCACATACCAAATTACTTAATTGTAAAATATAATTCAATAAACTTTAGCAGTACGTTTATCTTTAATATTCTTCTCAATTTATAAAATACAAAATAAATAAACATATCATCACGCCTCTTACCTACTACTTGGTGTGGAACTCTGTCGTAGCAGATCTCGGTAACTGATATATCAATGCGCGTGAAGTGCAGCTAACAGCCGTCAGATGGCGGCTCCTAAAATGTTAGTGAATGTGGAGCCACAAGGATAACTTTCATGGCATGAAGATGATTTGTCTGCTGTGGGAACCGAATCCAGATTCTCATACTCATAGTTTGAGTCGATACCACGGACCCATGTTTATTAATTCAAAATTTAGTCTCAAAGAAAGACAACGTAGAATTTTCGAATTTCGTCAACAACTCTAGTTTATTTTTGACAAATAAGGTAAATTTCATGAAATGTAAATGTATACATACCTAACTAAAAATATCATGTCTTAACTAAAAATGAGACGTGCTGGTAAATCCGACCCTGGATCGTCGACATTTGCTCGACTGCCGCCGCCGCCACCTTCCCCCTCGCATCGCAATGCTGGCGAGTACATTCATTGCATCCACAATGGAGTCGCATCTCCATGAAACTATCATGATATGATACGGGGTGTGCCAGCGAACTCGTAACATCGCCATCAATAATAAAATAGTTGCCTTCTCTTTGTTCGCGCGATGCATTCACCCTCCACAGCGATGGAGTTCAGCTGTTCAATTGCGCAGATGATTGTTGCTGGTTAGTTTCGAGTATAGTGGTAATGTACCGTGTGTATTGTTCTACTTCGATGTTAATTTGTTTTTATTGTGTATTAGTAGGTATTAATTACTAGAATTTATTTATGTGTGTATTCTAAAAAGAATTTTTGAGGTAGATATTATGTATGACATTTGGGGTATTGTATTTGGTTTTTGCCTGATGTAATATGATAAAATCATTCATTTTATTTAAACTTATCTAACATCTGACGCAGAATTAGCATCTGTTCTTTAAAATAAAAACTAAATATAAACGTTTTGGAAATTTATTGCTGGATGAATCTAATGAATATACTTATATGTTCAATGAATGTAATTTCGGGTTCATTGTACCTCTTTAATGTGGCATCATGTCATTTTATGTACGAGCATGTATGTGCATATACATTTTTTCACTAACATATTTCTCGTGGTGTTCTCTTATCTCTCAGTAAGAGCTGCAACTTTAGTTACAATTTTTCATCGTTACATAATTTTGGCTAAGCATTTGATATACCTATACCCTGAGTGAGTCGGTATTTCTATTTGATGTTCTAAACTGTAGTCTGGCGGTTCTTAATCTTTGGTTCGTGGACTTCTAGGGAACCGCGTTGTTTTTACAAGGGGTCCGCGATTGTAATATTAATATATTTCCTTTTTTTTGTATTTAATTATCATTATTGTCATTATTAGTAATAATATTATTTTTTGTGATAAATAATATGTTAAATATTAAATTTTAAAAATTTATGAATTTCATCAATTTATTCAAAAAAATTATAAATAATTGTACGTTTTAAGAAATTTTGTTTTAATATTATTCTTCAACTCCTATAATGAGCCAGGTAGGGTTAGAAACCATTACAAAGAGAGGGTTGACATTTATAAAATAACTTGATTGAAATTCAGACATTCAGATATTTTCAATGAGCTTTCTAAATCACACACTTTACGTAATTACTCATATTAACCTTTTTTACATTGGCAAAATGTGTTTGTTACCCCTAAATTAAAATTCTAATCATATTATCATGTAGTTTTATCATTAAAATATTTTCAAACCCTAATACATTATATTTATTAGAAATATTCCCAATCAAACTCAACAAACATATTCGTATAACAACAAAATTTAACATTGCTTAAATTAACAGGAAATTATCACTGTAGCACACCATAACTATTACTGTGACAGTTTCTAGCACTCGATCGCATTCTTGAAGGTAAAGTGAAGTCGGGGCACGCTCCAGGCTAACGATATCCGGAAGTGCGATGCCGGCCGCTAGTGCCTAGCTTCCGGTTGAGATGTTACTGTAAAATTACACCCGACCCGACCCGTCCGGAAACAAACACACAACATTACTTCAGCTACTAACTCTTGGAGATAGTTTCTTGTAGCTAAGCAAAACCTTGTTCACAATTTATAAACTTATTAACAAATGGCTGCTTAGTGAATGAAAATCGCGGTATTGTATGATGCTGAATAATGCAACTTTGTTTCATTTTGTACTCTGGAGAAGTGCGACCATAAAGTTCAGGCCAATGACCTACTATAGAACGAACTGTTGTAGGAGAGAAATGCTGCATATAACGCATATCAATTTGCCTTGAATTTTATGTTTGCATGTATGAATGCAGATTTGTTTATAGTTATTGCTAAAATAATATTATCAAATAAAAATATATGAATTATTACATTTTCCAGTCCTAAGGAAATAAACTAAAAACCTCGCTAAAAACTATAAAGATAAATTATTATGAAAACTGATTAAATATTAGATACCTATTTTACTATAAATCTGCACCCTAATAAAATTGGTCCATATTAATCTAATGCATTAGTAGATATATATAATGAGTCCCATAATTCCGTGTCGGAACATAGGGGCCGGACACACCGAGCCGCAGTTTTTACACTGCCGTACTGCCGGTTTCTTTAGTCAGATTATTTAAGGCGTATAAGTTACTAGCTTATAGCGCCCGAGTGTGATAAATACATGAAACTGTATTTTTTTAATATTTTTACGACAAATCACACATTGTCGGCAGGCGGATTCGAACCGACGAACCTTGGTTCGGGTGACGTCACAGTATGCTAAGAGATGTGTCTTAACACGCTCGGCCATCGCGCCTACGCATTAGTAGATAGTAATTTGATATTAAGGTGAAATTTGCAGCTATGTGAGTTAGTTTCAGGTTGGCACCTGAACACTGAATTTACTGAAACAAGACTTTTTCTTATTATAAATAATAGTTATTTGTGTATTAAGAGCGTAAAGTGATTCTTTGTTACTCGAACACGGTAATTGCAGCGCGAGCCGAAGGCAAGAGCAGCAATAGTGTAAGAGGAACAAAGATACTTTACGCTCGTGATACACACATAATTTTTTCTACGATTGCATCTTAAAATTGTTAAAAAAACGTATACGTACTGAAAATAAATTCGTTCTGTTAACTGTCAGTATGACAAGTTTCTGTTCTGTTTGTATCCCTGGTTCCACAGAAAATGTCAACTTTACGATGACAAATGAGAGCGTAATTGTCAACTTTTTATAGCAATCGTAGAAAAATATATTATGTATTTATTGTACATATTTTTCAAACTTATAGGTTGAAAGTACGAAAGTAGCAGCAAGACTGAGAGCGGCAAATTTAGTGGAAAAGATTAGAAATAGTGACCCGCACAGAATAATTTTCCAATGCTAGACAGAAATAAAGGAGAAAGAAGGCTGTCCCAAAGTCCGTGGAAAATAAAACGAAGAAATTATTATGAATTAAATGAATTCTCACCTTCTGAAATTGAAATAAAATGGACAGGAAACTACCAAACCAAGTTAGTAGTAGCTAGCAGAGACCCAGAAATTCAAAAACAAGAACAAGACAGGAAGATAGAAAAATATAAATATAACAAGATGTACAAAAATATCAGAACAATAGGCATCGCACTATATTTAAGAAATAAAAATGAAAAATCCATAAGTTAACAGCCAAATTAAGGTGTGGTAACGAAGAAAACGAAAATAAATATTGGATGGAAGAAGAAAATCGAAAATGCAGATTCTGCAAAGAGGATAAGAAACACTAATACATTTATAATATAATTGTAGGGAGCTCCAAAGACAACACTGCTGCCCATACCACATGTTAAGCGAGGACGGAAGAGGTGAAACATGAATCAAAGAACTACAGAAGAAAAGAGAAAAGAAATGAAATAAAATGTATCCCACAACTTTAAACAAAATAGAATAAAATGTACTTTAGTTCTGTGAAAAATTCATTGCTACAAGCATGAATTAAATAATAAATAAATAATAATAAAAATAAGTAAAGCCGTGGGTTCGGGTCCTGCCCGTGGCGGCCATACAAAGGACATATCGGCATATGACATGTGTAGTTGGTCCGATGTATAAATTAAAAAAAAAAAGTAATGTAATTATTAAAAAGAAAAATATATGGAAATAATGGCGAAAAAATATTTCATAACTTCTGATACATTTTCACCACCAGTATAAAATTAATTAATTAATTTATGGTATGGTACAACAGGAACTGAATTCTAATTACAGTACAGGGTCTGAACGCACTGAGCCACAGTGTAGTAGTTCATATAATTCTTAGCTTGGGTGGGATTCGAACTCGGTATCTGCGGATTCGAAATCCGTAACGCTACCTACACCACCGTAATATATAAGCTGTTCTATGTATTGTAATCCTTTGTCTGCACTTGATTTCAAAGGTATTTATATATGCAAGTGTAACGTTAATTAATTATAATTATGTATATGTGTTGAAAACTTTTACGTGATACAAAGACAATAATAATATTCAGTTGCGTATTAATTGGTGAATGACACGTTTATTGAATTGCATGTTATATTAATAGCAGTTTCTATAACAATAAATCATGCATATGAAATACAGTTTATTGCTTGTATTTTTAATGAAAAATATATTTTTTTATGTTTTATAGATATTTATAAAATGGTAATAGTTGCAATCATCAAAGCATTTGTAGAATTTTTAAATTTCAGTCATTTTTATAGATGTGTAGTGATACCAATGTAATTGAATATAAATGCTTAAAAAATATATGAATGGATTAGTTCGTTCGACAAATTAAAATTTAATAACAAAATTTATAGAAAATATATCGAAATATTAAAAAATTGGATAACTTGGATCGCGGCAAATCAATTAATAGGTAATAATTAATATATCGAGGCTGTTTTAGACTCGACAAAACAAGAGAGAAGAAATTATAATGATACCGGATTTAAATTAAATAAACAGTATAGCTCATTGTTGAAATTCTTTTTCTCTATAAATTAAATTGAAAATAATATTGAAACATTGGTCTTAGAGTATATAGTATATTTCACGGAAATTGTGCCAGAGGATAATTAGCATGAGGAATCAGTTTTTCCGCTATTATTGTTATTGCTATAGGCTTGAAAGAAAAAACGTAAATATTAAATTTTGCATTCTGTTTTAATAGATTCAGCTTTTATAATATTTTTATATAACTAAATTATAGTATTAGTACAGTAAATATTCTGTTTATACAATAAATAATAATAATAATAATAATAATAATAATACTTTATTTGTTTAGAGAAAAAACTCATACAAATGGGCGGTATAATTTTGTTTAAATCACATAATGTATACAAAATAACATAATTATTCGTTCATAATAAACGCACGTATTTTTAAAGCCGTATTTACAAAATTATAAATGTGAAATATTTTTTCTTTATACAGGTCGGACAGTAAAGTAGAATTGAGTTCTGCATGGGGAATATTATTTAAGTACTTTTCTATGAATTCCTTTCTTGGAGCGCTGTACATAGGACATTGAAAAAGTAAATGGTTGACATCATCTGGCTGGTGGCAGTTGCATATGGTGCATATATCATCTTGGCAAAATCTGTAAAGATATCCATTATGATATATACGGAAGAACTTCACGCTTGCGGTACGCATTTGGCCTATAACTCGAAGGATTTTATAAGGAATGTCAATTGATAGGAAGGAAGTGTTGTACAGGTATAATTTTAGTTCTGGATTGTACGTAGACTCACGGATTCTTGCTATGTCAATTTCTTGAAGAATGTTGTTATAGGATAGAATTATATTTGGGATTTCTTGTTTTAAGGTAAGGAAGCTCTGTTGTTGCCAAATCGAATGGTAATTTGCTTTCTGCAGAATTTCTTGGATGCTTCTAACCCAATTGTATCTTCTCAATTTATCTTCTGGGATGGACTTCTTATCATTTAGGAGTAGCAGTTTATTGTAGCAAGCTTTCACGTAGCGGGAGTCCGGCATTAACAGTATCTTGTACCACCATCCCAGCATTCTCTTCACAATTTTAGTTTCAATTTTTTCTACTCCAGTCTCTTGCCTGACTACATAATTGGGTGTCGTTTTTTGCCAACCTAATATGCTTTTAAAATAGTTAGTTTGTCCTTTCTCCAGCGCATCAAATTGATTTACGGCCCAGATTTCAGCAGCATAAAGTAAAGAAGGTGCTACGGTGGATTCAAAAAGCTTTTGTATAATGTCCCAGCTGAAAATTTTTGATTTTTGTAATGTATGTTTAATTCCGCCTGTAACTTTTGATGCTTTTTGAAGTTGAGATTTTACATTTTCATTGAAACATCCCGATGTTTTGAAAGTTACACCCAAGTAAACATAGGAGGTGGTAGTTTTTATTTCTTCATTTTGACAATAAAATTTTCTTTTTGATTTCGACGGTCTTCCCAAATGGAAATGCATAATTTTCGTCTTTGTTACATTTACTTTTAAGTCTAAAGTAGAACAGTAATCACTAAGTGCATTTAGCTTCTTTTGAATGTCTTGAGGTGATGTTGCGAAAATGACTAAATCGTCCGCATATTGTAGAGTCAAAATATCCACTTTATTATTTATATATATGCCTTCCAGGCCTTGCTTTCTGAACTCCTGTTCTAGGTCGGCAATGTACAAAGAGAATAATGTTGGGCTTGCGCACTCACCCTGCAGTACGCCTTTAGTTATTTCTATGTCCTCTGATAATGACTGGTTGCCTGATAATTGCAACGCAGCGTGATTGTAAACGTTTCGTAACAGTCTGGTTATCTTCCCACTGACTCCCAAATTAAAAATCTTTGACCATAGTTTTTGATGATTAACGCTGTCAAATGCTTTCTGAAAATCAACTAGAATGACGTATGTCCCTTCTTTATATGTTAGAAATCTTGATTGAACAATTGTAGCAAACACAAATAGATTGTCAATACAAGACCTATTTTTCCGAAACCCAGACTGGGCTTCGGGAAGAATATCGTAACTTTCTAACCAAATTTGTAACCGTTGATTTATAATGAAAGTTAAAAGTTTAGTAATTGTGTTTACCAGGGCTATTCCGCGATAGTTTTTGGGGTCGGTTTGACTGCCTTTTTTATGTAACATAGTTGTTTTTATTTTAGTTAGAGAGGTGGGCAAGTTTTCTTCTTCAAAAAAAATGTTTATCAGATTTAACAGGTAATTTATTGCAATTTCAGGTAAAAAACGCAATTGCTCATTAATTATACCGTCTGGGCCAGGTGCTTTATTTGATTTAAACTTTTTCAGAGCATATTTTATTTCATAGATTGTAATTTGATTATCTAGGTAAGGGTGTCTTACATCAAAAAAATAGATGTCACAGTTGACTTTCTCGCCAAACCAGTCCTTGAAGTAGGCAACCCATGTGTTTTGGTTTATTTGGTTTGTAAAGTCATTTTTTATGGATATTTGTTTTACCGTTTTCCAGAATTCCGTTTGGTTTTTGACATTCGATAGTTTCACTTTGATTTGTTGAGTGTATTTATTTTTTTCTAGAGATATTTGCTTTTTGTAGATTTTCTTTGACAACAGAAATTCTTTAAGATATTCTTCTTCGAAATTGTTTGCCTTACATTTTTTAAGGTTGGCTTTTATTGATTTTTTTAAGGATTTACATTCATTGGTGAACCAGGGTTTCTTGTTACGTACTGTTTTGGGATGTTTATACAATAAATAATAAATTTAGTAATTAAAATAATTACTAATTCCAACAGTCAAAAATGACTAATTATAGGTTTCAACGAAATGATACAAAGACTTCTTAAAAATATAACAAATTGTACATATAAAGTGGTAATTTATTTGAAACATACGAAATATAAACACATGAATAGTGACAGATGTTCAAATTAGAAAAGTAATAAATTAACAAGTTTATTCAGCTTAATGCAGCTCTGATAGCATGTTTAAATTTTGTTAAATATTATATTATTAATATTATACAAATAATTGTCTGATGAATTTTTATTTTATTATAGAATTGTTTTGGCCGTATTGTTCCAATATTAGTCAAACCCAATATTTTCTCTTCATCAATCCAGAAGTTCAAATCAAACAAGTAGCACAGCCATCATTTCATATATCCAATCAAATATCCCAGCATCCCACTTTAAGCAGGGCGGAAGAGGTGAATCATCACTAATCCAAGCGCTAGTGTTTCGTGAACCACTATCGCTGCCACCGCCACTCAAGTCTTCATGCCGGCTCTGGGGTAAACCGATGCGGGCGCATGGTTCGTGTATACACAACCAGCGTGTTCTCATCCTAATAATGATAGACAGTGGACGATGCTTAGAGATAATAGGACATCTTTATGTACATTTATAATACTCATGAAACAGGTAATATAGAAATATTATTTATAAATCAAAGTTGATGTGAATAATATCATTTTGACTTTAATATTTGTTAATAAGACTATGAAAACTTTCGTACCATTCCATTTTAGTTATCCTTGTTCTCTACTTTATATGCGCATACTTGTAATTCTTCTACTTTGAATCCTTGTACAATTTATACATATAATCTCACCCAAGCTAAAAATGAACTACCACACTGCGGCTCGGTGAGTGCGGACCCTGTACTGTAATTGGGATTAAGTTCCTGTTGTACAGCGTAACATAAATAAATAAATAAATAAATAAATAAAATATAAAAGTAAATGTAACTACGAAGATTGAAAGCTTTTGATACTTTGAGGATACAAAAACAAGTCCTGAAATCTAGCCTATCATAAATTATTAGTTAATTTACTTCAGGGCTTATCAGTGCTGTTAAAATAAATTATATGTGTAAATGCCATTTATATTAAAAAGCTAACTACTAAAGATATATGAATAAAGTGAGTTTATTTATTTATTAAATTAAATAATAAAATTTAAATTAGTTGTTTTTCCATAGCAACACTTTTATAGCATAAGCTGTAAAAGTTACATTTCAAAGCCTGTCAGTAGTCAAAAAAACCCATTTTTAATAACAATTGACAAGCTGTAAAAATATTGCTATGGAAACAAAAATTTGTAATTCATCTTTAACAGCTCAATTTTTATGTCCTTTACGTCGATATAACGTACAAAATAGAACCTCGAATGTATCTATAATTTAGTTGCGCGAGTTCCATTTTTGAAAATGAAAAATGAAAATATACCCTGTAGAATTATTTATCGAGCAATTGTTTAGTGTAAGCAAGGTATTCCTTACATTAACCTTTCAATAAGTGGTAGACCTATAATTTATACCAGAGCAAGAGCCAAAGCATCAGTAAAAAAAACTGGCACGCCAATATCGAACATCTAAGCACACCATATCCCGGAAACTATCATGGAATGGTCAAAAATACAAAAAAAGAATAGGATTCCTAAAATATAAAACCATATGTATTCCATACGACATAAATGCATATTTACTGCCTTGGATACTTTTAAGTAACTCTAGCCACAGCAGTATATCTGTTACTTTTTTGCCTAGTTAAACAAATAACTGTTATTCAGATAATAACCGTGAGACTAACACTATAAAAAAAATTATTTTGTATTTAAAAAAGTAAATGGGAATATGGATATAGAGATGAGGTAATAATACGATTTGTCGTAAATAATATAAATGTAGGTAAATGATTTTCTTAGAATACTTATATTCAGTTAGTAGATCTAATAACATAGTATAATTCTACCAATAAATTCTAGGCAATAATTCTGAGCATACCAAACACACTACACACACGTACAAACTAAAAGCACCAAAATCTCTTTCGTGCAAAGAGTCCTTTAGCGCGTGGGTCGCTGTCACTTCGACAGCGGTGACGGTCTGAGTCCAGGACGCTCCCCTGAGACCCCCCCTTGCATCACCGCGTCCTGATTTGGGCGAGGATCACCGCCCCACCACCGAGGGACGCGGCTGGTCATTCAGCGCTTAAGAACTTGCTGTGAGGGTTTTATGATGGGCCGAGCTGACGAGCTGACGAGCCCACCAACACCACCAGTGAAACTTTTATACAAGCGCCGAGATCTCTGGAATTGTTGTTTTGGTTGAGTTGCCGGATAATTAGGTGAATAGAAACTGGGTTACTGGGTATACTTTTGTTTTATTGGTTACATATTCATCTTGTTATGTTATTAATTAATAAACAGTATTTTCATTTATACCTTCACGCTTAATGGTATCGAGTCGGCCTGTACATTTGAGAACCCGAGTTCAATTCCCACAGCCGACAAACAATTTTCACCAAATTAAATTTATTCCTGTAACTCCCCCTCCACTAACGTCTTTGGGGGCAGTGATTTGACGGCTGGCAATCGCATTACACGCGAAGAAATATATCACTTACCACACCCAGTAATGGGTAAAAGGTATAATGGTATATTTATATTTTTTATTTATACTCAGATTCAGTATAATTCCTTAAAAGTGTTTATTGGCTAACTTTTTAAAATGTGCTTTAAAAGAATATGTCGGGTCTCATGTTCGACATATTTGACAGTTATTGCGAGAATTCGTTTAAATGTTTTACGCATTTAGAGAACCTTGTAAGAAATTGTGTGTATACGAAGTCAGTATTCACGACATCAAAAAATTATCGATTCCACATATATACCGATTACTACTAAGGTTAAACTTTGACAAGTACAAAAAGTACAAAATCAAAAGAACTACAAGTTATTAAAAATGAATAGGCGCGTTATTTAAATTAATTAAAACAAAATAAAATATTTTTATATTGATCACAAGAAGAAAAGATATCAGTTTTAAGATTAACAAACCTTGAATTTAGATTAGGATTTGTGATTGTTCACTTAATAATCACAAATTAGATCATGGTAATTATAAAGTATTACATTCCAAATCTAACAAACACAAACGGTTGTTTTGTGAAAGCTGGTATTAACCTAAATACAAATTCTGTTAATGTTAAAACTGATAGCTTTTCTTCTTGTGCTCAATATAGAAATATTTTATTTTGTTTTAATTTAACTAAAATTTTGCATCTATTCATTTTTACTAACTTAACATGCAGTTCTTTTGGTTTTGTACTTTTCGTTCAGGTTTATAATCAATTTTTTCGGACCCATTTAAAGTCCAGGGGTACTCACTACTATTGTATTTTTATATTTAATTTTAATACTATACTACTACTACTATACTACTACTATTTAATTCAAAATTTTAATTATAATCTTAACGTTTATATTATTTGGTAAGTTTTATTTCCATTATATATTTTAATTGTAACCTTTTTGTAATTAATTAAAAAAAACACTTTTTAACGCCCAAGAGAGTGACATCGTTGAGTTGGCTCAAGATAACCATTTCCTAGCACGAATTTACGGAAAAATTAAGACGCGTAGAAGTGATGCATTGCAAAGATCAAATGCAACTCAGACTAACGCTCAGCCACTAATTTATTCAGATACAGATATGTCACCGTATAACGTCTAACTAGAGCGCGACAACCCTCATGCAAATAGAAGATGAGATGACAATGAGCTCCAAAATTATAATTTAGAGTAAATAATAAACATAACCAAAATTGAAACTATAAGAAAGCAAGTGCTTCGGTTAAATTCATTTTAAATCGAGATAAACTGTCAGAAAAATCTAGTACTCCAAAGACTATATTACTATAATCACACACAGCATTTATGGGAGAATTAAATGGTAGACTGTCATTGGCAGATTTATCTAAATACCACTGAGATTCTAGTATTGCATGGTCGTACATACTAATTTAATTGAGATAGAATATTGCGATCGTCAATCTGACCGTTAACTAATTTGTAGACAAATAATATTAACTGCTTGACACTGCAAGACTGAAGCGATTCGAACGTGAACCAGTTCAACAGACTATTATATTGAAGATAAGACCATACTTTAAATAAACGAAAATAATAGTGCTGACAAAACTTTGTCTGTACTGTCTCTATATTAGCAGTTTAATATTTATGGGAAGGACACCACACAATACTGCAATTCTCTAGTTTACTACGCATTAGTGAGTTATACAGAATAGACAAACAGTGTTTATTCCGGGAGTCAAAATTAACACGTAACAATAATGGATGATAACATTGTCAATCTTCGTAAGATGTAAATACTACAAGAGTTTATTTATATTTATTTAAGATTCATTTCAATTAATAGTTTTTATTGAACAATATCTTGTACCTTATGTTATGGAACAGGTCCATAACTCTTAGTACTGATTAATCATATAATAATTACTTTTAATTTTATTCTTGTTATTATTTATATTATGAGTATGTATTTATTTGATGTAGCAACTATTATTGTTTCTTCTTTTCGTTCTATATTTAGATATAGTTATATTTATTTCACGTACTCTTTTGTTTAACATTATTTATAAATCGTGACATTTTTGTCTTTTGTACAAAATAATACATCTTTGTAATTCGTTCCAAACAATTCGAATCCCAATTCTGCACTTTTAAAAGTATTTTCTCTTGGTTCTTAGAATAAATTTTAGTAAAAATGTCTGTCTACTATTTCTAGAGGATCAGCCGCCATGCATCCTTCCCTAAATTTTTATAACTCTTTGAACCTTTCTTACCTACCATCTAACCTTTGCTCCTGGAATTCTTTGAGTTTTCACTTAAAACTATTAGGTACTCTTGTGATCTCAAGTAGTTCGGTTGCCTTCCAACTTTCCAATTATCTAAGTCAACCTTCCAAATGATTGGTACTAGATCTCATTGGTCATCTTTGACAATCCCACATTTTTAGGGGTTGTTTGCAAGTTTTCTTGTAACATTAAAAAGATATAACATAAGCAGTTAGCTTCAAACTCTGCAAACAATATCAGTTTACTTCAGACTCTAGCAACAAAATCTTACAATTTCTTTTCTCTAACTCAAAATCTAAACTTCGATATCTTTAACTAATATCAAATTCAAAGTAAATTAATTTAAACTAACTTTAAAATCACGGAGATAACTTTATTGAAATTAATGTATATATTTGTATCGTTTATTTTGTAAATATATTTCGATGAAACAGTTAAAAGTAACGTTACAGAAACAAGTAGGCAACACACGGGGTGATTTCCCGTAACACTTCAAGATTTCCTTATTAAGCTAATTAGTGAAAACCATGTTTATTTTATTTAAACATTAATATATACATCATTATTTTGTTCGTCAGTACGGTGGTGTGGATAGCGATAAGGAATTCGAATCCGGAGATCCTGAGTTCGAATCTCACTCAAGCTAAAAATTATATGAACTACTACACTGTGTCTCGGTGAGTGCGAACATTGTACTATAATTGGGATTATGGTCCTGTTGCACAGCGTGACTTAAAAAATAAATATATAAATAAATTATTCATTGATATACATACATACATACATAACATCACGCTATATCCCATTAAATGGGGTAGCACGAACCCGTCAACATTCTCATCCTGACACACGATACTCGATTCGACCACATTAACACTTCCTCCATACAAACTCTTTCTTTTCTCACAACCAAAATCCATCAACACGCAACAAACATTCATCCATTCGCTCCTGTACACCAGTTTCGTAAATCTTCACTTACGCCCACTTTTCTAACAACGAATCTATAAGAAATGAAAGCAGCATCGCCTGCGCTTGTTTAAAAATACATTTAACACAATTGCAGTTACACACTGTATAGTAAAAACTGAAAATGAAGTAAAAAAGATGAGGAAGGGAGTATTCATTGATATAATTTCAAAAACCTAACACTTGTAAGTGATTTGTTTCCAGCTACTTATACTGTTACTGAAACTAAGCTTCAATGTAAGATAAATATTAAATAATAATAATAATAATGAATTCTTATATAATTTTTTCATATGAAATATAGCACAATTATTACTTATTGGAGAATAGATGACAAAGTGATAATACAAATTTTTAAAATACTGTCATACGTGTTAACAAATTTCAATTTATCCAATTTAATTTAATATTATATACATATCTCTAAAATCTTCATCAACGCGAAACAGTAGTTTAACAAGTACGAATCAATATTAACACTGAATTATTCCACAGATAACTGACAGATCGTCGCACATACTGGAAGGTAACACGGAGAATCGCGTCAAAATTTACCATTTCTCTCGGAACTGCTATTGATCCTGCATCAGTTCTGTTCTAAAAACGAAGCAGAACACATGAATATTTTAACGAGTGCAGTATGCGATGCAATGCCCACGTGCGCGGGCAGCGGATGTCGGAGGCTGCTTTCATTGTAAATCATGTTGAAAAATTATTGCATGAGAGCTGTAGGAAATTGAATTGGGAAGTGTTGTAGGGAATTTTATCAAAGAATGGGACGGTATGCACTGCATTTTTCAATCATTTGCATTAGAGAGGAATTGCATCATCGAAATACATTCCTTTTTCGCTCTATCTAGTCATTAGTTTTGTACGTTTATAGTTTATAATATCTTTTTCTTCCTTTTTTTTACTCATTTTTGTCTAAAATTCATTGATAACTTTTGAAAACTAATTTCGTATAATCAATTTTGTAGTTATTCAATCTCCTAACAAAATTCATAATAAATTCATTCATCTAACAAGCAAAAAGACCATATCAGAAAGTTACAGTTAGCATAATTTTTATATTTGTATCATGTTTTCGATGCGATATTTTTTGTTTTTAGACAAATAAATTTATTAGGATCTTTGTTAGGAAATTGAAATATGGGCCCTAAATATAATTCATGATTCATGGTATCTTTTCTGCTTTCTTTAAAATTTACGACACGATATATAATTTTTTTTAATTGTCATAAAATTTTTGTCATAATCTATAATACATGAACGAGTTAAAGTGAGATAGATGACATTCGAAAAGATAGATCAACAAATTAGAGTTAATCATTTACATAAAAAATATCTTAATCGTTTAATTTTTATGGTAGAGAAATGAGAAGTTTAAAAAAATAAGATTTAGGTTCAGTGGTGTACATGTAAATGTAAAGATTTACCAATGTCTCAAGAATGTTAAAAATCAATACACCATCTTGTCTTTTAAACATTGGTGTAGTAAAAAAATAATTATGTTAACTAAAACTTACAAACTAGTAGAAGCATCTATAAAATAAATAAACTTTACGTATTACAAGTGTTTCTTAGACGTAACCTTGTAACTTCAAATTAAGATATAGGTACCAAAGTTTATATGTATATACTTGTATATATTCAGAAATGCACATAGAAAACTTTACTTAATTTCAAAACTTGTCATACCAATCACTCGCTAGTCGTATGTACACGTAAACACGTAGAAAAATTCTTAAAATATAAAAACATTTAACCTATAAATTCGTTCCATTTTCATAAAACAACATTTTCTCTTTAAGTGTGTTCTCATACCCGACAAGTTTACGATCGAGGCATAATTTTATATTAAGACTGGTACCAGCAAGACGCAAGCGTCTTACTTTTTACAGCGAAATTTATTTCTTCCCTACATTACCCTTACGACTAATCAAGATGTAGGTTCCCATACTGCCTGCGATGCAATCGCTTATAATTATCAGCGTAATGAACGAGCGAAATTAAGAGTAGGAAATAACAAAGAAACCAGCAATATGGAGAGACTTCGAATGACGCCGTAATAACTATTCGTACATATTTACATGAATATAACGATTATTATACTCAGTGTCATAGATATTTTCTACCCTTGTATTTAAGCAATTTAAATAAAATATTTTTTCGTAACCTAGGCACATGGCCATGTTAAAAAAATATATTACTAACATATCATTGCAGATTCAACAATAAATTAACATATAAGCTATATTATATATATATATATATATATATATATATATATATATATATATACAGGGTGTTTCAGGACTAGTGTAATATTAACATGCATACGAGTTCAAGGCGCTCATTTAGAACCCTTGCTGTAATTTTTTTTAAAATTTGTTATCTTATTTCATATTGTGTTAACCTATTCCATGTTTGGTTATGTTATTCTGTGTCTATTTAATTGTGCCGTTTTATGTTTTGTTCTCTAAATCGTATTCGTTAATATTAATAAATAAAATTAATTAAGACAAATAAGGTATGACTTTTCAATAAAACTCTTGTTTTCCGAAATTATCTTGATTACAAAAATTTGAAAATTTCGTGTTATTTATAGAACTTCAACCTCTTGTATTTTGGTAACTAGAAGGAATAGGACCTATGTTCATATGACATTTTTGGCACAAAATGACCGCAGGAATAAGCTGTTAAAGTTTGTTACACTAGTCCTGAAACCCCCTGTATATATATATATATTGGTATCGAGTCGGCCTGTGGATCTTGAGGACCCTGATTCGACCCCCACAGTCGACAAACCATTTTCACCAATTTAAATCTATCATGTGGTTCCCCCTCCACTAACATTTTTGACGGCTGATAACCGCACTTAACGCGAAAAAATATATCACTTACCAAGATCTACTACGACAGAGTGCCACACCCAGTAATGGGTAAAAGGCGTGATGATATATATATATATATATATATATATATATATATATATATATATATATATGTATATATATATATATATATGATTATATGAAAAGTGAGTAATTGTGTATTCATTTGCTAAAAATGATGAATGTTTATCACTCAGCGTGCGATAAAACAATTTATTCCACGCTGCTAATGGCAATATGTGATAAAATATGCTAATATGAAACAAACTTAGCTATGCAACTTATGATGATTGAAATTTAATTAGTTGAATTCACACATATTTTATATCTATATTTTAATTACACTACATAATATGTAGTTAAAACACGTTTAAAATTATTTATAATTAAGTTATTCGTATTATGGTTGTGATGCCACAAGTATTTTTCAGTAATACTTGTTTCATTCAAAGAGTGCAAGTAATATATGTTTTAATTCTTGAAAAATGATCTAAATATGATGAAAATCATATTTTATAGTAATTAAAAGTTCAAGAAAGAGAAATTAAATAATTTTAATAAACATACAACATAAAGCATATGTCATGCTGTTTGATATAAGACAAAAATATGGAAAGAAACTGTCAAACATTTACAGCTTTTTTCATATTTGGCTTCTCTTCTCGTGTCTCGGAGTTTTATGTACCGCAGAGATTGTGTTTTTGTGTGTTATAATGGGATTATTTATTTTCTGGCAAGTAAAAAGAACGTGTAACCAAACTAAATAAATATAACTGATCCTATTCACAGTTCAGTGAAGTCAAATGTCTCTTATTTACCGCGCGAAAAAAATGGCCAATGAGTACTTGTGATGTCACTATATTTTTAATCGCTTACATCTCTTGAGTAAATCATTATTTTTGACAATTATTTTCACTAATAGTCCTAATTTTAAAGCGAAATAATAAATTTTATTATTAAAATTCAAATTGAAACTAATAGTAAACGACTTAAATAAATTTTAAAATTTGCATTTGGTACACAAAATAAATAGTATCTACTCGAATTATTGATTTTTATCAAATGAAATATTTAACTGACTACTAAAAGTTATTTTCGTGCTAATAATTATTTGTTTGCATTTATATCTGCTGACATATTTGTATATCGAATAAAATTTCGTGAATGTCGAGGAAATAAAAGAACTGTCAAGAATAACGAAAGGTCATATGTGAAAAGATTTCTACATATGAGGGAAATGTATAAATTAGAAAATTGTCCATTGCAATTAACTGGAGAATTCAGAATTTCAGACAGATTTACTCAGCTAATGGTCATGAATTATTTTCATGAAGACTGAGTTTGTGGAAACCAAATTATCGGTTACTATTTCAACGAGTTTAAAATCATGAAACATAAAGTAAGCGGACATTAAAACTTTTCAAACTCTTCTCTTTTATTAAACAAACATTAAGCTAATTGAAGGCCCAGCGTTCATGATATTGTCGGCTTAAATGTCAACCGAAAGTAAGCCTTAACGTCAAACGGAATTATACATTCAAAGACTAAATATCAGAATGAGTACGTCCAAGCCAACTGGATCTCCGATTTTCAAATAAATACCAGAGCCAGTTTGCGAGAAGCCACGAAGTTTGTTGAAAAACTTCCAAAGCTACGGTGACTACTCGCTCGGCCTTCTAATTGCGAGGTTCGTGATATAGCTACCTTACAATAAGGATTACGCGCGTTCGTTTTGTCTGACCCTTTATTTCTCGTACTTCAGCCGCTGCCCTGCTCTTTTTACTTCCATCTTTTCAAACGTGGTTTTTCTGCGCAAGTCGAAATAAAATGATTTCTTCGAATGCATGCAAAGGAACATTTTCTTTTTCAATTACTGGCAATAAAGCTTGAACGTACAAGTCGTCTGATTAGAATAAAACTGGCTTTTGGTTTTGTTGTTATTGCTTGATTCTTATATTTCACTCGAATGGTCAGCTTTTTTAGTGATTTATCATTCTTTCTTATGAAAACAAATGAATGTTCGTGCTTTATTACATGGGTTTAATGAGAAATAAATGTTGATGGAAAATTTATACATGTATATTACGGGTTTTATTCAAAAAAGATTAATTTTTTATTAAAATAGGTATACTATTATATAGAACATTTAATTCCTGTCGGCAATAGAAAGGTATAACAGCAAAATATAGATCATCAGTAATAATTTTTTATAAATATAAAGCAATATATTTTTATACTAAAAAAATAGCGTTAAATCTCAAATGTGACATTATTTTATCAAGTTAGCAATCATTTAAAATGTACTCTACAACATCAACAATAAATCTAGAATAATTATAGCATCCAAGTTATAATACACTAACTACCATATGTAAGTAAGCAAAGTTTCCTACTATTACCTTAGTGGTTAAAGCACATATTCAAACAGCCACAAGGACGTAACTAGGATTTTTCTGGATAGACAAGAGTGGTCTTATAAAAAATCTACGTGGATCATATTTTTTAAATATAATAATAACATAACAATTACAGATACAAATTATGACAAAAAATAACAAAATAACTATATAATTGTATTTAATGTAAGATAGGTATATTTATAACAAATGTAACAATTTCATTTTTCCTCCTTTCAAAAAACAAAGTAACAGTAGTAAAATATTTGAGCAGGCCAGTGGGTGGGCCAAGACCACATTGGTCCACTCTAGGTTACATCCCTGAGTACTCAATAGGGTATTATTTGTTCAAAATCATAAATAGTGTTTACGACCGACAGTACAATAGTGAATTTGCCAAAACATGGATATATCGAATATTGGTAGATACAAATAGAAAATAATCCTGTTTTAAAAATAAAATTTTTGATAAACATGTACTCGTAACCCGATTCGACTCTAACCGGATCCGATAGATATATCAACTCGACCTGACCCGTTGGATATCCATCCCGAGCCGATTTAACAATTTCGTATTTCACCTATATCTTTTTAGATTGGATTTATACAAAATTTTAACTAGCAGATTATTTACGAACTTTTTACCTTGGAATTCCCAGCAATCCTCAAAATTGTTATATCTTGTGTACTTTTCGGGAAACACAAACTTTGTTTACTGTTTTCAACGATAACATGTATATTAAAAATTATGAGAAATTACATAATTATTATTTTTCAACAGGTTTCTATTGATTTTATTTTCAAAATTTATAAAATTCTTATAATATCATTCATTATTTTGTTAACAAAATATAAATAGTTACAATCAAATCAATTAATATTTATTTATTTATTTATTTATTTATGTTACGCTGTACAACAGGAATTTAATCCCAATTACAGTACAGGGTCCGTACTCACCGAGCCGCAATGTGGTACTTCATATAATATTTATGCTTGAGTGCGATTCGAACTCGCGATCTTCGGATTCGAATTTCATAACGCTATCCACACCACCGTCCTGACGGACATGCATATTTCAAGAAAACGGCGATTAATTTAAACATTTATTATAGTTGTTGTTTGTTTTAAAAATTCATATTCAATTTGTAGTTAGGTTAGTGTTTTTAACGAAGATTGATTAAAATTATAAAGAGTTATCAATTTTATATATGTCTTTTTAATCGTTTTGTTTTATAAGTAAAAAAATTCTTGCAATTGATGCTTATAAAATGAATAACTAATACTATGTTATAATTTAAAAAAATAATTTTTCAAAATTAAATTTACAGCTCCAAACATTTATTTTTAATTGATTTAGTTTACTTATAGTTAAAATTGCAAATTTTTTACTAAAGAAAATATTCCCTTGGGTCATAAAAATTTTATAATATTAATATATAATACATTCTATAGGTACCTATAATATTTCAATGTTTAGAACATTATGTACCTCTTCTTTATTTGACTGTCAACTTGACAAATCTAAAAATAAAAGGTTATCTCTTTGAAAATATTCAAAACTGATTAATATCTAACACGTCTGCAGATCTTCGTTTTATATTAGACGACTGTCTAGAAAAGTTAAGTGAAAAAGACAGAAAGAGAATTAAATGTAAATAATACAGACAGATGACTTCGAACTCTCAGTCACCAGTAAAGAAGATAAATGATTCCTGGGCCGCGCGGGTCCCAGAGAGCTGTGTACAAGGTGAAATACACACTTTCATTTCCTACTCGTCTCCTTCTTCCTCTCTGGATTATTTGAAATTAATGAATCACGAGTCACAGGATTAATTCAGTCTTATTACGAGCAAACTCTTTTTTCATCTTAAATGAGTTTCTGAATTGAAAATTGCTGCGCGTGTTTGTTAGAGGGTAGTTTTCTTGTTTAAAAGTAGTCGCGATAAAACTTAATTAGTTGAATTCTCATGAAAGAACTTGTCTAACGTAAACTTTAATTTTTTCCTTTGTTTATATTTTCAGTGTTTTTTTCTTATTTCTGCAGTAGGTTCGATTATAATACAAACGTTTATATTCCATTGTTCCTACAAAATAGGGGTAAGCAATCTGCGTCCCGCAAGCCGCATGTAGCCCTTGAACTATTTTCATTTAATAATTGTATTTATAAACTTATATGTAAATACATCATAAAATAAATATGTACAAATTTATTTTTTATTGCCATTAATAAGGCATAGCTAGTAAAGCAAGAATTACTTTATCGTCTTATAACTATATTATTTTGCCCGAATGTCCTTTCTGTGTTTCTATGATTATACTTATTCTTAATTTTAAACTGGGCCGGTTTAAGGACTCACAGCGCCCTAGGCGATTTGCAATAAAGTGCCGTTTCTCAGTTAGATTGAAAAATATATATTCTTCTGCATAAATAGTTGTATTATTAATATAATGAAAATTATACTAAAATCTAAATATGTCTAAAATAACAAATTAATTACACAAAATAAAATCGATTTTTTTTATAATCACTGTTTCAGTTTGTATACAAAAAGTTAATTATTTATGTAATTTTTTTCTTGGTGATTTAGTTTTAGCAAAAGCTTCTAGTAGATCATCAAAATTTAAATTTTCGACAATATCATTATTTATTGCATAAAAGGCAGTCCTGTTAGTGCAAATATAAAAAACCACTAATTTTCAGTTTGTTATTACGCACATGTGTAACATTTAAAACGCTAGTATTTAAGAGAAAGAATATAAACAAACACACAGTAGTAATAACTAAAATTCCGTTGCCCTCATAATAATGTTTTTTTTTTCGTATACGAGTATATTGTTTAAAATTTATATTTGTATTTCCATTTTGAATACATTGCAGCGTCAGTCCTTGTACCTTTGTCGTTTTCATCGCCGGTCAGTTTTTATTTCAATAACAAATTGTTATGTACTCAACTTGTAATATATCTTTCAATTACAACATATTTTTATAGAGTTTTATTATTTGATGTTTACCAAACATGCTATAGATATGCTGTAGTATCCAAATAGTTCATGATATTTATTTTTCTATTTATTTATTTATGTTACGCAGTACAACAAAACCTTAATTCCAAATACAGTATAGGGTCCGTTACAAATATATTCGAAATACCATTTGATATTGTTGTTTTTGAAATTTAATATGTTTTAACATTTTAATAAGTGATACAATATTGTTTTTCTTATATTTTAATGATATAAAATATGTGAAACTATTGTGATTAATTATTATTATAATAATTTGGTAGTCATAATATTACAACGTGCATGGAATCATACTCTTAAATATCTAATAAATGTTAATGACTTAAATAATTGTCTTGAAGTTATCTCGAAAATAAAATAAAAATTTGATGAACATAAATTTCGAAATATTTTTTTAAGTGAAGTGCAATAAAAAGTGCATCGTCTTTACTTTTCAACGAGTGCAGATAGAAGCGCCAACAAGAAGCATCTCGTGCACAATCGGATTATTAGTTCACAAAGAGTCGTGTTTTGAATAGACGCTCAAGGGCTCGGGCTTGCTCGGGGTTCGGCAGAAGTGAAGAGTGACAGTAAGGAGATAAAAGCAAGTAGAATGTGTCACTTGCCTGCAGCCAACTTGGAACTAAAGCGCTTTTAAGGCAAGTTTCCTGGAGAACACGGGTCTTGGCCCGGCATCAGATTCGCGAGAGGTATATTCTTTATTATTTTCATTCGGCTTCAAATGCATTTTCAGAAATTAAATACTTATATATTCAATTTGCCAACGAAACATGTAAATGAAATGGTAAAAAAATTAGAGACGCATTGTACGAACATATGTAATAAACCAGCGGTTTCTAATAATTATTATTCGTAGCCCTGCAGTTTCTAGTGGAACTAAGACTTATAGTCAGAAATAAAGTACATGTTTCAAATTATTTATAATGTATATATATATATATATATATATACATATGTATTAATTTGGGAATCCGAGTTTGATTCTCACAGCTGACAAACTAATTACAATCACATTAAATTTACTCGGTTTATATTTATATTTTCACTCTAGAGCATTAAAACAAATTTCACCTGACCATTTTTAAATAAAACATAAAGTTATTTAAAAAAATTTAAATTACATATTTAAATCGCATGTTATTTAATAATAATTTATCATATTTTATTTATTTGAGTAATGAGAATCATAATCAAAGGCTACTAATTGATTGATCAATGTAATCAAGTAACTTGGAATCATTAAATCGAAAAAATGACTTTCAAATATGTAATTACCAACTATTCATTACATTTAAAAAATATATAATTTTATGTCATCTCAAAAACATGCTAATGAAAAAAGTATATAATTTTTTTATTGTAAGAGTAGATTACAAATAACAGATAACTTCGATTAACAACAATCGATCGATTGCATTGAACCAAAGTCGTTTCGATGAAAATTATGTAATTGTATTGCCAACTTACAAAATTAAAAGTAAAAATCAACCTGTCGAGTCATTGATTTGTTGTGTCATTTGTAAAATATATTTATCACTTTTTTCCACTAGTACGCAGAAAATATTTACATTTTTACAAATGCATAAATATATAATTAATATGTATAACTACAAGTTTTCATTTTAAAATTTAATGCAATTCGCATCCCCAATTTATCCATTATGTTTAATTTTTTATCCTAGTAATTTTTCGTTTCACAACCAAATGCCGATGAAATATAACCACTATATTATCTTTATTTAATAATGAAACTGACGAAAACTTTTCTAACCATAACTTTTTATACATTAAAATATTTATAAATAATAAACTGTTTTCAGTTGTAATGAACGTGAAAAGTCTGAGCATGGACAAACACATCGAACGCTGTCTATCAATTTTTAAAATCGAATATGTTTAATATGTTATATCAAACTAGTCGGTAGTGATCGACGTCGTTCGATTCATCATTGCCATAAGTTAGTATTGATTTGATAAGGCTTGAGCATCTATAATTTTTATTTGAAACATTTCTCTATTTTTAATATACTACTATTAAACAAATAAAAACAATAATTTATAGTGAGTTTATTTCAACATGAAACATGGCATTTGCCATTTCTATAGTTAGTCACAGAAATGTATTGCGTTTATTTAAAAATGAAATATAGTTTGTCAAGTTACATTTATATTCATTAGTGACGCATTGTTATTAACGATTTGATACTTGTAAATAACATATAGAACGGTGGAGATGTAGATTGGCCTTTTCTATCCCCTGATCTAGCACCACTGGATTTTTTTACTTGAGCTTTTTAAATCCAAAGTATATACTGACAACATTTTAAATTTAGAAGAATTAAAAATTCAGATTCAAACGTGTCTGGAAATATTACAGCTGCCTAAATATTTAATGTTATAAATTAATTTTATAACTAACTAGGGTATTGTTCGGCAGTGATTGATGGGATTTTTGTAAATTTATTATCATTATTGTTTATTTATAATTTTTATAATCATTTAGTTACCTATTTTTCTTCCTAGATTTAATTTTAAAATATGCATTGCTGTTAAATTCCATGGATATGGAAAATCGCAAATCCTATAATTTCACGTTAAAATAAACTCACGTTATGACTTAATACACGAGGCAATGTATTCATAGCAACTACGGTCTTCAAACGTAGTTAACGGTAATTGCTCAAGGATAATACTACAAGAAATAAAAAAAAAATCCCATCACGCCTTTTACCATTTACTGGGTGTGTCACTCTACTGTAGCTGCAGATCTCGGTAAGAGATATATTTATGCGCGTGAAGAATATTACAAGAGATAATAATTATTTGAGAATCACAATCATCATCTGAAAAGTTTACGAAATGAAAGAAAAAATGTCTGTTCAGTTTTTTAGTGAAATTGCCAAGTTGGCGTGAAAAAGCATAGAATTATTTTTTTTAAATATCACTTTGAATAATATTTACAATAGCTGCAGTGGGATTCTGTAACTTTAAAACGATACTTTCGACAAGATTTATGACGATATTATATTTATTAGAGATGGGCGAATATCAAATTTCTCGAATTCGAATATCGAATACGAATATTAATCAGATCTCGAATATTCAAGATACTCGAATATTCGAATACTCCTAAAAGTTAATTTATTTATTATTAATAATTATTTAATTATGTTCTCTTCATTATTTGAATGAAATTGTTAAAATAAAATAAAATTAAAACAAAAAGTACAAACAAAAAAAAGAAAAAGACGAAAACTTCAAATTTAAGGTGAAACGTACGGGCTGATGTTGGCGAAAAAAATTTGAAATATGGTACGTCTTCATGGTTTTGAAATAAAATATCTTTGTTATTAATAACTTCAAAGTATTGTAATAGCTTTAAGTTTATGTACAAATGATAAAGAAAAACAGTCAAAAATTGAGGTCAACATATAGCACGATATTCGAATGTTTGCTATACTGACGTTAATATTGGAAAATCGCGAATATCGAATAATGTCAATATTCGCGGCATTCGACTATTCGCGGACGATATTCGCCCATCTCTAATATTTATCACACAATATATTATTGTTAGTAAATTGAAATCTGATTAAAAAATCATTTGTTTCCTCCAAAATATTTATGTAGTTAAAAGGATATAATTTCAAGTTTTCACAACTTTTATTTCAAGTAGGTATTTTATTTAGCGTGAAAACTATTTTCTATATGCCAGCTTCTCGCAAAGAATTATAATCATAATTATGAAATATTCAACTGTTTAAAATTTTTAGAATTGTAAGGATTAAAAGAATTTTAAACCAAAAATTTATCATTTAGCTATTAAAATTTATTATATATCTTTAAATCATTATTTTATCAGTGCCAACAGACGTAAGACCAAACTTGTACAAAAAATAATATCTTTCTCGTTCATTACTCAACCTTTTCAGAAATTGAAACACAATACCCTTCAACAATCAAACAAAAACCCTTTCCCTTTTCACTGTCAGAGCAAACTGCAGAATCTGCGCAACCCGATTAACGCAAATATCAAAGAGAGGCTCGCTTGACGAAGACGGAAGCGGAGACGAAATGAGGAATGAGACAACCCCGTGCCGGGTGTGCAAATCAACAAGTTATCTGCGTTCCACTGCAGGGCACTTCAAGCGCTTTATGACAGAGTATAATTCAGGTGCCGTCGAACATTAACTCTTGGAACAACTGGATACATTGTTCTAAATCGTCTCTTTGTTCAAATTGGATTATCTTACGGGGAATGGTGATATTTTTAATAAAAACATGAATTACACCGCCAAAATATGATTACTAGAATGATAAGATAATTTTTGTAAAATAAAAAAAAAATCCACAATTATTTTAATTAATAATGAGCAAAAGCTACTACAGCAACTAGGTCAGCATTGTAAAGTGTTAGAATTTAGATCAGGTCAGATATGTTTGAAATTATGCTTGGATCAGTATTATTTATTTTATATTATAATTGTTCATTTAAAAGTTAATACTTACAAGGAACAGTCAAAATAGTTTTATTTTGTCCACTATTAAGTATTCAAGGGTCAGGCCATACAGATTATGATACAGAGATATCTAGAAGCACCAATGAGTTGTATATTGCATCACATGATATGGGTGCAATTTAACACAGTTATTAAATTCTTTTAACAGTATATTGATTCAATATAATAAATCATAAGTTTTATGTCACGGAAACCTGTTAAAAAAAACAAAGGTACGAGTATCAACAACTTTTATTTTGTATATACAACTTGTAGCTTTAAGTATTATTATTGTGCAAAAAAAAATCTATGAAAATAAATATTTCTATGATCGAGCAAAAAATAAACATTTCCAACTGTCAGTTGTGAGCATAAAATCGATATTTGCTGCTCGCTGAGCGGAAAGAAAGTGTATATCATCGTATTCTTGGATACATGAAAACTATCAACATTTTCAAGTGATTTTCAGTACAGAAAAACTGTCAAAAATTATTTTAAATTATTTTTCAAGCGTTTTTAAATGGGTGTAGAACAAATCTTGTGTGCACCACGAGCAGAAATTTTTCCTGGCCGCGTTTGCATGGTTGTTACTCTCAACTACGCAACAGTCGACATGCGTGAGCGGAATTAGATAATTTCGACATTATTTAGAGATGAAGAATACGTTTAAGATAACCACCCAAAAAACTGTACACAAAATGTTATATTTAACCAAACTAGTAGCTCTTACAGATTATTTTCAAAGTGTTCTACATTATTTGTATTTCATTTTACTGACTTCGTATCTTCTACGCTTATGGTTCTCGAGAGTGTCGTGTATGTATGCCCTTTATCCTTAGGGCAGCCTATATAGTCCATTAGATTTTGTAAGTTGATGTTGATACAATCTATACAGTTAATCGTGTATATATCTGATTTTTTCTCTAATAAATATGTTATTATTGTACTTTTAGAAAATGATGAAGGCAAGTTCAGTGATTAAAGGAGAATGTAAATTTTTGTTTATGGTGTATAAAAAAACCATTACGATAGAGCTTAAAAAATTGTAAAACTTAAGTAAACTTAAACTACCAAAAATATTTATGTATACAGGGTGTTATATTTTAATAGACCCAGCAATTATCTCGCTTATTTATCAACTTAGCAATTTATTTCATATAACATGATTTATACAGCAACATGTAAGCTATTTGATGACGGATGTACATTCATGATATCACTTCCGGTTTATTAGTAATTTATATCAACTTTGAAATTTCAAATAGAACATACTATATTTTTTTACAAATTTGAAAAGTGTATCAAATTTCCTTTACAATCATGTAAAATA
This sequence comes from Pterostichus niger, assembly GCA_947425015.1. NCBI lineage: Eukaryota > Metazoa > Arthropoda > Insecta > Coleoptera > Carabidae > Pterostichus > Pterostichus niger. The sequence continues at coordinate 16,968,107 of OX380334.1, read as the reverse complement.
ATCCATATATTACATTATTAAAAAGTAAAATGGCGGGCACTTTATTATACACCAAATCGGAAAGAGAATAGTGAGCCATGCCTGTGGCTTGAAATAAAACAATTAACTAAAACAATTACAATTATTATTATTAAACGAAATAATATTTTTTTGTCATAATAATACAGAAAATAAGAATAAGTAACACTTAATAACAACAAAATGATTTTATAACAAAGAGACTGGGAGCCATTTTGAATATTTGTTATTAAATCATTTAGTTGTTATTAACTGTTTCTTATTCTTATTTTCTGTATTATTATGACAAAAAAATATTATTTCGTTTAATAATAATAATTACAATTGTTTTAGTTAATTGTTTTATTTCAAGCCACAGGCATGGCTCACTATTCTCTTTCCGATTTGGTGTATAATAAAGTGCCCGCCATTTTACTTTTTAATAATGTAATATATGGATTATTTTACATGATTGTAAAGGAAATTTGATGCACTTTTCAAATTTGTAAAAAAATATAGTATGTTCCATTTGAAATTTCAAAGTTGATATAAATTACTAATAAACCGGAAGTGATATCATGAATGTACATCCGTCATCAAATAGCTTACATGTTGCTGTATAAATCATGTTATATGAAAGAAATTGCTAAGTTGATAAATAAGCGAGATATTTGCTGGGTCTATTAAAATATAACATCCTGTATATACTGTGGCCAGGTGCCCCGGGACACTGTATTGTAATTAGAATTGTATTGCTGTTGTATAGAGTAGCATAAATAAATGAATATATTTTATTTTTTATACTATGTATATACTATTTTTTTACAACCCGAATAGTTAAAACCAATACTTATTCTTGTTAATAATATTAAAATTTAAATTAAAAAATAATGTTTGAAATTTTGTTAGAAACAAGAAAAAATATTTTTAGAATCGGGACTAAAATACTTTTTTTCCATCATTGTTAACAATTTGAGAAAAATCTCATTTTAGTCACAATACTCAGCAACAGTACAGCGGGCTAATAGTACATTATAATGTAATATAATGTGAGTTAAATAAATCGTTATACGCGAGTGAAATGATGGACGCGCGAGCGCGAGTGTGATAATTCTCACGATATACAACGTATTAACATTAGTAGCAGCTTTTACATAATCAAGTTTAAAGAAGATTCACACTAAAATGACCGGTGATTCTATCAAATAACTAAAATATCGCTGCTGTCAATCTGTTGCATTGATGTAAATTGTTAGTTACTTATGGTTGTCATGGATTTAAACATTTTATTCACATGTGAAGTATTGTTGATTTTTAGTCACTGAAAATGATTGTATAATGTACATCAAATGTGTTATTTCTGTCACGATTTTTATATCACAGAAACCGACGTTTACTAGAAAAAGTGGTAAATAATTATTTTTGTATTAAGTGCGCAAAATGAGTGTTTTTTTGTTGCGCATGACCAGACCGCAGGTCGAGACAATAAAAGTCATTTGAACGCGCCAAAAAATAAGAATTTTGCCCACGAAATACAAACAACATTTTTTCTACAAGTGTAAATATAGAATAATACAATAATTATTGATTTATTTAAGTAAATTGAAAGAAAACAATCAACAATAATATTAATTTGATACTATTGATGTGTTGTAACTAATGAAACCTGACAACAAATAATTTTTGAGCGTGCGCGAGTTACTCATTACACTAGGATGCAAAATAATGCGCAAAATACGCGTTGTCATAGTAATGTAAATGATGAAAAAATCACGTATTTCGCGTATAGATATTAGTGAAAAAAATTTACATCTTTTGATCGAAATAATAACATCATCTAGCAACCATAACAAGGAAAATTATGTCTCTAAGAATACAATTATTTGGAAAATTAATAACTGACATTATAGCCTGTATCGTATGACAGCATTGTTGCGCCACGATAAGTGTGTATCTAATTGCAACTGACATAACTATATACAAATAATAAATAAACAAATAACTATTTGACATAATACCACCAAAAACTCTAATCGTAATAAATTAAGTGATCCGCTTAAAAACGCAATCCTTACAAACAACATTTTTTAGGAAATGTGACTCCTGCTTCGCAATCGTTGCATTTTTGTATCGTTAGGATTAACATTTGTGACATTTCGAAAATAAATATTATCGGTAGTATTTACACCATTTGTTATATTATCCTTGAAAATAATATACGAGTATTTTTGGACAAATAATGCCTCTTGATTACTAAAGTACCACAATACATAAAGCCTGTGTTGGAGCAGCAGTTTAATGACTGTGTAAATTTTTAATTTGCACAATCTAATAAAAAATATTTTGCATTTATTTTGAAATTAATATTTTTTTTATCTCATCTTAAAATCATCTCTGCTACAGATATTTTTCTAGAATCCAATATTACATACAAGCAGAACGCATTTTGATAAGGTTCTAATTATTGTACTCTGTTCCAAGCAGAACTAATATAATATTTGGAACAAATTATTTAAAACTATTAAATAACGCCCACCTCTAATAGATACCGTTAAGTACCAACGAAAATAAAATTAAATATTAACAGCTACTAAAAATTTTATAGAGTAAACAAATGAGTTGAGAGCTGTTAAATAAGTTTATAAATTAACTAGAAATATTTGTTCATATTAATAAGTAATACACGAATATACAAAATATATTAGTAAACTTCTATTCTTTCAATTACCTGTACAGTAGATATTAACAGCTTTAATTAATAACCAAAAATTAGAATTAATGTAAAAAAACAACGTGACAATATTTTATATGGCTATGACATAAATTTTACGTACAACTTGTTTTACATTCTTTCCATTTATCAGTCTTGCAAGAGAACGAACCCTTTATGGTAAATTCTACCTGTATTTACATAATCAGATAAATATACAAATTAATACAGCGTCAAATTTATGGATGCCAAGCGTAGCAACAAACAAACAACTCAAGTTGCCGCAACAATGAATTAAAAAACACATTTCGTTAACATAAAAACCGTGTAAGTTGCGGGTGAAATACTCCTTCGAGAGAGTCGTTTATGTCCGTCGGAGGGTCTTCTTGATAGCAGTCCACCGCTCGCTCACTATCTAATCATGCAAACACGCACACAGAGTGTATATAAATTATTGACCTTTACGTCTTAGTCACGTGACGACGCCAAGAACTAAAGAAACGGGCATTTAATTAAGAGTTAATTATAGACATTAACACCCTGGATCGATATAGGTGCTGTTGTTTGAGGATGACTAAAGAACATGTTGACTGCGCTATATGTATATGTGGCGATCATGGTTTGAATAGCATATTTTACTATGCAAACTGTAAACTAGGTATACAAATGTAGGTATTTCAGAAATAATAATTTCATTGTTATAGAGTCAATGCTACTATTTATTAATGAAAACTAAACTTGTATCTGTTATTGTTATTAATGATTGAATTATTTAAATAAGAATAAGGATAAATAAATAAAGGAATGTCTTAAAGACTACAATATGAAATTCATATAAAGTCCATTCAGCGTGGTTGTATAGGACGTATTTAATTTTGATTGGCTGACCAAGACGTCAAAATAAAGACTTTTTGTAGCATAAAAACCTGTGATAGTGACAAATTTGATTGTTTCACATTTTTAAATATTACATAAAATGAATCAATCAATTTTGAACATGTAATCCAACTGTATAACATGTTTATTTCGTTTATTTGCTGTGTACGTTATTTTTGCAACCATGGCAACACAACAATAAACAAAAGACGTTGTTTTGTTGGCAAACTATGAAAATGTAAATGAAACAACAAGGCAATGAATTTCTTGAATAAATTTACTGATGTTACTACCAAGCCATTTGACATAGTGTATAAATATTATATGTGAATAGCATAAATAGTAATAATAGATAAGGTAATATGTAGTTCACCTGGAGAAGTACGTCACTTCATTTGTTTTATGCACAACTTATAATAAAAGACAAGTGTCACTGAAATATTTCCATCTTCAATACCTCAAATGTTCGTAGTGAATCTAGATAAATTTTTGAATAATGATAACACTATATTTAGAATATGTATATACATATAATTAGAATTTTCTTTAATTCAATAACCAACATAATATTGAGATATAGGAAGAGAAAGTTGAAGGTTTGTTCTGATGAAAACTATAATACATAAAAGATATCTGTTACCCAATATGTACAGAATTTACTAGTGTATGTGATGTCATCGAACTGAGTAAATATTATACTTAAACATTTATTGTTAATTTTAGCTGAAGGCTAGGCATCATACAAACCAGAACAAAAAATATTGCCAGCCGTAAGATAATGAGCTATATTCATTGCGGGTACGGTAGGGAGTTTGCTAATTGCTTATTTATTCAATTCCGTCGAGGAGCGAAGATCCGCTCGAAATAATAGCAGACACATCAAGCAAACGTGAAACATTAAACAGGAAAACAACAGCAAAACAAAATCGTCGCAATTCGCTGATATCATAGGCGGCGCGAATAATCTCTTTTCCGGATGGCTGCGGTCGCAATAAGCGTGAAAATGGTTAAATTTGGGGACAATGGTGGCTTGTCAGCTTTGATTAGCGCGCGTCGCGCCGCGGTAAACAGATTCACGCGAACTGAGGAACCCACGACGATAAGATTGCAGACGGGTGGTGGCGGCGGCGACAACGGCAGCGGCGTTACAAATTAGGCGGCTCAGCGCATCCGAATCCGTGGATTTGCGAAGCACTAGAAAAATTAACCCATTTATTATTAACAGACGAAAGAAACGAAGCTCCCTCGGATACAAAGCTCCTGACCGTTCATTTTTCACGAGTCGAGGAAAGAAAATGTTTGCGCGCACGAAGAACGACTGGGTACTCGCTCTTCGGGACATTGCGCTACTTTGAAGAATTAATTGAAATTTGCAATTACTTACATAAACATTTAGAATGATCTGCACAAATCTGTCTAATCTAATTGAATACTGCATGATTACCTACAGATATCACTAATTATAGTTTTTTAACACTTTATTATTAAACCTACCTAATCTTATTTAAATTAATTCCTCGTATTATTTCCTTAGGATACATTGAAAATATATTTGTTTTAAGTGAATATTTATTAATTAACATACTTTCTTATTGCAAATGGATATAATTATTGTAGCAAATGCGTATTTACCAAACTAAAAATTTTATTATGAATATAGTTTAGTGGTTATCTTTATCAAGTTACTACACTATTGTTAACATTGCATTCAAATTATACTTATAAAAGAGGAATATACAATTATTTTTTATGTTTATATTGTATATTGAAAAATTAGTATTACAATTGAACATTGTACGTAATACGTGTCTTGAAAAATTATTATTAAAGTTGGAAACACTGACAGATAAAAAAAAACATATGAAATTTAAATTATGTTGAAATTTATAAGATACGTTAGAGTTTCATAAAATTATCAACAGCATTCTAAAAATAAATACCTTTTCATTTAAATAATTAAAGATGTTTTATTGTTTGATATTCTTATTTTATCATAAATAAATAATTGTAATAATACTTATATGAACAATGACAGCTAAAAGATGTGTCTGTTTGAAGTACAACAACTTCACAAATAAAAACTTCCGAAAAACAGTTGTACAAAATTGAATTTTGTGCCATCGTGTTTGACAAAAACAATGTCACAAAACTGGCTTTGTGTATACGATATAGGGAAACAATATTTGAAGTCAAATGTCAAAATTAAATTTTATTAATTATTTATAATAAGTTTTAAAATCAATGATATTCGTAAATATCGCACATCATGTAGAAAAGTGTCAGAACTGAAAAATGAGCTATTTTGAGTTAATACCGTAGATATTACTATTTGCCCAGTTATTATTGTTTCCGAAGCTATTAACCCTACATTTAGTGAGAAATAATGACTCTTTTATTTTTTTTAGTTGTGTCACTTTTCTTTGATGTGCGATATACAATATGACATCATATTTGTTTACCGAACAGGTATAATTTGAAAAACAAAAAATTGTTTTTCCGCGTTAAAGTTCAATACAGTATAATATCTGTTACTAAAATTATATAATTGCATACAATTTTTTCAGTTGTCCACTTTTTCGAGTTATAATGTTATAATAATTATAAAAAATATATAAGATTTAAATGAAATTTTTCTCTACGTTTCTATATACTTCAAATCTTTGAAAAAGAATTTACTATATAGTTATAAAATTTAGATACATTTTCGTTGCACAATGTGGCAAAAAAATACTACAAAAATTATTACACCTAAACAAAAAAGAACAAAATGCAATTCTGTTCAACAAATTCGAGTATGTTGCGCAAATGCAATCACTGAACAGGAAACAATGTTTTGAGGATTTTATTTTAAAATGTAGAAGAGCTGTCGGTTAATATTCCTCGTATCTAGTACATATTTTAATTAAAATTGATGTATTTACTTTTAATTAAATATAATAACTAATGCATTGTGTAAATAATATAATTCGCTTTATTAGTGTAAGCATAGCTGTCTGTGTACACTGATGTATTACGAATCAGCATATTAATAAAAAACCCAAAATATAATATCATTACATTCAAAGTAAACACATAACTGTTTTATTTATTTTTCATAATAATGTATTGCTAATTATAAGTTTTACATTGATATTAACTAGAGATGGGCGAATATCATCCGCGAATAGTCGAATGCCGCGAATATTGACATTATTCGATATTCGAGATTTTCGAATATTAACGTCAGTATAGCAAACATTCGAATATTTCGAATATCGCGCCATATGTTGACCTCAATTTTTGACTATGTTTTCCTTTATCATGTACTTTTTGTTTTAATTTTATTTTATCTTAACAATTTCATTCAAATAATGAAAAGGACATAATTAAATAATTATTAATAATTTTAGGAGTATTCGAATATTCGAGTATCTCGAATATTCGAGATCTGATTAATATTTGTATTCGATATTCGAATTCGAGAAATTTGATATTCGCCCATCTCTAATATTAACATTTCTACTTTGTATGTTAATAAATCAGTAATTTTAACGCGTTTTACAAAACTTGCTCTTTAACTGATGGAATTCTCGAGAGAAATTTATTCATAGTTAGAATAAACGAAATATAGAATAAATCATGTATGCATTATAAATAAATCCATCAGTCATGTTAAATATAGCATGTATGTCGATCAAGCAGCTTCTTCTCGACGTTCCAACTCGGCGTCTGTGGAGTTCGATCAAAGTTGGTGATTTCCGTCTGGGCGTCGGGCTGCTGTAATACCCGCGGTGCAGGAAGATTTGGTACTAAGACGCCTTTTGAATAGCGGCCAAAGAAAGAGCTAAAAGTAACGAAAAGTGGTGGAGAAGCGGGTACCCAAACCGTGTGGAAACCTGTCAGGTTGCGGCCAACGACGGTGCTGTATGCGAACTAAGCACTTTCTTGCCGTCCAAGTGGACAGGTTTGAACGTGGTAAGATTGCACCTGATCTAGTTGAATTTATGATGAATTCTCTGAACAGTAAAATATGTAATGAGGTATAGTAGATATTAACTATAAATTAAATGCAGTAGATACAAACTAGATTACTTGATAGGTAAATGCGGATTTGAACGATTCAATATAAATAAATATATCATCACGCCTTTTACCCATTACTGGGTGTGGCACAATATAATTGACCAATTCAATCGAATGACTATTGAAACCAGCAAACGGACATTTAATCATTCAATTGAAAATATAAATCAAATTTAATGTATTTCATTTACGGTGCAGCTAGTAGAAGAAGCAAATAATTTTTCTTAGACATATTTTGGAACATTGTAGCAAAAGAATATTTCTTAAATAGAAAAAATATCTAAATAATCTAAATTTTTGCATATTTAGGAAAATGCCACATTTTGTTTTTCATAGGTAACATTTCCGTACTAATTTAAAATTCCATGTTAAACATTTTTAGTTTACTCGGTTCAATATTTGATGAAATAAAAAGTTATTATGTCGCAGCATAATAAAAAAGTTACTAACAGTTTCACAATAGTGATTCAAATGTATCAGTCTGAAATGATTTTATATGGTTTTGTTTGACAGAGACGATTCTATTCAAATTTCGCTAAGTGATATATTTATGCACATGAAATGCAGTTACCAGCCATCAAATCACGGACTCTAAAGGTATTAGAGGAAGGGGAGCTGTGAGGATAATATTAATGTAGTCAAAATTATTTGTCGGCTGTGGGACTCGAACTGGAGTTCTCAAATTCACTATCCAATTCGATACCACTCAACCACCTAGTATATATATAAGCAATTTAACAAAATATGCTTTACCTTCAGTGAAAGATAGTTGGACTATATTCTGCTGACAAAAAAATGTTTTCTATACTTACTACGTATCTTATGACATAACTCAAATATCATATTACTAAAGTACATATAAGCAGATTTGATAAATAGATCGTGAAATAGCTCACCACTATTTCACAAAATTTATAGCCGATAGTTATTTTAAATTCGATAAAGAGAAAAATATCTCCCAAGCTCTATGTCACATAAAGAAATGTAAATCGCCAAGTTATTTTCGTTAATAAGATAATAACAATTTTTCTTCCTCCTTGAAATCAATTGAATACCAGCGATGTACACACTCGTAATAATTGAATATATTAGAACAACTGATGCTGATGTCTCTAAAAATCAGACATACTTATTTGTATGTATGTAATAGTAATTTAAGTAAAATGTCCTGAAAATAATACCTTACCTGGTGAGCAAGTATATTCCAAAGCGAGGCGTCAACAACAAATTATTCATGATTTGACACACGAACGAAAAATATTTTTTTAAATCTAGTGACCGATAAAGCCTTACTGATCCCTCCGATCTTATTTTCTGAATTAGATCCAGTCTAAAGAATTATCAGAAAGAAATAATTTTCTAGGCGGTACCGATAAAAATAATTAACAAGTGGATTTTTATTTATATTACAATCTTTAACTACTTTTTTAAATAAATGAAATTCATAAAGTAGGGTCAATCTTTTGTTAAACTGAATTAATACAAACTCGTTCTGAAACAGGATGTGAAATTAAGAGGTAGTAATAAAAATGAAGTTAATGACAATCCTCTTTCTGAATCTACTTTGTAAATGATTTTGTTATTTATCTTATGAAATAATTATTTGCAATGTAAGATAAGCTGTGAAAATTGCTTCTTTAAAGAAGTGTACCTTTCTAACAAATAAATCTTTTATACCTACTCTACAGTGTGAGTAAGTAGGAGGAGGTACCGAGATTACAACTCTCGGATTTGCAATTTAGGTTGAGTCGGTTCTGCGTGCTGCTGGCGAACCAAAAAGCAGAGACGAGCGAAGGAAGTCCGCGTGTAAGAGGAACGCGAACCAGTTCCTAGCTCCTGCACGGCAGAAAGGGTACAGGGCTACACAGCAAGAGCTGATATATGGCTGTATCCCGAGTCTAATGGCCGCCAGGAATGCACTTTCAAATATTTACCGCCTTCGTATGGCGCCTCGCGAGCATAATTCTTTTCTTCTGTAAAATATTTTCGGTTAAGGTTTAGCTAAGGCCCGATCGTGCACTACACCATTTCTCTTGCGGACACGCTGAGATTTCAATTTTAAATTTATAGCACTTGAGTATTAGCTCGTTAACAGCGAACCATAAAATTTTTATTTTATTTTATTCACTAGGTACTTTAAAAATCTCATCCATGATAAAATTTTCCTGGATATCTTATTTCAGATGTTTCAGTTCTCGAGCAAAACTTTATGAAATATTCCGAGTTTATCAGATTTCTATCAATTTAAAATTATAACGTGGTCTGTAAAACAGAAACCAGCTTTCATTTGTTTTCATTTTTAGAATGTATAAAACAACAAATTTCACTTTATTTAATTTTTTTGTTATATCTGCTAGAAATAAATTGATATTAAACCTAAAAGATTGTAATAATACTTGAACTTCTTTTATTAACTGATATAAAATTGAAATCTGCAGAAATGAATTATTTATGAAAAGAATTGTAGTAAAATATATACAATTTCATGCTAGAAGAAGGCGATGTAGTAAATGATTATTATTTAAAGAAAACAGTAATTTAGATAATTTAGGAGAGCAGTAGAACTATCTGCGTTTCACTTATTTAAAAGCAGTACGTATTTAAAGTAAACGCGGTCCTGAATACGAATGGTAAGTTATTGCCTCTTCTTTCTCTTTTTCGACGTACAAGAATTTGCCTTGTTCGTTCTTGTGTAGTGAGTATAAGTGCTGATATTAAAGATTTAAAACATGAACGTGGAAGAATTCAGAATTGTACATTACTGGTTGTAAAGGTCGAACGATATGTTTTACAGCGCACTTACGTCGGTTGGTTTGAAAGAATTTACGAGATAATTATGCAAAATATGAAATATTCTAATGTCGCGGGAAATACCTGCAAAATATCTAGAGCGAAGGATATTTTTTTTCACATTCCCAGGATATTTTAACCTATAACCGTTTTCTTTTATTTACTTTAAAGCTTTCTATAGTATCATTTAGATAATCATCGATTAATAATAATATTATATACAAATATTGTATTGTAAATTACTTTTAATTTAATACACATAAATAAAATATTTACTATCCGAAATAGTAGTACGCACACGCAGTACTTAAACAAATAATTGAAGGTGGTAATTTAAGTATTTTAAATATTATGAAAGCATGTTGGCGGTATGGGAAGGCAATTGTGGCACTGGTTTTGTTTGTAGTAAAAGAAGAACATGTCTTATTATATTAACATTGTGTCTCCTTTTATTTATTTTTTTAAATAATACAGGACTAGTGTAACAAAATTTAGTAGCTTATTCCTGAGATTAATTAAATAAGATCATATGAATATAGATCCTGTTTCTTTTGGTTACCAAAATAAATAAGATCAAAATTTTATAAATAACAGCAAATTTTATATAAATAAAAAATTGTAATTGAGCAAATTAAGAAAAACAAGACACGATATGGATAACATAAACATAAAATAATTATTTAAATTAAACATGGAATAAAGTAACAAAACATGGAACAAAACAGGATAATACAATAAGTTATAAGAAAAAATATTGAAAGTTTTTACCTTACATGCTCAAAATATTTCTTATACAACAATATTTGTATATTCCAAAGCACTAAATGTATCCATTGTAAAATAAATGAGGTGCAACAATGTTAATTTAAATTAAAGTTTAATTTTGTTATTGTATGTCTCGTATTTTAAAAGTATTTGATTACAAAATTAATGACAACAATGCAGATATTTATTTGTTACTTGTTTCACGTGTTTCGTCATTCATTTTACATTGTTACATTTTGTTTAATTTCGCGTAGCCATCTAGAATAATTGAATAAAAATAATTTCTGATATTTCTCAAATACCTTATTTATCTCGAATTTTTTATATACATTTATGACAAGTAATACATCGTTGAAAAGAGACAAAATGGCGGTTTTTATTTTAATAAAATAATTCCAGGTTCCTATTTGAAAAATAAAAATTGATAGTCGTATCATGTAAATCTGACTTTATAAAAAATTTCTATGTGTCATAAAATAGTATATTTAATATACTAAAACTTCCATATGAAGAAAATTTTTCTATTTCTTATAATAAAAAAGTTAAGGGGGGGTTCGTCTTCGCAGAATCACCCTGTATATTTAAAAATAATAGCATATTTCGTTTGTGTTTTTTATATTGCTATGATTTTAAAATGACTTATTACATACCCCGCGTAATTCTATGTGATTTTCTTCATCCTAATCACATAAACCAACATACAAAATTTTATAAATTATATGAGGAATATAAATGGTATACCGCTCGCCGTGTAGCATATTTGATACGTAAAATATTTTTTTAATTTATTTTCTAATATCAATAAATCAAGTGACTGTATTTGTTTGAATGATAATGCTTTATATCAATTTTGACATAGCAGTAAAGATAAAACTATATATATATATATATATATATATATATATATATATATATATATATATATATATATATATATATATATATATATATATATATCGTTCATACATACAGTTGAATAATACACTGGGGTTACAGTAAGTAATTTTGCAATAATCGCATATGTAAAACAATTTTTGGACGGAACATAATGTAAAAATACATCTTTACTGTAAGTAAATATTTGTATATAAAATCAATTTCTAAATATCTTTTTGTTAAACTAGCCTTTTAAGATGGCCGGTAGAGAATGACGAACTTGAACATGAGAACTGTTTTAGGATGGTATCGATGATAAATGAAACAAAATTGAGAGCAATTTAAAACAGGTACTAACCTTTGTTTTGAAACTTCCATTTTCACATTTAAAAAACTAACTTACAAACATATTGATGGTACACAATGGAATCCAGTTTAAGCAACCCCATTGCATATTGAGTTTTACAAAGAATAGAAAATAATATCATCTATGATTCTAGCTTTGTGATCTGGTTTTATAAACGTTATGTTGATGAGTGTTTAGTTGTTGCACATTAAATAAAGTTAACCTTATTAAACGTATTTCATCTTAGAGTAAAATTCACCACATAATTAGAATGTAATAACCAACTAAGCTTCCTTGATGTCACATTAATCAAAGAATGTTCATTAATATCCACAAATTGGTACAGAAAAGAGACATATTCGGAAAGATATCTGATTACTCCCATACTAAAAAAGAACTATAAGAAAAGTGTTATTTTAAATTTAATAGACAACCATATTACTATCGAATGATAAATTCCACAAAGCCAACATAGATTTTCTGAAATAAATTTTCAAAGAGAGCAGTTATCCAGAAAACTTTGTTTGTAGCACTATAACCAGCGTTTCAAAAACTTAAAATATAGCAACAAGAACAATGAGGACGCGTTGACAGAAAAACAAAATTATATTAAAATAGCATACCGTCATAAAATCAATTCAGGAATAAAAAAGATTTTCCAAAACAAACATATTAAAATAACTAATTATACAACAAATAACAATAAATATTTGTTTACTAAACTTAAAAAGACACCAAAAAATGAAGATGCCATGTAATTTATAAGATTGAATGTAGAGCATGTAATGTAATATAGTCGTATATACACTTTGACTAGCATGATTATCTTACAAAGTCACACAATGAAAATCAGGGTACCGTTTCCAAATATTACGTTGAATTTATAAATAAATTTAAATACAAAGAACTTAAAATTTTACATGTAGAAGAAAATAAACAAAAACGGTTAATATTGGAAACCCTGTACATTAATATGAATAAAAACTGATACTAAAAACAATTTAATTAATTTTAAACACATTTGATTATTATAACTAACCAGAGAGCGGCAAGCTTGTAAAAAATTGAACACATGATTCTATTGTTTAGGTTCGTCATTCTCTACCACCCATCTTAAACTAAACTAGTTTAACAAAAATATATTTTGGAAATTGATATATATATATATATATACAAATATTTACTTACAACACAAAAAGATTTTTTAAATATATTATGTTTCGTAAAAAACCTGTTTTGTTGTGTTAATATTGCAAAAATACATACTGTTAAAATTGTAATTCCCATTTATAATTAAACTGTAAGTATAAATGAATTTAAGAATTATGTAGTGTGTAAAGCAATTTTATAATACTACGTTTTAATTATTGATTAATAATCAAGCAGACAGAGTTTTATTGGATCCTTAAGCCAACATATTCGTAAAACAATAATACATAATTATTAAAATGTATATTTAACACAGCATTAGCTTAGCATTTTATCAATGTGACGTCATGACAATAAATTTGAGAATACAGCAGAAAAAAATTAACGAATTTTTTGATAAAGTAGAAATAATCGGAATAAAGTCAATATGGCGTTCCATTAAATCAAAAACTTATTTCTGGCTACAATTCGTTCTTCAACAGTTTTAAATTTTAAATCCTTAAATTTTGCGAAAGAATTGCACTAATTTTCTTATTTAACTTCCTCTTTATCTCTTCAAATAAAAAAATAGCTAGAATAAGCCGTTAATAGTACTGTAAATGAAAATTTTGATTGTTATCAAATATTCATACATTTAAACAGATTAAAAGAAATTTTATTTTAAGTAGGTTTTCAGGAAAAGCTTTTAAAAAGTTGTGATAACATTTTGGTAAAACGATATAAAAAATTTCATTCATTACAACCTTGATTCATTCATTTCATTACACTTTACGCGGTATTGAAAAGAGATGCGTTGCGGGAGCGGCAGCGTGCTTTCAGCAAGCACGGCGCCAACCAGCTCAATCACTTTTTTTTGTTTACAAACTTTACGTATAAAGTCAATCGAGGGTGAACAAGACGGTCGCCGTCGGAGAGCGTCTTAATGGGAATCGGAATCGCTGATTATTCACAGCCCCATCCCTACTGTTACCGTCGCCGTCGTTGTCGCGTGCATCGAAGAATCCAGTCGTTCTGTTTTCATTAACTGGTGCCAGAATATTCGAAGATTGGATTCAGACCCGTAAAAGTTTCCCTCATAAATCCCCCCGTTACAAAGACTCTCGGCTCTCTCTTTCCCATTTCGGCGTTTCGGCCCTTTCACTGATGATAAAATATTGTGTCGCATTTGAAATCAACACATGACGTGTTTTTAGTTTCCTCTTCGGGGACATTCGCGTCCAGGCTGTGGCTAGAGGGAGGGGAGAGGCACTACAAGAACCTCTGGACCATTCTTTCCTATTTCTTTGGTCGCGGGACAGTGCACAGTGTAGTATTTTCGCGTCACGTCTTTATTATATCCTTCCCGGGGGTCACACAAAATGTTACATAACTTCTTGTGAAAGTCGAGACCTCACCTCCCGCGAGAAAATAAGTTTGCCCGCTTTTTGTGGATTTTTGTTCTTATTTTTAGTCCCGCAAACCAAGATGGTGTGAGATGATTTCCACTAGATGGTGTGCAGGGTAATTGATATTTGAATTGTCGACCATTTTGACGATATTTCTATAAAGTATTTTAGTGACGGCAAAGGCTATTTCTGGAAAGTGGTTTTGTTCTTTACTGTTATTCTTGAAACCCAGCACTTTCAAAAACAGCCGGTTTACTACTTGAAATTTTAAATTAGAATTTTAAACGGAGGTTCTATTATTATTGTATGCTTATATCGAAATTATTCTAGTTACTTCTACATATAATCTATAAACATCTTTTTAATGGTTCAATAATAATTATTAATTTATATCGTTCTAATATTTCTTATTATAGAGTAGTGACATTTGTGAAAATAAAAAACTGTTTATTAAAATATATACATATTAAATAATTGCTTCTCTAGTTGTATGGTTATCTTCTACTTTTTATAATATTAAAATGGTTATAAAAGAACATTTAAAATTAATTGAAGTTATCATTTTGAAATGACATTTAACGTATGGTTACCAATCTTACAATATAAAAAGTTACCAAAATTAGTTTAAAAATAGTCTTTATTCTTAAACTGTTTCAGGTATAGTAATAGACTGATTGTGAACGCAAATTATAAAAAATAGATGCTCTAGATAGACATTTTCAATAACATCTCAAGGCCATTGATAATTCGAAATAATTTTATCATACTCTAAAAGCATGTTGCTTCGTAACCTACAAGCAAATTGCTTGATGACATTGTGATAGTATTATAAGTTATTTATTAATACTCAAAAAATATTTGCACATAATATTTTTGTAATCATGTTGTCAATTCATCTATTATTTTCAAAACTAAAAGTTAAAAGGTACATTTAAAAATAATTATAATTAAATTTCAAATACTGTTTATTACCTAGAACCTAACAACATAAATATATGTAATACCACAAGACTTTCGAAAATTATCAATAAAAGGCGTATTTCTTTAGCAAACACGTCGAGCGAGAATTTTCGACGGTCGATTTGTATTCAGGTAGACTATTTCATGAATAAAACAAATAAAAAAGTAAACGGATAATTTATTATAGAAACTTAGTCATGATTTATATTGATAGTACAGTTATTATACAGGATGTTTCAAAATTCTTACAAAAAAATGTAGGGTATATAATTATTTGATGTACTGATTACAACGCAATTTTTTTTTTAATTCGCCAAAGGTATTGTTCAATATTTGAAACAAACATTTTTCGTACCACTGAACTAATAGGTTATAATAATGATTAAAAATTAACAAACATTGAAAGGACTGGTACAGAACTGCAATTAAATAAAATAAATTTTAATCTTTATCATTCATTTTTATGATAAATTGCAGTAAAAGAAATTCATTTCTTTCACTAATTGAGTAATTATCCACCATTTTTTCTTACAATTCACTTAAATTAAAGTATCACAAATAAAATCAATTGTCTCCCTATGTGACACGGCTAAATTAAATTAATGGGGACGTGGTTCAGTGTTACTGAGGCGGCCTGTGTATTTGACAAGCCGGGTTCGATTCCCATAGGCGACAAACAATTTTCACCACGTTAAGTCTATCCCTGTGGCTCCTTCTCCAGTAACATCTTTGAGGGCCGTGACTTAACGACTGGTAATTGCACTTCACGCGAAGAAATGTATCATTTACCGAGATTTGCTACGGCTGAGTGCCACGCCCAGTAATGGGTACAAGGCGTGATAGTATATTTGTTTTATTTTACTTTAAATTTATCATTTATTAATGCTACGTAATAATAATAATGAACTTCTTTAATAAAATCAATACATAGAATTAATTTTGCTTATTTTATAACGGCAAAAATTAAATTGAAAATTATTTTAAAAATAGGGATAGCGTTACAAATTAAACAAAATTGTAAGAAGAAAAAATAATTTTGAATTCATGTCTTTCACTAATTGAGTAATTGTCCACAATTTTTTCTTATAATTCACTTAAATTAAAGACTAATAAATAACCACTGGCAAGAAATTTATGAAGTAAGGAATATTTTTCTGCTGACAAATAAAACGTGAATCATTTGTTAAATTTTTTTCATTTCTAAGGCTATCCCTATTTTTAAGCTTATTTTCAACATTTTCAATTAAATTTCTGCCAATATAAAGCATGCAAAATTAATTCTATTTATTGATTTTAATATATAATTTCTTTAAAATAATAAAGGAAGCAGAAAATTATAAAAATATGATTTTAGATGTTAAAGTCCTATGTTCCGGTGTCGCGGTCATTTATATATACATATATTATAAAAGTATCCGACCTTATTTTTTTGCGAATGGACTGATGGACTTAAATCAAGCATGCTTGATTGAGCACATGGTTGAATTTTTTCCTGCCCTTCTGCTTCTGTTGCTGGAATGCAGCATTTGAGTGAGGGAGAGGGTAATGCTTTCGTCGGTGTTTCATTGCAAGGAAAATGAAGGAACGATTGGAGCAGCGTTACAAATTTTGCCAGAAACTGGGCGACAACAGCCTGGTGGAAACCATTCGAAAGATTCAGACGGCTTTCGGTGACGATGCTGTGAGTCAAACAATCACCAAAGAGTATTGCAGGGATGTCCTCCGTCACCTACATGATGCTGTGCAGCGTAAAAGACAAATGTTGTGGTCAACAGGATATTGGTGTTTCCATCACGACAATGCTCCAGCACATTCGTCATACTTGATTCAGATTGTTTTTTTTTTTACGAAAAAACAGATTCTTGTGGTTCAACAGGCTTCTTACTCTTTTAATATGCCTCCTGCGACTTCTGGCTGTTCCCCAAATCTAAGAGGCCATTGACAGGACCGCGATTTCACACAAGAGAGGACATTATGGCGTCATTCCGAAAGAGGCTTTCTCGGAATGATTCAACAATGGCGGTACCACTGGGAGAGGTGTGTGGAGTCCCAAGGAGACTACTTTGAGGATGATTAGGTTTCCAACGCTCCAGATTTGCCTGATTTTTTCGCCGGCCAAAGGTCGAATACTTTTCTAACAGACCTCGTATATGTGTATATATATATATATATATATATATATATATATATATATATATATTTGTGAGATTCGAGGTTGGAGAATATGAGGATTTTTCATTAGATTAGAAAAACATTGTCCTAAACCCATTTATCAAAATTTTAAATATATTTGAAATATATCCTATTAAATTATTTTTTAAATAGCACTAAACGATTAAAACATGTCAACGTTATTTGGTTTGCTCTTCCTAAAATATATTCCGAAATATAAAATTCTTCATCCATTATCTTTAAAAATAAAATTCAACTGTCGTTTGGAATGAATAAACCAAATTAAAAATAAAAACAATATCTCGGGAATGCAACAATACAGTTGATTAATATTCTTATTCGCATTACTATAATCATGATTATAAGAATTGAAACTTATTCTACATATCATAGTAAAATATAAAATATTTTTGCACCATGTACGTTACTAGATAATAATGCATATGGACGATATATATCCCTCAGGCCAGAGGCCTTTGAGATAAATTATTATTTTATAATTTTAACCGATATTACTGTAAATAATTTTAGTAAATTGCTTCACTAAAACTCCTGAAATTTAATTTCACTTGAAATCTATTTACTCCTCACACATTAAAGTCTTATCCCTGATTGCAAAAACCAAAACGATGGCTACATGCGTTTCATTGTAATACGCACGTAAAAAACGTAACCGTTGAAATAGAGCAGGCGGATTTGCGGGATAAGCCAGATTAAACGTGAGATACGTCTACAGTGTGACAGTGCCGACGCAGGTTGACCGTTCGCGTAATCCACGACAAATCCAACAAAATATGGGCTTACGGCGGAAAGATTCGCAGCGATATATCAAATTATCGCCTGTGTTGGTACATTCTAAAACTATTTTCTGTTTGTGCTTTGAATAGTTTCTGCGCAATGGTAACAGTTCCTGTTTACAGAACAGTAGATTATTTGGCCCTGAGATTAACTTTTTATCCATATCCTGTGATTTATTTAAGTAACTATAAAACATGATTATGTTAACGGTCATAATACTTCTACAGATACATATTCAATATTTATAGAATGTTGAGATACTTCTTATCGTTAATAGTTATTAAATTTAACTAATGTATTATCCATTATGCGTAATTTGTCTAGAGATAACGAGATATACTGCAAGTTAACAGATTTAGATTTGGTAATTATGTAAACTTTAAATCATTTTAAAATACAAGAATATTGAATTGAAATAAAATAATAAGCCGAATGTCATTATTTTAGAGATTTAAAATCTATTATAGATGGATAATCAAGTATGAAAACTTCAGAAAAATTCTAGGAATATTTATCAATAAAAGTCTTAGTATATCACTGCAAATATGAGGTCTCTAAACTCGGTACAATCTGTTACCAAATTAGACATTTAAAAACATATAATTTTCTATCATGCCATTATCGAATCCAAACTCCATTATGGTATACGCTTTTTGGGATTGGCAGCATATTCTAATATGGTTTTTAATTAATCAAGGAAGAATCATTAGTTGTATAGCTGGCATAACTATTACAGATTTGTACAAGGAAGTCATGTGGTGTCCACATCAGATTTTTAATGACTGTTTTCAAATATTTGTATACATTCTGATAATAAATTATTATTATTATTAGCCTTTAGATATGAAAAGTAAAGTATAAACTTTTGTAGGAAATTTTAAAATCAAAAGTTCAATTTGCAAATAATAAACTTGTCTCTATTCTAAATTAAAAAAAATTATCATTGACCCGGAAAAATTTAAAATAAACAATTATGTCAGCCCAACATTATATTGTTTACCGAAGATACATATCAGTTATAGAAGAAAGATGGGAAGAAATTAAATTACACACGTTAGTACCCAAACAAGAAATTATAAATTGTATCAAATTTATTTTTAACACATCCTATTTACAATATAATAACAAATTTTATCCCCAAACCCTTGGCTGTTCAATGGGAAATTCTGTTATCCCCATTTTAGCAGAATTGGTTCTCTTTCACTTAGAATCTCAGGTGATTAATAGTAATCCTAATTTCAAATTACTTTTCTACTACAGATGTGTAGATGATATTGTTTGTTGTCACCATACATATCACATTAATAACATTTTAGATAAATTTAACGAGTTCAACGTGTCACTTCAGTTTAGTTTAGAAACAGAACATCATAATAGTATAAAAGTTTTAGATATCACAATTATCCGGGACAATAATCTTTCTGTAACCAATTGGTATCGGAAACCAACTTGGTCCGGACGTTATTTAAACTTTGACTCCTATTATCCTGTAAAATATAAACGAGCTGTTATTCACAATCCTATTATTCATAGAGCTTTTGTATTATCTCATAATAAATTTTTGGTTGAGAACATAAATCTTATTACAACTTTATTAAAAAACAATTATTCATTAATTTTTCTAAATAAAACCATAGAAAATAGACTCAAATTAATTTACAATATTAATAATTCAAATTTTCCAGTCAACAAAGTAAAAAATATATATCTTTACCTTACTATAAACATCTAGATAAGTTTTTGAGAGCAATTACTGTTGATTTAAATTTAAATATAACATATAAATCTGCATCTTGTACAAGTGATTTTTTTAGCAAGTAGAAATCTAAAACTGAAAAAGATAAATTAAGTGATAAGTTTATAAAATTAATTGTTCACATTGCTATATTTCCTACATAGGTAAAACTAAACAATATATAAGCACTAGATTGCAACAACATAAATATCATCTAAAACAGGTTACTTAAACCTAAGTGCAATTGTTGAACATGCATTCACCAAGAGTCATAGATTTGATTATGACAATTTTAAAATCTTGCATTCTGAGAGTAATAAATCTCGTATAATCGCCTCTTCTTAGAAAACTGTTGTATAAATCTTGTCCTTGGCTTGGGATTCTATTTTGTTGTTGAAATATTCTTAGTTGCCGATAGATGGCCTTTTTTTATAATTTCTCTTGTTAATTATTAATTAGTTTTATATAATTATTTCACTTACATTTTGACTCTTGAGGTGTACACCTCAAAATTGTTTTATTTTTTCTGAATTTAAAAAAAAATTTTTTTGATTGAAAAATTGATTTTGTTTCAAGGTTAATTTTGGTAAGTTTGATTTTACTAAAAATTTAAATAAAGAAATTGTTCATGGTTGTTTGTAGCTTGAAAATAGCCTAAATAATTGTGCCGAAACGTCGCCTTCATCAAGAATAAAAAAGGAATTAAAATGAATATTTAAATTTATTTTTTCATCTGTTATTAAAGTCTGAAATCCAACTAAAAGTTATTAAAATTATAAACTTTTATTATACATTTATTATGCGACGATTTGGCCAGTGGTTGTGGCCATTATCAAGCAAATTTTTGTACTTAATAATTTTAATTATTATACTTAATAGTATATTATGGAGTAGGTGGCTCAGTGGTATCGATTTGGCATGTGGAATTGACAACCTGGGTTCGATTCCTGCAGGCGACAAACAATTTTCACCACGTTAAAACAACCCCTGTGGCTCTCCCTTCCCTAACATCTTTGGTGGCTGTGATTTGACGGCTGGTAACCACACTTAACGCGAAGAAATATATCACTTACCGAGATCTGCTCCGGCAGAGTGCCACACTCAGTAATAAGTGAAAGGAATGATGAAATATTTATTTATTTTAATAGTATATTATGTAACAAGTTTTATAAACGTTTCTTTAGTTACGAGTGTATAAAAAACGAGTATCGAAAGAGTTTATAAAACGAGTCACATACTACACTGTTTCTACGATCGCAAGTTGATAACAATAAAATTTTATGTTTTATGAATTATTTAAAAAGTTGCGTTGTTACAATGACAGATACCTGAAGCTAACGCCACCCCGTGGTTAGTATCTCAAGCCGTGAATAAAACGTTCGACGCCACCGCTTGTCAACATGTGACTAAGATGTTATTTAGCGCCATGGAAACCAATACGCTAAATGACATTTTAATAACGATAGTAGAGAAAAATTATTGTTGTTATAAAATCCTTTTTTGGATAATGAAGAATGAAATAAAATACACCAGTATATAGTACTCGTACATACGAGCAGATAACATTAGAAAATTTAAATCCCCATTCGATTATTTTAATATGGCATTATTCTGGATGTAAAGTGTAAGCATAAAAAATTATAATACCAATATACTTGTACTGGAAATTAAATGCAGTAATAATAATTATTTCAAAAAAAGGAATAACTTTATATCGTTTTTAAACCGAATGTAAATATATAAGCTCAGGTACCACTCAAGAAATTAATTTGTTGTAACATAGTTAATTGAACGTAAAATGTAATAAATATAACCTTTTAAATTTGTATCACTTTTCCTGTTTTGTAGTTATGATTGAATTTATTGTTGAGTTTTTTGTAGATAACAAAACTATTTCCTGCACAATGATGATTTATATTTATCTAAGTTTTTATTTTCTGTTGCAGGCACCTCGGCGGTCAGCTGGGAGGAATGGTGGACGTACGATGGCATTTCAGGTAATTCTGCACTAGTCTAGAAATGCTCTTTGTTGGCTGCTACTGCAATGCGAGACTTTGCGATAACAATAACGTACAGACTTCGCGACATGTTATGGGCTAAACTGAATTTGTTGTTATTTAACAACAACGTATCGTATTTGGTGCTTTTGCGAGTGTTGGCTGCAGAGAAAGTATAAATAGAATTTCAAGAAATACGAATGAGCAGCAGTAACAATTTCTCGGCTTTCATTTAATTGTTGAATCTAATAGGTTTATATAAGAATTAATGACTCAAGTACATTGACCGGGAGAATACGTTACTAATTATAGTGTACGTTCTATATCACAGTATTGTATTATTGTAATATAATTTAATTAGGTAATTCCAAACCAAAATATTATTGCTTTATTTATAGCTATATCCACAAAACCTTACTTCTAATATCAAACGGACAAAAATAATTATAAATATACCTAAACTATTTAGAAAGATATTTTTATTACGAATATGGAATATTGTTAACCATCTGAGTAATAAAAATATGCTATGAAATCGTAGAATTAAATTAAATTTATAATAATCAGTTTAGTTACAGTTAGATTATTCGGCAATAGACAACAGTGATCGGCGGATCGGCAGTGCTCTGATTGGCGAAAAAGTTAAAGTTTTTGTACGATTTTATATACAACTTTAAACACTTTGCTCCGTTGCTGGGACATTAACTCATAAATCTTATAGTCATACTATGAGATCTATGCTTAGTATGACGCTGGTCAACATTCATTTATATGTATACAGAGTGGTCGGTCGGTCTGTATTTTTTTACCCAATTATTTTCAGTATAACCGAACATTTTTTCTTATCCTTTACATTCATTTTCTGTTTTTACTATAGAGTATCTAACTGTATATATATACATATTAGATAATTTCAAACTACAAAATATAGTTTTTTCACTACTAGCCTATAAACATATTATTATTGACTCATTATTGTTCCGAGAAATTGTTTTTCTGTATGTAGTGATCAATTATTGACTAAGGTCAATAATAGTGTGAAAATTATTATCCGCCGTTATACTCCAATGTTTTTACTAAATAATAATAAATAAAGAAAAATAATATCAATAAAATGTTGAAGCATGCTTCACATTTAAAAATTATTAATAATTTTAATATTATAATCGTTTTTAAACTATAAATTTAGTAACTAGTAGTGATAAAAATAATATACACCACAGTTATAACGAGTATTATTGCCTCCCGAATTGTACGTCTATGTTTCTTCGGGATTATAATCTTTTTGCTTGTGCGGTACTAACTCTCTTCATAACTTTTGTTTATAATATACTGTTATAATAGTTCTATAAAAAATATATCTATAGTCTTATAATATTATAAATGTGGATACTCTATCAAAATGTAAAATGTAGTCAAAATTTGAAAGAGAAGATCTATGCCACTAATAAATTATTCATATTTTTATCATTGAGATATCTTTGCAAATTCACATTAAATATTTATAAAATTTCAATAACAAGAAAATGTCATCATATAGGTCATGACGTTCTTATAGAGAACAAAATCTTGATGAGCTAATTTATTAATTTGAGAAATTTATACGTGACAGGCTTAGTCGCCATACTTTACCGTTTCGCTCGTATTAAAACATTAATCTTATCTGTAAATAATTTGCCGCCTCGGGCAAGCATTTTAATCATCTCCGAAAAATGGTTCGCCATTCGGTCGTAGTTCAGTAGATCACGTGACCTCCGCCGCTGAATGCCTCAACGAGCTATTAAAAAGCGACCTCGGCTTTGTACGCTTCAAGTAGGGAAAAGATTAAACTGGAATAACTTAATAATAAATCATATTTCTGCCACAATGGCGACTCGCGCCAGGTGACACAGCTCCCAGATGACGATTTGAAGAGCCGCAAGCCGCACGAGAATCACACACTGCTGTATATTTTGTGTTGTAGCACTTCTGCCTCCCTCCGAGGCGAACTGAGGGACAGATTTCAGTTTTCGGTTTTGTCCGCATTCGTTCGCGCTCACAGCCATTTCCGTATTTCCAGGAAAATCGTTTGAACGAAAATGTTTTTTAATTTCTATTTATTTAATAGTGTTTTCCTATATTTAGTAAATATGTTAATTAATAGTGAAATAAAATGGCGATGCACTTACTATCCAATGAAAGCTTTTAGTTTAGAGTATGTAGATTATGGATTAAGCCTTGTATGCTCACTGTTACGGCATTTTAAATTTGCATGGGCAAGAATAAACAAATAAAGTGTAAAAGGAATCTATATGTTACTATATTAAGATTTCCAGAACTTTATCCCCAGCAGATACGCCCAACTCGATAGTTGTTAGGAACAATTTTTGGAAATGTCTCCGGGTCGAAAGATGTGTACGCTATTAAAATGCCGCAATATCTAGCATTTATTCACACACTATGTACTTTAATTGGAACAAAGTGTCCGTTGTGTAGAATAACAAACAAAAACATTTTTAAAACTATTTGATTTAGGTATTTCTCGATATTTAATTTATATTAATGGTTAGCGAAAGTTTAATATAGATTTAAATTTACATACATGGTTAAGTAATAAATGGAAATATGTTTAATAAATTGCCTTTTTTATTTGTGCATTAACTAGTTTTTTAATATATATTTTCATATTACTTTATGATTTGCTATAAACAACAAGTTTCCAGGAGAATACAACAAGATATGTGCATATGTAAAAATAGCGCATATGTATTTATTGATCTTGATATTGAAATATAAAATACAAATATTTGCCGAGTTATATAGGTTTGGATCTGCACGCCACTGATGATGACGTGTATATCGACAGAGAGTCTATAAAAAGAAGAACCTATAGCAACAGAAAATTTCCTCCTGCATATCCGGAGTGGGAAGCCATACCGCGGGAAATATAAAATATATTCTTTTTTCCCGCGACGATGTCAAAAATGAAATTCAATCCTGAAAAACGTATTAATTTTTGTCAGAACTTTTCTCAACGAATTTTGCACATAGAAAGTGATAGAGAAAAAAAGAAATTGGTCCGAATAAGAAAGAGAGAAAATTCGATGTACATGATAAACCGAAGTACATGCGAGTTGTCGATATTTATATTCCCAACTTCTGAAATGTATGACAGTGAAATATCGAATCGGTATTTTCTTATCAGGAACCAAATTTTTCAATATATTCAACTGTATTTACAAAGCAAGATACGACACCCGAAAGCAGAAACTTGAATGCGCCATATTTCAAGTTTCGCTGCACGCATAGTCGTATGCTGTTGATGTTTCACTTTTTCACAACACTCTATATATTTACGTGCCAACACGTTTTTACTTCTCCATTTTTAAATTCAGCAGCTAGTACTCAACCCCTTTTCCGAGTATTACTTTTATTTTGCAGCGTGCAGTTCAATATTCTGAGCTTGTAAAAATATTCATCTGTTTCTAGTATTTTCACATCATTTTATCTTTAAATCGTATTAAAATTCATTCACATGGAACTTTTTATATTTTGCTATTATTTAAGCGAATTACATTAAAACTATAAAACTGTATAATTAAAACAACAGTAAACGAATTTTGTGTTATTTTCAATATTCAGCGAGACCACAAATCTCTCGTAGATACTTATTTCTTTAGTTAACTACACCAAACATAAATACACTAATAATCTTAAAAAATTTAACAATGATGGGCATTTAAAATGTCATAAGAAATATAAATTCTACTTCCAGTTAAGAAACGCCACTGTATATTTACCTATAAACCGAAAGAGCATTAATCTAAATGAAACATAAAACATTTGGTGTTAGTAGTTTTGCGGCAGCAAACTTTGTGTTCTGGGTAGTGTGTATCAATTATGCATTAAAAAGATAATTACGTAGCTAGTATTTTACATAGAATCTCTTTATACTGTATAGAAATGAATGCCAGCTCAAAATATAGCAATGTACATGACCGATGGTCTGAATGCTGAATAAAAACAACACAACTCATTTTTAAGTGCGGAACGAACTTCCGTAGACAATTTCCCGTCACGAGGAAAGAAAACACAGTAAAATGTAATTGTTCTAAATGGATATTCCTTTAGAATTGCACTGCCACCTCCCTCAAATCATCTTGACTCATATCGTACTGATTTGGCACACTTCTGAATTCTAACTAACTTTGTAAAAATGTTTGGCGACAAACTATTACTCATAAATGTTATTCTTCATGATTTTTTTATTTGCTATTCTACACAATCGGAATTTAATTACAGTTATAGTAGGAGGCAGATAGCTCAGTAGAATCGCGTCGGACTGTAGATTTGAAACACGAGATTGATTCCCACAGTCGACAAACTTTCTCTCTGTGGCTCTCCCACTATTAACATATTGGGATGCCGTGATTTGATGACTGGTAACCACACATTACGCGCAAAATATTTCACTTATATATTTCAGCAATAGATTCAAGACATGATTTATTTTAAATTATATATTTAGACACAGTTGCATGTTTTTCTGTTAACTGATGTTAGTAAACTTTAAACTTAAGATCTGACGCTTAAAAGATGAAAGTACAGATGAATATTTCCATGATATCTAAATTTTTTTAGGTCAATATTCGAAACTCTAGCTGTTGTAGAATAATAAAATTCGTTATAATCAATCTATGGATAGTTTACATCAATTGTGCAAGGAACGATTTAAGCAATTTAACTTTTGATTCTTGTCATATGCATGTAGAAAAGAAATGTATTTATATCGGAGGTGGTTGAGTACCTCATAAGATTATAAATATTGGATCCAGTCTATCATTATATTAGAACGTCAATAGGATATATATTTTTTTATATATTTATTTATATTGGTAGGTACTACTTCTTCATATGTTGATATCTGTAAAAGGAGACCTGTTACTAATCCATAAGTATTTTTAGGTAGAATCTTGCACCTTTAATCTACATATTTTACAAATTTCAAGTTAATCTGTTTACCAGTTTATGCTTAGCATGGAATAGAAACTTTGCTTCATTAAATTTTAGAACTTTAAACCAAATTTCAACAGCTATAAACCTTAGAAAATTAAATTTGTTTGTTAATTTTAATACAGAATTATATTTCAACAACTTTTGTTTACGCCCGGTAAATTTGTAATCATTTACATAAAAAAAACCTATGTCAGATAACTTCTATTGATTTTTCTGTAAGACATATAATTATTTTCAATTATATAACAGAAAATAT
Source organism: Pterostichus niger (assembly GCA_947425015.1). Taxonomy (NCBI): domain Eukaryota; kingdom Metazoa; phylum Arthropoda; class Insecta; order Coleoptera; family Carabidae; genus Pterostichus; species Pterostichus niger. The sequence continues at coordinate 16,940,238 of OX380334.1, read as the reverse complement.
TTACTTGCACTAACATAGTGTTATCGATCCAGAATATGCACAAACTATAACGTAGGCATTGTACTATTAGTTTTCTCTTATTTATTACGTTTTTGGCTTAATCGTATTTTATTTGGATTGAAATGAAAGTTATCTACGTTTTATACTCCTTAATACGAAAAAGTTATTTCAAATCCGTCATAATTCCTTCTTATTTTCTAGATCCGGTATTTAGCCAATCAAAACGAAAATTTTAATTTCAATCAATCCTGTACTATAGAAGCAAAAATAGAAAATTGAATTTGAATGTTATATATTTTATTAGGTTATTTTAAATAAGAATTTCAAATATCTCATCAAAGAAATTCAAAACTCTCATCTAGTGATTTAATATAATCGATAATTGAATTATAGAGAGATAAACTGGTATACTAGTATTTGAACCTGGGTCCTTGATAAGGTACATTAATTAAGTATTTACTTAAAAAATACTAATTAAATACGATAATATATAATTCTGACTGGAATTAAATTAAATTGTCCGGGAAACATGAACATCAAATTGAGGCAACGAATCTCGACCAGATTATTTTTAGCTTCCATTAATTACTATTTTTTTAACAATAAGTTAAAAATATATGCATGTAATTTCGAATTTAATAAAAAAATTTCACGCATGAGATTTATTTGAACTTGAAAAAAAACTCATTGAAAAAATTAGTAGGTACGAAAAAGATAAAATTCTATTTATTTAAATCAAAATTGAAAGATAGAATTTTTATATGTATGTAACAGTTATTTTGTCTCTCTAAAGGGAGAATAGTTATTTGTACAAATAGTAATTACACCAATCGTTTTTCACGAATTAAACGGCTTCGCCGTTGTGCATCAAACAAAGGAGTGGAAAAAACATGCTTTGAATTTAGGTTATTTACTAATACTAGATTGATCTTACGACGATAAAAATTAATTTTTTGTTACTTATATAAACAAAATCAATATTCTGTTTGAAACTTTTATATCAAACCAGATCAATAAATTAAAAAAATTAAAAACGTAAAATTAAACCTATAAAATTGTAGTATTAACTTTTTCTCACTATTTTAATACTTTTTAACATGATTCTTTAAACCAGTTGAAAAATATATCAATTTCTAAACAATTTTTTATAATAAAGACGAGTTTTATGATCCAATATGCAAAGAAAACTAATTTTCCTTACTATTTCGTGATAAGAAAGTTGAGTTTTCTGCGTATGTCGTGAAAAAATACTTATCTTGGTATAATCGGTACGTTTTTGTTCGGTAGGGTATTTACCTAAAAGTTTTAAATAACTATGTCTGCTTTTATAAAGAAGTGTATAAATACAAAAAAAGTATCAAATCACTTGGTAATAGACAAACACTTTTTCTATTATAGATTCCAGATATTCAATTAAACAGTAACTGCGCATAGTATTCCTGCGACAAAATACTTGTGCATTACGTTCAATTATTTGGAATTCATTTTACTGGCCAACTTAACGTAAATTAAACGTTTAACCTGACATTTCTGGAATAAATATTAAAAAATATATATTTGGTAAAACAAAAAGGCAATTTTAAATTATGTGTTAAATATGAACAAAACTTTGTACAATTTAGTTAAAAATCAATGAGTGTTTCAAAACAACAAAAAAGTGCGACATATCGTCCCTTGTTGAGTAATAAAGGGGTTTATAACTCCGTTGCGGTAAATGTAGAAACGCGATTCTTTCACATTACACGACGTAGAAATATTACCATAAATCCGACAATTAGGAAGTTTTATTCTACAAATTCTCCTCTGTGCATGCACCGAGGAGTGAACAAAACAGCGGATGAAGTGAACTCTCTGCCGGCGGAAGCAGTCGCAGATAAATACAAAAATCCATAGCGGAAGTAGCGGAAGTGTCGGCAAGAAATGTGTATAGGTAACCGGAAAGAGAATGCGAAGAGGAACGGGGAAGAATACAAAAAAGAATCTCATTGTATAACGGGGTTTGTCTACCCCAGGGTAACATTATGCAAAGCAGCTCTCGAAATGCACGCCACATGTACGGTACGTCCCGTATAGTTATATTGGAACGATTATGCTACGGTTAGAAATACCTTCCCGCGTCGTCTCCGTCGCGCACCACATTTCCGTCATTGGACAAATTACACCCTCGAATAATTATTTTATATTCAGTATTTTTATAACTCCACCAAAGAAAAAATCCTTCCTTTAAGAAGAAAAGTAAAACTTAATGTATCTTTTAAGTGCAACTGAGTCAAAATTGCCAACAATTGACTTGAAAAATTATTATTATAATCTGATTTAAAATAATACTAATCTTTTGCATTATTTAATATATGTATTATAATGACATGGCTAGTTGATTTTACATGCTCGATTGTTAAGTGAACTATACAAAATACCTATGCAAGAAACTCTAATGGACTATATAATTTGATATACTGATTATAGAACAAAAAGGTTTCTTTTAATTATCAATAATAAGTGCCAGTTATTAGAATTGTACATATTTAGTACCACTGATTTGACGGCTGGTAACCGCACTTCATGCGAAAAAATATATCACTTACCGAGATCTGCTTAGGCAGAGTGCCACACCCAGTGATGGGTAAAAGGCGTGATGATATATTTATATTTATTTATTTTTATTTGATTTGATATCTGTTTAACCACTTTTTAATTATGTTATTAACACATTGACTGCCACGGCAATTTTCAGAATTCCGGTCTAAAAAGCCAATTTCTGTTCATGTAGCCAGCATTGATTTTTTGTTCTCTTCCCAGAAGCCATCTATCCATAGTAGCACTGATATGTTACGAGTTTAATCGTAGCTGCGCGAAAATGGTAAGTAAACACAGTACGAAATAACTCGTAGTCGGCGTCCTAGCAAAGAACGCAATCTACGAGTTATCTCGTAGTTGGCAGTCAACGTGTTAATCAAATAAGATGTATTAGAATAAAAATAATTTATATTACGCAATATTAGATATGTATAATAAGTGATTATTTTTAGGTAATGTTTATAATTTTATTTCTTTCAGTGTACAATACTAAATAAAATTAGTTTTCTAAATATAACTTATAACAAATGCCAACTCGAGAATAAATGAGTTATAATTTTCATGTGATACTTATTTACTTGTAGATGAAAAAAGCACCTATCTACGCTTTCTGCTTTCGCATCATTTACTCGGATTCACATTTTACAATTTATATGGCATATTCCGCACTTTCCGAACTAAATATATAAATAAAAAATAACTTCCCTTCATTCTTTATTTGAACTAATTATGTATAAGTAACAATATTCTTATCATAAAAGTTGGGTACAATAGTAGAACATCCAAAATTAATGTATATGAACACTCATTTTCATATTTTAAATATATCAAACTTCATAAATATCATATCTATTAAAATTAATGTTTATGCTAATTCTACTATGAATTTTTATAATCTGTTTACATTTTCTCAAGTTAAGTTCCTAATTTCCAAGATGAGATATCTTTAATTTTCATTCATAAATTAATTTCTTGTCCTTACATCTTATTTTTAGTAGATATTAATGTTCTATAATGATATGTAAATTATTTTGTATTATAATATAAAGAATACCTTCATAATAGATAAATGTCTACGAGCTGTTCTTTGTATGATACTATGTACATATTTATTTTTAATCGTGTTTTGTAGAAAAAAAGTGATTGTAATACAGTTCCTGTGGTAAAATGTATTATTATTATTTATGACTTATAGCTTATAATGGACCGTTAAATATATTACGTAGTCATTCACGTGCATTGATGAGAATTGATGTGTTCTTTTTATATGTACTATACATTTAAATTTGAAATAAAATCTATTTCATTTACATTCGAATTTACAAAAAAAAACTATTGAAATTCTGCTTTTTGTTCATATGTGTAATATTTATTTGATAGGTGTAACAAATTACTAAAATTGATGAATACATCAACTTTTCTAAAATCGTCACACTAAATATTGATTATAGTTATATAGTATAGAGTGTGCAAAAACAAATGATAATGAGATGATTTTGTAGTATTATCTCTAATTTCGTTTTCGTTTGAAATTCAAACAAATTTGATATTTAACAGTTCATAACTTATTCCGTGAATTAGGAAAGAACTTAAAAAATAAATAATAAATAGTGATAGTGACTAGCTCACTTTGTGAATCCGCTAAAAACTGTATTTATATATATTTTTGCTGACTATTAAGCAAATCCAGGAATGACCAGTGAAGTTTTTTTTTGTAGTTCGCAATTTAACGAGCATCTTTAAGTTGAAGGAGCGCATTATTTGAACCGGCACAGGCACCATTCAAACTTGGAGCGCATAATGCAAAATATTTCACAAAACTCGTTGAAACGAACTCGACAAACATCAAACAGGTACTCCGTGGCCCTGCGCGTCGACGGCTGCCGTGGTGTCGTGCTTCTAATTCGTTTTCTTTTCCTACAATTTTATTCTCCAGCAAACTGTTTTGAATGCCATTTGCAGTTCCATTCCTTGTTCGTCAAATATTTATAGTGGTGAACCGCAGCACGCCCATAATACCAACTTTAACTTTTAAAGTCCGAAAACATTCCAATGAGTTCCTAGTTCGCCGTCGAGGAAGAAAGAAAACACCGCTTCTCAGTTTCAAACGCCATAAAGTACGCCGGTTTGAATTCCGGTCACGGCAAATAAAATATTGGCCGCGCGGAATAATCTTTTATGAAGTCGATTAAATCGTTTTTCCTCCATGGAAGTCTCAATTTCACGCGGTGCTAGAACCGACCGATAGTGCAACTGCGGTTACGACGAATGCCTTGTAATGTAATATGTCCGAGGTAATTTACACCAATAAAATTCCGCTTAAATTACAAATTGCTGTAACTTGTAGTCATGCGTTGCTCCACTGCTCGTAAAATGCAATTAGCATAATGATTTATTTAAAAGAGAGCTCTGTGAGCCGAATCAAGTGTTGAATTTAGTAATCCAAACACAAATAATAATTAATTTAATATATCATTGAAATGAATGTATATCAATGGAACTGTCATTTTATGAAATATAACACTGACAATAGTGAAATATGATGTTACAGGTGATGTTTGAAAAATATGGTAATTAATAGAACGATTGTATCTTTAGAATATATATATATATATAATGTTAGCAAGATATGTACAATTTTATGCATTCACCTCTATTTTGTGCAAAATGCATAGCTATATGAAAATATAATTTCTATTTTACTAAACTATACTAAATAACACTATTTATAGTTTGTTAAGGCACAAAATTAATGTAAGATACCGTAGAATTAATTAGAATGCGCGTGGGAATTAGTGCGGAATATAATTATCTCTCCCACACTTTAATAATTAATAACAATACAAATGTTTCATAATAAAATTACGGTAAGGACCATTGCTCTTGATTAAAATATCTAAAGCAATAGTCTCGGCTACTGAGGCATGCAAAACTGTTGACTGTTTACGTTCGATTTTAATTAAACTGACGTATCTAGGAATATGCTAAGCGAATGAAAATGAAATAGAAACAAATTTAATTTAACTTCTCTGGATACAAGTAAATTAATGTGGAAAATATAGGTGAAGTTGCATGAGAGCGGAAATACTGATAAAGCGTGCGTACAGAATATCTTTAGTTTGAAACTTGAAATTAACTAGTATTTGAGAGAGAGACGATACTATTGAAATCAGTTTTTCTTTTCGTAAATTTAATTTTCCTAACTCCCAAAGTTGTTTTGCGTTTGTATTGATTTTAGTTTAAATATATACTGGTTGTTTAAATCAAATCAACAAAAAAGAACAGTTCATTGTTCATATTTTAGTATAATGCATGGAAAATAATCTTAACTGTTAATTTTGGGTAAAAAATTTGCTTCATCCATAATATGTATTTGATCATAAATGGAATTATTTGTAATGTCTGGTTTCATACCTGTTATGTATATTGATGTCACAAAATATTTGTATGTTCACAATAATATTTTTATTATTAAACAATATTTTAAAACTAAATTATATCGTATATATCATATATTTTTATGTAATATTATGGCGGTTAGAGTAATAATAAATTTTATAAAAATATTATTATGGGGTAGGTGACTCAGTCGTATCTAGTCGGACTAAGAATTTGAGTAGCTGGGTTAGATTCCTATAGCCGACAAACAATTTTCTTCCATTTAAATTACGCTTCTTTGGGGGCTTAAAATCACTGAAAAATCAATGCGAAATAGGCTTAAAATATTAAATCTGTCAAATCGTACTGGTAAAATTTATAGTTATTTTTAACATTTTATAAAAAGTAAACATAAATAAGCAATACTGATATTTCTACTACGTAATTTCGATTAATACGGAAAATTATTTTGGTAACCCATACATAGTTTTACGATAAATATGCCTAGTTGAATCAAATAAAATACAATTGTGATTTATTAATAAGTAAAAAAGTTTTTGCGAGCGTATTAAGAATTTGTGTCAACTACTGATATTTTTATTGTAAGAGTATGTGTTTTTTTTACTGTAGCTCCTCCTCAGGTTCGTATAAGGATTGTTGGTATGGTATCAAATACTAAAATTCATTTCATGTTTCCATTAACAATTTATACACCAAGAACATTAAGTAGATGATAATGCACAGAGGGCGACAGTATCCAGTCCTAGGTCCTACGGGCCGAGGTATGGATGTCGGCCGAAGTCAATATCATCTAATAACATCCGTGGTACATACATGATTTTATTTTGCACTAGAATAGGTAGAAATAGTTTTCAAATGTAATACCCCGAGAGCTTGAAAATTATCGGGTATTACCGAGCGCGAAGCGCGAGGGATTTTTGAGCAAAACTTATCTCAATTGATGCTACGCAGGGAAATAAGAGGGAAAAACCCGATTAATTTTCAAGCTCGAGGGGTATTCGGCTGATTATTTTTGATGATTCTGAATAGCGGATAGGTTACAACTGTCAGAAAAAGGATTGTTTATCGCCTAGCAACCTAGCCGGGAAATTTTCAAAAAATTACCGATATAATTTAGACCTAGTTGTACCACGTGATGTTAAATGCCACGCTCTTATTGGTCGAAATTGGGGTTGAAAAATAATCATTATAATAATTAAGATTGCAGTAATAGGTATAAGAGTATTAATCAACTGTTGCTTGAAGGGAGCTAACATTTGGTGTATTTCTTTGGACTGTAATTCATAATCAAAGTGATCAAAGTTAACATGATCAAGAAGAATAATGTTTCTTCGTTCGTTACTCGTTATTCCTACTCTTTCATTTTATGATCATGAAACGATAATGTCCCTTTTGAATCATATTTTTTCTATGATTCCTCTTTAATGATTCGTATCATAGGTTTTAAAAATGGCTTCAACAAATAAATATGAGTACTTAAAAAATCTGATGTGGACACCACTTGACTTCCTTGTACGCGTATTAAACTATAGATATTTTTTAATAGCACGTATTTGACGTAATTTCACATAGACATTTTTTTTTACTTATTTCTTATTTTTATCCTAGTCCATAGTAAACTTAACTATAAAAACAAAAATATATAATTTTAAAAATGTACATATCTTACTTATACAAAGGGCTAATTTAATAATTCTTGATGTACTAAACGCAGAATTTATTTCTCTAAAACTTTAATTTGCAGCATTTATTTCTAAAACCAAAATGAAACCATTGATTTCAGGAAAAATTGTTACCAGCTTCATGTAATGTACTGCTTCCGGTTATTCCATTTTAACCAAAATCTATTATATTATTTCTAATGATATAGTAGTCTTATATACCCAATTTGAAAAATTTTGGATTCTATTTCAATATAGTTTTGCATTAAAAGCTATTATAGGCAAAATTTTCTACCATTTTACGTTCATCTTCTTGTCGTTTTTCTGCAATATATTTCTTCATTCTATCGATCTTTTACCTGTATGACTGTGTCTTTCCCATCCTTTAATTATTCAATAAATACAAAGGATGGTGCACAAAACTAGGTGTTACTCTTATGCAACGACATTGACATTCCATTTTTTATTTTATTCTTATATCTTGTTCTAATCCATAGCAAACTTATTTACAAAAACAAAAAAAATATATAATTTTTAAATTTAAATATCTTATACAAAAGGCTAATATAATAATTCTTAATGTGCTAGGCGCACATGATAATAGGGAATTTCCAGGATTTTTCTCTTTAAATTTTATTCTAAATATTTATGAATATTAGACCCATATTTTTTATTTTGCTGAAAAGAATAATATTGGAGAAAAATAAATTTAATTTTTTGTGACATATGTACACAATAGGTGACAAAGAATACTTTCCTGCTATTGATATAGTAATAACGCCAAAGAACGCTGGCATACGAATTGATTCTTGTGAAAATGTTGAGATAGTCCAATAGCAATAGCTGCTCGATATTTTTCTAAGTACTGAGGCCAGTATGAAATGTATATACCAGATATGTACGAATTTTCTGTTAAATGGGATTTAATTTACTCTTACATAATTTTGTTTTTTAATTTTCGAATAAATTTTGCATTGATGTAATAAAAACATATCTTATAAAATTTTAGCATTTTACATTTTTTTTCTTTTAATAATAAAATAAGACGTAACGCCCTATGAAAATTTACTATCGTATTTCTTAAGTTATATAAATAATATAGACTTTAAACGTACGATGTAATTACTTTCATTATATGCAAAATTATGTTAAAAGTAGTAATTACAAATTCATTTTTTGTTTTTATAAAAAATAAAATCCGAAATACTGAGAAATCCATACCCGATCAGATATTCAGGCCAAATTTTGACGAATCATAGCAATACCTTCACCACTTGTTCGGAGCAAGCACATTGTGGTCCCAGATGAAAAGAAAAAATATTATAAGCAAAATTAAATGACAAAAACAAACAAATAAATTATTAAAACCAAAACTATATACATAGTAACAAAATTTGTTATTTATAATTTAATATTTTCTAATTTATACCACCATAAAATAAATTATTATTCAACCGACATTATATATTTCATTGTTATTTTAGAATTATTATAATGCATTTATGTCTAAAATTGATATGTAATACATATAAGTGTATGTGCGACAATAGTAGTCCACGATAATTATAAAATAATATATTATCGATATTAAAACTTGCGCTTTGATTTCTACACATCACATTTAGAAGTTCATCATATAATAAGTTTCTCGACGAAAGGCAAGTGAAGAGAGTGAAAAGTAAAACATCATTTAGTTAAGCATCGTTGATATGATTACATCGTTTTGAGAATTCGGCTGTAAAATAATATACAGAGCAGGCGAGCTCGGTGTCGGCTTCTCTGCTCAGCGAGTCGTGCCCATTGACTGGCGAATTCCGGAATTTCCGGCGCCAACATAGGCTGTCTCGGCGGCCGTGGGGCGAGAGCGTCGCTTGTTACTCGCTATGTATCAGTGGGTTCGTTTAGCAGCATGTCTGAAGAACTGACGGCAGCTTCATGCAAACACCAATCAATTACCAGTACATTCGCCGTCATAAATGTGCTGTTCACTAGATACAGTATCTAAAAATTTAAATATGACATAAGTACGAGTACATAAAATGTAATGTATGAATAATAAAGTTGGCGTTACTTTGAAGAATCCGAACAAAATAATAAAATAAATACAATTGCAGTATGCAGGCTAACAAGCCACGTACAATTAAATGGTAAACTCATAGGACGTGCTGACAAAAGGTAAGAGGGTAATATAGTTGCGTTGATTGAAATATGACGTTACCCATGCTTGAGTTGATATTTTTTAAAACCCCTAGAACGTTTACAAGTAATGAAGTGCAAAGATCAAACCTATCTCAGACCAACGCACGGCTATTAATTTACCTAGATATGTCAACAAATATCGTTTGAGATAAGCTCGACAATTCAGAAAAGCCATAAATTCGATAATTACTAATCTAACTATCAATAAAATTATTACAAACATGCAAAAATAAAATTTATTTATGTTTCTCTGTACAACAGGAACTTAATCCTAATTACAGTATAGGGTTCGGACACACCGAGCTGCAGAGTGATAGTTCACATGTTTTAAGCTTGAGTGGGATTCGAAGTTGGGATCTTCGGATTCGAATTCCGTAACGCTATCCACACCACCGTATTTAAAATTCGTTATGTTTCAATTGGCGAACTAAAAAAAATATACGGGTATGTAAGATAAATTTTATACTGAGAATATTTTATAGGATATTTAACTTTGTGTTTTCTGTTAATATTTTATTAAAATGGTTTGAAAAATGCATGCATTCTATAGTGATTTTTTAAACCATTTCATTGTTAGTGTTGAAATAAAATTTTGCATTAAAGTATGCATTAAAATTACATTGTAGGTGCTCTAACGGAAACAAAATATGAATACATTATTTTCTTTTGTTGGCCATTAAATATTCATAAATTTTAATTGTCCGTCGCTTTACATTGATTTTTTATTCCAAGTTGATTTTTATATTTTGTGTTTATAAATCTATCTTTTAAAGAATTTTATTCAAATAAACACCCAACGTGTCTTGCATATATTTTTTAAGTAAGGTATTTAACATACACATATGCCCAAAAATGCAAAAGAAACGTTCAATTGAATGATAAATAAAATAAATATATCATCACCCATTTTACTCATTACTGGGTGTGGCACTCTACGGTAGCAGATCTCGGTAAATGATATATTTTTTCGCGTGAAATGCGGTTACCAGTCGTCAAATCACGGCCTCCAAAGATCTTAGTAGAGAGGGGGCCACATGAGTAGATTTAAATTGGTGAAAATTGTTTGTCGGCTGTGGGGATCGAACCAGGGTTCTTAAGATCCACAGGCCGACTCGATACCACTGAGCCACCTACCCCATATATGTATTGCAAATGCATATTGTAAATATCAATAATAACTAGAATATATTTTTTAGTTTAAGAATTAAATTCTATATCAATTTAAAAAAATCTACCCCTGTGGCTCCTCCTCCACTAATATCTTTGGAGGCCGTGATTTGACGGCTGGTAACCGCACTTCACGCGAAAAAATATATCACTTACCGAGATCTGCTTAGGCCACACCCAGTGATGGGTAAAAGGCGTGATGATATATTTATTTATTTTATTTATCGCCGTAAAGATTTAAAATCTATAAGTAGCGTGATATTTAATATCAAAGTTTACAGAAGTACCAGTAGTAATTAAGTTTTTTTTTTACAAAAAAAAACTCATTGGATTGTCTACCAAATATAAGCTTAAACATCGAATATCTCGCTAATTATAAACTTTGCTTTAATAATTCCTTTCAATAGAATCTCATTTCTAAAACAATTTATTGATAACTTGATATTCAAATATTTTGTGTTAATAATTTTCAGCAACAAAAGTTTAATTTTAAAATTGGTTTAAATTAATAAAAAGAAATCGAAATTTCGACAGCAGTGTCAATTACATCATATGGCATATATTCGACTAATTTGTTTAATTGAAATTGTAAAACCAACGAGTAGTAAGCGGCTATCACATTGATAATAATGCTAATATCACCGCATACTTGTCAACTGTTTTGTTTATTGTTTCACTTACATAATGAGATATTGCTTTTTGCCTGTTTGTTATGTTATATTTAAAAATTTTATGAATAAGATTTAAAATGATTGCATTAGATTGTAATCGATGAGGAGATACTGTTGAAGATGAAATTCAACAATTTATCGACATCGAAATGTAAACTTAGGTTGACAACACTAATAAAAATGTGTATTGGCAACACTGAGAGAAGACAGAAGGCGTATTTTTTTGACAAATTTAACGAACAAACACTAAGTAAAATAAATAATAGGCAAAATAATATTGTATCACAGTGTATTACATACAAGTTTTAAGGTTTGTAGAAAATTTGTATTATTTAAAATACTCAATTAAAATACAGTTCACTAATAAAAGGAAAACAGAGTTTGTAGCTTTTACATATATAACCAAACATTTGGATATCATTCATTATATTCTCTCCCTAAATATAACTCGTGCAATGATTGTTCATTGGTGATAGCACTCATTAAAGTCCTCAAAAAATTCAGTGCTACTACCGAGAATAATCATATCACTAGTTACATTACCTTCGATAATACATTTCTCTAATAATCAAACAAAATAATTAAATATACCTATCAGGCAGATATGATGACTTTATTTTTGTCATTTAAACTAAGGTCTACCATTTACAGCATATACTTATTAAGAATAACAATTGATGTCATCAAGTTCAACGCAAGCTACCTTGTTTTCATGTTACGGTGCTAACTATCAAGCAATAACTGAATAAACAGGTACGGAAAACGTAACATTAAAACATCGTTGGTGTTGGAGACTTGATGCTCCATGCCGTCGCTGGCGCTGAGATAGATGATAGCAGATAGGAGCCCCAGAGCTTACAACAGCGCAAGCCACGTTCGTACGCGGCGGCGAATATGAAAATAGAGAACTGAAAATAGGTCTGTTCATTTCCTATCCTTCACGCGAGTGATTGATGTGTGGGTGAGTTATTAGATACCGGTTGCCGGTTTCTTAAGAACTGGCAACCGCGCACTTGCTACTTGCTGCGTTCTGCGCACGCCTATCAGCAGATTTCTAAGTGTAAGGTTAGGTTTGGGTACAAGTGAAATTACTAGGTTTTATGAACAATAAAGTAGATTTATTTTCGCAATAAATGTATTGTAAGAAGATAAAAGACAATAAATTTTTCGTGCAATGAAATTTTTGCTATAAAGTTTAAAATAAACTTCATTCACATAATAATAGAATAATGTAGCAAATAACAACTATATTTTTTTTAATATTTGAAATAAAATATTTGACAGTTATCATTTTGGTGAGTTTTATATAAAACAGTAAAAAATCAATGAAGAACTATCAGACAGACAGAAAAAAATATTGACAACATTAACATATCCTATAACAATATTGACATTTGACATTAACTTTGGAAAAAAATAGAAATGTTTTTATTGGGTGATAAATTTTAGATGTATTCTTTTATTTTATTTATAATGTTGCGATTGTTTCATTTACAAAGGTAAATATAGGTATATTTATTTGCTTTGGGAACAGTGCTTGAAATACCGATAATTTTTATCTATTATATGTAGTTTAAAATTGATATTTGCTGACATTTAAATTTGGTTTGCACTCTAAATCTTCTCAATATAGGACGAGTAAATATATATATATAGACAATAAATGCTATTATATATTTAGTAATAAATTAATACTTCTTTTAGTGTTATGGAATTAGTTAAAACTAGAACCCGGACATTAAGACACAAATATTTAAAACAGGCAGGCAAACAAGCGTTCTAAAACTTAAATAAATGTTTCAATTGTTTTAATGCAATATAAAAATTATTAACGAATAAAAATAACATTCCTAAACTATAGATACCTACATAATATGAAATTTTTGAAGACTTATTTTTAATGGACTATATCATTAAATTCTTTAATTTTACTTCTTAAATTTTACATAAAATATAATAAACAGCTTTTTCTATTTTGCGTTCATAAGGGAGTCATTCCGATACCTAATTGCGTATCAAAAGGTAAACAACATTTTGTTTTAGACGGTTGGTAGTAGCGAATGACAATTGCATGAATGTCAATACCAGTTATTATCCACAACATTTTATATACAAATTACCCTAAATTTTCAAAAATACGCCGTGATAATTAAAAAAAATATTTTTTTTCATTTATGGGGTAGGTCGCTCTGTGGTATCGGGTCGGCATGTGGATCTTGAGAACCCTGGTTAGATCCCCACAGCCGACAAACGATTTTCACCAAAATTAAATCTACTCCTGTGGCTCCTCCTCCACTAATATCTTTGAGGGCCGTTTTTTGAGGGCTGGTAACCGCACTTCATGCGAAAAAATATATCACATACCGAGATCTGCCACACCCAGTAATAGGTAAAAGGCGTGATGATATAGTTATATATTTATTTAATTTAAAAATATTTTATAAATAAAAATGACTCACTTTAATTAACTATAAAAAAATAAAATAAGCTCGGAAATTAAAATGAATAAAAAGTGAGATTTAAATAAAACTAAATTTAATAAGCAAAATTTTATTGTTAATACGTACGATAATATAAAATATGCATTCGTCTAGAATCCGGGCTCTAGAAATAACCGCCGAATGTGATGAGAAATAATAGAATTTATAAAAGCTATTGTTTTTGGTTTTAAATTATATAAGCTCAATACATTTACTTCAAAATATAATTTCTTCGTACATATTTAATTTAGGATGTAGGAATTATATAAATAATTAAAACAAACAGATATATTATCACGCCTTTTACCCAATACTGGCTGTGGCACTCTGTCGAAACAGGTCATGGTAAGTGATACATTAAGTGCGGCTATTATGTAAGTATATTTTAAAACAAATCTAGTAATTCAGTATAAGTGAAAAATATTTTATATAAACTGCATTTTTTACTTCAATTAGAAGTTGTCTGTTATATTCAAGTTAATTATTAACACCGCCATAAAATAATTAATTTTATCGACACGACGTAAAAGTAGGTATACCTACTTAAACCAGTAAGTACACTTGTTCCAAGTATCGCGATTGGCGCTCCCTTGAAGAGGGAATCCAGGACCTAGGGCCACGAACTATATCTTCTTGTTAATTCATCGCTTATGACATGTCGCTGATATGGGCCAACGTGTGTCTAATATTCTGCAGAATAAATTGTTCGCTGAGCCGCACGGTAATCTACTTACAAAGTGCGTTAAAGAAGGGATGTTAAAACTTTGCGAGGAAGTTTGGATACCCTAAATATTTAAATCGACTTTGCTGAATACTCTTACCGGTATAATAACACGCTGTTGTGATGTGAATTGGAAATTTGCAACTTGGCTAGTCTAGCAGGCTACGCATGCGTGCAACAGCGCCACGATTCGTTTTAATTTGTTTGTAGAATGTGTTCTACTAGATGTAGTTTTTGTTTTACAAACTTTAGATTTCTTCTTTTAAAAATAGAAACTGATTTTTTTCATTCGTCTCTTTTATTCTAATTTTGCACCTTGTGCTTTTTTTATAAACGAAACCTATGACGAGGTAAAAACTACAATTTAGCTGAAGCGGCGGATATAAGGGAGACGAGACAAATCACTCCTCCTTAGAATGCCCAAAAACTGTTGTTTAAGGAGAATATTACAAAAAGAAATTCAATTAATATTTTTTTAAATAAATATAATTTTTTTTAACCGCCTACCCTCTTGGTTGTAGTTTTTAATAGTAACGCATCCCGTTATAGAAGTTCTAGAAGAAAAAGTAAAGATTTTTGTTAGTTCTAGAATTAGGTCTTGAAATGGAAAATTTATTGCCAAATCAAAATTATTTTATGGGGTAGGTGCCTCAGTAGTATCGAGACGGCCTGTAGATTTGAGACTAGGGTTCGATTCCCAAAGCCGTAGCTCTAAATTTAGTCATAGAAGCTAAATTATAGTTATTAATTACATAATATGTATAATTTAATATGTAGTGCGGCGCCTTTTTGTCGCCCATTGTCATGCCTAACTTACCCTTTCATGTATACTGCGCCCCTGTCGCCAATCATCATGTCTATCGCATTCTTGTATAATTCAAACGCCCACAAGGTGCAATATAGCCTACTTTGAAAAGCATTGTCTTAGAGCATTTGTCCGGTGTTCAAAATCCTGGTTCAAATCCTGGCGATATCCTAATTTTTTTCTCTATAATTTAATTTGAATGACACTTTTATTTATTTTTTCAATTACACTGATTATGAATGGTAACAAGATAAATATCTATTCCATAGAAGATTCTGTTTAAAAGATGTACTCGTACCTATTTCGAATTATAACTATGAGAGAGTTTAACATATTTATACTTATTTATCAAATTACATCGCAGCCAAGCAATGTGTAATCCTGAAAATCTAAATTATACATTTGTCATATTTTTTTAAACATTTATTCGGGCATTGTAAAATAAATAAATATCACGTCTTCTACCCATTACTGGGTGTGGCACCCCGCCGTAGCGGATTTCGGTAGGTGATATATTTTTTCGCGTGAAGTGCAGTTACCGGTCGTCAAATTACGGCCCCTAAAGATGTTAGTGAAGGGGGAGTCACAGGGTTAGATTTAATTTGGGGTAAATTGTTTGTCGGCTGTGGGGATCGAACCATGGTTCTCAAGATCCACAGGCCGACTCGATACCACTGAGTCACCTATCCCATTGTAAATAAATAAATATATATCATCACGCCTTTTACCCATCACTGGGTGTGGCACCCTGCCTAAGCAGATCTCGGTAAGTGATATATTTTTTCGCGTGAAGTGCGGTTACCAGCCGTCAAATCACGGCCTCCAAAGTGGTGGAGGAGCCACAAGGGTAGATTTTTTTTAAATTGGTGAAAATTGTTTGTCGTCTGTGGGGATCGAACCAGGGTTCTCAAGATCCACAGGCCGACTCGATACCACTGAGCCACCTATCCCATTGTGAGAGCTATTATAACTAAACAACCTATTTCCCATGGTTAAACGCCTCTCCGTTTTTCGTTTTACGCTCTGATTACCTATAATTTAAATAACAAGGGCGTAGGAACCGCTTTATCAGTTGTATCAATGACACAGGGCCCCAAGTTAAGGGGTTCCACCAGCAAACAAGAGCTTACATTTATTAAAACAGTTAATTTTTTTAAGTTTTCTAAATTTTATTTAATTCGACGTTTTGATACAATAAATACCAAAATCATTATTTATTAAATTGGGCCGTTTAAACTTCGCATATCCTAAACACAAATTAATTAATTTTTTAAGAAGGAAACCCCTATGAAAATGATTGATACAAAGTCCACTAAGTACAAACTATGATATTGATAATGCAATAATGGATAGTAGAAAAGTTTGATATAATTTTTCAAGTACCTATTTTTAAAGTTCTTTCTTGAATTAATTGTACAATCCTTCGATAGTAATTAAATACTTATATTTTAACATTATTAAAAAAAAATTATATGGTATATATTTAATATAATTTTGGTTTTAAATATCATTATTTAATGACTCAATTATTAACATTCTCTCAATTAATTGTATTTTATTATTATTATATTAATAAATTGAGTGTCTAATTTAAATTCAAACGTAAAATTCAAAATTATACTGAACAAGTTGACGTAAATTCATAACAGCTTTGTATTTTATAAATGAAATTGCTGGATTCGTAATAGCGGTCCGTTAACTTAATTCATTTGTTTATGTAATTAGGAGAATTAAATGGTTTTAAGGTACTAATTAATGTCGCACAGATTTGAATCATATTAATCACGCAATTTATAAAATTTCGTGTGATGTATAAAATATTGATTTCACTTTCTAAAAGTAACATGACATAAACCGAAATGTATATAAGTACGAAATAAAGTTTAACCTTAGATATATAACTTTTTTGTTTCAGGAAATAGGTATTTTGTGTATATTCAATTGTGATGCATGTTTTAACATATTTATTTTATTTTGATGTTGGGGCTATGATAAAATATAGGTTTATTTTTATATGGATTGGTATAATTTTTATTATTTTATTCAATCAAAAATCTGTTGTACTAAAAAACGCTAATTGTACATTAGTTAATATCTATATAAATATAATCTATCATTAAATCAGTTGATTTTTAATTTAATAAAAAATACCATTAAACTGCCAGTGGCAATTATCATTAAAAAAATTATTAGTGCCGAAATAAAAAATAATTACAAACGTAATTTAAAGTATTATGATAGCTTGTCTTTCGTCTTGTTTAAAAATAAATCAGTTTTAATTTTGCTGCTATTTCTGAATTCACATTTTTAATAAGTTTGCTAAAAATACAGATTTTAGGAATAAGAAATTAATTTACATTTGTTATAATCAATCTATGTAGATAAATGGTAAATATGGCAAAGTATATTTCATATACTTTCGTCAGTACGGTGGTGTGGATAACAATATGGAATTCGAATCCGGAGATCCCGAGTTATTATCTCACTCAAGCTAAAAATTATATGAACTATCATACTGCGGCTCGGTAAGTGCGAATCCTGTACTGTAATTGGGATTAAGTTCCTGTTGTACAGCATAACATAAATGAAATAAAAAAAATAAAAATATGCTAACCCATAGATATGTTCTACTTAGTAGTGTTTTAATGTATTTCCATTTTAACTGCAAACATTAGTTATTATTATTTTAAGTAAATGCTTCCGGAAATATTCATATTAAGTTTTACTTCCTGTTTGGTATTATGCATAATAACTAAAATATGCAGTTAAAATACATACTAACTGAATTACAGAGAGGGTATTGATATTAATGAAGAAGGTAATATGCAAATTATCTTAATTCTGTCGCTATTACGCATATTAATTAGAATCTTCAGTTAATATCTAAAATTTCAAGTAATCATGCAAATAACTATAAGCTGTGCTTAATTCGTATACTACATAAAATATTTATTTAGTATGTGTTATGAGGATGATATTACGAGTAGCTGTAAGCAGCTGTAATGCACTTAACGTGCTACAAGTTAATGTTTCATTTTACAGTAATCAACGTTTGTTCCCAGTTGTATATATATATATATATATATCGTTTATAGTTTTATTAGTTCTTTTGTTCTAAACACGAGTTATGCTAGTTCATTATTTGGCAGTTTTATTTTTTTTTTGTCATACAGCTCATTCTTTCAAAATATTATAAATCATTGCACGGAATAAAAATAAAGCCAATTATATTTTGTATCAATGAGAAAAGTTTGATAAGGAACTAATTATTAATTGAGTGTGCCGGAAATAAAATTTTGAAAAGTTTTAATTCTGAAACTCGAATGAAAACTAAATTAATGAACTTACAGTAGATATAGCTATCGAGTACGTAAAATTAATATTTTATGCTTCAGTGCAGCTTATAAATGATGTATTAAATATATCTGTTATCAGTACAACTAGGCTTTCTTTATGCAACTGTCACAAAAAATTTTCGTACGCGATTCTGTTTACCTTTTTTATGCAATGCTAGTATATTTTACGTACCCTCTAAAAATATAGTGTCAACTTATACATTTTCCAAAACGGTAAATTTTACTACACTTTAACAAAAGCTCAAACTGTTAAAGGTACATGAGTGTTAAAAAAAGTGTAATTTTAGTGTAACTATATAGCGTTAGTATGCTTTATTTTTGGTGTTACTATATAATGTTAATAGGATATGAAGTAATATTAATAGTAAGAGATAATACATAGAATAGTAAATACTTTTCGTTCATTATATTGCACTTATAATTCAGTTATTTTTATAACATGTGTTTTTAACTAATTGTCGATAAGCGTTTTTTTTATTTATCAATTATAATTGTTGGCAATCGACAAATAAATAATTCACTTCAGCACTTCACATATATAACACTTAATGTTATTATATTACGTAACAAATTTTATGCAAGTTCCTTTAGTTACTAGTTTATAAAAAAAAAAACTAGTATCTGATGAATTTCTAAAACGAGTCACATACTATACTTTTTCTACGATCGAAATTTAAGTGAACTATTTTATTAAAGATTTGCGAATTATTTAAAAAGTAAGGTTAGTTACAACAACAGATGTCTGACGCTAAGTGTCAATCCGTGCATAATACCTTAAGCCGTGACTAAAACATACGAAGCCACATGTGATTAAGATGTTATTTGCGCCATGGAAACCGGTACGTTAAATGACATTTTAATAACGAGAGTAGATGAAATGACTTAAAACATTCACACGAAGGTTCAAGATCGGCTTATACAAGCGCGCTTGATTAAAATCCATCAGGTTTTCGCAAAAAAATAAGGTCGGATACTTTTCTAACAGATCTCGTATATATATATATATACATATATATACAAGCGCATGATTCTTGATTTTAGATTCATTGATTAGATTTTTCGAGTGTTTGCCTGCAATTGCTCCCTTCCTTTCTCATATTTTTGATTCATTTTCTGTTTTTACTATAGAGTGTCCAATTGCAATTGTGTGGAATTCAGTTCTTCCTTATCTTATTTATTCATTTTTAGCTTTTGTTATACAGTATCTACCTGCAGTTGTGTTAAATTTATATTTAAGCAAGCGCAGGCGATTCTGTCTTCATTTCTTTATAGATTCGTTGTTAGGGAAGTGAAGATTTATGAAACAGGTGTACAGGGGCGAATGGATGGATGTGAATGAAGGTTTGATGCATGATGATGGATTTTGGTTGTGAGAAAAGAAAGAGTTCGTATGGAGGAAGTGTTAATGTGGTTGAAACGAGTATCATGTGTCAGGATGAGAATGTTGACATGGACTGATATAAATCTTTTAGTGAATGTTTCAGCGGTTCGTGCTACCCCATTTAATGGGATTTAGCGTGATGTTATGTATGTATGTATGTAAATATATAATTGAAAAATCCACTGATTTAAATAAAAGTAATAAGAAAATATTACACACCGCATAAACGACCTATTTTTACTGCAGCCTAAAGTAGTCCAAACTTATTGGCTATAACGGAATAAGGTTGGTTTACATTTTAATTACGGTGTTATTACACTATTTCCACATACAGGTGTCCAAAAACTCTGGAAACGCTTAAATATCACGAGAACGAAGCATTCGATGACAAAGTTACGAAACACGTGTTTTTTTTTTATTTTTCACCATAAAAAATATTTTCTGATTTCGTAATTGCATTAAAGTTTTTATTTACAAAAAAAATACGTCATACAAAAGAAATAATAAGTTTTTATTTATCAAATTACTATAGATACATAGTTATTGTCTGCTTATTAAGTATCATAATTTTATTCTTGTCTATTTTACAATAAGAGCATATAAATACTTGATGTTTTAGACAAATGACTCCTATTAAGTAAACCACTACACCGCTTAGTGTTACACAAGTGGTAAAATATCCATTTTGTACCTTGTACATAACGAAGCAGCTACTAGTAGCTACTTTTTGTGTTATCACTGTGTCCACCTATCCATTAACCCGGCATTAACACAAGGAGCTCGCAGAACTGCCAGGATAATCGGGGTAAAGTGACAATCACGTGCATGAAAATGTTACGATATAATAAACCAAGCGCGCATAAACAACCCTTTCCAGTTTACTGGAGGTGGAGGTCTTAAGCTGGTTTAGAAAGATACTGGGAAGGTTGTAGGATTATGAAAGGTCAGAGAAGTATTTTAGATGAAATGAAGTTAAATTTATAGGCATAAAATGGACTTAAAATTTTGAATAAACATATGTGATTACTGTTTTATTATCAAGGTATTTAAAATATATTTATAGTAGATAGTAATTATAGTTGTTACTGGATAGTTATAAAAATCATCTTTTTATAAAGAATCACATTTCAAAGAACCAATATCAAACACTAAAACGTCTTAGTCTTTAAATTCATCATATGTTAGGTTAGGTTATAAAAATCAATTTGGACTGTTTTCTTAAAGACTTTTTGTATTGATGTGCAATCCTTATTAAAACATACATACATACATACATAACATCACGCTATATTCCATCAAATGGGGTAGCACGAACCCAAGAAACATTCACTTATCAGATTCTCATCGCAACATACCTTCCTCGTTTTAATCACTTTCATACAAGTTTATTTACTACACTCGCAATCATCTTGGCGTAATAAACCATTAATTTACACCTATACACCTTTTTCATTATTCTTTCATTCGATGTATGTTTCACATACTCAAAACAACTCAAATTATTTACACTCACTTTTCTAATAACGAATGTAAAAAGATAAGAAAGCCAGCGAGTGACAAACTGCACTTGTATTGAAAAAAAATCCTTAGAATTGCACTCAATGTAAGACTGAAAACGAATCAAAAAGATAAGAAAGAAAATGATTGTCTTTTGCGTTTGTTTTTGAAAGTAAATTTCATCCTTATTTATAATATTAATTTATCTTATACACTGTAATTATATATTTAAAATTTAAAACATTTTTATTTTATTTTATACCCAACGAATTTTTATTAATAATGTACAGGGTGTTGCTATACCTCTGCACGAAACTTTAATGACATATATAATTCGATATACTGATTATAGAACAAAATAGTTATTTGCGTATTAAGAGCGTAAAGTGATACACACATAATTTTTTCTACGATTCACTCTTAAAATTATTTCAAAACGTATACGTATTTAAAATAAATGCATTCTGTCAACTGTCAATATGATAAGTTTCTGTTTTGTTTGTATCCCTGGTAACTATTGAAATAAGCGCTCATTTAATATCTTTTTCGCGCGTTGCCATTGAAAACACGCGCATTTAACGTCTTTTTCGCGCATTGCCATTGGAGACGCGCAAAAAAGATATTTTTCGATTGTTCCACAGAAAACGTCAACTTTACGATGAAAAATTAGAGCGTAATTGTCAACTTTTCATAGCAATCGTAAAAAAATATATTTTTTGAAATTCCCAAAAATTAGGGTATTTCATTCCTAGCGAACATATTTAGTGTCACTGGTTTATTAGCACACTTAATTATTTATAATTATGTTACTAATGAAATAAATGTATAAACAGTGCCTACAAATAATCATTTATTAATTAGTTATTATGTAGATACCTGGTGTAATGTATTAGTTTTATTTTTATCTGAGTACCTAATCTGATTTCGTATACGGTATTGAAAGGGCAAGTTGTTGTGGGAGAAATTGGAGAAAAATGTATAATAACAGTGAATTAGTGAATATGCTGTTAGTGTATGGAGAAGCGGAGCAAAACTCCGAATTAAACCAGCGACAGTACAAATGTTCGCTTTGAATGAAATACCCTAATTTTTGCGAATTTCAAAAAAAATCTTTTTGTTCTATAATCAGTATATCAAATTATATATCTCATTAAAATTTCGTGTAGAGGTATAAAAACACCCTGGATTTAAAAATGTTTTTTTTGTGTGGATTCATATGAATGCAATTGTAGCATAATTGTTTTGTTATTTAGTAAATAAATAATTTATTATATCCATAATAATTTTAAAATAATTAAACAGCAAAATAAGTTAGTAAGTATTATACCTACAAAATATGTAGAAATATAAACTTGTCTACGCAAATGAGTACATTTTGAAAGTAATGCACCCTTTTTATTTCAAACGTTTATCTAGTCACCTGTACTTTATTTTAAAAAAAAAACGCCATATTTAAATCGTTTTTTACAATGGCATTTCTTTAGTAATTCAACCAATTTACGGTTCTCTCTTACGGTTACCGACATACTAGCAGCGACAAAAAAAGAAACCTTTCTTTAAAGTTGTTCCACTATCACGTTTGGTTTCCAGATAATCACAACATAGTTAATGTCCTTATAATTCAAATAACGATTATTTTTACTAAAATGATATAGGTATAGTCAACAGTAGTAATGTGAATATCTACATAAATAATTTATAAAATCAGGAACAAATATTTAATATTCGTCACCGAATCCATTTGCGACAATAGAATCACAATCATTTATGATTTAAAAATTATATTTGTTTATAGTACTCGTATATTACAAAATATAGTTTCTTTTTTGTAAATATTAACTATATTTATACCATAGAATTAGAACATTTTGATACTAATTTGGCGATTAAAATTGTTATTATTATTGTTTTTATTTATGAGGTAGGTAGCTCAGTGGTATCGAGTCGGCCTGTGGTTCTTGAGAACCTTGGTTCGATCCCCACAGCCGACAAACAATTTTCACCAAATTAAATCTACCCCTGTGGTTTTCTCTCCACTAACATCTTTGGGGACCGTGATTTGACGGCTGGTAACCGCATTTCACGCGTAGAAATATATCACTTACTCAGTGATGGGTAAGGCGTGATGATACATTTATTTATTTTATAATTCTATGTATTGGATTTTCACTACAAACAATGTTTCATTTGTACAGTTCCTAATAAATGATTTAGTTGTAATTAAAAACTTAATTCATTTGATTTATTCAACTAAGTACTTACAGTTTACCACATTGTAAACTAACAACACCAAGAAACAAAGAAATGGTACGCATTATAACCCTTGCTGAGCTTGTAAAGCATCGAGGGTTACAGAACACACAGTGCGGAGTGTAGTTATTAGCAGAGAATCCTGCACGGACTCACGGGCACGCTGCACACGGCGCCGTGCCGAGCAAACACGTCGCGGCCGACAAAACCACGCCAGACGAGTCTGTTGTCCGTGCACTGGCATTAATTACTGTTGAGATCGCAGGAAATGAATGTCGCGGCTTGCTCGCCGGCCCAGCTCGTGCTTTTATCTCGAAACAGCGACGCGGCGGCGGCGGTGGCAGCGAGGTTCTTCACCCACACCAACCCTTCCAAGCGACTCTAGCTCTCTTTGTCCACGTCGACGACTTGCGGTTGTCGATTCGTCCAGCTCCATCTTGGCCAGTTCTCAATTCGATCAACTGAAATTATAAGGCAATAGTTTTTGTTCTTCCCATGTTTTACAACTACATAACGATTTTCAAACTTATTAAGATGCAAGCCCTTATAAACGATAATAATTACGAAAAATGTTTCATTCAAAAGTTATTTGAAATCAAATTAGAGTTCATTTTAGTAATTACGTAATTTGTGATAGTCTCTATCATTTAAGAAATATACATAAATTTTGAAAATGACCTATAAATAAAGTTATGTTACCACTGGTTTTATAGTGAGATACTCAACAACTAAGAGATAACATATATCACGATATGTCAAACTTGAGACAAATGTACACTTTCAGTTGGTCGCCATAAGCTTACCATTGCTGTCACTTACTTTTATTTTTTTGTGTTTGCTAGCAGCACTTTTTTTAAATTAAATTATATAATATAGTTTTGGGTTGCAGGTTTAGATTAGTCTCATTTATCGTTTAACTTTTAGGTAAAAATTTAAACGTTCATAGGTTCTTTTAATAGTGTAGAAATTAGGTCTTCTAGTATAATATTATGTAAAGGTTCTATTATCTTCTTTATTGTAAATATTAGTTCTACTATCATTCATTTTTATTTATTTTTAAGGAACTTAGCTATTAGGTTAGTATTAAACTGTATGTTTGTTGTACTTTAAATTTTCGTCATTATGAGCGTATTCTTAATTAAAAATCCCAATAGCCCATTAAGGAACTTAAGTATTTGACTTTATTATAAAATTTAACCGCGTTTTATTAAATTTACTTATTCTACTTTCAGGCAAACCGACAGATACACAGCCATACAAACCGTCAGTGTGACCTTTTTAGATTCAGTAAAGTATAAAACGTGTCGATTCACCAAAATCTTGAAATCGAGAAAAATCACCATCACAATACTTTCCACTTACATATAGGTCGGGAAAGTAAAAATTCAAACTTGTCTATTACAGACTGGTTTGTTCTAAAATTCACTAAACCCGCCTGCTATAAATCAAAACACTCTATCTGCCTTATCTTTACGTCAACGCAAGCAGTAGTAATTCAATGGATACTTGCATCTATCAAGCAAAACTTGTCGCCTTCAACTTTTATCATATATCAATATAAGACTGTCTGAATGGTTCAGATTCCACTATAAATTGTAAACCCCTCGCCCCCCCCCCCCATATTTAATTTCCTGTTGTGCATAGTAGCAAATAAAAAACTAATTGGCAAAGATGTGTTTGTTCCGGTTGGCTTAGTAACGCAGTTAAACAACAATGCGAACAGGTAGAATAAGTTAGGTTAATACCTTGCGACACCCGTAGCTATTAACACCGCATGTCGTTGACAGATCATCGACAAACAGAAACTATGGCGGTTTGACAGTTGAGTTCACTTGATATAATTAAAACACACACACACACACACACCGAAAAAGTAGACTTCGGCTTCAGAATCTGACTACTTGCATCCGCCAGTCGAGAGTCGATAGTTTCTCGAAATAACTACTGTCAATAAGAAAGGAGTATCTCATTATTGGCATTTCATACAAATGTAAAATAATTTAAGTTTCAAAAATGTATGCTTTTTGAAAATTAATTTCTTTGACTATTTTCTACCATACAGTATTAGTTATTTATATTATGTAATTACTATCAAATAAACCAATAAGATGGTGAATGTAAAAACAAGCATGCATGAAGCATAATTTTCACCTAGTTGCTATAGTTAAGATAAAAAAAATCAACTTTTAAAATAAAACCAGAAACAATACTCGAAGTGATATTTTTTAGAGAATTGTTTGTCTTCATAGAAAATTTCCTTCAACTTATTTTCGTGAAATTTTCAGATGATATTTTGTGTCGTAAAATTAATAAAAATAAGCTGTCATGTAAACGACTAACAATTTTCAGATAATATCACCTCATGCAAGATATCACAACCCCTGAATATTTTCATGAAATTCTACATATAATAGTTGTGGCTGATTCTTGATCGAAATATAAATAAGATAGAAGTTTAAATGGTATTGGCCGAATTGAAACCTAGCCTCCTCGCCGTCGTTGATCAAGTAGTGCAGCTTCTGGAAAAGTTTTCTAGTTTTCTTGTTTTTCTATTTGTTTTACTTAATAGCTCCTTTTGTTCAATAGAGAGATTGAAGAATTAATTTTTTACTCAAGTTATTTTTGATTTATTGTAAAATAAAAGAGATTGAATTCTTTAGGTTACCCGATGGCTTCAAAATTAAATTCTATTACATAATTTTATATTTTAAGAATCGATAAAATACTGTTTCGGAAAAATTACTTGTTATTTCCATATTTTTCATTCAAATATTTACCATATTTTATTATTGATGTTTCTTTACATAAAGGTTAACGGCATCTCCGACATTACATTCAAACATTCTTCATTTTAAATAATAAATAAAGCATTCAAGCGATATTACAAATTAGATTTAATATTGTCAATTTAATCTACACTTTAATTTTAAGCATGATTTACATAAATAAACGTGAATTAAAATGGATCGCTGTATAATTTAGTTTCCTTTGATGTCGATTCTATATTGCTAATTCAAAGTACAGTTCAAATTTGTGATACAACTAGGCCATCATAAGACATACTTCTTATATATATATATATACAGAGTGTCCCAAATAACATTATGTTCTTGAATATCTCGTAAAGAATGCATCTTAACAACAAGTGTGCCGAATCAAAACCTTCATAGTTTTAGGGGGATCATCGGATTCTGACAAGATGCCCCCGCACACCTTTAGGGGGGGGCTGGAAAGGGGGTCAACTTAAAAATCTTAAATGGGAACCCCTATTTGTTATTGCAGATTCGGAAAAAAGTATGTTTTATTCGGAAACTTTTTTTGTACACCCAACAGGTGGCGCTGTAATCGTAAAAATATGACTTTGCTAGAAAAAATTAACTAATTAATATTGTGTAACTAACTTGATAAGAAATGTTGTTTCAATAAATACATAAATTTGTAGAAATATTACTACTCAACACTCAGGGAGGTACGGAAGAAAACAAACCTTTTATAAACTGACTATGGATAAATCGATTTTATCACTAATTAATATTTGATTAATCTTATTCTTTTTTTATTTTATTTATTTTATTTATGTTCCACTGTACAACAGGAATTAATCCCTATTACAGTGCATATTTTAGTTATTATGCATAATACCAAACAGGAAGTAAAACTTAATATGAATATTTCCGGAAACATTTACTTAAAATATTAATAACTAATGTTAACTAATGTTTGCAGTTAAAATGGAAATATGTTAAAACATTACTAAATAGAACATATCTATGGGTTAGCATATTTTTATTTAATTTTTTTATTTCATTTATGTTACTCTGTACAACAAGAATTTAATCTCAATTACAGTAAAGGATCCGCACTCACCGAGCCGCAGTGTGATAGTTTATATAATTTTTAGCTTGAATGCGATTCGAATTCCGTATCGCTATCCACACCACCGTACTGACGGTAACGATATTGTTAGAGTAATAGGTGAATGTCTTATAGGTACATTAGTTCGACAGTACAGTTACGTTATCCGAAGTTCTCGAATTCGAATTCCATTGGAGTTAAAAATATATGAAGTACCTACTATACTGCGGCTCAGTGAGTCCGCACCCTGTACCGAGCGGCAAGTCACATCTAAAAATGATAAGAAATAACTACTATTTTGAATAATTGCACGTATGACGTTATTTGTGTTGCCAACCATAGCTTGAAAATAGTTTTTGTATAAGTCTAAATAAAATTTCCTTGAAAAACGGTATGTATTGTGAGCTTCATACATGCATATTAATAGCCATTATAAGCAAGTTTCAAAATCTATTACTATTTTATTGCGGACACCATAGAAACAGTAAATAATGTTCTATTTTTTTTTCGTTTCATGATGAAACTCTGAACCATAATGGAAATCTGTATCATAATAAAAATTTGTGTCTTAATGAGTGATATCAAAATCAAGATACATATCAAATAATTAAATTAAAGTGTGGGAATAGAAAAATAACTATTACTAGTATAGACCACAAACACTTTAAAATTTAGGTGCACTTACAGCTAAAATGATAAATCAATACCTCTTCAGTACGTAATTGTATTCAAATTTAAATAGTTTCTAGGGTTACCAGGTAATTTGATAAGCTATTTCTGTGTACAAAAAACAAGAAAGCATTTTATTTAGTTCGTGCATTTAATACATATTTCTTACAGAAAGTGTCTTAATGAGATAATAATTTATTTTTGGTTAAAATTTATATTATATACCTTCGTATATATTTTTCTACTTTTGAACGACCTTATTCCATAGTTAATATATGTTAAATCTAAACTATTTACCAATGACGGATTTACATACAAGCAAAACAAGCACGTGCTTGGTGGCTCCTTGGCAGGAGTAGGAGGGGGGGGGGCAGCGCTGACTATTTAAGTGTTATGGGGATGGAAAACGATAAGTTGCGACCTCTCCAGTTCCAAGAGATTATCGACCAATTTTCTACAGTGAAGAGCAGAAATAAATGTAGGTATTGATGTTATAATTTTTGTTCTTGTATATGTATCCTTACAACATGGTTTTATGATTTATATATATATATATATATATATATATATATATATATATATATATATATATATATATATAATATAATTTATTTCAATAAAGTTTATTTAAACGAAAGAGCACATATTTGTTTGTTTGTGGGAAACCATCCCCAAATGAAAAACTATTTATTACATATATACTTAGTTATATTTGTATATTTTTTTGCAGAAGAATCCATATAAAAATATTATATTTGGATTTTTTACCGCGCCCTCCTTAGGTTAGCACCCGTCTGACACGGTTTTTTTTTTGAGCGGGAGACCCACCTATTTGATCTGCTTGGTGGCCTCATGGACCATAAATCCAGCCCTGCTATTTACTCCATATAAAAGCACAACGTTCGAGTATCTATATCATTTATGATTTGCTGTGGCTTATTATAAGTTTTATTATTGATTAGAACAAGAAATCATTTTAAATATAATTGGGTAGATAACTCAGTGGAAACTCATCGGCTTGTGTATTTGAGAAGCCGAGTTCTGTTCCCACGGCCGACAAACTTTACTTCTTAATTATTCTTGTACACTTCCTAATAACTAACATCTTTGTGTGCCTTGAATTGACGGCTAGTAACTGAAATTTACCCGCAAAAATATATTACTTACTGAGACCTGTTAGACAGAGAGCAACATGGTCAAATTGTGTACTGGATATACTTACCAATTATATTCATTTTAAATACTAAATTTTCTAGGTCGTGAATTCAAGTTTTATGTCATTTTTCACAGCTTGAGCAATTTCAGCCACGTGGAAATTCTTCCACCCTGGAATCTGTAGTTACATTTTTATCCCACTGTTTTTTTATTTAAAAAAAAACAGCAATGCATCCACACAGCAGTAATTATCATGTTTTCCGTAACCAGCGTAATAATTTAACAACCATTTCATAAATTTTCCGCTTCCTCTTGTTTCAACGTATCACTTATCTTTTTTGTGCAGCGCACACGTTATTTCGTGTTTGTACTTTTTGCGCGACACAGTTGCGCAGTCTCTCGGGACTGTGTTCACCAATCGCGTGGCGTTGCGACCGTATGTCGGTCTCGTCCATAGATATTAAAGCTACCTGATTGCCATATCTAAAAACAAAGCAATGTCCCAGCCAAGTTTTTTAGTATAGGTAAGAATTGTTTATGCGTTTCTCTCTCTCTCTCTTTGAATCTCTCTGTGTAATGGAAGGATATGTGATATTACGTTTTATGTCATAAATAGCACCATGGTATCATCAAACACAGGCTATAGCAACATTATAAGTTCGAACCTCAAAGGCGATAACTGCATTAAATACTTCATACAAATTCCGTATGCCTTTTACTGTCTCTGGAGATCTGATTTTCAGACTGTTATAAGTAAAGCCCGGATATTTGGGCACTTAAAAACACCCAAATAAGCAGGCATATAGGCCGGTAATTACTCGAAAATAGGCGGAATTTTAGGCAGCCTAAATGTAAATAATTTGTTTTAAAAAAATAAACAAATCCTGTTTGTAATATTGGTACTCGTATCTACTCTTCGATAGAAAAAAATAATCATTTTAAACAAAAATTAACGCAATCTGAAAAATAATAATAAAATAATAATGTTGGGTTCTCATTTTATTAACTATTATGCAAATTCAAATTATGTAGTATACTTTAATTAACAAAATATTATGAGCATTTGCTCTATGAAATTTTCGGAAAGGGACTGTCTTCGGTCTGTCAGAACTTGCTTGTAAGTTAAAAACTTCGTTCGATATCACAAAATGTGACAGGAGCTTTCTTATATTCAGCCATATCGTCTAAAGTTACCTCAGCTCCATTGATTAATGGCAAAGACACAATTGAATTGCCACGTAAAATTTTGACTAAAAAACGTTTTTTCTTTCGGCATTTTAAATTCACACAAAAACTTGATTAAAGTAAGTTCTTTAAATATTATAGGTTAGGTTGAAACACTTTGTCGAGTGCTGAATTAGTCAACGAAGTAGATGATAGATGGCGCTGATAAACCTTGTCTGCTCAATAAAAGTTAGAATAGGCAACAAAAATAGGTAAAATAGGCACAATAACCAAAATATAGAAAAAATAGGCTCTAAGGCACGAGAAAAAAACTTGCCATTACACGTAAACATATTACCTATGTAGAAAAACGAAATTGCCTGAAGTATATTGAAAATTGAATCTAGGCAATTGCCTAAAAATCCGGGCTTTAGTTATAAGAGTTGTTACGTATTAGCAGGCTACCACAAAAGAAAAAATAAACGGATCTATTGTCAAATATTTGTAGCATTGCTACTCCTTATAAGGGCAGTTAATTAATTGTAAATAAAATATTTGAAAGATCAAGCTTCGCTCGGTAAATAACGGGAGAGGGAATGTTTAATGAAAAAAAAAAAGAAATCAAGAAAACGATAAAAAACTATTTTCTCTCCAAGTTTCGTTTATATATCGAAAACAGTGGGTGAAATTTCTGATTCAAATTATATTGCTCTACGGTGCTCCTATGCCTATATTACGATAAACTAAATTTTCATGAATTTTCTCCCCAATATTTCTTCAAAATACCGTAGTGAATAAATGAGACCTGTGGCTAAAAAATATTAGAATACCAAGTTTCATCAAAATCGTTGGAGCCGATTATATGAAAAAGCAAATTAAATGTTTGATATGTAATATATAAATTTTGATTTGCTTTGATTTATTTAAATCAAGTGTTCTGGCGATAAAATAAAACAATTAAATTAAATCCCTTTCGTTTTCTTTATTATATTATTTATAAATAATATATATATCTCGATAAGTAATATATATTACTTATCGAGATCTGTTACGACTGAATAAAAACCCAGTGATTGAGAAACGGGATGATGATATATTTATTTTATTAATTTATATTTATTGAAATGAAATGCAATCATTCTTGTCTTTCTCAGTTCTCTTATATACTCCCATCATATATTTTCGTAATTTAATATCTATGATCTCAGCATCTAATATTCTAATTAATGTGTGGGTGCAGCTCTAGCATCCCTGTTTAGGCTATAGTCCAAGTCTCCCAATGGTCTGTTTACGCCACAGTTACAACTCTCTGAGATTCATGCCCGGACTAATTTCAAACCGGTGTCACAAGAGTAATTTAGATTTGAATGTGAATTTGTAGCTTTGTGGTTTTCGGAATTGCTTAAGTGCATGCTTTTCTGCATAAAGAGAAAATGTTCATGGGTAAATGAATCAATTAAGTACAGGAAAAAATTTACAATATTTATCATCATTCTTTTTTTAATTAATAACTTTTATTTGGTATGCAAAGTATGTATTTACAGATATTAAATATACTTCTTAAAATATATTTCAAAAGACTTATAAAAAATCAATTACCTTTCAACTTTGAATAAAAAAATATAGTGATATCTTTGCTTGGGATAATTTAAACTTCGTTTTATTGCACATTTTTTACACCAAAAATGATGTAAAATCATCTGTCAATTATATAAATATTTTAGTACCTATAAAACACATAAATATTATATACTTATAAAACAGACTTCATAAATTTTCCAGGAATAATAATGAATTGTAAATATGAATTTAGGTCCTCAAACAACAATGAAAGTGCATCTATGCTTGCAAATGCTTCTTTTAAGAGATATTTTTCATTGTTTTTATTTGTACATTTGAGTTTTATTTAATTTGATTAAAATTAACCATGGACTCTATAAAATCGGGGCATCCTACGAAAATAACTATTTTTATTTTAGAAATGAATTACTAATATATTTGATCAGTTGATAAATATTTACTTCAAGATATTAATGCACTGTAACATTTTACGAGTATTGTCTTGTGATAAGAAATGAGATATTTAATATTAATTTTACAAAACTATTAACAATTTAATATTTTGTAACTATGTGAACACTCCATTTGGTATCTCCCTCCCGATGAAACATGAATTTTTGTTGTTGATTTTAATTATAAATAACAACGTTCAAATAAAATTTTCATTTGACGTTTAAAAGGGAGTGTTTTAACTCTAATTTTAATGCAACATATAACTTCACATCGTTTCTATTGTAAAATCACAAACTTATTTTCTTCATTTTGAAACATGTCCATTAATATTGTGTTTGTTTCAAATAGTATTGTACATTTTTGTTACACTTGAAAATGGACCTTAGGCGATACATTGCCTGACATTATTATTACAATAAATATTTTAAACCATTTTTTCATCCCTAAAGATCTTTTCGGCTTATTTTATTCTCAAAAGTACTAAATTTATGTACTCTCAAGACATTAGAAATATGTTGGATATTTCTGCACATAATAAATTACATAAAGCAATATTTTTAATTTCTAGCCTATCAGCACAACATTCATGGAACAGCAAATAAACTCTCAAATACATTCTACAATAGTTCAATATACAAATTAAATTTATATGGATATATATATACACAAATATTTTAAATCATATATCTATGAAATTGTTTATATAGAAATGATAATAACTAGTTACACAGTAATGGAAATTATTTTTATAACAACAAAAAATCCTTAATGTTCAGTACAAATTCGAGTAATACGTTTTTCGTATAATT
Organism: Pterostichus niger; assembly: GCA_947425015.1. Classification (NCBI taxonomy): domain Eukaryota; kingdom Metazoa; phylum Arthropoda; class Insecta; order Coleoptera; family Carabidae; genus Pterostichus; species Pterostichus niger. The sequence goes on along the minus strand of OX380334.1, from coordinate 16,906,409 downwards.
CTGTGTGGATAATACATTATGTCATGAAAATGAAATGTATAGACAAAGACGTATTCGTGTAGGCAAACATATTAAAAAGTAGCGAACAGTCTAGTATGAAGCAGTTACCATAGTAACATATACCGCCAGTACGAAATATGAATTTATCACAGACAAGCTAAATTTACTACAACAAATTGCGGAATTTCATAAAAGAAAAACTAAGCGAT